>OY294062.1:49325592-50575592 GCA_958510865.1 Myrrha octodecimguttata | reverse complement strand
TTTTCACGTGCAGTTCGATTCTTTATCTATGAAATGAAACAGATTTCATTGTCCTACTTTCATCGAGTCGGTAATAATGATTTTTTGAAAAAAGGTCCAAAATTTTGGAACTTCAAGGACCTCTCATGTCCAGGACGATTTTTTTAAAAAATATCTGACCTTATATTCTTGTTCTACGCCCTCGAATTAGTAAGTGTGCCAAATTTCACGGCGATAGGAGTCGGAAAATTATTTTTCGAAAATCGATATTTTCTTAAAGGGTAACCCCTTAAAATTTTACCAAAAATCGAAAGTTCTCCGATCGACCTGAAATTTGAAACATATACTAATTCGAGGGCGTAGATAAAGAAAATCCAATCAGAATGTTAGTGGAGAGTCTGGTTCGTTTTTTATGGCCAGAAGAAAATCGAAAAAATTGGACCTTTTTTAAAAAAATCATAATTTTTCAACTAGAGGACCTTCGTCTATAAAATAATTGGCTACGTACTCACAAAGGACCCAGATATAACCAAAAAAATTCGATATTGTCCAGCCTTACGCGTTTGATCTGTACGACGGCCCAAAGTTGACCCAAATTTCGAAAATTTCTCACCAAATCCGGAATATTTTCCAAACCGAATCAGTTACGCAAAATCTAATTACAGATTCGTAATCTACGTGTTCGAATCCATAATATATGATGTGCATATTGTCATAGCTTCAAAAATAAAATTTCGCACGGAATCGCTAAATCTTACCCCCCACCCCTCTGCGCTTTGATGTTTATTCGCGGTTCTTTATGAAAAATTTTCTAAGTCCCAAATAAATTTTTTTTTTCGAAAATCGTCGACCTTGTTATCGTTTCCTATTAAATCGAGGTCGTAGATCACGAATATGTCATTAGAAACATTATGTTTTGCAATACTATCTGTTTCTCAACTTTTTGAGCAGTAGATCTGAGGAGACATTTGATCGTCAATCAAGTTGGGTAGGTAAAAAGGTATAAAGTTTATAAGTATTGGAAATAACACGCAACATTATATCACATGCATCTTCCTGAACACTACTAGCTTCTGTGCCTTCAAGATACTCCAAATAATTTGAAATTAATCTTACCATTTAGAGTTCAAATAAGTTGATACTAAAATAATTCCAACAGTAATTGTAGCATTGCTATTTAGAATAGATGGTACATAACACTTTCATAAAAATGAAATATATAGGGTGATTCCGGAGGAGACCGTCAGATTTTGGGATAAGTTTACACTAGTCAAGACAGTCTCGAAACAATGTTTGTCAATGACAGTCTAGGAACACTGTTTGGTTTATGGTTGGGGGTCTCCGTTGAGAATATACAGGGTGATTTGTTCGATTCGACCGATTTTACTTTTATTGATAACATTGGTATGGCTTATCCGATTTCAATGAAATTTTCAGCGTATTACAATAGTGTTGAATACATTCATTGATTTCAATTTTTTTTCAAAATAAGCGGTTGTTATTGTGATAAATCCAGATGAATTGTGCAGGTTGAAAAAACACCCTGTACATAGCGTCTCCTAAACTACGCTATCTGTTTGTGATTGTACTATAATAAGTCATTATTTGAGAGTTTCTAAATTTTTGGCACACTTCTAGTTTTCCGAGAAAATTTTTTCAAAAAATGATAATGTCGAAATTTCGCTCCAATCGATTCTACTTTTATTGATAACTTTGTTATGGCTCATCAAATTTTGATGAAATTTGCAGTGTAGAACAATCTGGATGAGTACAATAAATAATCGCAACAATCTCTCAAAATAAAGCGTTGAAATTGTGATAATTTCAGAGTTTCAGATTAATTGTGCAGTTGAAAAAAAAAACACCCTGTACATTGCTTTTCCAAAACTTTCTTATTCGTTGCCGATTCAACAATAATATGTCATCACCCAGAGGTTTTTGATTTCTTTGGCACAACTCCGGTTTTCCTAGAAAACATTTTTGAAGAAGAGCATTATCTAAATTTGGCTCACAAGTAGTGAGACTATTCCGCACTAGGTAGGAAAGCTGTATATTCCAAGGATGCAAAGTTGTTCGTCACTTCTGAAATATTCTTTTCAAATTCTAAATATATTCTGAATTGAATGATTTCATAGAAAATATTAGCAATTAAATATGAATTTGGAATTCGATGAGAATATTTTAGAACTTAAGAACTGCTTTGCATCCTTGGACAATACTGCTCTCCTACCTAGTGCGGAATACTCTCACTACTTGTGAGCCAAATTTCGATCAGGCTCTTCTTCAAAAATGTTTTCTAGAAAAAAACGGAAGTGTGCCAGAGAAATTAAAAACCTCTGAATGATGACATGTTATTGTAGAATCTGAAACGAATAAGAAACTTTTGGAAAAGCAATATACAGGGTGTTTTTTTTTCAACTGCAAAATTGATCTGAAATTCTAAAATTATCATAATTACAACACTGTATTTTGTAAGACTTTTGCAATTATTGAATGTACTCGTTCAGATTGTTCTATACTGCAAATTTCATCAAAATTGAATGAGCCATACCAAAGTTATCAATGAAAGTAGAATCGATTGGAGCGAAATTTCGACATTGTCTTTTTTCGATGAAATTTTCTCAGACAACTAGAAGTGTGCCAAAAAAATTAGAAACTCTCAAATAATGACTTATTATAGTAGAATCGTAAACAGATAGCGAAGTTTTGGAAATGCGATGTACAGGGTGTTTTCTCAACCTGCTCAATTAACCTGAAATTATCACAATAACACCCACTTATTTTGAAAAAAAACTTTGAAATTAATGAATGTCCTCATCAATATTGTACTTCGCTGAAAATTTCTCTAAAATCGAATAAGCCATACCAAAGTTATCAATAAAAGTAAAATCGGTCGAATCGTACAAATCACCCTGTATATTCTGAATAGAGACCCCCAACCATAAACCAAACATTGTTTCGAGACTGTCTTGACTAGTGTAAACTTATCCTAAAATCTGACGGTCTCCTCCGGAATCACCCTGTATATACACAGAATCACTTTTGTTAACTGAAAAAATCTTCGAACAAATTGTAAAATCGAATTTCAATCAATAAAATATACAAGCAAATACTTGAAAGCCTAGCTCCTATCCTTCTACCTAAGGTTCTTAAACTGGCCACCGTAGCGCTGCAATCTTAAGTCCAGACGCCATTATACAGTCAAATATACCCATATCATTAGCCGCAAATATAGCCTGGAATCGCCGAAGGCAACACGAAATACAAACTGGAAGATCAAACAGAAAAAAAAATTAGGGATCGGAAGCTTCTAAGGATTGAGACCAAGTTGCAGAAGTTCGCGGCGGTCCACAACACGCCACGGAAACTTTAGATTTTTCATTAAACGAATTAAATGGCTGGAAAGGGCCTGAGGGGTCGCGACCGCCGATGTTTTTTTTATAATTTCGATTCGGACAAAGTGGCTGTTTAATTCGGTCTGACGAATTAATTAGACGGGGAGATATCTTTTTGGACGTTTATTTCCTTTTTTTCTAAGATGGGGTTCTCTTGCGGACAAGGCGACGAGATGGAACTGGGAAGGTTGACTCGATTTTTCATGAATTTTTTATGTCATTGGAAAGTGAAAGAAGTTGGGTTTGGTAAAGGCGAAAAATGAAATACAAGGGCATTTCCGTGCTGGCGATTATGGATACTTTCACTAGTAATACCACTGTTTTGACCTGAATTGGTTTATTCAGGTGTTTTCGGGATTTCAATAATAGAGACTCGTGTGGATGAATTAATCGTACTTGATTAATTCTGTCGTTATCAAAATGAAGGCACGACCGACGAATACTTTCTGATCTTTATCAGAAATGTTGATGCTTCTAAAATAAGCAGATAATTGAAGAACTTATTGACGAGTTGATCAATATCGTTGCACTTATGACACGAACATGTTGTTAAGGTGTAGTAAAAACGCACTTTTAACAAGTAACAAGAATGTATTTTCTTGAATCTGTATTAGATATCAAGACCGAAATGGTATACAAGTGATTTGCACAATAGAATCTTCCTTCTATATCTTATTCGATAGCAAGGTCGAAGCGACTTTCAAATGAGAAGTTACGATTTTTACAATACAAAAATTAACGTATAAGTCTTGTTTGTAAATTCGGAAGCGAATTGTTGTTTACTATACAACGGTCAAATGAAGAGTGTCTAAAAACTAACTACACCCAAATTAAGAAAATTTCCTTCTTCACATTTTAGAGGGAGAATATAAATTTTGATTGGTTTTTTGAATTAAGCGACGCCCTTCTAAAATCCGAAAAAACACCTCGGATTGGCTGGTGTGAAAGAGAGAGCATAAATGTGTGAAGGAAATTTCCCAGATGGTCTAGGATGATAAATTCTATAAACTGTCACATGTGGTACCTCGATTCTTCGAGTAACCGAAGTATGCCACCCATCAAGCTCCGATTCCTGGAATGCTAAGAGCTTGAATTTTATCTGAGTGTTTTCTG
Source organism: Myrrha octodecimguttata (assembly GCA_958510865.1). Taxonomy (NCBI): domain Eukaryota; kingdom Metazoa; phylum Arthropoda; class Insecta; order Coleoptera; family Coccinellidae; genus Myrrha; species Myrrha octodecimguttata. Next base: position 50,571,105 of record OY294062.1, on the reverse strand, counting down.
TCATGCAAAATTCTACTTTATTGTTGGCTTGAGATAAAATGCTTTTAAAGCCGGTGTCAATTAATTTAAACCAAAAATATTGAATTTCGGGCATATTCCTGGGAACCAAAAGAATTCAGACTTCCACGTTGCAGAAGCAACAACCACTAGAGGTCAAATTATTTCCGGATCTTATTTGACCTCGTGTGGTATTTGGTAAGAAAATTCCACACCGAATGTGTTCATCGCCAACAACATCAATTTTCGTCTTCTTCAAGTACTTGCAAAACTTAGAAGGTTTTGTTGACTTGATTATTCAGTTGCCATGGCAACTCACTGAACTCTAAGCTAGAAATTATTTCTGTTTTGAATTTGTCAAAAACAGCACGACGTAGAACAATGTCTCGCTTCGGTCAAGAAAGTAAAGGAAATATTCGCCAGAATATTAAGCAGTTGACACCCGCGAATACAAGGTAATCGAAGGCAAGTGTGTATGGAAGCAGTTTATAAACTTTTACGCGGAAAAAGCGTATGATTTCGACAGAGCGGATATACCTGTGGAAGAACTAGCGCTTATTCTTGAAGACTATGCCTTCAACATGCGAAAAACGAACTCCGCGAACTACAAGGAGAGTGTTATCAAATTTCTATGGAACTCCACAGCTAAGCAGTTGCAGGAATTTTTTTTCGAAAGGTATAATCGCAAATATAATCCATTCTCTGACATAGAATTTGTCAACGCAAGAGCTGCAAAAAATGCTAAGCGTCGGAAGCTACAAATAGATCTAACCAAGGGAAAGGCAAGTTCATCCGCACTATCAGCAGACGAATCAAGGAAATATTCTGTCATTATAAACGTCAAAAAATTTTCATTATAATCCGCTGTTGGGTACCCACGAGAAAAAAATTTCCACTAAAATTCTTCCGTTGCGATGGCGATCTGTCAGAAATACACGTTCTGATTGGTTCAATATCACATGTGTGGAATTTTCATCAAAATATTCATGCACTTACTCGTCTGTTTCATTGATGACTCCAATTACTTTATTATTTTTACATCCACGGAAATACAGATAATCTTAAAACAAATTGAAGGAAGCGTTAAATTTTTGACGGCTCTCTTGAGTTCGCGCCATCCAAAGGATGGCGCGCTCTTGGGGTGATTATCTAGTGAACCTCTCAAAGTGAGGTATCATAGATTAACAATTGAATACAACTCTCCTTTTGGCTTCTCCTCATACGCAAGACCATAGAAAATAGCTAACCAATCAATCACCATAGAAGCATTCAATGCATTCTAACGATAACTACCAGTACGGCATCTAACAGGTGTTCTCTGTGAAAAACTAAGTCGCTTCAATTTCGCTCCCTAGGTACCTCCAGCAAGTGCTTTAGAAGGAACTACACGTCCAATTCAAGAAGAAAATCCCCCGGTTCACGTACCTTTTCGTGCATCACCTGCCATCTTATTCAACAGGCATAGGCAGGTCCAATTTAGGAAAGCCGAGATTTACGACAACTCCGCGGAGAATTCCCATCAGCGAAGGCCTGACCATAGAGCTCTAACCCGTTCTAGGAACTGCAATGTGCAATTTCTCGCCGTCGGCATTGCCTGCGTGCCATAAGGCCTTAACGAGTGAGGAAAATGAAGTAGCCACGATCTGCTTTATCGATTTCAGTAAGCCAACTTGAGGCAAATAACTGTTAAGGTCAATAACTTAAGAACCATTGTTTGCGTAAGCGGGCCGTTCGCGTAGGTACAACAAAAATGTAATTGCGCATATTTGCTACCAGTCTCGGGGCGTCTACAGGCGGGGGCGGAGATGTGATGCTGAAAAAGATTGCTTCCAAGAGCCTACGTACGACCGGACGCTCGAAGACTATCGTTGGTGATCGAAAAATTACTTACGGAACGCATTCATTCTGATATCGGTGGTTTTTAGTTCTATGGTTGGGAATAATGGCGATATATCTGACGTAAGGTAGCTGGAATGTTCTATGGTCGAACAATGACATTTCAGGTGGGAGAAGAAATATTCAAGAGTATTTCTTGGCACAAGCCAAGTGTTTTTGTCATCTCATCAATATTCAAAGAGTTTTTCCAGGTGGTTTACGAGAAACCAATATGGTTTCCAATTGGCGTCTGAATTTAAGATTGCAGCGCCAGGATGGCCAGTTTTCGAACCTCACATACAGACATGGATATTGTTTTGATAGTCGATTTTGTACTGTTTGTTAGTGTTTGGTTTGGTAATTTTTGATTTCGCGATTTATTCAAAGACTTTTTAGACTTTTATATAAGTTGACGAGAGTATTACTGGGAGTACATATTCCATTCTTATAAAGTAGGTATGTATCATTCTTCAATCTAATTGAGTGTAGCAACTCTAAAATTACGGGGATATCTTCAAGGTTAGACAGTATTTTGAAATTATTTATTTTCAGATCAAAATGGCAAGATTGACTTTGGTGGATTTTTTAGGCTGTCTTGAAAGTTGAAAAACAGATAGTATTGTAAAACATACTTTTTGGAATAATAGACAAATACTCATAACTTTACCATTTTTATAGGGAAGGACTAAATACTCAATATATAGTGAATAAAATGAATACATTCACATGCAACTAATGCTACTTGTACCGTAAGCCTTATTCATTATGAATTGACAAATAAATTTTCCAACACTCATATGATTGGTCTTGAAAAAGCTGTAATGAATAAGCCTTGTACAACTTTGCTTTCATCAGCAGAAGCACTTTGAGCGAAGAGTATTCATCACCAGATATTTCCTTGTTGAGACTTTTTTTTCAATAGTCAGTTCTATCACTAATACATTCAAGTTGTTCCTTAATGATCAGTTCAACAGGCAGATTTCTGAAAGGCAGAGCATTCCTCTTAAGTAGATTTCTCTGCTTGGATTACGGGCCTGGAAAAAAATTGTCAATTCTTGCTTAACTCTATAAAAATTATCACCATCGGTAAAATGCAGGTAACAGACTCTTATAAATCTTGTTTGTCGGTTTTTATTGATTCTTCAACACTTTCAGGCCTACTTGTTAAAGGAAGTTTCTTTCACCCCAACTCCAAATTTTTTACCGGGCTGAAGAAATCTATGGGAAGGGACATTTGAGTTTGCTTTTCCTCAGTAGAAACACTTGTAAAATCACACAAACGCCAAGAAAAATGCATAAACTTTCTCCTTTCCTTAACATTCCTTTTAACTTGTCAATGATAATGTCTGTATCTCGGGTTACTCGGATAGCCACCAGAGGGAGTAGCGCTCATCTTCATTCGCCAATCAACCCAAAGTTGGAAATTCTGTGACTGTAACTTAAACATGTCCTTGAAGGTCATCGAAAAGGATGACCCATCAGTAAGAAAGATTCTACCGTGGGTTCGTTGCCAACTTAGAGATATGCCCGATAAAATCCCCAGAGACATACGCCAGTAGCAAAGTTCTATCTGGTGGACTCGTAGCATGCTAATAACGGTAATAAACTCAACGACAATGGCCGACTACCCTATCTCATACGTGCCATGCACGTTACACACATGAAATGCACTTCACATTCAAATATGATCCACAGAATTCTATATCCGGACGTTTTCAACCAGTGCATGTGACGTCCAGTCTTTTTGCTCTCTTTGCTCGGATCAGTTCAAACTCGCCCTTCCTTCATTGGATATTCAGGTCTTCCGCCTTATACAAGCCACTAATAGATATCTATTCTATTTCGTGGAGTTAGCTATCCTATCCCATATCCTGTTTATTATTCTCTGGAAGCGCTAGTCGTTAGGCTGTTTCGAGTATAAATTTCAACTTTACGGCATAAATCTCTAGCGAGATGGGATATTAATATGGGAAAAGAACGTATTTCGTATGTCCCAGTTTTTTCATAAAGCATAAAGCTCTCATATGGGCGGGTGGCTGAGACCATTGTACGTATATGGAGACACTGTATACGAGACTATAAACGAGCAAGAGAAAGATGCTGCCGCCGCATTTTTCTATGACAAATTATACTCGATGGCTTTGTACACAGAGGCATCCTCGACGTTTACGATAAAACGTCAGATCGTAAAATCCTATTCTCCATTTGCATGAACATTAAAAGCTCAGACGTACTCGAAAATGCAAATCTATTGGCAACACTGAGCGAGTGACAGATGTTCCCCCATCTTCATTCGAATCTGTGACGTTGTCTATGATATCTCGTATGCGTTCCACGACATCGACTTCGATGAAATCTACGGAACGCGGTCATTTCCGAAGAGTCAATGAATTGGGTATTCTAATATCATAGATGTCCCTTTTTATCACCTGTTTGAATGAACTGCCTGGATTTCAGATTAGAGAATCGAAATTCTGTGTGGTATCGATTTAATGTTATACCGTTGTTGTTGGGACTTCCTTTATCATTTTATAGACCGTGACATCCTGTGTTACTGGATTTGAGAGTGTTTTCGTGTTTCTGTTGGGGTTTTAAAATAGATAGATTGATTGGGAAGATGTACAGACCAATGGGAAGATTAGGATGAAATTGTTATCATCGTTTTGATTTTATTTGAATTAATTGTTACCTTCTTTTTATGTTTGAATATACTGGGTGAGTCTTTGACCTTGCAGGATATTTTAATATAAGATTCTTGAAGCTGAAAGAAACACATTTGTCCTCTACCATTTTTTCCGATTCGGCCTAGATAAAAAGATATAGGCATTATAAATTTTCATAAAAGGCTAGCCGCCCCTGGAAACCTGAACACTGAAGTTTTTCCAAGCCTACGATATACCATTCAAATCTTCGAAATAAGCAACTCTGTTATGAAAACAAGCGTCAACTTACTTTTTACATTCCAGTTGGTGAAAAAAGTTGTATTTATAGTACAATAAACAAGTAAGGTATTCCAAATTTCGTGGGCGATAAGAGTTGAATATTCTTCTCTTGGTTTCATTTTCGATAATGAGGAATTCATCTAGCTATCACTCATATTAGGTTTGAGATTCATCTTCAATTTGTAATTATTAATTTTCTTTGTTTATTTCATTTTCTCCAAAAATTATCAGATACAGACATAACCCGTTCAAACTTTCATTTTCATAAATAAATAAAACAGATGTACCTAATTTATCTATAAACGTACAAACGTTGCCAAATTGACGAACAGAAAGAAAGAACTCTTCGAAGTCGAACAACAATATGCTAATTCTATGTATACACTTGTATAGTCTATGATTCTGAACTGAACTATAAATCTGTGGCTCCGTGGTTTTAAGGTTATGTGGTGGTTTTCTTCCACCATGGGTTGTTATGTTATGAAAGTGGATTTGAAGAATACCTCAAAATAAGTACTATCAAAGTTCTGTACATAATTTCAAGAAATTTGGGTCAGCAGTAAGATTGCATTCAAACCAGTAAGAATCCCCATTATCATGGAAAAGTGAGAAGTTAATCAAACTGTAAGAATTAAACAACAGAAATCATAAGGAATAAGAATAGAACTGCATTCGACTTATGGAAGTCGAAAGCAAAGTTGAACCTATTGTGAAGATTTTGGTACTTATGAATTTTGTAGTTTCTTTTTTGATTTTTACGCACGAGTTGCGGGATTCTTACGGTTACGACCATTGTGAATTGGCCAAAGTCGGCTACTCCGCTTACAAATCATTCCAAATAAAAAATGCTAGGATTCCATTCTCAACTTTCAGACGTGGCAACGCGGAAAAATTGAATTCTGTGAATTTTTTGAACAGAGTTGCATTCAGCCAAAGAACCCAATTCTCGGAATTTCACAGATATTTTTTATTTTTGAATTTCAGATTACTCGAAAACGGCGCATCATACGGAAAAAAATAAAGAATACATTTACTTTCCAAAATGGTCAAAAATTCGTTGAATAGCATTCAAATTATTTTTAAAAGTTGGATTCTTTGAATTTCTGGTATTTTTATGAAATGTTATGGTCATATTAAAGAAAATGGAGGATGTGGATGAAATTTTGTAATCCAGGAACATTCATCGTATCAATGAAAAATTATATTCCAAAAATCATCTCATTCGATGAGATCGTTCGCGAGATATAATGGAAAATAAATTTTTTTATGGATTTTCAACAGTCTCTATCCTACGAACCAAGCCGAATCGGAAAAAATGGAAGGGGTAAAAAGTGTTTCTTTTGGCTTCAGGAATCTTCTGTTAAAATATTCTGCAAGGTCAAAGACTCACCCTGTATACTGGGTTTTTGAATTTGGAATTTAGCCTTTTATAAGAATGATTGTTGTCTGCAGTAATGACTTGAGGATTTGGAAATGAAGGAAGGTAATGTTGAGAGAAATATCCACCTCTTGAAACACTTTGTACAATACAAAATGATGGAATCCATTCAACTATTGATAATAAGAAAAATTTCAACTTTGCCTTCCCATCAGGAGTGAATATTTTTTACGGTGACCATTCGCCAGAATGAAAAAGCAAACTTTTCTCTACTCTATGCACATTAATCTTCACATGTCCACAGAGAAGTTTTGACTGTGTTCACTTTGTTCGCACGACAAAAGTTACACCAGAATTGAAACAGAGCAAATTTAATCCCTTGAAAACAATGAAGGATTACAAGGGTTCTGTATATGTTCGAATTAGGGTTAGTTAACTGAGTTTTTCGTTGGGTAACGTATAAAAATAGGACTTTTTAATCTTAATTTTCCGCATTTTTACAGCAAAAAACGAACGAAGTTACCGGTGAATGTAGTCCGCGAATTGTTCGTTTTACTGAGGACAGATGCATAGAATACATGGTGCAGACACTCTTTGACATATTTCAGCTTTGTCGTGTCCAAACAAATAATTCGGTTGAATAAAAATGAATGGATATCCTAGAGGGTGTTTCAAATTACGCGTTTCTTTAAAGAATAAAAAACACATAATTTGCATTAATTTTAAAAAACTCTTATTGGTAATTGAAGTATCAGTTATGACATTTGATACGAAAAATAATATCTGTCAAATGCCCTTCTCTTGCAGCTCTACAGACGTCCACTCTTTTGTTAAAATTTTCAATGACATTTTGACATAATTGAGGCTCTATCTCACTAATGACACGAATAATTTCATCCTTTAGTTCAGGAATCGATTGTGGATTATTCTTATAGACCTGGCTTTTCACATAACGCTCAAAAAAATAGTACATCGGTGTCAAATCACATGATCTTGGTGGCCAATTGACATCACCGTTTCTGGAGATTATCCTGGAAATTTTGTCTCAATAAATCAATTGTGTCATTTAGTTTCTGTGTTATTTTAAACCTTCTATGCCTTGAGAGCTAAAACCTAGTGTAAAATACGCCATGTTTTGGACCCACTAAGGCGAACTTGTGAACGTCGTCTAATGGACATTTCAGGGTCTTCAGCAAACTTTCACGAACCAAATCAATATCTTCTTGTGAACGACCGCTACGACTGTATTTTTCACTTTTTGCGCGCATGTTCTAGGGAAACAGCGTGCTATCGTTTTGATCAAATGTCTGTAATTTTGGATGATTGAGCCGAAAATGGTCTCAATCGACTAGGTTGGACTCACTGATGATGAATCCGGTGTCAAAATCGATTCTGTCCGGCCGGCCGGTTGGCCGGCCGTAGACACGATAACTGTCGAACGAAATGAGCTAGCGACTTGAAACTTTCAGGGTAGGTCGCGCATTGGAATGCCGCGGTTAAGTTCGTTAATGGGCCAAATCGATCGAATAGTTTCGGAGTTATAGGCATTTGAAGTTTTGAAGTTATTTATTTTTTATTTCAGAAACTACTTGAGCGATTGGATTCAAACTTGGCAGTTTGGTGGAGTATAACGACGCGCAACTTTGAGCCAAATTTCGTCAAGATCATATTGTCAATAAATTTAAAAAAAAATTTTTTTCGAAATTTTTTTACAAAAAAATTTTTTTTTCGGAAACCATTCATCATATCCAAAAAAAATTATACTCACACTTTGACCTTCTAATTTCACAGCAGTGTACCAAATTTCAGCTCGATACGATCATAAGTTTTGGAGATATCGGGAAAAAATATGTCAAATTTCGAGGTTTTCTTCTCGATATCGTTGATTTTTTTGGTATTACTCGAGAAATACTGATTCAGTCCTGATTAAACTTCACAGCTAGTTTTAAGATGCTGAAAGACAACTTTGTGCAAAATTTCGTGATAATCGGGTTATTAGAACAATTTGAAAAAAAAAATTTATATGATTTTTTCATCATATCATCCTCATTAAATTCTGTATGAAACTTCGAACTGTTATTTTCGATGAAGTACTGGATTTCAATTCGATCTGGTCTGTATTTTTGGAAATATTGGAAAAATAAAATTTTGATTGGGTATATCTACGGAATCATTGGGTGGATTTTACCCATTCACGAATTCGGCCTTCGTAATTGAGGTCCAAACCTTCTCTACAAATATCGAGTTTCTAAGTTGTTTCTTTCGGAAGTTATTGTGTTTACGCAGTCGGCCGTTAGGCTGACCGTAAACACAATAACTTCCGGAAGAAACGACTTAGAAACTCGATATTTGTAGAGTAGGTTTGGGGCTTAATTACGAAGGTCGAATTCGTGAATGGGTAAAATCCGCCCAATGATTCCGTAGATATACCCAATCAAAATTTTATTTTTCCAATGTTTCCAAAAATACAGATCAGATCGAGTTGAAATTCATTACTTCATCGAAAATAACAGTTCGAAGTTTCATACAGAATTTAATGAGGATGATATGATGAGAAAATCATATAAATTTTTTTTTTCAAATTGTTCTAATAACACGATTATCACGAAATTTTGCATAAAGTTGTCTTTTAGCATCTTAAAACTAGCTGTGAAGTTTAATCAGGACTGAATCAGTATTTCTCGAGTAATACCGAAAAAATCAACGATATCGAGAAGAAAACCTCGAAATTTGACATATTTTTTCCCGATATCTCCAGAACTTATGATCGTATCGAACTGAAATTTGGTACGCGCGCACGTTCAAATTCGTTGCTGAAGCGGTCATCTACATTGAACATGCGCGCAAAAGTTGCTGCCTTCACGGCAGTGCTTTTTGAAATTTTTTGATCTTCCATCGAACCGGTCTCTTGGAATTTTTAAATAATTCGACCAATAGTGCTTTGAGATGGACGATTATGTAAACCATAAAATTCACGTAATTTTCTAAAAACACTTTCCACAAAACGTTGATTTTCAAAAAATAATTCAACAATTTGAACGCGTTGCTGTATCGTGTACGAAGCCATTTTCATAAATGTCGACATCACACTTCTTAAATGTCAAAATACCCAGACGAATTCAGTGCGTCATCTATATTTTAATTATTATATACAGTTTTTCTATGGTATTCTATGCTCTTGTACTGAGGCAAAATTCAGGTAAAGCATAGAATTTCAATTCAGACCAGATAGCTTCGACCACATCGTGCGTTCTTTGTCATCGTTTGAAAGCGGGCACAAAACTCCGTACTCTGCATTGTTTGTTGAATTTAAATAACAAATAGTTTCGGAGCAACACATTGTGTATCGTTAAAAGGTGGTTTGACTTTATGGTAATGGTTTAACCTCCGTAAACGAAGTCGGACAATGTATTTGTTTGGGTAATAACTCCGGTTGACGTGCGGTTGCCAAGGCGAGATTTCAAATTGACAAGTTACGTTTATGACGTAGAGGTGAGAACTGAGCGTATTTCGGTCCATCATAACTTTTTTTATGCAGTTAATTGGTTCGGTCATTCAGAAAAAATTAAAATCTATAATTCGAGAGCAGGTACTTGCTTTTAGACAATTGAATTGAAAACAAAACGAAAGATCCCGTGTTACGTATTTGCACTTCTTTTGGAGTACTCATTTCAAAATAACGCCATCTACACATCGATATTTGTAAAGATCATGTCTGATTGGCTGAAAGTCGTGTTGCGGTCTCCGGTTTCATGTCAGTGATTTAAATTTTTATTTCGGTTGCCGATTTTCCTTTCCGTGAATATGAAATGTTCGGAAGTTCCTGAAAAAAAAAAGGTATTTACGAAACTTTTATATTCAAACTGAAGAAACTTCTTATTCAGAAAAAAGACAACTTTTACCAGTGACATTCTAACTTTGTGGTATGGATTTGTTGCGTTGATGAACAGTTACCATAGAAATTTGACGTTCTGGCCACAGAAAATCTACGACTTTTCCAGCAACCAAGTTCCGAAAATAACCTTGTTTCCAGAAACTAACCGATTCATTTTTACGGAACGAAAAAACTACAACCGAAATAACCAACTTGATTTACGGAACATTTCCGACACAAACTACAATGACATTATTGATGTCACATTAGTTGCCCCAACACAACTTTCAGCCAAGCTGACATGATCTTTACGAATATCGATAGGTATAGATCTAATAACAATGTTTTGGATATTTTTGAATAACGCGAACCTGGACATGACGAATTTGTTCGAAAATGTCTCTTTTCTGTTGGTATAGACAATTTTCCAAATTTGTGTGTTGGCAACTCGGGCCGTAGTCTCCATTGGGTTGAATGAATAAAACTCTAAATCAAGGTATGAAAGCCATCCTGTACATATAATAGAAATCTGTAAACAGCATGGAAAGAATGATTTATCACCTTTCAATGTCACAATGGCAATAATCAAGTCTACTCAATAACAGAATAAAAACACGTCCTATAAATCCAGAATATCTGTAATTTCTATTACAGATGTTGTTCTCAACAGAAGAAGCTGTCAAAAGTGCCATATCTTCGATTCGGAACCTAGACATTCTAGTCATTCACACCACAGAACAATATCTTCCCTCATTCTCAGTGAATCTCTGGAGGATATCATAGAAGATTCCATTATGCAAATAATTGCATAAAATTCATTGAGAACTGAAAAAGAAGTCCTTCACAGAAGCTGGCCACATGTTTTCAATCTACTGGACATTGAAAAATACCCTTTAAGAGAGACTGACCACAAACCCTCCCTATCCATTGAAATATGGGAACAACAATGAGTATTTAGTCAGCCTAACGGCCGGCTGCGTAAACACAATAACTTCCGAAAGAAACAACTTAGAAACTCGATATTTGTAGAGAAGGTTTGGACCTTAATTACGAAGGCCGAATTTGTGAATGGATAAAATCCACCCAATGATTCTGCAGATTTACTCAATCAAAATTTTATTTTTCCAATATTTCCAAAAATACAGATCAGATCGAATTGAAATCCAGTACTTCATCGAAAAATATCAGTTCGTAGTTTCATACAGAATTTAATGAGGATGATATGATAAGAAAATCATAGAAATTTTTTTTTCAAATTGTTCTAATGACACGATTATCACGAAATTTCGCAAAAAGTTGTCTTTCAGCATCTCAAAACTAGCTGTGAAGTTTCATCAGGACTGAATCAGTATTTCTCGAGTTATACCGAAAAAATCAACGATATCGAGAAGAAAACCTCGAAATTTGACATATTTTTTCCCGATATCTCCAAAACTTATGATTGTATCGAACTGAAATTTGGAAGACTGCTGTGAAATATGAAGCTCAAAGTGTGAGTGTAATTTTTTTTTTGGATATGATGAATGGTTGCCGGAAAAAAAAATTTGTTGGAAAAAAATTTCTCAAAAAAATTTTTTTTTTATTTACTGACAACATGATCCTGACGAAATCTGCCTCAAAGTTGCGCGTCGATATACTCCACCTAATTGCCAAGTTTGAATCCAATCGCCGAAGTGGTTTCTGAAATAAAAAATAAATAACTTCAAAACTTCGAGTGCCTATAACTCCGGAACTATTCGACCGATTTGGCTCATTAACGAACTTGACCGCGGCATGCTGATGTGCAACCTATCCTGAAAGTTTAAAGTTGCTAGCTTGCTTCTGTCGAGAGTTACCGTGTCTACGGCCGGCCGGACGGCCGGACAAAATCGATTTTGACACCGGATTCGTCATCAGTGAGTCTTGCTAGTCGATTGAGACCATTTTCGGCTCAATAATCGAAAATTACAGACATTTGGACAGAACGATAGCACGCTGTTCCCCTAGAACATGCGCGCAAAAATAAAAACTAGGAAAGAACATCGATTTACTAGTTCCAATCCTCCATTTATCGACCTTCGTTTCTAGGCCCCCTTTCACGCTTGTTTTTTGCACTTTGTAACTCAAATAACGCATCATCAGCACATCAGCTGAACCTCCTGCTCCTAACGAAGCCGTCCTATCACTCCCATCCGATTTAATTAACCATGTAGAAGAGCCTTGATGAGTCTATAATTTCACGATGAGCCTATACACTGTTATTGATTACTCTCCAGCTATCTGCCGAACGTGTGATTATGTGAAATAAATACGATATTTATTGCATCGCCCCTTGTTAAAGTGACATACAAATGTCGTAAATTCAAGGAAGGATAGTTCTGTTTTCGTTCGTGTACTGATAAGAGCAGCAAGTGTCGTTATTTCATCAACAACTTCGACGTTCTAGAATGTGACAGGGGTCAAGTGCAATCCGAAGCTTTGTCACTGGTTGAATTGTCAAAACAACGACAAAAGAACGATATCGGTCATTGCACTTAGGTATATTCTGTGATTCATCAAGTCCAAAGGATCACAGATGATGCCGAAAGAAAAGATTTACCTCTATGACTAATTTTGGTTGACTGATGTTGATGTTTGTCATTTCCTGTGATTCGCGATGAATCTTTGCACTATTTGAACACTGAAAAGAGTGATGTTTATTTCTATGTGTGACTATATCGATGATCTTATGGATGTGTTCCATAAATATTCGAGGTGTTGACGCTAATATATTTCCCAACACGTTCGATTATCTGCTCTTCCTAATGAATTACCGAAATGTCTGTCTATTTATCGCCCATTCAAATGAATTGCCTATATTTCAGATAAGAAAGTCGATCTGTTTGTGTTGGGTGATTTTGGATATGGTAGATGCTACGTTTGATCGTTTTCATAGAGAGTGCTACTTCCTGTTTTGATTAATTTAAGGGTCCTGTGAAGAATTTCAATCTTTTTGGGAATTTTCGAATTCATTTATCTTGCCGACTGTAAACACCATAACTTCCGAAAGAAACCACTTAGAAACTCGATATTTGTGAAATAGGTTTGGGCAGTGAAAAGGCGGAATTCTTGAATGGGTTGAATCCACACGATCATTTCGAAGATATAGGTCGTACCTATGCTGAATTCCATTTCCACAATATTTTCAAAAGTAATTATTTGAACTCTAATAATTGATGATAGATTCATGCAGAATATTATGAAGACCTTATTTTTTATGGAGTTCAAAGTCTGTACAGAAATTTTTCTTAATCTGACGGAAAGTTTCCAAATAAAAATTTTGCAAGAAAATTTTCGGAAATTTTCTTTTCAAATCGTTCTAGTGAAACGATCATCAGGACATTCTGCACCATTATTTTTCAACTAGTTCTCAAGTTACATCTCGATTGGAGCTTTATTTATGAGTTTTTCTGGAAATATCGTGGACATCGAAAAAAAAACACCTAACTTGACATATTTTCTCCAATAACTCCGAAAATAAAGATCGAGTCGAATTGAAATTTGGCACACTATTGTGAAATATGAATGACATTCACTACGCAAAATTTCGTCGAAACTGACTATAACTCCGAAACCTTTCCACCGATTTTTCCCATTAACGTGCTCAACCATCACATTCTTATTCGCGACTATCCCTGCAAATTCAAAGTCGCTAGCTGGTTCCCTTCGATAGTTATCGTGTCCTTGACGAGACAGAATTGATATTGACATAGAATTCGCCTTCACTGAGTTCCACCTAGTCGTTAGAGATCATTTTCTACTGAAATTCGAGAATTACAGACCTTTGTAAGAAACTACAGCCCGCTGTTCCCAAGAACATGCGAGCAAAAACTTGATAAACCTATTCCAAGGCCTCTAACTCACTTTATAAAAGTGAGTTAATCGATACGCCCTCTGTGACCAAAAAATCGATTTATCTTCACCGGTAATTGATACGTTCAGCGTTCTGAAAGTGATAGTCAACGACATGACGTATAATCTTCTGTCAATTACCATTCCCGACCAGAAGGTCCTGCATGTCTGTCCTTCAGAACTTAGATTACCTTTGTCCGTCTCGATAGGTTCATAAATCATTCATTGGTTCCGAAAATTGATACAATGTAAACCGGCCCACAAGTGAATAACACAATTCGGTTGCTTGGTCCGATAAAATTTCATTAGTAACCCTACTAGGTCGTTTCCTGTGCGACGATGACCTCTCTACGTCGGCTAATTTAAAAGCGGCAATGTAAACAAACATAAAAGAAGCATTAAACCCAATCAAAACAACGAATATCCGACACCTACTTGAGGAAATTATCTAAACTAACGTGAGTCATTTGGAACGCCGACAGATGGCACGGTTGCGGGCTTGAAAGCTCTTTTGTTTTGAGGGCAATGGTGTATTCATAAATTTAACTAAAGTAAAATTATGACCGAACAATTAATCCAGATATCGTTCCTTTTTCTGGAATAACTCAAGAAATACTGATCCACTCATGATGAAATATGATAATAAATTCGAAAATGCTGATAAAAAAACTTTGAACAATATTTCGCTATGATCGTGTCATTGAAACAATTTGAGGAAAAAAGGGTTTTCGAATATTGTAATTATATTTTAAGATTTTCTTATCATATTATCCTCGTCGAAACTGTCATCTTTCAATCGAGTACTGGATTATAATTCGATCTCATCACTATTTGTGGAAATATTGGCGAAATAAAAAGATACATCCAACAATATATCCAGTGATGATGCCTTATTTCCTGCAACATTATGCATATCTCCATATCATTCTTAACTCCTTCATGAAAATCTATGGTCCACAAAAGTTGATTCGCAGGAATCATAGCATTTGAAATAGCAGCGATAACAAATAACTGTTGCGATATTGGCAACTAAATTATAATGTAACTTCCATAGTGGGGGTGTTTCCTGATTTTGGGTTATTACTGCAAATGCAAATGTGAACACAATTATTATGAGTTCGATTCATCCTTTTCCCAAAAAACCTTCAGAAAGTATTCAAAATCAGATTTCAAAATTGGTGTTTGGGATTTGCCAGGCATGCACGAAGTGACAACGGTGTTTAGTAGAATAGCTTTTTCTGCTATAGAATAATGACATAATTATTCCTATTCTGTGGTACACACGTGTTCTTTGTCAATATAACCAAACAATTTCCGTTTTCGATTTGTCAGTAATATGACAGTTTGACAGTGTGTGCTCTTTTTTTTCTCTTCCTTGGTCGTTGTCTTCTACTCTAACCAGATCGAAGTATAGCTATCTCTGTTTTCCTAAGCAAAATTACACATTTGACGTCCTTTTCTTTCCGAGAAAGCTGAATTCGACGTTGCCATATCGTGCACTCAAGACGAATCCCTTTAAATGCGAATCCCCATTTTTTTTCATTTTAAGGTGATCAAACATTTTTTTAAAAGTATAATATCGAGATTATATGTTTGAAATGTGATGTTATAAAGGTTTTTCATGAAAATTACTGCATTTTTGTTTAAAGGAAAAACCCCCGTTGGATAAGTAGGGAGATCCTAATGTTAAAATAAACGTTAACCGAATGCTACCTTCCTCCATTATAATCAAAAAATATGACAATCTATACAGCCGCATCTAATTTGAAATCAATAAAATCCTAAGGCCATAAAGACGTATAACAACTTGAAGGCACTATCAAACGCTGCCTCGACACTGTGGGATCAATTTGAACGTTCAAAATTCTTATTTATCCTCCATATCATCAAACATTACAGTCTGTGACAGATCTAAATTATCGCCTTTAATATCCCGCTACATTGTCCATATCGTTTTCTTGATTTCTTCACAAAAATCTATGGTCCAGAAAAGGTTGTTATTATTCGGAGAAATCATAGCATCAGAGACGGCGATAACAAATAACTGTTACGTTATTGGCAATTTCATTTAAATTATAATGTACTTCCATCGCTGAATAAGAAGAGAGATTCTAGGGTTGAGATAACCGTTAAACAAATGCTACCTTAGTCAATTATAATTCAAAGATAGAAAACATTACAATCGATACAGCCGCATCTAATTTAAAATCGATGTAATCCTGAGGCCATTAAGACGTATAAGAACTTGAAGGCACAATCAAACGCTGCCTCAACACGGTAGAATCGTTTTGAACGTTCAAAATTCTAATTTATTATCAAACAATACATTCTGTGACAGATCTAAATTATCGCCTCCAATATCCCTCTACATTATCCATGTCCGTTTCCAAATTCTTTCACAAAAATCTATGGTCCAGAAAAGGTTGTTATTATTCATAGAAATCATAGCATCAGAAACAGCAGCGATAACGAATAACTGTCACGTTATTGGCAATTTCCTTTAAACTATAATGTAACTTCAATGGCTGAATAAGTAGAGAGATTCTAGGGTTGAGATAACCGTTAAACAAATGCTACCTTAGTCAATTATAATTCAAAGATAGAATGTATTACAATCGATATAGCCGCATCTAATTTAAAATCGATGTAATCCTGAGGTCATAAAGGCGTATAAGAACTTGAAGGCACAATCAAACGCTGCCTCAACACGGTAGAATCGTTTTGAACGTTCAAAATTCTAATTTATACTCCATATCATCCAACAATACATTCTGTGACAGTCCTAAATTATCGCTCCTAATATCCCGCTACATTGTCCATATCGGTTTCTTCATCGCCGAATAGAGCCCTGACAGACGTAATGTATTCAAAACAATAACACACTGTTCATTACGACGGGGCGAAATTTGAATTTCAAAGCAGGTTTCACTTCATTTCGTTGCAGCAACCAACAGTTCAATCCTTAGATGGGTACAAAGGGAATTGGACCACATTCTTAAGTGGGTAACTGCTATCTGCCAAGCCGCTACAGTGATGATTTGGTTGATTGAATGTTGTTAACGCCTTCAGCTGTTCCTTTTTAGATTGGTACCATTGGTTTGTTATCGGTTCGTTTTCGACGGGGAGTAAGTTCTATGATTGCTGCGTTTACCGATCACGGTACAGTTATGCTTTTAACTAGGTTTTGCCCCCGGCTTCGCCGGCGTGAAAGGTGGGTCTAGAGGAGGTTTTATCGGTGGATTGGAGTCATGTGCAACTTGGTGTGTAATTGATTGGATTAGTACGAAGCTCGCAAAAATAAAGTGTTACGTTGTCATGACTGACAGATGTGGAAGAGGTAATCGACCTTTATGGTTTCAACTGAGAAGCACAGATTGAAAGTAACATGCTTCTGTACCTAAAGGGGCCTTTTGTGCTAGGGAGATTCGGGTATTTGAGTAATCGGAGATTCTTTCCTATTGGCCGACGACGATCACGTGACCGTCATCCACCAATGTGAATGTGAATTTCTCGGCTAATAGGGTGAATCTCCGATTCCACAAATTCCCGAATCTCCCTCGTACAAAAGGCCCCTTAACGTCCAAGAACTAACAAATACACGAATCGATTCACGAAGAAAAGGGAGCTCCAGTAGTAATGAACTGACATAACCACAACGAATATATCTGTTGATTTATCAATGAACAACATAAAAATGTTGACATCTCGAGTCAACAAGTGACAAGATATTGTCTGTGGTAGGTACAGAGAAATAAATCTGTGGTTTTCAATCATAGATCTTAAATCGAAGGTAATCATTATCGAACATTGTCGATGAAACCAGCCATCTTCGTATATTGAACCCTGCACTTCATCAACCTTCAACACAAACTTATAATTAACGAATCAGGCACGCTCAATTGATCACTAATCTCTTAAACGCCGGTTTTACTCAGAAACCCTTGCACCTTCACCTGAACAACAAGCAGGCGTTATTAAAAATCCAATTTCTACCGGATCCCTCGATCTCATCACGTTGACATGGTCTCTTCGAGATCACAGAGAGATTATCCAGCGCTGCAGAACGACACTTTCAATAACTGTCAACATTTCACACTCGCCTCTCCCTCTAATTCTCAGCCTGTTATCACCAAGTGCTATTAGGTGATTAAAAGCGAAAATCAGTCGAATTGAACATAAAGGCTGGCTGATGAACTTCAAAGAGAGGCCCGTTGCACATACGATTCTTCTTCTTTATTTCAATGGCAGACGTTCGACGGTGCATCTTGCAGATTGGAACGTAGCCGGTTGAATGATGTTCTGTGCTCGGAAGGGATGCGTTCTTTTTGTGTTATTTGGCGGGAACTTTGTGAACTCACGGGAGGGAGATGGGTTTGTTGAAATTCGCGCTGATTGGTTCATTGAAATTTGGATAATGGGAAGCTGTATTTGTTGAGCGTAGATTTTGGAGAATGAGGGACGGTAGAGTTGGAGTTTTTTAGTGGAACTGGAATTGGAGCGACTTGAGTTAAATGAAGATGTTCATTTTAATTTTGGGCCGAAAATGGGGTCATAGAACTGTCAAGTATTGTTCTAATGGGGGTTTTTCCTGAATTTGGGTTATCACTGCAAATGCAAATTTGAACATAATTATTATGGGTTTGATTCATCATTTTCCCGAATTACCTTCAGAAAGTATTCAAAATCAGATTTTAAAATTGGGGTTTGGGATTTCTAGCATGCACGAAATGACAACGGTGTTTAGTAGAATAGCTTTTTCTGCTACAGAATAATGAAATATTTATTTCCATTCTGTGGTACACACATGTTCTTTGTTAATATAACCAAACAACTTCCGTTCGCGATTTGTCAGTAATATGACAGTATTACCGTCTGTGCTCTTCTTTTTCTATTCCTTGGTCATTGTCTTCTACTCTAACCAGATCGAAGTATAGCTATCTCTGTTTTCCTGAGCAAAGTAACACATTTGACGTTCTTTTCTTTCCGCGAAAGCTGAATTCGACTTTGCCATATCGTGCACTCAAGACGATTCCCTTTAAATGCAAATCCCATTTTTATTTTTCAGTTTTAGGTGATCAAATATTTTTAAAAAAATATAATATTGAAATTATATGTTTGAAATGTTATGTTCTGAAGGCTTTTCAGGAAAATTACAGCATTTTCGTTTAAAGGAAAAACCCTCATTCCGTCTGTGAACGATGATGGCGCTAGAGTCGATTTGGCAATATCAAGATTCTATGCATGAATAATGAAATTAATTTTTTTGAATGCTTGTCACAGATTTCTTTAATAAACTCACTAATTTCCTTCTTTTATTTACAGGTATGTTCTGTGCTGTTTGGGAGATGGACGTCGTGCTCGTTTGAGCTTTTTTAGTGAGTATTTTATCGTGATACAGGATTTTAGAGAGTGGTTTTGAGTGAAACATATCCGAAAGATTGGAATTTGAAATAAAATACTTTTCACCCGTTTTTTTTGGGGAGAATTTTTTTCGATTTTTTTTAGTGAAAAGCGGTCATCCCCTTTGAACATCTTCGCAGAAGCTGCTGACTCTACGTCAGTGTTTTTGAAGGTTTATTTTCTTCCCCACCCAATTTTACGTACAAAACAATTACCTAATCAACCTGAATCCAGTTCCGCACGTGAACCCATCCAGGTCACAATCAATGTTATACCCAGATTAATGGTCTCGATGTGTTCGGTTGATTTGTGGACGCCCTGTAAAGACAACGGTTGATTAATGGCCTTGCCACTATCAGAATTACCCCGTAGACTGAATTTCGCGGATCAGCGTTTCCATTGAGGCAGAGGCGGTTTGCCGCACGCCTATTTCTAGCTCCGTTTGCGTACACAGACAGACAGACAGACTGCTGGATCACGCGAAATCGGAGTAATTAATTAATGAACGGCTTTCGGGTGTCGTCTGAGTGGAAAGGAGAGGTAGAGGGTGCTAGAGAGAGATGGCAGGTGCTAGAGGGTTGGATGAAAGGAACAAATATCTATTGAGGTGTTCCAATTCCTGAAGAATGTCAAATATGAACAGGAGAGACCCTACAAGTTGAGCCTTTAAGCAGTGAATTAATTTCAACCATGGGTTCCTACAATACAATGAAACACTTTTCTAGGTTCGACTCGGTAAAAATATACAGGCTGTTGAAAGTGCCAAATAACATTTTTGCCTTGTAGTATTGACATGGTTATTCCGAATGAGATGAATTTCTGCGTGAAATATCAAATAACTATGCTACAAATTTTTCAATAATTTCATTTATTCCACTTGAGACTGTTTTCTATAATCCATTCTCTCTTATGAACTCAAAGTTGGCCATGACATTCTGACACATTTCACCGTGTATATTTTGAAAATGTTAGGTTATAGTCATTTTCCTGTCAGGTAACTACACAACGTTGTCTTCTCTACATAGAGGTCGTAGTAATTACGTATTTTTCAAAATGTGAATTTACTTTGGGAAAATAATGTATTTGAGGAAATATAATGTGAATTCAATAATTTCAAAGACCTGGCGAATGTTGAAGAAACTTTTTTCTCTGTTAACACTGGAAATATTTCACGTACATAAACATGGTTGGAAGATTCAGTTATTATATATTTTTGTACGGAGATCAAGAATCTAGTGTTGAAACTTTACTGAAAATAATGGATAGAGTAGTCCGTTACTTTGTGATAGTTCATTCGAAAAAAAAATAGAAGTACTCGAATAAACCTACAGTAAAACTTCTAAACGAACAAACCTATGGAATTCCATACTTTTCGAAATTCTCAAGAAATAAGTCTACAGAAGACATTCAAATACCTTGTTGCACAACTTGAAATTCTCCATTATGAAAATGTAGTAGTACTACAAAACCTGTGTCACCTTCAAAGAACTAACTCAATTTACAAAGTTCTTGGGAATCTATGTGAACGATACTCTGAGTTTTCACTCACATACGTCGAAAATGTTGGATAGCCTGTGATAAATTATTGATTCCAAATTATCAGGGTTACTATCAGAAAGAGCAGATTTCAATTCTTCATAGCACTTCCTGATACTTTGTTTCTGCTTCTTCAAAACTACCTTCGGCATTTCAAGTTTCAAACTGTGATGATTATGTTGAGCATTTGGCAACCTCGCGTCGAATTATTTTGACATTACCGATATTTCACGAGTGCCAACCTGCGTCAGTTTCAAGTAAAAAAACTTGATAGACCTAAATCATGATGTAAAAAACGTGGTGTGCGCATGTGCAAAAAAAGTGACGTCAGCAAGTTGAAGATTAAAGGAAATACGTATTCTGTGCTTCTTATTTTCTTAGAAAGTTGTGTGTAATCTTATGGTGGAAACAACTGGATGTAGAATGAAATCAGAAAATCAGAAAAGTGGAAAATCAGTGATAAATATTTTGTTACAGTTATATCGCCAAAAGCACTAAGTCATAAGAATTAATTAAGTTGTCACAATCATGTTCATTCGAATGGATCGAGGCAACTAAGATATGAGCGTGAAGATTGCTGATAAACTCAAATCATTAAATAAATCTTTATCAATTCGAGATTGCTAATTTTTTTCTCGATGTCCCCTGAAACTTACCCTAATCGAATTTTATGAAATCTTAAGACAATTTGATAAATACCACTTTTGGATCCGTCTCTGAGCTAGTTAAGGTGTTGAATCAAGCTCCACCTTATTTCGAAAAATCACAGAAGAGACATAGTACTTTTTCTTTGCTTTTTTGTGGCCAGACCACAGATTACTAAGTCCTAAGTTTGTAATCGGTGGACCAGTCTATCAAGAAAATTGATCGAGTTTCATTAATGTGTTCACACTGATTAAACGATTTTATATGGTTCATTCATGGAATTAGGATATTTATGGAATTTTCAATACGAGAAAACTCGAGGATACAATTTTGTATAATCTTGAAAATTATATCTTTGCACCTGTGCCTAACCTGGAAAAACTGTTTTATTTTGAAATTAAATTAACTCCTGAATGTATCCCTAATCGTTAATCTGGTGGTAATGATGCAACCTCTTACTCCCTATCTATTTATTTCAACTTTACAATTAAAATTGCTATTTACAAACACAAATTTAGGTACAGTGAATCTGAGATCCGGGATTCGAAGAAGCACTTATCTTAATAGTGAAGGATCCGACGGTATGATCCTCCAAAATAAAGGTATTATGCAGGTAGTCCAGTTTCAAGAGATTCCATCCAGTGCAGAAGTCCAGAATTAAGATATTTCAGCAATAATTAGCTTCGGCATAAAGGTATTCCAGCCATGATCAGCTCCAGTACTAAGATAATCCAGTAATAATTGCCTCTAGTACTAAGATGATCCAGTTAAACCTTGGGTCCGGTAGTAGGATATTCAAATGGGCATTAGTCCCAGTAAAAAGATAATCCAGCAGTCGATAGCTCGGTGAAAAGATGGTTCAGTGGGCGATAGCCCCGGTACAAAGATGATGCAGTAGGCGGTAGCCCCGGTACAAAGATGCTTCAGTGGGCGATAACCCCGGTACAAAGACGCCTTTTGAATAGACGTCTTATAAGAAACAATAAAACTTCAAAATTCCACGATGTTAATGGATTACGAGATTTGTCAATTCGCTAAACTCTAGCAAGATGTTGAATCTCCAACTTCCTACGCACCAAAAAAAAAAAAAATTCCATCGGCTGGACCGAGTTGGAAGGGTCGCGCACGCGAAACACACACTCAACCGTCAAAGCGAAGAGCGTTCTTTAGCGACCGATCATATAATTTCAGAAAGGCGTTTTTCTTGCGATTGGAGTTGAAATTATTAGTATGACGTATTTTCGCGATGGAAACTGAAATCGACAGTGGAGCGTTTTGTAACGTTACAATTTCACGAGAGGAATCTATGTTTGAAGTAAATGTACAATTTGAAGACTCACCCTGTATAGTTCGCAACCAAGCAATAAAACATAATAATGAACTATGACACAAAAATGAAAACATTCTATAGCAAACGCCGTCTCTCCTTCCCATTAATCTTCTTTTTCTTGAATAGGAGATAATTACGAGATCCACGCGACCAACCACCCCTCATGGTACGAAAAAGTAAACCACGTTTCATTACGGACCTTCTACAACACGCGTACAGGGTGGCTTAAAACGCATGCACACCCTTGCACAAAAGATGCATGTCGAATTCGCTATAAATCAATGCTAGATCAATGAATTTTGGTCCCTGAGGAGACATGGTACACTGGCCCAGTGACTGTGGTAATGAGTGCATCGCTTTTAGTGAGGGCTGCACCCCTGGGTGGTGATTCACTACCCCTCAAAAACGCAGCGGGAGGGGCGCAAAAAATGCGTTCAGTTTGTGTTGTACATCGGATACTTTTCAAAGGAACAACGTTTGTAGAGGGGAGGTTTTTTTGTATGGCTGCATACACAAAAGGTTGGTTTTGTTTGGTAGGAATAAAGTTCGTCATGAAAAAATCTAAGTTTATAATAACAGAAAAAACACTACACAGCCTACAGTGCTCACTAATCCAAGCACAAGTCACGCTTGTAAGACTGGGCGTTTGGATACTCCATTATGAAGGGTTTTCCAATAAGAGGTATTATTTTGATATTCAAAGAAAAATGCCATTTTTCAATATGAATGATCGGATGTTTATTTCATTATAAAGAAGAAGCTACGCCGTTAATAGTGGAAAATAACATCAGGCAAATGACCACCACGACCACGCTTACAGGACCATATCCTTTTAATGAAATTTTCCATAACCAAATTGCAAAGTGGCTGCCCTATGTCCTCGATAGCCTCACGAATTCCATCTTTGAGGTCTTGAATCGACGCTGGGCTATTGGCGTAGACCTTCTCTTTCACATGGCCCCAAAGGAAGAAGTCGCAAGGTGTTAAATCACAAGATCTCGTTGACCAATTGTGATCACCTCTTCGAGAGATAACACGATCCGGAAACTTTTCCCGCAAAAGATCAATGGTTTCGTTGCTTGTGTGGCACGTAGCGCCGTCTTGTTGAAAGTAAACGTTGTCCAGATCAAAACCATCCAATTCCGGCCATAAAAAATTATTAATCATCTCTCGATAACGCAATCCATTCGCCGTAACTGTTGCTCAAGCCTCATTTTCGAAAAAGTAAGGTCCAATGACTCCGCCGGACCATAAACCGCACCAAACAGTCACACGTTGAGGATAGAGAGGCTTTTCAACAATATTTCTCGGGTTTTCCGAGCCCCAGATGCGACAATTTTGCTTGTTGACGAAGCCACCGAGGTAGAAATGGGCCTCATCACTCAAGATGATTTTTCTTTGGAATTCCGGATCATTTTCATGCATTTCAACGACCCAATCAGCAAAGACACGACGTTGTTGATGATCGGCTGGCTTGAGTTCTTGTGTTAACTGAACTTTATAAGCCTTAAGACCCAAATCTTTATGCAAAATACGGTGTAATGACGTTTGTGGAATGCCTAATTCCAAAGAACGACGAGGAATGGACAAACCTGGAATTTCTTCAACACTTTCGGCTACAGCAGCAATATTCTCGGCTGTTCTTGAGCGACGTGCACGGGTTTTATTCTTCACATCACTTACTTGTTCCAACACCTCGAATCTTTCCACCAATTTCTTCATTGCGGTCCGAAAAGGTACTTCACGACGAGCCAAGAATGTTCGAGTTTTACGAACCGTCTCTGCCAAATTTTCACCATTTTAATAGTGGATTTGAATGATTTTAAAGCATTGTTGAAGCGTGTATCGTTCCATTTTTATTAATGGCGTAGTTTCAACTTGTCAAATGTCAAAAAATGACATCTTCAAAAGTAACATATACCGAAATAGCGGGCTATTCAAAATAACACCTCTTATTGGAAAACCCTTTATTTCCTTTTGATCATGCGATCCTTACGAAATTTATTTATTTTATTATGGCAGTAGAAAAGTCGTAAGTGATATCATAAGGGCATCTAATTTTTCCGAAAAAAATCGAAAAAACACGTTGCTAAGTGCTATTTTAACAAGAAATATGAGAGCTGGTGGTAACAAAAATCCTAGTCGAAGACGAGGATTTTTGCACCTGTAAAAATGCTTTTTGTTGAAAAATATTACTTTGCAATGTGTTTTTTTCGATATTTTTCACATGAAAAATAAGATGCCTGAATGGTATTTGAGAAGACTATTTCATGATTTACAGATAATTCTGCATGCATTATGTAGAGGTATTAATTTGAAAACTGAAAAACAGATACTTAATTTATTTCATCAAAAATACTACAAACTTAATTATTTATGGTACAATAAAAATATAAATTGCAATTTTGGTACACGGTAGGGGTATTGTAATTTTTGGTGACAACAACTGTCAAGTTTTGCCGCGGGTTAACTCGAATAAACTGCTGACAGCTCCTGCCAAACAGTTTTTTCATCTAGAAACCATTTGTAATTCAAAATTGCGAGTTTCTGATGGAAATTACGACGAGGGAAATAGTCAAAATAATCTACTGTAAAACCATTCAATACTGTATTACCAATCAAAAATAATGACAATTCAATAATTCCAAAAACCTGGCGAATGTTCAAGAAACTATTTTCCCTGTTAACTCTGGAAATATTTCACCTATAAAAGCATGGTTGGAAGATTCAGTTATGATATTTCCTTGTACGGAAATCAAGAATCGAATGCGGAAATTTTACTGAAAAATAATAGATGAAGTAGTCCGTTACTTTGTGATAGTTCATTCGAGAAAAATAACAGTACTCGAATAACCCTGCAGAAAAACTTCTAAACGAACAGACGAACCTATGGAATTCCCTACTTTTCGGAATTCTCAAGAAATAAGTCAACAGAAGACATTTAAACACCTTGTTGCACAACTTGAAATACTCCAGTATGAAAATGTAAAGGTACTACAAAACCTTCTGTCACCTTAAAAGAACTAACTCAATTCACAAAGTTCTTGGGAATCCCTGTAAACAATACACTGGGTTTTCACTCACATACGTCGAAAATGTTGGATAGCTTGTGATGAATTATTGATTCCAAATGATCAGGGTCACAATTAGAATAAGCAGATATCAATTCTACATAGCACTTCCTGATACTTTGTCCCTGCTTCTTCAAAACTACCTTCGGCATTTCAAGTTTCAAAACGTGATGATTATGTTGAGGATTTGGCAACGTCTCTGAGAATAATTTTGACATTGCCGATATTTCTCGAGTGCTAACCTGCGTCAGTTTCAAGTAAAAAACTTGATAGACCTAAATCATGGCCAACCGGGATAGTTTGTAAAAGTAAATGGAGTATACCAAAAATTTAAATCGCCATAGAAAGAGATCAAGCGGTCTAATCCAACCGTACTCACGCCATATTGACAATTCTTCACGGAAGATACCCCACAACATCCGAAATCAATCCAGATCAGCTCCCCAGGTCGGTAATAATTAATAAACCCAACACACATCCCATAATTCCCATTAGCAAACATAATAATCAAGGCAGCCCCGGATAGGAGGGATCGAATTGAGATCTTTATGATTAGTTCATGGAACACAGACAACGGCATACAGGAACATCCGAACGCCTCCATTCGCTAATTGAAGTCACAGATGAAATAATGGACTGCGTTATCATCGATCGGATTCTATGAACGCATCCGTGATTTGCGGCGGACACACAGAATGGAATTTGCGCGTCTGCCAAGTTTGCATTGAACTCCTGGGTTCCATCTCGTTCTGTGCGCCTTAGGGCTGCGTTCCGTCTTTGTCCGTATAGATAGTCGGTGTTCTTGCTTTTCATCCTCCATTAATTAATTGCTTCGATTTCCTCTGATCTGACTGTGAGTCTGTACGTTCGGGGGTTAATAGGTTTTGGGCCGGTCTTTGTGAGGCCATTGATGCCGGGACCATTCATGTGTTTGGTCAAGGAAAACTAATCTTCTTTGCCAATTCAGCGTGTGTGTCTGGTGGAAAGTCGAATACAGATAGAGTTGAGGTTAACAAACGGCAGAATTGGATGGTCGGCGATGTTAGAGGTTTTGAGGGAGATGTGAAAGTTGGAGGTTGGGACCATTGTCAACCTTGTTGAGTTCTGTGCTTTGATGAGAATTTGAACGTCAATTCTATGCTTTGAGTTTTGTGAGAAACGTTGAGTGCTTACGATTGCAGGAATCTGTAGAGAAGGTAGAATGATAGGCAATATTACAGATTATCCTACAGTGTTCGGAGACACTGAAGATATAAAAGAGTTTCTTGTGGCTACTCAAGACACGCTGCATGAGATATTCTTGAAATTATGAAATGAACAAACTTCACACATTTCTCATATTATATAAAATCTTTAACGAAAGGGGTGTCTATTTAACATGTCATCTATAACCAATGCCAATAGACGACTTCGATTCTTAGCACAGAAATTACATTTAAACGAGTCTACTAGATGAAGGCTCTTCAGAAAACCATTCAATAATACATATTAGACATGAAAAGTGGAAATAAAATAGAAGTCATTTTCGTCTGTCTTTTAATTTTGGAAGTTCCTTATTATGTTTGCTACTCCGTTTCATTCCTCAAAGAGAGAAGAAGGTGTGCACTGAAAAGCAATACTGTTCTATGCATAGGCATTTGACAAGCATGTCAGTAGTCCCATCTCGTTCTCAATCGTCTGTGATCAATAGACAAATTTACTATCACTGGGGAAGGAGAATTTCAGAACGAATTCGACATGATAAGGTTTGCGTTATTTATAAATATCCGTGAAGATGTCTCGGATCCTCAAACAAGATAATTACTTCCAACTAAAGGTTTTGGTTAAGATCACTTCCGATTGGCTGAAATTTGAGTTGGGATTCCTGATTTCATGTTAATAGTGTCAAGTTTATATAGGATATGTTCCGCAAATCAACTTGGTTATTCAGGTTGCCGGTTTTCCTTTCCGTAAATTTGAAATTTTCGGTTAGTTCCTGATAATAAGATTAATTACGGAATTTGACTGATGAGAAAGCAATCTTCCTGTCACCAGAATGACAGTCAATGTTCTATGGTAACATATCCATAGCATAGAACAATCCTTGATTACTTTATGATCCATAGAAGATAGACGAGACAACAATCAACAATGAAAAAATTTTGGTATGGTCTATGGATCATAAGGTAAATATAGATTGTTCTATGCTAGGGATATGTTAACATTGAGCATTGACTGTCATTATGGTGACAGAAAGATTGCTTTCTTATCAATTAAATTCCGTAATTAACCTTACTTTCAGGAACCAACCGAATATTTCATATTTACGGAACGGAAAACCGGCAACTGAAATAACCAAGTTGATTTGCGGAACATATCCTATATAAACTTGACTTGGCCAGTTTTAGAACCTTACATACAGACATAGATTTTGTTTTGATAGTCGATTATGTATTATTCTTTTTGTTAGTGTTTGGTTTGATTATTTTTTATTTCAAGATTCATTCAAAGACTTTTCATAGTTGACGAGAGTATTACTGGGAGTACATATTCCATTCTAATAAAGTAGGTATCCATCATCTTCAATCTAATTGAGTGAAGCAACTCTAAAATTACGGGGATATCTCCAAGGTTAGACAGTATTTTAATATTATTTATTTTCAGATCCACATGGCAAGATTGACTTTGGTGATTTCTTAGGCTGTCTTGAAAGTTGATAAAACAGATAGTGTTGTAAAACATACTTTTTGGAATAATAGACAAATACTCATAACTTTACTTTTTTTGTAGGGAAGGAGTAAATACTCAATATATTGTGAATAAAATGAATACATTCACATAAAACTAATTCTGCTAGTACCGTGAGCCTTATTCATTATGGATTGACAAATAAATTTTCCAACACTCATATGATTGGTCTTGAAAAAGCTGTTATAAATAAGCCTTGTTCAACTTTGCTTTCATCGACAGAAGCACTTTGAGCGAAGAGTATTCATCCCCAGATATTTCCTTGCTGAGACTCTTTTTTTCAATAGTCAGTTTATCACTACAACATTTACGTTGTTCCTCAATGATCAGTTCAACAGGCAGACTTCTGAAAGGCATAGCATTCCTCTCAAGTAAATTTCTCTGCTTGGATTATGGGCCTGGAAAAAAATTGTCTTCATGAATGTGATCTTAATTCTTGAGCAATTCGTGCTTACCTCTATAAAAATGATCATCATCGGTAAAATGCAGGAAACAGACTCTCATAAATCTTGTTTGTTGGTTTTTATCGATTCTTCAACACTTTCAGGCCCGACTTGTTAAAGGAAGTTTATTTCACCCTAACTCGAAATTTTTCACCGGGCTGTGGAAATCTATGGGAAGGGACATTTGAGTTTGCTTTTCATCAGTAGAAACACTTGTAAAATCACACAAACGCCAAGAAAAATGCATAAACTTCCTCGTTTTCTTAACATTTTTTTTAACCTGTCAATGATAATGTATGTACCTCGGGTTACTCGGATAGCCACCAGAGGGAGTAGCGCTTATCTTCAGTCGCCAATAACGTTAAAATAAACAACGAACCATAGAATAAGCGGGTTGTTTAGCCTCACACCTAGCGCCAATTTGTCCTAATTGTCCCTAGGACGACAGTAACTCGGGATAAATCAGTTCTTCGCGGCTCCTGTCGACAGGTACACAAAGAATGCGGTGTTTCCCGTCCGAAAGGTCGTCCCGTCGAGCTAACCCGGCTATTTCTGTGCGATTTTAATGGCGTACAGCACGCGCGGCATCGTTCGGTTTGGTTGGCGAACTACAAAATAACGATTTGTCAACTCGTTTAATCACATTAAATTAACCGTTTAATTCTACAGAAATAACCGGCCGTTGATTCACGAGGCGAAGAATGAAATTGAGTCGTTAAAACGCTGAAATGTAAGCCGTGGCCGGCAGGCGGGCTTGAAAATGCGCCGAAGCAGGGATCGCATGGAACAGTTGAATTCATTAGTGATGAGTGCGACTGGACATGTTTCTTTGAGAAGAAAACTGTGGAACTATTTTGAGCGTGGAATGTTCTTCTTCTTTCTTATTTCGCCATGTTTCGTTTCGAAAAAATAGTTGGCATTCGGATATTATACAGTGCGCGTCAAAATTATGGAACAAATTCATTCTCTCAGAAGAAAAATATTTGGCAACCAATCCTGAAACAGGTCAATTTTTGTTTCACTTTTACCAAATTTTTATGCATTTTTGAAGGATTTTTGTTGCATTCTGTGGCATCCCCATCACCCCTCTAAATTTTTTGAATAGGGAAAGTGGGTCATGTGGTAATTTTTTAGCAAGTTCTTTGTATCTTCTTTACAGGCGTGCAGAAATTTTCGGAATTTTTTTTTTTTGAAAAATTAGCTAGTTCAAAGAGGTTTTCAGTATGTGCACTTTGTCATGGCTCATTTACTTTGAGACGATGGTACCTGATGAAATTTGTCACCGAATGAAAGTCGACCATTACAGTTTTGTTCATGCACAACTTTCAACCCCCTCCATTTTTTTCTCCATTGAAGGATTCGTAGGGGGAAAAAAGGTCCAAAATTTTGGAACTTCAAGGACCTCTCACGTCCAGGACGATTTTTTAAAAAAATATCTGACCTTATATTCTTGTTCTACGCCCCCGAATTAGTAAGCGTGCCAAATTTCACGGCGATAGGAGTTGGAAAATTATTTTTCGAAAATTGAGATTTTCTTAAGGGTAACCCCTTAAAATTTCGTAATCTACGTGTTCGAATCCATAATATATGATGTGCATATTGTCATAGCTTCAAAAATAAAATTTCGCACGGAATCGCTAAATCTTACCCCCCACCCCCTACCTGAAATTTGCATGAACAAAACTGTAATGGTTGACTTTCATTCGGTGATGAATTCCTTCATGTACCATCGTCTCAAAGTAAATGAGCCATGACAAAGTGCACATACTGAAAACCTCTTCGAACTAGCTAATTTTTCAGAAAAAAAAAATTGTCCGAAAATTTCTGCACGCCTGTAAAGAAGATACAAGGACCTTGCCAAAAAATTACCACATGACCCAATTTCCCTATTCCAAAAATTTAGAGGGTTTATGGGGATGGCACAGAATGCAACAAAGATCCTTCAAAAATGCATAAAAATTTCGTAAAGTGAAACAAAAATTGACCTGTTTCAGTATTTTCGTGCCAAATATTTTTTTTCTGAGAAAA
The DNA here is from genome assembly GCA_958510865.1 of Myrrha octodecimguttata. Taxonomy (NCBI): domain Eukaryota; kingdom Metazoa; phylum Arthropoda; class Insecta; order Coleoptera; family Coccinellidae; genus Myrrha; species Myrrha octodecimguttata. The sequence continues at coordinate 50,539,989 of OY294062.1, read as the reverse complement.
TGAATTTGTTTTATAATTTTGACGAGCGCTGTATACAGGGTGGATCTTAAAGTTGTACATTGATTTCAACCATGGATTCCTCTCATCAAATGAAACACGTATTTCATTTCCGTTTTGCCAGATTCGGGTCTGGTAAAAAATTAATGGCATTTAAATATTTCTCAATGTGCTTATATTGCACTTTGTTCGCAAGTTCAACACAGATATCACTGACAGCGATTTGTATTGCAGAATTATCAATCCACTGCTTGAATTAACAAGAAATATTATTGGAAAAACTTATTCACTCACTTACTTTTTATGATTTGGTGCTTTCTGCGGTATTATTGGGAAAAAAAATTTCACTATACTTGACCATTGAAACACTAATTTTCCACTTAGAATTCGTGCAATATCCACTTGTTTCCAACATGAGATTCTACACAATTTCACTCTTGCGAATTTTCGTATTGAAAACTTCACGATTATTCTAATTTTCATCAAATTCATGAATCCATTATGAGAAATCACTCAACTAACCTAAAAACATTAATTGAACATTGGAATTCTATGGGAAGTCTGGTCCATAGACATGGATTATGTCTGTGGTCCGGTCACGAAATAGCATAGACCTCTTTGGTCTATGCGAAATAGATAAATAGTTCTGTAAATTCTATGTTCCGGGTAAAAGTGAGTTTGATTTACAGTCTTTACTAACTAAGCGGCGGGAAATAACGAAATTACTTTAATTTTTATCAGGTCGTCTACGATTTGCTGAAATTTAAGTTGGGATTCTTGATTTAATGTCAATAGTGACCAGTTTATATAGGAAATATTTCGCAAATCAACTCGGTTATTTTCGTTACCGGTTTGATGTTCCTGGTTCCTGAAAAAAAGGTTAATTACGGAATTTGATTGATGAAAAATCGATCTTTCTGTCCCCAGAACGACAGTCAATGTTCTATGCATGATGTAAGTAACATCATGTTTCTATGGTAACATTTCCATTGTTCTGAAATTCCCCTTCTCCAGAAAAGTAAATTCGGACGAAATATGTGGGTTGGCAACCTGGACCGAAAGTCGTCTATTCCTCAATGCAGACGTCAGATTTGACAGAAAATTGTAAGGTTACCACACCAGAAATATGTGCATATACTTTATAGTTTACCCAACTTTGTGTGATACGGCATGATATCGGCAAAGGGGGTTTTTTCCTTTAAACGAAAATGAAGTTATTTTCATGAAAAACCTTCGGAACATCACATTTCAAACATATAAAGGGTTTTTCATCAAGAACTTTGTTTTTTAAAACAAAATAAATCAAAGAATTTATTGGAAAATGAATAAAATTTTATTGTATTACAAAGAGAAAAGTTCGGCAATTATGAATGAAAAATGATATCTGACAAATGTTCACCACGACCACGCTGACAGACGTTGATTCTTTCATCAAAATTTTTAATCACTTTTTGGCAAGATGGAGGGTCTATTTCGTTAATGACATCACGGATTTTGAGTTTTAAGGCTGCAATCGATTCGATTGGCTCCATATAAACTCTGTCTTTAACATAGCCCCACAAAAAATAATCCAGTGGTGTGAAATCACACGATCTGGCCGGCCACTTAACAGCTGAATTTCGCGAAATTATGCGATCGGGAAATTTGGTTTGCAATAAATTGATCGTTTCATTGGCTGTGTGACATGTGGCACCGTCTTGTTGAAACCACATTTCAGTGACATCCATGTCATCAATAATAGGCCAAAACTCAGTTCTTAACATCTCGCGATAGCGTGATCCATTGACTGTTACCGCATTTCCAGCGTCATCTTCGAAAAAAAAACGGCCCAATCACACCTCCAGACTACATAGCACACCACACAGTGACACGTTGAGCATGCAAAGGCTTCTCAATAATTGCTTTAGGATTTTCAGAAGCCCAAATGCGGCAAATTTGCTTGTTGACGTACCCTGACAAATGAAAATGTGCTTCGTCTGAAAAAATGATTTTTTGATAAAAACCAGCAGGTTGTTCCCGAATGAACTGAGCGAATCTACGGCGATTTGAATGGTCGGTCAGCTTCAATTCCTGCACCAGTTGAATCTTGTAAGGCTTCAAAGCCAAATCCTTTCGCAAAATTTGCCATGTTGTACTTTTGGATAACCCCAATTGTTGAGAACGTCGTGAAATTGATAACTTTTGATCTTCTTCAACACTGTGGCTCACGGCACCGATGTTTTCTGTTGAACGACCCGGTCGAACACGTGTTGGTGTTGGCACATTTTGTACCGAGCCTTTCGACTCAAATTTCGCGACCAAATTCTTGATAGCGGTCTCAAAAGGACATTTATGTTGTCCGAAAATATCACGAATTGTACGAAATGTAACTTTAACAGAACGACCATTTTCATAGTGGATTTGAATAATTTTAATGCGATTCTCGAGCGAAATTGAATTCATTGTAACAATTGCCAAAGCATATACTGCGAATACGTCAAAAAACTAAATGTCAAAACTGTCATGTGGTGCCGGTGTTACCACATTGAAAAACAAAGTTCTTGTTGAAAAACCCTGTATTTCAATATTATATTTTCAAAAAAATTTTTGATCACCTAAAACTGAAAAATAAAAATGGGGATTTGCATTTAAAGGGATTTGTCATGAGTGCACGATATGACAATGTCGAATTCAGCTTTCTCGGAAAGAAAAGGACGTCAAATGTGTAAATTTGCTTAGGAAAACAGAGATAGCTATACTTCGATCTGGTTATAGTAGAAGACAACGACCAAAGAATAGAAAAAGAAGAGCACAGACTGTCATACTGTCATATTACTGTCAAATCGCAAACGGAAATTGTTTGGTTATATCGATTAGGGACACGTGTGTACCACAGAATAGGAATAAATATTTCATTATTCTATAGCAGAAAAAGCTATTCTACTAAACACCGTTGTCACTTCGTGCATGCCTGGCAAATCCCAAACCCCAATTTTGAAATCTGATTCTGAATACTTTCTGAAGGTTATTTGGGAAAATGATGAATCAAACCCATAATAATTATGTTCAAACTTGCATTTGCAGTAATAACCCAAATTCAGGAAAAACCCTCATTTCTATGGATTCAAGAGATGCGTTCGAATACATGCCGATATACTTCCACGATGTATCATCCAGTTTTTTGGGTTTCATTGCCTATTTGAGGGCGCGATGCGACACATTCCCAGACGTATTAAATGGCCCATTCATCAGAGGCCCAAGCAGGCATAACATTAAGTATTCGTGAACCATCAACCGAACCATCGTGGGTCGTTGAAAGGATATAATTCCAGAGTTAGTCGAGCGTGGCAGAAATCTCGCGCATCTGTTTGAAGGAGCAGCTGGTGAAATTCCCAAAATTTCAATTTCTATCCCTTTGTATCCGGAGTTCAATTAATTTTATCCGTTCTTGAAATAACAGTTCGGTTTTTTTACTCGAGAGGTTAGGAGAAGTTGAAACTTCTATGTCGGCGGTAATTTCTATGCTGTGATAATAATGGAACCTACTCAGGCGGTATTTTAAGGAAGGGATATTCAGTGACGTTACTTTGGATCTTCCCATGATGTCAAAAACATGATGGGCTCATCTGAAACAAATTTCAAAAAGCACTGCCGTGAAGGCAGCAACTTTTGCGCGCATGTTCAATGTAAATGACCGCTTCGGCAACGAATTTGAACATGCGCGCAAAAGTTGCTGCCTTCACGGCAGTGCTTTTTGAAATTTTTTACTGATAAATTACTGGATTTCAGTTCGATCAATTCTGTATTTTTGGAAATATTAGAAAAATAAAATTTTGAATGAGTATATTTACGGAATCATTGGGCGGATTTTACCCATTCACGAATTCGACCTTCGTAATTAAGCCCCAAACCTACTCTACAAATATCGAGTTTCTAAGTCGTTTCTTCGGGATGTTATTGTGTTTACGCTCAGCCTAACGGCCGACTGCGTAAACACAATAACTTCCGAAAGAAACCACTTAGAAACTCGATATTGGTAGATAAGGTTTGGACCCTAATAACGAAGGCCGAATTCGTGAATGGGTAAAATCCACCCAATGATTCTGTGGATATACCCAATCAAAATTTTATTTTTCCAATATTTCCAAAAATACAGATCAGATCGAATTGAAATCCAGTACTTCATCGAAAAATAACAGTTCGAAGTTTCATACAGAATTTAATGAGGATGATAAATTGTTCTAATGACACGATTATCACGAAATTTCGCATTAAGTTGTTTTTCAGCATTTCAAAACTAGCTGTGAAGTTTTATCAGGACTGAATCAGTATTTTTCGAATTATACCGAAAAAATCAACGATATCGAGAAGAAAACCTCGAAGTTTGACGAATTTTTTCCCGATATCTCCAAAATTTATGATCGTATCGAACTGAAATTTGGTACACTGCTGCTAAATATGAAGCTCAAAGTGTGAGTGAAATTTTTGTTCGGATATGATGAATGATTTCCGAGAAAAAAAATTTTTTTTTAATTTACTGACAATATGATTCTGACGAAATTTGGCTCAAAGTTGCGCGTCGTTATACTCCACCTAACTGCCAAGTTTGAATCCAATCACTCAAGTAGTTTCTGAAATAAAAAATAAATAACTTCAAAATTTCGAGTGGCTATAACTCCGAAACTATTCGACCGATTTGGCCCATTAACGAACTTAACCGCGGCATTCTGATGCGCAACCTATCCTGAAAGTTTCGAGTTGCTAGCTTGCTTCTGTCGACAGTTATTGTGTCTACGGCCGGCCGGACAGAATCGATTTTGACATCGGATTCGTCATCAGTGAGTCCAACCTAGTCGATTGAGACCATTTTCGGCTCAATCATCCAAAATTAGAGACATTTGGACAAAACGATAGCACGCTGTTCCCCTAGAACATGCGCTCAAAAAAGGGACGTCAGCAATATTAAAATGCAAAGAAATATATATTCTGTGCTTCGAATTTGAATGAAAAAGTGACGTCATCACTACCTCGGTAGCCTAAAGAGTGGAGACATGTTCTGGGATGCTGAAGGTACCGGGTTCGAATCCCGGCTAGGTCATGGATGTTGTGATAGGTTTGTGGTGTAGATAAATGTTTGTGTGTGTCTATAAATAAAAAGTCTCTAGTTGGTATGAATCAGAATGAATGTCAATGTATAAATGTAAAAAAAAATTGAAAGCTTGTCTAAATGGCCATAGTAGCCGAGGACACTTAAAGGAATGAATGAATGAATGACGTCATCATTGGTAAATACGATCACAGATGAGCAGATGAGCACACCATGTTTTGCTTACATCATGGATCTTCCATGCATTTGTACTTATCTGTCATACAATGGCTGTTCTCATTCTCTGAACTTATCTAATAGGTGATAAGTTTGTAACAAACTTTGTTTGACATTTTAATCTAGTTGATAACAAATTGAGTTGTAGTGACAAGTGTCTTTGCTAGTGAGATTCATCAAACTTCTTCCGGATGATATAAGAATGAACTGTCATGTCGAATTCGGGAACTCGCATAGCGAAAAATTAAGATGTATATATATGGCTTGTCGCCGAGAGTGCAGCATGAGTTTATAAATTGCTTTTACGAATTTCTTCTGCCCATATTTCGGTTTTATTCAAATCAGTTCTGGAAAACTTTCACGGGCAGTAATAAATCTCATTCGATTAAGTTATAAGATGGAATATTGATTTTGGTTTGGTAACGAGGCGATGTTCCGGGAGATGAGAAACGGTTTTCAAGATGGAAATCCATCGCGAAAACTGAATTTATACATTGAATTAGTTCTGAAGAGTAGCTTATTTGAATTTTTCACTAACGCTCTGAAGTTTCGGGATATTCTGAAAGAAAGTCTAGATATTCTGAGATTTATCGATCCAGCTAACAGTAAGTGGTTGTCAATTCTTACGAAGTACAGTTTTCATTGCAAAGTCTCATACGCTTTTAAAATCACGTGATTAATGGATTCAATTTCAGATTTTATTTTTCGGATCGAAAAACCTTCAATGGGGGCTTTTCCTGGATTTGGGTTATTACTGCAATTGCAAATTTGATCATAATTATTACGGGTTTGATTCATCATTTTCCCAAATTACCTTCAGAAAGTATTCAAAATCAGATTTCAAAATTGGGGTTTGGGATTTGCCAGGCATGCACGAAGTGACAACGGTGTTTAGTAGAACAGCTTTTTTTGCTACAGAATAATGAAATATTTATTCCCATTCTGTGGTACACACGTGTTCATCGTCGACATAACCAAACAATTTCCTTTTGCGATTTGTTAGTAATATGACAGTATGACAGTCTGTGCTCTTCTTTTTCTATTCCTTGGTCGTTGTCTTCTACTCTAACCAGATCGAAGTATAGCTATCTCTGTTTTCCTGGGCAAAGTAACACATTTGACGTCCTTTTCATTTCGAGAAAGCTGAATTCGACGTTGCCATATCGTGCACTCAAGACAAATCCCTTTAAATGCAAATCCCCATTTTTATTTTTCAGATTTAGGTGATCAAACATTTTTTTAAAAATATAATATTGAAATTATATGTTTGAAATGTGATGTTCTGAAGGTTTTCATGGAAATGACTGCATTTTCGTTCAAAGGAAAAACCCCCATTCCGAGTCGAAGATGGTTTCAAACAACCACGAAAAACATTCGCGCAATAGCTTATGACTTCACGTCAGTGGTTTTCTATAATATTCAACTGTAAACACACTCTGCAATATACTACTTCTGACACGCTCTCATGTTTGGCGACAATGAATTTCCCGTGAACTGAGTATATCAAATTCCGATACAACATATCGAATATCTCGCACGTATCTCCTAGAATTAAACCAATATCGCCGGCGACAGCATCGCGCTGAATACACGAGAGCAAAGAAGAAGAATTATCCGTATCCAATCACTCCTTTATGGTTTTCGTCACTTCGCGTATCATGTTCGACTCCGGAAGCACTCGCGCGCCATCTACGTTACAACAGAACATCCAAACTCAATCAGTACATGACAAAGTTACGGATTTGAAATCGCCAGAGACGTCTCTAATGGTTCCGGGGCGTCTCTATCGAACAGAAACCTTATAAATATCGCATTTCAACGGGCCGCATTTCTAATTGAATCTTCACGTTTTATTACGGAACGTATCACCCGTTGTTTATTGTTTGTGCGACGAACAAATCGCTTCTATTTCCCTGAGATGTCGGTTGGATCGAGACAGCCATGGATGCTGGGGAAATTAAGCTTGAAATTCGCTTAATTAATTGTCTACTTAAGATTGTGTATCGTTGGCAACTGACGCGGAAGAATGCAGTTGTTTGGGGTACGCTGAGTTATTATGTCGACGAGATGAAACTCTGTGGTCTAAAATTATCATACGCAGTGTTACCAATTGACGAAAGTTTTGTTGCGTTTCTCGAAGATGTGGTATCGAGGGCTTTATACACTGAATCTTTCTAGTAGGCGAAGGGTTGGAACGGTTCCTCTACAACTTTATCTACAACTCCGTATTCTCCAGGAAATACTACAAGAATTCAACTTACCAAAAGGTTAGGCAATGTCATCCACTTTGCCCTCAATGTTGTGAAGATATATGATATATTTAAATGATGGAGACAAGACTATTTGATATTGTTTTGACCTGAATTGGTTTATTCAGGTTTGGGGGGTTTCAATAATAGAGACCCCGTATGGTTTAATTATTCGCACTTGATTAATTCTGTCGTTATCAAAATGAAGACACGACCGACGAATATTTTGTGAACTTTATCAGAAATGTTGATGCTTCTAAAATAAGCAGATAATTGAAGAACTTATTGACCAGCTGATCAATATCGTTGCACTTATGACACGAAGATGTTGTTAAGGTGTATTAAAAACGCACTTTTAACACGTAACAAAAATGTATCTTCTTGTATCTGTATAAGATAACAAGACCGAAATGGTATACAAGTGATTTGCACAATAGAATCTTCCTTCTATATCTTATTCGATAGCAAGGTCGAAGCGACTTTCAAATGAGAAGTTACGATTTTTACAATACAAAAATTAACGTAAAGTCTTGTTTGTAAATTCGAAAGCGAATTGTTGTTTACTATACAACGGTCAAATGAAGAGTGTCTAAAAACTAACTGAACCTAAATAAGGAAAATTCTCTTCTTCACATTTTAGAGGGATAATATAAATTTTGATTGGTTTTTTGAATTAAGCGACGCCCTCCTAAAATCCGAAAAAACACCTCGGATTGGCTGGTGTGAAAGAGAGAGCACAAATGTGTGAAAGAAATTTCCCTAAATGGTCTAAGACGATAAATTCTATAAACTGTCACATGTGATGTCTGGATTCTTTGAATAACCGAAGTATACCACCCATCAAGCTCCAATTCCTGGAATGCTAAGAGCTTGAATTTTATCTGAGTGTTTTCTGTCATGCAAAATTATACTTTATTGTTGGCTTGAGATAAAATGCTCTCAAAGCCAGTGTCAATTGATTTAAACCAGAAATATTGAATTTGGGCATATTCCTGGGAACCAAAAGAATACAGACTCCGACGTTGGAAAATCAAGAAAAGACAATATATCATAAAATGCTGGGTGCAGGACACGGGACGCAACAGATATAACATACATTCTATAATTATAACCAAAACCACTAAACAGGCTCAACTTATTTTCCTACGAATCGCTCTAGTTTGAAAGCTTTCTTATGACGCGACCCCCATAACTATAAATCTGATGCAAAGTTGAGGTTATCCCAAAATTCTATGCTCTCGACGGCACCTCACGGTGTAAAAATCTCTCCATTCCATCTCGCATTCTTTCTTAGGTGTATTACTTGAAAACTCCCTGCTGAATGAAAAACCTAGCGAAATTTTCCTCATATAATGAGGACAGTGGCAGTATCAAGGACTCAGCACGTCGTTGCGTGATTATTTTAATTAGATCCGTTGTTCCGAAACCCTCCTTGGATCGTCGTAAAACCATTTCTGCAAGAGTCCTAATGAGGTATCATAGTTTTTCAAGAGTTTCTCTGCATGCGCCATCGGAGGTATAATTGTAACCTTATATTTCGTCGCCACTTTTATTATTCCAGAGGGTGTATAATGAGGGTAGGAACAGAGTTGGACTGCGAGACGTATTCTGGGTCAACTACGACATCAAAGGATATCATTTTCTATGGCAGCAGGAAGTGACATTTTTGGAACGCAACCTTTAAGTTTGTATTCTATGGTTTGATAATACCTGTCAGACGTTGCTAAATCGTTCGGAATATCTTTTTTGGAAGGTATTTTAGGTTTTCGTCTTCTACCCTGCCTCTATCACTTCTTAGAGATGTCCCAGTGCCGAGGTTGTAAGAATTTTATGATAACCGAACGTAAAAGTTAACTAGAGGTTTGTTCCCGGAGAATTCCGTCGTAATTCTCCACTCTATTCCGCCATAAAATTTTATTTCTTCTTTGTTGTCTGTTGCAATGAAGCTATACTGGGAAAACGTGGGGATAAATTCTTGTTTTGGGGGAATATCATTTCGGGAAAATCGATCTTGAGGGGTTTCCTGGGAATGTATAGTAACGTAAAGGGGGTCTTGAGTGTGTATTGTTTCATGGGGAAGATGTGACGTCAGCGAATACCGATGAGATCATAGAAATAACTTCTGAATTGTCAGGAACGGAGGTTAGGTTTGCCATATGGATTGTATTTCGATGGTAATTCAAGAATTTTTAGGCCCACTCGGTAAGTTTCTCTCGAATGATCATACTCTCACAATTTTGTATGAACCTTGATGTCGTCATAGATAAATTTCTCAATTTGGTTACATTAATGATGTATTTAGGAACTCGAAATGCGGAAACAATCTTATAACAATTGGGATCACTTTGAGAACTCCCAATGTGAATTTCATATTTTGGTTACATTCAGGATGATTTTGTGAAGTCGCAATGGGAATTTCTCGTTTCGGTTACATTGGGATGACGTTGGGAACTCAAATTAGGAACTGCATATTCTTGCAGTTAGAATGTTCAATTCTAGTTACATTTGTGATGACGTGATTGAATTTGAATTTCTTATTCTGCGTTAGACTTTCAATGGAAATATCCCATTTCGGTCGCATTTGGAATGAGTATTTCTTCTTCTTGCTACATTCGGAATGACTTTGCGATCTCTAACCAGGAAATTCATATTCCGATTGCGTCTGCGAAGTCTTCAATAACTTTCAATTGAACTGTCTCATACTAGTTACATTCGGGATGACATTGGGAACAATAACATTGTAATCTTGACTTCAGAAACTTCCGAAGGAAATATCCCATTCTGGTTACATCTGGGATGACTTAAGGATTCCTCGATGAGAATTTTCTGTTCGTACACATTGGGGATAACTTTAGGAAATCGAATAGAAATATCTCATTCTGGTCACATCGGGCATGTTTTCAGGATATCCTGGTTGAGTTTGCGATGACATTAGGAACTCGTAAGTAGAACGTTCCATTCAAGTTACTTTTGAGATGACCTTGGAACTTTCATTCAGAATTTCATCTTCTTGTGACATTCCGGATGACTCTAGGATCCCGCCATAAGAACTCTTCATTATCGTTACCTCTTCTATAACTTAAGGAACTCGCATTATTAGTCTTCAATTCGAGTTGTTTTTGTGACCACTTCAGGAAGTCACGAAATAAGTTCGCATGGAAGCCTGATTGAGACATGGCCTGGAAATTCGTGTTACCTGGAAATAGAAATGAACTGCACAATACGCTCACGAAATTACTCACCGACAGAATGACACGAAGCCGATTAGCTCATTAGAAGATGTTCAATTTTGAGAGATTATCTCTTAGTCCATGTCTCAACGTCTATGCTTGCGATTTATTATCCCAGTGCGTCATGTTCCTATGAAGAAGTGACATTCTGATAAATGCGAAATCTGCGAATTCCATCTAGTTACGGGTCACTGTTACATCCACGCAAACACGGCTGCAAGTTGGCCATTTATAATGGTAATTATATACATGTTTAGTTGTGCATGTGCACCTAAAATGGCATCTAACTTTTCAGGGCGTTTTATTCGCATTCTCTCTACGCTAGGCGGTCGTTTTTAGAGGCTTGCCGGCATTGTAATCAAGTCTGTATTAAATGCGGAACAATGTTGGTCTTTTTTGTGGACGATAAGAACTGGTGGTGGCATTATAAAGTCATTATTACTATTGTTCTCCGCGCTCGATATAGTTTCAGGCTTTTATTGCTCGGTGTTTGTGTGCGGTTTGTAGACTTGGCGAGGGGAGGGGGTTTGGATCTGATTATTTCAGAATGGACGAGTTAATGATGGTGTAATGTGGTAGTTTTGAAAGTAGGAAAGGAAAATCGAGAAGAGCTCTGAGCGACGTAGCCACAGCGTTCATCCATCCAGATGTTGACCTGGCTAAGAAAGTACCCTCAAGAAATGGGGGTTTTTCCTGCATTTGGGTTATTACTGCAAATGCAAATTTGAACATAATTATTATGGGTTTGATTCATCATTTTACCAAATTACCTTCAGAAAGTATTCAAAATCAGATTTCAAAATCGGGGTTTGGGATTTGCCAGGCATGCACGGTGTTTAGTAGATTAGCTTTTTCTGCTATAGAATAATGAAATATTTGTTCCTATTCTGAGGTGCACGCGTGTTTTTTTGTCAATATAACCAAACAATTTCCGTTTGCGATTTGTCAGTAATATGACAGTATGAGCTCTTCTTTTTCTATTCCTTGGTCGTTGTCTTCTACTCTAACCAGATCGAAGTATAGCCATCTCTGTTTTCCTGAGTAACACATTTGACGTCCTTTTCATTCCGAGAAAGCTGAATTCGACGTTGCCATATCGTTCACTCATGACAAATCCCTTTAAATGCAAATTCCCATTTTTATTTTTCAGTTTTAGGTGATCAAACATTTTTTTAAAAATATAATATTGAAATTAGATGTTTGAATTGTGATATTCTAAAGGTTTTTCATGAAAATTACTGCATTTTCGTTTAAAGGAAAAAACCCCATTCTGTACAAACGAACCTTCAACCAACCATTTTGGTTTATTATTTGATGAAATCAAACAATAATAATAATAACTGCATTTCAGTTCGATCTGATCTGTATTTTGGAAATTTGGGAAATAAATAATGAATGGGGTACGGAATTATTATGCGGATTCAAAATTTCCCAAAATACAGATTAAATTTGATTGAAATCCAATACTTCATCAAAAAATGACAGTGTCAAGGTTCATACAAAATTTTGGATAATATAATCAGAGGATCACAGATTATTGTTTTTTTTTTCGAAAAAAATTTCCCAAATTTATGCAAAATTTTCATTAAATCCAACTGAAATTTGGTACACTGCTGTGACATATGGAGCCTAAGTTTTGAGCATTTTTTCTTAAATTTGATGGATTGTCTTCGGAAAAAAATTTTTTTTTGAAAATATAATGCAGTAAGATCTCATCAAAATTTCGTTGAAAGTTCAAATCCAATCTAATAAAATCAAATTACTATAACTCCGGAACCATTTGGTCGATTTGGCCCATTAACGAACTCAACCGCCGCATTCCAATCCGTGACCTACCCTGGAAGTCTCGAGTCGCTAGCTTGCTGCGTTCGAAAGTTACCGCGTCGTCGGCCGGCCGGCTGACCATCAGAAACAATCGATTTCGACAACAGATTCGTCATCAGCAAGTCCGACCCAGTCGTTCGAGACCATTTTGGAAAAAAATCGAAAATAACAGACACGCGGACAAAACTATAGCATCGCTGTACATCCAGAACAGCCGAATATATCCCGCAGCGCTCACTACTTCCATTATCGCGACGAAAACACGGGCGTAAATGAAAAAAAAATTCCTGGAACAAACCAATTAATCACCATCGATCTCTGCCCCTCTACACTCGCTCAACCCTTGGCCCTAAAGAATATCCAGGTGAAGATAAGCCTAGCGCACACGTACGTGACGGACAGACTAGCTGTTGTATCCGTACAGCGATCGTTTATAACCGCGGACTTTTACGATCCCGGAGATAATTGATTGCCTCGGATATCGTATAGTTACGACCGTAGACATTTATTTACGAGGATGTTAAAATTATGGAGATCGTGGTCGATTCGAGTTTTTAGGGAGTGGAAACGGAAATGAGATGATTTCCGCTGTAAAAATCACGGTGTGAACGGTCGGCGATTAAGTTTTTTTCATACCGTGATCGGTCGAGAATACGGGATTTGAAAACTTGTTATCGAGTTCTGTGATCTCGCTATCGTGTTCTGTGGTGCTCTATCTGTCGGTGGAACACGGAAGGTTCGTATTTTTCTAGTTTTCTTCAGATGATCTGAAAGCTCGAGAAATTAATGTTGGTCCTTCGAGCCGGATGAGGATTTCCATAGCTGTCGCCAGTCGAATTCGATATGTTATCTGATGGTGTATGAAACAACAGAGAACTATAGAATCAACTGTAACAGAACATTCAACTTAGAAACAAACAAAGATAAATACAAGACTTTTCGATAAATCAACAGAGAACCCACCTTGATCTGAACTGATCATCCAATCAATCAAATCCTTGATATAGAATTATCACGATTTTACCGATCAACAGAACGATTCACCTTGTTGAATTTCGAAAGGGTTCTACATACTTAATTTATACCTGTTGTATGATACTTTCGTGGGTGAAATTTCACTAGCAGATTTTGCGCCCAAATTTACTTTCACTGCTAAAGGGGAATTTCAGAATAAATTCGACATGCTAAGGTTCGCGTTATTTATAAATATCCGTATAAGATGCCTCGGCTCTTCAAACAAGATAATTCGTTCCAAATATATGTTTTTGTTGAGATCATCTCTGATTGGCTGAAATTTAAGTTGGAATTCCTGATTTCATGTTAATAGTGTCAAGTTTATATAAGATATATTCCGCAAATCAACTTGGTTATTTCGGTCGCCGGTTTTCCGTTCCGTAAATAAGAAATATTCGGTTGGTTCTTGAAAAAAAAGGTTAATTACGGAATTTGATTGATGAAAATGCAATCTTTCAGTCACCAGAACGAAGACATATTAAGTCTATGCACCAGAACGATAATCAATATTTTGTGGTAACATTTCCAGAACAAAGAACAATCTTTATCTACCTTATGATCCATAGATCATAGCTAGTAATTTTTCCATTGTTGATTGTTGGCTCTTCTATGTTCTTTGGGTCAAAGAGTAAATAAAGATTGTTCTATGGTATGGATATATTACCATAAAACATTGACTGTCGTTCTGATCACAGAAAGAACGTTTTCTCATCAATCAAACTCCGTAATTAACCTTCTTTCAGGAACCAACCGAATATTTCATATTTACGGAACGGAAAACCGGCAACCAAAAAAACCAAGTTGATTTGCGTAACATATCCTATATAAACTTGACAATATCAACATGAAATCAGGAATCCCAACTTAAATTTCAGCCAATCAGAGATGATCTTAACAAAAACCTATATTTGGAAGGAATTATCTTGTTTGAGGAGCCGAGGCATCTTTTACGGATATTTATAAATAACGCGAACCTTATCATGTCGTATTTGTTCTGAAATCTTCTTCCCCAGTGATAGTAAATTTATACGAATTTGTGGGTTGGCAACTTGGACCGGAGTCTATTGAGTCGTATGCATAATAAACAATGTTGCCAACCCATACTTCCAGAAATACCCGCAGCGCACTTTGCATATTTCAAGTAGAAAGCATGAACAGGTTCATACTCGACGTATTCATTACGCAACAGCGTACACAGGTAATTACATGCAAGCTACCGACTGCACGTATCCACAACAACCCATAAATCCAACTATGGCCACTCCACATCTAAGCGATTCCAATACCGACTACGGATACGGAATTCGAATGTTGCCGTCGTATTCAATCGACCCGATACAGGATGGTTCATCGAAAGTATCCAACATTCTAATCTAAATCATTTTCATTTGAATCCGAACCACAAATGATCATCATTGCATCAGTTATACAGGGTGAGTCTTCAAGTTGTACATTAATGTTAACCATAGATTCTTCTCATCGAATAAAATGCTTTTTTCATTTACCATTTTTTTAGATTCGACTCTGGTAAAACTTTATAAGCATTTAAATATTTCTGAATGTGCTAATACACCCCTGCACTTTGTTCAACACAGATATCATTTATGGTGATTTGTATTGCAGAATAATCAATCCATTGCTTGAAATTCAAAGGAATATGATTGAGAAAATTCATTTTCTCACTTAATGCTTATGATTTGCTTATGCTTATGATTTTTTGCGGTATCATTGTGGAAAAAATATTTCACTACACTTGACCATTGAAACACTAGTCTTCCACTTGAAATTCGTGCAATATCCAGTTGTTTCCATCGTGTGATTTTACACAATTTCAATCTTGTCCATTCTT
Organism: Myrrha octodecimguttata; assembly: GCA_958510865.1. Lineage (NCBI taxonomy): Eukaryota > Metazoa > Arthropoda > Insecta > Coleoptera > Coccinellidae > Myrrha > Myrrha octodecimguttata. Next base: position 50,524,524 of record OY294062.1, on the reverse strand, counting down.
ATATTGAATATTCCATTATTATTTTGATTTTCATCAAATTTATAAATGAATTATGAGAAATCATTTGACCAACCTAAAAATATTTATTAAACCCTAGAATTCTATGGAAATCCTGGTCCATAGACATGGACTATGTGGTCTGGCCACGAAATAGCATAGACCTAATATTTGGTCTATGCGAAATAGATGAATATTTCTGTGTATTCTATGTTCCGGGTAAAGGTGATCGTAGCTTAATTCACAGTCTTTACTAGCCCAGGGGCGGACCCACGAAAATAAGGCAATTTGTCGAATTTTTATCAGATTTTATAACAGTCAACGTTGAATATCTCGAAATCGGTTTGTTTGAAGAGAAATAATAAGGAATAATTAAGTAATTTGAATTGAGGATTCTATTAATGGCTTAAGGTAAACTTCATCTGCATTATTAACGCTCATTTCTTTTAGAAAAATAATTTGAATAGTGGGTCTCGATGAGAAAAAGAAACAAATTGCCGTTACTTAAAGTGCAGCACACTGTAGATCCAACTCTATGCACGCCACGAAGCAATACCAACATTTCAAAACGAAACGCTCGTTCGCCTATTTAAGCGAAAGGGGTCATAGAGTATGGTGAACTATCTCCTCTGTGAACCACTTCGGTTGCTTTCAAAGTGGAGTACAACGATAAATAAGCGTTCTGCACGCGAATTTTCATTTCCTTATTTCTGATGCATGGCCAGGTATGAGTCAGCGCCTTTCCGGGGCATAGAATTTATTGCGCTAATGGGTAGGATCCTTTCGGGACGGGTTCCAGAATGGCAAAGCTGTTTCGTTATCACGGAATTGAGGTTGGAGTGGACTGTAGCGGGCGTTAATTAAGATACTTGTTCGTCATTTCTGAGGAATAAAAAAATTTCGAAATTTTTTTTTTTAATTTTCATATTTCATTCAATGTAAACAAGCGCGTGAAAGCTGCTGACTTCACGTCAGTGCTTTTCAACAGTCGAACGTGAAATAAAACCCGTTAAGACCCAAATTGTCCATTGACGACTCCAAATGTCGCGGTTATTAACGGCCTGGCGCATATTTTCCGATATTCCGCCAATGCGGATCAAACGAAAAGCGATATTTTTTCATTTTGCCGACACTTATCCAGCAGGCTTTGATATCGGAGTCGCACCCGACGAATTTATGTTAACTCGCATGATTTAGGACGGTTCGTTTAGTGTCCAAACCCGGATAAATACTTGATTTACATGGCAGATCCTCGTCCGGTACCGTTCGATAGGTCCGGGAGTTTTTTGCGTGCATGTTATAGGGGAACAAAGTTAATGGCTTCGTCCAAATATATGTAATTTTCGAATTTCGAGCCGAGAATGGTCTCAAACGACTAGGATGGACACACTGACGAATCTGTTGTCAAAATCGATTCTGTCCGGCCGGCAGCCCGACGACACGATAACTGTTGCAAGAAGCAAGGCTAGCGACTTGAAACTTTCAGATTTGGTCGCACATTTGAATACGCCGGTTCAGTTCATCAATGGGACAAATCAGTAGAATGGTTTCGGAGTTAGGATCATTTGAAATTTTGAGATTAAATTCCTGATATTCCAGGAACTACTCATGCGATTGGATTGAAACTTGACAGTTGGTTGAAGCATCAGAACGCACAACTTTTCACGAAATTTCGTTGAGATCGCACTCTCAGTTAATTCAGGAAAAAATTTTTCACGAAAAACTTTTTTTATCGAAAACTGTTAATTGAACCCGGAAACAACTTCTGCTCATACATTGAAAATAATATTTAAAAGCAGTGTACCTTTTCTTTTTCACACATCCAGAGTGGATCGTGGCAAATTTCCATGCCCTACACACTGACTCAATAAGAATGAATGGGGTGTACAAAAATTTCAAAAAGCACTGCCGTGAAGGCAGCAAGTTTTGCGCGCATGTTCAATGTAGATGACCGTTTTGTATTTACGGTCAGCCTAAAGGCCGACTGCGTAAACACAATAACTTCCGAAAGAAACAACTGAGAAAATCGATATTTGTAGAGAAGGTTTGGACCTTAATAACGAAGGCCGAATTCGTGAATGGGTAAAATCCACGCAATGATTCCGTAGATACCCAATCAAAATTTTATTTCTCCAATATTTCCAAAAATACAGATCAGATCGAATTGAAATCCAGTACTTCATCGAAAAATAACAGTTCGAAGTTTCATACAGAATTTAATGAGGATGATATGATAAGAAAATCATCAGTACTGAATCAGTATTTCTCGAGTTATACTGAAAAAATCAACGATATCGAGAAGAAAACCTCGAAATTTGACATATTTTTTCCCGATATCTCCGAAACTTATTATCGTATCGAACTTAAATTTGGTACACTGCTGTGAATTATGAAGCTCAAAGTGTGAGTGAAATTTTTTTTGGTGTGATGAAAGGTTTCCAGAAAAAAAAATTTTTTGGAAAAAAATTTCGAAAAAATTTTTTTTCAAATTTACTGACGATATGATCCTGACGAAATTTAGCTCAAAGTTGCGCGTTGTCATACTCCACCTAACTGCCAAATTTGAATCCAATCGCTCAGGTAGTTTCTGAAATAATAAATAAATAACTTCAAAACTTCAATTGCCCATAACTCCGAAACTATTCGACCGATTTGGCCCATTAACGAACTCAACCGCGGCATTCTGATGCGCAACCTATCCTGAAAGTTTCAAGTTGCTAGCTTGCTTCTGTCGGCAGTTATTGTGTCTACGGCCGGCCGGACAGAATCGATTTTGACCCGGATTCGTCATCAGTGAGTCCAACCTAGTCGATTGAGACCATTTTCGGCTCAATCATCCAAAATTACAGACATTTGGACAAAACGATAGCACGCTGTTCCCCAAGAACATGCGCGCAAAAATATTGTCTCCACCGTAGCAAGTGAGCCACCCTGTAAATCATCTGGCACTACCAGCAAAAACATTTCATTCTGAAACCTTCTATCAGGTGTTCTACTTCTAGCAGTTAAGAAGGAAAATATGTTGAATTTTCTGACAACTCCCACCAAATAGAAGAGAATGAACCTTCCAGTGAACTTTTTTCGTATTTCCTAGACAATATCAACAGGCTTTCGAACTTCACTTACAAATCCACCATCTGGCGATCCCCAAAACCACCCCAGGTCAAGGACCACCCTCTGCAAGACCTCCAGCTCGAAATAATAGACAGAAATCTACGTAACCAGATAAGCATAATCTGATTTCAGTCGCCGAAACCGTTGGACCAAGTCTGGCGATATAAATCTCGCTGAGGCCATCGAATTAATAAGAATCTAAGCTATGCGAGGGGTGAGGAGACCATAGATACCAATTAGGGGTAGAGAAATTTGGAATGCCTTATCTCTGCCGCAAACTGAGGACTTGAAATCGACGTATCGTGGACTTTCTGGCATTGTTGGGATATTTGGAGATCTTTATCTGATGTTGTAGTCTGGCAATTTTGAGGAGAGAGAGGTTAGGGGAGAATTAGCTACAGAAAGTTAGTTTCTTGGGTGAAAGTTTAGGGCAATAAGGAAAATTAATTTTAGGGGTGGTTATGCAATACTGATATTTACGAGAAGTAGAATTCAATATGGAGATTCGAAAAGTGAATGGGGTTTTTCCTGTGAACGAAAATGCAGTAATTTTCATGAAAAACCTTCAGAACATCACATTTCAAACATGTTATTTCAATATTATATTTTTAAAAAAATATTTGATCACCTAAAACTGAAAAATGAAAATGGGGATTTGCATTTAAAGGGATTTGTCATGAGTGCACGATATGGCAACGTCGAATTCAGCTTTCTCGGAAAGAAAAGGACGTCAAATGTGTTACTTTGCTGAGGAAAACAGAGATAGCCCATACTACGATCTGGTTAGAGTAGAAGACAACGACCAAGGAATAGAAAAAGAAGAGCACAGACTGTCATACTGTCATATTACTGTCAAATCGCAAACGGAAATTGTTTGGTTTTATTGAGAAAGAACACGTGTGTACCACAGAAAAGGAATAAATATTTCGTTATTCTATAACAGAAAAAGCAATTCTACTAAACGTTGTCACTTCGTGCATGCGTGACAAATCCCAAACCCCAATTTTGAAACCTGATTTTGAATACTTTCTGAAGATAATTTGGGAAAATGATGAATCAAACCCATAATAATTATGTTCAAATTTGCATTTGCAGTAATAACCCGAATTCAGGAAAAAACGCCATTATGAGATTTATGAATAATTCGGAATGATTCACACTAAACCTGTAACTAATATTGGTCAATATCTGGTTATTTGTCAAGGAAATTTAAATTCGGCAACATACCTTGATCCTTGTGTGAATGGATAAAATCTACCCGATTCCGAAGATATACTCATCCAAAATTTCTGATGAAAAATAAACCATCAAGCTGAAATTTGGTACACTGTTGAAATGAACATTTCCTTCAAGGTTTACGCCAAATTCCATCGAAATCTGGGAGTTATTGTGTTCACGATCGGCCGTGAGGCCGACAAATATAACTTAGCAACTCGATATTTGTAGAGTAGGTTTGGGCCTTTTTCAGGAAGGCCGAGTTCGTGAATGGGTGAAATCCACCCAATGATTTCTTTTTTTTCAAATTTTTCTAGATACACGATCATCCCGAAATTTCGCATAAAGTTTTTTCAACATATTTTTTCCAATATCTGAAAAAATCATAATAATTATTAACAAAATGAATTTGGTTTACTGCTGTGAGATATAGAGTTCAAGGTGTGCGAAAAACTGTTCTCAGATATGATGAATTGTTCCCGGAAAAAATTACCTGAAATATTTCGAAATTTTTTTTTTAATTTACTGCAATTGTTCAAAAAGTTCTGCGTCATTATGCTTCAACTAACTTCCACGTTTCACTCCAACCGCTCAAAATATTCATGAAATATCAGGGAAAAACTTCATCATTTCAAATAGCTATAACTCCGAAACTGTCACATTTTGAAAAGTAACTCACTCCAAAAGTGTCAAGTCGATAAGAATTTCCGTACGACCGTAATCGTGCCAACTGCCGGCCGGACAGAATCGATTTTGACAACGGATGCATCATCGATGAGTCCACTCTAGTAATTAGAGACCGTTTTGTGGAAAGAGATTCGAAAATTACTGGCATTTAGACAAAACGATAACACACTGTTCCGCAGGACATGCGCACAAAAACGATGATTGATGCAGACATTTTAATAGCCAAAACGACAACAGGGGTTTTTCCTGAATTTGGATTATTTCTGCAAATGCAAATTTGAACATAATTATTATGGGTATGATTCATCATTTTCCCGAATAACCTCCAAAAAGTATTCAAAATCAGATTTCAAAATTGGGGTTTTAAAATTTAAAGGGATTTGTCAGGCATGCACGAACTGGCAACGGTGTTTAGTAAGATAGCTTGTTCTACTATAGAATAATGAAATATTTATTCCTATTCTGTGGTACGCACGTGTTATTTGTCAATATCGTAGATGTCCTCTCTACGGTCAATATAACCTCCAGATCAGGGGCAAGACTGATCATGGTACAGTTTGTCTGAGAAAGAAGAGGAGAAGAAGAATAACCAAACAATTTGTTTCCGTTTGCTATTTGTCAGTAATAAGATAGTATGACAGTCTGTGCTCTTCTTTTTCTATTCCTTGGTCGTTGTCTTCTACTCTAACCGGATCGAAGTATAGCTATCTCTGTTTTCCTAAACAAAGTAACAAGTGACGTCCTTTTCTTTCCGAGAAAGCTGGATTCGACGTTGCCATATCGTGCACTCAAGACAAATCCCTTTAAATTTCAAATCCCCATTTTTATTTTTCAGTTTTAGGCGATCAAACATTTTTTTAAAAATATATAATTGAAATTATATGTTTAAAATGAGATGTCCTAAAGGTTTTTCATGAAAATTACTGCATTTTCGTTCGAAGGAAAAACACTCATTATATTACGTTATTTTCACAAGATGAAAAGCTAATAACATTAGAACGAAATAGACAACACATTCATACACTTACATCGACCTAGTAATTTGACGAAGTCAACATTGTGTAACCAAAATTGCTATCTCTCAAAAACTGCTGAAACTATTCATTTTCGAACATGCTGTACCCATTCTTGAAAACAATGAATTCGGTTGTCCCCATGCAATTCCATTAACAAGTTCCTTAAGAGTTCGAGGAAGAAATAAAGATGTTCTTATCAAGGTACTTTCTAAAGAGTGTTTGTTCAGGTGTTCTCAAGATAGAATCATGGAAATCCTCAAGTGTGTTTGACAAACAATTTTTTATTTACCGATATTAAAAGCGTCAACTTTGTACCGACAAAGGCACCTGTATTGAACCGACATCCATATGGAAATACAAGAAGCAATCAGAGAGGTTCATTAACGATGCAGTTGTTGTGGTTATCATTTCGTCACGATGTCTGTAATTTTCGGATTTTGAGCGAAATATGGGCTCAACTTGGAGAACCAATGATTTAACTAAACTCCATTCACTTTTATAATGTAGCCCGGTTGGCCATGATTTAGGTTTATCAAGTTTTTTCCCTTAAAACTGACGCAGGTTGGCACTCATGAAATATCGGCAATGTCAAAAGACGTTGCCAAATTTCAATTTCTACTATTATCAATATCAATCGATTCTAGATTTCTAAATCTCAGCATAATAACGCTTGCAAACTAATAAAAATGCCGAAGGTAGTTTTGAAGAAGCAGAGGCAAAGTATCAGGAAGTGCTTTGTAGAATTGAAATCGGCTTTTTCTGATAGTAACCCTGATAATTCGGAATCAATAATTCAACACAAGCTATGCAACATTTTCGACGTATGTAAGTGAAAACCAAGGAATTATATTTTATATGAATAGATATTTATTTTTTAGCTGCACATCTACACAATAAGGAAGATTTTAAGTGAAAGAGACGACAAAGAATATCCTTCTATTGGTGCACCCAAAAAGACTGAACTGAAGACTTTATTTTTGAAAAACCCGATTCTTGATTTCCTTACAAGAAAATAGCATAACTAAATCTTTCAACCATGTTTATATACGTGAAATATTTCCAGTATTAACAGAGACAAAAGTTTCTTCAACATTCGCCAGGTCTTTGGAATTATCGAATTCAAATAATATTTTCTCAAATTCATTACTTTATCAATGTAGATTAACATTTGAAAAATAAGTAATTACTACGACCTCTATGTAGAGAGGACAACGTTGCATAGTTATCTGACAGGAAAATGACCATAACCTAACAATTTCAAAATATACACGGTGAAATCTGTCAGGATGTCATGGCCAACCGGGCTACATTATAAAAGTGAATGGAGTATAGTATTGATATGACATGTCGAGAACTTCCGTTAATATTTCAGATTTTATATGACAGAGTTCTAGATGGCGACATCTATCAACGAAAACTGAAGTGGAACAACAAATCCGTATTTTGACAACCTGTGGACCGCAAAATATGTCAAAGAGCGTCGACACCATGTATCTAACTTTTCAGTTTTTCCGAAAACCCAGGATGCACCGAATTTCATTTGAATCCGCCCTATTTTGACGAAGCTAAACGGTGTTTCAAATTGCGAGTTTTTTTTTTAAGAATATAGATGACGCACTGAATTCGTCTGGGTATTTTGACATACAAGAAGTGTGATCTATGACATTTATAGAAACGGCTTCGTACACGATGCAACAACTCATTCAAATTGTTAAATTATTCTATGAAAATCAGTGTTCTGTGAAAAGTGTTTTCAGAAAATTACGTGAATGTTATGGTTTACCTAATCGCCCATCTCTCTATAATCTCATGAATAATTCGTGGATTTTCCCCACCCTAGATACGACAATTTTGTTTATTAACAAAGTCACCGAGTTGAAAATGTGCCTCATCGGAAAACATGATTTTTTGAAAAAAATCAACTGGTTCATTGATGAAATCGACAAATGAACGACGTTTTTTATGATCTAATGGCTTCAGTTCCTGTGATATTTGAACCATATATGCCTTCAGAGCTAAAATCCTTGTGTAAATACGCAATGTTGTGGACTCAGTAAGTCCAACTTTTTGTGAACGTCGTCTAATGGACATTCCAGGGTCTTCAGCAACACTTTCACGAACCAAATCAATATTTTCTTGTGAACGACCGCTACTACTGTATTTTTCACCTTTTTGATCTTCCATAGAAACGGTCTCTTGAAATTTTTAAATAATTCGACTAGTGCTTTGAGATAGACGATTATATAAACCATAAAATTTACGTTATTTTCTGAAAATAATTTTCACAGAACGCTGTTTTCCATAAAATAATTCAACAATTTGAACGCGTTGTTGTATCGTGTACGAAGTCATTTTTATAAAAGTCATAGATCACACTTCTTAAATGTCAAAATACCCAGACAAATTCAGTGCGCCATCTATATTTCATTCATTCCTAAAAAAAATCTCGCAATTTGAAACATCTTTATATTGCAAATTTATTGGATTTTGGATGTCATGTCGAAGAAGCTCTATTAGCGCCTGTCGTGTAAATTTTAGGAACATACAAGTTGATTCAAGTTTACTTCAATTTTAATCTTCTGACCCTCCCCATGAAATATATGAACCTTAAATCCGGGCACCCTCTATAGACAAAACCCCGGTAAATATTTTTATTCAGGGAAGGTTAAATTCTATTGGAGTGAGGCCATTCGAGTTCCTGTACTTTAACCACAGAACTCTGACTCATCCTCCACATTCTTCTTCTTGACCGACGACTGTAACAAAACCATCAGATTCATTTCCAACCTCATTAAATTCACGAAATTCCCTTCCCCCTCGATTCCTCCCAGATAACGTAATCTCCCAAATTGTCGGCTCCTTTCTCGCAACTCCCCCCCTCCCTATCTCACCCCTATCGTCCACAGAACAAAACTGCCATCCAACCCCGACTTATTACCTAATTACGTAGCTCCGTCCGTCTGTCATCCGTCGCTCAGTCGGTCCAAGGCCGCGTGCGATCCCCGACTTTACCTCCCTATCCTCCAAAACCCCCCAATAACTGCTGAATTGGGAATTCTGGTACGCCCTTTCAGGATTTCTGGATTCTACATGCTGAATATAAAACGGGATGAAGGCGACGAAGGTTCCGCGTCCTTATAGTCCCGTTTGGGGGGATGGAGATTTGAAGGGGGGGAATTTTGGAGTAATTATAATTTCGCCTTTTAACTTGATTATGCAACGCCTCCTCGGTATTGGAGGACCTGAGGAAAAATCGAAATCCGATGAAATTCTGATGCGATTAAGGAGGAAGGATGAGTTTGGAGGAAGGGGGTGATCTGAATATTCAGGATGTAAGGTACAATGGGGGACAATTTTCAATTAAACTGTGGTGAAGGGACAGAGCGAGTCTTGGTTGAGTGAAAGGGTTGAGGGTTAAGGACTGGAGCAGTTGGGAGTTGGGGTAATATGGGGTGATTTTTTTTCTAAACCTAAAGGAAATGGATGAAAATAATGAGACATTTACCACGTTTATCAATGGGATTGTCGTTGTAGGTGCCTGCATGGAAATGTTATTGTACACTAGTTCCACTGACTTCAGTGTTGATACAGTTGTCAGAAAATTGAAACAAAGATTATTCTCCGGTAATATTCAACATATTCCAACGGAACTTGGCGCACACCTGAAACTTAGTGTTCAACATCAATGTGCCAAATTTCAATTCTATACGATATTTACTTTCTGAGATACACTAACTGACAAAGAAACTGCAACTCCCATTTTTTTTCGGTAAAACATAGCAGGGAGTAAATGATTAGAATTTGAAGAAAAAAACGAAGGGTTCACAATTTTTTATTGAATTTGTTAAATGTGTTTGTCCACAAATGTTATCTATACACTCCCCAACACGTCTTGGCATTGATGCAAGAAGATGGGCTATTTCTTCTTGAGGGATTCTATCCCAAGCTACTTGTACTTCATGTTCCATAGCCGCCTAAGTCCGTGGAGGCTGGGGAATATTTCAAGCCTTCTACCCATGATGTCCCAAACATGCTCTATGGGCGAAAGATCGGGGGATCTGGGCGGCCATGGCAAAAGATTTACATGGGTCGCTTCAAAAAAGTACAAACTAACACTGGCAATATGAGGTCGGGCATTATCTTGCTGAAATATTGAATTCTCCAGCCGGTTGAGGTAAGGGAGAACATATGGCTCCACTATTTCTCGATGGTATCGCAGCGCTGTCATGTTACCTCGAATAAAGACTAAAGGTGACCTACTTGCATGTGCAATAGCACCCCATACCATAACGCCTACTGTCCGGTGTACAAGACGCTCAACATCAAAATGGAGTGTCACGTCTTTCTCCCCGACGTCGTCTAACCCTTCGTCGGCCATCATGTGCACCCAAGGAGAATCGAGATTCATCAGAAAAGACGACCTGATGCCATTCCACATTCCAATGTTGTCGTTTTCTGCACCACTGTAATTGTTGCCGGCGGTGCTTAACCGTGAGAGTAACACAAGATGGGGTCGATAATGCTGCAGTCCAAAACACCTTATACGGCGGTAAAACGTTCGGACAGTTACAGGATGGCCTTGTTCTCCTAGCCAATCATCAGCAAAAGATCCAGTTGTCGCAAATCGGTCTCTACTGGCTTTAAGTTGTTGTTCAATACTGACTTTGAGGTGTGTGCCAAATTTCGTTGAAATCTAATGAAAATTCTCAGTATTCCAAAACTGATCACAAAGTTTCAATCCGACCGACCTAGTACTTCATGAGATATCGAGGAGTTAACCTCAAAATTTCAAATCGGCCTGGCTCCGAAACTATTCGACCTATATATATATATATATTCTTTTGAGAACGAGCATTACAATTCTAAGATATATCACAGTGTTAGCAGAGGAAATGTAAACGGGGTACCATACATATTTGCGTATGATACAAGAGCACAGATAAAAACCTCAGGAAAAATTCTGTCTCCCCGCATAAGTGTAGTAATTTGTTTATAGAAGATGGATGGCATCTTTTTCATTTGAAAATAATTTTTTCGTCATCTTGAATTCATTTCGACAAAATATCTTGACATAATATCTGAAACAGAAAGAGGGACAGAAAACCAGAAGGAAGCAGTAAATAATATTACCTACATTTGCTCATGACCGAGAGGGTCTTTCGACCAGGTTCAGTCCTCCAAGCGATGATTTTCAGATCCTCAGATAAACGAAGAACGCTACAGGCCCCTTTATTGGGGAATCATCTCCCATAGATCCATAATTGTTCATTTCGAACTAGAAATCTAATAAAATATCGGGAATAAAGTGAAAAACTTGTGATATGTATTATGTGATATATGACCTATTTCGAGATTGTACGTGTTGTACCTCTTTAAAGTGACACCCTGTATACTTACTTCATCCGAGACGGGACATCTAATCCTGATAGGAATGCGCTCATCAATTAGGACGAACGGACGGATTGAGAGGCGCCCGAGACTGGACGATAAAAAAAACGTTATGGACGATTTACGCGTGTCGTATAATTATCGTGATGGTGTTTTTGAGGCGATAATTACGGTTATTATGAGGATATCGATCAATCGGTGAAGACGGCGAACTAGGCCGTAAAAGAAGCTGTAATCACCTGCGTTATTTTTATGCGAAACGTATAGAACGAGTCGTTAAAGTAATATCATCATGAATTTTGTCGACGGTGTGGGTTGACGGGAATCACTGAAATCGAATTGAGAGGCCTATAAGAATTTTATTGTGGAAGTTAGCTTGAAAATTACTGAAAATACCTTTACTCCATTCATTTTTACGCGCTTGTTCTAGGGAACAGCACGTTATCATTTCGTCACGATGTCTGTAGTTTTAGATTTCTGAGCCGGAATTGGTCTGAAACGACTAGGTTGGACTCACTGATGAAGAATCCGTGGTCAAAATTGATTATGTACGTCCGACCGTGTGTGCTGTAACTTTCGAAAGGAACGACCTTGAGTCTTGAAATTTTCAGGTTAGGTTAAGATCCTGAATATCTCGGTTGAGTTCGTTAATGGGCCAAATCGGCCGAATGGTTTTTGTGCTACAGCCATTTGAAATTTTTATTTTTCAATAACTCGAAAAATGATTATCTGATCGAAATGAAGCTTGGTTGGAATATGAACAGTGCCAATAAGAAGAATTATCCATGGAAAAATTGTAAAAATTTTTTTTTTTAATTTTTTATTTCATTGAAATTTCCAAGTCACCATTTCGCAATGTGAACAAGCGCGTAAAAGCTGCTGACTTCAGGTCAGTGCTTTTCTAGATTTTTATAGTCTGTTGGTAGGCCTTGAAATGTTCTGGGGAACAGCGAGCTATCTCTTAGTCCGAGTGTCTGTAATTTTCGAATTTCGAGCCGAAATTGATCTCCAACGACTTGGTTGGACTCACTGATGACGAATCCGGTGTCAAAATCGATTCTGGCCGGCTGACTACACGGTAAATGTCGAAAAAAGCGAGATAGCGTTTTGAAACATTCAGACCAGGTTGCGCATTGGAATGCGGTGATTGAGTTCGTTAATGGGACAAATCGGTCAAATGGTTTCGGAGTTATGGTCATTTGAAATTTTGAGATTGATTTCCTGATATTTCAGGAACTGCTCATGTGATTGGATTGAAACTTAACAGTTAGTTGGAGCATAACAATGCACAACTTTTCACCAAATTCCGTTAAGATCACAATGTCAGTAAGTTTTGAAAAAAAAATTTTTTGAAATTTTTTTCGAAATTTTTTTTTTCGGAAACCGTTCATCGAATTCGTAAAAAACTGCTGCTCATAGTTTGAAAATCACATTTCACAGCAGTTTACTAAATTTCATTCCGATACGACCATAATTTCAAGATATGTTGGAAAAAAATATGTGAAATTTCGTAGTTTTTTTCTCGATATCGTAGTTTTTTCCGTAATAACTCGAAAAATACTCATTCAATCAGAATTAAACTTGGCAGCTACTTCGAAAATGCTGATGGGCCACTCTGTACAAAATTTCGTGGTGATCGTGTCATTAGAATAATTGAAAAAAAAATTAAAAAAAAATTTTTTTCGAAAGTTTTTTTTTCGGAAACCGTTCATCGAATTCGTAAAAAACTGCTGCTAATACTTTGAGAATCACATTTCACAGCAGTTTACTAAATTTCATTCCGATACGACCATAATTTCAAGATATGTTGGGAAAAAATATGTGAAATTTCGTAGTTTTTTTCTCGATATCGTGTTTTTTTCCGTAATAACTCGAAAAATACTCATTAAATCAAAATTAAACTTGGCAGCTACTTCGAAAATGCTGATGGGCCACTCTGTACAAAATTTCGTAGTGATCGTGTCATTAGAATAATTGAAAAAAAAAATGTGAAAAAAAATTTTTCTCGAAAGTTTTTTTTTCGGAAACCGTTCATCGAATTCGTAAAAAACTGCTGCTCATACTTTGAGAATCACATTTCACAGCAGTTTACTAAATTTCATTCCGATACGACCATAATTTCAAGATATATTGCGAAAAAATATGTGAAATTTCGTAGTTTTTTCTCGATATCGTGGTTTTTCCGTAATAACTCGAAAAATACTCATTCAATCAAAATTAAACTTGGCAGCTACTTCGAAAATGCTGATGAGCCACTCTGTACAAAATTTCGTGGTGATCGTGTCATTAAAATAATTAAAAAAAAAATTTTTTTATTTTTTTCTTTCTCAAATATTCAATATTTTGTAATCTCCTGTTCATATAATCCTCATGATATTTATATTTATATACTGAAATTTTCGGATTTTGAGACGAAATTTGTCTGAAAAGATTAGGTTGAACTCCCTGAAAAAGAATCCATGGTCAATATCAATTCTGTCTGTCCGTACGTCCGTCCGTATTCGCTCTAACTTTCCAAGCAAAAGACTAGGTTTGGAGTACAAATATTCCGGTTAAGTGCGTTAATGGGTGGAATCGGTTGGATAGTTTCGGAGTAGGGCCCATTTGAAATTTTGTGATTGATTCCTCGATATCTCATGCCATTTCCCACCGAAGACCCTGTATAACTTCATATGAAAAATGCAGGGTGTTAATCGTGATCACTTGATACCATGCAGCAGCATTTTCATTCAAAGTACCTAATCCCCAATGGGCGAAATCCATTAGTTTCGTCAGATATCGTCAATCTATTTTCGCTGCAAGGGATATTGCCACCCATGAAGCCACACCGAAGAATCTGGGTCAACGACAATTGAATCGACCAATCACAACAAAGAGAAAATACTAGATACGGAAATAACGCGACGGATTTGAATAATTCGGCGATAAATAACTCGTCTCGGGATTGTTACAAAACCAATCGAAGACGTTGTTAAACCTTAACATCCTCCCATTATCACCACATAAATCAGTGTCGAAAATTCCAATCAATAATTTATCTTCTGGATGCTCGTTAACAGACCTCGTAGGACCTGAAATCAATTATATTGCGAAGGAATTGTTTGAAGTCATTGGCACGCTCAAATGGACGACGGCCGCATCGAAAGAAGACAATCTGTCAATTGACACATTCGAAAAGTCAATTGACACATTTGTTCTGTCAATATTTAGAAGATTGGATAGACGACTTGGGTCAAGATAGCCAACCCAAAATTTTCGTCAAATTCACTAGCAGATTCAAAAAATTTATAAAAAGCACTGACGTGAGGTCAGGAGGTTTTACGCGCCTGTTCTAATTCTAACTATTAGATTAACACGAAATTTTGCACCTAGTTGCGTGTGGATAATCTCTACCTGATTACGAAGTTTCAATCTGATTGTATTTGTACTTCTTGAGATATTGGCGTCTGAATTTAAGATTGCAGCGCCACGGCGGCCAGTTTTAGAACCTTACATACAGACATTTTGTTTTGATAGTCGATTCTGTACTGTTTGTTAGTGTTTGGTATGATAATTTTTGATTTCACGATTTATTCAAAGACTTTTTAGACTTTTATAGTTGACGAGAGTATTACTGGGAGTACATATTCCATTCTTATAAAGTAGGTGTGTGTCATTCTTCAATCTTAATAAGTGTATATAGCAACTCTAAAATTACAGGGATATCTCCAATGTTAGATAGTATTTTAATATTAGTTATTTTTAGATCCAAATGGCAAGATTGACTTTGGTGGATTTCTTAGGCTGTCTTGAAAGTTGAAAAACAGATATTATTGTAAAACATACTTTTTGTAATGATAGACAAATACTCATAACTGTACTATTTTTATAGCGAATGACTAAATACTCAATATATTGTGAATGAAATGAATACATTGACATAAAACTACTCCTACTTGTATCGTAAGTCTTATTCATTGTGGATTGACAAATTAATTTTCCCAATTGTCTTCATAAATGTGATCTAATATTTCATGAGCAATTCGTGCTTACCTCTCTCTATAAAATGATCATCATCGGTGAAATCAAGGTAACAGACTCTCACAAATCTAAATTTGTTGGTTTTAATCGATTCTTTGACACTTTCAGGCTCGACTTGTTAAAGGAAGTTTCTTTCACCCTAACTCGAAATTTTTTACTGGGCTTTGGAAATCTATGGGAAGGGACATTTGAGTTTGCTTTTCCTCAGTAGAAGCATTTGTAAAATCACACAAACGCCAAGAAAAATGCATAAACTTTGTCATTTTTTTAACATTTCTTTTAACTTGTCAATGATAATGTCTGTACCTCAGGTTACTCGGATAGCCACCAGAGGGAGCAACACTTATCTTCATTCACCAATTGCGGAAACAACGTTTAAGTTCCAAATAACAACAAAATTTGTTTTTTTTTTTTCTTATATCTCCGAATGTAAATATAGGATCGAATTGAAATTCGAAACATTATTGTTAAATACTGACTCAAAGGTTTGTGCTGAATTCCATTGAAATCTAATCAATATTATCAGAGAAAAAAAATTTTCATCAAAAATTAAAAAAAAAAAAATAATTTCACCTTTATTCTTGGCGCAAAAATTCTTTCCCTGAGTACGAATTTCTCGCTGAAACTTTCTTTTCAGAATCTGAAACAATCCAAAACAATTCATCACTATAATCTCTTACTAAATGCAGCATTGTGTTAATTTATCCCTAAAATCTCCCTCGAGAAAAAACGACTTACTTAAGACATTAATAGCCTTAATTAAAAATCAAGATTTATAGTAATCGTCGTGTCCCCTCAGTAATCAAGCTGTAATTAAACGAGGACACGTTGAAGTTATAAATAATTTTTATCGCCCCCTCTTTTTCAATTGGGTAACTATCTAATTTCCAAATTGTCCCACCAGAGGTCAGAAGTTGAACCATATTTCACGGCCGGCTTGACAAAGCAGCAAAAACGAAAGAAACTCAGTTTTCATCCTCTGGTGGACATTCTTAAGGGCCATATTTTCACCAGATATCATCTCTTACTACGAAGCTATCGTATTACACTGGATTATCTCCAAATTAAGTAACAAGGATATCCCGATGATAATAATCGTTTCATGTCCGAGCTTTTGAACTGATGACATAATTTGTGGTCGTTTTTATGGCCGTCCCTTGTTTTTACGCGATGAAAGAGCTTAATTTATCTCTTTAAATGGTGTTGGGATTGTAACTCCATAAATTTTTTCACTGATTGGATTGTCAATAGAGTTATTAGGATGTTAAGCTTAGGCCCGTCGTCTTTTACTACCTTTATTCAAATTAGTTCGATAGGTCTGGAATGTCGAATCGAAATGGATGAGGTAATTCAGTTCCAATGTAATGACGATGGTTTAATTCCAGAGATGAAGAGGCTTCGGAGTAGAGGTGAGCGATATTTCCTAACTTGTGATTAAATCACCGATCGCAAGAGTGATCGAATTATTTGTTTTTTAAGGTATAGAACTCTAAGTTGGCAACTCTGTTTTAACTGGCGTCCATTTTGTCAGCTGTCAAGTGATTTCTGTTGGTTTTGGTCTGGCATTTCAACATTAATACATTGACGTCTGAACAGCGTTTCCAAATTGTGCAAATTCATTTTGAAAAAAGTGGTTCTGTCCGAAATATGTATCGCGCTCTACGTTTATTTTAGGGTCAAAATAATCGTCCATCATAGCAATTAATTCGACTAACTATGGACCGTTTTTGCACCACGTTTACTCTAACTGATAATACGCATCCACAGAGACGTCGTACAGTGAAAACAGAAGAAGCCATTGCTGCTGTAGAGCGTAGTATAGAGGAAAACCCGAATCAGTCTATCCACCATCGTGCACAGCTATAGGGCCATGATTACTGACTCTTTCGTTTCTCAATTGAACAACAATGATGTGCAGCAGCTGTGGTTTCAACAAGACGGCACAACATGTCACACAGCTCGTGCCACAATTGATTTACTGAAGGAAACGTTTGATAACCGCATAATTTCACGTTCTGGGCCCGTGAATTGGCCTCCAAGATCGTGCGATTTAACGTCGATAGACTATTTACTGTGGGGATATGTGAAGTCGTGGTCTGCGCCGATAAGCCCGAAACGATCGACCACTTGGAGGACAACATTTGCCGCGATATTGCCGATGTGCGGCCAAAAATGTTGGAAAAAGTGATTCAAAATATCATCTTTTGAATAAAGTCAATTTTGTGTCAATTTTAAAAATTCATCCTTGTTTTATTCCATTTCAAAGTTTTATACCTCTAAAAAAAATACCCTTCATGTGCTCGTGTTGATTTCGCGCACATTAACGAAATTTGTTATTGTCATTGAATAATTAAGTTTTTTCAAGAATAATATAAATCTCTTTGTAATATCTTTAAATAATGTCTAGAGTATGTTGCACTCAATTACGAATTAATTTATGAATGATACGGCAGATAAACCCAATCAAAATTTTATTTTCCTTATATTTCCAAGAATACAGAGTAGTTCGAATGGAAGGTTCATACAGAATTTCGTGAGGATAGTTTGATCGCAGTTTACAGAATATTCGAAAAAATGTTTTCTTTCTTCAAATTGTTCCAATGATGATCTGACTGGATAAAATGAATCATTATAATTCAAACTTGTCAAAATGATTTAATGTCCAGAAATTCCAGAAAGTTCTGTATGATCTTGCTTGAAAAATCAAAGAGGAAAGATTTGACTTAATTCAACATGATATGTCGGTAACTTTTTCAGATTTTACACATTTACCTATGCTGGCATCTATCGGCGAAATTTGAAGTAGAAAAAGAACGCTATATTTGGACCTCTTTTCGGACCCAAAATATGTCAGAGTATCCGCACCATGTATTCTATGCATCTATCCGTGAATTTCATAGAGAACATAGAAGCAGTCACCGAACTCTGAGAATATCGAACCAAAAAAAAAATTCATCTCCAAGTAGAATACTCCAGATGACTGGCTTGACTTCTATAAGCTTTTTCACGCTTTTTTGTCGATAACCGCACTCGTGGCATCGCCTCTTTATTACCTGCTGAGCGTGGAAACAAGTTCCACCTTTCATCTCGCTCCGTTGACAGCAGACAACACTTCGGCCTCTTCAACCTGCCAAAAATAGATTGGCGCCCGTGAAGCGGTGTTTTTTAACTTTCGACGGCGGGGAAAGGGGTACTCTGACTTTAATTAATCCACTCCCACGCACAGTCGACACTCCAGAACAACTTGTTACACCCCTGCGTGGCGTGGAAATTTCCATATAGGTGTTTTTGCAACGACAATTATGATAAATCACTTTTTGCACCGGAGGAATGACAAGCGGGCTCTTCTGTGCTCTCCACTTCAACTCTGCGAGCACTCGAATCGCGTTCGATGGTCATATGGTGTCCAAAACGTCAAATTCCATCGACAGGAACTCACCGAATTTGAATTTGATGGATTTTGTCATCAGGTTCAGCTGAAACTGGACCGGAAATATAAAAATTCGATTAGAGAAGGCATTTCAATTATAACCTATTAGGTTGACATCGCTGGAATTCGCCTGAGATCACAGAAAAATAACCATGTGCATTCATTCGTTTTTAGGAGCAAACAGGATGCACAGAAGATAAGGTGAAAGATGCGCCTTTGTTTCGCCAATGTTGGGGAATTCGGCAGAATTTGTTTTTTCCACTGAAGGTGGCGCTATTTGGAAATTACGACCGGTCGTCAAGGCAACTGTCTGTCAGAACTGAATTGACATCAGACGAAATATAAGGTAAAAATATCTAGAGAATGGATTTTTACCATATCATGTTTTGCATAACTTTCAGTGGAATATATTCTGAGAATTCAATTTAATTTTTGGCTAATACACTATCTCACGATGTTTTACTATATATATATATATAGTAAGCGAGGAGTGACATTATTAGCTAAGCAATGTGAAATTATTTTTCAGAATCTATTGATACATCGATATCATGCGATAGCTTGTTCAAATATATTTATATTTTTCCAAATTTTGCACAAATACAACGGAATGTGGTAAGGCGCCGGAAGTTCATGGAAGTTCATCGGAGTTTCACAGAGAATAAAAACTCATTGAATAGGACATATTATTAAACCAGTTCAGTTCGAGTTCTTTCCCATTTAAATTCATAAGGTTTACAATCAAAAAGCAGGAGTTTTATTCAATGGTTAATTATATTTCATCGGATTTGGAAACTGAGCTTTTCTATAGTAGCACTAGATAGTAGCATATAGTAGTGAATCTCAAGTTCTAGTAAATGAAAATTGTTAAACAATTCATGTAGGTATATTTAATGAAGAACCAAGAAAAAACACATTCGATGGTGAAAATAATGATATATGCATAATTATTAGGGGTTGATAACTCAATCCTCGATTAGTGAAATTGATTGAAAGACAATTATGAAAAGAATGATATGCTTCCGAGTGTCATGAAGTTTATATCTTGTATAAATAGGATTCTATCTTTTTTTGAACAATTATTTCCATATACCTGCACTGTCCAAACAAAATACAAAAGAAACCCATTTAAAAGTATCTTAGGATCTGCACAATTCTTCGAAGCAAATACTAAAATATTTCACGCACTCATCAATAACTAAACAAGAGTCTGAGAAAACATAAATAAATTCAAAATGACAATTGCCGAATTCCCATTAATAGTGTCATGCGCTCTGATTGGTCGATTGGTGGCGTTAGTGTCGGTGGCGAAAGTAGAAGTACAACCGGTTTTCCCAGTTTGGTCTTAAGATTTAGTAGGAAAACAAATGAAAATAGAGCACCATTTTTCTGAGCATCCTAGAGCAAAGTAATACGAGAGGATAGTCAGCCCAAGGAAATCCAATGTTGCCAAATGTACGGATAGAAATGAATATTTACCTCATATTTGAAAACCGATCAAAAATTGAATGCCGTCCATAAAATAAAATATGGTTGAGTTTAATTTTTTTGTCTGGTTAGGTTAGGTTAGTTTAATTTAGGACAGTGCCAATTTGAATCAGAAACGGAAATTTGGCGCGTTAACTGACCTAACCAAATTTCCGTTTCTGATTCAAACTGGCACTGTCCTAAATTAAACTAACCTAACCTAACCAGACAACAAAATTAAACTTAACCATACTCTATTTCATGGACGGTATTCGATTTTTGATCGGTTTTCAAATATGAGTTAGGTATTCGTCTCTTTGCGTACATTTGGCAACATTGGATTTCCTTGGGCTGACTATCCTCTCGTCAAAGTAATGAATTAGACGACCAGACATCATGCGATCATATGTCGACAGGATCATCAAAGTTTCATCAAAAATAACCTCGACGTTCGAATTTCATGTATTATGTCATCAAATTGGATTCACAATGATTTAGTACCCCAAAAATAGGCATTGTTCAGTTCGTAACCTTCTGCGTCCACGAACATCTGTCGCTAAAAAACGTTTTTAATCATAGAACGACAATGACACAACCTATTTCTATTAATTCCATCTTTTGAAGTGGCTCTAATCGATTCGAAATGTCAGTCACAGAGGGGAAAGGTTGGATCACAGAGGTGATAATCAAAAACGCTCCATCATCGGTCGTCAATTTCGTTTTTTCTACGAAAGGATTTTATCGTGCCATTATGGGAGTGTTGGGAACGAGCCAATGAAATATGTAGATTTTTTTAGGCACTGTTGTCATCGAAGCGCTCAAGTCTAATCTCTGTGAGTAAATGGGATGTGTCAAGGCAATAAGTACTTGATAATTCCGTGTTCTCAGCGGGGTTTTTTGAAGCGTGACTGAGGGGATTAGAAGTGTCACAACATTTGATAAAGGATTAGGAATTGTTCTACGAGCTTTCATTCGGATAATTGATGTAAATCTGTGAATTGGACGTATTTAAACGAAATCGTTGCTCCCCTTCGGAATTTTTGGACTTTTGCTGATTAGGCGAGATATTATTGGTCGTTACGTCGAACACAGAGCATCAGCATGATTCATTCCGCCGAAATAAACACCAATTTGATAAATGATGATAAAACAGTTTCCTACCAGCCCCACAACGCACTCTGGAGACCGCGTTGCTAATTATACCTGGAACAGTTCGGTCGTTAAATGAATATTTGTTTTGTTAATCTGAACAATAAACAAGCTATTCGAGGGCTCACAGAAATTCCGGGGTCATAGAGCCTGGGGGACTGAGCGCTTATTGTTCGCAATTATCTGACTGGCCTTAACATAATTTGGAGATGGCCAAGTTAGATAATAATCTATGTTCTACGACTGGCATTCGTTTGTGTCGGGAGGTCCTGTGAGAATTTCTGTGGTTGATCGGAGATAAGGTCGTGGCTTGATTGGATGCTGGTTCTAATTGCTGTGACAGTTCTGTTCTGTGTTACTGTTACTGTGCTGAATTCTGGTTCAACGAAGGAAAAATTTGTTACCAATGCAATAATTCTTGAGTTTTCGAGGAAGAAATATCAGGAATACTGAAGAAATAACTTTGAAAATTGACAGGGTCTTTTCCCAAAATTTCCAAAAAACTCCACATCGGATCAGGCTGAAATTTCATACACTGTTGTCGAATAGTGATTTCGAGATATGTGTAAAATTTCATTGGGAACCGAACGAGATAAAAAGTTTTGTAAGAATTATTATTTTTGATTTTTTTTTTTAATCTAACTATAGGTCACGAGCAGTTTTGACAGTTGGGAGAGACTAGAGGACCAACAATAACCTAAAATGCATTGTTTACTATGGGAAAAAGCGATTTCTCTCGTGATTTCGTATTCATTCGGAAATTTTGGATTGATATATTCACTTTTTTTTGAAAAGGATAGTATAAATTCGGTGTACTCAATATGAAATTAGTCCCTGATTTCATAAACAGGCAAATAAATAGACCTTTGGTTAGTTCAGTCAACAGTGTTGTAGTAAATTATATAGGCACCTTGTTACTTTCATATGTAGTTAAAATATTGCGAAAATATTTTGTGATATCATCGTGCTAATAAATTTTCCATTCCTAGACACTGCCAGTTACTCCTGGGTGTAGTAGATAGGAACAGTTTATTGACACAGTGGATGGTTTTTGTTTCTAAAATACGACTGAAAGGTTATCAAATTAGGCTAAAATGCCGATTAGTGATGATTTAGATCTTTTCTTTGTGAAAATAATCATGAATGTGTATCAAAAACTGACGATTTTACGAAAATTCCATACCTGGTATCAATCGGCGTACCCAAACAAAACATTATCAGTATTAATACTGCACCTTAAGTGAGATTCAGCTAAAAATTTGACTGCATTGAATACTTGAATGGAAATATCTCTTATAAATCCTGTCTTGTTCAAGTAATAAAGAAATGCTTATTAAGAACTTATGATTTGCAAATATTTCATACCCGGAATAGTTCGGTATGTACTGACGTACATGATATTATTGGACTAAACATGAAAATCAGCTCAAAATTCGATGTCATTGCATACCTAAATGTCAATGGTAGAAAACAATCCTATCTAATTCAAATTTTATTGATTGCGGAGACTAATATACAACCTATGTTCTTTGCCGAGGTAACTAACAGATTGCAAAGTAACATTTATTCTGTGAATTTTCCCTTTCAGAACCGATAGAATTTTCTTATTTCTCACTTTTATAATGGATAAATTGAGTTCATCTCCACATCCGGTTAGTACCTACCATTCAAATGAAAATACTTCAACAACTCATTGGTAGTTTTCATCGATTTGATGTTGATTATTCGAACAACTTGAATACCTGAATTTACTTCAAAAAACTTAGGTTTTAAATTGTATTTCTTGCCTTACTCAACCAAGCAACATGCAACAACACCATCAACCAGCAAGAATTGTATTTATTCGAAAAATTTCATAAGTTTAGTGAAGCTGTTACTGTTACAAGATATCAAGTACTTTGGATATAGTTCCTAGATAATGCAATAGTGAATATTTCACTCCAAAATTTCCAACTTCATACAAAATCACAAGCCAAATCGCTTTTTCCCATAGTAAACAATGCATTTTAGGTTATTGTTGGTCCTCCAGTCTCTCCCAACTGTCAAAACTGCTCGTGACCTATTCACTGGTATAGTGATACTGGGAGATAACCTCAAAATTTCGAATAAGTATCAAATACCAAATGATGCTGACCTTTTAGGTTGAAAAGAATATTGATCTATGATTACTTGGCAGAAAACTACTCCTCTTGATCATTCCCTTCTTTATCGACTCTATGCATTCTTATTTCTAATATACCGTGCTCGAGGAGTGTTCCGTAAACTCGCTGTCAACTACAGATGAATTTTCTATGTTCTTTCGGACCGGATAATTTGCCTAAAATAAAATATTCGGCACGTAGCGGAAAATCGACGTACTCATGACCCCCTTCTCGTCATTTTTCCATCAATTTCCGCTTTCCGTGGCGCTGCCGCATCGACAAAAGCTGCCGAATAAACAGCACTTCCTGCGCCGAGAGAAATCGAGTGAATAGTCAATTTTCCGGCCAATTACTCCACGAGTGGCCGCCCGCCTAATCAAATGTGAGAACACAGAACATCAATGACTTTTTCAACGATAACTGCATTAATTGGTCGCCCGTGGAGCGCGCCGCTGTAGTGCACGGTATACATATAGGGTGCGTGCAGAAACGCGCTAGTTGGCGTGCGTTTTTTATTGTGCAGGAATATTTTCATGGGTCTGTTTGAGATGTTTAATGTAATCTTCTTCTCCATTTGGAGATATTGGTATTGTGAATATTCAGAAAAATTTGTCGCATTTCCTGTTTGTTTTCATATCATTATGTGTAATTATAAATCTAGAACACCTTGATGAAGTTTCTTCCAATCTTCATACACGTAATTGTGCGCATGCTCTAGAGAACAGCGTGCAACTGTCTGTGAATTTCGATTTTTGAATCGAATATGGCCTAGACTGGTCTCACTGATGACGAGACCGACGCCAAAATCGATTCTGTTCGGCTACTTCAATCAGAAAGGCCGTTATCAGTGCTACACGATCTTTACTGATGTATGTACATTATTATAGTTCAAGGAGACGATACAACTAACAAACCTAGGGATATTTGAAGGCTTGGGAGCGATTGGTTACTGTCCAAATACTGCCATATTACAGTTTACACCATGTATACTCCATTCACTTTTATAAAGTATCCCGGTTTACCATGACATCCTGACAGATTTCACCGTGTATATTTTGAAAATGTTAGGTTATAGTCATTTTCCTGTCAGATAACTACACAACGTTGTACTCTCTACAAAGAGGTCGTAGTAATTACTTATTTTTCAAAATTTCAATCTATATTCGGAAAGTAATGAATTTGAGAAAATATTATGTGAATTCAATAATTCTTAAGACCTGGCGAATGTTGAGAAACTTTTTTCTCTGTTGATATTAGAAATATTTCACGTATGTAAACATGGTTGGAAGATTCAGTAATGATTTTTTCTCGTACGGAAATCAAGAATCGAGTGTTTTGGAATTTTACTGAAAAAAAATTATGGATAGAGTAGTCCGTTACTTCGAATTCCCTACTTTTCTAAATTTTCAAGAAATAAGCCTACAGAAGTCATTTAAATACCTTGTTGCACAACTTGAAATATTCCAGTATGAAAATGTAGTAGTACTTCGAAACCTGTGTCACAGTTAACCTCAAAAGAACTAACTCCATTTACAACGGTCTTGGGAATCTACGTGAATGATACATACACTGGATTGGGATCAACATATTAATAAACTGGGATGCAGCTTAGCTTCAGTCTGTTATCTTTGGGTGTAATGACAAGATATCTGGATAAATTCTCCATGAAAACTACCTATCATGCAGTAATCGAGTCAAAAGCAAGATATGGAATTATGTTTTATGGACATACTTTGAATTCAACTCTAATATTCAATTCCCAGAAAAAAACAATTCCTAAGATATTAGAAAAAATAGCATTGAATGAGATATTGTATAATTCATGTTATTTTCGTGCATAAAAATTAAATGTTCTGCCAACATAGGATATACCAAGTTCATTTTCAATGTACTACTTCCTATCGAAACAATTCCACGAAATATATAACTTTTGAAATTATTCGTTAAGGAATTTGTTCAATTCAAACATGACTACCTACTTAAGGCTCAATACAATACAATCAAAGCGAAATGTTAATTTATTAGTTCATTATGGCTGAAGCCGAATTGTTATTTGTTATTGAAAGAGAGTAGAAATTGGCAACCTCTCGTCGAATTATTTTGACATTGTCGATATTTCAGGAGCTCCAACCTGCCTTGGTTCTAGTTACAAAAACATGATAGACCTAAAACATGGCCAACCGGGATACTTCATGAAAGTTAATGGAGTATACGTTCCATCTACGATGGCTGCAAGAAATCATAGAGAATGAAATATTAACACCGTGCAGTTATCTGGGGAATTAAGCCAATTACATAGAAATTAAAAACGTTCATCTGTATTTCTTTTAAATTTCAAATTATGCGCATCTGAAAAATCATCTCACACATCACCAATTATAAAAATAATAAATTATAGTTCTACAAGATAACTAAAACACATAGCTCACATGACACGTCTAGAAAACACCTATAATTGCCTCCTACGATGGCGCCAACAACGGCCAATTTCATCTCCTATTGCACATCTAGTCCCAGATGATGCCAACTGTCTATGGTCCAACAAGCAATTATACTCCAAGTCTCATTAAAAATGTTTGATACCGTGTTCTCGTGTCCAAGATTTATCGATAGTTCTAATGGCGTACAAAATATCTACCTGGTATTTTCATTCCGCGTACAATGTAGCAAGTAGTAATTTGTACGTCGAGTGACTGCTAATGGATTACCTCCCTAACCACATATTTGTAGTCACAGAGACACATACGGACACAGAACAATCAATGTATTTATTATGCATGAAGTTAGGTCGGTTAGGCGCCTCTGCGGACATTGATAGTCTTTTATTTACGTTCCACAAATTGCCGGTAGAGCTTTATCGATTCTGGAGTTGCTTGAGGACATGCGAGCCATAGAATGTGGTAAACAAGTTAGTTAACCCCGATTCGAGCGGATTGAAACGAGGAAATGAGTTTTTGATATCGAGATTCGACCGTGATTACCGACCGAGTTGAACGTTACCGGAATTTACGAGGTTCTGTGGCGGGTACTTTGAGCACGGAGGAGAAGTACGGCGGTGTTGCCACGTGAGGAACTGTGATTATCTCCAAGAGAATTAAGAAGACAATGTATAAGAAGGTTTCGATCTGATTCCGGCTCGAAGGACCAATGTAATTAAATTCCAGTAAGCGAGAATATAATACGGTGATGCCATTGACGTTCACATGCCGTGCTCAAGACGAGGCTGGACTTCAAGATGCGAGAAAAAACTCGAGACTTAAGGAAATAGACTCGAGACTTTGGGAAATGGACACGGGACTAGACTTTGGAGAACAGGACTTGGGTATGCAAGAAAAGACTCGAGAAAAGACTTTTGCATCATCAGGGAGACTTCGTCTCGTCCTTCTCGTGAGCTAAAGGCGTGAATATTTTCATATTAACTTCGGAATGCACAGATTCCAGTGAAGGTATGACACTGTACAGAAATCGTAAAAATATCAAATATCCAACCCCCATAAAGCACGCCAGAATCCCCGATCTACATAATTCATTCAAATCTTCGCACAGTCACGTGTCGAATCCTCCTGGAGATTTGCCGCACGCGCGGCGGCTTATTTAACATTTTTATGCAGACTCGCTAGATTTCGCCGGAAGTGGGAAAACTTGGAGTCATTAGCCAGGGTGGGGGAAACGTAGGAAATCGTCGATTCGGATATATGGAAAATTCGAATTACCATAATGCGAGTTTGCCGGGAGTTACACGGAAACGTTGATTTTCCGCGATTTGGCTGGCGGAAGGAAGATCTCGCCTGTCTTTTACGACCGATCGATCTGTGACATCGGAGATGGGATTGATTCCTGAAGCTATACGGTACTTGTTGATGGCTGTAATTCCTCCAGCGGAAACCTTCATCGGCGAAAGAAGTCAGATATGACTTTTAGATGCAGAATTCATTTCCGTATCGAGGAATTTGGAATGCTGATGAAAATGGAGGTGTATAGGGCATTCGCGCGCATGCGCCTGTTGAGTTTCAATTTTGTATTGAACCGTTCGATGTAGGATACATTTTATTTTGGAAGGTGATTCATTTCATCAATTTAAACATTTTTTCATTTGTTATTTTTCTTCTTTCAACCTCACGTGAAAAGTGTATGCGTACCATTTGAAGATGTGCCTTTACGATCACCCGTCAAACTCCACAACAGTGCCACAATTTTCTCACCCAACTTCATCCTTGGAAAATTGATGCTCGTTTCAAGGAAATTCCCATTAAAAGATATCAATCATCTTTCTTCGGAGTTAGCTGTCAGTTCATCCATTCATTATTCAGCATAAACTAATTTGAGTCAATTACGCCATTTCTTTTTCACCAACTTCCCGGGGCATCAGTCGCAGTCGAATTTCCCCCGACTCACGGGCATTTTCCAGGGCAATTTCCACTATTCCTAGGCCCAAAAGAAAATAATTAGTCATGGTTTCAAATGAAACTCCACATACAGTAAAGTTGAACTTTCCATCGCTTCGAAGTTCGTGCCTGAAAAGAAATCATGAAGGTTTTTCCCGATCCGACATTACCGTAATTACAACTCATCCCTCTCTGTGCAGAGTTTTCCGAACGTGGAAAAACTCTTTGGGAAAAGTTTTTCAATCGTTATAATTTGGGCCGGCTTTGAGTTACAGTTGTCTGCAGGATCGGCTCCGTTTTTTGTTCTTGGAGAATGATGAGGATGTAAAAGAAAAAAATCTAGGAAATTATTCGGCTAATTTGGCCTATTAATGAAGTTAAACGTCGTAACTGGATATGCTACCTACCCCGCAAGTTCAAAGTCTCTAGCTCTTTCTGTTCTGAAGTTATCTTTGCCAGACAGGGACGGCCAGACGGACAGAATCGGTTTGGATTCGGGCAAAATGATAGCAAAGTATAAAAGATCAATGGCTTGTTGTCAGGATCTTTTGTTGTCCCACAGTAATTTTTGAATGATTTTCAATGTGTTAAAATTGGTTATGATTAAGTACTTTGACTAATTATGGAATTCTTGGACCCAACAGATTGTCCGATGTAAAGGGTTTTCCAATAAGAGGTGTTATTTGGATATTCAAAGAAAAGTGCCATTTTTCAATATAAATGATCGGATGTTTATTTCATCATAAAGAAGAAGCTATGCCGTTAATAGTGGAAAATATCATCAAGCAAATGACCACCACGACCACGCTTACAGGACCACATCCTTTTAATGAAATTTTCCATAACCAAATCGCAATGTGGCCGCCCTATGTCCTCGATAGCCTCACGAATTCCATCTTTGAGGTCTTGAATCGACGCTGGGCTATTGGCGTAGACCTTCTCTTTCACGTGGCCCCAAAGGAAGAAGTCGCAAGGTGTTAAATCACAAGATCTCGATGGCCAATTGTGATCATCTATTCGAGAGATAACACGGTCCGGAAACTTTTCCCGCAAAAGATCAATGGTTTCGTTGCTTGTGTGGCACGTAGCGCCGTCTTGTTGAAAGTAAACATTGTCCAGATCAATACCATCCAATTCCGGCCATGAAAAAACATAAATCATCTTTCGATACACCAAACAGTCACTCGTTGAGGATAGAGAGGCTTTTCAACAATAACTCTCGGGAAATCCGGATCATTTTCATGCATTTCAACGACCCAATCAGCAAAGTCACGACGTTGTTAAAGACCGGCCGGCTTGAGTTCTTATGTTAACTGAACTTTATAAGCCTTACGACCCAAATCTTTGTGCAAAATACGGTGTAATGACGTTTGTGGAATGCCTAATTCCGAAGAACGACGAGGAATGGACAAACCTGGGTTTTCTTCAACACTTTCGGCTACAGCAGCAATATTCTCGGCTGTTCTTGAGCGACGTGTACGGGTTTTATTCTTCACATCACTAACTTGTCCCAACAGCTCGAATTTTTCCACCAATTTCATTATTGAGGTCCGACAAGGGGCTTTACGACGGCCCAAAAATGTTCGAGTTTTACGAACCGTCTCTGCCAAATTTTCACCATTTTTATAGTAAATTTTAATAATTTCAATGCGTTGTTGAAGCGTGTATCGTTCCATTTTATGAATGGCGTAGTTTCTACTTGCCAAATGTCGAAAAATGACAGCTTCAAAAGTGACATCTACCGAAATAGCGGGCTATTCAAAATAACACCTCTTATTGGAAAACCCTTCAAAAAAAATATGTATTCTTCTCTCCATTCAAGTACAGATATAATTTTTTTCCATGTCAAGTATTCATTAGAAATTATAGAAATGTTCATTAGTACGAGCGTTGATGACGCTTGTCCTAGACAATGGAATATTGTTCCAAACAAATATCATCCTGTATAATTCCATAGACAATTATTGTAACGTACTTTATACTTCCTCACTTGATCTTATTATTTTCTTGAGTAGTTCAAATCATTCAAATTGGATGCAGCTATACTAATTAGATCTGTTTCCTTGTCGTTGGGACGCCCTGTATATTCCGAAACTCTCATTGTTGCCCAGCACCCTGAAGGATCATCGAAATGCATCTATAAAACGCCCCAAAAACTATCAAATTTCATCCGTAAGTTGTAAAATTCCTCCATATTGTCTATTCGACAAAAGACGGGCCAGTAGCGCACACAATGGGGGTTGAATATCAGCATCATTAGACAAAAGGGGCATACCGTTCGGGCAGCAGTGGCTGTGCCCACATCTCTTCCGGTGATAACGAATGCGTTTCCGGATGTTTTATCTTCTTTTATACGAGTTTCATCGCACCTTTGCCTGCGTTTACCGATGCGGGCTGAATTTTTAACGGAACGCACCCTATTTATGCAGTGTTTCCAAATCACTTGAAGCATAGAATTTTATTCGGGGATGTTCGTTCACGGTTCGATGGTAATTTAACCGAGATACTCGTAGCTGGCGTGGAAATCTATGGCTTTCTGTTATATGCTCGATGTCCTTTGGACATGACAATCTGTGATCCTACCAACAGTGCATGAAGGAGAAGACGTCGATTTTGTGGCATAAACTCTTTTTCCATGGAGTGATCAGGGATACAGGGCGAGTCTTCAAAAACGTGTGGCACAAGATATACATGGTGAAACATCTAATGCAGTCTGCCCTACTTCCCAAATAACAGCCAGTGCGAGCAATAAAACAAGTTTGTCGTAAGGAATTAATTCGAACAATTGCAATAATGGGGGTTTTTCCTGAATTTGGGTTATTACTGCAAATGCAAATTTGAACATGATTATTATGGGTTTGATTCATCATTTTCCCAAATTACCTTCAGAAAGTATTCAAAATTAGATTTCAAAATTGGGGTTTGGGATTTGCCAGGCATGCACGGTGTTTAGTAGAATAGCTTTTTTTGCTATAGAGTAATGAAATATTTATTCCTATTCTGTGGTACACACGTGTTCTTTGTCAATATAATAATAATAATAATAATAATAATAGTTTATTTTACCCAACAGGAAATTTCCCAATAACAGGGTAACATATTGACAATGAATAATATGAACAATTATTCGAACAAAATTACACATTCAATGATACAACGATAAACAATAACCTCCCGTAACTAAAAAAACAAATTAATTTTAAGTGCATCAGCAGCCCTGCACAATCGACAGACCGGAGCTTGCTCAAGTATGTTAGTCCGAGGTTTAGGGAGTCGAAAAGTTGATGTGGTCCTCGCTTCAATTCTTGGTACACGAATGTCAACCCTGGACAGTAGATGAGGTGAATCGATTCTTCCAGTGACAAGCTTTTGTGCAAATTTAGCGCACTGTCGCTTCTGTCTCTCCTGCAACGTTGAAATTCGCATTTCCCGCATGATCTCCGACAAATCCGCACCACGTTCAGGATACCTGCCGGTCTTTCTATATTCAGCACACTTCAAGAATTTTCTATGAATGCGTTCAAGTGATGTTAGGTGGGAACTGTATATCGGAAACCAAACCAAGTTGGCGTACTCTAATTTGCTGACGACAAGAGAAAAATAGAGAATTCTGAGGACTGAGACATCAGGGAACTCCCTGGAACACCGGAACACAAAGCCTAAAGATCGACTAGCCGAAGAACAAAGCTCCAATATAACCGAATAATTTCCGTGTTTTTGTCAGTAATATGACAGTCTGTGCTCTTCTTTTTCTATTCCTTGGTCGTTGTCTCCTACTCTAACCGTAGCCTACGTAATCTATTAGGCCAGGAGGATGCCCGAAATTGCGATGTTGCAAGTTCTACAATGGAGGGTTATCATAGACAACAAGGTGCTATGCGATCGTCCATACACGCTTTTGTTTAGATCATCATTTCGCCGGGAAACGAGATAAAACGTTCGCATTATCCAGTTTTTCGCTCTGATCGGTTGTGTTATTAGTGTTTTAGGTGAAAATTAGTGTTTGAATCTTTCGTAATGTTTGTGAAGTGTTGTTAGAGTGCGTTTCGTTCTGGAATATTACTTGAAGAATCGATATTTAGGGAAATCAACAGGTTATATATTTCAAGAATTGAAAATCTTCGATACGAGTTTCATCATGGCTCGTACTTGTGCAGTACCCGGTTATTTGACCTATTATAAATGCTTTAAAAGTTTACGTTTTTTAATTTCCCAGAGATTCTGTAAAAAAAGATGACAATGACCGAATGCAATATTTACATAGAGAAAGACAGTTTCGAAATTCACGACGATACTGAAGTAAGCAATGGCAGTAGGTATTTTTGCAGATGCTCATACTGTAGAAGGACTGTTATTCTGTACCTTCTGTAACTTCAGATGGTTGATTAATTAGTAAACCGAGAAAAATTCCCAAATTAACTGATGATGCATTTTTCCCCAATTTTTACAAGTCAACCTAGTTACATGCCTTCTACCATTGTTTAGTTAAACAATGCTTCTACAAATACCTCCAAAAGAACTGATTCTGAACATCGAAGATTAAAATTAGTTATTCACCATGACAAAATTCATATCTATTGACACAATCAGGCTCAGATTAAATCGATTTCACACTTTTATGCCAATTTCAAAGACACGTTTTTTCAACTTCTCCTTCAAAGTTCAAGAAAATGATTTATTATAGTTTATGAAATTAATTTTTCCAGGAAAAAGTATCAAAAATATCGTCGGGGTTCAATAATTTCACCAATTTGAGAAGGAAAGATTTTGAAGGAGTCAATATACCCATTTCCAAATTCGATTTATAGATGTTCGAAATTCGGAAACTCAATATAATGAATAGGATCAATTTAACTCCAGATTCGTCTGCTGCTACCAGCAGTTCCCTCAAAAGTTGTATAAGTAATCACTGAAAAAAAACTAATACGGATGACATTGGCACCTCTCTAATGATTAAAGAAAACTACAATCATTTGTGCAACAAATGAAATAAGCAGTTTCCCCGAACCCCATTTATTCTACAGTCTTTTTGTGGCCATCTTCAATTCACTTCCATTTTCCAGATGCATAACAGTGAAAGTATGCATTATCGGTTCCAGGGCTTATATCTTTTCTATTTTTCTCTTTCGATAGCCGTTATGTTTTATTGACATTAAACGCTTCAGAATCTAGAATAATACCTATGCGATGGTAATCTTTTGGAACTCAGTAATACAGCTCCTCCTCGTGGTGAGTTCTGGATTATTTACGATAATGGATTATTAAACTAATCAGAAATAAACGAAATGCTGTGTATTTTTTTTTTCACGAAAGGTTCTTAGTGATATCACGTTAAAAGCATTTCGAAAATCACACCGTCAACTGTAAAGTGACTATGACATCGGTGCTCAATCTCCTTTTTTCCCTGCTTCGTGACACTCCTTTGTAACAACGGCAACATCTAACCTTCCGGCCTGTTAATTCACGTAGGCCTCGCTCTAACCAGATCGAACTATAGCTATCTCTGTTTTCCTAAGGAAAGTAACACATTTGAGGTCCTTTTCTTTCCGAGAAAGCTGAATTCGACGTTGCCATATCATGCACTGAAGACAAATCCATTTAAATGAAAATCCCCATTTTTATTTTTCAGTTTAAGGTAATGAAACATTTTTCGTCACCAGTTGCATAATAGATTATTTGTGTATTCAAGGAAATAATAGAAAGTGTAAACTGTGATCAACTCTTCTTTGATTTCTAACAACCACAAATCACTCTGCTCAAATTCCCCTGAAATATTTTCATACTATTCTCCGTCCTTCTATGAAAGATCAAGACTGCCATGAAAAATTCATCTGTGACATAATTCCACCTGTCACAATCTGCTAACCTCAATTCTGTCGTTATTACTGCGACTCCTCCTCCGAATATCTCTCAATTAAGTTCTTCCTCTCTGTTACAGTAAATAATCCCGTGTAGAGTTAAATAATCCCTTGGGATTCGGCGACATTTCGTCCTTTAATGAAAACGACAACTAGCTTCAAGTCTTCCGAGCGGGGCTTATGGCATGATTAATACGAACATAAATCGCGGTGGGCCACGCTTAACGACGAGACCAGCTTGCTGCGATGAATAATATTGGTACATTGTGTACATACCGACAGGACAGGACGCTGTTTTGTCGGCCGTTCCGTCGTAGTTGGATTCTGTGATCCGAACCCCCTCGCGCCCGTCTCTGTGGTCGAATTCCAGGTCTTTCATTCGGCAAATTCATCAAGCGTGACTCTGTTAATTAATAACTCGAACGAACGCGGCTGCTATTTGCTCTCTCCGGTTGGGCGGGCACACTGTACCGTGGACTGTTTGTTCTCTGCGAAGCTCCTATTTCATTTCTGTGGCGATCTGTCATTCGATGATGTATTGTGTCTAACTGTGTTTCTGGTTGGAACATAGAATTTGGGACATTTCACGGAATGTATGAAGGATATGTTCCGGCATTGTGTTACAGTTTCGAACTACTAATATGTTTCTGTACTGCAGAATTGCTGTTGTTTAATTTTTGTGGTATTACCTCCTGTCATTCGATGATTATTTTGAAGGAGGAACATTTGGTTTATATTAGATTCAGGCAGATGTATGCATGATGTAAGCAAAACATAGTGTGTTCATCTGTGATCGTATTTACCAATGATGACAACGCTTTTTTCATTGAAATTCAAAGCACAAAATATATATTTCCTTGAATTTTAATTTTGTTGCCCCCACTTTTTTCCAGATGAGATTTTCATCGAATCTTCCAGGATTGTGTTTCAGTTCCTACTAAGAATATGTTTTCTGGTTATAATTTCTTGTATTTTTGTGGCTTCTATTAGTCGATAAAGATTAAAGAAGATCAA
Source organism: Myrrha octodecimguttata (assembly GCA_958510865.1). NCBI lineage: Eukaryota > Metazoa > Arthropoda > Insecta > Coleoptera > Coccinellidae > Myrrha > Myrrha octodecimguttata. Next base: position 50,489,643 of record OY294062.1, on the reverse strand, counting down.
TGTCTAAGTGTGTTTGTGGCTCTGGAACACAGAATTTGTGACATAATTCCACGGAATTATTATTTTTAGTTATATTCCTTGCGGGTTGCCGGATTCAAATTTTGCCAAGGAAAGTTTCTCGGAAAAATGTTGCTTAATGATAAATATCGGGATAATATAAACGAACACAGAGAACTGTACCGTTTCAGAGTCTATATCTGACTCTTTCATCAGACAAGAAAACAAAAAAATAATTTTTTTGCAATTGTATTCTTATAAATGATATGGAAATTTTCAAAGGAATTTTTCTTCCTGTGATAGCGAAAACTGATATTCTTTCAAAAGTATTCCGCATTTTCAATGAATCCGCATTCAAGAAAAGTCAGCTCCATTCATAGAAAATTTTCCCTCTTCCCAAATCCGAGATTTCCCGACAGACTTTCTGTCAGTCGAATAAAAGAACCCCGAGCTCCATGAATTTCCTCATCGAATTTTCATTTTTCCCCATCCGCCCTGATAACCGGTCCATTATCCATGATCCCTTCGGGAAAATCATATTTCCCCGCTTTTCTTTCACCGTGCTCCAACATTAATTATCTAAATTCGACATTCATTTAGTAGTTTTTCACCGCCGAGTATATCGTGGAAATCGTGGAAATTCGCGGAGATAAATCACGATCGGTCCATTGAAAACGCTTTTCCAGCTTCATCGCTCGCTTCTATATCTTTTTCCATTCTCTTATCGAGATTAGGGGAAAATTGGAAAAACCGTCTGAGTAGACGATAAAGATAATGCCGCACGCGGAAAATTGTATTCCTCAACGAATATACACCATATAGGTATAGGGAAAAGTTTTAGGGGAAACCCCTAGAATAGAACGTTCTATGAATTTACTACTGACAGTTCAGTTTGACAGTGGAAACGTCAAGAGCATAGAAGATAGGAAATCATATTATTTCATTTAAGTGCGCATAGTTAGAGGTATTAAGAAATTGAGTTGAAAAGGTTTAATGGCATATTCTACGTCAAAAGAAGGACGATAACTTCATATATACCTGTTTTTGAGATGATAATGGAGTTAATCGACAATTTGTATATGTCTTCAGTTTCCGTGCCTTTAGGAAATATGAACTACAACAAGGAGATCAAGAAAAGCACTGACATGAAAGATTCTATACAAATATTTATTTTATAGCTCAAATCATTCTTATTCAGCGGAATTAGTTGTATGGACTTGACAAAGTGACCATAGCGCCACCATCGTTCAGAGAGCCAAGAAGTGAGTACAATATTTGACAATTCTAGGACCGCGTTTTAGACCCAAAATTTAAGTTGGCAATTGGCGTCTGAATTTAAGATTGCAGCGCCACGGTGGCCAGTTTTAGAACCTTAGATACAGACAGATTTTGTTTTGATAGTCGATTTTGTACTGCTTGTTAGTGTTAGTGTTTAATAATTTTTGATTCCACGATTTATTCAGACTTTTATAGTTGACGAGAGTATTACCGGGAGTACATATTCCATTCTTATAAATTAGGTATGGATCATTCTTCAATCTTATTGAGCGTAGCAACTCTAAAATTACGGGGATATCTCCAAGGTTAGACAGTATTTTAATATTATTTACTTTCAGATCAAAATGGCAAGATTGACTTTGGTGGATTTCTTAGACTGTCTTGAAAGTTGAAAAACAGATAGTATTGTAAAACATACTTTTTGGAATAATAGACAAATACTCATAACTTTACTTTTTTTATAGCAAAAGACTTAATACTCGATATATTGTGAATATACATTCACATAAAACTAATGCTAATTGTATCGTAACTCTTATTCATTATGGATTGATGAGAAACAAATTTTCCAACACTCATATGATTGGTCTTGAAAAAGCTGTAATAAATATGCCTTGTACAACTTTGCTTTCATCTGTAGAAGCACTTTGGGCGAACAGTATTCATCACCATTCATTTCCTTGTTGAGACTCTTTTTTTTCAGTTCTATCACTAAAACATTTACGTTGTTCCTTAATGATCGGTTCAACAGGCAGATTTCTGGAAGGCAGAGCATTCGTCTTAAGTAAGTTTCTCTGCTTGGATTAGGGACCTGGAAAAAAATTGTCTTCATGAATGTGATCTAATATTTCATGAGCAATTCATGCTTACCTCTATAAAAATGATCATCATCATCGGTAAAATGCAGGTAACAGACTCTCATAAATCTTGTTTGTTGGTTTTTATCGATTCTTCAACACTTTCAGGTTCGACTTGTTGAAGGAAGTTTCTTTTACCCTAACTCGAAATTTTTCACCGGACTGTGGAAATCTATGGGAAGGTACATATGAGTTTAATTGTCCTCAGCAGAAACACTTGTCAAATCACACAAACGCCGAGAAAAATGCATAAACTTTCTCATTTTCTTAACATTTCTTTCAACTTGTAAATGATAATGTTCTGTACCTCGGGTTACTCGGATAGCCACCAGAGGGAGTAGCCCTTATCTTCATTCGCCAATAGTAAGAGAGTATCGACTTCTGATATATTCCATGCATCTTGGTAAAAACCATAGATTAACAGCGGGTTTCACAAAGCTCTGATTAACTTGATTGTTCTGATCAAGACAATTCTATGTTCAATTTCAGTTCATTTTTAGCAATACCACAGAATATCAATGCGTTGATCAGAGGATTAAGCTTTGTGAAACCCACGGATAGTCTTTCTCTCATTAATGCGAGTTACAATTCACAGTTTCTCAATACTAATCCATGAGTTCATTCAGTTCCATTTCGATGTTCTACGAAATGACAACAATTCAATTTGACAGTTGAAACTTCGAGCTCATAGAGAATAATCAAAGTATGCCTGGATGGAAACCATTCTAGTGAACATAGAAATTGAATTTTCATAGAAGAGGATCGGTGCACAATCGGTATCGTCCTCGATGTTAATTTATCCGGGGAAACGGCGAAATAACCCCAACAACGCAATAATGCCAACACAAAACGCTTACGTATTGTTTGATATCTCGCATAGATAAATTTTATGGCGGATTCAATATGCTGGGGTCGGTCATGTAGAGTAGTTACTATGCCGTCTTTGTTCTGCTAGATTTACGATAGCGTAAGGGATGTTAACAATGTTATTCAAGGAATTTACTGGTGGTTTCAGCAGCGGAAATGAACGGGTAACTGTGTTTTCCAGTCCACAAAGGTTTGACTGGTTGATGTTCCAAATTTGAAGATACGAGGGGTGTAGGTGAAGTTTTGAGACAGGCCAAAAAACAAGTAATGCACTGATGAGTTGGTTGGTCACGAGAGGATAGTCAGGTCAAGGAAATCCAATGTTGCCAAATGTACGCATAGAGATGCATACTACTAATCAAAAATCGAACACCGTCCATAATATAGAGTATGGTTAAGTTCAATTTTGTTGTATGGTTGGGTTAGGTTAGTTTAATTTAGGACAGTGGCAGTTTGAATCAGAAACGGAAATTTGGTTAGGTTAGTTAACGCGCATGTGTTCACCCATGGCGGGGCGACCGCTAGAGTTTAGTATTCATCTTTTTGCGTACCTTTGGCAACATTGGATTTCCTTGGGCTGACTATTCTCTCGTGGGTTGGTCCAACCTACGTCGGGAATCATAGAATATCATCGCAGCGATTTATTTCGATTAAATTTCACATCAGTGTTGCCAAATCTTCAAAAATTAAGTTTTAAATTCGTATAATTTCAAGATGAAAATTTTGAGAATGTTTAAGCAAACTAGCTATTGAGGAATTTGACAATATAGCCAAATGGTTTTTCATGTTTTCATTCCCTTTATCTTAAAGAGAACTATCAGAATTCAAAAAAAAATATTTATAGAAAACGCCTACTGTTGCATGCTAAAATTCCAGACATATTGGAGTGTTGGCTAGACTGCGAAGCGAAACCCTCCCATATTCGGAGGTATTCCAATATCCCGCTAAAATATAAAAGCGAAATTTTCGATTTTAATCAACATCCCAGTTATTTATCGTTGTTATTCTAGTTGAAAGCACGTCATATTCCATACTGCAAATATTTTCAGTAACTCAATATACGAATACCAACAGCAAACTCTGAAAAACCATTCAGGGCTTTTATTCATTTTGTGAAGTATATAGGTTGGCAACACTTGTTACGAATTCGAGGGTCATATTGTCATTCCGGTCATAGTATCGAACGAATAATCTGTGATTGTCGATTTCAGCGGAAATCACTCAAATATGATTATGCACGAGCACGTAACTTCACGGATCATGAATTTGATTCTTAGCACAGAAATTAAATTCAAACGAGTCTACTAGATGAAGGCCCTTCAGAAATCATTCAATAATACAGATTAGACATGAAAAGTGGAAAAAAATAGAAGTCATTATCGTCGCCTAACGGCTGACTGCGTAAACACAATAACTTCCGAAAGAAACAACTTAGAAACTCAGTATTTTTCGAGTTATTCCGAAAAAAGCAACGATATCGAGAAAAAAAACTCGAAATTTGACATATTTTTTCCCGATAACTCCAAAACTTATATTCGTATCGAAATGAAATTTGGTACACTGCTGAAATATGAAGCTCGAAGTCCGAGTGGGATTTTTTTGTGGATATGATAAACGGTTTCCGAAAAAAAAATTTTTGGAAACAAATTTTGAAAAAAAATTTTTTTTAAATATACTGACAGTATGATCCTGACAAAATTTGGCTCAAAGTTGCGCGTTGTTATACTCTACCTAATTCGCTCGAGTAGTTTCTGAAATAAAAAATAAATAACTTCAAAATTTCGAGTGGCTATAACTCCGAAACTATTTGACCGATTTGGCCCATAAACGAACTCAACTGCGGCATTCCAATGTGCGACCCACCCTGAAAGTTTCAAGTTGCTAGCTCACTCCGTTCGACAGTTATCGTCTCCACGGCCGGCCGGCCGGACAGAATCGATTTTGACACCGGATTCGTCATCAGTGAGTCCAATCTAGTCGTTTGAGACCATTTTCGGCTCAATCATCGAAAATTACAGACAAATGGACAGAACGATAGCACGCTGTTCCCCTAGAACATGCGCGCAAAAAGAGTGAACCCCTCAGATAATGAATACTGCTCAGAATACGATGAAATATTCCTTTAGTAATCACTTTATGGTTCTCGATGATTGATTGACTTTCCATGTCTGCCACCCAATATCCTAACCAAACTCTCGAATGTCACAGTTTCGATTCCATAGAGTAATACGAGACGGTCTTGTTTTTTCTCTGTCGTCCTCCGTTCTGAATTGAGCTTCTGTGTACACAATCCGGTCTTTCATTAATTGAAAAGCCAAACTATCCGAAACTTCGACTCGTTTCCAATTTCATCATGTACCTCCGTTTATTTGCTTTATTTTCTCTCAATTATCCTCGTCTATTTTTACGATTCAAAGCGGTACATCTCTGGATAATGAGAGAAAACAAACAGACAATCAAAAAGGGCACTAAAAGAGAAACATTAAAGGCTGGAAGCTTTGATCGATAATAAATTCAGCAAATGGCTAACCAAATAAAACAGATATCTGTTTGCGGACCACAGAGTCGAACACACGGATCTTTTTAACCAGTTTTCGTCGCAGCGAAGCATCTGGTGCCCCATCATGCGTATCTTTCCAAGAAGATATCTTTAACTCATCTAACAGAACGAGGTTTTTGACGCAAATGTTGCGAGGTATTTATGGAACAGAGATTTTGAATTACGACGTGTTGTTTACGGCTTCTTTATGGTCCATTTGCATGCTTCTTTGAGGAGATGCAAACGAACAAGCTCTTCCTAGAGATGAGACTTATACGGTGTGTGCGGATCTTGTTATTAGACTGGTAAACTGGTCTTCAGAGTCTGGTGGGTCAATTTTCAAGTCGATTTCGGACCACAGAATACACATAGTTATCTATCTATTTTGTGATCAGAGCAGAGATATGGAGGCAAGGTTCTTATGTCTATGGACCAGACTCTGAACGGAATTTAACGCATTTAGTATATTTAAGAATTATCCCCTTCACCACCCATATACAGTGCGCGTCAAAATTATGGAACAAATTCATTTTCTCAGAAGAAAAATATTTGGCTACAAAATCCTGAAACAGGTCAATTTTTGTTTCACTTTTACCAAATTTATATGCATTTTTGAAGGATTTTTGTTGCACCCTGTGCCATCCCCATCAACCCTCTAATTTTTTTGAATAGGGAAAGTAGGTTATGTGGTACTTTTTTGGCAAGGTCTTTGTATCTTCTTTACAGGCGTGCAGAAATTCTTTTTGAAATATTAGTTACTTCTAGGAGGTTTTCAGTATGTGCACTTTGTCATGGCTCATTTACTTTGAGACGATGATACCTGATAAAATTTGTCACTGAATGAAAGTCGACCATTACAGTTTTGTTTCAACTTCAGTAGAAACGTACTAATAACATACCTAATTAAGATCATAACTGAAGCGCAGTGTTTCACACATTCTAATTTTTCACATGAGGGGGTTGACAGGGGTTGAAAGTTGTGCATGAACAAAACTGTAATGGTCGACTTTCATTCGGTGACAAATTTCATCAGGTACCGTCGTCTGAAAGTAAATGAGCCATGACAAAGTGCACATACAGAAAACCTCCTAGAAGTAACTAATATTTCAAAAAAAATTTTCATGAAAATTTCTGCACGCCTGTAAAGAAGATACAAGGACCATGCCAAAAAAGTACATGACCTACTTCTCCTATTCAAAAAATGTAGAGGGTTGATGTGGATGGCACAGGGTGCAACAAAAATTCTTCAAAAATGCATATAAATTTGGTAAAAGTGAAACAAAAATTGGCATGTTTCAGGATTTTGTTGTTGATGTTTTTTGTTTATATTTTTCTCCAGAGAAAATGAATTTGAGATCCGCCCTTCTTTCAAAAAGGCGCATCCTGTGGCATTAGATTTCGATTTCGAGTGGTCCCAGAGAAATAATTTTGAAGGTGATAGATCTGGCCAACCATTGTATAGGGCCCCTCCGACCAATCCACTGGTTGTGGAAGTTCATATCTGAAAATTGTCTGACAGCATTGGCATGATGGGGCGGAGCTCCATTTTGCTGGAAAAATAGACTGTGGAAGAATTACGCCAGCGGACTGTCGACGAATGTGAGGTGGTAGATGGAACAAAATGTATACCATTGTATGCAAGGAAACAGGGCTCAAATCCAGCACAGAACAATTATCTCGTTTTTATGAACAAATTAATTCTTCATGCCGCAAAAATGGTAATCGATGTCGAATATTGAGCAAACGAATGATCAAACCTCCAAAATATTCAAAAGGAAAATACCTTCGCAAAAATATATCGCACTGTCCCCCCAAAAACAAAATTATCGTGTCCGGGGGATTTCCCAAAATCTTGATTTTTCTACCAGAAAAAAACTTTTCCTTTTCAATGTGACACCCTGTATATATCAACTAACAAGAGTTATTAGAAATTTCCTACGAAGTTATACTATTTGAACAGGAAATAAAACTTAGGTGAAAAATAACAATAAAAACAACGTAATCATGTTAACACCTAACATATACTTACCACTTGTTATAAATTGATTATTCGATGATTAAAATCACATTTACAATCAGTTAAAACCGAAATAAATCCTGATTAAAATTTCTCATTTGCATTTCAAGGTGTTTTAGAATGTCATTTGAATTTTGTATTTTTTTCCGAATATCCTAGGCTTCAACGTCATTAGCTGACATTAACAACCATACAGATAACAATATATACAATCACGGTCCAAAATCACGTGTTTCGCAAAACACAGTCGCAAAAATAACTGTGATTGACAAATCACGTTTCAACTCATCCTTGAATGAAACCAGAGAAATAACCGACGATGTGAACTCCATAGAGGAAAATACAGTTTGACAAGTGGCAATAGACACTCCATTCATAGAAATAGAAGCGTCTTATTGTTTCCAAATGATAATTATGGACTCTAAGGTTTGAATGAAGTATAATTTTCAGTTCCAGCCTTGAATTTCGCCTACTTATAAATAGAAACGTTCTCTATCCACCTAATTATGAACCTAATTCACTCGACTGTCGTATAAAAAGCAGCTATTGTTCCATTGTGCCGTAGCATACGATACGTTCACAGAGCAAGATAAACAAGGATCGAGTTACGACTAACCGCAGGTCTTTGAGAGGGCGAATCCGAAATTTGTAATCCTTCTTCTTCTTTTTTATAAATGGACTCATTCATAAGGCCCACGATTTTAATGACGGAATAAATCCTGCTGTATGTTTAATCCGGCAATTTATTATTTTTTACTGTTTTTTTAGCTCCACCCTCGTCGAGATTTGTGCGTGTAGTTGGAGATTGATGAGCAGTTGTTTCGGTCTTGATTTCTTTTGAAGATATGATTTTTGTTGTGATATCTCTTTTGATTGATGGGTAAATTGATGATGGCCGGGGGTTGGTAGTGTGGTTAGATAAGGGATGGTTTGCTGCGAATATGTCAGGGTAGTTTTATTCGTTTTGTACGTAGACAAATTGCTGATATGACAAGATAGGTGAAATACATTTACTGTTGTTTAAATGCGCTGATGTTATTATTAAAAAAAAGGTAAGCATCCAGAAAAATTTCTACTCAATGCTATGTAAAAGGGAAGAATGGGAAAAGCAATACACTAAACAAAACTTCGAAGTAAGTACCCCTAAATGGTATACACATGGTTCTAAAACCACGATGTGGGCTGGTGCTGGAGTATATGTGCCTGTGCCAAGAACCAAGTGAACACTATCTTTAGGCTCCTACTCGAGTGTTTTTCAGGCAGAAATACTTGCAATCGAAAGATTCATAGACATAACCTAGAAAGAAATTATCGAGGGTGATATAGTGTTCCGTTCTGATAGTCGAGCTGTTATCAGAACACTGAACTCCTATACCATCGACTCAAAGCTGATATGGGACTTCCGAAGGAAACTCAATGGAGTAGGCAAGAACAGCAAGGTGTCGTTAATCTGACTTCCTAGGCTTTCAGGAATCAAAGGAAATGAAGAGGCTAACACTCTTACCAGAAAGAGAGCACAAACGCCACCTACTGGCCCAGAATCTGCCTATGGTATAAGCGAATGCACCTATAATGAAGAGTTTTTGGAGAAGGAAGAAAATGAAAGAGGCACTCTGAAGGGATCTTCCAGGAATGGATCATTTCAGAATATACCTTCGGAACTTCCAAATTGCAAGGTCCAAAAATAATTTGGATCTCAGCAAGAACAAGTTACGCCTCTTCACTGGCTTCCTCAGAAGACACTGTCGCCTAAGGAAGCATATGAAGAGAATGGGATCATCAGAAACTGACGAGTGCAGATTCTGTGGGGAAGAGGACACTTCTGTTCACCTGATTACAGAATGCCTCGCCATTGCAAGCCTGCGAAAGGAATGTCTTGGATAGGAGAACTATAGGAGGAATGAGAGCTTAGCCTCCTTGAAGCCCTCACAGATATTGAAGTTCATTAGAGCTGGAGGGCGAGATCTGGGTAGCGTAGTGTGAAAATAGTTCTCGCAGGGGCGCACAATTAACCTTAAAGTCGCATTGGAATATAATCCATTACCAAACTATAAACTAGACCAGTATGTCTAATTTTGAGTCAGTTTTCTTAGATCATTCTTATGGATGGCAGTGTGTCAATTTGAGAAAATACCGCCATTTATATCTTGGCCCCCATGCCAAATCAGAAAACATGCAAAAAATGTGTGGATCGGATATGATCTATAATGCATTTTGTTTTTTATTCGAAGATCCTTCATTGCTAGTTTGTGGGATTAGAATGTTGAATATATGGAAAGCGGAAAAACAGAAACGAATAAGTGTCCATGAGCTTCTCAAACGAAAGCTTCTTGAAGTCCTAGCAAACATGTTTCGATTAATAAAGGGAAGACATTGATATTGTGCAAATCCTATATTCTCTGAATCATTTGGGGACTTTTCAGAATTTTTGGAGCTACAAATTTATCCTGGTATTATCTGTTGTCAACCAACACCTATACATTTCAGTCTTTTCGAAATCTATTCGAGTACCTGCTCCTTTCCACACATTGCTAACATTTTTCGAAACTTTTCTTCTCTAAATTATGAGCTTGTAGTGATCTGTTAAGAAGTACTCTTTGCTGATAGGTCAGAATATTTGGCAACATTGCTGGTGAAGGAACACTCATTTGGGAAGCTCCCCGATTTTCAAGAATTCAGAATCGACGTTTTGAAAAATAGTAGAAGAAACGAGCCAGGGATAGCTCTATAGGGAACGTTCTATACTATAGGAAATGGTTTCATGGAGAAGAAAGAGCTCCAGTAGTAATGAATAACATAATCACAAGGACGAATATTCGTCGATAAATCAACAAATATTCCCCCTTGATCAGAGCTAATCACCCAATCAACCAAAACACCTACACCGAAGAAGCGGATCCAAGTAGAATGACTACAGCTGTTTCACAATTGTTATTGATCGTCAGGTCAACTTAACTTGGATAAACCGCAGAGAGTTCTCTCGATACTTGTTACCTTTCAGAGGGATCGCTGCAGTATACAACTTACAGCGCGCCATCTGCCAGGAGCATCTTGCGAGTCTCACCTTCGAGTGCAGAATACTTTGATCGATGTGTGTGACGTTCATCCTTTTGTTGTTCTATACTATAACCGTCGACAATCGCGACTCGAAATGTTGCCAAACTTCTCCCTGCAACCTGTAACCACTGACTTCGATTCACACAAAAAAACTGCACTTTTAGCCGCACAAACTCATCACCAAACACACAAGTCACCTACTTTACTTGCAAAATCTCAGTTCACCCATCTATAACCACCTCAAATACCCCTAGCAGCATCCCTTACGTCAACCTAACCTATAAATCTCGTCGTTTACCACCATCCAGACGTATACATTACCTATTAATGATTTCATCAATAATTTCCGACAGAACCAATATGTCCCCGCCCGGCAAATCCAGCCATTGTCTCCCTAAATGACCCAGGGAGGCCAAGGGGGGAACCTAGCGCGTATCCTAATAATTTATAGGGCAATATGGGGGCGCTTAGGGCTGATCTCACGGACAAGCGGACGCAGCCGAGTCCAATCAAAGTTTCATGGTCATTTTGTACGGAAAGTAGTAAAGTTTGAGCTGTTCGGATCTTATGGGGTTTGACCGGTAAGAAGGGGACATCAAGTTGAGGAATCCTTACGAGCCAGCTATGGGCAAATTCGGATTTTTCTATGTTTCCGAAGATGAGATTTAGGGTGAGGATTTGATCGGTGAATTGTAGTGTAGGTGGAAGACGGTAATAATAATAATAATCCTTGCTTGTCTACTTCAGCTCTTTGAGAACGAAATCTTATTGATCAGTTCCAACAGTTCAAGTTCTAGAATATGCCTGTTCCAACCAACAGTTCCGACCGGAACTGTTTCTTGAAAAAATTATTCCTATTGGCGAATGAAGATGAGCGCTACTCCCTCTGGTGGCTATCAGAGTAACCCGGGGTACAGTCATTATCATTGACAAGTTAAAAGAAATGTTAAAAAAATGAGAAAGTTTATGCATTTTTCTTGGCGTTTGTGTGATTTTACAAGTGCTTCTACTGAGGAAAAGCAAACTCAAATGTCCCTTTCCATAGATTTCTACAGCCCGGTAAAAAATTTGGAGTTAGGGTGAGAGAAACTTCTTTTAACAAGTCGGGTCTGAAAGTGTTGAAGAATCGATAAAAACCAACAAACAAGATTTATGAGAGTCTGTTACGTGCATTTTACCGATGATGATCATTTTTATAGAGGTAATCACGAATTGCTCATGAATTATTGGATCACATTCATGAAGACAATTTTTTTCTAGGTCCATAATCCAAGCAGAGAAATTTACTTAAGACGAATGCTATGCCTTCCAGAAATCTGCCATTAAGGAACAATGTAAATGTTCTAGTGACAGAATTGACTATTGCAAAAAAAGAGTCTCAACAAGGAAATATCTGATGATGAATACTCTTCGCTCAAAGTGCTTCTGCCGATGAAAGCAAAGTTGTACAAGGCTTATTTATAACAGCTTTTTCAAGACCAATCATATGAGTGTTGGAAAATTTATTTGTCAATCCATAATGAATGAGGCTTACGGTACAAGTAGCATAAGTTTCATGTGAATGTATTCATTTTATTCACAATATATTTAGTATTTATTCCTTCCCTATAAAAATAGTAAAGTTATGAGTATTTGTCTATTATTCCAAAAAGTATGTTTCAATTCTATCTGTTTTTCAACTTTCAAGACAGCCCAAGAAATCCACCAAAGTCAATCTGGCCATTTGGATCTGAAAATAAATAATATTTAAATACTGTCTAACCTTGAAGTTATCCCCGTAATATTAGGGTGGCTACACTCAATTAGATTGAAGAATGATACATACCTACTTTATTAGAATGGAATATGTACTCCCAGTAATACTCTCTTCAACTATAAAAGTCTAAAAAGTCTTTGAATAAATCGTGAAATCAAAAATTATTAAACCAAACACTAACAAAAAGTACAAAATCGACTATCAAAACAAAATCTATGTCTGTATGTAAGGTTCTAAAACTGGCTACCGTGGCGCTGCAATCTTAAATTCAGACGCCAATCGATTTATGACACAATGAAACGATGTACTTATAGGGTGTCACCTTTTTGCGCGCACGTTCTACGGGAACAGCGTGTTATCGTTTCGACCAAATGTCTGTAATTGTCGATTTTTTTCCGAAAATGGTCTCAAACGACTAGATTGGACTCACTGATGACGAATCCGGTGTCGAAATCGATTCTGTCCGGCCGGCCAGTTGGCCGGCCATCCGTATGCACTATTACACGCGTACAGAGGATTATATCAAGTGTGTTGCATTTCGAAAGGCGAAGGCTAAGTTTATCAAAAGCTGTTGACTTCACGTCAGTGCTTTTCTAGGTTTTGGTATCCCAATATGTTCTTATATATTCAGAGGCACAATTTCGAAATCGAATGTCACTATGAAAAATTTTTTTTGAAGCAATGTATACCTTTTCCGAAAAAAAACCGATTTTAAAACTTCTCATACCTAATCGAAATTTCTCACACAGTCAAACAACACACAGGATATAGGGTGTAAAAACAACTTTTTGGTATCTCAGTATTTCTATTATACTCTCCGTTTTTTTGAGTCGATTCTCCGTTTAAGGGGAAACGGATTTGAAAATTTCTCATCATAGACCGAACATCGCAGAGTACAGAATATTTGGGAAAAAACTCTTATTTTTCTAATGAGACGGTCGTCAAAGTTGTGCATCGGCTGTTTCCCAGAACATGCGCGCAAAAACATTCTCACCTTGTACAGAGTGAAAAACAAAACTCATTTGCTTTTTGAAAAAGGTTGAAAAAGCAAATTTCCTTTATATTTTTCCCCGATGAAATTCCGGAACCAACCAACCTTGCCAATCGCTATCTCAACTGGACGTCATCCAACCAGTCAACGCTCCGTCCGGATACGAAGCAATCTCGACTTTTGAATAATGATTTCACTTGAACGATAATAAAATTGATGGACCATTTCTGATTAGAGGAACGTGTCGAACAATTAATCATTCCTTTCATTCGGTATCAAGATGTTTTTAATTAATAGGTCGTTCGAGATAGAACGGGAGAGAAAGCGGAAAGGGTATTTATACCGTAAAGGCCCGAAAGTTCGAATATTTGTCATAAACTTTTGACGCACGTCCGTTCGAATAGTGGACGTTTCCAAGATCGTAGCAAGCGATTACATTTTGGTTATTAATCAAATGTAACTTACGTGAATGGACACAAGGGGATTTGGTAAGAGCTCTATTGTAATGCTGATGAATGTTTGTTATGTGTGTGTTCTAGGATGGTCCATGAAGTGTTGTGAGAGAACATTGTTAATAACAATAATAATTCATTGAATCAGGATTCAATAAAAAGTTGAAAACGGGGGCTGTATTTGTGGATCTTTCAGCAGCTTACGATACGGTGTGGAAAGATGGTTTAATATTCAAACTCCATAAATTTCTGAAATGTGGTAAAGTAATTCAATTGATCGAAAATATGTTATCTGACAGAAGACTCCGTGTTTTTGTTGATGATGTTAGTAGTAGGTTCAAAACTTTGAATAATGGACTCCCACAAGGATCAGTCTTAGCTCCCCTTCTATTTAATTTATATTTATGTGATATTCCAGCAACTTCTTCAGAGAAATTCATCTATGCAGATGATATTGCTCTGGATTTTCCTCACTCTGATTTCAAAGTCATTGAAAACACTCTAAATACTGATTTAGAAATTCTGAAGAATTATTTTGTTGAGTGGCGTTTATGTCCAAATTCTAATAAAACAGAAGTTTCTTGTTTTCATTTGAATAATCAACAGAAGTTTAAAACTTTGAATGTTACTTTCAATAATGCCGTTCTGAAACATAATTTCACTCCTAAATATCTTGGAGTGAAATTGGATACCTCTTTAAATTTCAAGGCCCATTTGGAAAACTTACGCATGAAGTTGAAATCTAGGAATAATATTCTTCAAAAACTAGCTGGTTCTTCATGGGGGGCTGACCCTACAACTCTCCGTACCGCAGCTTTAGCTTTGGTTTTTTCTGCTGCTGAATATTGTTGTTCGGTTTGGTTTAATAGCGCTCATGTGAGTAAAATAGATGTACAGCTTAATGTTGCTATGAGAATTATTAGTGGGACCATAAGATCTACTCCTTTACAGTGGTTACCAGTTCTCTCAAATATTGTACCGCCCCATATTCGTAGACAGGTTGCAGTGATAAAGTCTTGGGATAAATATCGTTCCTTTCCGAATTTATTCCCAATCATGTCTTATATTCCGGATTCTAAAATTGCTAGATTGAAATCTCGTAAACCTTTATGGATCAACGATTTTCTTTACACCAATAAAAGTGACAAAGAAATTTGGCGTTCGGAATGGAATTCGTGTAATGTTTTTAACAAAGGTTTGATCAGCGATCCTTCAGAAAAAGTTCATGGTTTCAATCTTCCTAGGAAAATTTGGTGCATTTTGAATCGACTTAGAACCGGTCATGGTCGCTGTAATAGTTTCCTCTTCAAATGGAATTCGGTCGAAAGTCCAAGGTGCGAGTGCGGAGAAGAAGAGGAAACAATAGAACATTTAGTAAATACTTGTCCAATATATAAATTTGACGATGGTTTCGAGGCAATTCATTCGGTGTCTGATTCTTTTTTGAGATGGATTGCGAACTTCAAATTAATTTAATGAGTACTAAATCATTTACTAGTTCATATTAGTTCTTTCGTCTCCTTTTTTGTTTTCAGGTATGTTTTCAAGATTTCAATCTGCATCGCATAGGAAGGAGGAAATTTTGTCAATGAAAAAGAAGCCCTTCAATAAAAAACAACAATTTCATTACACTAATACGGGGAGACAGAGTTTTTCCTGAGGTTTTTATCTGTGCTCTTGTATCATACGTAAAAATGTATGGTACCCCGTTGACATTTCCTCAGCTAATACTGTTATGACACAAATTGTTTGATATAAAAAAATGTAAATGCTCATCTCAAAAGAATATATATATATATATATAATAATAATAATCTTTATTCATGACCCCAAAACAGTTACAAAAAACTGGCACCAGGGCCTACATATATGACCTGATTTAGTTCGCTTGTAAATAAAGAATATTAATCTTCTATAAAAAAACCAACACAAAATTATCACAGAAAAGCGAAAAAACTAAATCATAAAAGGTACACTTTGAGATTATGGCACATTTGGTTTATTGATCTGGAGGTATTCACTAATTGCACAGGTATCTGATTGTATGCGGATATGCTACTATTTATAGGAAATTTTAGAGCTTTACTTGTTCTGGCAAAGTCGGTTCTTAGGTACTGTCTTTTTCTTGTTTCATAGTTATGAAAGTTGTCATTTTGGTCAAGTACAGTATTTGTTTTTAGCATTTTTTTTCTTTATTTTATAAATTAATTTAGTCTGTTCGTGAAACGTTATCTTCTCAATGTTCAATATATTAGTTTCCTTGTAAACCTGGACTGTCGGTGTGAGGTATTCCAGTTGATATATTGTTTTGACAGACTTATTTTGCAGTCTTGGATTACATAGTTTGAAGCTGTGTTGTTCGATGTGTTATCAGATGTAATGAGTGAATTACTGAAGCTCTATTCATTTGAAAAGGAGAAGAAGCTCTTTTGGTTGAAGTATTGAGAAGGATCTTCATCTCATAGCTTATTGAATGATTGATGCTAAGTTTTAAATGTGTTTTATCAAGGAAGAACCTAGATCCTGAAATTTCGTACTAGTTATCAGTCTTCATGACAGGTTGCAGTGATGAAGTCTTGGGATAAATATTATTCCTTTCCGAATTTATTCCCAATCATGTCTTATATTCCGGATTTTAAAATTGCTAGATTGAAATCTCGTGAACCTTTATGGACTAACGATTTTCTTTACACCAATAAAAGTGACAAAGAAGTTTGGCGTTCGGAATGGAATTCGTGTAATGTTTTCAACAAAGGTTTGATCAGTGATCCTTCAGAAAAAGTTCATGGTTTCAATCTTCCTAGGAAAATTTGGTGCATTTTGAATCGACTTGGAACCGGTCATGATCGCTGTAATAGTTTCCTCTTCAAATGGAATTCGGTCGAAAGTCCAAGGTGCGAGTGCGGAGAAGAAGAGGAAACAATAGAACATTTAGTTAATAGTTGTCCAATATGTAAATTTGACGATGGTTTCGAGGCAATTATTTCGGTGTCTGATTCTTTTTTGAGATGGATCGTGAACTTCAAATTAATTTAATGAGTACTAAATCATTTATTAGTTCATATTAGTTTTTTCGTCTCCTTTTTTGTTTTCAGGTGTGATTTCAAGATTTCAACCTGCATCGCATAGGAAAGAAGAAATTTTATCGATGAAAAATAAGCAACAACAACAATTTCATTACACTTATATACGGGGAGACAAAGTTTTTCCTGAGGTTTTTATCTGTGCTCTTGTATCATACGTGAAAATGTATGGTACCCCGTTCGGATTTCCTCTGCTAATACTGTTATGACATATATTGTTTGATATAAAAAAATGTACTGCTTATCTCAAAAGAATATATATATATGATGAGATCAGACCTGCGTCTGTCCTGTGAATGCTTGCAATGCATCAAGTTCTGAGTTTTATTTTGCAATTTTGATTTCACAGCTTTGAAGAGATCATTCGAATCTTGGTAAAAAGTTCGGATGTTCGCATGCAATCTCAATGAGAGTTTTTAAATATTTTCGTGCAATGCAATGTGTCGAATTCTGGGAAGGGTGTTCACAGTTTTGGAATGATTATTTGAATCTTGTTAGCAAAGTACTGATGTTCGCTTTTCGTGTTCTTAGTTCTCAGGTGATAGGTCAAACCTTGGGGCAGTAATCGCATGCAGTTTGCGAATTGGGGTTTTTCCTTTAAACGAAAATGTAGTGATTTCAATATTATATTTCAAATTTCAAACATATGATTTCAATATTATATTTTTAAAAAAATGTTTGATCACCCAAAAATGAAAAATAAAAATGGGAATTTGCATTTAAAGAGATTTGTCATGAGTGCACGATATGGCAACGTCGAATTCAGCTTTCTCGGAAAGAAAAGGACTTCAAATGTGTTACTTTGCTAAGGAAAACAGAGATAGCTATACTTCGATCTTGTTAGAGTAGAAGACAACGACCAAGGAATAGAAAAAAAAGAGCACAGACTGTCATACTGTCATATTACTGACAAATCGCAAACGGAAATTGTTTGGTTATATTGGCAAAGAACACGTGTGTACCACAGAATAGGAATGAATATTTCATTATTCTATAGCAGAAAAAGCTATTCTACTAAACACCGTTGTCTCTACGTTCATGCCTGGCAAATCCCAAACCCCAATTTTGAAATCTGATTTTGAATTCTTTGTGAAGGCAATTTGGGAAAATGGTTAATCAAACCCATAAATATGTTCAAATTTGCATTTGCAGTAACAACGCAAATTCAGGAAAAACCCCCATCCCTGAAAGGTTCAAATTCCTTCCAAGATGAATAACAAGTGTTAACAATTTGTGTCCCCGGTTCTCGAATGATGATTCGGATCTTCAGAGTGTTCGAGCACCCTGTTATCGAAATTCAGGAGTATTCGAAGCCGTCCATTATAACTGGTACTTGAGATAATCAAATCAACAATAATTCATTGATAAATCTCTCGAAACTTACTGACAACTCTTCTCAACATTATCTCTGTAGAATAATTGAGTGGATTAATTCTCGATTGATAACATCGGCACCTACTTTCAAGGGTCTATCAATAGAAAACAATTTTTTTTCTAATCTAATCCCATACCATTAACACCTAGCCCTTTTTTCACCAACTTTCAATCTTGGTAATGGTTCTTGTAGTCGGAACCGATAACTCCCCTTTTAAAATTATCTCGAACACAAAGGCAGCTGTGGACGAACGCGCGTTCGTTTGTTTTTTGATTGATGACGCTCTCTGCGAGCAACAAGCACGTTGATAGTTTGGGGATGGTATTTTCGGAGACGGCTTTGCTAAATTATTTCACCTAATTGAAAATCTGTGTTTTTTCGTATTGCAGCTTTATTATCGGGTTTGGAGGAAGGGGGGGAAGGGTGCGTGTTTGTTGAGCAGGGAGGGTGTAGCCCAATTTTCCAATGTTGGATATTGTTCACTTATATTTTTTTTTATTTTCAGGTATGTTCAGTGGTGGCTAGTAGATGGATGGTTTTAACTGTTTCGAGTGAGTATTATGTTGTGTACAACCTGGTTGTTTGAGAGTAAAGCTTGGTGAACGAGGTGACAAAAGCTTAATATCCATATTCTTTAACAATTTATTGAGAACTCAAAATTATAATTCGACTATGTTCTTTAAGGTGTGACATATCGTTAGGAATATTACTTAGCTAGGTATCTTATGATGCAATAATACACGGGGTGTGCCATTAAAGACAAGAAATAATGGGCTGTTTCCGGTATAACCGTAAATTGCAAACGTCTAATGGGCCATTCCAGCGAATCACCCTGTATGGAACAATTCTCCTTTATTTCATTTAATTATTTCCTCAAAGCATTCACTTGCATTTGCTTGTATGGGGACTTGGCTCCAGAAAATACTGCACGAATCCAACTAGTAATAATGAAAAAAAACAGCAGGGTACTTTATCAACATAATAATGAGAAAAGTCCTGAAAACTGTGCCAAGAGACGGCAATTCAACTACTTGGAGCTATGCGTCATATGGCGCAATTTTCCGAGCTACTGTTTCATTTGAAAATGAAATGGGCCGAATAACATGAAAAATTGGCGGCTTCTTTGATGTATGAGAGGCAATGCGGAACTAGCATGAAATCAAGCTGGGGAATATAAATATACGGACTCTCATTACGTCTACATATTGTTCCAATTAGACTTGTCCATGAGAAAAAAAAGTCAGATTAAACTAATAGAGTCGAAATTCAATGGAATTAATGAAAAACGAAGTAAAAAACTCAATACACTAAAGAACACGAAGCTACTAATATGATCGCGTCAACAATAAAAATCCAGAAAAGCACTGATGTAAAGTCAGCAGCTTTTACGCGCTTGTTCAAATTCTAACCATTAGATCAACACGAAATTTTGCACCTAGTTGCGTGTTGTTAACCTCCACCTGATTACGAAGTTTCAATCTGATTGCATTTGAACTCCTTGAGATATTGCGGAAATGAAGAAATTTTGCACATTTTTTTCCTTATATCTCCGAAATTATAAATCTGATCGAATTGAAGTTTGGAACATTATTGTCAAATACTGACTCTGAGGTTTTTGCCAAATTCCATTGAAATCTTGTCAATATTTTCAGAGAAAAAAAAATTTTCATAAAAATTTTCAAACTTTTCGAATGAATTTTTTTCAAATTTTTCAACAACTGAATCCTCACGAAATTTTGTTCTAAGTTGCGCGTTTGTTTTTCAAAACTGCGCACGAAGTTTCAATCCGATCGAGTCAATACTTCATGGGATATATCGAGGAATTAACCTCGAAATTTCAAATGGGCCTAACTCCGAAACTATCCAACCGATTCCAACCATTAACGAACCTAACCTAGATATTTGGACTCCAAACCTTATCTGACAATTTCAAGTCGCTAAGTCTTCTCCTTCGAAAATTAGAGCACGTACGGTCGGACGGAAAGAATTGAATTTGTCCACGGATTCTTCTTCGAGGCGTTCAACCCAATCGTTTGAGTCCCCATTTTTTCATGGAAATATTCCACTCAACCAATATCTCGAAATATACCATCGACACATACCCAAGAGGGCGCCACCTACCTAAAAATCGCCCCATATCTCCACCACCTGCAACACCAAATCTCCCCATTCATCATAACCTAAAAACAATCCATCAAAACACTCGCAACATCGGTATTAATTCTGAAACCATCGAAACGTTTTTCTTTCCATAATTTCCACATCATCCGAAGAAACAATAATACTCACTACTCCCGCCTCCCATCATTTATTATTTGTTCCTTCATTCCTCCTCCCGCAACTCCACATCTTAATATCAGCAATTCTCATCAAGTGGCATTATCCGGCGCGGCGATGTAACTCTCGAAGTACACAAAGACCATCGAGAGGGAAAAAGAAGAAGTGCGGACTTTCTCTCTGGTCGTCTGGGGAGTTGATACATTATTGGATTACCGTGTCAGCGGTAACGAAGTAGGCGTCGGTCGGTGGGGGAATCCCCCTTTGGCTGGGGGGGACCTCCTTGAGACGATGGCAAGTTATATTAAACTTCTTATAATCAGGAGTGGTGCGTGGTTGTCCAGGAAATGATCTTGAGGGATTCTGGAAGATTTATAGTGTGCGTTGTTGACGTCTTCTTGAGGGATAGAGGAATTTGGTTGTTTTGTATGTGATGGAGCTCTTGGGTATTCAGTGAAGTCAGCGTTTTGTTATGATTGTGGGGCTACCGAAGATTTCACCATCGTATCAAGCTCAGATCGATGAAAAATCGTAAATACGCATGATCCTAAACGAATGAGCAACTTTCTGAAGTGAGGATAAGTGGGGGAAGCATCTCTTGCTCTATGTCATGCTTTTACGAGGAGATTAAGAACATTTTTGGACTAAATGGGGGTTTTTCCTGAATTTGGGTTATTACTGCAAATGCAAATTTGAACATAATTATTATGGGTTTGGTTCATCATTTTCCCAAATTACCTTCAGAAAGTATTCAAAATCAGATTTCAAAATTGGGGTTTGGGATTTGTCAGGCATGCACGAAGTGACAACGTTGTTTGGTAGAATTGCTTTTTCTGCGATAGAATAACGAAATATTTATTCCTATTCTGTGGTACACACTTGTTCTTTGTCAATGTAACCAATCAATTTCCGTTTGCGATTTGTCAGTAATATGACAGTATGTGCTCTTCTTTTTCTGTTTCTTTGTCGTTCTCTTCTACTCTCACTAGATCGAAGTATAGCTATATCTGTTTTCCTAAGCAAAGTAACACATTTGTCGTCCTTTTCTTTCCGAGAAAGCTGAATTCGACGTTGCCATATCGTGCACCCATGACAAATCCCTTTAAATGCAAATCCCCATTTTTATTTTTCAGTTTTAGCTGATCGAACATTTTTTTAAATATATAATATTGAAATTATATGTTTGAAATGTGATGTTCTGAAGGTTTTTCATGAAAATAACTGCATTTCCGTTTAAAGGAAAAACCCCCATTCAACTTGACATTCTACGTTCGACGCCACTGATACTCACCTGCGAAATGTTGGTTGCCTATCGTTTGGTTCCCAATATTTTTGCATTGTGTCTAACAAAGGGCCGCAAAAAGCAGAGAACTCCCAGTTTAGCGCTCTTGTTTTGGGGAACAGCGCTTTATCATTTCGTCAAGATGTCTGTTATTTTCGAATTTTGATCCGACAATGATCTTAAACGATTGGGTTGAACTCCATGAAGGAGAATCCGTGGTCCAATTCAATTCTCATGAGGTGTCGACTCAATCAAATTGGAATTTCGTGGATAGTTTTGAAACACCAACGTGCAACTTAGAGAAAAATTTCGTGTGGATCCAGTTTTTGGAAAATTGAAAAAATTTCATTCGAAAATTTTTCAAATTTTCGATGAATTTTTTTTTCCTCTGAAATTATTGATTAGATTTCTATGGAATTTGGCACAAACCTTAAGGTCAGTATTTAACAAGATTGTGCCGAATTTCAATTCGATCCGATATTTACTTTCGGAGATTTAAGGAAAAAAATTGTGCCAAATTTCGTTGTTATTTCAAATTTTAACGTTATTTCCGCAATATCTCAAGAAGTACGCATGCAATCAGATTGAAACTTCGTAATCCGGTAGGGATTACCAACACGCAACTATGTGCAAAATTTCGTGTTGATCTAATAGTTAGAATTTGAACAAAACTCCTGACCTCAGTGCTTTTCTAGATTATTTTTAACCATGTTTTATAAGTTGACAGTTGTTTATATGTCAATATAGTTTTACAATATCGGCCCAAAATAGCACTCCACGAATAATCCCATAAAAAGTATCCCAAATGTCAGTCAATGTTGTTTCCTCAGTGAAAACCATGAACTAACTGTGGAAAACACACAGAAAATATTCAAACATAACTCACACTGAAAACGAAGCATTGACATCACCGGTGTTGCCAAAAGTAAAATAAGTCATGTTAACTGCATTCAATTTTCACAATTTCTTGTATTTGGTCCGTTTAGCTGGCTTGGAACTTGAAGACGAAAACTGAAGTCTGAAATGGATAAAATCCACCCAAGAATTCCGCAAATATATCTACGCAAATTTTTGTTTTCTCAATATTTCCAATCAAACAGATCCGATATTTTTCTATCTGTTGCTTTTTTTTCCTTTGAAATTCAAGAGATTTGTAGGCTCTGTCATCACCTGTCTTCTTCCATCTTCAGAGTTTCCTCATTCATCTCTGAGCTTATCTGTCATTCACTTGATGTTAGTAAAACATGGTTTGCTCATCTGTGATCGATTCACCAATGATGACATCGCGTTTTTCATTCAAATTCAAAGCACAGAATATACAGGGTGAGTCTTTGACCTTGCAGAATATTTTAACAGAAGATTCCTGAAGCCAAAAGAAACACTACTTCCCTTACCATCTTTTCCGATTCGGCTTGGTTCGTAAGATACAGACTGTTGAAAATCCATAAATAAATTTAATTTTCGATTATATCTCGCGAACGATCTCATCGAATGAAATGATTTTTGGAATATAGTTTTTATTGATACGATGAATGTTCCTGGATTACAAAATTTCATCCACATCCTCCAGTTTCTTTAATATGACCATAACATTTCATAAAAATACCAGAAATTCAAAGAATCCAACTTCTAAAAATAATTTGAATGCTTTTCAACGAATTTTTGACCATTTTGGAAAGTGAAGGTATTCCTTATTTTTTTTCGTATGATGCGCCGTTTTCGAGTAATCTGAAATTCAAAAATAAAAATTATCTGTGAAATTCCGAGAATTGGGTACTTTGGCTGAATACAACTCTGTTCAAAAAATTCACAGAATTCAATTCTTCCGCGTTGCCACGTCTGAAAGTTGAGAATGGAATCACAGATTTATAGTTCAGTTCAGAATCATAGACTATACAAGTGTATACATAGAATTAGCATATTGTGTGTTGTTTGATTTCGAAGAGATCTTTCTTTCTGTTCGTC
This sequence comes from Myrrha octodecimguttata, assembly GCA_958510865.1. Lineage (NCBI taxonomy): Eukaryota > Metazoa > Arthropoda > Insecta > Coleoptera > Coccinellidae > Myrrha > Myrrha octodecimguttata. The sequence continues at coordinate 50,465,850 of OY294062.1, read as the reverse complement.
AATTTGGCAACGTTTGTACGTTTATAGATAAATTAAGTACATCTGTTTTATTTATTTATTAAAATGAAAGTTTGAATGGGTTATGTCTGAATCTAAAAATTCTTGGAGAAAATGAAATGAACAAAGAAAATTAATAATTACAAATTGAAGATGAATCTTAAAGCTAATATGTGTGATAGCTAGATGAATTCCTCATTATCGAAAATGAAACCAAGAAAAGAATATTCAAGTTTTATCGCCCACGAAGTTTGGAATACTTGACTTGTTTATTGTACTATGAATACAACTTTTTTCACCAACTGGAATGTAAAAAGTAAGTTAACGCTTGTTTTCATAACAGAGTTGCTTATTTCGAAGATTTGAATGGTATATCTTAGGCTTGGGAAAACTTCAGTGTTCAGGTTTCCAGGGGCGACTAGCCTATAATGAAAATTTATAATGCCTATATCTTTTTATCTAGGCCGAATCGGAAAAAATGGTAGAGGACAAATGTGTTTCTTTCAGCTTCAAGAATCTTCTGTTGAAATATTCTGCAAGGTCAAAGACTCACCCTGTATATTTCCTTGTATTTTAATCATGCTGACGTCATTTTTTTCCAGATGAGCACACCATGTTTTTCACATCATGGTTTCAGCCAAATGTATTAATAACTATCCTATTATGATAGAAACCGATCTATGAGGGGAGATAAGTTTGTCTCTTTCTAGGGGTAACCAATTTTTAATTAAACAGTTCATTAACGATTTCAAGCGATGGACCAAAAGCTCCGATTATAGTTAAGGTAATCCAACTGACTTATATGATAATCTGTCTCCAAGTTTATGGTCAAAATGTGAATATTTCTCGATGATCTCTCAATCCAACATGAAAAAACGTCAAAAGTCAAGACAATCGTAAAATTCTATCTCTTAAACTACATTGCGAACAGATACAAACAGAAAAAAAACATGGAGACTTGCAAATGCGACTACTACAACGAAATACTGCTGAAGTACCAGCCTTACACCATTGGCCTCAACCACCCTATATACAAAAAGGCAACGTTGCCTCCAAATTCCTGTCTCACGTACGTAAAACACGGAGACGATCCATGCTACCCAGTGCCAGAACTGAGATACCAACGTACTTGCTTCGACGATGATATCTGCACCAAATGGTCGCCAACTTATCCTATTTTGTGTGCTCAAAAGTACGTACTGCCCACTGATGCCATCTATTCCTGGAAGCCCAAGAGGAATTAGTTAGTTGTGATTTGTATTTTGGCCAGAACGAGACACGTATATTATAACTCATTGAAATCATTTCGAGTGTATGAGATAAATATACGTTTGATGATGGTTATCGCTGCAGTCTTATGGTATGATGAGATTATATCGTATACTCCATTCACTTCTATAAACTTTCCCGGTTGGCCATGACATTCTGACACATTTCACCGTTTATATTTTGAAAATGTTAGGTTATAGTCATTTTCCTGTCAGATAACTACGCAACGTTGTCCTCTCTACATAGAGGTCGTAGTAATTACGTATTTTTGAAATGTGAATTTACTTAGGGAAAAGAATGAATTTGAGAAAATATTATGTGAATTCAATAATTCAAAAGACCTGGCGAAGGTTGAAGAAAATTTTTTCTCTTTCAACACTGGAATTATTTAACGTATGTTAACATGGCTGGAGGATTCAGTTATGCTATGTTCTTGTACGGAAATCATGAATCGAATGTTGAAATTTTACTAACAAATAATGGATAGAGTAGTCCGTTACTTTGTGATAATTCATTCAAAAAAAGAACAAAAGTACTCGAACAACCCTGCAGTATAACTTCTAAACGAACAGACAAACCTATGGAATTCCCTACTTTTCTTGAAATTCTCAAGAAAGAAGTCTACAGAAGACATTTGAAAATACCTTGTTGCTCGACTTAAAATACTCGAGTATGAAAATGTAGTAGTACTACAAAACCTGTGTCACCTTGACTAACTCAATTTTCAAAGTTCTTGGGAATCTATGTGAACAATACACTGGGTTTTCATTCACATACGTCAAAAATGTTAGCTTGTAATAAATGATTGATTCCAAATTATCAGGGTTACTATCAGAAAAAAGCAGATTTCAATTCTACATAGCACTCTTCCTGATACTTTGTCTCTGCTTCTCCAAAATAACCTTAGGCATTTTAGTTTCCAAGCGTGATGATTATGTTGATATTGCGAGTAGAAATTAGCATTGCCATTTGGCAACATCGCTAAGAATTATTTTGACGAAAGAATCTATCGACATGAAAATTTCAGGGTTGGTTGCTTTTCAAAATGCAAAGGTTAAGTTCGTTAATATGGGCAAAATCGTTAGAACGATTTCGGAGTTATAGACATTTTGAAGTTTCCCTGATAATTCGGAAACTACTGAAGCGGTTGAGTTGAAACTTGGTCGTAAGTTGGAGCATAAGGACTTACAACTTTTGCGAAATGTTGTTGAGATCGTGGTTTGTGAGAACTGTTCATTACATTTGGAAAAAATATTGGTCATACCTTGAGCTATGTATTTGACAGCAGTGTATCAAATTTCAGTTTGGTACGATTATAATTCTTGAAGATATTGTGAAAAATATGTCAACTTTCGTTGATTTTTTCCAAAATAACTCAATAAATACCTCGATAAATACTGATTCAATAATGATTAAACATGGCAGCTTGTTTAAAAATGCTGATGGATTGGACTCTGTGCAAAATTTCGTGATGATCATGTCATGAGAACAATTCGAAAAAAAAATTCAAAATATTTTGTTTTCAAATATTCAATATTCTGCGATATTCTAATCATAATATCCTCACGAATTTCTAGATGAGCCTTCGAACTGTCAATGAAATTTTCCCAATAGTTCTGAAAATACAGATCAGATCGAATCGAAATTCAGTATTTCATCGAAAAAAAAACCAAGAAAAGCACTGACGTAAAGTCAGCAGCTTTTGCGCGCATGTTCATAGGATATCACCAAAAGTGCAGCGAGGAAGGGGAATTTCATAACAAATTCGCCACGATGAGGTACGCATTATTTATGAATATCCGTAAACTGTACATCGGCTCCTCAAACCAGATAATGGAGGTTTTTCCTGAATTTGGGTTATTACTGCAAATGCAAATTTGAACATAATTATTATAGGTTCGATTCATCATTTTCCCAAATTATCTTCAGAAAGTATTCAAAATCAGATTTCAAAATTGGGGTTTGGGATTTGCCAGGCATGCACGAAGAGACAACGGTGTTTAGTAGAATAGCTTTTTCTGCTATAGAATAATGAAATATTTATTCCTATTCTGTGGTACACACGTGTTTTTTGTCAATATAACCAAACAATTTTCGTTTGCGATTTGTCAGTAATATGACAGTCTGTGCTCCTCTTTTTCTATTCCTTGGTCGTTGTCTTCTACTTTTACCAGATCGAAGTATAGCTATCTCTGTTTTTCTAAGCAAAGTTACACATTTGAAGTCCTTTTCTTTTCGAGAATGCTGAAGTCGACGTTGCCATATCGTGCACTCAGGGCAAATCCCTTTAAATGCAAATCCCCATTTTATTTTTCAGTTCATTTTTTTAAAAATATAATATTGAAATTATATGTTCCAAATGTGATGTTCTGAAGGTTTTTCATGAAAATTACTGCATTTTCGTTTAAAAGAAAAACCCCCATTGGATGTGTGCCAGTGCCGGTGCCAGTAAATTTGACGAAATTTTTGGATTGGCAACTTCGACCGAAGTCATATATTCCATATATGTCAAAATCATTTTTCTGCGTTTCAATTCGATTCAAACTTCCCCGTGTCTAAAAAGAAATAACCAGCAGTCAGAAAAAACCTCATCTCACTTTAAAATCAATATTTCCAGAGTTCAATTCTTCAGATCTTGCCGACAATTGAAAACCTCTCCATTGTTTTCCCTCTCCCGATAATTCCCATCATCCTGTGCTTCCTACAGGACCCCAAACAAAGGGAACATCATTAGTCAAGGTACAAGTGTTAGTGATTGCAAGAAAAACCGGACGAGGGTCCTGTAACATTTGTCGACGCGCGCTCCCTCTCCCGTCTACTTATTGCATCTACGGTGCCCCGGCAAAAACGATCTATCCTGAGGACAACCAAATGAATATCCCTCTTGTCTGAGGGGCGGGTTGCAGCGATCCTTAAGATTGTTTTTCTCCGTTGGCAGCCCTGGTTTTTAGACCGTTCGAAATGGTCAGAGAGGTGGTGATCTCGCTTGTTTGGAAGCGGATTAGGTATTCATTAGATCAAGGTTTTCATTGCATATACAGGGAGTTCCCAAATGGGGGTTTTTCCTTTGAACTAAAATGCAGTAATTTTCATGAAAAACCTTTAGAACATCACATTTCAAACATATAATTTCAATATCATATTTTTAAAAAAATGTTTGATTACCTAAAACTGAAAAATAAAAATGGGGATTTGCATTTAAAGGGATTTTTCTTGAGTGCACGATATGGCAACGTCGAGTTCAACTTTCTCGGAAGGAAAGGACGTCAAATGTGTTACATTGCTTAGAAAAACAGAGATGGCTATACTTCGATCTGGTTAGAGTAGAAGACAACGACCAATGAATAGAAAAAGAAGAGAACGAGTAATTTCGTGGAATTGTTTCGATAGGAAGTAGTACATTGAGAATGGCCTTGGAATATCCTATGTTGGCAGAACATTGAATTTTTATGCACGAAAATAACATGAATTATACAATATCTCATTCAATGCTATTTTTTCTAATATCTTAGGAATTGCTTTTTTCTGGGAATTGAATATTAGAGTTGAATTCAAAGTATGTCCATAAAACATAATTCCATATCTTGCTTTTGACTCGAGTACTGCATGATAGGTAGTTTTCATGGAGAATTTATCCAGATATCTTGTCATTACACCCAAAGATAACAGACTGAAGCTAAGCTGCATCCCAGTTTATTAATATGTTGATCCCAATCTAGTGTATGTATCATTCACGTAGATTCCCAAGACCTTTGTAAATGGAGTTAGTTCTTTTGAGTTTAACTGTGACACAGATTTCGAAGTACTACTACATTTTCATACTGGAATATTTCAAGTTGTGCAACAAGGTATTTAAATGAGTTCTGTAGGCTTATTTCTTGAAAATTTAGAAGAGTAGGGAATTCGAAGTAACGGACTACTCAATCCATCATTTTTCAGTAAAATTCCAAAACACTCGATTCTTGATTTCCGTACAAGAAAAAAGCATTACTGAATCTTCCAACCATGTTTTCATACGTGAAATATTTCCAGTGTTAACAGAGAAAAAAATGTCTTCAACATTCGCCAGGTCTTTGGAATTATTGAATTCACATAATATATTCTCAAATTCATTACTTTCCAAATATAGATTGACATTTTGAAAAATAAGTAATTACTACGACCTCTTTGTAGAGAGGACAACGTTGTGTAGTTATCTGACAAGAAAATGACTATAACCTAACATTTTCAAAATATACACAGTGCAATCTGTCAGGATGTCATGGCAAACCGGGATACTTTATAAAAGCGATTGGAGTATAAGAGACCAAATTCCTATGAATAAACCTCAATTAATTCGTGTCCTTTGTCTTTGCAAACGTCTAAACTTTCTAGGGCCAGACCCTTACATAGTCCAGACGTTTTAAGTGGCACAATAAAAACGTCAAACATTCCTCCACAGTTGAAGAACATTATAATCAAACTTATTATCATATCTGTATCAGATAATGCTCTTAAGAGGGCCAACTTCTTAATTTATGGTATGAAAAATTCAAGCGACCCTCTAAGGGCCGTTCGTAATTGAATTACAAAGTTTTTGAGTGGGTTCATTTGTGGGACTTCCTTCCGGCATGATGCCTAGGAACTGACGTTTACGGTCGAACCGGATATGCGGAAATGCGTGGGGAAACCGGACTAATAAGAGGAAGTCTTCCGGAAGTTATGATGGCCTTTTGAAAACAGGATTTTGATTCTGTCATTCGGGATATTTCACTTGGAAAAATCTGGGAAAGCACCGACGTGAAGTCAGGAGTTTTAAAGTAACCGAAATAACCATGTAGATTGAAGGAACATTTCCTCTATGAAATTGACTTAATTGACGTGGAATCAGGAACCTAAACTCAATTTTCAGCCAATCAGAGATGACCTGATTATATCTGGATCCAATTATCTTTTTTAAGAGCCAAGAGGCAGTTCACGGAAATTGATAAATATCGTGAACCTCAACCTGCCCAATATGGGTTTTTCCTTTGAACGAAAATGCAGTGATTTGCATGAAAAACCTTTGGAACATCACATTTCAAACATATAATTTCAATATTATATTCTAAAAAAATGTTTGATCACCTAAAACTGAAAAATAAAAACGGGGATTCGCATTTAAAGGGATTTGTCTTGAGTGCACGATATGGCAACGTCGAATTCAGCTTTCTCGGAAATAAAAGGACGTCAAATGTGTTATTTTGTTTAGGAAAACAGAGATAGCTATACTTCGATCTAGTTAGAGTGGAAGACAACGACCAAGGATCAAGGAATAGAAAAGGAGGAGCACAGACTGCCATACTGTCATATTACTGACAAATCGCAAACGGAAATTGTTTGGTTTTATTGACAAAGGACACGTGTCTACCACTGAATAGGAATGAATATTTCATTATTCTATAGCAGAAAAAGCTATTCTACTAAACACCGTTGTCACTTCGTGCATGCCTGGCAAATCCCAAACCCCAATTTTGAAATCTGATTTTGAATACTTTCTGAAAGTAATTTGGGAAAATGATGAATCAAACCCATACTAGTTATGTTCAAATTTGCATTTGCAGTAATAATCCAAATTCAGGAAAACCCCCCCTTTAATTCTAAAATTCCCCAGTGCTATGAAATTTTCAACATTTTGGGTTGTCAACTTGAACCGAAGTTTTTACTGCTTAAAAATTCGAAAATTATAGGCATTCTGTCAAAACAAACAGAAGGTAACGTTGAATGTCCAAGCTCTCGGAAACACTCCTTATTGATTAAAAGCAATAATTGCAATCTACATTACATCAATGTCAATGCTTATTTCGTTTCGTCTTGAATTTCCCGAGTAGTCCCGGAAAAGGAACGCCGGAAAATTGGAGAATAAAGGAGGAAAACGCTCCTTATGATGATCGAGGGAAATTCCTGCGTTACATGAAAATATTAAAGGGATTGTACTCGCCGGAGATGGATGCATTTCCGCGAATCTTCCTATTTACATTATTTATGTTCACTAGTTTATTAATCCAGGAAATCGTTTACCGAGATATTCTGAAAACTCGAATATGAAAAATCTCTCCTTTGAACGGGAATTTTCCGAGTTTTGTGAGAGTCTTGACACGAAATTTCTCGGAAAATATGACGATAATGGGGGTTTTTCCTCCGAACGAAAATGCAGTAATTTTCAAGACAAACCTTTAGAACATCACATTTCAAACATATAATTTCAATATTATATTTTTAAAAAAATGTTTGATTACCTAAAACTGGAAAATAAAAATGGGGATTTGCATTTAAAGGGATTCGTCTTGAGTGCACGATATGGCAACGTCGAATTCAGCTTTCTCAGAAAGAAAAGGACGTCAAATGTGTTACTTTGCTCGAAAAAACAGAGATAGCTATACTTCGATCTGGTTAGAGCAGAAAACAACGACAAAGGAATAGAAGAAGTAGAGCAAAGACTGTCATACTGTCATATTACTGACAAATCGCAGACGGAAATTGTTTGGTTATATTGACAAAGAACACGTGTGTACCACAGAATAGGAATAAATATTTCATTATTCTATAGCAGAAAAAGCTATTCTACTAAACACCGTTGTCACTTCGTGCATGCCTGGCAAATCCGAAACCCCAATTTTGAAATCTGATTTTGAATACTTTCTGAAGATAATTTGGAAAAATGGTTGATCAAACCCATTATAATTGTGTTCAAATTTGCATTTGCAGTAATAACCCAAATTCAGGGAAAACCCCTATTCTTCAAAGATGGATAATATAGGATGTAACTGATATATTTTCCTAAAGGAAACATATACCAAAGCATTCTAATCTGATTTGATCATGACTGAACGCATATTTGCTTGAATTTTCATTCAATCTTGACTAATTGAGTCTTTTGAGAGAGTAAGTTCTCTTTTGATGAACATACAAATGGATCGAGAATGTATCAGTTCCACTGTTCTTTAGTTTGTTTCGAAATTTTGTGTTTCATTTTCGTTACAGCCTGAAAAATATACATTATTTGGTTAAATACTCTCTTCATGTGGACCTGGTTCGCTATTCTAGACGACGATGGAATAGAACGTTCTCTTATAGTGGGGCAAGTTGAAAATCTACCACCCTCAATATATTGAAACCTTCACAAAATATCTTTCTATGTAGATAAATTACGATGAAATTTTATTATCTAGAACGTACTACGTTTTGAATGGAAACTTAGTTATTATATCAACTGGCATACAATGTGTGAAGTCTAGAACTTGAAAAACGCTTATACAATAAGATAAAATACATATTTTTGACTTCAATCATTGTATGCTAGTTGATATAATAGGGTTTTTACTGCAAATGCAAATTTTAACATAACTATTATGGGTTTGATTCATCATTTTCCCAAATTACCTTCAGAAAGTATTCAAAATCAGATTTCAAAATTGGGGTTTGGGATATGCCAGGCATGCACGAAGTGACAACGGTGTTTAGTAGAATAGCTTTTTCTGCTATAGAATAATGAAATATTTATTTATATTCTGTGGTACGCACGTGTTCTTTGTCAATATAACCAAACAATTTCCGTTTGCGATTTGTCAGTAATATGACAGTATGACACTTTGTACTCTTCTTTTTCTATTCCTTGGTCGTTGTCTTCTACTCCAACCAGATCGAAGTATAGCCATCTCTGTTTTTCTAAGCAAAGTAACACATTTGGCGTCCTTTTCTTTCCGAGAAAGCTGGATTCGACGTTGCCATATCGTGCACTCAAGACAAATCCCTCTTAATGCAAATCCCCATTTTTAGTTTTCGGTTCATTTTTTAAAAAATATAATATTGAAATTATATGTTCGAAATGTTATGTTCTAAAAGTTTTTCACGAAAACTACTGCATTTTCGTTTAAAGGAAAAATCCCCATTCGTTGCCAAAGCGGTCATATTCTTTGAACAAGCGCGCAAAAGCTGATGACATCAGTGCTTTTCTAGGCTTTTTAATGATTGTGTTAAGAGTCTTCATCAAGTAGACTTGTTTGAGTAAGAAAGGTGTAAGGGCTTGTTAACCACCTTGAAAATGAAGCTTCTAGGTCCTCTCCTCCGGAATTTAGACAGTGTTCACGATCCTACAGAACATAATTGAAATTGAGCCCTTCTCTTCATCAATAAGTCTTAGCTAGTCACTCAATATAATTTTCGGGACAAAACTCGAAAACTTCTAACAATAGAGCAAGCTCAAAACGCTCTATTTCCATAGAACAAGCGCGTAAAAAATCTCGATCGTATACCAACAATCCCTCTTGTCACGGAAGTAACCGGCATAAATCATCCTCTTCCTCTGACCGTCCGTCGCCCACATAACCTCAACAATTCAATCTCTTCCCGAACGCCAACCGGTCTCGAAAATAATGAAAAAAAAGCGCTTTTAATCCTAGGAACAACACATGTTGAAACCTCCTCTGGCGGATATGAAATATCGCCCAGTCATCCGGGCGGGCCGTGGCCGCGTTTCTACGAAGAAACAAACGCGAATATCAGGTCGTTAGACGGACGGGCGCAGCGCGGCGGGGGCTGTTGCCGCGCGTGCGTTCGCCGTGAATTATCGCCTGTCGCCGTACGTTGAGGTAACTGAGACGGTTTGAGTTATCGTTGCCTTCGGCACGTCGAAGAAAAATGTATCGGGGTATTGGAAAGATTGGCGGTTTGATTTAAGGGTTTCCGGAAGACCGATGGCTGGTTTTGAAATGTACGGGAAGGAGGAAGTGGTTTAGATCCGATTTCGCAAACCCCACTTCTTTTTGCGCGCATGTTTTAGGGGAACAGCGTGCTATCGTTTTGTCCAAATGTCTGTAATTTTGGATGAGTGAGCCGAAAATGGTCTCAATCGACTAGGTTGGACTCACTGATGACGAATCCGGTGTCAAAATCGATTCTGTCCGGCCAGCCGGCCGAGGACACGATAACTGTCGACAGAAGCAAGCTAGCAACTTGAAACTTTCAGGGTAGGTCGCGCATTGGAATGCCGCGGTTTCGGAGTTATAGGCACTTGAAATTTTGAAGTTATTTATTTTTTATTTCAGAAACTACTTGAGCAATCAGATTCAACCTTAACAGTTAGGTTGAGTATAACGACGGGCAACTTTGAGCCAAAATGTTTTCCAGAACAATTTTTTTTTTCGGAAACCATTCATCATTTCCAAAAAAAATTCACTCACACTTTGAGCTCTCCATATTTCACAGCAGTGTACCAAATTTCAGGTCGATACGATCATAAGTTTTGGAGATATCGGGAAAAAATATGTCAAATTTCGAGGTTTTCTTCTCGATATCGTTGTTTTTTTCGGTATAGCTCGTGAAATACTGATTCAATCCTGATGAAACTTCGCTGCTAGTTTGAAGATGCTGAAAGACAACTTTATGCAAAATTTCGTGATAATCGTGTCATTAGAACAATTTGAAAAAAAAAATTTCTGTGATTTTCTTATCATAGAGTAGGTAGGTGGGGCTTAATTACGAAGGTCGAATTCGTGAATGGGTGAAATTCGCCCAATGATTCCGTAGATATACCCATTCAAAATTTTATATTTCCTATATTTCCAAAAATACAGATTAGATCGAATTGAAATCCAGTATTTTATCAGTAAAAAATTTCAAAAAGCACTGCCGTGGAGGCAGCAACTTTTGCGTGCATGTTCAAATTCGTTGCTGAAGCGGTCATCTACATTGAACAAGCGCGGAAAAGCTGCTGCCTTCACGGCAGTGCTTTTTGAGATTTTTCGTTCCCCAATTCAAGAACTAATTCTGACTGAAACTAATTGTTTAAATCAGTTATTGCGCGCATGGTCTAGGGGAACAGCATGCTATCGTTTTGCCCAAATGTCTGTAAAATTCGATAATTAAACCGAAAATGATGACGAATCCGGTTTTAAAATCGATTCTAGTCGACCGGTCGACCGTCACCACAATAACGGACGTACGGAAGATTCTATCAACTTGAAAATTTCAGGGAACGTTTCATTTTGAAATACGAAGGTTGAGTTCGTTAATGCGTCAAATCGGCCTGATAGTTTCGGAATTATGGCGATTTGAAATTTCGAGGTTGATTTCCTCATATTTCAGAAACTACCGAAGCCATTGGATTGAAATTGGGCAGTTAGTTGGAGCATAACGAAGTAAAACTTGTAGCAAAATTTGTTTGAAATCGTTGGTTACTCAATTTTAAAAAAAAAAATTTTCAAAATTTTTTTCGTAATAAAACCCGCAAGATTTTCCGTCGCCGAGATATTAAAAAGATATTTACATCATTGTACGCAGTGTGTTTTTCTGAATAAAAAATGTGGACTTGAACATAGGCGGTCTCCCTTAATTTGGAAGATATGGGCCCCCAAATTTCCGAAATTATTCTTTTTCAGGTCCCTTTTTCCACCATAAAAACGGTCTCTCACTCCATCCTTATAGTTCACAAACCACCTTTGAACCTTCAACCAACAATAAGCAACACTTTTTTCAAGAATAATCAATATTTAATGAAAAATCAATGAAATTACTGGACAACCACTTAACCTCTATTCCTTCTGATTTTGACTCAGTCTAAAAGTGAAGTTTGGCAATGGCGCGAATTTCATCGGTCGGAATCGTGCCATCGTGCGTATTCGTGAATGACAGATTATTGCTGGCGAGAAAAATGAAATATTTTCTTACTGTTTACTGCGATACTCTAAATCTTCCAATAGGAGAATTCGTTTCTAATGAAATCTACAAGGTTGAAACACATAGTAATGGAATGAGAATACACCCTGATATATATTTCAACGTACATTTCTTTCATATGTGATAGGTCGCGCCCTTTCCAGACTTCCAATGAAATCGAGGTTATTATATAACCCATTTCATTGGAATACCCTGAATCTCATTCTGAACTGGGACCATCTCGAAGACACAAAAAATCGAAGTAGATAACAACCTCCCTATTTTGAAGGGGATAGAAAGAAAGTTCAAACGAAAATATTGAGAGTGAAACTTTAAACAAATATTCTCAATAATTTTGTATTTATGTTAGAATAACTACCTCTTCTTCAGTGACAGGAGTATTTTCCTTACAATCATATCCTTCAACTGTCCATCATTTCATATTTCCCGCCAGCAACTACTCTTCGGTCAGCGATGAAAAGACGCTGTTGCCAAGCTCCGCTTCAACATTGAGAAGTATTTCGTAGAAATATAGGTTAAGTGGTTCTCTAATATTTTCACTTTTCTTCCTTTAAATAATGAATTTTCTTGAAAGAAAGTGTCGCTATTCGTCGGTTGAAGGTTCAAAGATGATGTATGAACTAGATTTGAGATGTGAGAGATCATTTTTATGGCGGAAAAAAGGATCTGAAAATGCAACAATTTGGAACTTTGGGGGCCCATATCTTCCAAACAAAGAGAGACCGCCTATGTTGGCCTTCATAATTTTTGTTCAGGAACTGACACTGTTCACAATGATGTGAATATCTTACTTAAAGCTTCGCGACGGGAAATCTTGCGGGTTTACCATTTTTTTTTCTGAAACTATTGTTCATATTCAACAAAAACATCAGTCATACCTTGAATTCCATATTTCACAGCAGTGTACCAAATTTAAATTCGATACGGCTTTTTCTTCTGGAGATACTGGGAAAAAATATGTAGAATTTCGTGGTTTTCTACTCTATATCGTTGTTTTTTCGCTATAATTCAAGAACATCTGACCCAATCGTGGTGAAACTTCGCAGCTAGTTCGAAGCTGTTGAGGGATAACATTGTGCAAAATTACGTGATGATCGTGTCATTAGAAAAATTTGAAAAAAATTTTATTTTTTTTTCGAATACTTAATATTGTGTGATCTCATCATATTATCCCCATTAAATTCTGTATGAACCTTCAAACTGTCATTTTAAGTACTGGATTTCAATTCGATATGATCTGTTTTTCTTGGAAATATTGGGAAAATAAAATTTTGAATGGGAATATCTGCGGAATCATTGACTGGATTTTACCCATTCACGAATTCGGCCTTCGTAATTAAGGTCCAAACTTTCTCTACAAATACGGTCGGGCTGTTAGGCCGACCTTAAACACAATAACTTCCGGAAGAAACGACTTAGAAACTCGATATTTGTAGAGTAGGTTGGGGGCTTAATTACGAAGGTCGAATTCGTGGATGGGTAAAATCCACCCAATGATTCCGATGATATACCCATCCAAAATTTTATTTCCCCAATATTTTCAAGAATGCAGATTAGATCTAATTGAAATCCAATACTTTATCGAGAAAAAATTTAGAAAAACACTGCCGTGAAGGCAGTAGCTTTTGCGCAGATGTTCAAATTTGTTTCTGAAGCGGTCATCTACATTGAACAGTGCTTTTCTAAATTTTATTTTCCCCCATATCGGAATATCATTCAAATCTTTAATGTCTTGAATATCTTCACTTGAAATTATTCCAGTTTTCCATATTCTTCTTTTCAACTACATCACAGCTTTCCCCCAAGCAGAGCATTCATATTGGGGGATTATACTGAACTTCTAAAGAAACCTTCTACAACCACCTAAACACCCTGCTACAAGACTTCCCTTTTTTGGCAACCACGTTCAAATATTAGCCATTCATCTACCCCAGACTTATATCAATACAACCACTCCTCATCACAATACACCACCGAAGACTTATGACAGACACGTGCCTCTAAAACCTTCTAAATGTTCCTCCCCCACCTTACAGCGCCTAAAGACGCATACGCGGCCGGTCAAACATGGACGATCGCCAGCCGAAACGTTCTACCTCTTAAAACATCCCTACAAATGCTGCCAACTTAAGAACCTCTACAGGCCTTTCAACGGCTATTCCCCATTACGTGCATTGCAGTTCGAATGCGTTTTTAAAACCTCGGCGGCGTCGTATTCCTTTCTACGTTACGGGTTCTTAGTCGAAGGGGCGCGAACGGTTCCGAGAGAAATACAAGAATTGGTATGGGGAGCGATCGTTCGAGATCGTCCATAAATTTCGTTTAATGTTTTATTGGGTTTTTGAGCCCGTTTCATTGTTTTCCTGGGTTGAAAGTTTTAGGAGTTGAAGACAACGTTGTAGCGAGGGTGTTTTTTATCGATCAGGTTCGCGCTTTGTTAGGGAGAGATTTTATAGTAAAAATCAAGGATCCTTTAATATCTTCGAGGGGTTACAGTTTTTTTTGAGTGGTCTACGAAATCTGGTACATACATCATAATTGAAAAAAAATGCCATTCATACTTGGCCAAGTATGGCGCCCAACGTGGAGCCCCAGTAATCAAGCTATTTGAGGACTTGAAGTATGAACAAATGCAATAAATTTTTAGGAGAATCGTTACTTAATGTGTCGGAATTTGAGAGACAAAAAAAATTACTCTGGTTATTATAAAGTTGCAACATTGGCGCCCAACATGGCTCATCAGTAATGACCAAACCAGAGACAATAACAATTTCTGCCTTATCAGATTTTCCCCATTAGTTAGGAAAGGTATTTCTCTTTCTGAGTGACATACTTCAGTGCAAGACTTGATTCATATGAAGGAGAAGTCAGGCATGACATGAGAATATGTATTATTGGCGCCTGATTTTAAGATTGCAGCGCCACGGTGGCCAGTTTTAGAACCTTACATACAGACATAGATTTTGTTTTGATAGTCGATTTTGTACTGTTTGTTAGTGGTTGTTTTGATAATTTTTGATTTTACGATTTATTCAAAGACTTTTTAGACTTTTATAGTTGACGAGAGTTTTACTGGGGGTACATATTCTATTCTTACAAAGTAGGTATGTATCATTCTTCAATCTTATTGAGTGTAGCAACTCTAAAATTACGGGGATATCTCCAAGGTTAGACAGTATTTTAATATCATTTATTTTCAGATCCAAATGGCAAGATTGACTTTGGTGGATACCTTAGGCTCTTGAAAATTGAAAAACAGATAGTGTTGTAAAACATACTCTTTGGAATAATAGACAAATAATCATAACTTTACTATTTTTATAGCGAAGGACTAAATACTCAATATATTTTGAATAAAATGAATATATCCACATAAAACCAATGCTACTTGTATCGTAAGTCTTATTCATTATGGATTGACAAATAAATTCTCCAACACTCATATGTTTGGTCTTGCAAAAGCTGTAATAAATAAACCTTGTATAACTTTGCTTTCATCGGCAGAAGCACTTTTAGCGAACAGTATTCATCACCAGATATTTCCTTGTTGAGACTCTTTTTTTTCAATAGTCAGTTCTATCACTAGAACATTAACGTTGTTCCTTAATGATCAGTTCAAGAGGCCGATTTCTGGAAGGCATAGCTTTTCTCTTGAGTAAATTTCTCTACTTGGATTAGGGTCCTGGAAATAAACTGTCTTCATGAATGTGATCTAATATTTCATGAGCAATTCGTGCTTACCTCTATGAAAATGATCATCATCGGTAAAATGCAGGTAACAGAATCTCATAAAATCTCTTGTTTGTTGGTTTTTATTGATTCTCAAACACTTTCGGGCCCGACTTGTTAAAGAAAGTTTCTTTCACCCTAACTCGAAATTTTTGCCCGGGCTGTAGGAATCTATGGGAAGGGACATTTGCGTTTGCTTTTCCTCAATAGGAGCATTTGTAAAATCACACAAACGCCAAGAAAAATGCATAAACTTTCTCAATTTCTTGTCATTTCTTTTAACTTGTCAATGATAATGTCTGTACCTTGAGTTACTCGGATAGCCACCAGAGGAAGTAGCGCTTATCTACATTCGCCAATAGGCTTCAGAATGGAATTTTCGAAATAAGCAAACAATACATTTGGAGTTTCGGTGGCTGTTGTCTATGGTTTGACAGTTCAAATTGTAAAACTATGTCGAAATTACTCTGAAAAAAAACCTAGAAAAGCTGTGACCAAAAGTGCAGAATCGAATTACAACTTCGAAAAATACTAGAGATATTATTATTGTTATTATTATATTATTTATTTTGAAACAACGTGAATTGAACTATAATCTCGATTCTCATCACTAATATCCGCTTCTCAAATTATAATATTTGATATAAAAGACTATGAATGAATTGTACAACTGCTTTACTTGCCCCGAAAGCTGATTCAAGCTTTTAAAACCACCTTGTGCATGAATATTTTGTACGCAAAAAGAATCTTATTTTTCCACGTAACAACGTTGGCGCCCAACGTGGGGCATCAGTTTTATTCACAAGAATTGAACAGTGCTGTTCCAAGATTTCACACAGATGCATTCTGTTCTCGGAGCTTGCTTATTTTCTTTGGAATATCACAGATGTCCAGAATTTGCATCTTATCTGGATGAATTTCATTCGAGTTAGCTGCCTCGTCGACTAGCATTTTTCCATAAACAGTCTGGATTTTTATTTGTTCCAACTGTGGCGCCCGACAGGAGGCATCAGTTAATAAAATTCAACTAACTTGAAGTTAAGTCGAAAATGAAAATGGACAAAGGTTAGTTTCAAGGTAGAAGCAACTATGACAAAAATTACATCACCAGATAGTATAGAATGTCACATTCTACCTTCGATTAAACGTTCTTAGACCCCCGATTCAATAATCGCTCACATCAATCTCTTCCTATACGCGGCGTATTAACCCAAATTCCTCCGACGTTTCGGATTTCTCCTCTCTCCCTCATCCACCCCCGGAGTTATGTTTCCATACATCAGCCCTTTGTCGATGCCGCCGAGTCGGTTCCTACAAAAGACCCGGAATTAAAATTTAACGGGTAGATATGGTCCCGGATAAACGAGACCCCGCTAGCGAGGGTTAAACAGTTAATTACGTCGTATTCTGGAAGTTTATCTAGATTAATTTCAGGTGTAATGCGATATCCTGGCGGGAGGATTAGCCAGGGGATCGATTGGGTCTCCTTTGGGCTCTCGCGTGTCTTAAGAACAAGGGATTCCATTAGACGCACTTTAGACAGTTGGAGGTCTTACTTGAATGCGTTTTTTAATGGGGGTGGAGGTGTTCGAGTGTTGACTTCTATGGGGGAAGGTGAAGTTTCGATGGTCTAATTGAGAGGGTGGATTTGGGATAAAAATGTTAATTTCGGCGTAATAGTCAAGTCTTATTCTTTTTGCGCGCATGTTCTAGGGGAACAGCGTGCTATCGTTTTGATCAAATGTCTGTAATTTTGGATGATTGAGCCGAAAATGGTCTCAATCGACTAGGTTGGACTCACTGATGATGAATCCGGTGTCAAAATCGATTCTGTCCGGCCGGCCGGTTGGCCGGCCGTAGACACGATAACTGTCGAACGAAGTGAGCTAGCAACTTGAAACTTTCAGGGTAGGTCGCGCATTGGAATGCCGCGGTTAAGTTCGTTAATGGGCCAAATCGATCGAATAGTTTCGGAGTTATAGGCATTTGAAGTTTTGAAGTTATTTATTTTTTATTTCAGAAACTACCTGAGCGATTGGATTCAAACTTGGCGGTTAGGTGAAGTACAACGACGCGCAACTTTGAGCCAAATTTCGTCAGGATTATATTGTTGGTTATTTTTAAAAAAAAATTTTTTCGAAATTTTTTTCCAAAAAAATTTTTTTTTCGGAAACCATTTATCATATCCAAGAAAAATTATACTCACGCTTTGACCTTCTAATTTCACAGCAATGCACCAAATTTCAGTTCGATACGATCATAAGTTTTGGAGATATCGGGAAAAAATATGTCAAATTTCGAGGTTTTCTTCTCGATATCGTTGATTTTTTCGGTATAACTCGAGAAATACTGATTCAGTCCTGATTAAACTTCACAGCTAGTTTTAAGACGCTGAAAGACAACTTTATGCAAAATTTCGTAATAATCGGGTAATTAGAACAATTTGAAAAAAAAATTTATATGATTTTCTCATCATATCATCCTCATTAAATTCTGTATGAAACTTCGAACTGTTATTTTCGATGAAGTACTGGATTTCAATTCGATCTGATCTGTATTTTTGGAAATATTGGAAAAATAAAATTTTGATTGGGTATATCTACGGAATCATTGGGTGGATTTTACCCATTCACGAATTCGGCCTTCGTAATTAAGGTCCAAACCTTCTCTACAAATATCGAGTTTCTAAGTTGTTTCTTTCGGAAGTTATTGTGTTTACGCAGTCGGCCGTTAGGCTGACCGTAAACACAATAACTTCCGGAAGAAACGACTTAGAAACTCGATATTTGTAGAGTAGGTTTGGGGCTTAATTACGAAGGTCGAATTCGTGAATGGGTAAAATCCGCCCAATGATTCCGTAGATATACCCATTCAAAATTTTATTTTTACAATATTTCCAAAAATAGAGATCAGATCGAATTGAAATCCAGTACTTCATCGAAAATAACAGTTCGAAGTTTCATACAAAATTTAATGAGGATGATATGATGAGAAAATCATATAAATTTTTTTTTTCAAATTGTTCTAATAACACGATTATCACGAAATTTTGCATAAAGTTGTCTTTCAGCATCTTAAAACTAGCTGTGAAGTTTAATCAGGACTGAATCAGTATTTCTCGAGTAATACCGAAAAAATCAACGATATCGAGAAGAAAACATCGAAATTTGACATATTTTTTCCCGATATCTCCAGAACTTATGATCGTATCGAACTGAAATTTGGTACGCGCGCACGTTCAAATTCGTTGCTGAAGCGGTCATCTACATTGAACATGCGCGCAAAAGTTGCTGCCTTCACGGCAGTGCTTTTTGAAATTTTTTTTTACGCGCTTGTTCTAGGATACAGCGCGTTATCGTTTTGGCACGATGTCTGTAATTTTCGAATTGTGAGCCGAAAATGGTTTTAAACGGTTGGGTTGAACTCCCTGAAGAAGAAGCCGTCCGGCCGTTCGTATGTACTTTAACTTTCGAAGGACTTAGCGACTTGAAATGGGGGTTTTTCCTGAATTTGGGTTATTACTGCAAATGCAAATTTGAACATAATTATTATGGGTTTGATTCATCATTTTTCCAAATTACCTGCAGAAAGTATTCAAAATCAGATTTCAAAATTGGGGTTTGGGATTTGCCAAGCATGCACAAGTGACAACGGTGTTTAGTAGAATAGCTTTTTCTGCTATAGAATGATGAAATATTTATTCAATTTCTGTGGTAAACACGTGTTCTTTGTCAATATAACCAAACAATTTCCGTTTGCGATTTGTCAGTAACATGACAGTATGACAGTCTGTGCTTTTCTTTTTCTATTCCTTGGTCGTTGTCTTCTACTCCAACCAGAAGTATAGCTATCTCTGTTTTCCTAAGCAAAGTAACACATTTGACGTCTTTTTCTTTCCGAGAAAGCTGAATTCGACGTTGCCATATCGTGCACTCAAGACAAATCCCTTTAAATGCAAATCCCCGTTTTTATTTTTCAGTTTTAGGTTATCAAACATTTTTTAAAAATTTAATATTGAAATTGTATGTTTGAAATGTGATGTTTTAAAGATTTTTCATGAAAATTAGTGCATTTCCGTTTGAAGGAAAACCCCCCATTGTCAGATTAGGTTCAGTGTCCAAATATCTGGGTTGAGTTTGTTGATGGGTGGAATCAGTTGGATAGTTTCGGAGTTAGGCCCATTGACTCGATCAAATTGAAACTTCGTAGACCGTTTTGAAATACCAACGCTCAACTTAGAGCAAAATTT
This sequence comes from Myrrha octodecimguttata, assembly GCA_958510865.1. Classification (NCBI taxonomy): domain Eukaryota; kingdom Metazoa; phylum Arthropoda; class Insecta; order Coleoptera; family Coccinellidae; genus Myrrha; species Myrrha octodecimguttata. Next base: position 50,445,911 of record OY294062.1, on the reverse strand, counting down.
CGTGTGGATCCAGTTGTTAGAAAAACAAACAAAAATAATACGAACATTTTTTTTTCTACAAGTATTCGGTAGTTATTGTGTTTACGATAGGCCGTTAGGCAGACACAGAATTGAGCGTCGGAATTATAAAACTGAGTAAATAACCCATTCATACATGATCGCATCATTATGTTCTGTAAAATGGAGGACTCAGATTTTGCCAACTAAGAAACTCTACATCTCAAATTTCATGTCGGTATAGCTCATTCCGTTGGGAACTTATCGTGGAAACTGACAGCCGGCCGGACAAAATTTAATTTGACCTGGTATTCCTCAACAGAAGGTCTATTCTAGTCGTTAGATATTTGTGCAGAATGACAGAAGAAGCTTATGGAAAACGATTAATTGTGATGAGGAGAAGTAACTTCACAAATCAACATACGTTTTGAAGCTCCACACTGTACAGGGTGGGCAAAATTCGTTGTCTACTGAAGGGATCTCGAGAACTATAGCAGCTAGAAGAAAACTGATATCACATTCTCGAGCTCTTTTTTCCTGACTAATCCGAATCTGAAAACAGATCCAGCTTATCGTTCATAGAACTTGAGTTATGAGCGAAAATTGAGAAATTGTCATTTTCAATAATGATGAATAACTCGCTTGTTTGAACTCGTATTCGAAATCTGTTGATACATTCTACAGGCACTTTTTTAGGAGTAATTCAAACATAATATGACTGAGTTTTTTAATCCAGCCATTTTCGAGAAATGAGAAAGATTTTGGATTTTTCAAATGTGAACTATAGTAGAAATCTTTAAATTATCTTGCTAAAAATGTATCATATGTCGCTATTTACATGAATATTACATGAGAAAATTGTCAATACTTTTTTCCTGCTTTTTTTCACTGTTGTATTATGAGTAGGCTGACGTTGCCATAGCGACGATTGAATATGCATTGTCTTTGTGTGAACTTTCGCCTCTATGATTGGAATTAGCGATTGCTAAATAATTATTTCTACAGTTAATTTGTCATAGTCCTTAAGATTAGCAATAGAAAATCTGTTTATTATCTCTAATGACCCGAAATATTGCTGATCTTAAGAACTATGAAAAATTAACCATAGAAATATTTATTCAGCAATCGCTGATTCCAATCATAGAGGCGCAAGTTCACACAAAGTTAATGCATATTGAATCGTCGCTATGGTAACGTCAGCCTACTCATAATTCAACAGTGAATAGAAAAGCAGGAAAAAAGTAATGAATTTTTTCTCATGTAATATTCATGTGAATAGCGACATATGATACATTTTTGAAATCAGCAAAAATTTTGTAGCAAGATAAGAGATCTTTTGATTATAGTTTACATTTAAAAAATCCAAAATCCTTCTCATTTCTCGAAAATGGCTGGATTGAAAAATTCAGTCATATTATATTTGAATTACTCCTAAAGAAGTGCCTGTAGAATGTATCAACAGATTTCGAATACGAGTTCAAACAAGCGAGTTATTCAGCATTATTGAAAATGACAATTTCTCAATTTTCGCTGATAACTCAAGTTCTACGAACGATAAGCTGGATCTGTTTTCAGATTCGGATTAGTCAGGAAAAAAAACTCGACAAAGTGTTATCAGTTTTCTTGTAGCTGCTATAGTTCTCGAGATCGCTTCAGTAGACAACGAATTTTGCCCACCCTGTATATATCTTAATTGAAAAAAAAATTCCGAATTCCAATTCAAATAGATATTAACAAGAAAATTACGAAAAACCTTTCTTCTTCTGAAAGAAAACAAGGGGAATACCGACGCGAACATCTCCAGAAATACCTACTCGTTTCATCCCGATCTCTCATTTCCCATCTTCCTTTACGTTTTCTCGAAAATAAAGTTGCTCTGGGAAAGGCACGACACGTGTACCATTTATCAAAGTGAGCTATGTTCATGCATCTGAATTTCTCTCGACGTGTACGTTTTCATTGCCTGCAGGGGATTGCGGCCTCTCGCTAGGTCACTAGGAAGTTTCGTTTTTCTCCGGTTGGCGACACTGCACGCGACGTTCGTTCTGTGCTCCGTACATAGAGGTATATAAGTAGGGAATATTAAGCAGAGAAGCACCGTATGGAACAATCCGTGAAATTTATACCGTTACGGAAAAGTTGGTTAGAATATTCAAGGAAACAGAGAGTTGTATACAGGGTGCTCCTAGCATAAATTCAAGGAATAAAAGTCCCATCTAGATGGGAGCGCTAACGTTTCATTTTCGAGATACAGGGTGTCCAATTTCGAATTTTCTTCAAGTTTTTTCTCATAGTATCTGCACTGTATAAGATTGTCAGTTTTAATTAAAAGAAACTTGATAGACCTAAATTATGGCCAACCGGGATAGTTTATAGAAGTGAATGGAGCATACCTCAGGTACCCCTTGTTCGAAAACCTCACTAACGGCGCAACACATCTATGGTAATAACATTTCATATTATTGTATGTGTTATTTCAAATATTATGATCGCATATTCAGAAACTTCTATGGCATGGTTTAGAACGTCATTGTATTGTATACTTCATTTGAAATTTCTGGTAAATAAATATTATTACTATACTCCATTCACTTTTATGAACTATCCCGGTTTGCCATGACATCCTGACAGATTTCACCGTGTATATTTTGAAAATGTTAGGTTATAGTCATTTTCCTGTCAGATAACTACACAACGTTGTCCGCTCTACAAAGAGGTCGTAGTAATTACTTATTTTTCAAAATGTCAATCCATATTTGGAAAGTAATGAATTTGAGTATATATTATGTGAATTCAATAATTCCAAAGACCTGGCGGAAGTTGAAGAAACTTTTTTCTCTGTTAATATTGGAAATATTTCACGTATGTAAACATGGTTGGAAGATTCAGTAATGGTTTTTTTTTGTACAGAAATCAAGAATCGAGTGTTTTGGATTTTACTGAAAAATGATGAATAGAGTAGTCCGTTACTTCGAATTCCCCACTTTTCTGAATTCTCAAGAAATAAGCCTACAGAAGTCATTTAAATACCTTGTTGCACAAATTGAAATATTCCAGTATGAAAATGTAGTAGTACTTCCTCCGAATAAAGAATTCTTTATTCGAAGAGTACTGCGAAACCTGTGTCACAGTTAACCTCAAAAGAACTAAGTCCATTTACAAAGGTCTTGGGAATCGACGTGAATGATACATATACACTGGATTGGGATCAACATATTTCTAAACTGGGATGCAGCTTAGCTTCAGTCTGTTATCTTTGGGTGTAATGACAAGATATCTGGATAAATTCTCCATGAAAACTACCCATCATGCAGTACTCGAGCCAAAAGCAAGATATGGAATTATGTTTTATGGACATACTTTGATGTCAACTCAAATATTCAATTCCCAGAAAAAAGCAATTCCTAAAATATTAGAAAAAATAGCATTGAATGAGATATTGTATAATTCATGTTATTTTTGTGCATAAAAATTCAATGTTCTGCCAACATAGGATATGCCAAGTTCATTTTCAATGTACTACTTCCTATCGAAACAATTCCACGAAATATATAACTTTTGAAATTATTCGTTAAGAAATTTGTTCAATTCAAACATTATTAGTTTATTTTGGCTGAAGCTGAATTGTTATTGAAAGAGAGTAGAAAATGGCAACCTCGCGTCGAATTATTTTGACATTGTCGATATTTCAGGAGCGCCAACCTACCTTGGTTTTAGTTACAAAAACATGATAGACCTAAATCATGGCCAACCGGGATACTTTATAAAAGTGAATGGAGTATATGTTATATTGTCCGACGTTGCCAATGTGTTTCAATTTTCCCTTAACTCCGTTACAAAACGGAGGGTAAACTTTCCTTCTGGTAATTTTCCTCCCCTTCCAACTTCCTGTCGAATCTTCCGTCGTTACACCCCAAACTGGCAAAGTTTTCACGATCGAGTGCTTCCCGAACGTCGTCTAGCCGTAGTTTCCAAGCGAATAGAGATGCAATCAATGCAATACCTTCGTTTAGCCCTATTCCGTCAGCTGAATGTTGATGCAGCTTCTATGGTCTCGTGATGTATGCGGATAGGTTCGTTCGTTTGAGTCAAACCAGGGTTTCTTCGAATTCCCAGAGGTTTGTCCGTGCCAGTTCATTGTTTGTTTTACCCCTCGGAGAAGTAAACTTGATCTAGGAAAGCGCTGATGTGAAGTCATCAGCTTTTGGGCTTATGCTCGAATTTGTTGCAAATATTTTGATTGATTCTATATCAATAGACGACTTCGCCCCAAGTAGACAACCCACAATTTTCTTCACAAATTTACTATCACTGGGGAACGGGAATTTCAGGACAAATTCGACATGATAAGGTTCGCGTTATTCATAAATATCCGTAAAAGATGCCTTGGCTCCTCAAACAAGATAATTCCTTACAAATATAGGTTTTTGTTAAGATCATCTCTGATTGGCGGAAATTTGAGTTCGGATTCCTGATTTCATGTTAATAGCGTCAATTTTATATTGGATATGTTCCGCAAATCAACTTGGCCATTTCGGTTTTCCGTTCTGTAAATATGAAATATTCAGTTGGTTCCTGAAAAAAGGTTAATAACAGAATTTGATTGATAAAAAAACGTTCTTTCTGTCACCAGAACTACAATCAATGTTCTATGATAACATATCCATAGCATAGAACAATATTTATTTACTTTATGATCCATAGAACATAGACGAGACAACAATCAACAATGAAAACATTACTAAGTTTGGTCTATGGATCATAAGGTAAATATAGATCGTTCCATGATGTAAGTAAAACATCATGGATTGTTCTATGCGATGGATATGTTGCCATAGAACATTGGATGTCGTTCTGGTGACAGAAAGATTGCTTTTTTATCAATCAAATTCCGTAATTAACCTTGTTTTCAGGAACCAACCGGATATTTCATATTTACGGAACAGGAAACCGACAACCGAAATAACGAAGTTGATTTGCGGAACATATCCAATATAAACTTGACACTATTAACATGAAATCAGGAATCCCAACTTAAATTTCTGCCAATCAGAGATGATCATAACAAAACCCTATATTTGGAAGGAATTATCTCGTTTTAGGAGCCGAGGCATCTTCTACGGATATTTATAAATAACGCGAACCTCATCATGTAGAATTTGTTCTGAAATTCCCGTTCCCCAGTGATAGTAAATTTGTGAATGAAATTGTGTGGCAAGTTGGGCTGGAGTCGTCTATTAAGCGTTGAAGCTTTTTTATTTGTTTTGATACATAAAATGACAGTTTTGACTATATCATACAAAGGATCTTAGCCATTAACGAATTCGACATTTGTTATTAGAGTCCAAACCTGCTTTACAAATATCGAGTTATGATATGAGTTGTTTCTCTCGGAAGATAGAGTGCCATTTTCGGACGGAATCAATATCGGGATGGGTGACCGTATTGGCCACGAACATGTGCAGAAATATCACGAAAATAATAACAATTACGGTTCGAAGAATACTTCCTTATGGAGTTCCCCATTCATTGCACCGTCTAGACCTCTAGTCGCCCTATTTCACGATGAATGCATCCTACAGATAGTAAGTTGTATCCTTAAACCCCCAAATTTCGATTCCTAATCCAATCTTGGCATTCCTCCGGCCCGGAAGGAGCAACACGATCGAGACCGTCTGGCAATCGCGTCCAGAGATTGAAAAATTAGTTGGCGCCCAACATATGTTCGCAATTCTCCCCAATCTGGGCGGCAATTTTTTCCCAATTCGATTTGGAATTTCCACGCTAGGCGGCGTCGCGGCAACGAAATAAGAAAATAAGGATGAGCGACAATTCCACCAAGGGCCGATAGTGGATTTCCTTATACGACACGGGAGTAGACGATCTGTCAACCTCATTTATCCTCCTAATGAAATTTCCCACGCAATATAGCGGGCCAGGCCTACCAACCGTAGGGGGGAATTTTGAGACATCCCTGTCTAATTCCGATACGATTTAACAGTTGCTACAACTGGGAAGTGTCGAGAAAAAACTTTTTCGATGTATGTAACAATTTCTCATTTTTTTTACCAGTAATTTATTAAGTTTTTAGATCTTGCGAATATTAATTAAGCTCTGCTCACTCATTCGAAGTCAGTAGGTAGGCCGTGGAATAGTTTTTTTTTGAATTTTTGTAACTAGGACTTAGCCCAATAAACAAAGAAACGTGTAAACAACGTTGAATTTTTCTACGAACGCCACTACCAAACAAGATTGGAAAACCTGTTAAATGTAAGGAAATTCGTTACATTCTCGTAATTTGAAAACGTTGATCTGTTACGTTATTCAAGGTTATTTAAACTTTACAAACATTCGTTTTCAACGTGACTTTGTGACTTTGTAACGAGTTATCAACGTTTTAATTCCATCTAAATTAATTTTTTATTCTCGATATTTGTAGAGTAGGTTTGGACCTTAGTTTTGTTTTTCCGATATTTCCAAAAATACAGATTAGATCAAATTGAAATCTCATTCCATATTGTAAGATTACAGTTCGAAGGTTCATACAGAATGGGGGTTTTTCCTGAATTTTAAGGGATTTGCCAGGCATGCACGAAGTGGCAACGGTGTTTAGTAGGATAGCTTGTTTTACTATAGAATAATGAAATATTTATTCCTATTCTGTGGTACACACGTGTTATTTGTTAATATAACCAAAAAATTTGTTTCCTCTCGCTATTTGTCAGTAATATGACAGTCTGTGCTCTTCTTTTTCTATTCCTTGGTCGTTGTCTTCTACTCTAACCAGATCGAAGTGTAGCTATCTCTGTTTTCCTAAGCAAAGTAGCACATTTGACATTCTTTTCTTTCCGAGAAAGCTGAATTCGACGTTGCCATATCGTACCGGTGTGAACTTAACGGCCACTATTAGCGGCCAATTCTCCGATGATACCCGAACGAGGGCACTCAGTGGCGTGCGCCTGCCAACATAAACAAGCCGCCGGTAGAATTTTTTTTTCGAAAATCGTCGACCCTGTTATCGTTTCCTATTAAATCGAGGTCGTAGATCACGAATATGTCATTAGAAATCGTCCAGTGACAACCGTTTAAAAATTATGGCGGAAATAGTGAAAAAATTTCGAAATTTTGGTCAACTTTGAGACGTCGTGCCGACCAAAATAATGAAGCTGGGTGATGTCGAATTTTTTACGTGGAGTTCGATCCTTTATCTATGAATTAAAACAGATTTTATCGTCCTACTCTCATCGAGTCGGTAATAATGATTTTTTGAAAAAAGGTCCAAAATTTTGGAAATTCAAGGACCTCTCACGTCCAGGACGATTTTTTTTAAAAATATCTGACCTTATATTCTTGTTCTACGCCCTCGAATTAGTAAGTGTGCCAAATTTCACGGCGATAGGAGTCGGAAAATTATTTTTCGAAAATTGAGATTTTCTTAAAATTTTACCAAAAATCGAAAGTTCTCCGATCGACCTGAAATTTGAAACATATACTAATTCGAGGGCGTAGATTAAGAAAATCCAATCAGAATGTTAGTGGAGAGTCTGGTTCGTTTTTTATGGCCCGAGGAAAATCGAAAAAATTGGACCTTTTTTAAAAAAATCATAATTTTTCAACCAGAAGACTTACGTCTATAAAATAAGTGGCTACGTACTCACAAAGGATCCAGATATAACCAAAAAATTCGATATTGTCCAGCTTCACGCGTTTGATCTGTACGACGGCCCAAAGTTGACCCAAATTTCGAAAATTTCTCACCAAATCCGGAATATTTTCCAAACCGAATCAGTTACGCAAAATCTAATTACAGATTCGTAATCTACGTGTTCGAATCCATAATATATGATGTGCATATTGTCATAGCTTCAAAAATAAAATTTCGCACGGAATCGCTAAATCTTACCCCTCTGCGCTTTGATGTTTATTCGCGGTTCTTTATGAAAAATTTTTTAAGTCCCAAATAAATTTTTTTCTTCGAAAATCGTCGACCTTGTTATCGTTTCCTATTAAATCGAGGTCGTAGATCACGAATATGTCATTAGAAATCGTCCAGTGACAACCGTTTAGAAATTATGGCGGAAATAGTGAAAAAATTTCGAAATTTTGGTCAACTTTGAGACGTCGTGCCGACCAAAATAATGAAGCTGGGTGATGTCGAATTTTTTTATGTGCAGTTCGATCCTTTATCTATGAATTAAAACAGATTTCATCGTCCTACTCTCATCGAGTCGGTAATAATGATTTTTTGAAAAAAGGTTCAAAATTTTGGAACTTCAAGGACCTCTCACGTCCAGGACGATTTTTTTTTTAAATATCTGACCTTATATTCTTGTTCTACGCTCCCGAATTAGTAAGTGTGCCAAATTTCACGGCGATAGGAGTCGGAAAATTATTTTTCGAAAATTGAGATTTTCTTAAGGGTAACCCCTTAAAATTTTACCAAAAATCGAAAGTTCTCCGATCGACCTGAAATTTGAAACATATACTAATTCGAGGGCGTAGATTAAGAAAATTCAATCAGAATGTTAGTGGAGAGTCTGGTTCGTTTTTTATGGCCCGAGGAAAATCGAAAAAGTTGGACCTTTTTTAAAAAAATCATAATTTTTCAACCAGAAGACTTACGTCTATAAAATAAGTGGCTACGTACTCACAAAGGATCCAGATATAACCAAAAAAATTCGATATTGTCCAGCTTCACGCGTTTGATCTGTACGACGGCCCAAAGTTGACCCAAATTTCGAAAATTTCTCACCAAATCCGGAATATTTTCCAAACCGAATCAGTTACGCAAAATCTAAATCTTACAGATTCGTAATCTACGTGTTCGAATCCATAATATATGATGTGCATATTGTCATAGCTTCAAAAATAAAATTTCGCACGGAATCGCTAAATCTTACCCCCCACCCCTCTGCGCGATACGAGACCTTATTTTCCTAATAGAAGGGTCTTTTTTCAATGATGTTTAGGAATCAATATCGATTTTTGTCATTTTTCTCGGTAGTGGCAGCTATTTTACGAAATCAATATTTGATTTCTGAAATCATAGTCTCAATCCACTTCTAAGTGAGAAACTGCGAATATACTGGATATTTACATCCAATTTTGATGAATAAACAAGAATGAAGACAATTGTCAGCTAGTTTCAAGGAAACCGAAGCCGTTACGTGCTTACTACAACTCTACCGGCGGCTTGTTTATGTTGGCAGGCGCACGCCACTGAGTGCCCTCGTTCGGGTATCATCGGAGAATTGGCCGCTAATAGTGGCCGTTAAGTTCACACCGGTCCATATCGTGCACTCAAGACAAATCCCTTTAAATTTCAAATCCCCATTTTATTTTCCAGTTTTAGGTAATCAAACATTTTTTAAAAATATGATATTGAAATAATATGTTCGAAATGTGATGTTCTGAAGGTTTTTCATGAAAATTATTGCATTTTCGTTTAAAGGAAAAATCCCCATTTCATGAGGATAATATGTTCAGAATAACACAGAATATTTAATATTCGGAAAAAAAAAATTTATTTTTTTACACATTGTTCTAATGACACGATCTTCACGAAATTTTACACAAAGTTGTACATCTGCATTTTCAAACTAGTTGCCAACTTTCATCATAATTGAATTAGTATTTTCCGAGTTATTCCGTATATTGTTTTCGAATGAAAAAACAATTTGTTTCGAAAAAAATTTCAAGAAAAATTTTTTTTTTTGGATTTACTGACAACACGATCTCAACGAAATTCTACAAAAAGTTGCAAGTCTTTATGCTCAAACTAGTAACTAAGTTTCAATCCAATCGCTTCACTAGTTCTCGATTTATCAGGGATATAGCCTCAAAATTTCAAATGTATAACTCCGAAACCATTTGGCCGATTTGGCCCATTAACGAACTTAACCTTCGCATTTTGAAATGCAAACAACTCCCAAATTTCCAAGTCGATAGAATCTTCCGTCGGCCAGTACACGTGCGTGCGGCCGGCCAGGCAGAATCTATTTTGACAGGATCCGTTATCTTTGAATCCAACCTAGTCGTTTGAGACCATTTTCGGCTCTAAATTCGAAAATTACTGATATTTGGACGTAAAGATAGAACTCTGTTTCCCTAGAAAATGCGCGTAAAAATTTCGAACTTTAACATCCTGTATTTCGAAAAAGGAAAGTTCTGGCCCCATATCCATGAGAATTTCCTTCCCTAGAGTCACGCCTTTTCGTTTGCGCCCCCAATTCAAGAACACCCTGTATAATCCAACCAGATCGGAAACTATTGTGGCACTTAGTTTATACCGCAAAAATTCAACTTAACAACCTTACATACTCGCACCCTAGGGTTCGTCGACACCAAAACGAATTTTTCAACGTCTCCCACGACCAACACCGACCCATAAATTCGATTTGTCTCATTCTCCACCTCTCGGCACCCGACATTCCTCCCGACAAACGACCGTAAGAAGTTATTAAGTCACATCGTTCACGAACCTGCCCGAGGCTGCCTTCGGCGGCCTTCTTCGGATCCGAACGCCGCCAGCGCCATCTGTGAGATACCCGTGAAACGTCGAATTTACGAGCGTGTAATACGAAACTTCGGCGTTTTCAAAGCGAAACCATTTAATGGACAATTTAAATTCACATGCGGTCCATATGTTATAACAAAACGATGCTATATGTAATGCGCGATGATGTGTATGTACCATACGAAATTTCGTAGAGCATGTGTGTTGTTGGATTGTACGGAGTTTTTTTCGCAGCTGTGGAACGTTCCGCTGGAGGCGCCACAAAGTATTGCGGTGCGTTCCCAGACCTTCTGATGATGCTATTATTCACGACAAACTTGATGATGTTCATCATCGAAAAGATTTTTTTGGTACCAGTTGTTCGAATAGGAGCTATGTAATTTTGGCTAGCATTGGGATGGATAGGATTGCCTGAAGGTTCTGTTCGATTTTTTCTGTTGAATTTCGAAAATTCCTGAAATTAGACTTCTTGAAAAAATTCTTCAATTTTCTTTCGCCCGAATATTTTCATAATTTTTAGGTTTTTTTTAGGTTTTTACCCTCAGAAGCTTGAAGAAAACTATTATTACATTTATAAAGCTATTTTTTTTAGAAAAATAATAATGTAAAACGAAAAATTAGAGAATCAGTTCGAGGAGAATTATTTGGTCCATTTTTTGATATAAATTGACAACATTTGGCCTGATGCACTGAAAAAAGATGCAGAATTACGAAAAATCTCACATCAAGTGAATACGAAAGAATTGCAAGAAAAGATCTCTACAAATTTCTGCTTTATTGTCTGATGAGGAAATCATATATACAGTGCGCGTCAAAATTATGGAACGAATTCATTTTCTCAGAAGAAAAATATTTGGCAACAAAATCCTGAAGCAGGTCAATTTTTGTTTCACTTTTACTAAATTTATATGCACTTTTGAAGGATTTTTGTTGCACCCTGTGCCATCCCCATCAACCCCCTAAATTTTTTGAATAGGGAAAGTGGGTCATGTGGTACTTTTTTGGCAAGGTTTTTTGTATCTCCTTTACAGGCGTGCAGAAATTTTCAAGAAAAAAATTTTCTTTTTGAAAAATTAGTTACTTCAAAGAGGTTTTCAGTATGTGCACTTTGTCATGGCTCATTTACTTTGAGACGATGGTTCCTGATGAAATTTATCACCGAATGAAAGTCGACCATTACAGTTTTGTTCATGCACAACTTTCAACCCCTTGACGTGAAAAAAATTTTTTCCATTGAAGGGTTTTTAGGAGTTGAAAGTTATGCATGAACAAAACTGTCGACTTTCATTCGTTGACAAATTTCATCAGGTACCATTGTCTCAAAGTAAATGAGCCATGACGAAGTGCACATACTGAAAATCTTTTTGAACTAACTAATTTTTCAAAAAAAAGTTTTTCTTAAAATTGTCTGCTCGCCTGTAAAGAAGATACAAAGACCTTGCCAAAAAAGTACCACATGACCCACTTTCCTCATTCAAGAAATTCAAAGGGATGGCACAGGATGCAAAAAAAAATCCTTCAAAAATGCATAAAAATTTGGTAAATGTGAAACAAAAATTGACCTGTTTAAGGATTTTGTTGCCAAATATTTTTTTTCTGAGAAAGTGAATTTGTTCCATAATTTTGACGTGCAAATCATTCCGATATTTTTCATTATACAATTTTTTTTTCAAAAACTGTATTTTTACAAATGGTTCGAATCCCTAATCTTCAAAAGCTATCTTTATAAATAATAATTAAATGTAATTTTAATAGTTCTTTCCCAAATTTTAGGAGCGAGAACCTAAAAAAAAAACCTGAAAAATAATGTAGAATATCCCAAAGTATTTCTAGATCGACAAATATATTCAGCAAATTTCTGATAAACATCAAAAATACCTGCGTCACAAATAGATCACCAAAAATCTCTAGAAAAGCAAAAACATTAAATCAGGTCCAGTTAAAGGCTTATTGAAGCTATGTTCTCAAAAAATTTTGCATGAACCATGTTGCCACCTATTTCGACGAAATACTAGAATTCAATCTGATTGGATCAGCTCTTTTGGAGATAAAGGGAAACTAAAATTTCGAATGGATATCCTCGAAATCTTTGAGTGGTTTATACCCATTCACGAATTCGCATTTCGTAAGTGAGCCTCAAACCTGCTGTACAAATATCAAATCCCTGAGTTATGAACAACAAATAATCATCGTTACATTTGGAAACAAGAAAGAAATCGTACACAATTAAGATATCAGAATCTTCAAGATCTTTGTGTTGAATTTCCTCAGCAAAAAGTAAACTAATAACGCTGCTTCTTGTTGTCATTTTGATTATTTTTCGAACGGAAATATGTCCAAGAGTTTCCGCAACATATATTCAAATTCTGTGTTTGAATGAGAGAATTAATTTTATTAGAATAAAAGATTCTGACAACAAATTTCACTCAACTGTGCACTAATTGTTTTCCTTTATTTACAGGTATGTTTATTGGTCTTTGGAGAATAGAAGATTAGGCTGTTTGTAGTGAGTATATTTTAGTAACACCCTGAATATTTCGAAGTTGTATTCAGTTCACCACGGAAGATGGGTAAAATTCACCCTATGACTCCGCTCATATATTATCTTTTATATTTTTGTGAGTACAGAATCGGATCGAATTGCAATCTAGTAGCTGACTGAGAAATTCTGAAAATATAGTGATATGAAGTCAGTAGCGCGCATGTTCAAATTCGTGGGACCAAAAAATTTTTTCCCATCGTTACAACTACATATACAGGGTGACCCATTTTAACTTAGGCAGCCAAATAACTCGAAAAATAAGCACACTACGAAAAAATGTTTAGAATCAAAATTTCGTCATTTCGAGGGGGACGTACAATGACGTTAAAATGAGCCCCCCCACCCTTCCCCCTGGGCGGTGAGGGGGGTCAAGTTTGAAATCTTGAATAGGAACCCCTATTTTTTATTGCATATTCGGAATCTTTGGCTAAAAACACATACAATTTGTCTGAAACATTTTTCTCGATTCATGATAGATGGCGCTGTAATCGACGAAATTCAATTTCTTCGATTTCTCTTACTGAGAACCCATGCTTACGATTCTGCAATAAATTAACAATAAAAATACCACGTTTTCATTGTTACAAGTGTTTATGTATTTTTTTAACATTTGTACTCTGATAAAATTTTGGTAAAATGGCAAATTATACGCCTACAGAAGTCGTCGATATGCAGTTTCTTGAGAAGTAATTAATGAGTAATAAAAAATAATGAGAAGTTTGTTTTAAGACTAATTTCGAGTATTAACAATGAAAACGTGGTATTTTTATTGTTAATTTATTGCAGAATCGTAAGCATGGGTTCTCAGTAAGAGATATCGAAGAAATTGAATTTCGTCGATTACAGCGCCATCTATCATGAATCGAGAAAAATGTTTCAGACAAATTGTATGTGTTTTTAGCCAAAGATTCCGAATATGCAATAAAAAATAGGGGTTCCTATTTAAGATTTCAAACTTGCCCCCCCTCACCGCCCAGGGGGAAGGGTGGGGGGGCTCATTTTAATGTCATTGTACGTCCCCCTCGAAATGACGAAATTTTGATTCTAAACATTTTTTCGTAGTGTGCTTATTTTTCGAGTTATTTGGCTGCCTAAGTTAAAATGGGTCACCCGGTATAAACATTACGAAATTTTGCACTTTCCCGATTCAATCCCCAGAATGAGGCCGTAAAATGAACTTATTAATGATTTTGTGCTTTCAACTTATTATTACAAACTTCAATACACCACCGAAAAATTTAACAGATACAATTAAGGGAATCCCACACATAAATCTCCGATTCTACCAGACAGAAAAATACTATCCTATCATTGACGCTTGTACGTATTTAGAACTTATGCAATATAATCATGTAAAAAACTGTAATGGTAGGAACCTTGATCTTGTTTTCAGCAATTCTCACAGAGTTAATAATTTAGAACATTGTATGTCTCCATTGGTTTTGGAGAATCGACATCACCCTGCATTGGAATTTTTGTTTGAAATAGAGATGAACAGACATCTTCCGTCCAATATCTCTTCTTTTTATAGGTTTAAAGGGGCTGATTACGATATCATAAATCAATCCATATCTGATATTCGTTGGGAAGCTTTATTAACTAATGATAACGTCGATTGCGACTTGGACATTTTTTATAATAAACTTTACGAGGTTATCAAGACTCATGTACCTGAACAAAAAATTCGTAAACGTTTTCCTGTTTATTTTTCTAAAACTGCGATTAAACTAGTTGAGCGTAAAAACAAAATTCATTCCAAATGGAAAATCTATAAAAACATGAAAGATTTAGTAGAATTCAAAAATTTACGAAGAGCATCTAAGAAAATAATTGAATCTGATTACAAAAGATATATATCGGAGATTGAACAGAGGGTTACTGACGATCCTAAAAGTTTTTTTAATTTTACATCGAGAAAAGATCGTGACCGGGGTCTTCCGGGTTTGATGTCTTGGGGAGACAGATCAGCATCGTCCGGGGGGGAGGTGGCTGAATTATTTGCGGAGTATTTCAGCAGTGTTTATATAAAAAAAGACCGTCCTCATACGTCGGCTCGCCAAACATCTTGTTTTCCTCAAGTTAATCTTCCAAATCAACTAAATTACATTCAGTTTTCATCTCATGAATTACGGAGGGCATTGGAGGGTCTCGATGAGAGGAAGGGTGCCGGACCTGATGGCATTCCGTCATATTTCATTAAAAGATGCAGTTCTTCCCTTGTTGAGCCTCTAATGATAATTTATAATAAGTCTCTCAAGTCAGCCTATTTTCCGACAAGATGGAGGACTGCATCAATTATCCCAATTTTCAAGTCAGGAGACAAGAGTTTAATTAATAATTATAGACCCATTAGTAAATTGTGCGTTTTCGGAAAGGTGTTTGAGTCTTTAGTTTGCCCATATCTTTCAAATTTGTTCTCGTCGAAGATAATCGCGGAGCAACACGGCTTCACGAAGGGGCGCTCAGTCGAGACTAACTTGATAACATTCGTGGAGTTTTTGCAGACTGGACTTGACCGACGTGTTCAGGTTGATGTCATCTGCACTGACTTCAGCAAGGCTTTTGATAAAACTGATATCAATGTACATATCTCTAGCCTTGCGGGGGTTGGTGTGGGTGGCAGTATGCTTGGATGGTTTGAGTCATACCTGACCGACAGGCTCCAATACGTTTTGGTGGAGGGTTACTCTTCGGATCTTTTTGAGGCATGTTCCGGTGTACCTCAGGGCTCCCACTTGGGTCCCTTGTTGTTTTTAATATATATCAACAAGATTGCTCAATGTTTCACCAAATGTAAATTCCTCCTCTTCGCGGATGATTTAAAAATAATGAAAAGTATTAGCTCCGAACAGGATTGCCTGGATTTGCAGTGTGAGTTGAATGCTCTTTGTACTTACTGTAGTGGCAGTCAACTATACTTGAACTTGGATAAATGCCGAGTAATCACATTCACACGCAATATAAATAAAATTACTTATCCTTATACTCTTAATGATAGTGTCTTGTCTAGGGTAGATAACATAAAGGATTTGGGGGTAGTTTTTGACTCTAAGCTTCTCTTTGACCGTCATATGGATCAACTCGCTAACTCCTGCTTTAGAATTTTGGGCTTTATTACAAGAAAGAGTAGACATTTTATGAATTTGAAAACATTCACCGTTTTATATAACTCTTATGTTTACAGTAAACTCAACTTTGCGCCAGTGGTTTGGAGTCCAAAGTACTCAGTATATATCGACAGGCTTGAGAGAATTCAGAACAGATTCTTAAAGTTTATATCTTTTAAATTCAACTTTCGATTGACACCTAGAAATCCCGAAAACTATATTCTTCGTTTGGCTCAGTTTGGTTTCATTTCCCTTGAAAATAGAAGAAAAATCAGTGATGTCCTGTTCATGTATAAGCTTCTCAACGGTATCTATAATTCCCCTGATCTTCTGTCTTCTGTGACTTTCCATGTTCCATGCCGTTCCCTCAGAAGTGGTGATTTATTTCATATTCCCTTTCGTAACACCAATAGCGCGATGAATTCGCCTCTCTGCAGGATGATGCGATGCTGTAACTATTTAAGTGATGTTGATTTGTTCCATCTCAGCCATAATTCAATTAAGCAAAAATTAAGAAAAATGTATCTGTGTCAATAAGATCTTTGCTCTGTTTTGTTTTCCTGCTGTGCCGGGAGTTTTCTCTTTTTTAGTTGTTTTGCAATATTTTAACACACTTTGAATTTGTAATTAGTGGATACTTTGTTGGGTGGTTCACCTGTTTGTATTCCGAATTGGGTAAATAAATAAATAAATAAATAAATAAATAAATAAATAAATTACCGATACATCTCAAGAATTTCCGCTACCTATTAATCTAGTGGGGAACTATTTTAAAAGTTCTATAATTGTGAAAAGGAAGACTGCAAGGCACGACCCGACACTATGGAACAACATCAGTCTCTCTGGGTCTAATTGAAGATTACAAGGGACACATTCTAGACGTCATTGTTATCTTGTCTAAAATCTTGACGTGTTTTATTTTCATGTTAAGTGCGAGAAGGAATAATCGTGTATGAACAAAGATATGAAATACGTTTTTGACGACAAGAAGAGACAGCACTAGTAGGTTTTTTAATGGGTTATTAGTTTTGGTTGTCAGGTCAAATTATGCTTAGCTGACAAAGTTGTGATCACCCAGATCAAGGGTTGAATCTCCAGATGCGGTTCATTTACGGATTCTTCTGGATAGATAAAATATTATTCATTTTTCTAATGTTGGTAACAGTGGGCCATAGAAATTATAGTTGGAATTGTTATAGGTGTCTCCATCTTTGTGGGTCTATTTGAAGATTACAATGGACACATTCTAGACTTTCTAGATTCTAGGTGCAGGAAGGAATGAGCGTGTATGAACAGCGATATGAAATACGTTTTTGACGACAAGAATAGACAGCAGTTGTAGGTTTTTTAATGGGTTATTAGTTTTGGTTGTCAGGTTAAATTATGCTTGGCTGACAAAGTTGTGATCACCCAGATCAAGGGTTGAATCTCCAGATGCGGTTCATTTTACGGATTCTTCTGGATAGATGAAATATTATTCATTTTTCCAAAGTTGGTAACAGTGGGCCATAGAAATCATACTTTGAATTGTTATAGGTGTCTCCATCTTTCTATGTCTAATTGAAAATTACAAGGGACACATTCTAGACGTCATTATTTTCTAGTCTGGAATCTTGAAGTCGTTTTTTATCATGTTAGGTGCAAAAAGGAATAAGCGTTTATGAACAGCGATATGAAATACGTTTTTGAAGACAAGAAGAGACAGCAGTAGTAGGTTTTTTAATGGGTTATTAGTTTTGGTTGTCAGGTCAAATTAAGCTTGGCTGATAAACTTGTGATCACCCAGATCAAGGGTTGAAACTCCAGATGCGGTTCATTTACGGATTCTTCTGGATAGATAAAATATTATTCATTTTTCTAATGTTGGTAACAGTGGGCCATAGAAATTATAGTTGGAATTGTTATAGGTGTCTCCATCTTTGTGGGTCTATTTGAAGATTACAATGGACACATTCTAGACTTTCTAGATTCTAGGTGCAGGAAGGAATGAGCGTGTATGAACAGCGATATGAAATACGTTTTTGACGACAAGAATAGACAGCAGTTGTAGGTTTTTTAATGGGTTATTAGTTTTGGTTGTCAGGTTAAATTATGCTTGGCTGACAAAGTTGTGATCACCCAGATCAAGGGTTGAATCTCCAGATGCGGTTCATTTTACGGATTCTTCTGGATAGATGAAATATTATTCATTTTTCCAAAGTTGGTAACAGTGGGCCATAGAAATCATACTTTGAATTGTTATAGGTGTCTCCATCTTTCTATGTCTAATTGAAAATTACAAGGGACACATTCTAGACGTCATTATTTTCTAGTCTGGAATCTTGAAGTCGTTTTTTATCATGTTAGGTGCAAAAAGGAATAAGCGTTTATGAACAGCGATATGAAATACGTTTTTGAAGACAAGAAGAGACAGCAGTAGTAGGTTTTTTAATGGGTTATTAGTTTTGGTTGTCAGGTCAAATTAAGCTTGGCTGATAAACTTGTGATCACCCAGATCAAGGGTTGAAACTCCAGATGCGGTTCATTATCAGATTCTTCTGGATAGATGAAATATTATTCATTTTTCTGAAGTTGGTAACAGTGGGCCATGGAAATTATAATTTGAATTGTTATAGGTGTCTCCATCTTTCTGGGTCTAATTGAAAATTACAAGGGACACATTCTAGACGTCATTATTATCTAGTCTGGAATCTTGAAGTCGTTTTTCATCATGTTAGGTGCAAGAAGGAATAGGCGTGTATGAACAGCCATATGAAATACGTTTTTTACATGAAAAGACAGCAGTAGACGTGTTTTTAATGGGTTATTAGTTTTGGTTGTCAGATCGAATTAAACTTGACTGACAAAGTTGTGATCGGCCAGATCAAGGGTTGAAACTCCAGATGCAGTTCATTTGCAGATTCTTCTGGATAGATGACATATTATTCATTTTTCTAAAGTTGGTAACAGTGGGCCATAGAAATTATAGTTTGAATTGTTATAGGTGTCTCCATCTTTCTGGGTCTATTTGAAGATTACAATGGACATATTCTAGACTTTCTAGATTCTAGGTGCAGGAAGGAATGAGCGTGTATGAACAGCGATATGAAATACGTTTTTGACGACAAGAATAGACAGCAGTTGTAGGTTTTTTAATGGGTTATTAGTTTTGGTTGTCAGGTCAAATTATGCTTGGCTGACAAAGTTGTGATCACCCAGATCAAGGGTTGAATCTCCAGATGCCGTTCATTTTACGGATTCTTCTGGATAGATGAAATATTATTCATTTTTCCAAAGTTGGTAACAGTGGGCCATAGAAATTATAATTTGAATTGTTATACGTGTCTCCATCTTTCTGGGTCTAATTGAAAATTACAAGGGACACATTCTAGACGTCATTATTATCTAGTCTGGAATCTTGAAGTTGTTTTTGATCATGTTAGGTGCAAGAAGGAATAGGCGTGTATGAACAGCCATATGAAATACGTTTTTTACATGAAAAGACAGCAGTAGACGTGTTTTTAATGGGTTATTAGTTTTGGTTGTCAGATCAAATTAAACTTGACTGACAAAGTTGTGATCGGCCAGATCAAGGGTTGAAACTCCAGATGCAGTTCATTTACAGATTCTTCTGGATAGATGAAATATCATTCATTTTTCTAAAGTTGGTAACAGTGGGCCATAGAGACGACAGTAGTAGGTTTTTTATTGGTTATCAGTTTTAATGTAAGGTCTAATTATGCATGGCTGACAAATTTAAATTATCCAGATCGAGGGTTTAAGATTGGGTTCATTCATTCACAGATGTTTTTTATATAGATAGGTTTCAAAGTTTTCATTTTTCTGCAGTTCCTAACACGATGCAATAGAAATAATCTTTGTAAGTCTGAATATAGATCATACAGGATACATTGTTATTAACATCAGTGTTATCAACGCAAAAATCTTGACGTGACACCTTTTTCTCACGTCGAAACCTTCATAACAAGTGGTTTGAATGGATCAAGCGCTTGTTCAAGCTTTGAAAAACATTGACCTGGACATTTATCAGCATTTTGCTGTGGGTTCAATCTACGTCGAAAGTCATGGAAAATCATGGCACTCGAAATGGCAATGAAAATGTCAGATTTAACATATTCCCATCAGTGTTGCCATTTCTCAAAACTCAAGAATCCATGCTCGTTATCCAAATAACAACAGAAAATCGAAACATCACTGCTATACAAGTTACCTCCTCAACCTTAACTTCGAATTCTCCCCGCTTTTCCGAAAAAAGCGTAAACTTGCAACGTCGCAAATTCCAACTCACCCTCGCATTGTCCTCTTGTTCTCATCAGCGAACCACCCTCGAGCAAGGCAGGGTTCGCGGATATAAATAAATCAATCTATACCAAGACAACTCTAGCGAGAAATAAGAAAATCTGCAGGAAGCTTTGGGCGTAACATATGTTCGTATACATTTTCCGCGAAAAACTAGGGGAAAATTATGTCGCTTTTCCTGGGAGTGTACGTTATAATCAACAAAGCGAAGCGAGTTATTACTCTTTGTGGGGTGTCCCATGTTTTCGCCCCATATGTGAAGTCAGTTCGATGCATCGATCATAATTGCTGACAGAACAAGAAAGAAAAGTTAACGGTTCTGTCATTAGAAAAGAAGATTATTCAGGATAAAACTGGTTATCTGTGGAGAAACGAAAAAGCAATAATATACAAAAAGTCCCAAATCTCCCGATAATTGCTACTCTAAGTACAAATGGCAACCCCGCATCATGTCGATATAGCGAATCTAATCCCACAAAAATGCAAATTCTCAAAATAATTCCATTCTTTACTTCCATTTAACTTTTGTAGATACCGTGAATTCCCACAGAATCAAGTTACACACCTGTTATGCGTTGTAGGGCCTCAGAAGCGCTGATTCAGTGTTCCCAACTGTCCGCCGAAGTTTTATTTACACCACAGAAACGTTCTCGTTAGTCGGTACTCTTCATATCACTTTATTTATTTCTCCAAATCCACGCGAAGCGATAAACTGGAATTTCTCATGGTTCTCACTTTGGGTACACGTCAACGGGACTTTATTTGTGATTTTTATGATGCCATAAACACGTATACCCCAAGTAAAACAAACATTCCTCGGCAATCTACCATATGGGACCCACCCAGTCACCCCTCCAGGCCTGCTACGATGAAAAGCCTCGCTATTCCAGAAGAACAAAGAAGAAGTAAAGTGAACGACTTCAAATGTTTCTTTAATTGTCTAGCTCTGCAGAAGTAATATGGAATTATTCTTTTGTGTCGGATGAATATCTGCGCAGATGGGGGCGCTTCGGGCGTTTTCGACTTGATTAAATGTTTCTACGTTGACATATGACATTGCTAGATGGAATCTACCCGCCGGTGTTTTTTTGCGGGGTTTTTAATCAACTGGATGGGTGGAAATTTCATATTGGAAGTTTTGGAGGTGAAAACCCATCAGGTTGATTGAAAACGGCGGAAGTTTCGAAGAATATCTGTAGATGTGGATTTGCAATCGAAATTGACATGTCACATTGTGTGAACCCTGAAGTATAATATCTATAATGAATTTTAGTTCAATATCTAGTGAAATGCTGATACTGGGAGAAAAGAGCATATGCACAGTTAACGGAAATTTATAAATTACGCGAACCTCATCATATAGAATTTTTTCTGAGATTATCCTTCCCCAGCACCAGCAAATTTGACGAAACTCTCGGGTTATTGGCAGCCTGAACCGAAATCGTCTAGAATGGAGTTTTTCCTGAATTTGGGTTATTTGTGTTAGTTTTTCAAGTCCCTGTTGAATGTTCAAAAATTAAGTCGCATTAGTTTATCATTGATACGTTTATTTATATTTGTGGTCCACTCCGAAATAATAAATTCTGAGATTAGTATTCGAGCAGAAATGCCTCTTCAGAATGTTTACATTATACATGTGCATGAGCCGAGGGACCATGAAGAAAAGCTTACATTTCGTTTTTTAAGGAATGATAGATTCTTTCTAGATTATTAGAGTTAGTTCTCATTTAACACTCCATGAGTGAAGAAAACTTCCAAGCGCCATTTGTTGCCAATAAAGAAATTGCATAAGAACGACGAACCTTTCTTTCATTTCCACATAGCCTTTCCAACAATTTGTGCAAATGTAAATTCGAACATAATTATTAGGGGTTTGATTCATCATTTTCCCAAAATCCTTCAGAAAGTATCCGAAATCAGATTTCAAAATTGGGGTTTGGGATTTGCCAGGCATGCACGAAGTGACAACGGTGTTTAGTAGAATAGCTTTTTCTGCTATAGAACAATGAAATATTTATTCCTATTCTTTGGTACACACGTGTTCTTTGTCATTATAACCAAACGATTTCCGTTTGCGATTCGTCATTAATATGACAGTATAACAGTCTGCGCTCTTATTTTTCTATTCCTTGGTCGTTATCTTCTACTCTAACCAGATCGAAGTATAGCTATCTCTGTTTTCCTAGGCAAAGTAACACATTTAACGTCCTTTTCTTTTCGAGAAAGCGGAATTCGACGTTGCCATATCGTGCACTCAAGACGAATCCCTTCAAATGCAAATCCCCATTTTTATTTTTCAGTTTTAGGTGATCAAACATTTTTTTGAAATTATAATATTGAAATCATATGTTTGAAATGTGATGTTATAAAGGTTTTTCATGAAAATTACTGCATTTTCGTTTAAAGGCAAAACACCTATTCGACCACGAATTTCTCATCAGTGAGTCTGATCTGATCATTAGGGGCCATTCTCGATCTTAAAATCGATAATCACAGATTTTTGAATTGAACAATGACCCTCTCCTTCAACAGAAGAAAAAGCACGTAAAAATCATCCTTATCATGACTCAACAATTTCTACCACACTCGAACACCATCCAAGCGCTCCATATACGACGAAATCCCTCGAACCCATCTTTAATTCAGCAGGACCCAATCCCAAAAAACAATCTCAGACGTTTGTTAAAATTCGACAACCTAAAAACCCGCCATCCACCATCTCGTCTTGTTAAACGACCAGAACATCGAACAAAAACCCCGACTAACATGGCTGCAACGAGCACGGACCACGTAAAACTCGAATTTTGTACTCCGTGGGACCATAGAGACGGTTCACATAACCTAAATCATCGATTTGACAAGAAACGGTACAAAAAACAGTCTACAGTCCTCAAATATAAACAGGTACGTGTAACTTGTCGACAAGGAATGCGTTCAGCATAACTTATTTCGTATTTACCCGAGACATTAGTACCCCTTACCGAAATAAAATACATAAATCATATCATAACTAAGTGTAAACATATAAATAACTGGAAAAGAAACACCCTCGGATTCTATGCGCCCAACTCGAGCGCTTACATAAATTACCCACCCCGTAAATTATATCAACATCTCGCAGTAAGTGCCGGGACAAGCGGGTTTTTTTCGTTATACGTCACTTTCAACTTGTCAACGAGATTCTCTGAAAGAATTTAATGCAGCGTTGACAGCCGCTAACATCGCGGTTATGGGAGAAAGAAAGCGACTCGATGATCGAGACGATTCTATGCCTGAAATCGTCGCAGATACCGTGCTGAAAGCATTATCGACGGTGTTCTGTGGCGGGAATTAGATAATTGAGACCGTGGAATTTCACGGAATTGGGAACACAGACGGATTTATGGGAACGTGAGACGTGAAAATCATATTCCAGCGTTGCCAACTGTCTGGACGTCTGCGTTGAGATTCGAAATGTTTTATTTACGTTATAGAAATGGAGGTTTTTATTACGATTAATCCTGTCGAAGTTTCGTTTTGTTTGTTTATTCAAATTCAAATGATGCTGGTCATCGAAAATTCCATGCACTTGAGAGATTGCTGTATACTCCATTCACTTTTATAAAGTATCCCGGTTGGCCATGATTTAGGTCTATCATGTTTTTGTAACTAAAACCAAGGCAGGTTGGCGCTCCTGAAATATTGCCAATGTCAAAATAATTCGACGCGAGGTTGCCAATTTCTACTCTCTTTCAATTTCAATAACAATTCAGCTTCAGCCATAATAAACTATTAAATTAAAATTTCGCTTTGATTGTATTGTATTGAGCCTTAGGTAGGTTGTCATGTTTGAATTGAACAAATTCCTTAACGAATAATTTCAAAAGTTATATATTTCGTGCAATTTTTTCGATAGGAAGTAGTACATAGAAAATGAACTTGGTGTATCCTATGTTGGCAGAACATTGAATTTTATACACGAAAATAACATGAATCATACAATATCTCATTCAATGCTATTTTTTCTAATATTATAAGAATTGCTTTTTTCTGGGAATTGAATATTTGAGTTAACTTCAAAGTATGTCCATAAAACATAATTCCATATCTTGCTTTTGACTCGAGTACTGCATGATAGGTAGTTTTCATGGAGAATTTATCCAGATGTCTTGTCATTACACCCAAAGATAACAGACTGAAGCTAAGCTGCATCCCAGTTTAGAAATATGTTCTTCCCAATTAAGTGTATGTATCATTCACGTAGATTCCCCAGACCTTTGTAAATGAGGTTAGTTCTTTTGAGGTTAACTGTGACACAGGTTTCGAAGTACTACTACATTTTCATACTGGAATATTTCAAGTTGTGCAACAAGGTATTTAAATGACTTCTGTAGGCTTATTTCTTGAGAATTTAGAAAAGTAGGGAATTCAAAGTAACGGACTACTATATCCATCATTTTTTAGTAAAATTCCAAAACACTCGATTCTTGATTTCCGTACAAGAAAAAAGCATTACTGAATCTTCCAACCATGTTTACATACGTGAATTATTTCCAATATTGTCATAGATAAAAAAGTTTCTTCAACATCCTCCAGGTCTTTAGAATTATTGAATTCACAGAATATTTTCTCAAATTCATTACTTTCCAAATATAGATTGACATTTTGAAAAATAAGTAATTACTACGACCTCTTTGTAGAGAGGACAACGTTGTGTAGTTATCTGATAGGAAAATGACAATAACCTAACATTTTCAAAATATACACGGTGAAATCTGTCAGGATGTCATGGCAAACCGGGATACTTTATAAAAGTGAATGGAGTATGAGTAGTTTTTTCAGAGTCGAAGAACTTAAAATTGAAACAAGACAAAAAAAAATTAATGATTCTTACGGCCGGTAGAGCGCATTTAAGGTGAGTTTTTCTGTATAATGGTGTCTCAACAAATGCTTATGGATTATCATCACTCCAAAAGCGGAAATTCTGTTTCCTCGCATGCTTGATAACCAATTTAACCTCACCTCAAAACAATCGATAATTGTAGAATCAGCTTTGTAAGAAAATAGTGTTGCCAATTTAAAGTTCTCCGCCTCTTGAAATCCATTAACTCTAGTCATGGTTTGTAGGAAATCAATTTATCTGTTATCGTGAGTTCCCACTTGCAAGGTTTCACTTAAAACTCAAAATCAAATCATCACTTGAATCTAATTGACTAGGAACTTTCATTGATGTGATTTGGTTTCTAATTCCTTCCCCATTTCAAAGAATTTCAGACAATGATAGAATAGAGTTACGAACTGGATACAAGTATTCCTCAATCTTCGCGAGACAAGCGTCAACGATCCACATGTGGCCCTTGCACTCCAACGGGACCCTAGAGTGTCGTTTCATTCGACCATTTCAGCTACTTGCAACATCCCAACGACTGTCCTCCTGTTCCGTACAAAAATTTTACGCCCCTTAAAACATATGTTGCTTATTTGTTCTACTATCCCCATGAACGCGCTCTTTCTGATCTCAAATGAGGCCGAACGAAGGAAGAAAAAGAATTTTACATCTGCGTCTGTGATTTGACAGAGTGTTTGTTTTCAGTTCAACTGTGAAAGGGTCGAATGAGTTTAGCCGTGTACACTGTAACAGATTTCGACGTTTTTTCACTCGTTTTTATGCGATCAACCCTAAGAATATTCCCGATACCATGAAAAATTCAAGACTGAAGCCCCTTCGCGTTGTTGGACCCAGCCGTCGGTAAGACAGAGATCTGTAAAACTTGAAAGTTACGATGAATCCTGAATTATGAATCCAAACTCGCAGAACGATGCATTATTAACGTTGCGTAGAGGGTTGCTTGCAGAGGTCGAGGGGAGGGTTAGTATTCAAGTCCGCTAAACCCCTTAAGCCTCAAAACCCTTCTCTCACTCTTCCACTCGGGCTTACAACGGCCCCGGCATTTACGGGATTTAGCTAATCCTTCACTTTCCCACCTTTTATATCTTTGCAAAAACTGTCACGAAATGCCGGATAAGCTCGGAAAACTTAGCTTTCTTACACATACAGCTTCCATAATTTCAAATTACCGTGAACTTTCGGGATTTGCGCCTGAGACGCATCGCTCAAGATGATTGTCTTTCAGAAAAAAGGGTCAGAACGCGACAAACGACGTAAGATGTTAGGCTAATACGTTTTGAGAAGGCCATTCTTCATTTGAAACCCTACTTGATCTATGCTCCTCCTCAGAACTTTTTAAAACGTTATTCTATGCTTCTATTTTGACGTATATACATCGCAACCAAGGTTTATAATGAATAGATAAATATTTCTGTATATTCTGTGGTCCGGGTAAACTTTGACGGAGCTTAACACGTCCTTCAGTAGGTCAGGGGCGGATCCACACCTATTGTCGTGGATTTTCTCTAATTTTATCAGATTTTATAACTTCCAATGTTGAATATCTCGAAAACGGTTCATTTTAGGAGAAATAATGAGGGAAAATTGAGGATTCTATGACTATGGGTTCTCATGATGGCAGAAAATAAACTTTATCTGTATTCTTCATGCTAATTTCTCATATTTTCATGGATCAGGATGTCAATCCCCAGAAAACTGTTCGAAGTAAGATCAAATTGACTACCTACTGTAGAATACGTGGCATATTTACACAAAAATTCGGAGCAACCATGTCTAAGCTACAAAAGAAAAACTTATTTCTTTGGAAATTTAAACAGCCTGTATCTCCTTATTGGGGCCAAATCTGGAAAAATTGATGAGAGTAATCTATAGTTGAAGTTAGTGTACAACTTTAAGACTCGCCCTATATATTCCCCTATCTATGAACCCGATCGCAACTTTATTTTGATTTTTGTGAAACTTTCATAATTCACTAGTGAGCATAGAACAAACCGAAATTAACCCCGAAGCTCCACCACGTGCGGAAACACCATAAAACAATAGTATTCCATCGGATGCATCCCTTAAAAATCTGAAAATTTCATTTCCAACGTCAATCCGTTCGTTTTAGTCCGCGATACACCGCCCAGACCGACAGGAAATAGCAAATTAGCGAGTCTGTTTCCCGCGCTAATGAGCAGTGAACCGACCATAGAATCTCGAGTTTTATATTCCACCGTGAATGACCTCTCGTTTTCAGTGTTCACGGTGAGATGCATGAAGTTGGCCGTAAATGAAGCTTTTGATTTCGCTGGAATTTTGTTGTTTTGGTTTTGCCGGGGATCACTAATTACTACGAGATGAATATAGGGTTTTATTATGTCGGGCGCCATTAAGGTTTAATCAATCATTTGAATAGGATCATTTTAGGCGCTTTTCGAAGGGGTAGTCAATGGGTTCGAAGATAAAATATGGATTTCACATTGTATTTTGGTTCCTTGAAGGCGAGACAAAATATTAGCGCTTCACAAAGATATCATTATTATACAGGGTGAGTTTTTAAGTTGTACATTAATTTAAACCATAGATTCCTCAAATCAAATAAAATACTTTTTTCATTTACCATTTCGCCAGATTCGGCTCTCGTAAAAAGTTATAAGCGTTTAAATATTTCTCAATGAGCTGATACACTCCTTCACTTTCTTTGCAAGTTCACCACAGATATCTCGTACTGTGATCTCTTTGGCAGAATATCCAATCCAATGTTTGAAATTAAAAGAAAATGATTGAACAACTCAACAACTATTGTGGTCATTTTTGTGTTTATCAAATTCACGGATTATTTGTGATTATCTGTCGTTATAATATTTTTGTTGTCCTTTGATTATCTTAATAGACATCATTATTATAAACATCATTTACTCACTTAATTCTTATGATTTGGTGCTTTTTGCGATATTATCGCAAGGAAAACATTTCACTACACTAGACTTCTGAAACAGTGATTTCTACTCGATATTCTTGAGATATTTGATTTCATTCCATTATAAAATTATACACAATTACATCCTCGCCCACTCTCATATTTGAAACTACATAATTATTCTTATTTTCATCAAACTTATACATGGATTATATGAAATCAATAATCTAACCTAAACACATTAATTGAACTCTATGGAAAGTCAGGTTCATAGACATAAAGACCTAGCCTCCATATCTGTGGTCTGATCACGAAATAGCATAGACCTTATAAAAGTACATTAGTTCTATGCGAAATAGAAAAATATTTCTGTGTATTCTATGGTTCGGATAAACGTAGACGGAACTTAATTTACCGCCTTTACTAGATCAGGGACGAATCCATAAAAACGAGGTAATTTCTCTAATTTTATCAAATTTTTTAACATTCAACGTTTAATATCTCCAAAACGGTGCGCGTTCAAGGAAAAATTATAAGGAATAATTAAGTGTTCTAAAATGATTGAAGATTCTTATTCTGACAAAAGATAAGCTTCATCTGCAATCTTCATGCTAATTTCATATAGTTTTATGAATCGTTGAGTCTGTAACTCGGAAATTGTTTGAAGTAGGATGGAAGTGATAACTGCAGAAGTTGTGTCATATTTATGGGAAACTTCACACCAAAATTCATCTTATTGAGAGTCACCATACCAAAGTTAAAATAGAAAAACTGATTTCTCTTGGAAATTTCAACAGTCTGTATCTTTTTACTGGAGCCGATTCTGGAAAAATGGCAAATGAAAAGAGTGTTTTATTTGATGAGAGGAATCTACGGTTGAAATTAATGTACAAATTAGAGACTCACCCTGTATAACCTCGATCAGGACCACCGAATATTCATGAAGAATTAATTAAACGTCAAAGAAACTCATGAATCATTTTGACGTTACTAAATGTCAAATCATCCGCATGACTTGAATTCAATTTTCAATTACAAGAATTGGTACGACGTCTTTGTGCAACAATCGTGCTCAGTTTGAGAGCAAATGACTTTCATTTCAATCATTCAGCCGATCGAAATTATTCGTATCATCAATAATTTAGGAGCAGCGTACTGGTCGAACTTTTAAGGTTATGTTCATCTGACAGGTTACAAAGAATGAATTATAAAGTTCGAAAGAGGCGGGACTCGTAATCAATCACAAAAACAATGAGCGCCTTGGTTTTTACCGTTCTTAAGTAACGATTTAATGATGTAGCTTCACATTGGCTGGGTTGTATCGATAAGTGATCATTGTTTGTTCGGTTGGTATGAATTTCTTCAAGTGAGGTTGCAGATTTGCTGACTTGGGTGGCCTTCGTCTCAACATACTGGGTGTGCCGTGGTGGAATCTTATTTTCGACATTATTTGCTTACAGCCTTTATAAGACTTTTTTTGAGTTGAAACTGGCCTTAAAAATTATTTTCTTGAAGGTTTTATAACCAATCTGACCAGCTATGCACATCTCAAAGACTCACGCTGTATACACACCAAAAATGAATACTCCATTCACTTTTATAAACTATCCCGGTTGGCCATGATTTAGGTCTATCAAGTTTTTTTACTTATAACTGACGCAGGTTGGCACTCATGAAATATCAGCAATGTCAAAATAATTCTCAGGGACGTTGCCAAATGCCATTGCCAATGTCTACTCTTGATCTCAACATAATCATCACGCTTGGAAACTAAAAATGCCGAAGGTAGTTTTGAAGAAGCAGAGACAAAGTATCAGGAAGTGCTATGTAGAATTGAAATCTGCTTTTTTTGATAGTAACCCTGATATTCTGGAATCAATAATTTATTACAAGCTATCCAACATTTTCGACGTATGTGGGTGAAAACCATAGATATAACAAACCATGGATGAGGCCTGTCAGCTTGCATTGTGTAATCATATGTTGCCGAGAGAGATAGAGCTAGTGGTGGCAGAAAGCCCGCGTATTCCATTTAAAAAGCATTAAATGCGTATGAAAATTCTGTTTTTTATTCGTTTTTCCAGAGAATTTTCGGAGCAAATATGAAAATAATGAGAGATCACATTGGCTAGAGGATTATTTGTTTTTATAGCTACAAAAATAGATTACTGAAAATAACAGGAATTAGATAAAAATTATTGATGTAGGTATTTTTTTCTTGGCGCAAGCTTTCGAGATTTTATTATTCCTTTATCAGGAGAACTAAAAATTCACAATGCAGTAGGAGCATTAAAATGAAAGATTATTTTATGATATAGAAGTATTATATTTGACATCAATGATAATTAGTAGGTGAAAATATTGCTGAAAAATATTGACTTAAGACGAAATGATACTCTATATTCAATCATTTTCTTGATTCGGGGATATTGATTAATCAGAATTTATAAAATCTAAATGAGTCATATGAAAAAATGGAGTTGAGACCACCTATATATCTCTTCTTGAATTCATTATTTTTTCATTTCGTGCAATTCTATTTTTTTAATATCTTCTTCGAACTCTATTATTTTCTAATAAATTAATCTCAAAATTTGGTTCATGTTTTTCTTTGTTCTGATATCACAAAAATGTACTAAGCAGGTACTTAAAATTTCAAGGACATCACGGAAGAAAAATAAAAACCTATAGAAGCACTGACGTGAAGTCAGCAGCTTTTGCGCGCATGTTCAAAAAATAAAACACCAAAAGGAAACACTCGCAAAAGCTGCTTACTTCACTTAATTGCTTTTCTAGGTTTTATCGAGTTATTCTGGAAATTATTCCGGAAAAACGATACCGACGGAATAACCACGATATTTGACCTATTTCTTCCCATTATCTCAGAAAATTATAATCGTATCGAATTGAAAATTGGTACACACAGATGTGAGGTATGACGGTCAAGGTCAGAGCACATTTTTTTGGAATGTGATCAATAGTTTCCGAAAAAAAAATTTTTTTCGAAAAAATTTTCGAGAAAATTTTTGTTATATTTACTTACAGTACGAACTGAAAAAAATTCCGCAAAAGTTGCGCGTTGTTTTGCTCCAACTAACTGTAAAGTTTCAACTCAATCGCTTCATCAGATTTTGAAATATCAGGGAAATAAACTCAAAATTTCAAACCATTATTGCTTCGAAACCGTTTTACCGATTTAGCCCATTAACGAACTTAATCACGGCATTCTGATACACGGCCTACCCTGGAAGTTTCAAGTCGCTAGCTTGCTCTGTTCGATCGTTATCGTGTCCACTGTCGGACGGCAGAATCGATTTTGACACTGGATTCGTCATCAGCGAGTCCAACCTAGTAGTTTGAGACCATTTTCGGCACGAAATTCGAAAATTACAGACATGTGGATGAAACGAAAGCACACTGTTCCCCCTAATAAGAACATGCACGCAAAATGCTGATTAATATCGCCGTGATGTTCAATTAAATAAAACTTTCAATTAGTCCAAAATCCAATGTTGGAAGAATTATTCAACATTTATTAACATTTGAGATTTAATAACTTGATTCATTTGAACAAAATTCCATTTATACCAATGTTAATAATAATTTTAAACAAAATGCTTGCTGCAAAATGAAATGGTGTCCGTGGGAACAAAATTTTTTCTTCGTGCCGCCACTTACCATCTTTTCCTCAGGACATTGTCCTTTGAAAATCTGTAATATTTAGAAAGTCATATCTCTTATTCAGAAATTAGGAAAAAAATAAAATAAATCAGTTTTAATTAAATAAAAACCCCTTGTGAAATTTTATATTTTGGCCTTTTTACAACCTGTTTGTGCAGTTTACGGCTGATCAAGATTTAACCATGTTCTGTAACTATAATATACACACTTAAAAAAGAAAACTCTTTGAAAAATCTTACAAAAAGCATGAAATAAGATGCTTTTGAATGCGATTTGGCGGCTTCTTGCCACTGCTAGCTCAATCTTTCTCTAGACAACACGTTTCTCTTTCCCTCACCGCTTCCATTGTAAGTTATAATTTCTATGGTGAAAACCGACGAATTATATTTTATATGAATAGATATTTATTTTTTTAGCTGCACCTCACCACAATAAGATTTTAAGTGAGAGAGACAAAAAATAATTTCCTTCTATTGGTGCACCCAAAAAGACACTGACTGAAGACTTCAAAAAGATCTGCAACGACAAATTTAGAATTATAATTTGAAAAATGAACACTTTTCGATTGATACAGTACTCACTTTTGCAAAGGAACATTTGGAATATAACGGAGGACAGATCACTTTTTAAAATTATAAAAACAATGGGTAACAAATACAAAAGGGTAAATGAACGCAAAATGTTATGTGAGCAAAAACATGTTGCAGCCAAAATTTCTTTCTGCGCAAATTTTCACAGTATAAATCGTTGGATATGAAAATCTTCAGATTTGTGTAAATGAACATTTTGATAAATACGCAATTACTACGACCTCCCTGTCGAGAGGACAACGTTGCGGAGTTATGTGACAGGAACATGACTATAACCTAACATTTTCAAAATATACAGGGTGAAATGTGTCAGAATGTCATGGCCAACCGGGATAGTTTACAAAAGTGAAGTGGTGTAGTAAAACTTCTCAAAAATTTGGAATGCCAGACCATCCTTCACCTCCGCGAATTTTCTTTGAAAACCTCCACCGGATCTAATGTCGTTTGTCTAAACCCGGAATTGTTCAAAGGGAACCCGGAATCGGGAACTGTTCGGCGTCTCCCGCCAATCAAGGCCTCCCCTACCCGTTGCCGTCCTTCCAGAAACGCGCCTAATCAAATGAACAAAAGACGTGCGACGACCGACAACAACAGCAAAATCCGCACATGCAACGTCTCAGACACAAAGGGGTGTAAATAATAAATGAGCAGAAAGGGATTTCGCACCCTGGTCTGCGTTTTATGGCCGACGCAACCTCCAAAACAAAGACTCTTTCGAATTCTTCGATGCGGGAGGGTCGTCCACCTTGTTTTAGAAAGTGTTGAAATATCGCGGTGCATCTTTGTCGTCTTTTTTACCTACCGGTGGTATTGATGGCATAAGTTCGCGCGCGCATGCGCCTCATGATGAAATTACTGTATTTTGGCTCTTCAATGTTGATGATGCTAATTCATTAACTCCACTCTTCCATGTTTCGAAAAATTATTGAGTGTCCCTTGTACTAGCTGAATTCACATTATGGGTGGAATTTGTTTAATGAAACGTGAAAAACGTGATAGGGTGGCAGAGATACAGAGCGTAGGTATTCGAGATGAAAGAAATGCCGCTTTGCATTGTAACGTATTTTTTTTCAATTGTTCCAATGAAACGATCATCAGTATTTTTTTAATGAATCCAAAAAAAAAATAGCGAGAAAGATAATACAAAATTTGACATATTAGATCCGGTCGAGGTTTTCGAAGGAGAAAATACAGGGTGAGTCTTTGACCTTGCAGAATATTTTAACAGAAGATTCTTGAAGCTGAAAGAAACACATTTGTTCTCTACCATTTTTTCCGATTCAGCCTAGATAAAAAGATGTAGGCATTATAAATTTTCATAAAAGGCTAGCCGCCCCTGGAAACCTGAACACTGAAGTTTTTCCAAGCCTAAAATATACCATTCAAATCTTCGAAATAAGCAACTCTGTTATGAAAACAAGCGTCAACCTTTTACATTTCAGTTGGTGAAAAAAGTTGTTTTTAGAATACAATAAACAAGTTAGTTATTCCAAATTTCGTGGGCGATAAAAGTTGAATATTCTTCTCTTGGTTTCATTTTCGATAATGAGGAATTCATCTAGCTATCGCTCATATTAGCTTTGAGATTCATCTTCAATTAGTAATTATTAATTTTCTTTGTTTATTTAAAGTTCTCCAAGAATTATCAGATTCAGACATAACTCATTCAAACTTTCATTTTCATAAATAAATAAAATAGATGTACCTAATTTATCTATGAACGTACAAACGTGGCCAAATTGACGAACAGAAAGAAAGAACTCTTCGAAATCAAACAACACATAATATGCTAATTCTATGTATACACTTGTGTAGTCTATGATTCTGAACTGAACTATAAATCTGTGGCCCCGTGGTTTTAAGGTTATGTCATGGTGGTTTTCTTCCACCATGGGTTGTTATGTTATGAAAGCGCATTGCGCATTTGAAGAATACCTTAAAATAAATACTATCAAAGTTCTGTACATAATTTCAAGAAATTTGGATCAGCAGAAAGATTGCATTCAAACCAATAAGAATCCCCATTATCGTGGAAAAGTGAGAAGTTAATCAATTATACTACACAAATTAGCTCGAAACTGAAAAGGAACCTTCATGAATAGATTCAGGACCGAATCACCACTGTATAACACAGATATAGTTTTAGGATGGAAGCCTATTTTGGAGAAACTTCTTATTTCGTCTTGGTGATAATAATCGTAGTATGGAAAACCTGATGAATACATCACTGGAATTGTCCATTGTGAATTGGCCAAAGTCGGCTACTCCGCTTACAAATCATTCTAAATAAAAAAACGCTAGGGTTCCATTCTCAACTTTTAGACGTGGCATTGCGGAAAAATTGAATTCTGTGGATTTTTTGAACAGAGTTGCATTCAGCCAAAGTACCCAATTCTCGGAATTTCACAGATATTTTCTATTTTTGAATTTCAGATCACTCAAAAACGGCGCATCATACGAAACAAATACTTTTACTTTCCAAAATGGTCAAAAATTCGTTGAATAGAATTCAAATTATTTTTAAAAGTTGGATTCTTTGAATTTCTGGTATTTTTATGAAATGTTATGGTAATATTAAAGAAACTGGAGGATGTGGATGAGATTTTGTAATCCAGGAAGATTCATCGTATCAATAAAAAACTACATTCCAAATATCATCTCATTCGATGAGATCGTTCGCGAGATATAATCGAAAATTAATTTTTTTTATAGATTTTCAACAGTCTGTATCTAACGAACTAAGCCGAATCGGAAATAATGGTAACGGAAAAAAAAAAAGTGTTTCTTTTGGCTTCAGGAATCTTCTGTTAAAATATTCTGCAAGGTCAAAGACTCACCCTGTATAGTGGAATTGGAATTTGTCAAAAAAAAGCTTATGTATTCATATTTTTCGTTGAAAAATTGATTTTTCCCCCTTTGAATTTGTTTTTAAAAAATTTCTACAACAGAGAGAGAGAGAGAGAGACAGAAAACTAAAATGATGAAATGAAGCAGTAAATATTACTAACTACAGTTGCTCTATGACCGGGAGGGTCTTTCGACTAGTTCTTCTTGTTGTTCCTGCTCAAATTCTAACTGATAGAACGAAGTTCCAATCTATTTGCATTTTCACTTCTGGAGGTATGCCGGAAATAACCTTAAAATTTCAAGTAACATCGAAATTTGGCATATTTTCCCTTATATCTCCGGTAGTGAATGTCGGATCGAATTGAAATTTTAAATATTGTTGTTAAATACTGTCTCTGAGGTTTGTGCCAAGTTTCGTTGGAATCTAGTTTATATTTTCAGAAGAAAAAACATTTTCATCGAAAATTTAAAAAAACATTTTGACAATTTTTTAAATTCTGGATCCACACGAAATTCTGCGATAAGTTGCGCGTTGGTATTCCAAAACTATCTACAAGGTTTTAATCTGATCGATTCAGTACTTCATAAGATATCGAGGAATTAACCTCAAAATTTCAAATGGGCCTACTCCGAAACTAATTGACCGATTCCACCCATTAACAAACTCAGCTGAGAGATTTGGACTCCAAACCTAGTCTGATAATTTCAAGTCTGTATGTTCTATCCTTCGAAAGTAAGAGCACATACGGACGGACAGACAGATGGCCTTCGAACGCAAAGAATTGAATTTGACCGCCGATTTTTCTTCAGGGGGGTCAAACTAATCGTTTAAGACAATTTGCGGCTCAAAATTCGGAAATTACATACATTGTGACGAAACGATTACGCGCTGCTCCTTAGAACAAGCGCGTAAAAATGCCCTATTTCCGTGAAATGGCGAATTCCTCAATGGAGGCGCCCATTCAGCTGTCACAGACAAATATCGCTAAAATCGGGCCTTTTCCCCTCTTCCTACATCGTTCAGTCGTTTCCCGGACGATCCCTGTCCTTATCCCGTCTGTCTTCACACATTTTGACGGAAGAATTCCGAGGCATCTGTCGTAAGGGCCGTTTTGCATTCGGGCCAAATCCGGCGTAAGATTTTAACGGCTGGAAGTCGACGGAAAACGAGTCAATAATGGCGGATCTCTTGTCGTGTCGACTTGTTGGACGGTTTTCGCGATTTTCCGGGGTTTCCCCGTGAATAAAGAAGAGCGTTTTGGGCCTGAGAGATGTATGAAAGGAGTACTTCAGGTAACTTCCTCTATTTGATGCGAAATGATACAATATTTCTAGCATAGAAATATTATACCTCATTTAGTATCTACAGTGCGCCTCAAAATTATAGAACAAATTCATTTCCTCACAAGAAAAATATTTGGCAACAAAATCCTGGAACAGGTCAATTTTTGTTTAACTTTTACCAAATTAAAACAAATAAAAACACTTGACTACGTTCACAGTTTTTAATTTAAAATATCTTGTTGACATGCATGTTTCGGGTTTTACCCCATTATCAAAACTGAAACGAAAATACATGGGACTACACAAATATACATCACATTACAGATGTTAACACCGGAGATAAGCGGAATTCCAATTGGTCGTTAACAATTGGTAGTTTTTGTTTATGTGCCGATGATATAAAATTTCTAGAAGGTCTAGTCTTTTTCCTTTCTCTCCTTCATGCAAGATTGTTGTTTTATTAAAATCTATAAAATGGTTGCAAGTTATACAATGTGTGGAGAAGCCAGTTGTGGATTTGTTTTGAAGAATTGACTTCTTATGTTCTTCCACTCTGACTTTGAGAGAACGACCGGTCTGACCAATATAAAATGCAGGGCATTCGTCACAGAAAAGTTTATATATAAATTTTACCAAATTATTATGCATTTTTCAAGGATTTTTGTTGCACCTTGTGCCATCCCTATCAACCTCTAAATTTTTTGAATAGGGAAAGTGGGTCATGTGGTACTTTTTTGGCAAGGTCTTTGTAGCTTCTTTACAGGCGTGCAGAAATTAATTACTCCAACGAGGTTTTCAGTATGTGCACTTTGTCATGGCTCATTTACTT
The DNA here is from genome assembly GCA_958510865.1 of Myrrha octodecimguttata. Lineage (NCBI taxonomy): Eukaryota > Metazoa > Arthropoda > Insecta > Coleoptera > Coccinellidae > Myrrha > Myrrha octodecimguttata. The sequence goes on along the minus strand of OY294062.1, from coordinate 50,408,429 downwards.
TGAGACGATGGTACCTGATGAAATTTGTCACCGAATGAAAGTCGACCATTACAGTTTCGTTCATGCACAACTTTCAACCCCTTTCAACTCCCTCACGTCCAAAATTAGAATGTATGAAACACTGCGCTTCAGTTATGATCTTAGTACATTTCTAGAAACGTACTAATAACATACCTACTTGTGATCGCAACTGAACACTTTCTAATTTTTGACGTGAGGGGGTTGAGAGTTGTGCATGAACGAAACTGTAATGGTGGACTTTCATTCGGTGACAAATTTCATCAGGTACCATCGTCTCAAAGTAAATGAGCCATGACAAAGTGCACATACTGAAAACCTCTTTGAACTAATTAATTTCTGTACGCCTGTAAAAAAGATACAAAGACCTTGCCAAAAAAGTACCACATGACCTACTTTCGCCATTAAAAAAATTTAGAGGGTTGATGGGGATGGCACAGGGTGCAACAAAAATCCTTCAAAAATGCATATAAATTTGGTAAAAGTGAAACAAAAATTGACCTGTTTCAGAATTATGTTGCCAAATATTTTTCTTCTGAAAAAATGAATATGTTCCATAATTTTGACCCGCACTGTATTTTCTATTGCTAAGGAAGTGCGCACGAAATTATTATCTCCGTTTTTTTTCAAATTTTCACATTTTTTCATGAATATCTTCGAATTATTCCGATCAATCATGTGATTTCCATTGATTGTTCTCTCAATATCTCTCTATTCTTCATTTTGTTCGTGTATTTCCAATTTCTCATCCCGCTTCAAACCTCTAACAACCATATACTTGATAAATCCTTCATAAATTAAACACAAACACTACCAATCTCACTTCTGCAATCAGTTCCTTCCCTGTCGCAGAAACAAATAGATCATGTCCTCCTGCAGCTCTCAAAGTGACTCACACAAGCCAATTAAAAATTCGCACGACAAAAAACTCAATTCCTTAACGAACCCAATCAAAATCTCCCATCTCAAATGTTCATTTGTCCCCACATGTGGACCTACGCAATCTCACATATGGCATTCTTATTCGAAAATTGATATACTCCCAGCTCAACTGCGATATGGCGAATTTAAAGGTCATTAGCTCAGCTGTTGCACCCTCTTTTAACAGGGGCGTCGGTATGGATGGGTACTAGAGGTATCCATCCCTTAAGAGTATCAATATTCACAATTACATAATAATCTTAATAATTTTTATTTAATTAACATAATCAAAAGGACAAATATCTGTCGAGCTATCTAAATCAGCTCACCTCGACGAGCAAGGTTGCCAAATGTTCTTACCAATCCAAAGCAACTATTTTTCGATAGATCACTCGAAGCTAACTTCGTTCATGTAGCTAACTTCATATAAATGTGTCAGAACATATCGTTTTATACTAACATAATCACAAGGACGAATAACTGTCGATAAATCAAATAATATTCCCCCTTGATCAGAGCTAATCATCCAATGAGAGTTTTTCCTTTAAACGAAAATGCAGTAATTCTCATGAAGAACCTTTAGAACATCACATTTCTAACATATAATTTCAATATTATATTTTTAAAAAAATGTTTGATCACCCGAAACTGAAAAATAAAGATGGGGATTTGAAATTTAAAGAGATTTGTCTTGAATGCACGATATGGCAACGTCGAATTCAGCTTTCTCGGAAAGAAATGGACGTCAAATGTGTTACTTTGCTCAGGAAAACAGAGATAGCTATACTATGATCTGGTTAGAGTAGAAGACAACGACCAAGGAATAGAAAAAGAAGAGCACAGATTGTCATAATTTCATATTACTGACAAATCGCAAACGGAAATTGTTTGGTTATATTGACAAAGAACACGTGTGTACCACAGAATAGGAATAAATATTTCATTATTCTATAGCAGAAAAAACTATTCTACTAAACACCGTTGTCACTTCGTGCATGCCTGGCAAATCTCAAACCCCAATTTTGAAATCTGATTTCGAATACTTTCTGAAGGTAATTTGGGAAAATGATGAATCAAACCCATAATAATTATGTTCAAATTTGCATTTGCAGTTATAACCCAAATTCAGGAAAAACTCCCATTAACCAAAACATCGAAGAAACGGATCCAAGGAGAATGACTACAGCTGTTTCACAGTTGTTACTGATCATCAGGTCAACTTACCTTGGTTACCCTTTTATTTAATACTTGAATATGAGGGTGAACTTCGTTACAAAGAATATAGCAACATCACTAACAAAAAAAAAACCTAGAAAAGCCCTCACTTGAAGTCAGCAGCTTGAACGCGCTTGTTCACTTTGCGAACTAGCGACTTCCAAATTTCAGAGAAATTTGAATGGAATATGAAAATTTTCCGAAAAAAAATAAAATTTTTCTTCAAATTTTTCAATAATTAATTCTTCATATCGACACTGTTCATCTTCCAACCAAGTTTCATTTCGGTCAGATAAATGTTCTTCGAGTTATTGAAAAATCAAAATTTAATAGCTGTAACACAAAAAGCATTCGGCAGATTTGGCCCATCAACAAACTCAACCGAGATATTCAGGATCGAAACATAACCTGACAATTTCAAGACTCTTGGTCCTTCCTTTCGAAAGTTAGAGCAAACACGGCCGGACGGCCCGGACGAACGACCTGACAGAATCAAATTTGACAACTGATTCTTCATCAAATAGTAAAACCTAGTCGTTTCTTCACGTTAAAATGTCATAAGATCTTCACCAAACCTTTAATTTTTTCCGATTACCCGGAAGAAAAAAAGTATCTACGCCTATGTCTTCTAAACTATGGATTTGACCCTTTTGGTGGTGCACAATCGAATAATTCGAATAGAACTCCTCCCTCGTGTCAATCTTTTAATATAAAGACCGTAATAGCCCTAGATAGAAAGGAGATGAAGGTCTCAAATGAGTTTGAAAGGCCTGAGGCTATGATTTCTATTTGTAGGGATGAAGTCATTAGTTTTGCAGTTTATGTGCGATTTGGGATTTGAGGGTTGAAAGTGAGGATGGCTAGTGGGTGGGTCATGTCGAATTGTCGATATTCGATGGTTAAGGATGAGTGGAAGGATAATTTAACTTCGTGGTTCATAGAGTAAGACCGTTAAGAATTGTTAGAATATCCCCAGTATTTTTAAAAAATTCTTCAAATCTATACAAGGAATCGTCCCCGGTCCCTGCGCCATTTTGAGAACATTATGTTATATACCGGGTGAGTCTTTGAGTTGTACATTAAGTTTAACCATATATTCCTCTAATCAAATAGAAACTTTTTTTCTTTGCCATACTTGCAGATTCGGCTCAGGTGAAACGTAATAAGCATTTAAATATTTCTCAATATGCAAATACACTCCTGCACTTTCTTTGCAAGGTCACCACAGATATCTCTTACAGTGATCTCTGTGGCAGAATAACCAATCCAATGTTTGAAATTCAAAGATACATGATTGAAAAACTTATTTACTCACCTAATTCTTATGATTTGGTGCTTTTTGCGATATTATCGCAAGGTAAACATGTCACTACACTAGACTATTGAAACAGTGATTTTCCACTTGATATTCAATTTCATTCCACTATAAAATTATACACAATTCCATCCTCGCCAACTCCCATATTCAAAACTAACTAATTATTTTCATTTTCATCAAAATTATACATGAATTCAACTAACCTAAACACGTTAATTGAACTCTATGGAATGTCAGGTTCATAGACATGAAGATACAGAAAAAATCTGTATTTTTAATGACTGTATTAAAATCCTTCATCAAGTAGACTCGTTCAAATTTAATATATAGTTGAAATGAAACACAAGTTTTACAGAGTCAGTATCAACAGTCATTCAATTTTTTCAAAGTTATAAAAGGGTTTTTACCGCATCTCATTTATCAAATAAAGAAGACTTGAAACTTGTGGTAATATTGTTCCATGTACAATATGACAAGCTTGCTAGTAGGTCTATATCAGCTTAATTAGTGTTGGTGAAAGCACGTGGTAAGATTATAACATATCATATAGAATAAATGCTACTTATGATTCAAATCGAAAGATGAAAGATAAAACCACAGACTAACCAGATGAACCACTAGCGTCATTTACTTAGGAAATCTATGTCAACGCAGATATGACCCTGAATCGAGCTAATCAGAATTTTAGCAGGCGTTTGGGTTGCTTTGGGGCGCCAATCAGATTACAGGAATAGGATTACGTCACTCTCGCCGCTTTTGGACTCGCTTGAAGAGGTTATAAGCATGTGAACAAACTGAAATTAATTTTTGTCCTATTTATTTGATGAATAATTTCGTATCTGTTCCATTTTAGAATATAATCCAAACATTTTTTACGACAAAATCAATTGTTCAGTCCTCTCTGAGGTTCTATTTTATGATGACAGTCCTCATTAAATGCTTTAATTGTACAACAAGAATTGGAATCGAACTTAAGTGGACTCATTCATAATGTTTATTTTATATAATATGAAGGAATCGCAACTGAAGTAAAAGAATCACAACCTCCATTTTTCAATTAAAACGATGGGATGTCTAATAAAATTGTATATGATTGCACAACCAAAAGGATTGGAATCTGATTAAGTTGGTCTATTCAAAGTTTGATTTTATATTGAAATGAATCTCATTTGATGTGAATGTATCACAACCTTTACATTTTCCATTTAATACAATAGTATGTTTCTGTTTGCTTGATAAATTGATTTCAAAGAACAAGTTTTCGCCAAAAAATTACCTCTTTTAATGAGTTACTGTTGTATATATTCTTTATTGATAAAATAGTGAGGCAAATAGGAATCATACTCAACTTGCTGAATTAAATTATGCAAAAACCAGTGCCTGAAACAGTTACTTACTTCACGTAAACATGGTATACTTACTACAATATAGTTACTGAAAACTTAACGAATAACATATTTATATGAGTAATAATTGATAGTGTTATGGAAAAGATAAGACAATGTAGTTTAAAGGAAGTCTATTTCTTGTTTATAAATTTTTAAAGTTTCTTCATTTCTTACACATTAATTCGATTGTATTCACACATATAAGAAAAAGGTTTGCAATGTAATAGAACACACCCAAACTCCCAGAAGATTTTGGGGGTTTTCCTAGAGACCTATAAGTGTCACTACAAAGATTCTCTGATTAAGGTAAACTGGTTTTCCATAACATTTTTTCAAAATTCTCATTTACTCCGACCAAGTTCTTCTATAGGAGTTCAAGATGTGAGAAAACACTCGCTTTGGTATTGGAAATTAGATTTTCAAGTGGTTTCCTCGAAAATTCTTAGTCTGATTTCAATCTTGTGATTCCTGAATCCCGACAAAACCGTTTTTACATTTCTATTTTAGATAGTCCAAAGTCAAGCATTTAATTTCACAGCTGTTTTGAGGAAGAAGAAAGTGTGGTTATGTCTATTGTATTTCTCAAGGTCGGAAAGACTCGATTCCCGCAAACGATGAAGTGATTTGTCTTGTTGGTCTGTGATAAAACACCGTGTCTAGTATTATTTTTGTGTCGTATTTTATTATATAACTGTTTTATACTTCACGTCTGTATGTTCGAGTGGTGCTTTTCTTCAATATAGCCTGCCAATTTCGTAGATATTTTGACGATGTACTTGTCAACAGCAATATTCCAGCCCCTTCCACTTCGCGATCTTCCCCAACCGTCGATCACACGTAAGTCAGGCTTGCTTGGTCTGTGGCGCGTAGGGTCATTAGCATCCAGTCATGGATGATTTGATTCGGGCGTAACCGAAGACATGTTAAGCACCCCTCGCCATTCCAAGTATTTGGCGCTTCTACAAGATCGGCAGACGAGTCGTTCGCCAGATATCCGGCCAGAACACACATGGCAATCATCGATTTTTTTTGAGTGCTCCCGAAGTCTAAAGAACACCCCGTTCAAGTTTGAAGAATGGGAAAAATTTTCATGGAACGACGTCTGGGTGGGTTTTTGGCTAGACGAAGGGCCATATGAATGAGAATGATGAGGAATGAAGTTTTTTAAGGGTTAAGTGGAGGTATTCGAGAGGTTTCATGAGTATGGGGAATGTTTTGGGGAGTGTTTACGTCGTTTGATTTTGAAAGAAGATGAAGGGCTGTATTTGTGGATTTCTAGACGTGGAGAACTTCATATCAGCAACAGTGTTGCAGCCGTCTAACAGTTCTCGGTTCTTTTGAGGTTACTTCGTTCCGCAATAAACGACTTCGTCCCAAGTTGCCAACCCACAATGGGGGTTTTTCCTGAATTTGGGTTATTACTGCAAATGCAAATTTGAACATAATTATTATGGATTTGATTCATCATTTTCCCAAATTACCTTCAGAAAGTATTCAAAATCAGATTACAAAATTGGGGTTTGGGATTGGCCAGGCATGCACGAAGTGACAACGGTGTTTAGTAGAATAGCTTTTTTTGCTATAGAGTAATGAAATATTTATTCCTATTCTGTGGTACACACGTGTTCTTTGTCAATATAACGAAACAATTTCCGTTTACGATTTGTCAGTAATATGACAGTATGACACTCTGTGCTCTTCTTTTTCTATTCCTCGGTCGTTGTCTTCTACTCTAACCAGATCGAAGTATAGCTATCTCTGTTTTCCTAAGCAAAGTAACACATTTGACGTCCTTTTCTTTCCGAGAAAGCTGAATTCGACGTTGCCATATCGTGCACTCAGAACAAATCCCTTCAAATGCAAGTCCCCATTTTCATTTTTCAGTTTTAGGTGATGAAACATTTTTTAAAAAATATAATATTGAAATTATATGTTTAAAATGTAATGTTCTGAAGGTTTTTTTTTCATGAAAATTACTGCATTTCTGTTTAAAGGAAAAATCCCCATTTTCCTCACAAATTTACTTTTACTGGGGAACAGGACTTACAGAACAAATTCGACATGATAAGGTTGGCGTTATTTATAAATATCCGTAAAAGATGCCACGGCTCCTCAAACAAGATAATTCCTTCCAAATATAGGTTTTTGTTAAGATCTTCCCTGATTGGCTGAAATTTAAGTTGGAATTCCTGATACATGTTAATAGTATCAAATTGATATAGGATATGTTTCGCAAATCAACTTGGTTATTTCGGTTGCGTGTTTTCCATTCCGTAAATATGAAATATTAGGTGGGTTCCTGAAAAAAAGCTTAATTACTGAATTTGATTGATAAAAAAGCAATCTTTCTGTCACTAAAACGACAGTCAATGTTCTATGCATGATGTAAACAAAACATGGTTCTATGGTGACATATCCATGGAATAGAACAATCCTTTATGTTTTACTTGCACCATGGAACAATTTATATTTACCTTATGATCCATAGACCATACTTAGTAATTTTTTCATTGTTGACTGTTGTCTCGTCTATGTTCTATGGATCATAAAGTAAATAAAGACTGTTTAATGCTATGGATAATTTTACCATATAACATTGACTGTCGTTCTGGTGAGAGAAAGAACGTTTTTTCATCAATCAAATTGCATAATTAACCTCTTTTCAGGAATCAACCGAATATTTCATATTTACGGAACGGAAAACTGGCAACCCAAATAACCAAGATGATTTGCGGAACATATCCTATATAAATTTGACACTATTAACATGAAATCAGGAATCCCAACTTAAATTTCAGCTAATCAGAGAAGATCTTGACAAAAACTTATATTTGAAAGGAATTATCTTGTTTGAGCCGATGCATCTTTCACGGATATCTATAAATAACGCGAACCTTGTCATGTCGAATTTCTCCTGAAATTCCAGTTCCCCAGTGATAGTAAATTTGTGACGAAAATTGTGAGTTGGCAACTTGGGCCGAAGTCGTCTATTCCACACAATGATTTTTGACAGTATGGTTAACCTCAACCATAGAAACATTCTTCTTCTTAGGTTATAAACCTATAAATAACAAACATAACCAACTCTAATTTTGCTTTAATGGGGGGTACGAAAATGCAGTAATTTTCATGAAAAACCTTCAGAACATCACATTTCAAACACATAATTTCAATACTATATTTTTAAAAAATTTTTTGATCACCTAAAACTGAAAAATAAAAATGGGGATTTGCATTTAAAGGGATTTGTCTGGAGTGCACGATATGGCAACGTCAAATCAGCTTTCTCGGAAAGAAAAGGACGTCACATGAGTTACTTTGCTTAGGAAAACAGAGATAGTTATACTTGCATCTGGTTAGAGTAGAAGACAACGACCAAGGAATAGAAAAAGAAGATCACAGACTGTCATACTGTCATATTACTGACAAATCGCAAACGGAAATTTTTTGGTTTTATTGACAAAGAGCACGTGTGTACCACAGAATAGGAATAAATATTTCATTCTTCTATAGCAGAAAAAGTTATTCTACTAAATAAAAAAACATCGTTGTCACTTCGTGCATGCCTGGCAAATCACAAACCCCAATTTTGAAATCTGATTTTGAATACTTTCTGAAGGTAACTTGGGAAAATGATGGATCAAACCCATAATAATGATGTTCAAATTTGGATTTATAGTTATAATCTAAATTCAGGATTTGAGGATACCCGTTGTTATCAAACATTGACAATAATGAACAGAAACATTTATTGATACAGTCCAAACATGTGAAACCCCTGTCTAATTCCAACTACCCCTAGCCAACAAAATCCCAACTCACCCTATCCAAACATCGAAAATCGCTTTTAATCCGTAAAAGCGAATAAATTCTAACACGTCTATCCACCTTTTGATGTATAGTCCACGCGTCGGTCTATTTCCAGAAAATGCACCAACCCCCATGGAGAACCAGGAAACGGACTAATCTTCTCCTTAAGAACGTACTTCCTAGGAGAAATCAGAGTTGCAGGCCCGCGACAGCTGAAAAGTTGGGTTTGAATCGAAAGCTTTGAATCGCATGTTTTCAGGGCGGAAAGGTGCATGGGGGTGAAGGGGGTGAAGACTGATTGGATGTTGCAATTGTGTTGGGCCTTGGAAAGAGCCGTTCTGGAGTTCGGGGTATTCGGAGATGTGGAAGTTCGAGGAAGTTGTATTTTTCACGTCAGAGTCGGGGGTGGGTGTTTGTGAAGGTTCTTGAATAAGTTGACGATGAAAAATTTTTGCAAGGTTATGAGTTGCCAAATTGCATTTTTGCGCGCGTGTTCAAGGGGAACAGCGTGCTATCGTTTTGTCCGAATGTCTGTAATTTTCGATGATTGAGCCGAAAATGGTCTCATACGACTAGGTTGGACTCACTGCTGACGAATCCGGCGTCAAAATCGATTGTGTCCGGCCGGCCTGCCGTGGACACGATAACTGTCGAACGAAGCCAGTTAACGACTTAAAACTTGTAGGGTAGTTCGCGAATCCGAATACCGCGGTAAAGTTTGTTGATGGGCCAAATCGACCAGATAGTTTTGGAGTAATAGCAAGTTGAAATTTTGAGGTTATTTCGCCCATAATTCAGAAACTACTGGGGCGATTGCATTGAACCTTGGTAGTTGGTTGAAGCATAACGACCCGTAACTTTGAGCAGAGTTTCGTTGAAATCTTATGGTCACTCAATAAAAAAAAAATTTTTTTCAAAATTTTTTCCGACAAATTTTTTCTTCCGTAACCATTTCTCATACTCGAAAACAATTCCAGTTATACCTTCAGCTCCATATTTCACAGGGGTGTATCAACTTTCAATTCGATACGGCTATTAGTTTGGGAGATATTAGGAAAAAATATATAGAATTTCGTGGTTTTCTACTCGATATCGTTTTTTTTACGGTATAACTCAAGAAATACTGACTCAATAGTAATGAACCTTCGCAGCTGGCTCGAAGATGCTGAAGGATAATATTGTGCGAAATTTCGTGATGATCGTGTCATCAGAACGATTTGAAAAAAAATTTCAAATTTTTTTTCAAATATTTTCGATATTCTGTGATCTCCTCATCATATCATACTCATTTATTCTGTATAAACTTTCAAACTGTCATTTTTCGATAAAGTACTGGATTTCAATTCGAGCTAATCTGTTTTTTTGGAAATTTTGTAAAAATGAAATTTTGGATGAGTATATCTGCGGAATAATTGGGTGGATTTTACCCATTTACGAATTACGCCTTCGTAATTGAGGACCAAACCTTCTTTACAAATATTGAGTTTTCAAGTTGTTTCTGTCGGAAGTTATTGTGTTTACGGTCCGGCCGTGGGGCTTAGACACAATGGGGGCATTTTCCTTCAAACGAAAATGCAATGATTTTCATGAAAAACCTTCAGAACATCACATTTCAAACATATAATTTAAATATTATATTTTTAAAAAAATGTTTGATCCCTTAAAACTGAAAAATAAAAATGGGGATTTGCATTTAAAGGGATTTGTCTTGAGTGCACGATATGGCAACGTCGAATTCAGCTTTCTCGGAAAAAAAAGGACGTCAAATGTGTTACTTTGCTTAGGAAAACAGAGATAGCTATACTTCGATCTGGTAAGCGTAAAAGACAACGACCAAGGAATAGAAAAAGAAGAGCACAGACTGTCATATTACTGACAAATCGCAAACGGAAATTGTTTGGTTTTATTTACAAATAGCACGTGTTCACCACAGAATAGGAATAAATATTTCATTATTCTATAGCAGAAAAAGCTATTCTACTAAACACCGTTGTCACTTCGTGCATGCCTGGCAAATCCCAAACCCCAATTTTGAAACCTGATTTTGAATACTTTCTGAAGGTAATTTGGGAAAATGATGAATCAAACCCATATTAATTATGTTCAAATTTGCATTTTCACTAATCACCCAAATTCAGGAAAAACCCGCATCAGTGACAAAAAAATTCAATTGATTTAACTGTTAGTACACAAAATAAGAACATAAATTATAAATTAATCATTATAGATATTGATAACACAATAATTGCAATTGTTTGAATTGATGACAAACTTGTTTTATGGCTCGCACTAGCTGTTATTTGGGAAGTGGGGGAGACTGCGGTAGATGTTTCACCAAGTATATCTTGTGCAATACGTTTTTTATTTCCTATGAAATTCTCAACATATCTCTCCGCAACAATGCTTGATTTCCAACCACCGTGCCTCTTTAATTTTAAAATATCAGCGCCACTGTCAGCTAATGAAGTGGCAGAGCTTCTTCTGAAGCGGTGGCCAGTATTTAGAGCAGGATTTTTTATTTCAGTCCAAGAAATAGTGCAATAACTTTTGGCAGACTGCTGAACGTATTAATTCCCACAGGATTTCTGATACATTTTCCGTTTACATAAAAATCTGTTGTGTTCAGGGTTCTGAGGACGCAATTTAATATATTTTTTCGAATTTCGACAAAATTCATATTTTTATGTCACCAATAGAAATTGCAAACTATCGTTTATTTTGGTTTTTCGACAGAGGGATCACTCCAGTAGTTCCTCAAATATCGAGGAAATAACCTCAAAGACTTCAACTTAACTTCGTCTTAACCTTCGGTTTACAATTTCAAAAATTACAGATGGTCGGACAAAACGCTGAACGCTGTTACCCAGAACAAGCCCGCGAAAAAGATAATTTTTTGACTAATGTATCAGGTGTATGTACAATTTTACATTTATGGTATTCATTCATTCCATGTTCTGTTCTTCAAATGAACCCAAAAGCAGACTCGTCCAATATAACACTCTACTCTTGAAACACCCAGTATATGATTCAGAACCCCCATTCTAATTCCTGGAGCAAACTGACCCCTTATACCATTCTTCCAACATATAGAACAATCAATTCTTCACAGTAGTTATCAGCGTGAAGAATTCCACTCTTCCAGAAAGACCACGATAAGAAACCTCATGCATAAAGTAACCTTTTAACTGCCGCAAATTCATCCCAAGGGAACCGTTTGAGACCACCCTGAAAATTTCTAGGGTACGTCTACGAAAAAACTGTTCTAATATTTTCGGATTTGTCGATAGGAGCGCGTTTTCTAGCTGTAAATCTGCCAATAACATGTCTGGAAGGTCGAATGCGGACAAATCTTCACAAAGCACATTCTGAAACTGGAATAGGGAGTAGCCAGGCCTGTATTCAGGACAGTTTTTTATTATGATAGATTTTTTTCAGGAAGAAGTTTTTATTATTTTCTTTTCTATTGCAGGTCAGTACCATCACAGATTGTCAATGCGGACGTCGGATGAGTGAGTAGAAATTCATTTTATATCCATATAGGGTGTTTCGTAGTTTTTTTCATAATTGGGTACCAAGTTTCAATCTGATCTTATAGTGAGTCCCTGAGATATTGAGAAAATATCCTAAAAAATTTAACGAATTAAAACTCTGAAATCATTTGGAACATTTGGCCCGTGACTTCAACCTACCCTGGAAGTTTCAAGTTTGCTCTTTCCATTCTCAAGTGATCATGACAACGAATCTATATTGATATCGTATTCTCCATCAGTGAGTCCAACCTAGTCGTTCGCGACCATTTTCGGAAAAAAATCGAAAATTACAGACTGTTGGATATTTCTCATACACATAAAAACTCTGATTCGACAATAGACGCTTAAATCCGGCCTAAGAAGCTCGAGGTCACTTTCCGCCATCGGTCACGAACCACAGAATCGCGATTTCAATCTTCTTCTTCCACCGTTTCGCCCCTCAGCACATCCCCAAATAAATCACATACTGAAACTTTCAGTTTCCCGATCTCTCGTACGCGTTTTTCAATTTCCACGCGAAAATTCTTCACACGCACCCCTACATCTGGCGCCTCCAATATCGCCAAAGTTCGTCCCACGTACGTCCGCGATAAGACGCTAAAACGACGTGGCAATTTATGTTTTTCCTCCCGAACTCCTATACGAGATAGATCACGTATTAACGACACCTGCGATGATCGCTGGTAGCGGAAAAACTGCCCGACCGGCCGGTACCCTCCGAAGATTGAGGGGAGTGCAAACGACTAAAGAATTGCTATCGACTGGAAGTTTTGCTGATATTTAATGAGTGTTCTTCGCGCCTTTGCTGTTGTATTATCGATGTGTCGATCGAAAAATGATTGCCGGGACGACGAGGGATTTCCAGACGAAATTTTATTGTTTCACGCCATCAGGAAGGCTGTGAGAGAATTGGCGCCATCTTTGGGAGATGGATGCGCTTTAGCTGAACTGTTATTGGACTTGCAAAGAAGCTTTGCTCATACCCAGTTGATTTATGTCCAAAAACTAGATTTAATACGGTTTCAGAGCAAACTCTCCTCTTCTGGGAAACAGCGCGTTTTATTTTGTCTGTAATTTTCGAATTTTGAGAAGTAAATGTTCTAGGTGGAGCGTTCCTATGAAGAATCCAGTGTTTTAATCGATTCCTTCCGGACGGCATTCTGTAGACACGATATTAGGCGTACGGCAATCCTATCGACTTGATAGAATTGGGCAAAATCCGCCCAATGATTGCGTAGATACACCCGTTCGAAATTTATTGTCCATTATTTCCAGAAACACCGATTGGGCTTAACTTAATTGAAATCCAGTACTTGATTTGAGAATGACAGCTTGAAGGTTCGAACAGAATTCCATGTGATAATATGATCAGATGATCACCAGGAAGTAGAGGTGCGTTTGGCAGAGTCAATAAGTGAAAAGATGACCGCAGTGTTTTCAGAAATTTTTACGCGCTTGTTCTAGGGAACAGCGCGTTATCATTTCGTCACGATGTCTGTAATTTTCGAATTTTGAGCCAAAAACGGTCTTAAACGATTGGGTTGAACTCCCTCAAGTTAAATTCTGTCCGTCCGTGCTCTAACTTTCGAAGGAAAAGACTAAGAGACTTGAAATTGTCAGGTTAGTTAGGCCCATTTGAAATTTTGAGGTTAATTTGTACTATTTGTAGATATCCCATGAAGTAGCGACTCGATCAAATCGAAACTTTGTTAACAGATTTGGAATACTAACGTGCAAATTCGAGCAAAATTTCGTGTGGATCCAGTTGTTAAAAAATTCCACTCACACTTTGAGCTTCATATTTCACAGCAGTGTACCAAATTTCAGTTCGATACGATCATAAGTTTTTGGAGATATCGGGAAAAAATATGTCAAATTTCGAGGTTTTTTTCGGTATAATAGAGAGAAATACTGACTCAGTCCTGATAAAACTTCGCAGCTAGTTTAAAGATGCTGAAAGACAACTTCATGCAAAATTTCGTGATAATCGTGTCATTAGAACAATTTGAAAAAAAAATTTCTGTGATTTTCTTATCATATCATCCCCATTAAATTCTGTAGTAACCTTCGAACTGTAATTTTTCGATGAAGTACTGGATTTCAATTCGATCTGATCTGTATTTTTGGAAATATTGGAAAAATAAAATTTTGAATGGGTATATCTGCGGAATCATTGGGTGGATTTTACCCATTCACGAATTCGGCCTTCCATATTAAGGCTTACCGTAAAACCAATAACTTCCGGAAGAAACGACTTAGAAACTCGATATCTGCGAAGTAGGTTTGGGGCTTAATTACGAAGGTCGAATTCGGGAATGGGTAAAATCCGCCCAATGATTCCGTCGATATACCCATTCAAAATTTTATTTTTCCAATATTTCCAGAAAAACAGATCAGATAGAATTGAAATCCAGTAATTTATAAAAAAAAAATTTCTGTGATTTTCTTATTATATCATCCTCATTAAATTCTGTATTAACCTTCAAACTGTAATTTTTCGATGAAGTACTGGATTTTAATTCGATCTGATCTGCATTTTTGGAAATATTGGAAAATAAAATTTTGAATGGGTATATCTGCGGAATCATTAGGTTTAATTTACCCATTCAAGAATTCGGCCTTCCTTATTAAGGCTGACCGTAAACACAATAACTTCCGGCAGAAATGACTTAGAAACTCGATATTTGTGAAGTAGGTTTGGGGCTTAATTACGAAGGTCGAATTCGGGAATGGGTAAAATCCGCCAAATGATTCCGTAGATATCTACGTATATACGTATATACCCATTCAAAATTTTATTTTTCCAATATTTCCAAAAACACAGATCAGATCGAATTGAAATCCTGTAAATTATCAGAAAAAAAATTTAAAAAGCACTACCGTGAAGGCAGCAGCTTTTGCTTGCATGTTCAAATTCGTTGCTGAAGCGGTCATCTACATTGAAAATGCGCGCAAAAGCTGCTGCCTTCACGGCAGTGTTTTTTGAAATTTTATAAGATCGATGAGAGAAACTACCCTTGAATTCTTGCTACTACCAACTCGAACAACCTGTATATTGTACTTGAAACTGATTCTTCTAATTTTTCCTGAAATACCACGATCTCAACTGCTTCAGAATATAGCAGCCTCCTCTGATTATTGGATTACCCTTCGTTCAATTAATTTTGATACTGGTTCCCGAAAACCGAGATGTTACAACCCATATATCTTTCAAAACAAATCGATTACCACCTAATAACAGACTTAGTTTCTCCACTTAAGAACCAAATAATTGATTTAAACCACCCTACCCACCAATTAGACCATAAATACAGGACAACCCACAAATTCCCAAACCACTGAAAAAACCAATCAATCCACCGACAGACACTGATTGTGAGGTCCTTAAGCCGACCACGGTAATTAGACGCAATGGGGGCAGCAAATTAGGCCCCCAGACCACGAAAGGGTTGAGAAAACAGCCGGCAAGACGTCTTTCGTCGGGGGCGTCCTATTCATAGATTTTTCAGAGTCATTACTTTCTCATTAGGCTCTAACGTCGGAGCCTGATGAAAAAACGCAAGCGCGGTAATCTAGACTTGCAACGTCTGGCTCCTGACGTTTCTGGCGGTTGACTCTGAGTGACAATTAAGACAGGGTTTCATTTGTTTCGAGATCGCGCTACAGATAGGTGAAAGCACGAATGCTACTTCCGAAGTGAGAGGTTGTCATTTTGTGGCTTGTTTCCACTGATTATGACGTTGGGAATTGATGTTGGCTGAAAAATGGTCTGGTGTATTTACATCCTCATGAATAATGCAAGGAAACATCTGGGAGATTGGTATTGGCTATTTTCCAGGAATAAAGGATGTTCTTGAAGTGGAGACACAAACCTGAAATATCGATTGAAGGATATTTTGATAGGATTACACTTCATTTTTCAGGTTTTTTCTAGAATTCTCCCTCCCAATATCTGAAAATCCTAGAATTCTTCAATGGATGATTCTTCTGATCATCTTCCAATCAAGTTTCATGTCGATCAGATAAATATTTTTCGAGTTATTGAAAAATCAATTTTCAAATGGCTGTAACACAAAAACTAGTCGACAGATTTGGCCCATTAACGAACTCAACCGAGATATTCAATATCAAAACCTAACCTGAAAATTTCTAGACTCTGGGTTCTTCCTTTCGAAAGTTAGAGCACACACGGCTGGGACGGCCTGCCGGACAGAAACAAATTTCACCACGGATTCAAAATTTGAATTTTTCTCAAATTGTTTCACTGACACGATGATCTCGGAATTTTTCACAATGTTGTCCTTCAACATTCTCGAACTAGCTGCGAAGTTTCATCATGATTGAATCAATAATTTTTGAGTAAAACCGAAAAAAACAATGATATCGAGAAGAAAAGCATGATATTCTACATATTTTTTCCAATATCTCCAAAACTAATAGCCGCATCGAATTGAAATTTGGTACACTGCTGCGAAATATGAATTTCAAGGAATAGCTGAAATTGTCCCCGAATATGAGCAATAGTTCCAGAAAAAAAAAATTTTTTTCGAAAAAAATTTTGAAAAAAATTTTTTTCAATTGAGTGACCTTACGATTTCGACGAAATTTCACTCAAAGTTGCGCGTTGTTATGCTTCAACTAACTGCCAAGTTTCAATCCAATCGCTCCGGTAGATTCCGAAATATGAGGGAAATAAGCTCGAAATTTCCAATGGCTATAACTCCGAAACTATTCGACCGATTCGGCCCATTAACGAACTCAACAGTGGCATTCCGATGCGCCAACTACCCTGAAAGTTTCAAGTCGCTAGGTTGCTCCGTTCGACAATTATCGT
This sequence comes from Myrrha octodecimguttata, assembly GCA_958510865.1. Classification (NCBI taxonomy): domain Eukaryota; kingdom Metazoa; phylum Arthropoda; class Insecta; order Coleoptera; family Coccinellidae; genus Myrrha; species Myrrha octodecimguttata. The sequence continues at coordinate 50,391,395 of OY294062.1, read as the reverse complement.
GTCCGCAGCCGGCCGGCCGGACAGAATCTATTTTGAAACCGGATTCATCAGTGAGTCCAACCTAGTCGTTTTGGACCATTTTCGACTCAATCATCTAAAATTACAGACATTTGGACAAAACGATAGCACGCTAGAACATGCGCGCGAAAAGAAATGCAGAAATTTCAAATTTATTGTAAGAAATAATATGTCACTCGATGAAAATTAGTTTTACTTCATTCCAAAGCACCAAGAATTTATAATTGAAATTGTCTTCAAACCACCCTAGTTGGTCATGCAAATACACGAAGAAATTATCAAGATAATCTGAGCTATTCATTGAGCATAACTGTTCAAGGACGGAGGCAATTCTAGACCTTCTTGTTACTACTCAACAATGGCCTCGTTACCCAAAACTAACTTCAACTTTTCCTCCTTTCAATCACCTCTTTTGAGGGAGGTAGTTTAGGGTGGTAGGGGGCGCTGTAAACGTAATCAATTTCTGCAATTACATCGTCTGTGTGGCGATGCTCAGATCGATAGGAACAACAGTTCGGATTGTATGCTTTGCCTAATGGATTTTAGTTCGATCGATGGTTTGTTTTGATTGCACACGATTTGAGTTTGATGTTTGTGTTATATCGGTGCTCTTCAAACATCAGTTGTTAGGTTGGGTTTTCGCCATTTGGAATTGGTAATTGTAATTAGTGTCACTTAAATGACAGTTGGAAACATGAGAAACAATTTGACAACTGACAGTTGAAAATATAAGAACCAATTTGACAACTGACAGTTTTTCGGAAAAAGAGCGTCACACGATAAAACACTGTATTTTAATTATTGAGCACTACTTCCCAATTTTTGGGGGCGCAGTTCGAGCATTTAAATGAAATTTGCGGGTTTGATAGTGTTTCAACTTCGTCAACTGTTATCAAATTGATTGGAGAATTCAAACAGTGTGTTCTTCTGAACGAAACACCTGTAGTCGAGACAAGGCAGTCTGTCATGGTTCTGAAGATACGTGCCCCCAAAATTCTGAAATGATGTGATTTCAGGTCACATTTTTGACTATAAAAACAGTGGTTCAGTGGTTAGAGCTCATGCCTCATGATCGTCAGGTCTGGGGTTCAAGTCCTTGGCCGGGAAATAACTTTTTCGGTTTTCAGGGTACCTTCCAACCATTCGCTGTTGGGTAAACAATTAATAGCTCTAACGTGGCGCAAGCTCTAAGCTTCTGAGGGGCTTCGCTGAAGCCTAAGATAGTCGGAAAATGCAAAATACAAATATTATGGAGTCCATTAACCATTTTTGAACTGAACTCATTCATAAGCGGGAATTTCTTCCAAAATAAGTTAATATCCAATGGGAAAACCCAAAAAAGTACTGCCGTGAAGGCAGTAGGTTTTGAGCGCATGTTCAATGGAGATTACCGCTTTGGCAACGAATTTTAACATGCGCTCAAAAGCTGCTGCCTTCATGGCAGTACTTTTTTAGGTTCTCGTTGAGTTATTCTAGAAAACTTGGATAACTAGGAAAAAAACACGAAATTTGACATATCAGTATCTACGAAACTTATCATCGTATCGAACTGAAACTCGGTACACTGATGTGAAATATAAAACTCAAAGAATGACCAGAATTTATTCCGAATGTATTCAATAGTTTTCAAAAAAAAAAAAAAATTTCGAAGGAAATTTTGGAAAAATTCATTCTACAAAATTTCTCGAAAAGTTGCGAATCTTTATGCCCTCACTAGTTGCCAAATTTCAATCGAATCATTCCAGTAGTTCTCGAAATATCAGGGAAATAAAAACTTCAGACGGCTATAACTACGGAACCGTTTGGCCGATTTTGCCCATTAACGAACATGACCATTTTGAAATGCAACCAACCCTGAAATTTTCAAGTCTGTAGCATCTTCTGTACGTCCGTAATTGTGCGTACGACTTGCCAGCCGGACAAATCATCAGAGAACCATCTCACTTCTATTTCTCCAGAGTCCAGTGAAGTTTGACATAAGCGCAATTCAATACGTCGGAATTCTGTGTATTCGTTGATGGTGACGGGGAATACTCAACAGTCATATTCGCCATCTATGATGAGGCAGACCTCAAATCAAGATGCGTTAACTCATAAATAAGTTTTGTAGTCAATTCATATTCTGAACTGCATTCCACAAAACAATCTCATTGGTATAGAGTTGAAAATAACCTTCCAAAACCACTCCTCACAATCATTCCTGACGAACACACAAATGGTCCTTCGAGCCGGATAACATCACGGTGAATAAATAAGTAAATCCACATGTCAAATTTCAAACCGGAACTATCTCGAATTTCATACAGTAATCTCGTCCAATTCCTCCGCCGCATAATTGAAAAGCTAAATGAGTCAGAAAACGCGCTCCAATTACCCATGACGCCAGTGAAAAACTGATGAAAAATTCAACGCACCTGCATAACCGAAGGATCGGGCGCATAACCCAGCATCCATTATTCAGTTCCGTGGCAATTGGCATAGCGAAAACAAAAGGAAAACCTTGCCGTCAGATACATGTTCGTTTCGGAGTTTGGAAAACTGTCCTGGCCGGGCATTAGCCGGCTGGCGGCGCTAACACGATATTGCAATCGAGCAGTAGTGGAAAACCGGTTTTCCACGAGAGTTTCCACGAGGAAAAACTGGGACAAGACTGTAGGAATGTTGTAATGGAACGTTTTTCCTGTTCTTATGTAGTGACGAATTCCACGTATTGAATGTTTCATTCCTTGAGATTTTCCTCATTTTCCCGATCGGGAAATTCCAGAGCAGGCCGGAAGGAGACGGGATTTTTAGGTAATCGAGTTCTGGAGGAATTTCGTGTCGTTGAGATATTGAAATTTTTCAAGGTAATAGGAAATCGGGATGAAGAGGGGTTAGGTTGTGTCCTTTGATGAGGTTATGTTGGATATTGATTGGAATTTTACGAGGAATTTTTTTGATCCTGGAAAAGCGGAGGAAAATTTAGGGAGAGAGTTCTATGAGGTATTTGAGTGGAAGATGCTTCAAGTTTTTCACAAAGGTTCATGATTTAACTTGAAATTTTTGGTAGATGAAGTTCATGCAAGTTTGAGGAAAATGAGGATATTAAATATTTACCCAGAAAAATCTATTTCGTACAGGTATCCGGAGATTACATGATTTATTTTCCTGCAATGTTAGGGAAGTCTGGAACAGAACTATAAAAAATCAGACAAACGAAAACATTTGAAAAATTGAATTCTTTTGATTTTTCGTGTTTTGAGACTTTTGTCAAATTGACATTTTTGAAAAACCACAGCAACACAGATTCACTTGATTGAAAGTTTTTCAAATCTACCTATTCTTAAGTGAATTCAGCCAAATATGGGCAATTTCTACAGAACAATGAGCGGGATTACTCTTTCCATTCAACAGAATGCAAGAGGTTTCTTCAATTTTTTTTTTCAGATTATCTGGTTTCGACATTAGTATTTTTGTATTGTCGTAGAACACCAAACGTAAAAATACAGAAAAAATGTTTTATTGCTTTTTTCAGGTTTTCGTAGAATTTTCCGGTTTCTGAGGATATTTCGCAAAACCGGCAACACTGCGTGAGTATATAAATATTTTGGGTTTGTTTTTCATATCATTATTGACTGATATTGGATTGTTTGTTAAATCTTCTAATTCCTGAAACGAACAGAGCCACCTCTTCCGAAAGAAAGTGAAATCGTGACAATATAATCCTTCATAATATAATTTTGTCCTTATTCAGCTCATTTCTGAAAGAAAACATGTTAATCTAAGGTCTTTTTTTTATAAAGTTACTCAGGCGTTACTCAGCATTGAAACTTTAATTGCTTTTTTCTGGAAATGAAAGATTAAAAAAAAAACACCCAATTTGAGTCAATAATGATACGAAAAAAAAACCTGATGTATCAATATACCAATGCAGTGTTGCCGACTTTGCGAGAGATCCTCAAGGCCAGAAAATTCTATTGAAACCTAAAAAAAGCTATGAAAAAATTATTTCTTCAATTTTTTTTACAAATACTCGACAATTATTTATAACCTTTGCGATTGAATTCGATGCATTTCGTAGAATGACAATGCAAACTTAATATTAAGAAAGCAGAGCCATCCCTTCAAAAAAAAACTAAAAGCGCTACAATTTTTTTCTCTCACGACAAATTGTCGATATAGATTCGGGTATTGAGAAATTTTTCATTGACATCCGTGAAACTTACTCTGCTAATCTTGTTGACATCCCAGGTATTTGAAGCCTTCGAATTATTTTCCTCAAAAGCTTCAGCCTGTACAAAGAGCAAAAAAAAAATCGAAAGAATAATTAACTCGGTTGTCGATTAAAGCAGTGTTGCCAATTCAAGAAAAACAGCAAACTGAAACAACTTTTCAACGATGGATTTCCAGCTTTCTTCGAAGAGGTTTTCCATCCATCGGAAAATCGATAGTCTAGACGAGGCTTTAGATGGCGACACACAAGACGGGTTCAACGGATTTCTAATACAACTTTAATGATATACGACTGTGAAATTGCACGCCAATTACCGCAGATGTCTTTTCAATAGCTGAAAACGGAAGAATCGAACCGTTGTTCCAAGTTAACGGGTGGAATTTTCCGAGTTTTCCGGCGAAGGCACGGAAGCAGATTTCCTTCCTTTCGGTCACGATATTTCTCCAGTTCGTGCAGTCGGTATTAGTTTTTCTTTGTGAAGGGTAGTTTTCTGATTTTGCTGATTAGCTTCACCATGTTTCCAATCGTTTTATTTTTCGCTATTATGGTCGATTTTCTTGAGAGGTTCGAATGGAAAATCGTGATTTTCGAATGGAAATACCTACTTATAGTTAGTAAAGTTATCTTATATCAACCGAGATATTTACATAATGTGAGGTTTTCTGCACACAAAGTTGTAAGTCTTTAAGTTGTACCTCTCATCAAACGAATTGCAAAATTGCAGTTGAAGCGACCTGATACGACAAGAGATGAATGACATGCATATCGATCAAGGTACTCTGCACTCGAAGGTAGGAGCCTCAAGATGCCCCTGGAAGATGGCGCGCTTTACTTTGTTATACTGCAGCGATCCATCTGAAAAGTGACAAGTATCGAGATTCCTTCTGCGGTTTCATCCAAGGTAAGTTGATCTGACGATCAGTAATACCTGTGAAACAGCTGTAGTCATTCTCCTTGGATCCTCTTCTTCGGTGTAGATGTTTTGGTTGATAGGATGATTAGCTCTGATCAAGGTGGAATATTTATTGATTCATCGACAGATATTCCTCCTTGTGATTATGTTATTGGTAAGAATATTTTCCTGGGCTAATTTATGAATTTCAATATACTCTGTAACGGTTTAAAAGTACATTTTAACAATAATATAATCGAAGTAGTAGTTCAACACTTCAGTAGGTCAATTTTTACTTGACACATATCGAACTCTGTGTTTTCGATACTGTTGCGCAATCGCGTCTGACGAGTGTGGCGCCTGAGAGCTCCTTCGTTCGGCTTCTTTCTTTTCTGGCAGGGTTTTCAAAGTGCAAAGATCGATTTTACATTAACGATTAATATCGATTTATTGAGTTTAGTATTCTCATTGATTTTGAGAAATTGTTACCTGTGTGCTCTAATATTAAGTATTAGGGGTAAGTACTTTTAGTTTAGGAACGCCATTTTGGGAGATTGTAGCCAGGAGGTTTTGCGACTCAAATAGTTTATCTGTTCATATCTTATTAATCTTCAAGTGGATTATTTTCCAGTCTATATATTTTTCTCAGTTGAATTTTGTTATTGTTCGTTCTTTTAAAATTTTGGAAGATAGACTGGAGGGTAAAGCCAACAGAAATGAACATGTGGTAATTTATTCGAATTTTCTACCATTTTTCCTGGAATTTCACTTCCTGGGATCTAACTCTTCCATGAATTTCACTTCCTGGCATCCAACTTTTCCTGGAACCTAACTTTTTGGAACCTTTTTTCCTGGGTTCTCATCTTTTGGATACCGAGTTTCTATTTACCTGATTTATTACGTACTTTTGGGACTTGTCTGGCATTATCTAAGTACTTCCTCATACCTTCCTGATAACCAGTACCTGCTAAGGACATACCACTTTGCCTAACTACCTGCAATTCCACCTATGGGCACAGAACAATTCAAGATAACCAACGATAACCAAAATCGGATTAAAAAGGCCCATGACCTGAGATCTTCGACCACCAGCACACATGCTCTAGCCGATTGTTAGATAAGTGTAATTTTTCTTGTGTTTCCATAATCTGAGCTCAGAAATTGTTTGTAAAAATATGTAGATATTTGTGAAAGATCAATATATTGGATTGGTTAGTAATCCAGTCTTTCAGTTTCCTCTCCATGCAATAGGCTGGGTGAGTTGAAGGCGAAAATATAACAATTCAATTCCTTTTTCTTTGTTATGCAAATTATTCCTCATCTCTTTTTATTGTTTTATTCTTTATATCTTTTTATTGTTAAGTCGTTGGTCGAGTTTCGTTCCTTTTGATTCTACGTGTAATATTTTTAGTATATCTCGTATTCAGAACCTAAATTTTCAGTCACAAGTAAATCCACCTGTGTTCTTGAAATCTTCAAAACAATGACCGAAACGACAAAACCAACCAATTAATAATCTTTTATCTGCTGCTCTTAACCACACAAAACTTCCATAATGGCGCACCCTGTGTACAACACTTGAATCACAATCATCAAATTAGAGTCCCTTAACCAGTCTCGGTTTTCTTGGTCTTGCATCCGGGAAATTCAAAGTAAGGCATGTTACATGAAGAAGGGAAGGGGGTTAGCACAAATGGAACTAATTAAGTGGATAGGTCAGATATTCGAATGAAGAGGGGTGGGGGATCGACAGGTAAACATCACAAAGGCCGCCAATATTTCATCAGACCGGAAGGTGGATTTATGAAATTTTTTTTTCGATTTTAATCAGGATTTTTCATCCCCCGATTAAATTAGCCGATGGGATATCGCGTTGTTTTTCGCCCTCTTGGACGTTATTGAGGGGAGTGCTGTTCGGTTCGATCATTGGATTTTCCCGATGATATGGTTGATTAGGTTTCCTCGCCGGACAGAGAACCGAGCGCTAAATGCGTTATTGTTTTTTTTGCGTGTTGTTGGTATTGAACAAATGCGGGATTTTTGAGAACAGAGGTCTTTGGTTTTGGGTTTTGTGAGCTAGACATTGACAGAAAAAGGGTTATAATTATCAGATTCAAACGAGTCTACTTCATAAAGGCTATTAGTAAAATCATTGAATACAGCAGATATTTCTGGAAAACCTTTACATTTTATTTTTCGATATTGATACCTTAAGATCTCAAGATACAGTTACATCTGTGAACCTACCATGTCTTGAATGCAAAAATTGAATATTTTATTAATCGTCATATAATTATTGAAGTCAAGTTCTTGAAAAAACGCTTACACCAAACTATAATACAAAAATAAAACAAGACACAGACAATAAAGAAAGAAAATCTGAATTTATTGATAATTGATTTTTTAATAATATCCTTCGATATTGGAATCTTACGATACAGTTTATTGTCTTCGAACGTACCCCACCTTGAATGACAAAATTGAAAATTACATCAACTTTCATATAATGATCGAAGTCCAAGTTCTTGAGAAAACGGTTACCCAAAAAATATAATACAAAAATAAAACAATACATAGACAGACACAAACACAAAGAAAAATCTGTATTAAGTAAATATTGTGTTGTTGTTGTTTTCAATTTTCCCAATATTTCCAAAAAAACATATAAGATCGGAATGGAATCCAGTGCCTACTTAATTGAAAAATGACAACTTGAAGACTCATACAGAACCTCGTGGGGATAATATAATCGGAATTCCGCAGAATATTGCATATTTGAAGAAAAAAAATTCTAGAAGCACTGCCGTGAAGTCAGCAGCTTTTACGCGCATGTTCAATGTAGATGACCGCTTCGGGAACGAATTTGAACATGCGCGCAAAACCTGCTGACTTCACGACAGTGCTAACGGCCGGACCGTAAACACAATTACTTCCGGAAGAAACAACTTAGAAACTCGATATTTGTAGAATAGGTTTGGACCTTAATTTCGAAGGCCGAATTCGTGAATGGGTAAAATCCACCCAATGATTCCGCAGAGATACCCATTCTAAATTTGATTTTCCCAATATGTCCAAAAATACAGATTGGATCGAATTGGAATCCAGTACTTCATCGGAAAATGACAGTTTGAAGGTTCATACAGAATTTAATGGGGATAATCTGATGAGATCACAGAATATTGAATATTTGAAAAAAAAAAATTTTTATTTTTTTTTCGAATGGTTCTAATGACACGATCATCACGAAATTTCGCACAATTGCAGCAAAGTTTCATCACAATTGAATCAGTATTTCTTGAGTTATACCGAATATAACAACGATATAGATAAGAAAAAGGAAATTCTACATATTTTTTCCCAATATCTCCAAATCTAATCACCCTATCAAATTGAAATTTGGTACACTGCTGTGAAATATGAATTCCAAGGTATGACTGAAATTTTTTTCGAATATGAGCAATAGTTTCAGAAAAAAAAAATTTTCGAAAAAAAATTTGGAAATTTTTTTTTATTAGATTGAGAACCATACGATCTCAACGAAATTTCGCTCAAAGTTGCGCGTCGTTATACTCCAACTAACTGCCACGTTTCAATCCAATCGCTCCAGTAGTTTTTGAAATATGAGGGAATTAACCTCAAAACTTCAAATGGATATAACTCCGAAACTATTCAGCCGATTCGGCCCATTAACGACCTCAACCGTTATCGTGGTGACAGCCGGCCGGCCGTACAGAATCGATTTTGACACCAAATTCGTCATCAGTGAGTCCAACCTAGTCGCTTGGGACCATTTTCGGCTCAAAGTTCGAAAATAACAGACATTTGTACAAAACGATTGCACACTGTTTCCCAGAACATGCCTGCAATAATATTCACAAATATCTCCTAAACATCATCACTATAATCCGTTATAACCTCAAACGCCATCGTTAAGACCCCATTCCATCGCATCAGCCAGATATTAAACGTAATTGTCACCAGTTACGCCCACAACCCACGCACTACCACATAAAGCCCCGATTACCGTTAATAACTCTCATCAACGTTTATCGCGGTACAATCGATATAAATCGGTCCATCTTGACGTCCACCAGACGTCCTGTTACGCCCCTCTGGTCCTCCTTTTGCAAGGGAAACTTGTTAACTAAAGTAATCGATTACGGGGCAATATAAAAAGCCGGGAAAACTGCGGAAAATACATTTCCTTTAGCGGCCATTATTGGACATCCCGAGGAGATGACAAATGTCTTTCCGATATTGGGGAAATAAGGAGGATTGTTGAGTTGGGGCAGTCTGAAAGGAGGACCCGTTTTATCGTAATTATTCCCTTTTATTGGAGGACCTTTGGAGGATGTCCGGATTTTTCTTTGACGACTAGGGGGGGGAGGGAGATTGTAGGATAAAGAAATGGAAAATGTTTTTCTTGTGATTCGGGGGTAATTGGAAAAATATTGAGAGATTTGGGTCATCAGGGATGGCATTGTTTGTAGTTCTGCGACGTTTCAAGAAAGACGTACACAATCGAAGACGATAGACACAGAATTGGAAAAAGAAAAATTTAGATAGTGTTCTTGAAGATGAGTCATTTTTATACGTATGTTCGAGGGAGTGAGCTCATGTTTTCTGAATGTCTATTATTTATTATTTGATAAAATCAAATAATAAACCTTATTGATCGACCAACCCAAAAAAAAAATTAAGCCCCCCTGAAATTTTCACAGTTTACGGTTTGGAGTATGTAGATTTGAATAAACGAGTAAAAAAAATCCGTCCGTCCGCCGTCCGTTGTCCGGGGCTTTTCTCTGGACGTACTGAACGGAAATTCTTGAAACTTAGTGGAAAAATCGTGTGTCACTCGGGGTTCATCCTCCAAGCTTTTCAGCAAGATCGGTTTACCCTAAGGGCTCTTAATGGAGGGTTGGGGGAAAAAAAAAATTCTCGAAAACTTATTACCCAATTTTCATGGAATTTTAAACGTTGATTAGTGTTGCATAACTAAACCTAAAAAATTTTATCCGGATGATTTCCGAGAAGTGGTTCCTGAGTTATAAAGAAAAACACTGCAAATTTCCAATAATGTCGAAAATGAATCATAGCATTCGGTTCTAAGTTGTTGAAGTTATCAATGGTATATTGAGTTATTTAACTAAGAAAATAGTAAACCTTTGTGTAAAATTTGCAGCGTTTTGTTTCACTTTTACCAAATTTGTATGCGTTTTTGAAGGATTTTTGTTGCACCCTGTGCCGTCCCCATCAACGCATCAACCCTCTGAAATTTTTGAATAGGGAAACTAGGTCATGTGGTCCTTTTTAACAAGGCCTTTGTATCTTCTTTACAGGCGTGCAGAAATTTTCAGGAAAAAATTTTTTTTTTGAAAAATTAGTTACTTCGAAGAGGTTTTCAGTATGTGCACTTTGTCATGGCTCATTCAGTTTGAGACGATGGTACCTGATGAAATTTGTCACCAAATGAAAGTCGACCATTACAGTTTTGTGCATGCACAACTTTCAACCCCTTTCCATCCCCTCACGGGAGAAATTTTTTTCTCCATTAAAGGGTTTGTAGGGGTTGAAAGTTGTGCATGAACAAAACTGTAATGGTCGACTCTGATTCGGTGATGAATTTCATCAGGTACCATCGTCTCTAGGTAAATGAGCCATGACAAAGTGCACATACTGAAAAACTCTTTGAACTAACTAATTTTTCAAGAAAAAATTTTTTTTTCTTGAAAATTTCTGCACGCCTGTGAAGAAGATACAAAGTACTTGCCACGAAAGTACCACATGACCCATTTTCCCTATTCAAAAAACTTGGAGGGTTGATGGGGATGGCACAGGCTGCAACAAAAATCCTTCAAAAATGCATATAAATTTGGTAAAGTGAAACAAAATTGACCTGGTTCAGGATTTTGTTGCCAAATATTTTTCTTCTAAGAGAATGAATTTGTTCCATAACTCAAATATGGAGCGTGGAAACTGGAAAATCCAGGGTAAACTAGTCGGGAAATTTTCGACGTGCAAATATCGGATCCACCAACGTTCCCACAACTTGTAGAATGCTAAAACCGGGAAAACTTAGACTTCACTGATTAATTTCGAGTTGTTGGAGTTGATGCTCATAGCGTCATAGAACTTTTCCATTTTCGAGGTTTTCCCGGCCAGGAAAAGTTCGGGCGCAATCAGGGAGACGTGTTCTGTGTTCAGGAGATGGAGGTGTTGGAAATCAATCAACAGGGGGGTATTCGGAGGGTATTGGATGATTTTTGAGTCACGTTAAATCCGCTAGAGGTCGTGATATTTCTGGGAAATATCAAGAAGAAGAACTGACCCACAGTAAGGAGCATTGGTATGGAAATATAGGTTTTCGGGGTCGCTGAACATGACTTAGGCATTATCTAATCGATATCTCTTACTGTTTAGATTTTCACCTGTCAAATAGGAAATTTCCAAAATGGGAAATTTCAAAATCATTTATTTTTCCTCTCAACTTATAGAATGAACTGGGAATTCGTCTCGAAAATACCGGAGTTATCGGGCAAGTTTGGTATGGAAACATAGGATTGCGAGGTCGCTGAACATGACTAAGGCATTATCTAAAACACTATATTTGGCTTATTTTCAAGAATTCAGTGGAACCTAAGTGTAGTTTCTTGCTGTGAAATACTTGAGCTCTTCGGTGTGAATGATGAAAAGCAATAACAGAATAGCACACTGATCAATTCTTCCTTGTAGAGCCCTTCAAACACAACTCGGAAATGAAAAATGCGAAGGTTTCAAATTGCATTCGTCTGGCAAATACCGGAGTTATCGGGCAAGTTTGGTATGCAAACATAGGTTTTCGAGATCGCTGAATGTGATTAAGATATTATCTAATCGATAACTCCTACTGTTAAGATTTTCACCTGTAAAAGAGGAAATTTCCAAAATGTAAAATTTAAAATTATTTATTTTTCGTCTCACCTGTCGGAATCAATTGGGAATTGCGGCTTTTAATTCAGCATCAAATCCTTTTAAATTTTTCCAATTTTGTAGGAAATATATCAATTCTACTTAGAGTCTAAACCCCCCAAAAACGCTATACCTGGCTTATTTCCAGAATTCAATAAAACCTACATATCAATTCACTGCTTCATCTAAAGCACCGTATAGACGTTCTTTTACAGCAAGACTCCAATATAGGCTCAAAATTCGAATACTACAAATGCTGGACCAAACTATGGCCCCCTACCTCTTAGTACATACGCGAAAAAACCCGAAATTAATCTCTAACCTAATTTCCTTTCATCAATCCACCCTTGCGGTATGAAAAGAAAACTTTTCGATGTCAAACTTTTCACCTGTAATCCGAAAACCTCTCGCTCCGTCAAAACTAAAGTATGTAAGACCTTAGCGAAGCCTTAAGTCCGCCAGAAAATGAGAAAACTCGCAAGCCGACTGATCTCATGAAAGAAAAACAATAAAGCAACCAGAGTTTCGACCAGCAATAATAATCCTGTCGCAAGAACAAGGACTTCGTCGATGTTGAAACTTTTCCGTCACTTGTTCAACTTTTTAGAGGGCTTTCTGCGGGTGCTTTTTCCGTCATGTTCGAGTTTTCTGTCTTGGTTCAGATTAAGGATGTTGAATCGCGGAAAAGTGCGCTTTGGGGTGATTGTTTTTAGGATTATCAAATCTGAAGTTCATTTATGATTGCGAGCTTGTTCTAGGGAACGGCCCCACTGTGAGAAATTTTAGAATTTTCTACCGAAAATTGTCTCGAAAGACTGGTTTAAACTCACTGAAGATGAATCCGCTATCAAAATCTTTTGTGTCCGTCCGGCCGTATTCATGATTACGGGCGTACGCGTTATCGACTCGAAATATTCAGCTCAAAGTGTGAGTGGACTCTTTTTCGGATATGATGAATGGTTTCCGAAAAAAAAAAATTTTTGGAAAAAAATTTGGAAAAAAATTTTTTTTTGATTTACTGACAATATGATCCTGACGAAATTTGGCTCAAAGTTGCGCGTCATTATACTCCACCCAACTGCCAAGTTTGAATCCAATCCCTCAAGTATTTTCTGGAATAAAAAATAAATAACTTCAAAACTTCAACTGCCTATAACTCCGAAACTGTTCGACCGATTTGGCCCATTAACGAACTCAACCGCAGCATTCTGATGCGCAACCTATCCTGAAAGTTTCAAGTTGTTAGCTTGCTTCTGTCGACAGTTAGCGTGTTTACGGCCGGCCGGACAGAATCGATTTTGACACCGGATTCGTCATCAGTGAGTCCAAACTAGTCGATTAAGACCATTTTCGGCTCAATCATCCAAAGTTACAGACATTTGGACAAAACGATAGCACGCTGTTCCCCTTCAACATGCGCGCAAAAATAGAAAGAAAATACATAAATCTAAAAATTTTATACCCTGTAACGTCACAGTTCTCTTAGTTTATCGTTTATATTAATCCTGTATTATCCATTGTTCAACTGAAATATCCAAAAATGAAAGTTTATTATTCTTCTACAATATTAATCCTTTTGCATTTCGTTAAATGAAGAGAATAACTTCGATCATTGTTCTGTAAAGATGGACCGTATCTGGCTGAATTCACTAAAAAAAGAGGTAGAATTGAAAAACTTTCAAACCAAATAAATCTGTTACTGTGATTTCTTAAAAATGTCAATTTGACAAAAGACCCATCTCAAAACGTAAAATCGAAAGAAAATAATTCTGAAAAGATAGGAATTGGTTGAACGGAGAAGATAGAGCTCCAGTAATAATAAATTAACATATTCACAAGAACAAATATCCGTCGATAAATCAACAAATATTGCCCCTTGATCAGAGCTAATCATACAATCAACCAAAACTTCTACACCGAAGAAGCGGATCCAAGGAGAATGACTACAGCTGTTTCACTGTGTTACTGATCGTCAGGTCAACTCAACTTGGATCCAAGTTAAGTTGACCTGAAGATTAGTTACAACTGTGAAATGATTTTCTGGTCAACTCAACTAAACTTGGATCCAAGTTGAGTTGACCTGAAGATTAGTAACAACTGTGAAATGATCTTCTGGTCAACTTCACTTGGATCCAAGTTAAGTTGACCCGAATATCAGTAACAACTGTGAAACAGCTGTAGTCTTTCTCCTTGGATCCGCTTCTTCGGTGTAAATGTTTTGGTTGATTGGATGAATAGCTCTGATCAAGGTGGGAAATTTGTTGATTTATCGACGGATATTTGTCCTTGTGAATATGTTAATTGATAACTCTGAAAGTTTTCTCATTTTTCGGATGGAAGAGTCAGATTTGAACTCTGAAACGCCACAATTTGCTTTGTTTATCGTTCATAATTCTCAATTCTCCGGTTATTGTCCTTGAAGGTCCCCGAGAGAAGACTGAGATCGATGGAAACATTTGCTATCCCTTTCCGGCGTTTGAACCTCACCCAGAATTCGCCGATTTGTAGAGTTTTGACGACGTTCAACTCAGAGTTCTGTGACACTGACCCGTTCAATACGTCCCCGACTCAATATAAAAAAATCTTAGGCAAAAGTTGTCACGGAATGTTGTTTAATAAGTTTGATATTTATTTTCCTTGGATCATTGTGGCATGAAAAAATTTTAATTTTGCACTATGGTTTGTTCTAATTTGTTGTTAATTTATATTTTGTGATTCAATTGTATGATTCCATTTTTTTGCTTTCAATTTGTGAATGCTGTTAATGGGTTGAAACACCCGTTTGTATTCCTATTTTCCATAAATAAAATAAAATAAATAATATTCCTGTATTGTTCATTGGGCAATCTGTTTTCCAAGAGACTGCCCTTGATAAATAGTCTTACTCTGCAATCTGCAAGGGTGTTTTCCATGAAAAAACAAGTGTTTTTGATTTTAATAGTTCTTTTTCAGATATTGAGGGTGAAAACCCAGAAAAAAAACCTTAAATAACATATGAGTGATTTGGAAGTTTTAGGTTATTTCCACGATATTTCGGGAACTATCTGAGCGATTGGATTGAAACTTGGCAGTTGGTTGAAGCATAACGCTGCGCAACTTTTTGAGAAATCCATCCATTTGAATTTTCGAGTCATAGTCAACTAATATTTTCTTCATGTTATCTAGAATTTTGCTGTTGGTAGGTTTCTAAGTTCAAGTAGAATTTCATTAGAAGAATTCATACAAGCCTTTTCCCGGGGCCCCAAAGTTTGATTATCGTTGTTCCGAATGTTTCACGTCCAAGATATTTTTGAGGTTAGAAAATGAAAAAGTACTTCGGAAAATTCTAGTTTTAGTCAAGGAGTAGATTTGGAGGGAGGACTATTATTCCAAATGGGCCAGGTGAGGAATCTAATTGGTAATTTCCAAACAACAAAAATTTCCAAGAATACAAACGTCAAGGAATTTTGTTCAACGACAGTATTCTCGAAAGAGTTTCAAAGTTCCAAGCTGACCGTATCAGTATGTCATGAGCTATTCAGGAAATGAACTTTAAATTTCAAATAAGTATAACTCCAAAACCGCTTTGCCGATTTTGCACATCAACGAAACCTACCCTGTAGATTTCGAGACTCTCCGTTTTCTTCTTCAAAAGTTAGAGCACATATCCCGAACAGTGTTCGAGTTGACATCAGATACGTCATCAGCGCCTCCAACCTTATCTTTTTAAACTATTCGAAAATCACAGAAATTCGTGCAGAAAGCGTAAAAAAATTATTGAAATGAAATGAAAGCGTGCCAGAATAATAAGCAATTGGCGTCTGAACTTACGATTGCAGCGCCACGGTGGCCAGTTTGAGAACCTTAGATACAGACATAGATTTTGTTTGTATGGTCGATTTTGTACTTTTTGTTAGTGTTGGGTTTGATAATTTTTGATTTCACGATTTTTCCAAAGATTTTTTAGACTTTTATAGTTGTCATGAGTATTACTGGGAGTACATATTCCATTCTTATAAAGTAGGTATGCATCATTCTTCAATCTTATTGAGTGTATAGCAACTATAAAATTACGGGGATATCTCCAAGGTTAGACAGTATTTTAATATTTTTTATTTTCAGATCCAAATTGCAAGATTGACTTTGGTGGATTTCTTAGGCTGTCTTGAATGTTGAAAAACAGATAGTATTGTAAAACATACTTTTGGAATAATAGACAAATACTCTATTTATTGTGAATAAAATGAATACATTCACATGAAACTAATGCTACTTGTACCGTAAGCCTATTCATTATGTATTGACAAATAAATTTCCCAACACTCATATGATTGGTCTTGAAAAAGCTGTAATAAATAAGCCTTGTTCAACTTAGATTTCATCGGCAGAAGCACTTTGAGCGAAGATTATTCATCACCAGATATTCCCTTGTTGAGACTCTTTTTCTTTCAATAGTCAGTTCTATCATTAAAACATTTTCGTTGTTCCTTAATGATCAGTTCAACAGACAGATTTCTGGAAGGCATAGCATTCCTCTTCTTAAGTAACTTTCTCTGCTTGGATTAGGGGCCTGGAAAAAAATTGTCTTCATGAATGTGATCTGATATTTCATGAGCAATGCGTGCTTACCTCTATAAAAATGATCGTCATCGGTAAAATGCAGGTAACAGACTCTCATAAATCTTGTTTACTGGTTTACCAATTTTGTTACAAGTTGCCAAGGTTTCTATCGATACTTCGGTTTTCATAGATTCTTCAACACTTTCAGGCCCGACTTGTAGAAGAAAGTTTTTTTCACCCAAACTCGAAATTTTTCACCGGGCTGTGGAAATCTATGGGAAGGGACATTTGAGTTTGCTCTTTCTCAGTAGAAACACTAGTAAAATCACACCAACGCCAAGAAAAATGCATAAACTTTCTCATTTTCTTAACTTTTCTTTTAACTTGTCAATGATAATTTCTGTAACTCGGGTCACTCCGATAGCCACCAGAGGGAGTAGCGCTTATCTTCATTCGCCAATAAGAAAAACTATTTCTTTACAGCTCAGACTGTCTAGATCTATGTTTAGAAATAGCCACGGTATAACCATCTATGTAAGTAATCATTAGCAAGACTACCACATTAAAGATAATGAATACCCTGTCATTATCCCAAGTGAAAGGTCCGCGTACACGTATAATCAGAGTAGGTATCAAGTTTCCAGAAAAATCGACTTGATGATAGCCTCTCCCACAGGATACCACAAGATTGAGCTATTACCTACACCTACTGATAAAATTACAATATTACCCGGTACGGAATTACCTCAATCTGGCTCAACTTAACGTTGGTGCCTCCGTAAGTGTTGCCAACCTTCTAAAAACGATCTCAATTTTTCTAATTACACGTCTTATCGCCCGTCACGGTCCATCAAATTGCAACCAGTAAGAGAGCCGGCCCGGTTTCAGTGTCATTTAAAATTAATTTTCGAGATGGTTTCATCCGAGAAACAAATTAGCTATGGGACGATTATTAAGGCATCAAGCAGATGTCTCCTGGCAAGAATCTGCATTTGCTGCATTAAATATGCACCAGATTGCATTAATAATTCGCAAATTACAATGCGCCTAGCGCGGAGATGAAAGTTTAGAGGATTATGCATAGAAGATTGCACGGTTTCCCCTAGATGTCAATTAGGCGCCATCTATCAACCCGTATTGGCAGCGATGCTGGATCGATTTCGGGGCATAGAGGAAGATTTAATAATACCGTGTTCGTAGGGGGATTAGAGCATAGACTGGGGTGTTATTTGTCAGATATCGATGGTTGGGAATTCGATGTACAAGGGTTGCGTTCAGATTTGAGGGGATTTCATGATAAAGATAAAAATATTTCAGTTTTTTTGGGGTGATTTGATGATTTTTTTACATTGACATTAGGTACTCATTTAATTACAATAATTCTCAAAAAAACAACTTATAAAGTCGATATTTGTGGAGTAGGCTTGGAACTTGATTGCGAAGACCGAATTCGTGAATGGGTTAAATCCTCCCAATGATTCCGTACATATACCCATTAAATTTTTTCCCCAATATTTCAAACATCACTGAATTAGATCGAATTGAAATCCAGTGATTGAAAATCTTTTAATCAGGAGGCAGAGTCAGTACGTGAAATGATGACTGCTTTGGCATCGAATTTGGATGACACGATCATCACGAAATTTTGCACGAAAATGTGCATCAGTTTTTTTCAACTAATTTTCAATTTTGATTATGATTTGTTCAGTAATTTTTGAGGTATTTCGGAGGTAACAATGATTATGGGGAAACACTACGAAATTTGACTCATTTTTTCCCAATATCGGGCCAAGTTGCCAACCACAATTTTCTCCACAAATTTACTATCACTGGGGAACGGGAATTTCAAGACAAATTCGACATGATGAGGTTCGCGTTATTAATAAATATCCGTAAAAGATGCCTCAGCTCCTCGAACAAGGTAATTCCTTCCAAATATAGGTTTTTGTTAGCCTGAAATTTGAGTTGGGATTCCTGATTTCATGTAAATAGTGTCAAGTTTATATAGGATATGTTCCGCAAATCAACTTGGTTAATTCGGTTGCCGGTTTTCCGTTCTGTAAATATAAAATATTCGGTTAGTTCCTGAAAAAAAAGGTTTATTACGGAATTGGATTGATGAAAAAGCAATCTTTCTGTCACCAGAACATAGGCATATTAAGTCTATGCACCAGAACGACAATCAATGTTTTGTGGTAACATATCCATAGCATAGAACAATCTTTAGTTACCTTATGGTCCAAAGACCATACCTAGTGATTTTTCCATTGTTGATTGTTGGCTCTCCTATGTTCTATGCATCATAAAGTAAATAAAGATTGTTCTATGCTATGGATGTGTTACCATAGAACATTGACTGTCGTTGTGTTGACAAAAACAACCTCTTTTTCATCAATGAAATTCCGTAACTATTCTTTTTTTCAGGAACCAACCGAATATTTCATATTAACGGAATAGAAAACCGGCAACAGAAATAACCAAGTTGATTTGTGGAACATATCCTATGTAAATTTGACACTATTAATATGTAATCAGGAAACCCAACTTAAATTTCAACCAATCAGAGATGATCTTAACAAAAACCTATATTTGCAAGGAATTATCTTGTTCGATGAGCCGAGGCATCTTTTACGGATATTTATAAATAACGCGAACCTTATCATGTCGAATTTGTCCTGAAATTCCCGTTCCCCAATGATAGTAAATTTGTGAAGAAAATTGTGGGTTGGCAACTTGGGCCGAAGTCGTCTATTGAAATCTGATCAATAGTTTTCTTCCAAAAAAAAATTTGAGAAAATACTTTTTTCGAATTTTGAAAAAAGATGAGCAACTTCACTTTGCAACCAGCTTCTGAGTTCCATCATAATTGGATGAGTATTTTCTGAGTTATTCCGAAAATAACAAAGATATCGAGAAAAAACACAAAACTTGACATATTTTTTTCCAATATCTCTGAAAATTATATCCACATCGAACTAAAACTCGGTACACCATTGTGTGATATGAAGTTTGAAATCTGTGAGAAATTTCGTCGGAATCTGATAAATATTTTCAGAAGAAAATCTTTCTAGAAAAACGTTTAGACCCTAATGATCCCAACAAAATTCTGCAGTTAGTGAGGCGTCAGTACATTTCGATAAACTACCAAGTTTCAATTCGATTTCTCGAATAATTCCAGAGATATCGAGGAAATAATTTCCCAAGTTCAAACGACTAGAACTCCGAAAAAATTCGAAAGATTTTACCCATTAACGGACTCTATCTCCGCATTCTGATGCGTGACCTATCCTGGAAGTTTCAAGTCGCCAACTCATTCCGTTCGACAGTTATCGCGTTCCAGATCAGGCGGCCGGACAGAATCGATTTTGACACCGGATTCATCAGGTAGTAGCTTGAGACCATTTTCAGGAAAAAATTCGAAAATCACAGACATTTGGACAAAACGATAGCACGCTGCTTCTCATAACATGCGCGCACAAAGGAAGTTCGTATCTGTTTCTGGTTAACCCGAGGTGTAAACTTACAGAGCTTCAGGATCATTCGGCACTTGGTTTTTAATATGTGGATCGATGAAGTTCTGAGTGAGACAACCTGTATGGCGCCATCTATCAACCGAACTTTGAAATATTCGATTCATTTCGGTGGTAGGCAATTCTTCCTCGTGCAATTACAAATAACTTTCTCTGTCCCATTTTTCCCTCGAAATGACACCAATAGAGAAGTTCTAACGAACTTTCTCATCGCATTTTGATTGATGGTTAAGCCAGACCTTACAAAATTCGTTTGGCGCGACGCAAACGTATTAAGCTGCGGACATCTAGACGGCCACCACGAGATAAACACAATTGAATTTATTCGTCCCCTCCCCCGGAAAGAAAACTAATTCGGAACGCACATAGACGACAATGGGAAGAAGATGAAAATGGCCTCAGTATTTGGCGGAGATCTCGATTTAATCTAGTCTGGGACCGGGCGTCTTTCTGTTGTTTTTCCATTCGTACGATCCGTTTATGGGGTAAGTTCTGGAGGAAGGGGCAGTGGGAGGCAATGAAAATGTCGTCGACGTAGATTTACAGTCGGTTTTTCTCAGTTGTTTGGAGATTGCGTTATGATTGGATGAGATATTGGATTGGGTATTGTCGGTAATCTGTTGGAGTGTTTGGGGTGAACGTACCTTTATATTTCGTCCTTCTGTTTTTCGTTATTGCTACTAGACATTCTAGAAACATTAGCAGCTTCTGCGTGTATTTTCAAATTTGTTGTCGAAGCGTTCAGCTATTCAGGTATTGATCCCGCCAAACGTATCTTTACGTCCTGATGTGAAGATTTGGCGATTTTCTTTCTTCATATGGTACTCATGAAATTCTGCATGAACCTTCAAACTGTAAAAGAACTCCGGCCTTCAAAATTCACCCCGTTGAGTTCGAGGAACTGTTTGCTCTTAATGATAAACAAAAATAATTCACCAACTCATCAGAGAACCTTATGGATATCTCCTAGAAGTATGTTTCGTTTCAACTCACAAGATTCTGTCACAACACAATATCCTCCTTCCGGTGCCATCGATTTTTTCCTGATGAAGATTCGAAACGTCATCCCCTTGCACGCTCTTTTCAATCCGGATAACTTTCATCTTTTTCCAGACGACCGGTGACAATTCGATGAATCATTTCATGGCTACAGGGGGGGGGCTTATCTCATTAAATATACTCGGTTAGTTTGCAATAAGACCAGATCAAGTTGGCGCGTATCGAAAGACTAGAGTGGTCTTTCAGGATTACGGAACTAATCGCCTATTAGAGATGATACCGCTTGGAGGGTGGTACGCTTCTAAGCCACCCTCTCTACATGACAGGCTGGAAAAACGCAGGGTCACTGAGATTTTCGTAACAGTTTCAATTGGATTGAAGAATGGGAGGACCCTGAGGTTCTAACCCTAATAGTAAGAGCAACATGGTCTGTCGGAATCGTTCACAGAATGTCAGTTGCAGCCAGACATGTATATTCATGCTGGGTTGTCAGATCTGCCCTTTTTTCTTAGGTTTTTGAATTTCGATAGTAGTTCAGATTCAAATTAAAATAATTTTGAGAAAGATTTGCATTCTTAATATCATGAAATCGACTGACATGTTTAGAATCTCAGAATGTTGTCCCATTAATTCACAGATAGTTTAGATTCCTAAAAAAAATCAAGTAAGCTGCTGTCAAATGGAGTCACATGACAAATCGTATTATTCTCCTGATTTTTTTCGCGATTCCTAGACAGTTTCATCATAACTTCAAACATTTTTCACAACAAAATAAAACTTTATTGAAAAAATTACATTTTTTATCACGCGCTTGTTCTGGGGAACAGCGCGTTATCATTTCGTAACGATGTCTGTAATTTTCGAATTTTTAGCCGAAAATGGTCTGAAACGACTAGGTTGGACTCACTGATGAAGAATCCGTGATCAAAATTGATTCTGTTCGTCCGGCCGTGTGCGCTGTAACTTTCGAAAGGAAGGACCTAGAGTCTTGAAATTTTCAGGTTAGGTTGAGATCCTGAATATCTCGGTTGAGTTCGTTAATGGGCCAAATCTGCATTATGGTTTTTGTGCTACAGCCATTTGAAATTTCGATTTTTCGATAACTCGTAAAATATTTATCTGATCGAAATGAAACTTGGTTGGAATATAAACAGTGTCAATAAGAAAAATTATCCATGAAAAAATTCGAAAAAAAAATTTTGTTTGAAAAGTTTTTTTGAAAATTTTCATATTTCATTGAAATTTCACTGTAATTTCCATGTCATCATTTCGCAATGTGTACAAGCGCACAAAAGCTGCTGACTTCACGTCAGTGTTTTTCTAGATTTTTTTAGATTAAGAATATTGTGAATTATAGCGTGAACAATAATTGTACTACTAAGAACAATTACCAAATTACAAAAAAACTAATAATAACATGATAACATGGACAAAATTTCAATCACAAAAATCATAATAAATTCCAAAATGGCGCCCCTCGACCAAAATGAGGTGAATTTATGGGAAGGGAGCCTGAGCAGTATTTTATTTTTTCGTGAACAAACAAACAACTTTATGATAAAAAGGCAGGGCGTAAGATAGTTGCAAACTGTTTCTGTCTTTTTGAAACAATTTTTTGAATAGGAGAATACAGGCGCATTAAAAAGTTCTGATGCAAAAAATTACAGGGGCTGTTTTTTTCGGACCCTTGTTATTACATCTCAGGGTAACGAAAACTCTCAAAAACTGCCATTTCATTAGCATCGGTTATCTGCCAAACTTCTTTCTTCTAAATCTTCTCAAAGTGGATATACTCAATAAAAATTTTACCTAACTTTAAAGGGCTGTAACTTGGGGGAGAATAGGGGTTTTTCCTGAATTTAGTTTATTACTGCTAATGCAAATTTGAACATAATCATTATGGGTTTGTTTAATCAGTTTTCCAAATTACCTTCAGAAAGTATTCAAAATCAGATTTCAAATTTGGGGTTTGGGATTTGCCAGGCATGCACGAAGTGACAACGCTGTTTAGTAGAATAGCTTTTTCTGCTATAGAATAATGGAATATTGTCTTCTACTCTAACCAGCGAAGTATAGCTATCTCTGTTTTCCCAAGCAAAGTAACACATTTAACGTGCTTTTCTTTCCGAGAAAGCTGAATTCGACGTTGCCATATCGTGCACTCAAGACAAATCCCTTTAAATTTCAAATCCCCATGTTTATTTTTCAGTATTAGGTGATCAAACATTTTTTTAAAAATATATAATTGAAATTATATGTTTGAAATGTGATGTTCTAAAGGTTCTTCATGAAAATTACTACATTTTCGTGTGAAGGAAAAACCCCCATTGGGTATAGAACAAAAATTTATATTAATTTTCGCTAAAGAATCACCAATCGAAATCTTTCGCATCAATTTAAAAACACCCTGTATAAAACCGAAAACCGATGAATATTTTTATTTCCAAGGAAAATATTATGACAACCCTCAAAAAAATTCCAACTCATTTTGAACCACTGGAATCTGGAAACCAAAGCCAGAATTTCCGAAATCCCACATGTCAGTCCTTTTACTCATCTCACCCAAATTCCAACATCGTTCAGTGGTACAGTTTTCACGTCCTTACGTTGTCAACACTGACTGAATCCAGAATACGAGGGTGAAAAGATCGCCCGAACAATACATCAGATGGAATGTTTCTTCAAGATTATAATACGAGGGGTTACTTGTCTTCAGCGAGAGGGAATATACACGGTCCTCAATTATATTTATGAAAAAAAATTCCGCCGAGGAATCTGCAGTGGATCCAATTTTGCAGATACGGCATTATGGAAAGATCCTCTTTATTGAAAAAATGTACGGGGGCCTGTGAGGGAGTCTCTTTCTTGTTCGGCATCTAGGTTAGGTCGGATTTTCATTTGGGATGACGCAAAGGAGCTTTTCAGAAGGATGAATGGAGATTTTCTTCAAGATGGACCTGCAGGGTTTTTATGTGAGAAATCGTAGATCATCTGTCAAAAGGGTGGGAATAACTGTGATAATTCCCTTTGGGATGCTGAGGAATTTTTTGAATCTTTCCAGAGGAGAATTCAGGTCATTCAACGATAGATTTTATACTTTCATCTTTTCATAGGCATTGTAGGTTGCTTTCGTTCCTCAGAAATGTCTGAGAGATAGCTATACTTCGATCTGGTTAGAGTAAAAGACAACGACCAAGGAATAGAAAAAGAAGAGTATAGACTGTCATACTGTCATATTACTGACAAATCGCAAACGGAAATTGTTTGGTTATATCGACGAATAACACGCGTGTACCACAGAAAAGGAATAAAAATGTCATTATTCTATAGCAGAAAAAGCTATTCTACTAAACACCGTTGTCACTTCGTGCATGCCCGGCAAATCCCAAACCCCAATTTTGAAATCTGATTTTGAATAATTTCTTAAGGTTATTTGGGAAAATGTTTACCAATATTGTTGAAACATTCGTTCAAGATCATTATAGGTGAAAAACTCTAAAATCGCAGACATTTGCGTGAAATTACAGCATATTTTTCCCTGAAACATACGCTCAAGCACAATAGAATAGCACCGAACTCCTCAAATATAGATGCTCACCTTTTGCACCCCCAATCTACCCCATAAAAGCGAGATATCGCTCCAAATTAACTCGCACAATGATAAACAAACAAGTCGAGCACCCAGCCATATCTGGGAGCGCTCTATATCCAGGATCTCCAGTCTGGGCCCCCTTTATATTCCTGGAATAATTCCCGGAGACCTTCGCAAAGTGCACAAAAGGGCTCGTAAACGATTGCTCCTAATAGGATTATATTAAATCGAAAATAACGTGCTTTTGCCCTCTTCGAGGAAAAAGGAAACTCGTTTCTAATTTCTCTTATAATTCAATAGGAATTTCCGGAAATATTCGCAAACCCCGGCTCAGATCGGCATGATGAATTTGATTAAGATGATCCCCGTTGGTTTTATTAGTGTTTCCACCCCCTGATGAGATAGAGGGAGACAAATATGATTATTTTCGGAGGGTTTTTTGTTGTGTGTAAGTCGTCTTTTCTTCGGTATTCTTCATAAGATCTTAATTCCTTATTTCATCGCTTTAATCTTCTTACAATGAATAGGTTTGTTCATTCTACCTGCACTTACTACACTTACTACACTAACTCCACGTGCTGTGAGATTTCCTAATAACTGGAGTTAGTGTATGTACTTCAATCTGTTGTATGATTCTCACATAATACAAATATATGATACATAATTTTACATTATTTAAGCTACCATTAAGACGTGATGTTGATTTGTCGCAAAGTTTTTCTAAAGTCGTCACGGAAAAAAAAATTATTTTGAATAACGATATGATGAATATAAAAGCCGTCCAAAAATAACCACATATACAGAAGAAAACACGTCCAACCAGGAACCAGAAACAAGAACAGATGTCTATCACAGAAGACAACCTCACTCTATGCACTACACACGTAATTTGTGACTACACTAACTCCCAACATTTCCGCAACGAACGGAGTGCAAGTTTACAACAAAACACACCGAACAATAGGTTTGTTCGATTTACCTGCATCAACTTGACTCACTACACTAACTCCACTGACTGTGAGATTTCATAATGTGTGGAGTTAGTGTAGTTCAATCTGTTCTATGATTCTCACAAAATACAAATATATATTTTACATTGTTTTCGCTACCATTTATGTTGATGTTGATTTGTCGTAAAGTTTTTCCAAAGTCGTCACGGAAAAAATTTATTTTGAATGAATGAACGCAATCCAAAAATAACCACATATACAGAACCAAACACGTCCAACCACGAACCAGAGACAACAGCAGATGCCTATCACAGAAGACAACCTCACTCTATTTACCGCACACGTAACCTGTGACTACACTAACTCCCAACACTCACTACACTAACTCCACTGACTGTGAGATTCAGTGTAGTGGAGTTAGTGTAGTTCAATCTGTTCTATAATTCTCATAGAATACTTGTATATGATATCCATTTAGAGGTTATTTGTCTTAAAATTTTTCTGAAGTCGTTACGGAAAAAAATCCATTTCCACTAACCATATGACGAAAATGAACTCCGTCCAAAAGTAACCACATATGCAGAACAAAACACGTCCAACAACAGATGTCTATCAAAGATGACAACCTCACTCTATGCACGGCACACGAGATCTGTGGCTACACTAACTCCTTACATTTCCACAACGAACAGATTGCAAATTTTCAATAAAACACACTGAACAATAGGTTTGTTCGATGTACCTGCATGAACTACACTAAAGGGGCCTTTTGTGCGAAGGAGATTTGGGTAATCGGAGATTCCCGCTATTGGCCGACTAAGATCACGTGATCGTCGTCGTAGGGTGATAATATCTCGGCCAATAGGGTGAATCTCCGATTACCCAAATCTTCGAATTTCCCTTGCACAAAAGGCTCCTTAACTACACTAACTCCACTGATACTGTTCGGTGTGTTTTGTTGTAAACTTGCACTCTGTTCGTTGCTGAAATGTTGGGAGTTAGTGTAGTCACAGATTACGTGTGCAGTTAATGGTTATGCGTAAATATAATTCATAATCATAGACATCTGTTGGTGTATCTGGTTTCTGGTTGGACTTGTACTGTTCACCCCTTTTTCTCCTATTAACGTCGCAATTTCTCAGAATTCTAATATTTCCCGCTGCTATTGGCAACGTTAAAGCATGCAGCCCCTGGCCAGGTACCTGACTTTGAGATATTAACGAGGTTCATAGAAACTTGAATGTGTATTTGCTTTTAAGTATCTTAAATTGCTACACTAATATTTTTCTCTAACTGCCTCTTTTCTTTCTTGCAGGTAAAAACCAAACATCAATCGAACCAATCGACCAGAACGCTTAACTCCGTAAGTGCACAATGAATTTCGAAAGAAGAGGAGTGGCAGGGTGGAAACCACCCCCAAAAATCCGCAAACAAAAAAATCTCACAATCCCTTCGCGAAAGCACTAAATTCTCAGGCCGCAACCCTTCCAGGACTGGTAAATTGCCTCGAAATGGGAAAAATAAAACGAATACGAAACGGACATAATTGATATCCCCTTCCACCCCTATAAACGCCGTCGAGAGGGTTACACCCGTGATTCTAATTGATGCAAAACATCAAAACGGAGGAATCGCAAAGGATGGGGTTGAACTGCGATTTAAGGATCGGGATCTGGGTTGAAACCCTTCATTAGATGTGTTAGAATTCTTACCCTGCAGGGTGGTATTTGCCTAGTTGAAAGTTTGGATGTGGAAATCGTTTATGTTAGGAAAATGACACTCATGTGGCAACGTTGCGACGGGGCCTTTATTGAGTTGAGTAATTGTGACACTTGAAAATACTTTCATACTCTCTTCCGATATTGTAAACTAGGCAAATGTCTGTAATTTCCTAATGTTTTCCCGAAAATGGTCTCAAATGACTAGGTTGGACTCACTGATGACAAATCCCGCCGTAGGCACGATGAGGTCGTACGAAAGACACTCTCGACTTGAGACTTGTGGTAGGGTGCACTTCAAAATGCGGTGTTTGAGTTCGTTGATGGGCGGAATCTACCTAAGAGTTTCGGAGTTATAGTTATTTGAAATTATGAGGTTATTTCCCTGATTTTTCGAGAACTACTGAAGCGATTGGATTGAAACTTGGCAGTTAGTTGGAGGATAACGTCGCTGAACTTTTTGCAGTATTTCGTTGAAATTTACTATCAGTGAATCCAGGAATTTTTTTTTTTTATTTTGTTCTAAAAATTTTTTTCCGGGAAACTGTGGATTATATTCGAAAAGTTTTGCATTATGCCAAACAGTTTGATACGAATATAATTCTGGGAGATATTATGGAAAAATATATCGAATTTTGTGATTTTTCCTCGATTTTTTCCGGAAAAACTCAAAAGATTCTGAACCTCGATAACAAGTTCGTTGATGATGATGCTGATGAACAACTCTGTGCAAAATTTCGTGATGACCCTGTGATCAGAAAAATTCGAAAAAATAATTTTATTTTTTTTAACTGAATATTTTGCGATCTTCTGATCATATTATACGCATGCTATATGAACCTTCAGGCTGTCATTTTTCAAACGAATACTTGATTTGAATGTGGTATCATCTGTATTTTTGGCAATATTGGGAAATAAAATTTCAAATGGGTATATCGGCGCATTGGGGGTTCTTTCTTTAAACGAAAATGCAGTTATTTTCATGAAAAACCTTTAGAACATCACATTTCAAACATATTTATCGATATTATTTAAAAAAAAAAATGTTTGATCACCTCAAATTGAAAAATAAAAATAGGGATTTGCATTTAAAGGGATTTGTTATGAGTGCACGATATGGCAACGTCGAATTCAGCTTTTTCGGAAAGAAGAAGACGTCAAATGTGTTACTTTGCTTAGGAAAACAGAGATAGCTATACTTCGATCTGGTTAGAGTAGAAGACAACGACCACGGAATAGAAAAAGAAGAGCACAGACTGTCATACTGTCATATTACTGACAAATCGCAAACGGAAATTGTTTGGTTATATTGACAAAGAACACGTGTGTACCACAGAAAAGGAATAAATATTTCATTATTCTATAGCAGAAAAAGCAATTCTACTAAACAACGTTGTCACTTCGTGCATGCATAACAAATCCCAAACCCTAATTTTGAAATCTGATTTTGAATACTTTCTGAAGGTAATTTGGGAAAATGATGAATCAAACCCATAATAATTATGTTCAAATTTGCATTTGCAGTAATAACCCAAATTCAGGAAAAACCCCCATTATTGGGTGGATTTTACCCATTCACGAATTCGGCCTTCGTAACCAAATCTACACTACAAATGTCGAGTCTCTAAGCTGTTTCTTTCGGAAGTACCTGTGTTAACGATCGGCAGTCGGCCGTAAGAATCTTATAACCATCTGCAAATAACGGAAATCAGCAAGTCCCACCCTGTCCAACCATCCCATTCCTGAGCCATTAAACGTACGGAATCGTCCCATGATTCGACGGGATACAAAGTTACAAAAGCGACATCTCAGAGCCGAATAGATTAATCCGACTGTCTCTACCACTAAAAATCGCAATTTTAAGGAACGCGCCCCAATCGCTACGAGCCCCGGTGTAGACAGACCTTAATTAAAGGGAAACACTACAATGGCGAGGATAAAGCCTCTTGAGCACCTGAATTAAGTCCGGACGTTCGGGAATAGGACGAAATGAGCGTAATGTTGGCATAAACAGGGAAAGAATCGACAAACCCCTCCATTTCATACGTGCCGCAACATCTGATGCCAAAGTTTGTAAAAATCAAGCTGATTCTCCTCGACGCAGCTCCTTTAACGTTTACGGAACGCAGTCACTCATTATACCGTGGTGCACTCTGTGATTAACGTCGAATCATTTGTGGCTTCAGTAACCTCTGAATTTCGTTGTCAGACACGAACAATCATAGAAGTATAGCCTATATGCAATCAAGGTTGGTAACTGCTATTAATTCAGTGGTTTCTATGAATCTTTCAAGCTTATCTGCGTTTTTCGCATATATTTCTTTGAACATTCGTTTTCCCCCCAATCTTCGACAAAAGCATGTATATATCATGTAGACAGATACTATCGTAGAATTGAAAGTTATGAGGTTATGTCCGATATCAGGGTTGCCAACTGATATGTTTATTTAGCGGCTGAACCACATGGGAGTTTCCCCTGGCTACCTCCAAATTTTTCCGAAGTTTATTTGCATATCTCGCATATATTTTCACCATTTTTCCAGAGAGCCACGAATGGGAAGCTATTAGACTCCGCATATGTGTCCTAATGGTCTCAGGGGTTACGTCAGGTTAGCCAACCAAGCGGTAGCTGGCCCTGCTTAGCATTCATACGCCATCTACGGTCATAAAGTTCAACCCTGTTCCCCCTATCTGTATTGGTTTCCAGAGATATCATCTTAATATGCGATATTTTTCAACCCCCTGCGTCTTTTTTACGATTTTATTCTGGTTGGGGCTCCGTTAGTAACTTATGGCCACTTTCGCCCGGATTTTAGCCAGCTTATATATACATATAAGAGGAAAGATTTGCGATTCCGTACAAAAACTGCATCAGAATGTGCACTCGCTTCTCCACTTTTCTAAAAATGTATTCCTATGCTTGCTACGAGTGGCTTTTATGGGGATTGTCGGCTCTATGGACGTGAGAGGCATACCACATTAATTTTGTTCGATGGTTGAGATGCTACCCATATGTGAATTGATCTTAGAACTCGTATACTCACAGGTTCACCCCTAGACTCTGAAATAAATGTTCTACGCTGCATTCATGATGTAAGTAAAACATGGTGTGCTCATCTGCTTATCTGTGATCGTATTTACCAATGATCACGTCACTTTTTCATTCAAATTCGAAGCACAGAATATACAGGGTGAGTCTTTGACCTTGCAGAATATTTTAACAGAAGATTCTTGAAGCTGAAAGAAACACATTTGTCCTCTACCATTTTTTCCGATTCGGCCTAGATAAAAAGATATAGGCATTATAAATTTTCATAATAGGCTAGCCGCCCCTGGAAACCTGAACACTGAAGTTTTTCCAAGCCTAAGATATACCATTCAAATCTTCGAAATAAGTTACTCTGTTATGAAAACAAGCGTCAACTAACTTTTTACATTCCAGTTGGTGAAAAAAGTTGTATTTACAGTACAATAAACAAGTTAGGTATTCCAAATTTCGTGGGCGATAAAAGTTGAATATTCTTCTCTTGGTTTCATTTTCGATAATGGGGAATTCATCTAGCTATCACTCATATCAGCTTTGAGATTCATCTTCAATTTGTAATTATTAATTTTCTTTGTTTATTTCATTCTCTCCAAGAATTATCAGATTCAGACATAACCCATTCAAATTTCATTTTCATAAATAAATAAAACAGATGTACCTCATTTATCTATGAACGTACAAACGTTGCCAGATTGACGAACAGAAAGAAAGAACTCTTCGAAATCAAACATCACCCAATATGCTATTTCTATGTATACACTTGTAAAGTCTATGATTCTGAACTGAACTATAAATCTGTGGCTTCGTGGTTTTAAGGTTATGTCATGGTGTTTTTCTTCCACCATGGGTTGTTATGTTATGAAAGCGCATTTGAAGAATACCTCAAAATAAATACTATCGAAGTTCTGTACATAATTTCAAGAAATAAGGGTCAGCAGAAAGATTGCATTCAAATCAGTAAGAATCCCCATTATCATGGAAAATGAGAAGTTAATCAATTATACTACACAAATTAGCTCGAAATTGAAAAGGAAGCTTCTTGAATGGATAGAGGTGTGGAAATTTGCTTCAACATTAGGAGTATTTAAATTGTAGAAGTTGAGGTGAGCTTATTCATATTACTCCACTTTCGAACTAACAGCCAATTTACAATGGACATAACTTGACCATAAATTTACTTATACATAAAATGTAAGAATTAAACAACAGAAATCATAAGGAATAAGAATAGAACTGCATTCGACTTATGGTCAGAGTCAAAAGCAAAGTTGAACCTATTGTGAAGATTTTGGTACTTATGAATTTTGTAGTTTCCTCTTTGATTTTTACGCACGAGTTGCGGGATTCTTACGGTTACGTACATTGTGAATTGGCCAAAGTCGACTACTCCGCTTACAAATCATTCCAAATAAAAAATGCTAGGATTCCATTCTCAACTTTCAGACGTGGCAACGCGGAAAAATTGAATTCTGTGAATTTTTTGAACAGAGTTGCATTCAGCCAAAGTGCCCAATTCTCGGAATCTCACAGATATTTTTATTTTTGAATTTCAGATTACTCGAAAACGGTGCATCATACGAAAAAAAATGAAGAATACTTTTACTTTCCAAAATGGTCAAAAATTCGTTTAATAGCATTCAAATTATTTTTAAAATATGGATTTTTTGAATTTCTGCTATTTTTATGAAATGTTATGGTCATATCAAAGAAACTGGAGGATGTGGATGAAATTTTGTAATCCAGGAACATTCATCGTATCAATAAAAAACTATATTCCAAAAATCATTTCATTTGATGAGATCGTTCGCGAGATATAATCGAAAATTAAATTTTTTATAGATTTTCAACAGTCTGTATCTTACGAACCAAGCCGAATCAGAAAAAATGGTAAGGAAAAAAAGTGTTTCTTTTGGCTTCAGGAATCTTCTGTTAAAATATTCTGCAAGGTCAAAGACTCACCCTGTATATTTCCTTGTATTTTAATTTTGCTGACGTCACTTTTTTTTCAGATGAGCACACCATGTTTTTTACATCATGGCTGCATTATGACAAGATCACCTTTCTCTATATTCCGAATAACCATCAACTTTCAATATATCTTTCTGTGAACTCCATGAAGTTAGCCATTGAATATCCCATAATGTCAATTATCATAGAATTTCGTATTGTAGTATATTCAAAGAATACTATTGCGATATTTTCGCTCGGAGAAAACTGGGTCACGCTTTCAAAAAGAAAATATTCCTCGGGACGAAAATTCTCTGTGAAAACGAAGAAATTACCCTCGCCTCATTTATAATCCACCAGATTGAAAGGAAAACAAAGCGCTAAGTCGAATTTTTCGCGATGAAAACTTTAAGGTACGTCATTCGAAATTGAAACCGACTAATTAATTATTCAGCTTTTCATCAATTAGGGATGTTTTTGATGTGCGCTGGATGAACAGACTTCACGGGGATGCTTTTCATCATTTAGGTTAGTCTTCAACCCTCGGGGGTTGCGTGGTTGCCGGAGCTCCGAATATTTCCCAGAAAAGTTGAGATAATTTAAGTTCATCATCCTATCGGAAAAAAGATTTTCATGAATCAGTTTTTTTCGGAGACGGCGGGTTATCCAAGTCTGCTTGTGAAGAACACACTGAAGTTTCTTGCTGCATAAACTGAATGGGGGTTTTTCCTTTAAACGAAAATGCAGTTATTTTCATGAAAAACCTTCAGAACATCACATTTCAAACATGTAATTTCAATATTATATTTTTAAAAAGATGTTTGATCACCTAAAAATGAAAAATTAAAATGGGGATTTGCATTTAAAGGGATTTGTCATGAGTGCACGATATGGCAACGTCGAATTCAGCTTTCTCGGAAAGAAAAGGATGTCAAATGTGTTACTTTGCTTGGGAAAACTGAGATAGCTATACTTCGATCTGGTTAGAGTAGAAGACAACGACCGAGGAATAGAAAAAGAAGAGCACAGACTGTCATATTACTGAGAAATCGCAAACGGGAATTGTTTGGTTATATTGACAAAGAACACGTGTGTAGCACAGAATATGAATAAATATTTCGTTATTCTATGGCAGAAAAAGCAATTTTACTAAACACCGTTGTCACTTCGTGCATGCATGACAAATCCCAAACCCCAATTTTGAAACCTGATTTTGAATACTTTCTGAAGGTTATTTGGGAAAATGATGAATTAAACCCATAATAATTATGTTCAAATTTGCATTTGCAGTAATAACCCAAATTCAGGAAAAACCCCCATTGGACTTATGGGTTCTGCCTCTCTCAGTAACTGTTGGAGTCTTTTGATTCGAGAGAATTAGTTGTATAATGTACTGATTGTATTTTTGTGTTCATACAAAGAGCTGGCAAATATACATAGCTAGTCAATAACATTCATCGGATAAATCAAGTTACTCGAAGAGATTTATCCCGTATAAATTTGGCGCCCAACGTCTGGCTTGGTGACTGTTCCTTTGAATATGAATATGCATTCTTTCTATTTTTCTGTGACTTTTATATCGGCAAATTAGTGTTCAATGCTTTCTCTATAAATTAGCTCTTCCTCTTCGTCAAAATTATCCTTTATTCAAACACCGGTGCATGGAGGTTCATATAGAATTTCATTCAGGGCTATTTGATAAGAATATCACGAAATCCAGAGTAACATACATTTCCCAGAAGTAAAGAGAAGATTATAAAATACGCCAATATGTAATTGAATCATTATTGAATGAGATGCTGAAAATGTTTGCATTAATCACCCTTTATTTCAAAAACCTACCCCCTTTGGCACATACGTTTATTCGCTCTTTCCGTGTTAAAAGTACCAAAGATTTACCTCTCGAAGTTTTATACGCACGCAATTGACATTCGGTATACCTAGAATTTTCGGCCTCCCGGTGGAACTCTGGCAACAGCGCCTCATGCGAAAAGCAACGTCTGGAAAGATCCCAGATATGGTAGGCGAATAGGAATGCGGTATAAAAGGGAAAAGGTAAAGCACACAAGCGGAGTTGACTCCGATATTTCGCTTTTCCCGTTGGTTCAGCATGAATGTAGAACATCGTCTCGAAGTCTTATATCTCTTAACGTTGAATACGACCCCGAAAAATAGATTAATCATAATCTAATGGAATTTCAGCCGTCGTCCAGGACCTGGGGGCGCATTTGTTGAAGATAAAAGCGGGAACTTTGTACTGTTTAATAACAGATAAACACAAGGCGACGTATCTGCGAGACAAGATGGCTCAGAAAGAAGAGGGAACGTTTTCCGAAAGTTGAGTTGGATTTGAATAGATGGCATTATTAGTGAGGGTGGTTGATGGATATGAGGTGCCGTTTGGCACAAAAGTGTGTGTGCAAATATATTTATTTTTGTGTGGATATATTCAATTTTTGCAGCACTATATTCAATAATCTGTCGATTAATCAAATAATATGCCACCTTGATCAGAGCTAATCAGACCAATTAACCTTGGTAAACCATAGAATAAGACCCTAGATACCTATCACCAGTTAGACGAAACAGTACAGGGTGGGCAAAATTCGTTGTCTACTGAAGGGATCTCGAGAACTATAGCAGCTAGAAAAAAACTGATAAAACATTCTAGAGCTCTTTTTTCCTGACTAATCCGAATCTGAAAACAGATCCAGCTTATCGTTCATAGAACTTGAGTTCGAAAATTTAGAAATTGTCATTTTCGATAATGCTGAATAACTCGCTTGTTTGAACTCGTATTCGAAATCTGTTGATACATTCTACAGGCACTTTTTTAGGAGTAATTCAAATATAATATGACTGAATTTTTTAATCCAGCCATTTTCGAGAAATGAGAAAGATTTTTCAGATGTAAACTATAGTCGAAAGATCTCTTATCTTGCTACAAAATTTTTGCTGATTTCAAAAATGTATCATATGTCGCTATTCACATGAATATTACATGAGAAAATATTCATTACCTTTTTCCTGCTTTTCTATTCACTGTTGAATTATGAGTAGGCTGACGTTACCATAGCGACGATTCAATATGCATTAACTTTGTGTAAACTTGCGCTTCTATGATTGGAATCAGGGATTGCTGAATGAATATTTGTATGGTTAATTTGTCATAGTTCTTGAGATCAGCAATATTTCGGGTCATTAGGGATAATAAACAGATTTTCTATTGCTAATCTTAAGAATTATGACAAATTAACCATAGAAATATTTATTCAGCAATCGCTGATTCCAATCATAGAGGCGCAAGTTCACACGAAGATAATGCATATTCAATCGTCGCTTTGGCAAGGCCAGCCTACTCACAATTTAACAGTGAAAAGAAAAGCAGGAAAAAAGTATTGACAATTTTCTCATATAATATTCATGTAAATAGCGACATATGATATATTTTCGAGATCAGCAAAAATTTTGTAACAAGATAAGAGATATTTCGACTATAGTTTACATTTGAAAACTCCAAAATCATTCTCAGTTCTCGAAAATGGCTGGATTAAAAAATTCAGTCATATTATATTTGAATTACTCCTAAAAAAGTGCCTGTAGAATGTATCAATAGATTTCGAATACGAGTTCAAACAAGCGAGTTATTCAGCATTATTGAAAATGACAATTTCTCAATTTTCGCTCATAACTCAAGTTCTATAAACGATAAGCTGGATCTGTTTTCAGATTCGGATTAGTCAGGAAAAAAGAGCTAGAGAATGTGCTATCAGTTTTCTTCTAGCTGCTATAGTTCTCGAGATCCCTTCAGTAGACAACGCATTTTGCTCACCCTGTACAGTATAAATACATACGCTGCCTTCTCTTAGGAGCATCTTGCGAATTCTTACCTTCGGGTGCAGAATAGATACTTTGATCGTTTTACGTGACGTTCATCCTGTTGCCGTCTCATGTCGCAAATGCAGTGAACTGATACTCAAGGCATGACGTTCATCCTACGGTGATGGCAGGTACAACAGGTGATGAGTATCTAGAGTCCTATTCTGCGGTATACCGAGGTAAGGTGGTCTGAAGTTGAAAAATAATTTGTTAGGCAGTGAGTGATTGTTTGTATGATGGAAAAAATGACCTGAAAATGCAGATTTTTTGTTAAGGAGGACACACTGCGTACATTGATGCAAATATGTCTAATCAATATCTTCGCGATTTGAAAAATTGCGGATTTACCATTTATTTTCTACCAAAACACAAAATATTCACGAGTTGAAAATTATAACTGAATGAAATGGGCAATCCAATGAACAGGGTGTTCCTCAATTGGAGGTTCAGTGAAAGAGGGGAGAACTCTTGCATTATTTCAAGAAAAGAGTACCAAACGTTTCATTATTTAGATATAAGTTGTTAAAGTTTGAATTTTTTTCACGATTTTTTCTCGCAGTATCTGCACTCCACCAGATGCTCAACCGGATGTTGGAAGAGGTATTACAATTTGGAGTTTACACCAGTGACATGCCAAATTCGATTGCAAATTTACAGAGTAATATTTTTGCAAACACTGTTCCTTGTTTTATTCCAGAACTTTCTGATGCTGAGCCACTGTATGATTGAAAAATTATGAAAAGGAGCTCTGTGTTTATGCTCAAACCCTAATAGTTTATCGCCTATTCTGGAGGAAAACAAGGGACAGTTTTCCAAAAAAAAGTCGAAATAAGCTTTTACACATGATGTTAACTCTAAACTGTATTGTTGATGACAAATTTCAGTTGGTTATCTGATAAAATGGAGATATGAGGAAAATAAATTCATACATTATCAGCCTGTAACTTAAAAACCTAACGTTTGCGGTCCCCTGTGCATGGGCTTTCTTTCTTCAAATTATCCCTTCTTCCTTTGTACCTCCAATTCATTAACATCCTATTTTTATTAACTTGGACTATTACACATCACAACATTTCGACTTTTCTGGGAGAGAGTTGAAAGAATAGGGACACGGATCTTGCGACGATTCCCAGTATTCATTCTCAAAATCTACACACTGAGCAATCAATCCCTAATCCTGCACCATTTTGCAACTCTAGAAAATAACTTTATGGCGATGTCTTTGTCCTTGTTTTTTTGCACTTCCATCTCGCTTAAGCTGTAGTCTGAACCTCTCCAGAAGAAAAAGAGAGATCGAAGAATTCAATAAGCTATAACATGCCAAAAAGAGTTCTCTTGTATTCTTAAAGGATTGCCAAATCCCCCCGGTCAAAAATCTGTCTAGCTCATTCGCCATTTTGTTATTCACCATAAATCGGCTGGTGCATGAAGATTTCAAGGTCTACACTAATATATCATTCTAAATCCATTGCCTCCGAGTTTATTATGAAATGCACGTCAAAATTATGGAACAAATTCATTTTTTCAGAAGAAAAATATTTGGCAACAAAATTCTTAAACAGGTCAATTTTGTTTCACTTTTACCAAATTTATATGCATTTTTGAAGCATTTTCGTTGCACCCTGTGCCATCCCCATCAACCCTCTGAATTTCTTGAATAGGGAAAGTAGGTCATGTGGTACTTTTTTGGCAAGGTCTTTGTATCTTTTTTACAGGCGTGCAGAAATTTTCAAGAAAAAAAATTTATCTGAAAAATCAGTTACTTCAAAGAGGATTTCAGTATGTGCACTTTGTCATGGCTCATTTACTTTGAGACGATGGTACCTGATGAAATTTGTCACCGAATGAAAGTCGACCATTACAGTTTTGTACATGCACAACTTTCAACCCCCTCACGTGAATTTTTTTTCTCTCCATTAAAGGGTTCGTAGGGGTTGAAAGTTGTACATGAACAAAACTGCAATGGTCGACTTTCATTCGGTGAAAAATTTCATCAGGTACCATCGTCTCAAAGTAAACCAGCCATGACAAAGTGCACATACTGAAAACCACTTCGAAGTAACTAATTTTTCAAAACAACAATTCTCGAACATTTCTGTACACCTGTAAAGAAGATTCAAGACCAAAAAAGTACCACATGACCCACTTTCCCTATTCAAAAACTTCAGAGGGTTGATGGGGATGGCACAGGGTGCAACAAAAACCCTTTAAAAATGCATATAAATCTGGTAAAGTGAAACAAAAATTGACCTGTTTCAGGATTTTGTTGCCAAATATTTTTCTTTTGAGAAAAATAATTTGTTCCATAATTTTTACGCGCACTGTATATCGTCGCAACCTTGTTTTCAACATTTATATCATTTCAGGTAACAACTTCCCCCTCAGGCAAATTCCACAAGGAACAAACTGTCTCACGATCGTTCTCCTCCAAACCCACCCCTGTCGAAGTTCCTCTCCCATCCCTGAATTATGACAGGTTATGACATGTACGATGGTCCCTCCTATTTTCTCATACAAAGGTCCTATCCTTATCATTATAAACCTCGATACGTATGCCTTTCACGCCCGGACTAGAGGGGGGTTCTAATGTCCCAGATCAGCTTACAATCATATTGAGACCGTTATGATCCCGGGGTGGAAGAAAGTGAGGTTAGGTATGGGAACGAAGTCGTCTGGAAGGATTTTCGCGGGAGATAACAGAGGAGGATTCGAAGAAGGCTGGTAATCCTGTGACTTAGAGAGGTGTGGGTGTGAACTGAGATACTGGAGAGGTTAAGGGGGGCTTATTCGATAACTCCGAAAGAGATTCCGTATGTGAGAGATGGAGGAGTATGGATTCGTTTTTGTTTTTTGTACTGTTGAGATTGGCAAGCTTGGAATACTGACGGTTATGTCATCTGGAAAGAGAGTTTGTGAGAAACTTAGATTTATAACGAATTATTTCCTTCCTTGCTATCGTAAGTATTCCAACCTTTTTAGAGCGCACGTTCTGGGATACAGCGTCCCAAACAACTAAGTATACATATACAGAGTGTAACAGCCAAATGGAATAAATTCGATAACGAATAAATGAGGGCGTGTTGGGAAAAACGCTCGGACACGTCGATTTGTAATTTTAAATGCGCATAGTTTTCAAGGAAATTAAATTATATAGGGTGTTCCATGCGACCGTGGCCAATACCAACTTTCTTATTTCAAATGTAACCCCCTCTATATTATTTATTTTTTGGATTCTTCAGAAAATTCTTGACATAATTCATGTACAATGTCCTATACCTATCCTCAACTTCTTCGGAAATATCAAGTGTTTTCAGATTTTTTACAAAAATTAACATTTTAAATGAAAATTATTTTATTTCACAAATTCGATACATTACACCCAATACTTATTTCCCATTCATCTCTTGATATGAAGAAAGTAAGCAAAAACCATTACTGAGAGGAAATTAAAAAAAACTACATTGACATCAATGTTTTTTTTTTGATTATTGAGAAATAATCAGTATGACTTATTAGCTTTTAAGTGTAATGTACTGAATTAGTGAAATAAATAATTTTTATTCAGAACGTTGATTTTTGCACTAAATCTGAAAACACTTAATATTTCCGAAATAGTTAAAGATAGTTATAGGACATTGTGCATGAATTGGGTCTAGAATTCTCTGAAGAATCCAAAAAATAAATAATATACAGGGGGTTGCGTTTGAAATAAGAAAGTTTGTATTGGCCACGGTCACATGGAACACCCTATATAATATTATTTTCTTGAAAAATATGCGCATTTAAAATTACAAATCGACGTGTCCGAGCGTTTTTCCCAACACGTCCTCATTTATTCGTTATCGAATTTATTCCATTTGGCTGTTACACTCTGTATATAAGGAGCTATCTCTCTAACACAAATAATTCTTATCAATTAAATCTTGTTCGTGTTAAAATATTAGTGAAATATACAAATATAATCAGTCTCAACATACGTCAAAGATTCCTAGTCGAACTATTCAAGTTCGATCATTATCAAACAGAGCTTCGAAACAGAAAAATGAAAAGTGATTTTTGGCAACTTAGTCCATTGGATCCATCACAATCTGAATAAGCCACTGACTTGCTTGTAATCTGAAATTTAATAGGATGATTAGTGCTTGAAGTGAATTCACTCCATGATATTTTAACCTTCTTCATAAGCCATCATTGAACATATAGAGTGTAACAGCCAAATGGAATAAATTCGATAACGAGTAAATGAGGGCGTCTTGGGAAAAACGCTCGGACACATCGATTTGTAATTTTGAATGCGCATATTTTTCAAGAAAATAATATTATATAGGGTGTTCCATGTGACCGTGGCCAATACCAACTTTCTTATTTCAAATGCAACCCCCTGTATATTATTTATTTTTTGGATTCCTCAGAGAATTCTAGACACAATTCATGCACAATGTCCTATACCTATCTTTAACTATTTCGGAAATATTCCGTGTTTTCAGATTTAGGGCGAAAATCAACGTTTTAAATAAAAATTATTTTATTTCACAAATTCGGTACATTACACTTAAAATCTAATAAGTAATACTGATTATTTCTTAATAATTAAAAAAAAAACAAAAAAAAACATTAATGTCAATGTAGGAAATGTTAAAAATGCTCGCCGCGAACATCTTGGTAACATGCTAATCTGGTGTACAATTTTTTTCTAACGTTACCCAACATTTCAGGCGTGACTGATATAATCGCAAGCGTGATTCGGTTTTTCAGGCCATCTAAGTTTAAGGGTTTTTTTTTTGTTTTTGTTTTTAATTTCTTCTCAGTAATGGTTTGTGCTTACTTTCTTCATATCAAGCGATAAATGGGAACTAAGTTTTGAGTGTAATGTATCGAATTTGTGAAATAAAATAATTTTCATTTAAAATGTTGATTTTTGTAAAAAATCTGAAAACACTTAATATTTCCGAAAAAGTTGAAGATAGGTATAGGACATTGTACATGAATTATGTCTAGAATTTTCTGAAGAATCCAAAAAATAAATAATATACAGGGGGTTACATTTGAAATAAGAAAGTTGGTATTGGCCACGGTCGCATGAAACACCCTATATAATTTTATTTTCTTGAAAACTATGCGCATTTAAAATTACAAATTGACGTATCCGAGCGTTTTTCCCAACACGCCCTCATTTATTCGTTATCGAATTTATTCCATTTGGCTGTTACACTCTGTATATTAATTTTATAAATTTCGGTTTCGTTTAAGCGAAACTAGTTTTGCCTCATTTCGGTATTTCTGAACTGTTCTCAATTATAGGTTAAGGAAGTTATGATACGTCATAGAAAAAAAGAGGCAAATATCTAACATCTCTGTCTAAATACTGGAGAGGCCTGTTTCCAAGATTAACAAAGCTGTTTCATACCCTGACTACCATTTCAAATTGGCATATGTATAGTTCAGTCGACCTGACGTTCACTTTCCACCAAATGAAGCCAGGAAACAACACATCATAAAAATCTGCAAAAATTGAAACTCCAATCACCGTCATTTATAATTTTTCTCTCATCCCCACCTGATGCAACCCCTTGAATCGATCCTCTTCATTAGTAGAATAAAAAACGTACCTCAGATGTCCCAGAACGTTCCCGGCCCCACCATTACGGAAAATTCACGAGTCGCCAGTGTCATTCTGGAAGATTAATCCTGCAGGATTAGCGTCCCTACCTGAATACGCGAACTGGATGACCCTTCCAATCCCTTACCCCCTCCACCCGTCGTCCGGAATTAGACTACGGACACCAAGGCATTATTTCTGGCAAGGGTCTTCCTAATGGGCAATATTCACTTTACATGGCAACTTTATGCCGACCAGAGAGAGGACACTTCGAAAATTGACTTTGTCGATTGCGGATAACGGCCGATAGTTGGCCTATTTGGGGGTTGGGGTGTGTTGGGGGGG
The DNA here is from genome assembly GCA_958510865.1 of Myrrha octodecimguttata. Taxonomy (NCBI): domain Eukaryota; kingdom Metazoa; phylum Arthropoda; class Insecta; order Coleoptera; family Coccinellidae; genus Myrrha; species Myrrha octodecimguttata. The sequence goes on along the minus strand of OY294062.1, from coordinate 50,349,180 downwards.
CTTCAGATGAGAATTTGGGGGTTTTGGTAGTTGCCTGGTCGTTTTGGGAGGTCGTTGGGAGTTGATATTGGAACGGACGTATGTTAATTGGAGGGGATGGTTGAAGATATGCTGGAGATGTTTGACATGTTATTTCGTTTCTACTTGGTAATGTTAGGTGGGAGAGTAGCTTTAGTTCTGGTTTAATAAAGTGGAATATAATGAAGGGAAATGTGTTTTAGATGTTGTCGAAGTTTGTTCAGTTGAGGCTACTGGAGATATCCTAGGAAACACAGGAGTGAGACTTTAAACAATTTGTATGATAGAAGAGCACAGATAAAAACCTCAGCAAGAACTCTGGGGGCCGATTCTTGAATCTCAATCAAGAATTGAAGAGTATGGCAATTGCCATATGTCCACGTCGACTGTCTAAGTTAAATATAAACAACAAGTAGACATGACCTGCGTGTGGAACTGAATGGTACTCGACAATCGAATGTTATATCTCCTATACTCCGTACCACTCGTTGCTAAGTCGAAGGAAACGGTGATAAGGTTATGTTTATATTCCGATTTGAAATTTCTCGATATCTGCATTCAGTTTATTTCTTGAATATTGGCTTGAAAAGACAGTCGAAATGGCGAATAGAACTCTCACAAATTTTGCAGATGCTCGGGAAAACTTAGAAAATCAACATAAACATATGGCAATGGTCATTCTCTTCAATTCTTGATCGAGATTCAAGAATCAGCCCCCTGTATTCCCGTGTTAGTGTAGTGAAATGAAATTTGTGTTGAGAATATGGATGGTATATTTTCCATTGGAACAAAATTTTTTCTTTATTTTGACAAAATATCTTGACATAATATCTGAAACAGAAAGAGAGAGAGAAAAGTAGCAGGAAGCAATAAAAAATAATACCTACATTTACTCTATGACTTGGAGGATCTTGCGAACAGGTCCGGTCTTCCAAGCGATGATATTTTCCGAAAAAAAAATCTGGAAAATTTCGAAACAAAAATTTTCCCAAGTCTAAATCCTAATGAAATTTTGCATTGAAATGCGCGTTCGTATTCTCCAACTTATTTCAAAACTACAATCTGATTGCATAGGTAATTACCTCCCGGAATATTTAGGTATTAACCTCAAAATTTCAAATGGGCATGACTCAGAATCTGTTTGGCCGATTATGCCCATTAAGGAACTCAACCGAGATATTTATTTTCCAACCCAAACCTGAAAATTCCAAGTCGTTAGATTCTTTGCTTTGAAAATAAGTTCACATATGGATGGCCAGCTGAACATAATGGGGGTTTTTCCTTCAAACGAAAATGCAGTAATTTTCATGAAAAACCTTCACAACATCATATTTCCAACATATAATTTCAATATTATATTTTTAAAAAAATGTTTGATCGCCTAAAACTGATGAAATGAAATGATAGAAATGGGGATTTGCATTTAGGGGGATTTGTCCTGAGTGCACGATATGGCAACGTCGAATTCAGCTTTCTCGGAAAGAAAAGGACGTCAAATGTGTTACTTTGCTTAGGAAAACAGAGATAGCTATACTTCGATCTGGTTAGAGCAGAAGACAACCAAGGAATAGAACAAGAAGAGCACAGACTGTCATACTGTCATATTACTGACAAATCGCAAACGGAAATTGTTTGGTTATATTGACAAAGAACACGTGTGTACCACAGAATAGGAATAAATATTTCATTATTCTATAGCAGAAAAAGCTATTCTACTAAACACCGTTGTCACTTCGTGCATGCCTGGCAAATCCCAAACCCCAATTTTGAAATCTGATTTTGAATACTTTCTGAAGGTAATTTGGGAAAAGGATGAATCAAACCTATAATAATTATGTTCAAACTTGCATTTGCAGTAATAACCCAAATTCAGGAAAAATCCCCATTGAATTTGGCCAACCTACTCGTTCACGATCATTTTTGGTACAAAACTCCAAATAAACAGACATTTGGACAAAAAGATAACTCTTTCTTCCCAGAACAAGCGCGTTAATATAATCACGTCTTGTACCATCCAAGAAAATCCCACTTAACCTAACACACAACTTCACATGTCGAAAATCACCTACCCCCCTCGATTTCCCCCAACGCACACCCCCTCACCCTCCAATATCGATCCCCAGTAAGGTGCATATAAACAGATCAAAGAGCCTGATGTATGCCCCAAAACGTGCAATAAAATCAACGCGGCCGAGCGTGAAGATGTTAGGAACGGGGGTAAACCACCCCCTCGGCCCCCTTGCACGTTCCGACAATGAGAACGTTTAATAAAATGGGCGAAACACAACAAAGGAGCGGGACCAATCGATCGGAAACAAGTGTCCAGTATTTTTACTGATAAGCCGACGGTGTTTTATGGTTTTCACTTTTGCGAGGTTGGCAGCCCGCGGCAGCGCTATCTGCCGGTTGCAGCAGAAATGTAGATCATCCCCCCAGGGTGTCGGCCATGTTTTGGAGTGACCACACGTGCAGTTGCTTTGTTTATGGACGGAATGCAGGGGATTGTTTTCAAGTAGATAGGTGTCAGTTTAAGTGATACAGGAAATAGGATAGGTCTTCGATAGGGTTCGATGGCATGGATTGAAAGTGTCGGTTCAGGATTTATCGATTGGAAACTATACAGGGTGATCTCCGAGTTTTACGTTCATGCAAACCATGGATTCAAGATTTTCAGTTTATTTCCAGTATTTTGTTAGATTTCTAGTGTAAAATATCCAATGGGGGGTTTTTCCTTTAAACGAGAATGGAGTAATTTTCATGAAAAACCTTTAGAACATCACATTTCAAACATATAATTTCAAAATTATATTTTTAAAAAAAATTTGATCATCTAAAACTGAAAAATAAAAATGGGGATTTGCATTTACAAGAATTTGTCTTGAATGCACGATATGGCAACGTCAATTCAGCTTTCTCGGAAAGAAAAGGACGTCAAATGTGTTGCTTTGCTTAGAAAAACAGAGATAGCTATATTTCGATTTGGTTAGAGTAGAAGACAACGACCTAGGAATAGAAAAAGAAGAGCACACACTGTCATACTCATATACTGACAAATCGCAAACGGAAATTGTTTGGTTATATTGATAAAGAACACGTTTGTTCCACAGAATAGGAATAAATATTTCATTATTCTATAGCAGAAAAAGCTATTCTACTAAACACCGTTGTCACTTCGTGCATGCCTGGCAAATCCCAAACCTCAATTTTGAAATCTGATTTTGAATACTTTCTGAAGGTAATTTGGGAAGATGATGAATCAAAACCATAATAATTATGTTGAAATTTGCATTTGCAGTAATAACCTAAATTCAGGACAAACCCCCATTATGGGTCTATGGGAGATGATTCCCCAATATAAAGGACCTGTAGCGTTCTTCGTTTATCTGAGGATCTGAAATATTATCGCTTGGAGGACAGGACCTGGTCGAAAGACTCTCCCGGTCATAGAGCAAATGTAGGTAATTTTAATTACTGCTTCCTGCTGGTTTTCTGTCCCTCTTTCTGTTCCAGATATCATGTCAAGATAAATTCGAAATGACGAAAAAATTATTTTCCAATGAAAAAGATGCCATTCATGTTCTTCAAACAGAAAACAACACTTATACATGGAGACAGAGTTCTACTGAGGTTTTTATCTATGCTCTTGTATCATACGAAAAATGTATGGTACCCCGTTTACATTTCCTCTGGATAGGAGAAGATACAAAGACCTTGCCAAAAAAGTACCACATGACCTACTTTCCCTATTTAAAAAATTAAGAGGGTTGATGGGGGGGCACAGGGTGCAACAAAAATCTTTCAAAAATGAATAAAAGTTGGTAAAGGTGAAACAAAAATTGACCGGCTTCAGGATTTTGTTGCCAAATATTTTTCCTCTGAGGAAATGAATTTGTTCCATAGTTTTGACGCTCACTGTATAATTCGTGGAACTTCTAACGATTGCTACAATTTATCTAGAAAGTTCACCAGGTGAAGGCCGGATAGATGTCCGGAGATTTCTAGAACTATTTCCATGCCTTTTAGGCTTCAGACCAATTGAGAAAAATTGAGTTCATCAGAGAATTTCGCAGTCCTGCCCTGCATTCTAGTCTTCCCTTTTACTCTGCAGTTTTCACCTTCAATTCGGGCACAGAACAACTCGCCTATGTAGCTCCTCTCCCAGCATAGAATACAGGCCATTGTTCGGTCGCTATTTACGATTTTAGGGACCACATTAAGAGATTATGAAGTTTAATTCAATGTTGTATGTTCTTCGAAAAGGGTCGGATTAGGGATTTTCTACAATAATAGAACGGTCAGAAATTTAAACCAGGAAAAGTTCTATGGCTCTGTTATTTATCGCGACGTAGCTTAAGGGATGTGTTCCGAAATGAACGAATGGACTGTAGTATTGCTTTTAAGTATTGTTTGAAGGTTTTAAATCCGTGAATCGAAGGATTCCATTATAAGTTGCTTCTGTATAGCACTGACGTGAAGTCAGCAGCTTTTTCGCGCATGTTCACTTTTGATGATATCCATTGAACATGCACGCAAAAAGTGCTGCTTTCACGACAGTGCTCTTCTGGGTTTTTTCGATTAATTACTGGATTTCGATTCGATCTAATCTGTTAATGTTAGGTTATAGTCATTTTCCTGTCGGATAACCACGCAACGTTGTCCACTCTTCATAAAGGTCATAGTATTACGTATTTTTCAAAATGTGAATTAACTTTGAGAAAACAATGAATTTGAGAAAATATTATGTGAATTCAATAATTTCGAAGACCTGGCGTATGTTGAAAAAACATTTTTCTCTGTTAGCACTGAAAATATTTCACGTATATAAACATGGTTAGAAAATTCAGTTATGCTATTTTCTTGTACGGAAATCAAGAATCGAGTGTTGAAATTTTACTGAAAAATAATGGATAGAATAGTCCGTTACTTTGTGATAGTTCATTCGAAAAAAAAATAAAAGCACTCCAATAACCCTGCAGTAAAACTTCTAAACGAACAGACAAACCTATAGAATTCCCTACTTTCCGAAATTTCCATTAAATAAGTCTGCAGAAGACATTTAAATACCTTGTTGCACAACTTGAAATACTCCAATATAAAAATGTAGTTGTACTACAAAACCTGTGCCACCTTAAAAGAACTAACTCAATTTTCAAAGTTCTTGGGAATCAGTGTGAACAATAAATTGGGTTTTCATTCACATACGTCGAAAATGTTGGATAGCTTGTGATAAATTTTTGATTCCAAATTATCAGGCTTACTATCAGAAAAAGCAGATTTCAATTCTACATAGCACTTCCTGATACTTTGTCTCTTCTTCTTCAAAATTACCCTCGGCATTTTCAGTTTTCAAGCCTGATGGTTATATTGAGATTGAGAGTAGAAATTGGCATTTGGCAACGTCGCTGAGAATTATTTTGACATTGCCGATATTTCACGAGTGCCAACCTGCGTCAGTTTTAAGTAAAAAAAACTAGACAATCATGGCCAACAGGGATAGTTTATAAAAGTGAATGGACCATAGAACAACTTCGCCAACAAGTTTCAAGCCATATTTTCCTTTTGATAAATGAAATAAAAACGTTCTATGCACAAATATTCGCATTAGTCAAGTTTACTGGTGGTTCTCAGTCAGCTTATTCTGTTTGTGATCAGGTGTTACAAGATTATAGAACATTCTACAGTTCATCCAGGTACGCACCTCTCTGGTAATCCCTGCGAAATCTCCCCATAACGAAGAAAATCTTCATCAAGTCGAAAATTCCACGAAAACTCCACTCAAATCCAACTATAAGCGGAGCGTTAGCGAACTCTGTGCTCTCTCATACCAACCTGACAAAACTCCGAATTTAATTACAGAACACTGCAGACTAATACCCGTATGTACATCCTGCATGACCCATATTATCCAGTGTATGCTTCCGGGAACTTATCTAATGCAGGACCCGGAATTACGTAAATCTAGCGGTATCATATCCGGTAGTTTAAACGGCCGATATCGGATCGCACGGGAGCCCGGAGTTAATTAAATCCAAATACAGGTGAGGTTTACTGGAAGCTATTAAAATTCGGGAACTTGCAGGGTGTACAGAAAAGAGAAAATACGTTTGGTGCGTTTGGAGAAGGGGAATTATAATTGTTACGGAAATAGTGTAAATGTCGACTACGCTTGGTTTCGTAAGCTGCGAGACGTTAATTACAGTTGCTCGGTATGTGAGACGTAGGTATCTACGTGGTTATAGATTTGGATGGGATAAGGATGATAATTTATGATTGATTGTTCTCGCTAAGCGCTGTTTGGCGTTAGCAGATTTTGTCTGGTTTGGGGAGATTTCGGATAATTCAACGATGTAGTGTTTATCTAGAAGAAGCCTCGAATTATCTATACTCCATTCATTTTGATAAACTATCCCAGTTGGATATGGCATTCTGACACATTTCACCGTGTATATTTTGAAAACTTTAGGTTATAGTCATTTTCCTATCAGAAAACTACACAACGTTGTCCTCTCTACACTCCATTCACTTTTATAAAGTATCCCGGTTGGCCATGATTTAGGTCTATCATATTTTTGTAACTAAAACCAAGGCAGGTTGGCGCTCCTGAAATATCGACCATGTTAAAATAATTCGACGCGAGGTGGCCAATTTCTACTCTCTTTCAATAACAAATAACAATTCAGCTTCAGCCATAATAAACTATAAATTGACATTTCGCTTTGATTGTATTGTATTGAGCCTTAAGTAGGTAATCATGTTTGAATTGAACAAATTTCTTAACGAATAATTTCAAAAGTTATACATTTCGTGGAACTGTTTCGACAGGAAGTAGTATATTGAAAATGAACTTGGTATATCCTATGTTGGCAGAACATTGAATTTTTATGCACGAGAATTATACAATATCTCATTCCATGCTATTTTTTCAAATATTTTAGGATATCTTTTTTCTGGGAATTGAATATTTGAGTTGACTTCAAAGTATGTCCATAAAACATTATTCCATATCTTGCTTTTGACTCGAGTACTGCATAATTGGTAGTTTTCATGGAGAATTTGTCCAAAATCTTGTCATTACACCCAAAGATAACAGACTGAAGCTAAGCTACATCCCAGTATAGAAATATGTTGATCCCAATCCAGTGTATTCAGAGTGTAACAGCCAAATGGAATAAATTCGATAACGAATAAATGAGGGGCTGTTAGGAAAAACGCTCGGACAAGTCGATTTGTAATTTTAAATGCGCATAGTTTTCAAGAAAATAAAATTATATAGAGTGTTCCATGCGACCGTGGCCAATACCAACTTTCTTATTTCAAATGTAACCCCCTGTATATTATTTATTTTTTGGATTCTTCAGAAAATTCTAGACATAATTCATGTACAATGTCCTATACCCATCTTAAACTTTTTCGGAAATATTAAGTGTTTTCGGAAATGTTGAGTAACGTTAGAAGACAATTCTACACCAGATTAGCATGTTGCCAAGACGTTCGCGGCGAGCATTTTGAACATTTCCTACCTTGACATTAATGTTTTTTTTTGTTTTTTCTTAATTATTAAGAAATAATCAGTATTACTTATTAGGTTTTAAGTGTAATGTACCGAATTTGTGAAATAAAGTAGTTTTCATTTAAAACGTTGATTTTTGCACTAAATCTGAAAACACTTAATATTTCCGAAAGAGTCAAAGATAGGTATAAGACATTGTGCATGAATTGTGTCTAGAATTCTCTGAAGAATCCAAAAAATAAATAATATACAGGGGGTTGCATTTGAAATAAGAAAGTTGGTATTGGCCACGGTCACATGGAACACCCTATATAATATTATTTTCTTGAAAAATATGCGCATTTAAAATTACAAATCGACGTGTCCGAGCGTTTTTCCCAACACGCCCTCATTTATTCGTTATAGAATTTATTCCATTTGGTTGTTACACTCTGTATGTATCATTCACTTAGATTCCCAAGAACTTTGTAAATGGAGTTAGTTCTTTTGAGGTTAACTGTGACACAGGTTTCGAAGTACTATTACATTTTCATACTGAAATATTTCAAGTTGTGCAACAAGGTATTTAAATGACTTCTGTAGGCTTATTTCTTGAGAATTTAGAAAAGTAGGGAATTCGAAGTAACGGACTACTCTATCCATCATTTTTCAGTAAAATTCCAAAACACTCGATTCTTGATTTCAGTACAAGAAAAAAGCAATACTGAATCTTCCAACCATGTTTACATACGTGAAATATTTCCAGTCTTTCTCCAACTTTCGCCAGGTCTTTGGAATTATTGAATTCACATAATATTTTCTCAAATTCATTATTTTTCGTAAGTAAATCCACATTTTGAAAAAAACGTAATTACTACGACCCATAGACCTAAAATAACAATATGATATTAATAATTTCCAGACTATCTTCTCGATTCCCCTCTTTTGGTCACTGTACTTTTGTACTGCGTAGTTAATATCAGCCACATCCAATTTTTATATGCACGTCTTAAGTTTCATAAGTTTGGCCACAACTAATGGATCCAAAACCATCAGCTTCATTAAATTTTCATTTGAAAGCCGAAGTTCTTCTTTTAAAACAGTTCTTCAACAGTAAACTTATATACGCCCATAGACAAACTCCCTGAAAAAACCTCTTGAACGAATGTTAAAAGGACCAAAACCACGTTCCCGTTTGATTCGAAACATCTCGAACTCCGAAGTTATAATTCGAATCTTCGAAAGCCCGAACTTTCCTACGGAATGTGTCCAATTTAGGGAACACGTCTAGTTGCGAAACAAATTCCGGGACCCGACTCCAGGATGAAATATTAACGGACGTCGTCCTGAAGTGGTAAAGTGGTTCTGCCGAAACTTCCACAATAACTTTCTGGAGACGTCAATAACATGAAATACATCCATGTTTTCGATATTATTGCGGTCGTAGAGGGCGCTAAGTGGCTTCTATCTACGCCCGGAGTAGTTTATAGATTACCGGAGTCGATATTTGGACGATTCATTCCGGCAAATTACGTTTAAGAAGTTTTGGCGGCGCTCTTTGATGTTTGTCGGGGATTCATCGGAAAAGTTCGGGTAAGTCTTCTTATCGAAAGGAGATTGTCGATGGTAATTTGGAGGTAGTTGCTTCCAGTGGGCGGTAAAGATGGATGGTGGGCGGTAAAGACAAAGTTTAAAGCCAAATCATGCATCAATAGAATGAAATCTTCGAAGTTTCAGCAGTAACTACAGTAATAAACAATCTATAAGAGCACTGAAGTGACGTCAGAAGCAGTTAGGCGCTTGTTCGACTTCGTTGCAAAACGGTCACCTATTCACGTGTTGAACCCGCCCAATTCTGCAGTCATTGTGAACAGATAATGCTATATTCTAATCATATGTAGTACTAAATTTCAGTTCAATCAGACCTGTGTTTTTGCAAATGTAGAAAAATTGAAACTACGGAAACAAAGAGCAGATTTTACCCATTCACGACTTCGATCCATGTAATGGGGGTTTTTCCTGAATTCGGGATATTACTGCAAATGCAAATTTGAACATAATTAATAAGGGTTCGATTCATCATTTTCCCAAATCACCTTCAGAAAGTATTCAAAATCAGATTTCAAAATTGGGGTTTGGGATTTGCCAGGCATGCACGAAGTGACAACGGTGTTTAGTAGAATAGCTTTTTCTGCTATAGAATAATGAAATATTTATTCCTATTCTGTGGTACACACGTGTTCTTTGTCAATATAACCAAACAATTTCCGTTTGCGATTTGTCAGTAATATGACAGTATGTCAGTGTTCTTCTTTTTCTATTCCTTGGTCGTTGTCTTCTACTCTTACCAGATCGAAGTATAGCTATCTCTCTTTTCCTAAGCAAAGTAACACATTTGACGTCCTTTTCTTTCCGAGAAAGCTGAATTCGACGTTGCCATATGGTGCTCTCAAGACAAATCCCTTTAAATGTCAAATCCCCATTTTCATTTTTCAGTTTTAGGTGATCAAACAATTTTTTTAAAATATAATATTGAAATTATATGTTTGAAATGTGATGTTTTGAAGGTTTTTCATGAAAATTACTGCATTTTCGTTTAAAGGGAATACCGCCATCGAGATCCAAATCTACAGTACAAATAGCGAGTCTCTAATAAGTTTCTTACGATTAACCTAGCTACCGACGTTAACACCGAACCTTACGAAAGAAACAACTCAGAGACTCGATATTTGTGATATAACTAAAATAATACTTAGTGTCCTCCAAGATTTAATAATGAACATTTTTTTATTGTGGGAATAGGACAAATTATAATATGTCAGATTGTTCAGTACATATATTCGGCGACGTTTCGCAAATTCACATTTGCTTCCTCAGGCCTACAAAATTAAAATATATCAGCAATAAAAATATTCCCACAATAAAAAAATTTTCATTATTTGTGATATAGGTTGATTACGGAGACCGAAATCGTGAGTGTTTGAAATGTATCCCCAGATTCCGAAGGTATACCCGTTCAAAACTGTATTTTCTCATTATTTCCAATAATACAGATCGTTTCGAATTTGAGCCTTGTACTTGCTTGATTATAATGACTGCTCTTATTCACGAGGGCGAAGTTTACCGCAGGCCAGTGTCGCAAATCACCCTAGTGAATAATAGCAATTATATGCTGATATAATAGTTAGTATAATAGTTAAATACTATTCTTTGTCCACGACTTCATTGGTAACATTGGAATAATTCTGTATTTTCAACAACCTACAATAGAGTTGTCAACTTGGTCATTTTCATTCTCTGTGATTTCTGGAAATTGTTGAGCTTAAGGGAAACGTCAAAATTCCACTTGATCTATGCATTAAGTGTATAATATACATTATGTACGCCTATTACCCACCGGCTTGATTAATGACTTACATTCTCCTTCAACAAGAGCCATCTAAATATATATATGATTCAATGATCGTGGACAAAATCATTTTTGTCTACGAACCTCGTGAATAATAGCAATTATTATATGCTAGTTAAATAATTGACACCGGTTGATATGCGTCATTTACTCTCCAGGTTTCAATAAATCGAATCGATATTCTTCTAACCATAATATTATTGTAAAAACCCAAGAAATGCATTGACGTGAGGTCAGGAGCTTTTACGCGCTAGTTCCGTTGCCAAAGCGGTCATCTATACAAGTATTGACCCTGCCAAACGCAGATTTTTTTTCGTATGGTCCTCACGAAATTCTGCATGAACCTCAAGCTATAATTGTCGTTCAAGTACTAGATTGCAATTCGATCCAAAATTTTGAATGGGTATGCCTATCTAAAGAATAATTGGCGAATTCAACCCATTTAAGCAATCGACCTTCTTAATTACACTAAAAACCTACTCTACAAATTTATTCCCTATGTCGATTCTTCCTAAAGTTAATGTGTTTTCGGCCGGCCTAAACACTGATAGTGAACAAAATAATTTCCGGAAGAATTACTGCAAATGCAAATTTGAACATAATTATTATGGGTTTGATTCATCATTTTCCCAAATTACCTTCAGAAGGTATTCAAAATCAGGTTTCAAAATTGGGGTTTGGGATTTGTCACGCATGCACGAAGTGACAACGTTTAGTAGAATTGCTTTTTCTGTTATAGAATAACGAAATATTTATTCCTATTCTGTGGTACACACGTGTTCTTTATCAATATAACCAAACAATTTCCATTTGCGATTTGTCAGTAATATGACAGTATGACAGTATGTGCTCTTCGTTTTCTATTCCTTGGTCGTTGTCTTCTACTCTAACCAGATCGAAGTATAGCTATCTCTGTTTTCCTAAGCGAAGTAACAAATTTGAATTCCTTTTCTTTCCGAGAAAGGTGAATTCGACGTTGCCATATCGTGCACTCATGACAGATCCCTTTAAATGCAAATCCCCATTTTTATTTTTCAGTTTTAGGTGATCAAACAATGTTTAAAAATGTAATATTCTAATTATTTTGAAATGTGATGTTTTGAAGGTTTTTCATAAAAATAACTGCATTTTCGTTTAAAGGAAAATCCCCCATTGTAGAGTAAGTTTGGAGTTTAATTACGAAGGCTGAATTGGCGAATTAGTGAAAACTATCGAATGATTCCGCAGATACACCCTTTCAAAACTTCAGTTTCCCGATATTTCAAAAAACATAGATCGAATCGCCCTTCAATGAAAAATGCCACCTTTAAGTTTCAACCAAATAGTGTCTACAGAACAATGAGCAAAATAACTTTTTCCGTTTAACAAAATGCAGGAGGACTCTTGAATTTTTTTTCGCTCATTGTTCTGTTGACCCTATTCGGCTGAAATTTCAAGGTGGCTGTTCCCCGTAACAAGCGCTTAAAAAAATTCAAAATCTTTGTGATATTGTGCAATAACGGAAACTATATTTTCATCATGTATTCACCATGCCTAAACTGTCAGCTGTCAAATTTTATTTTTTCAGGGTTGCGTCAATTATGGAACAGTTTATCGCTTTCCTTAATTTTCCGACATTTTTCTTTCTCTCGAGATACGGAATTCATGTTACATTGTAAACCGTTGCTAAAAGACGATAAGCACAAATAAGTGCAGAATCGACAAAGGTTTCAGGACGGAATGATCCTTTAAAACCGCCAAACGACATGAAACTACGATGCCAGTGAATTTGACAGATCAAACTTAATGTTCCCATATCTACGATTCGGTGTCTCGCTGTTTACGAGCTTTAAAAATTCAAGAGATAATTCCGCTGTTTACAACCCCGAGAAAAACACGATTTAACAGAGTAAGGTCTTCATTTTGCCGTGAATAAAACGCGCGGTACTAAAAACACAAAATTCGATGCAATGAAATATACAGGGTATCCCTAGAGGAACTTCACATTCCCCTAATTTATCATCAATCATTTAGAAATGTCTTCTATCTTTCCTTGCCCATATACAAAACGATTCATTCGTTTTGACCAACATTTCATTCGACTAATATTTCATCTGCGCTACTGTAAATCAGAATTGAATGATTTTTTCAGAATTTGTAACACTTTATATCATCCGAATGTCATATTTCCAGTGCCGTACTTAGGAAAATCAATTTAGGTTAATGATGTAAAACTGACCACCTTGTAGGCCACTTTCTGGAATTTTTTTCACATGATGGAAGCACTTGTTGAGCACAATGATAACCTCATTTTGTTCATGAGCGATTAGGCTCACTTTCACCTCAATGGCCATGTGAATCAGCAAAATTTCCGTTATTGGAATGATGAAAAACACCAACAATTACACGAAAGAACGCTGCATAGCCCTAAAGTGGCCGTTTGGTAGGCTATATCCCAAACTTGCGTCATCGACACTTACTTCTTTGAAAACTTCAATGACAATACCGTTACCGTGAACTCTGAGCGCTATATCGAAATGATAACCACCTTCTTTGCAACTGAATTAAGAAGACATCATGTTCCAATCTGACGTGTGTGGTTCCAACAGGACAGGGTGACCGCGCACACAGCCAGAGCAACAATGAACGTTATTCGTTATTTCTTCCATGGCCGCCTTATTTCCAGGTTTGGTGACTTTCATTGGCCTTCTCGGTCCCCAGATGTAACCATCTGGGACTTTTTCTGTGGGGACATCTCGAAGCACGAGTTTACCAACACAAGCCCAGGATATTGGAGGAATTGAAGGAAGCAATTCGTGTTGAAGTCGCCTCAGTTAAGAGAGCAACGTTGGAAACAGTTTTCGGAAACTTCTAAGAAAGACTGCAGGAATTTATCTCGAAACGCCATCTGAATGATGTGATTTTCTACACGGAAAATTCCAGAATGCTTTGAAATTCTGAATCCAAATTGTTTAGTAAAATTTTTTTTGAGTAACAATTACAGAAGTTATGATTTATTCAAAAACGTCCGAGTGCTCTGCCGGACCCTGTACTTAAGAACCATAGCTCCAGCTTTCGTGCCCTCTACTGCCGAGTACTGCCAACTCCACAAACCTCTATTTCCCATGTCCAACCCTCAGGGCCGTGACTAGGTAGGGCAATGGAGATTGAAGCTAGGGCAGTAAAAATTTGTATCGATCTAATTAAGTTTTCGAATATTTTTTCTTATTTTTTGAAGGTAGGGCAATAGTGTTTCAAGGTAGGGCATTGCCCTACCTTGCTGTATACCAGCAACGGCCCTGCCAACTCTGCAGACGTCACTCACATTAAGAAGACATGATTAATTTATCCCCAACATAAAAATATAATTCAATGAAAGAAACATCAAATATAGCAATAACCCACAATTCCACCATGGAAACCTCCATTTCCCGAACTCCATCAAACCCGATTATTATAATATTCACATTTCTCCCTCGGATAATACTCCAATAACTCCGCCTAATTGCAGACTGTACCCAGACCACATCCGAAAACAAAGTTTTACCACCACCTCAGCGACCCAATTCGTTATTTCAAACGATCCAACTTTATGAACACGAAACAGGCCGCGTAATGTTGGCATCCATTCCGACGTTTCGGCACCAATGATAATTATCCCTCCTCAAGCAGTCGTAAACAATTTTAGTGCGTAAGCTTTACGAGTCGCCGTTGGTTGTATAACCAAGCAACAAGGCGTCGATGGAGTCGCAAAATAAGGCAATTCCATTGATTGCTTGACGACTAAGGGTTGTAGCTGAATTGGGGTGGAATTGATAGTCCATCTATGGTTTTGAGTCGATCTAGAGGCCAGATAATGGGAGAAGAAGAAGATGATTGATTCTTGAGGAGCGTTTGGCGATCTGTGGTATGTTTCTGTGTTCTTTACAGCGTGGTTTCGTTTCAAGATTTCAGCTGACAGTTCATACATTAGGTTTGTTCGTATACTACACTCTGCTGCCTTCCATTTGTCGGTGCAGATGAGTGATCTATTCACTGAATCTGCTCAAGCCACAGATGACTTTTCTATGCTCCTCTCGTTTTCGCAAATAGCGGTAATATAATAGGTCCTTTGGTTTGCATAGAAAGTGTAGCACTTTCCTTCACTCGGTGTAGATATTCTATAGTATATCTAGTGCAGGAAAGTGCTACACTTTCTATGCAAACGAAAGGACCTACTGATTCCTAGGTTATGCATATTACTGTAATTGTTTCTAGAAATTTCTCACGCAAGTTTAATCCCCAGCAGCTGAGAGACATTTATTTTTATATTCATACAAACAAGCACACTATTGGCGTCTGAATTTAAGATTGTCTCATAAAACTCATAACACTACTATTTATATAGAAAAGGACTAAATTCACTCAGTATATTGTAATATACGTAATTACTACGACTTATATATAGAAAGGACAACGTTGCGTAGTTATCTGACTTCCTGTCAGATAACTACGCATTTTCCTAATGACTATAACCTAGCATTTTCAAAATATACACGGTGCAATGTGTCAGAATGTCATGGCCAACCGAGATACTTGATAAAAGTGAATATAGTATAGGTAATAATGAAATATCTATGATACCATTTAATGACCTGTCGAATAAAGTCAATTTCATAGAAATTAGAAACATTTATCATCATATTTCATTTGAATTTTGAGTACAACAATTAAAAATACAGATTCTCTGTATTAACTTTACATAATATCTTTCGATATTGATTTGATATCTTACGATATACTTTTATGTCTTCGACGTACTACGTCTTCAATGACAAAAATTTTTTATATCAACTGGCATATAATGATCAGAGTAAAAAACTTGAGAAAAGGGTAAAAAAAAATGAAATACAACCTAAGAACAATACTAGACACAGTGTTTCATCTTCTTTCTTTCGATTTAGAATCATTAGTAGCATTTATTCTATATTATATATCAAAAACTCACCACGTGTTTCCAACGTACACTTCATTTCAAGGGAGATAAGCAGATTTAAGTCCATGCGCACGCTTATTAAAATTGTGCATAGAAACAATAATGCCACAGATTTTACTTACACCTTCTTCTTTCCTCGACAAATGAAATGCGGTAAAAAAAAATTTCCAAAATCTTTATAACCTCGAAAAGTTTTCGTTGAAATAATAAATTCAAAAAAGTCTTCTTGTTAAAGGCTATTGATACAAAAATTAAAAATATATATTCTCTGTATTACCTTTACATAATATCTTTCGATATTGATTTGATATCTTACGATATACTTTTATGTCTTCGACGTACTACGTCTTCAATGACAAGTAAAATCTGTTGCATTATTGTTTCTATGCACAATTTTAACAAGCGTGCGCATGGACTTAAATCTGCTTATTTCCGTTGAAGTTAAGTGTACGTTGGATACACGTGGTGAGTTTTTGATATATAGTATAGAATAAATGCTACTGATGATTCTAAATCGAAAGATAGAAGATGAAACACTGTGTCTAGTATTGTTTTTAGGTTGTATTTCATTTTTTTACCCTTTTCTCAAGTTTTTTCCTTTGATCATTATATGCCAGTTGATATAAAAAAATTTTGTCATTGAAGACGTAGTACGTCGAAGACATAAAAGTATATCGTTAGATATCAAATCAATATCGAAAGATATTATGTACAGGCAATAGAGAGAATCTGTATTTTTAATTGTTACATCAATAACCTTTAACAAGTAGACTTTTCTGAATTTATTATTTGAATTTTAAGTTTTCTGCATCTCAAAAAACACCAAATGTATCATCAGTTATAATACTAATAAATCCCTGTTCAACAAAATAACTGAAACACACAGCACACATGACACTTCTAGAAAACATCTATAACTGCCACCTACGATGGCGCCAACAATAACGGCCAATTTCATCTCCTATTGCACATCTAGTCCCAGATGATGCCAACTGTCTATGGTCCACCAAGCAATTATGCTCTACGTCTCATTAAAAATGTTTGATACCGTCTTCTCGTGTCAACGATGAAATTTATCTCGTTCTGATGGCGTACAAGCACTTTCGGTCTCTCCTCTTTTTCAAAACGTCCCAGTCCGTTTTCTTGATTATCCGAGCTATCCAAATGAGTGCTCCTCAACGAGCAAGGTTGCCAAATTTTCTAACCAATCCAAAACAACTTTTTTTCGATAGATCACTCGAAGATACTGTTATGGTTTTTTCTTAATAGGTATTTGAGAAACAGTAAAAAATAACTTACCAATGAACACAAATGCATATATTCAATCATTTATTATCATAATATACAATTAAGTTAATTCCAGGCCTCAAACATAGTAAATTCTATCATAAGATATAAGAAATGTCCAAATCAATCACGATCCAGTAAGAAATGCAAAGAATTCATTCCAATATTTCAATAGTTTATTCAGGGCACATAATCCTTCCAAATTATCTTTCTCAACAGGCTTCTCATGATCTGAAAGTATAAGAATTTGTATCAATACCTTGAATTTTATAAAATTGCCTTATCTAGTCAAAAAATGGAACTAGGGCGGGCCAAACCATCATAGAATACGGCAAAAATAAGACAGATCAGTTTGAAGCCATAGACTGTAATTATAAGTTTATGTTTGAAATACATTTTTTTCAAAAGTTTTGCAAGTCTTAGTATTTCAAAGCAGATTTTGTGTTATTCCATTCTGAATTGGAATATAAAGACCGTATAGAAGATATAATTCCCATTTTTTTTTTTTGTTTTCGTGAGCGTTTTGAATAGAATTTGATTTCCTTCATTTTAAACCGGGTTCACTGGTGAATAATGGTAAATTTGTGTTGTGCAATAAATTGTACGAGGAGATATAAAATGAAAGTGAAATACAATAATTTAGAAAGGGAGTTAAAAAATCAAATGAATGTATAATTGCTATGAATCCGAGCGCAGAAAGGAATTTCGCACAGGTTTCTTCACTATTTAGTGCATTCTAATCGTTTGATACCATCTAGGCATCGAACGCACAAAATTCAAAAGATGCGTTCACGCGAGCTGAGCGACTTTCGAGGTAATTTGATTCGGCTTCCTCGCAAGTTTGGACGGTGTTGAGTGGCTCGCGTACTAATCAAAACACTGTATATACTTGTGAGGCAGCTCAAAGCTCAATTAAATTGCTCCCGAAGCCGCTCAGCTCGCGTGTTTGTACTCTGATAAGAAAAAAATCATTTGGAGCTGGGAATACCGTCCTGAAACAAGCGACCCAGGAGAATTCATAATATATTGTTATTGATTAATCATTTCGAATATTCATATCGGAGCTATGTTTACATTCATCACCAATTTTCAAAACTTCAATGTGATCTAATATACCAAGAAGAAGTCATTTCCCCGGAGATTCCCTAAGTAAATGCTTGATTTTATCTCTAGATAGGCGTCATATTGTGCAAGTGAGATCATCCTTCATCTCACTCTCCATGCGCTATAGAATAACGGATATTGATATTGTGTATCTTGTCTATGGTCTGCCCGATCAAGGTCCACCTCTCTCTCGGACCTCTCACTTGCTTCATTATCCCCATTCGACTCTTTGGAAATGAATTCGTACGCCGTGTCCAGAGAGTTTAATATGCCTATGCTCTAGACAAGGTAACCTCGTCCTCATTTGTCGTTTTAATGAGACATAATAAAGTCATAGAATTTTTTCTGGGGAATATGAACATTTGTTCTACTTCCAGACCAATCCATCATAACCCTATTAAAAACTCGAAATCGTTCACGAGATTATCCAAGAACCTCACGGCAATCTCCAAAACCAATTTAGCCTGATTTAAGGCTACGCAACCATGCTCTCCTCATTGAAGATGAACATCCGAGATTAAACGACATTATGCACGTATTAAAACGACGTCTCTTGGTCCCGCGTTCAACCCTCATAACGTTGAAGGGGGCGGGGGTAGCTTTGGATTTATGGGGAGGTTTCGACCTCCACTTGAACCTGCCTGTTAGACTCGATCGCGTCGCAGCAAGCGATTGTTTCTGGAGTTCCAGGGTAATGAACGGAAATACATCAGTTGCTTCGAAAGGATTACTCGAGGATTGGTCGATAAGGGTCTTGAATAGCGAACGATTGACGACATTGGGTGAAGAAAACGATTCTTGAATTCTATGAACTCACGGAGTGCAGAACATGATGTTCTATGGTCGGTAAGAATTGAATTTTCGAGGGAGGATCGATGGTTTGAAACTTATGGGGAAACTTACTCGATACTGGAGAATTTAAGTCGAGGGGAATGTCTTCCCTTCAACCCCTTTCAACCCCCTCACGTGAAAAAATTTTTTTTTCTCCATTAAAGGGTTCGTAGGGGTTGAAAGTTGTGCATGAACAAAACTGTAATGGTCGACTTTCATTCGGTGACAAATTTCATCAGGTACAATCGTCTCGAAGTAAATGAGCCATGACAAAGTGCACAAACTGAAAACCTCTTTGAAGTAACTGATTTAAAAAAAAAAAAATTTTTTCTTGAAAATTTTTGCACGCTTGTAAAGAAGATACAAAGACCTGGCCAAAAAAGTACCACATGACCTTCTTCCCCTATTCAAAAAATTTAGAGGGTTGATGGGGATGGCACAGGATGCAACAAAAATCCTTCAAAAATGCATAAAATTTGGTAAAAGTGAAACAAAAATTGACTTGTTTCAGGATTTTGTTGCCAAATGTTTTGCTTCTGAGAAAATGAATTTGTTCCATATTTTGACGCGCACTGTATAATTAAAATAAATAAATATAATCCAAAAAAGGGTTGTAAATGCTTAACGTATACACATTTTACTTCCAGAACATCTTAGATACTCGATATTTGTGGAGTAGAATTGATTCTTAACTAATAAGGTAATAATATGTTATAATATAAATATAAGGCAAAAATAAGTTCTTGAGAGGGTGAAATCCACCACATGAATTCGCCGGTATACTACTTCTTTTCATTTTTCCAATATTTTCGGAAATACATATCGGATCGAATTTAAATCCTGCATTTGATTGAAAGAAGCTTGAAGTTTCATGCGAAATTTCGCTAGGACCATACAACTAAGATCGCAGAAGATATATATATATATTCTTTTGAGAACGAGCATTACAATTCTAAGATATATCACAGTGTTAGCAGAGGAAATGTAAACGGGGTACCATACATATTTGCGTATGATACAAGAGCACAGATAAAAACCTCAGGAAAAATTCTGTCTCCCCGCATATGTGTAGTAATTTGTTTATAGAAGATGGATGGCATCTTTTTCATTTGAAAATAATTTTTTCGTCATCTTGAATTCATTTCGACAAAATATCTTGACATAATATCTGAAACAGAAAGAGGGACAGAAAACCAGAAGGAAGCAGTAAATAATATTACCTACATTTGCTCATGACCGAGAGGGTCTTTCGACCAGGTTCAGTCCTCCAAGCGATGATTTTCAGATCCTCAGATAAACGAAGAACGCTACAGGCCCCTTTATTGGGGAATCATCTCCCATAGATCCATAATTGTTCATTTCGAACTAGAAATCTAATAAAATATCGGGAATAAAGTGAAAAACTTGTGACATGTATTATATAGAAGATAAATTATTCGAACAAATATTTTCTTGAATTGTTTCAATGATGAGGTCATAACGAAATTTTGCACATAGCAATTGCCAGCTAATTACAAAGTTCAATCATGATCAGATCATCATTTTTTGAGTTATTTCGGAAATGGCGACGATATCGAAAAAAACCACAAAATTATATATGTCTGAAAATTGAAATCAGATAGTACTGAAATATATATTATATTTTATGACGTTGACAGAAAGAAGTATCTATTGTAGCTTATTTTGGGAGAGTTTCGCATCTTTTTTAGGTTTTTCTGGCTTTTCATTCCAATATCTGAAACAGAACTATTTAAATAATTTAAAAATTGTTTTTTCATTGCATAGAACCTATTTGGCTGAATCAACTCAAAAAAGAGGTAGATTTGAAATACTTTCAAACCGAATGAATCTCTGTTGCTATGTTTTCCCAAAAATGTCCAATTTGACAAAAGTCTCAACTCAAAATAAAAAATCGAGAGAAAAAAAAATTTTCTCTTTTCTGATGAAAGAGTCAAATTTGTACTCTGAAACGACACAGTTCGCTTTCTTTATCGTTTGTATTGTTCATGTATTGTTCATTAGGCAATCTGTTTTCCAAGAAACTGCCCTTGACAAATATTTTAATCCAGCAATCCGAAAGGGCGTTTTTTCATGAAAAAACTTTTTTTTTCAACTTTTAATAGTTCTGTTTCAGATATTGGGAGTGAAAACCCAGAACGCACCTAGAAAATGTTGACACATATAATCGTCGAAATATTTTCTTTAAATGCTGAAAATGAATTATACATGAAAGATAAGAAGTCAAGATCAGAACTTCACGATAATTACCTAATTACTTTCTCACTAGCTCTCTTTCAAAAATTCGTTTCCCGAATAATTTTATTCCGTTCTCAAGTTGCACCTCTTTGGAAAAATTCAGGCTCAAACTCCATACCGATGCTTTGAATTATTGAATATTATAATAACGACTCCAGTAGAATGCCCCTTAAAATCCACAGCCTTCATAAAAATAACTCATCAAAGGTACCTCAATCCTCTCAAAGGCTTACCTTAGCAGCTCCGCTACACTCATTAGGGTTTTCACCGAAACTCAACCAATCTTCGTAAAAAATCTCCTGCCTTCTTGCTCTAAAATGGACCAATTAGAACTACTCCGTGAAAAAATGTTGTTGCCCGGATTTTCCTAATGGAAAATGGCCATCTTTCACGCTCTTGGTTCAACCCTTCCTTTCAGAACGGAAAATGTCGAATTTCCATTAGGCGGCTGGAAAAATCCCGTAGTCGAGTCGATGAAAAATGAAATTTTAATATATTGAAATATTTGGAAAGTCTGATGTGGAATGTTGGAATGATGGAGCACCCTGGAATGTCGACAGATAATTGATTGCGTCTTCCAGTCAGAAATAAACAGTGATAGACTCTCATAACATCGCGCTTTCGAAGAAAAAGGCAAGGCTCAAAATCGATCAATCATGATTTTATTGAAAATTTGAAAGGTTTCATTCGATTTTACAGAAATGAAGATGTAATTCACGTTGATTTGGGACGACAAGTTGGTGTTTTCTTAGATCACGTGTATACAGTGCGCGTCAAAATTATGGAACAAATTCATTTTCTCAGAAGAAAAATATTTGGCAACAAAATCCTGAAACAGGTCAATTTTTGTTTCACTTTTACCAAATTTATATGCATTTTTGAAGGATTTTGTTGCACCCTGTGCCATCCCCATCAACCCTCTTAATTTTTTGAATAGGGAATGTAGGTCATGTGGTACTTTTCTGGCAAGGTCTTTGTATCTTCTTCACAGTCGTGCAGAAATTTTCAAGAAAAAAATTTTTTTTGAAAAATTAGTTACTTCAAAGAGGTTTTCAGTATGTGCACGATGTCATGGCTCATTTGCTTTGAGACGATGGTACCTGACGAAATTTGTCACCGAATGAAAGTCGACCATTACAGTTTTGTTCATGCACAACTTTCAACCCCCTCCATTTCTTTCTCCATTGAAGGGTTCGTAGGGGTTGAAAGTTGTGCATGAACAAAACTGTAATGGTCGACTTTCATTCGGTGACAAATTTCATCAGGTACCATCGTCTCAAAGTAAATGAGCCATGACAAAGTGCACATACTGAAAACCTATTTGAACTATCTAATATTTCAAAAAAAAAAATTTTTTCTTGAAAATTTCTGCACGCCTGTAAAGAAGATACGAAGACCTTACCAAAAAAGTACCACATGACCCACTTTCCTCATTCAAAAAATTTAGAGGGTTGATGGGAATTGCACAGGGTGCAACAAAAAACCTTCAAAAATGCATAAAATTTGGTGAAAATGAACAAAAATTGACCTGTTACAGGATTTTTTTGCCAAATATTTTTCTTCTGAGAAAATAAATTTGTTCCATAATTTTGACGCGCACTGTATATCTTTCAAGAACAAAGAATACGCTGAGTTACTTCTTCAATGTGTGTCCAGACCATCCAGAGAATTCATAGAGTTTAATTTTAATCTATCTGGTCACGCTGATAAATTGATTGCATATAATATAATAATTTAAATATTGTATGAAAATTAGCGATACGAGAAATCCCGTAGTGGAGACGATGAAAAATGAAATTTTAATATATTGAAATATTTGAATGTAGAATGTTGGAATGATGGAGGACCATAGAATGTCGACGGATAATTGATTGCGTCTTCCAGTCAGAAATGAACAGTGTGAGAGTTTCATAACATTGCGCTTTGGGAAAATAAGAGACGGCTCTGTACCGATCAATCATGACTTTATTGAAAATTCAGAAGCTTTCATTCGGTTTTACAGAAATATAGATATAATTCCCGTAACTTAAGGGCGTGTTTTCGTAGATCACGCTTTTTGAAGTCATTATAAAAATCTTCAATCATTTTGAGATATTCAGAGTTGAATATTTCAAAATCTGATGAAAATTCGATGACCTTCGTTATTTATTGTTCTGCTCTTGAACTAGGAAAGTCCTTGAATCAATATACAGGGTGAGTCTTTAAGTTGTACACTAATTTCAAACGTAGATTCCTTTCTTCGAATAAAACACTTTTTTCATGTACCATTTTTCCAAATTCGGCTCCAATAAAATGGAGGGCTATTGAAATTCTCCAAAAAATCATTTGTTTTTTTCAGCTTGGATATGGTGACTGAATGAGATGAATTTTGGTGTGAAGTTTTCTATAAATATGACACAAATACTGCAGTAATCACTTTCATTCTACTTCAAACAGTTTCCGAGTTATAGACTCAACCATTCTTAAAACTATATGAAATTATTTCACAAAATCTGAAGTGGTGATCCAAAGAATTTTACTTCACGATAGATTGGTGGTGTAAGGATCAAGGATGCAGGAAACGATACTCTGTCAGTTCGCCGACGTTTCGGAAAAATTTATTTCCATCCTCAGGGCTCTACAAAATTTACGGAAAACATGATTCGTAAATTTGATGAAGTTGTTCACAATAGTAAAGGAAAAACGAGCAATACTATAAGTTATTGACTAGAAAAATATCACAGAAAAAGTGGTCTTGGAATAATTTCGACACACAAAGAAAAGTTACACAATTTAAAAGACAGCTTAGGATTAAAGTAAAGTTAACATACATATAAATATACAGATAAATATACAAACATAGATATAGTACTTACAGACTGAACAAGTGTATCTTCCCAAAATCATTTTGTTAAGAACCAAATCAAAACTCCAATATCTCTTACAAAAATAAATCATAACCGATTAAAAAGCGGGGACAAACAAAGCAACCGATATGCAGACAGTCGCCGACAGACGGAGGTGAAATCAAAGGAACGGCGGACTCGAAACAGATTAGGGTAAAAACCGTAAACGCATGTATGTGATATATTGAAGATCAAGTAGTGATGTCGAGAGGGATTAGAAATTTCATCTTATTTTAATCGTTAATTTCGTAATTTTCTGCTTGTTTTCAATAAAGAAGAATAAAAACGGCTGAGTTGTTGAATATCAGCTCTAGAGTTTACCGAGTCATGGACGCTTATTTGTAACATTTCAAAAATTAAACGATTACTCAAGTATGGCTCCCTATTTAGTATTCGGACGTCTTCAAAATTAAAGCGATGACCTGCGTTCAGGCAGTGTTGTGCCAATGCTGTTTTGGGGTTTGATATCGGCAAACGAACAGACCTAACATGTTCTTGGATTCTGGATTTCAGATATCGGCCTGTCTGTCCTATGTAAACTTGAGAGCAATCTAGACAATTGATTTTATAAACCAAATTGGAATTCAGAAGAGTTGGTGTGGGGTTTTTGATTATACTGAAAAAATGTTTGCCCAAGGTGTTTGAGCTTTTGAAGGACACCCTAACGTTCTCCTTTTTCTTTTACTATTGTGAACAACTTCATCAAATTTACGAATCATGTTTTCCGTAAATTTTGTAGAGCCCTGAGGATGGAAATAAATTTTTCCGAAACGTCGGCGAACTGACAGGGTATCGTTTCCTGCATCCTTGATCCTTACACCACCAATCTATCGTGAAGTATATGAAATTAGCATGAATATCTTATGTCAGAATAGGAATCTTCAATCATTTTAAAATACTCAATTATTCCTTTAAATCTCTCCTTAAACGCACCGTTTTGGATATATTCAAAGTTGAATGTTATAAAATCTTATAAAAAATAAATACAGTACCTCATTTTTATGGATCCGTCCCTGAGCTGGTAAAGGCGGTGAATTAAATTCCGTCTACGTTTATCCGAATCATAAAATACACAGAAATATTTATCTGTTTCGCATAGAATGAACTTATATTAGGTCTATACTATTTGGTGATCAGACCACAGATATGGAGGCTAGGTCTTCATGTCTATAAACCTGACTTTCCATAGTGTTCAATTAATGTGTTGAGGTTAATTGATTGATTTCATATAATTCATGTATTAGTTTGATGAAAATAATTATGTAGTTTTAAATATGACAGGGGGCGAGGATGTAATTGTGTATAATTTTATAGTAGAATGAAATCGAATATCTCAAGAATATCAAGTACAAAATCACTGTTCCAATAGTCTAGTGTAATGAAATGTTAACCTTGCGATAATATCGCAGAAAGGAACCAAATCAGAAAAACCAAGTGAGTAAATGAGTTTTTCAACAATTTTTTTTTTTTGAATTTCAAACATTGGATTGGTGATTCTGGCGGAGAGATCACAGTAAGAGATATCTGTGGTGAACTTGCAAAGAAATTGCAGGAGTGTATTAGCACATTGAGAAATATTTTAATGCTTATAACTTTTTACCTGAGCCGAATCTGGAAAAATGGCAAAGAAAAAAGTTTTTTATTTGATTAGAGGAATCTATGGTTAAAATTGATGTACAACTTAAAGACTCACCCAGTATACCCATGTTTATCGAGAACGAAGAATACACAGGGTTACTTCTTCGTTCTGTGTCCAGATTATCCAGAGAATTCATCGAGTTAAATTCATCTAAAACACAATTTTGGAATAGGAATGGACTATGATGAATTTGTGTGTAATCTTAAAGCGAAACCAAGTGGTTATAGCATAAAACCATCGATGAAATCAATATACTACTCGAAAACTCACCCCGTAGGCTTCATTGTCACTGGTTCCTGGTCAATCAAAAACGACAGTGACTTCATGATCTTCAGAATATTCCAGGAATCACAAAATATACTTATAAAATATTAATAAAGGTTAAATAGTGCATACTAATCCTAATTTTTTTGCAGCCTACCACCACAAGAGCCAGCAACCGCCGCGCATCACAGAACACCCTGTAGACACGACGGTTGCCAGGCACGAGCCGGCCACCCTCAACTGTCACGCTAGTGGTGAACCTGAACCTGTCGTCACCTGGTTCAAAGATGGCGGTGCACTACGCTCCGCACCGCACAGGATGCTACTACCAGCTGGAAACCTCTTCTTCCTCAGGGTGGTGCAAAGCAGAAAAGAATCGGATGGGGGAATTTATTGGTGCGAGGCCACCAACGCTCTTGGAAAGGCCCGGAGTCGAAACGCCACTTTGACTGTAGCAAGTAAGTCCGATTTGTTCGAGTATTCAATATGAATTTCGACGTTGACAACTGACTGATGACATTTGACGTTGACAGATGACATTTCACTTGACAGATTGCATTAAATGTTGACAGATGTCATTGAATGTTGTCACAGGTATTATTCGATGCTCTAAGAAAAAACCCCTGCCAACTGTGTAAGATCCAAATAATTCCAGATGCGCCTCTTATATTTTACAATCGTGAAAGGTTATTGGGGAAAAATCCATTCCAGAAAACTGTGCCATCGCGTCAATCTGGAAAACTTTCTCGAACAATAGATGCCGCCTTGTCGAAGTTTCGACATGAATTTGTGTTTTTCTTTCGGATAGTCTTTTCAAAGTGAGATTCGCAAAAGTTTGAAGCTTACCGAACGATAAATATAGAAAAAACAGGATTGGAGTTTGGCAGCAGAAAGTTCAAAGTTTCTGGAAGATATTCAGATGAACACGAATATTCGTATTACTCCCTAGAGTGTTTCGATTTGTGTCAAATAGAAAGGGTTTCCAACAAGAAGAACTGAAAAGCAATATCGTCCAAAAATCATATTCCTCAAAAAAAAAATTATAAGTTCATTATCGCCCATTCGAAGCTGAAATTAGGTGAGGGTTGATCTTCGTCTTGAACCCTGATGTGAATTCGTGATGATCGTGTCATTGGAACAATTCGAAAGAAAATATTCAAATTTTTTTATCTTTTCGGTTAAATAATATTCTGTGATCTTCTGATCATTTTATCCTCATGATTTTTCGATAAAGTGCTGGATTTCAATTCGATTTAATCTGTGTTTTTGGAAGTATTGGAAATATGAAATTTTGACTGGGTATATATGCGGAATCATGGGGTGGATTTCACCCTTTCACGAATTCGGTCTTCGTGATTAAGGTCCAAATCTACTCTAAAAACGTCGAGTTTCCAACTCATTTCTTTCGGAAGTTATTGTGTTCACGGTCGGCCGTTAGGACTCGTGATCGTCTCAGGTTCGATTCCGGACTAGGAAATAAATTTTAGTAATACGATATCGGATGCCATTCACTGTTGAGTCAAAAATCAACAGTGCTGTTCCAAGGTTGACTTAGGGAAACAGTTACAGAACCCACACATAACTCAGCCAATATCTCAACCCGCATAAGCTTTTGAGGGGTCTACTTGAAGCCTGACATAATTGGATAATACAAATACAAAAAAAAAATATCATCATTGCTAAAATCAGGAAACAGTTGCTCAGATCTGAATCCATTGGCTATCAGGATATATACTCCATTCACTTTTATAAAGTATCCCGGTTGGCCATGATTTAGGTCTATCTTTTTTTTTTAACTAAAACTAAGGCAGGTTGGCGCTCCTGAAATATCAACAATGTCAAAATAATTCGACGCGAGGTTGCCAATTTCTACTCTCTTTCAATAACAAATAACAATTCAGCTTCAGCCATAAATAACTAATAAATTAACATTTCGCTTTGATTGTATTGAGCCTTAAGTAGGTAGTCATGTTTGAATTGAACAAATTCCTTAACGAATAATTTCAAAAGTTATATATTTCGTGGAATTGTTTCGATAGGAAGTAGTACATTGAAAATGAACTTGGTACATCCTATGTTGGCAGAACATTGAATTTTTATGCACAAAAATAACATGAATTATACAATATCTCATTCAATGCTATTTTTTCTAATATTTTAGGAATTGCTTTTTTTCGGGAATTCAATATTTGAGTTGACTTCAAAGTATGTCCATAAAACATAATTCCATATCTTGCTTTTGACTCGAGTACTGCATGATAGGTAGTTTTCATGGAGAATTTATCCAGATATCTTGTCATTACACCCAAAGATAACAGACTGAAGCTAAGCTGCATCCCAGTTGAGAAATAGGTTGATCCCAATCTAGTGTATGTATCATTCCCAAGAACTTTGTAAATGGACTTAGTTCTTTTGAGGTTAACTGCGACACAGGTTTCGAAGTACTACTACATTTTCATACTGGAATATTTCAAGTTGTTGCAAAAGGTATTTGAATGACTTCTGTAGGCTTATTTCTTGAGAATTTAGAAAAGTAGGGAATTCGAAGTAACGGACTACTCTATCCATCATTTTACAGTAAAATTCCAAAACACTCGATTCTTGATTTCCGTACAAGAAAAATGCATTACTGAATCTTCCAACCATCTTTACATACGTGAAAAATTTTCCAATATCAACAGAGAAAAAACTTTCTTCAACATTCGCCAGGTCTTCGGAATTATTGAATTCACATAATATTTTCTCAAATTCATTATTTTCCAAATATAGATTGACATTTTGAAAAATAAGTAATTACTACGACTTCTTTGTAGAGAGGACAACGTTGTGTAGTTATCTGACAGGGAAATGACTATAACCTAACATTTTCAAAATATACACGGTGAAATCTGTCAGGATGTCATGGCAAACCGGAATACTTTATAAAGGTGAATGGAGTATAACTGAAACCATTCAAAATACTTTCAGTTAAAAGCCCTGAAGTCCTAGCCATCAAATCCCCCACCATCACCTTCCATTAACTCCAACCGTTAAAAATGAAAGTTGGCAACCCTGATTCGACCGCCAACAGTCACAGCAACAGTGAAAGTTATCAATCTCCCATTGAAAACCCCCATTCGCCCCCCGTACATCCAGCTGGCCGAACTTTCGATACCGAGGCCAAAATCCGGCCCTAACAAATGACGTCATTACGTTGTGGCATAGAAATAATGAGAGCCGAGCAGTGATAGGATGTGCGAGTCCCGAAACAAACCACTTTGACTGCGCCATTAATCGCTTCCTGGTTACGATATGAAAATCGCAGTCGACCGGGCGCTCGGCGTCGCCCTTGCGAATTGAAACAAATGAGTAACGGTGCCTCTTCGACGCCCACTGGGATCCAGATTGGAAGTTGGAGAATCCAGTTAGCCGGGGAAGCAAGGTTGCGGGCGAAGTCTCTAGTTGTAACCATCAATTCTGTGCACGGTCTGGCGTGTCACGGATTGTTTTATAACGTCCCGTAAGTCTGTAAACTCGCCGGGATGTCACGCGGGGAGTTTTATGCGCGTTTGAGAATATAATCTCTTGTTTCATTTGTCGCGGGACGTATTATCTGATGCTACACGAATGAATACGTGTTTCGTAGAGGCCGTATGTCAAATAAGAAGATTGTCTTGAACTCTGTGATCTCGAGTCGGTAGGTTTCTCTATGGGTTTGGCGTTTCTGTGGACCGAGCACAGAGGAGAGTCGGCTTATCTTCATCACAATTACGTAGGGTTTGTTGTTGTAGTATTTCTCGACAGTAACTGATGATGTTTTTTGACATGATCCACTTCTTGGTGAGAAGTCGTAGGCGTGTGAATACAGGGTGTCCAGAATTAACGTTCATTTATTTCGCGGAGTGACTACAGAGATCAAAAAATGAAGAAAACTTCAGATAATATTCAGCACATGAAGGCTCTAGGGCCCTTGCAGTACATTTCAGGACCTGAGTTGATATAAAGTTGTTTTCATATTTCGATCTCTACAATAACTCCTGGGACTATTTGAACCTCAATTCCGGACACCCTATAAAGAACTTGAAGGCATAATTCTATCAATTTTCGTTTCAATCTTTTATGCACCTGACAAAGTGTTGTATATGCAACCCAAATTACTTATTTTACCCAAGGAAAGATAAGTTGAGGAGACATTCAGAAACAGGGCTAGATATTCCATTCTGAGGTAGTGTAAAACAGCAGGATGCAACCATTTGCTTCGAAGTACTTCATTTTTGTTGGATTTGGATCCTGAAGTTTCCTACAGTTGACGGTTGTCAAATTGAACGGTAGACAACGTGAGCAGATCTTGGTGGTGGCAAAGTATTCATGCAATATTAAATTTTGCGAGTGGAAATGAAACCCACCATTCTCACGTGACTTGCAATGTCATTTGACGCCTATATCGACCATTTCTGACAGCTAGCGGATTATGGACAGTCTTCTTGAAATTCTTCTTCTATCGAAGTGCGGTCAATTAAGATCATTACACTTTCTTCTTTTCAAGGTTCGCTAAAATACTTGCCTATTGAAATATAATTCTAATGAAATCAACTTCTATTCCTGAATAAATATGACCTGGCATCTTTTTTGATATCTCAAAGGCGACAGGACAGATTTTCCTCCATTTAACATAAAAATATCTAAACATTATGTAGCACAGCATTCTTCGATTCCTCCGACTCTGGAACTTTCCCTATATTTGATCGAAATGAGGCCATCTTTTGGGGTGAATTTTTCCCTCTTTAGCATAACAATGTAATCAAGAACTGCTGCCTCCTTCCCTCGGTCTTTCTACGCACAATTACTCCTAAAGTCAGCCGGAAAGCCCTGAGTAATCCAGCATTAATTCGAAGTTTGATATTCAAACCACGTCGCGACCGCCGAAGACAACCAATGGGCTCCTTCGAGCAAACATAAAATGCCATCAGTGATTTCCTGAGCCTCGCAAAAACGCCTTCAATTTACGATGACATTTGACGTCGCGGCCATAGAAAGTCATCGTGCTCGTCGTTCGAGGACGGCTTCGCGTGATTTATCTACCTTCGGTCTGTGTCCGATAAGGAAAAACATAGAATAAAACGCATTTGCCGCAGGGATATGACCAACTATAACTTCCGAAACTATCAATCAACGCTAACTAAAACAAAGAATGATATATTATCATTTCTCACCGGGCGTGAAGGAATGAAAGCCCACTATGTAGCAATAGACGGTCATCAATCATTTTTTTAATGAGAAATCGATGCTTCCGAAAATACGACGGAAAAACAATCGAATGAACCCGTCAGTTTGTCTAATTGCGTACCGCGTGGCTCATAGAGAAGTATTTCGGTTGCATGAAACATTGATTAGTGCTATATCGGTTCGTGCGCGTCATTAAGCACAGAATATCGTTTGTATTCGTCAGTGTTGCCAACTGGAGAACTATTTTATCTGTCGATCAATTTTTACATTTGTGATAAATTCGTTTTTTTGCTACGGATTAGGGTGTAGTTCGAATATGTTTAGACGGATTTAATGTATATGTATCGATTTGAAGTAATGACGCATATGTTATTAGTGGAACGACGGAAATTTACCGAATTCATTAGCGGGACGGTTAAATTGAAATATTATTGAGGACAGTAAAACCCCATGAATTCAAACCGCCATTTATATATCATTCGATTTAATGAACGTTGGTCGTACAAATTGAAGCTTCAATTGAGGTTATGAGAATATGTGACATATGATCATTCATAGAATTTCATTATGTCTGCCATATGGCTGTGTTCAATTATACGGATATTTATTCGAATTCACCCGGATTGTTGGAGTGTTATAAAGGTAAAAATAGGATTCGAGTTGGAAAAGCTGGAAAAACGAAGTTAATCATGCTTGAATCCGGACAAGGCAAATTCCCGGAATGATGGGGATTAACAAATAACCGTCAACCGTCCTTATTTGTAGCGCACTCGAAGTTGTCTCGTTAGGGGCGAATTCAGCGAGAAATAGCGTAAACAAGTAATTTTAGCGACTCTGTTTGATGGAAGCCGAGAACTTCACTTCGCGCTCGGCTATTCAGCTCGCCTTCAACTGTTTCTTCAGCCAACTTGACGTATATTCGTTATTTTCGACGCGTTAAGTTACATCGACGTCAATTTCAAAGACGGATTGAGATTTTTATCTTTATTATCAGAATTTCCAAAAGAACTCTACGCCAAATGAATGCCTACCAATGCGCTTTTTAAAGTGAAGCTTTCTGTATCTGAAACATGAAAACTCAACACATTGAAATCACAGTGACTTCCAAATCGCGAACTGTTGGTGACAAATTACGCTTTTGCTATACGTTTATTCGAACCACAGAAAAAAATGGTAGAATATCTTTCGGGAAAATCAGGATGTTTTTTTCCGGAATGAATTTGAAAAAAATTTTCAACATAGATTACATATACAGGGTGAGTCTTTGACCCTGCAGAATATTTTAACAGAAGATTCCTGAAGCCAAAAGAAACACTTTTTTCCCTTACCATTTTTTCCGATTCGGCTTGGTTCGTAAAATACAGACTGTTGAAAATCCATGAAAAAATGTTATTTTCGATTATATCTCGCAAACGATCTCATCGAATGAGATGATTTTTGGAATATAGTTTTTTTTGATACGATGAATGTTCCTGGATTACAAAATTTTATCCAGCTCCTTCAGTTTCTTTAATATGACCAAAACATTTCATTAAAATACCAGAAATTCAAAGAATCCAACTTTTAAAAATAATTTGAATGCTATTCAACAAATCTTTGACCATTTTGGAAAGTAAAAGTATTCCTTATTTTTTTTCGTATGATGCGCCGTTTTCTATTAATCTGAAATTCAAAAATAAAAAATATCATGTGAAATTCCGAGAATTGGGTACTTTAGCTGAATGCAACTCTGTTCAAAAATTCAGAGAATTCAATTTTTCCGCGTTGCCACGTCTAAAAGTTGAGAATTGAATCACAGATTTATAGTTCAGTTCAGAATCATAGACTATACAAGTGTATACATAGAATTAGCATATTGTGTGTTGTTTGAGAGTTCTTTCTTTCTGTTCGTCAATTTGGCAACGTTTGTACGTTCATAGATAAATTAGGTACATCTGTTTTACTTATTTATGAAAATGAAAGTTTGGATGGGTTATGTCTGAATCTGATAATTGTTGGAGAAAATGAAATAAACAAAGAAAATTAATAATTACAAATTGAAGATGAATCTCAAAGCTAATATGAGTGATAGTTAGATGAATTCCTCATTATCGAAAATGAAACCCAGAGAAGAATATTCAACTTTTATCGCCCACGAAATTTGGAATACCTAACTTGTTTATTGTACTATAAATACAACTTTTTTCACCAACTGGAATGTAAAAAGTAAGTTGAGCTGGTTTTCATAACAGAGTTGCTTATTTCGAAGATTTGAATGGTATATCTTAGGCTTGGAAAAACTTCAGTGTTCAGGTTACCAGGGGCGGCTAGCCTATTATGAAAATTTATAATACCTATATCTTTTTATCTAGGCCGAATCGGAAAAAATGGTAGAGGACAAATGTGTTTCTTTCAGCTTCAAGAATCTTCTGTTAAAATATTCTGCAAGGTCAAAGACTCACCCTGTATAGTATAGCAAGGAGTAAATGATTAAGATTTGGAGAAAAAAACGAAGGGTTCACAATTTTTTCATTGAATTTGTTAATAATGTGTTTTGCTACTGCGGTTATGTATACACTCCCCAACACGTCTTGGCATTGATGCAGGAAGATGGTCTATTTCTTCTTGAGGTATACTATCTCAAGCTACCTATACTTCATGTCTCAGAGCTGCCAAAGTCCGTGGAGGCTGACGTAAATTTCCAAGCCTTCTACCCATGATGTCCCGAACATGTTCTATGGGCGAAAGATCGAGGGATCTGGGCGGCCATGGCAAAAGATTATCATGGGTCGCTTCAAAAAAATTTAAACTAACTCTGGTAGCATGAGGTCGAGCGTTATCTTGCTGGAATATTGGATTCTCGAGCAGGTTAAGGTAAGGGAGAAATTATGGCTCCACTATTTCTTGAAGGTAACGCAGCGCTGTCATGTTACCTCGAATAAAGTATAAAGGTGACCTGCTTTCATGTGCAATAGCACCTCATACCATAACGCCTACTGTCTGGTGTAAATGACGCTCAAAATCAAAATGAGTATCACGTCTTTCTCCCTGACGTCGTCTTACCCTTCTTCGGCCATCATGTGCACCCAAGGAGAATCTAGATTCATCAGAAAAGACGACCTGACGCCATTCCACATTCCAATCTGGTCGTTGCCGTGCACTTCTGTAATCGTTACCGGCGATGCTCAACCGTAAGAGGTAACACAAGATGGCGTCGATAATGCTGGAGTCCAAAAGACCTTATACGGCGGTAAACCGTTCGTACAGTTACAGGATGGCCTCGTTCTCCTTACCACTTATCAGCCGAAGATTGAGTTGTCGCAAATCAGTCTCTAATGGCCATAAGTCTTAGACGTCGATCTTGAACTTCATTTGTGCCCCTACGACGTCCGGTGCCTACTCTTCTTCGATTTTGGGCATTATCAGACCAAGCTTGACAACATCTCATAACAGAACTTGGATTTCTGTTCGTACGGTTAGCGATTTCTCGAAATGACAACCCCGCCTTCCTAAGACCAATAATTCGACCTCTTTCAAATTCACTCAGCTGGCGATAAATTCCGAATACACGTGCTGTAGGAATTTCAACAACAACTAAACATCGACTTTGTACCTCCTCGAACAGCTGGTTTGTTGTCAAATTCAAAAAATTTGCAAAAAACGACTACAATATTCAAGTAACAAAAAATGTTTTCATGAAGAAACCTTCACGATTTCTTTCTCCAAATTTCTATCATTTACTCCTTGCTATACTATCTATGTTTTACAAAAAATTGAAGCAGCTCCTTCTGGCCGTTGCAGTCTCTTTGTCAGTTAGTATATCTAGTGTTCTCTATCAGATCTGTCGCGATGTTTGGACCACCATTCCGCTCTGACTGCCATAACAACTTTGAACGCCCGAAATTACCTCTCAAAGGAAGCGCTTCCATCTAATGACCTCAACAATTTGCGGCATAATGAAGACACCCAGCATACTCCATATTATTTCCCAGTGAGAGAAGAAACGAAACCGAAATGGCGCCAGATGCTCTACAGGTACGAATTGTTTGTTCTCCACGGATATCATTCCCTTCTGGGTCCTTCACCGGAATTGTACAAACAAGAAATGTAAATAGCAGATATGCAATGTTGTCATTTCATCTCCGCAACTGAGCGCGAGGCCCCAGGCGACGCTGTTTTGTTTCGCCAGTGATATTTTCGCCGACTAGATACTCCCTCTGAATTGTTCATGAACATCCACCGGAATTATTAAGTCGGAATTGTTTTTTTTTTCGAGCGAAGGTATTAATAGATGATGAGTCTCTGTGTTTTCCATTTTTCAAAAAGATGAAGATCTTCCATCCGAAAAAATGATTACAAAGACAAGAAATACATCCCGGGGCTTGAATTCTATTCTGTGTCTCCATCGGAACGTTTCTCGTGCTTCTATGACGCCTAATCAAGAGAACTGAAATGCACGGATTGATTCTCTTCTATGTCTTCATCTGACATTTCCTAGGGCGTTCTATGGTTCGTGAATAGAGGGCCTCATGTATGAACCCTGATGCAGCTTGTTATCTTCATAACCTATTTTTCATCTTTGACACTTCGTCCATAGAACTTCACGGTTAAGCAGTAATGCCAACTTCTCGTGTTACGTAATTGTGTTTACTTTACTCTGACTGGTCGTCTTCGCTTGGGAAGTTTTAGGTTAATAGGAAAATGGGATAGTTCTTCCGATATTCGATACGTATTTTCGTAATCCTTAAGCTCCCCGGAATATGCAAAGTCACTGATGGCTTATGGATTTTTCTTCAGGGTGAAGAATTGGGGGGGTATGGTGGAATGACAGAGCAGGAATCAAGTCTGTAGGTGGTAGTTGCAGGTGTTGTCACGGTATCTAATTTTTCTTTATTTTTCTTCATAAATACTTATTTTCCTGAAGTAATATTTTACACTTTGGGTTGATAATGAGTTTTCTCTATTTTTCACTATGAATTCGAACAATATCGACCTTTTAATCAAGGTAGCGAATTTTAAGTCCAGCTTAAGGGTTGAGAATATTCATAAGGTTACCTCATTAAGGTGATAATAATCAATTACATTTTACTGCTGATCCTTATAAATACTTTGATACATCTGCTCACGTTCGATTGAAAAAAATATGAAATCAAGTTTGAAGATAAATTCTCTACCAATTAGCACAAAATAATCATTTCAGATCATTTTCTATCCAAAATTGGAGAAACTGGGCTCTCAGCGTCGTTGCCATGTATTAGGTTTTTCCTAGAATCTACCAACTTTACCCGAAGAGGAAATCTTCGATCAGAAATCACATCCAAGACAACTCATTTTGAAGCATCAAATCTGCAGTAATCGTTAGAGACCATTTTCTGTTCAATATTCAAAAGATAGGACACTTGGCGACGTTGTCATGTCTACGATAATTCCTGAAATCTCCCGCCTTAATCTCGGAAGGAAATCTTCGGTTTCAAATTACATTCGAGTTATTTCTTGCGATGTTTCCGCACGAAACCAATTCATCCTTATCGTTCATCTCCAATTTTCGAAGACGAACCGCAGAGGGTCAACGAAAAGCGCCGGTTTTCCTCATTCCGATTTTCCCGATAAGACATAAAATTTCCCGACGTAGGCCAGGTCTCGCAGCGCTGCGGTTACCAATTTAAAAAAAAAAAAAGAGAGAGAAACCGTGCTCTTCGATAAAGATGATGTATAATGATTGCGCGATAAATCAGGAAAAAGTTAATGAAACCAAAGAGGCGTCCGCGGCAAAGTTTCCGATTTATGTGTCTCTGATATAATGATTTCGCGCCCCGGCTAAAATTTAATATCATAAGTAGATGGCGCTGGGGGACCGGAATCCGGGGGTGAAGGACCAGATGTGGCTCCGTCGGCTTAGACTCGATTTTAATGGAATTGATAGCGCCAGGTTTAGCCGGAAGTTTTTTTTTCTATTTTATGGCGGATTCAGCCCATTTTTCAAGTAAGGTGATGCGGTGCCGATAAATTATATTTGATTATGAGGTTATTACGTGTCGAAATCAACGTTGCCTTTTTCTAAATTTCCATTTCAGTATTACAGTTTTCAAGAATTATCGTTCCTATAGATTCCTCTTTTTGCTATAATTACATTTCGAGTTTCCTTCTCGATTTCAAAATTAATTTTCTGCTGCTTTCCTTGGCTCATTTAGTGAATAATGTTAGATGGTGTATGTGATGTGATCCTTTCAAATGTTGATTCTTTCGAAATATATCGTATTTAAAATCGGACATAAGACGAAATTCAGGAAGAATCGGAGATATGGCAACGTCGCCAAGTGTCCTATTTCTCGAATTCTTGGACAGAAAAACGATCCGACACTAACATACTTCAATTATGCACAGTGGGATATGTCAAACTAACATGGCCTACCGATTGACTTCAGGTAGAATTGGATATCAGAATCAAAAACCGTGCATCGAACCCAAAAAAACAAGCTTATATCATCTCCGTTCCGATAAAACAATTAAATACCTGCGTCCTAGTCCCAATAAACATAAAACCTCTCAACCCAACCTCCTTCCTATCCATTCCGGTAGTTCAAACGAACAATACTGCGATCTCGGTGAGGATTCTTGATAATCTCTCGGATCTTCCTTGCGCCATCTTACGTTCCAATAGGGAAGCCTCATTGGGGCCAAGCACGCTGAAGGGCCTGCTAGATGAGTCTCAAGACCAATTTAATTGACTTCCCTATTTATCCTCGCGTACCTTCAAGAGCAATAAGCCACTAACCGGCCTAAACTTGAGGGTGTTTATTAGTTTGGATGCTGGATGACGGTATTAGAGCGTCTTACAGGGCCAAATTGAAGAGGCTGAGAGATATCGAAAGGAAATTAAGTTCTATGTTCTTCGAGTTGATGTTTCCCCATTTTTTGATCACTGAATGTACATTTATTGCCAAATTAAACTTCATTGCTGAATTCTATGACCTACAAATTTGACATTTCTCTATACTGCGTCCACAGAAAGTACTTCAACTGAATCGATGTTACCAACTAACTTTTTCCTCTTGTTATTCCAAGTAAATCTTTCCATAAATCTCATAGTGCAACTTCTGATCCTGCATTGTACGAATTCCACGAGATTCAAACGAATTAGAACGTGTTTGAAGTATTCAATCTACAAACGATACTACGCAGATCGGATTAACAAATCCCGATTGTAAATTATTGGACCAGTTTTTAACAATGGGACGAACGATTAGAAGAAGCACAGAGGAGGGCCTATAGATGAGCACAAAGGAGTTTTATTCGAAATACGAATCGAATGAGGATTTTATTCGCGTTTAATTGAAATATTTTGGGGCTTTGATTGTTATTCCGGATTGTGCTTTTTCCTTTTTTCAGCGCATAGTTTTCCTTCGTTAAAAATGGGGAATTTCAGATACCATTCGATGAGAGCATCGCTTCTATGTTTTTCCAATTCACGGAATAAAATTCTCGAACAGTATCGACCACAGAATTACGTATGAGACTTATGTCGATCTACGGATGTCACAAGAGATCACAGAAGAATATCTTCTCAACCCTTTGTGGTCATGTTAGTGATTTCCCGCTTCCCAACAACAATGAATAAAGTAAGTTACAGTATTTGTCGAGTCTTCTTTGTCTTTGAGGCCGATCATCGTTGAAGAAATTCAATTTAGGAATTCTGTACCTGATCTCGGTCTGGAACAGCAGAAACAAGTAATTGCCACGTCTAAAATCACGTTCGAAAGAAAAAGGTTCTTTTGAGATTGAAAAGGGACTTGTAAGGTCATTGGTTGTTGTTTTGTTTCGGTGTATACGAGAGAGTTAACACAAAAAGCTGTACGTTGAAGTTTTCCCTAAATGGAAGTGTGTTGAGTACTTGGATCTTATTTATGTTCAATCTTAGAAAATGTACACAAGATCCTTAATATTTACTAGTATAGTTTCCATATCTGTGGTCTGATCACAAAATAGCATAGACCTAATATAAGTTCATTACTTCTATGCGAAATCGATGAATATTTCTGTGTATTCTATGGTCCGTATAAACGTAGACGGAGCTTAATTTGCCGCTATTACTAGCTCAGGGACGGGTCCATAAAAATGAGGTAATTTTTCGTATTTTATCAGATTTTATAACATTCAAAGTTGAATATCTCGAAAATAATCAAGTATTTTAAACTGATTGAAGATTCTTATTATGACATAAGATAATCTTCATCTGCAATCTTCACGCTAATTTCTTATAGGTGTATGAATCGTTGAGTCTATAACTCGGAAACTGTTTGAAATAGGGTGAAAGTGATTACTGAGGAATATGTGTCATATTTATAGAAAGCTCCACACCAAAATTCATCTCATTCGGAAATACCATATCGAAACTAAAAAATACTGTTTTTTTTGGAAATTTAAACAGCTTGTATCTTCTTACTGGAAAAATCTGGAAAAAGGGTCACTGAAAAAAGTGTTTATTTGATCAGAGGAATCTACGGTTAAAATTTATGTACAACTCTAAGACTCACCCTGTATTTCAATATCAGGGTTTTTTTCATGACCAATATACGACCCAGACGTTGCCAAATCTCTGAAACGTACCTATCTCGTAAGGGAATAAAATTGAAAATGTCGCAGTAACGACCATCGTCGTTTTTTACGCCATGTTGATTCCTGTGCCATAAATACGAATCCCTGCATCTGCTACATGCACTCCTTGCCCCGTATCAATCGAAAACTGCATCTGTACCGTCCATTTATGCAAATCAGCTGACCAATACGGACCCCGCACAAAAGAACGTCCAAAAGCGGCGATAAAAATACGAATGCATATATAAATTCCGAATTCCGTCGGGCGAATTTCCATTTTAAAAGCGGAAATCGCAAGAATCGCCTGGAAATCCGCTTTTTATATTCTATTTCGACCGTCCGCATAAAGGAACGCGGGTGCGGGCATTAAAATGGAACTATGGGGACGTCCCGATGGAACCACGCCGACATGGAACCTTTCAAATTGTCGTCCGACGTGGATGTTCAAGATGGCGTGAAGAAACGACGGCGTTTTGCGTAGCAGGTTCGAACACGCATCTCGTAAAAGTTTCGCGACCTCGCGTGACTGTGGAAAATGGTGAAAAAACGGGTATTTCCTAACAGGATTGCTAAATCGGTTCATCATGATTGTTCGATGTTGAATCGTGAACGATATCACTTAATTCCGTTGGTTAGAGTTATTCTGAAATTGTTTGAAAGAAAATCTTGCCAAATAAATATCAATGATAGGATTTGGCAACGTTGTTTTCGTACTAGATTATTATTGTTACTGTTTCGAGGTCGAGTGGCTTGGTTCAGCCCAAGATGCATAGAATCTTCTGTACTCCATTCATTTTTATGGAGTCAGTCGGTTGGCAATGGAAGTTTGACATATTCCAATCTGCATGATTGAAAAATGTTTGGTTAGGTCCATTTTCCTGTCAGATAACTACACAACGTTTCAAACTCTGCATAAAGGTAGTGGTAATTACGTATGTAACTAAATTAAACCATACATTTGACAAAAATATGTCTCTATTTTGATCTTGTCCACTTTTCACGAGTGCCAACCTGACTCATTCCTAGTTCCAGATACTTAATACGCCTATTCCAAGGCCTACCAACTGACTTAAAAGTGAATGGAGTAGGTGTAGGTGTCAATACTAACATTTTAGGTCCAAAACGCAGATCTAGAAATGTCAAATATTGTTCTATTTCTTTCTGTGAACGTCGCTTTGTCAAACCCATGCAATCAATCGCTGAATGAAAATTGAATAGACGACTTCGGCCCAAGTTGCCAACCCACAATCTTCTTCACAAATTTACTATCACTGGGGAACGGGAATTTCAGGACAAATTCAACATGATAAGGTTCGCGTTATTTATAAATATCCGTATAAGATGCCTCGGCTCCTCAAACAAGATAATTCCTTCCAAATGTAGGGTTTCGTTAAGATCATCTCTGATTGGCTGAAATTCAAGTTGGGATTCCTGATTTCATGTTATTAGTGTCAAATTTATATAGGATATGTTAAAGGTTAATTACGAAATTCGATTGATGAAAAAACGTTTGTTCGCCAGAATGACAGTCAATGTTCTATGGTAACATATCCATAGCAAAGAACAATCTTTATTTACTTTATGATACATAGAACATAGAAGAGACAACAATCAGGAATGGAAAAATTATAAGGTATTAGGTATGGTCTATGGATCATAAGGTAAATAAAGATTGTTCTATGCTATGGAAATGCTACCATAAAACACTGATTGCCGATCTGGTGCATAGACTTAATATGTCTATGTTCTGGTGTCAGGAAGATTGCTTTTTCATCAATCAAATTCCCTCAATTAACCTTTTTTTTTCAGGAAACAACCGAATATTTCATATTTCCAGAACGGAAAACCGGCAACCGAAATAACCAAGTTGATTTACGGAACATATCCTTTATAAATTGACACTATTAACATGAAATCAGGAATTCCAACTTAAACTTCAGCCTAACAAAAACCTATATTTGGAAGGAATTATCTCGTTTGAAGAGCCGAGGCATCTTTTACGGATATTTATAAATAACGCGAACCTTATCATGTCGAATTTGTCCTGAAATTCCCGTTCTCCAGTGATATTAAATTTGTGAAGAAAATTGTGGGTTGGCAACTTGGGCCGAAGTCGTCTATTGAGCTCTATTCTGATGGATATAATGGAACTTTTCTACAAAAAAGAAATCGGATATGCGGAATTATAGATCTGTCTAGTTTTTACGATTAGTTGAACGCTCGCTCCTATCCTGGATTCATTTCCATGATATTCGGAAAAATTCATTCACACACTGTGAGACCGTCAAAGGGTGAATAAGAGTTCTGTCATCTCCTCATCTATGACACGTCCAACTCCCGAACGCATCCATCATAATCCTTCACCGACCTCTATGAATTATGCGACGTTTCAGAATCGGCATAATACATCGAATCTCTGTGCTCAAACTGCGAAAAGGCTGTTAAACGGGGGATTCTCGAATCGAATTAAGAATAAGAGGGTCCAAATCGGATCCGAACGCATATCTCTATCAATAAAACATACACTCCATCACGAACTGTCAATTGGGAGTCACGGTTCCGAGCCGAAAGATCAGTGTCAACCCGCGATTCTATGACATCTGCCTTTTCCCACCCCTTCCGTCATTGCATTTCATGGCCGCTTAGTTCGTCTCGAATGTTCATTTGGACGGAGATGGCTCCGATTTTGTTTGCATTGTCGTCTTAGGGAGATGTATAAGAGGCACAGAAGGAGCCATCTTTATTCATGAAGTTAATAAGGCGAAGAAAAGAACTGCCGTAAAAGAGTAATGAAGGGGGATTAGAAGAGTGAGGTGGCATCTGTTCTGTTTGAATATAATACCGTGGCGGACCATAGAGTGGATTGGACAGGATTGAAGCAGGAAAAATGACACTGAAGATCACGGTGGAAAAATATATTCTTAGGGTGGGCTTTTGTCCATAGATTCGAGGGTGTAAATGAATAAAACGTATGAAGTTTCTTTATCTTGATCTATGAGACAATGCTGGAACGTTTTCTGCAAAGAAGCAATCTTATAATGCTCAATAATTGCATTTGAGGACCGTACAAAGTCAACGGAAGCATTATTTCCAATTGCGTCGTTTTAGGAAATACGGAGAAGACTAGACAATTTTCCCGGAGGAAAGACATTAAGATGATTACAGAGTACATACGTACGGGTGAAATA
Organism: Myrrha octodecimguttata; assembly: GCA_958510865.1. Taxonomy (NCBI): domain Eukaryota; kingdom Metazoa; phylum Arthropoda; class Insecta; order Coleoptera; family Coccinellidae; genus Myrrha; species Myrrha octodecimguttata. The sequence goes on along the minus strand of OY294062.1, from coordinate 50,306,077 downwards.
TTGTTTCAAGCTTTCTCTAAACGAAAGTTATTGAATTATTTGACGGAAACTTCCTCATGGGAAAGATCACAAACGATGCAGATTTATGAGGGATGTCCAAAAATTGCCGCGAGGGTTTTTGTGCAGTAAAATGTTGGCAACCCTGAAAAAAATTTTTGGACAGCCAATGATGTAAAAAACATGGTGTGCTCATCTTGAAAAAAAAGTGACGTCAGCAAGATTAAAATACAAGGAAATATATATTCTGTGCTTTGAATTTGAATGAAAAAAGTGACGTCACAATTGGTAAATACGATCACAGATGAGCACACCATGTTTTACTTACATAATGGACAGCCCAGGGTTAACTTAAAGATTAAATTAAACTTCAGCCAATCAGAGATGATCTTAACAAAACCCCATATTCGGAAGGAAGGAATTATCCTGTTTGAGGAGCCGAGGTATCTTTCACGGATATTTATAAATAACGCAAACCTCATCATGTAGAATTTGTTCTGAAATTCCCCTTTCCCGGTAATAGTAAATTTGCAAGAAATTTGTGGGTTGGCAACTTGTACCGGAGTCGTCTATTGGCTTTCACTCTGTCGATTCATCGTTCTCTAACTTTCAGACACTTCAGTTGGTTATTCCAAGTTTTGAGAATGAAACGATTCACTATCCAAATACCCAAGAACTCGTTTCCATGCGATTAGCTACCATTTGCCAAAAAAAAAAAACGTCGGCTGGGTAAATACCAATCCAGCCGAGTCCATGTAGATAAATAAAGATCTTCGGGCTAATCACAGAAGTTACGATGAGTTACGTGTTGATTCGAAGCACGAGTACGATGTGTTTATCGAAGCGTCAGCCTCCCTTGAATCATTTAATGTGGCCGGTCATAAATACCACTTTGTTTACACTGTTCAGCCTTTAATCTTCGCGTAGAGTGCCGTGGCGGCCGCTCCATAAACAAAGTACGAAACGCACGTAGTCATAGAGTATAACGGCGTCGCGCGGGAATTCGAGATTCTATGCTACCGACTGGAAACGTCATTTATTGCTAAGAGGATTTCCGATTCTGGGCCTTATTTCCATTAAAAGCATTAAACTGGTAACTTGGACGCTGTTAATCGGTGGAGATTCTAGATTTAGGGCCGTTTCCTCTAAAGCCGGATGTGAACAGACCATGCAGATGTTTAATTAATTCTGGCAATCGTCTCTTATCGATCCGCTCTCAACCATATTCCGATTTCTATGGATCAAAAATGGCTGAGGTCATGATGAGTTTTAAATATATCGTTTTATATGAGCTTTCAGATTTTCAGATTGTGACATACAAACAAACGATAGTTCGTGAAAACGAACAAATCCCGATGGATTGACGAGCAGACAGGCTCGCTCTCGATCCCACATTTCTACGATTGGCAACAATGAAATTCGAAACTGACGCTAGTATACCGTGATTTTTTTCGTCTGTGCTCTCCGTCGGTAAATCGTGAATGATGTAATGGGGGGAATGGCAATGTTCAATCATCATTTATGCAATCGATCATTCATATTTGGCATTTATTCATCAGTGATTTCAGTTTTTGCAATGTTGAAATAATCGCCGTTTGTTGTATGCAGATGATAAACAAACACGTTAATTCAAATATTTATATTCGATGCGTAACGTCGATATTACGGTGTTAGAAATAATTGGGAACCGATAAAAACAAAACCAGTGTCGTAGGTCCCGCTGGAATTCTATGATTTTATTTCATTCAATGAAGAAGTATGGAAGTACCTTCTGATAACTAAGAGACGTATTTATAGTTGCTCCTTGAGTATACACTCGTGCTTGGGGCTTCCTTATACGTGATTTCTGTTCTTTGGTCACATAAGGTTGCCTTCTGTGCTCCTCGAATGCAAGAAAGGTGACATTTCGGACTAAAGAAAAAACTTCGAGTCGGCCTTCGGTAAGGCATCCTTGAGGAGCGACTATAAATACGGCCCCGTGAATTCTGAATTTGAACAGCCTAAAATTCTTCAATTATCTTGGAACGATTTTTCTATGCCTACATATACAGGGTGGGTCTTTATGTTGTGTATTAATTTTAACCCTTTTTTCATTTATCATTTTCCAGATTCGGCTCCAGCAAAAAAAAACAGGCTGTTTGAATTTCCAAAAAAAAACAGTTTTTTTTGTAGCTTTGATATGGTAACTCCCAATGAGATGACTTTTGGTGTGAAGTTTTCTAATACTATGACACATTATCTTCAGTTATCATTTTCATCCTACTTCAAACAGTTTCCGAGTTTTAGACTCACCGATTCACAAAACTATACGAAATTAGCATGAAGAGTGCAGATTAAGTTTATCTTATGTCATCTTTAGAATCATTTCATTTTCATTTTAAATTTTTTTATTATACTCTATAATTTCTCCTTAAATGCACCGTTTTGCAGATATTCAACGTTGAATATTATAAAATCGGATAAAATTCAAAAAATTTCCTTATGTTTAGGGACTCGCCCCTGATCTAGTAAAGGAAGTAAATTAAGCTGGGTTCGTGTTTATCAGGACCATAGAATACAAAGAAATATGCATCTATTTCTCTAACTAATATTAGCTATATGCATAGATATAACATTAAAGTTATAATTTCTAAGGGTATATTCTATTTCGTGACCACAAACACACATAGTCCCTATCTATTGACTATACTCTCCATAACCATAACATTCTAGAGAATGTTTTTAGGTTAGGTGATTGATTTCATATAATTAATTCATAAATTTCTTGAAAAAAGTATAATTATGGCGTTTTCAATATGAGAATGGGCGAAGATGAAAGTGTGTATAATCTTATAGTGGAATGAAATTGGATATTGCATGAACATCAAGTTGAAGATCAGTGTTTCAAGTGCAGTGTAGTGAAATGTTTTCCTTGCGATAATATCGCAAAAATCACCAAATCATAAGAATTAAGTGGGTAAATGAGTTTTCTCAATTTTGTTTCTTTGAATTTCAACCTTGGATTGGTTATTCTCCAAAAAAGATCACTGTAAGGGATATCTGTGGTGAACTTGCATAAAGGCGCAGGTGTGTATTAGCACACTGAGAAATATTCAAATACTTATAACTCTTTACCTGAGCCGAATCTGGAAAAAAGGCAAATGAACAAAGCGTTTTATTCGATGAGAGGTATCTATTGTTGAAATTAATGTACAACTTAAAGACTCACTCTGTAGGTCCGTAGGCCTTGAAATAGTCTTATTAGGTTTTTGCTACTAGAACTGAGCCAGGTTGGCACTAGTAAAAACGGTCAAAATGATTCTGTGAGACGTTGACAATTCCTACCTATTTCCATCAATGACTCTTTGGTCTGGTTTAGCTACATACATAATTACAAAGACCTTCATGTAAAAGGGTCAACGTCGCGTAGTTATCTGACAGAAAAATTACCTAACCTCAATATTTTGATAGACTTCGTGGAATGTATTAAACTTTCCTAGCCTACCAACTGAATTTATGAACGGTAATTCATTATAGACGCAAAGACTGGATTTTGACCTATCAAACCAACAATATATAACTTTCTGTATCGAATTGAACCCTGAACGAGTCGACCCTGACCCTGCATATATGGCGTCGTTCAAAACATCGCCTAACCCCAACGAAAGTACGGCGACTAATGATGATATAATAACTCTGTGAAATAAATCGAAAATTCGACCAAATATTTGCTTTTTCCAGATATATTTGTTTTGTATGTATCGATTCATGCTGAATAAATACACGTTCTATTTGAGATACAGACGGTGCCGTGTATAATTTCAACTCGATTTGGCGAGTTTTCCATGCGTTTGATCGGCGATTGCCATCTTCGTTCATTTGTTTTTTATATACCGTCGTTTTTTTGTGATTCAGAAGTCATGGCATAATAAAATTTTTATTCAAATAGACCATTCAAATCTGAATCTGAAATGTTCATGCATTCTTTTGTTTTACCTTAGATATCGACACAGTATTTTCGCGTATATTTCAAGGGGAAGGCAAAAAGATCTTCGTTTTAATAGTCGTATTTATACTCCATTCACTTCCATAAACTGTCCCGGTTGGCCATGACATTCTGACACATTTCACCTTGTATATTTTTAAAATGTTAGGTTATAGTCATTTTCCTGTCAGATAACTACACAACGTTGTCCTTTCTACATAGAGGTCGTAGTAATTACGTATTTTTCAAAATGTGAATTTACTTTGGTAAAATAATGAATTTGAGAAAATATGTGAATTCAATAATTCCAAAGACCTGGCGAATGTTGAAGAAACTTTTTTCTCTGTTGACACTGAAAATATCTGACGTATATAAACAGGGTTGGAAGATTCAGTTATGCTATTTTCTTGTACGGAAATCAAGAATCTAGTGTTGAAATTTTAATGGAAAATGAGGTATAGAGTAGTCCGTTACTTTATGATAGTTCATTCGAAAAAAAAAATGAAAGCACTCGATCAACCCTGCAGTAAAACTCCTAAACGAACAGACAAACCTATGGAATTGCCCAATTTCCGAAAGTCTCGAGAAATATGTTTACAGAAGGCATTTGAATACCTTGTTGCACAACTTGAAATACTCCAGAATGAATATGTAGTAGTACTAACCTGTGTCACCTTCAGAGAACTAACTCAATTTACAAACTTCTTGGGAATCTATATGAACGATACACTGGGTTTTCACTCACCTACGTCGAAAATGTTGGATAGCTTATGACAGATTATTGATTCCAAATTATCAGGGTTACTATCAGAAAAAGCAGATTTCAATTCTACACAGCACTTCCTGACACTTTGTTTCTGCTTCTTCAAAACTACCTGCGGCATTTTTAGTTTCCAAGCGTAATGACGTCGCTGAGAATTATTTTGACATTGCCGATATTTCATGAGTGCCAACCTGCGTTAGTTTCAAGTAAAAAAACTTGATAGACCTGAATCATGGCCAACCGGGATAGTCTATGAAAGTGAATGGACTGTTAGATTTCGTATACCACAGAGTTCAAAAACCATATGACAGGCATTGACTACCTATTCACTATGTCATTTATTCAGGGGGTGCAATTTTCTATGTTGTATATTCAATTTTTGCTTCTATAGTTCTATGACGGCACGGTATAATCTGCCATCGAAACCATCGATATTCATCAGATGTATCGTCGTTCTGTGCGTGCATAGAACTTTCGGTTCCCATCAGGCAGAGACAGATGACAATAACGATTTTCCCGATAATTTTCGGCGGGATTGGTTCGGAAGATGTCGAAGTTACGACCGTTTTTATGTCTATTTTCCATTCCGTCCATAATTTTATGTAGGACAAGATGCGAAAAACGGCCTCCGATCACGAGAGGCGGTTTGATTCGTTCGCCGGCGAGGAGGCTATGGAATTTCGATATTAAATTTGGGGTTTTCTAATGTTTCGACTCGTGACAAGACAGGGTTGGATCGGAATGTTTTTTGCTGCCTCGCTGGGAAGTTCGTATGGATGGAAGAAATGAACAGACAATGACGATGAGCCATAAAAGAAGTGGTGCCAATTCTCGTGTTCTAACGATTCTTCTACCAGACACTAAAGGGTGACCAAAGCTTTTATCTCTTGTCGATAGAGGGCGTTTTCACGAATAAATCCCAGCAATAATGTTTACAGAATGATCCTACCTTGACTAAAATAAGTCTCGACATTTAGCCATTCAATAAACATCTGGCATTTCACAGTTGAGCTTCAATTCAAATGGAAATTTATCGGATTCGAAGACATATTTCAACCAAAAAATCGCTTGAATTCGAGAAATCCATGTAATGGGGGGTTTTCCTGAATTTGGGTTATAACTGCAAATAAAATTTGTACATAATTATTATGGGTTTGATTCATCATTTTCCCAAATTACCTTCAGAAAGCATTCAAAATCAGATTTCTATTCTGTGGTAGACATGTATTATTTGTCAATATAACCAAACGTTTCTGTTTGCGATTTGTCATTAATATGACAGTATGACAGTCTGTTCTCTTCTTTTTTTATTCCTTGGTCATTGTCTTCTACTCTAACCAGGTCGAAGTATAGCTATCTCTGTTTTCCAAAGCAAAGTAACATATTTGACGTCCTTTTCTTCCCGAGAAAGCTGAATTCGACGTTGCCATATCGTGCACTCATGACAAATCCCCTTAAATTTCAAATCCTCATTTTTATTTTTCAGTTTTAGGTGATCAAACATTTTTTTGAAAATATAAAATTGAAATTAGATGTTTCAAATGTGATGATCTAAAGGTTTTTCATGAAAATTACTGCATTATCGTTCAAAGGAAAAACCCTCATTTTTCAACAGGAATCACAGCAACCACCTTTTTTCGCGATAACGTTATAATGACCTAAAAATGACGTAACATTGACATAAAATCACGGTATTATTGAATTTTCAAGGGATTGTGAATTCTGGCGTTATAATTTTCACTGTACCTCATCCTCTCAGAATACACAGTTTTTTTCAATGACCACCGACTACTACCTCTCTGTTCACGGAAATGAAAAACCTGTAACCCCAGTTTTTAACAAAAGCCTACATCCGAAGATCTAATCGGAATTAATTCATAAAACCATACCCTAAATCAGTCGGCCCGCACGCGACTCCGCGTGCGCTTATATATGTCATCGAGATAAATTTCCCGACGTTTTGAAACTGCCACAAATCGATTTCAGGGAAATGACAGCAGAACGAACGCTGAACATCGTAGAATCGAAGAAACAGGCGACCGGGATTTCTATATTTCTCCAGCGCCAAAGCCTATTCTTCGACAATGGCCGCGGATATCCAGGACAATAGGTCTTTGTAGCTCGCTGGGGTGGTCTAGATTCGGTGAAAAATCGAGGTTTTCCCGGAAAAACAGGTCCTCATTCAGTGCTTCCCTCATAACCGTTAAAAACCTTGACTTCAACTGGTGTATTTTGTGTTGCCCAGCTACCTAATAGTGTGAATCCTTACTAGCTCACTAAACCCTATACTACAGTTTCAACAGGGTTTCGTGGATCCTCAATAAACATTGTAAGGTACCTCGAAATTAAAACCAGATATAGATATGAAATACTGTAAATGGACTAGTGTTTCATCTATGTCGACTACGAAGAGATTGATTGTAAAATTCAGGGGAACATGATCAATTTTGTGAAGCTTTTATGTTGGTGAAAACTCAGGATCATCAATTCGACGCTATAGGCAAGAATTGCGAATTTCAAAAATTTTAAGATCTGTGTGACGGTGCTCAGAAAATTCATTTAAAAGAAGAGCTAGGGCCTTATAGACACAATTTGAGCGTTTATGTGCACGAAGTTCCATTAAAAACATTCTAGATTTGCTAAAAAACGCCTCATTCACGGTATCTTCATTTCATCAATCAGACCATAGAATCGATAACAACTTGACAGGGCAACCATCTTTAATCAACCGATTTCCTTTCCAATATCCTCCTATGTGACTCATAAAAGACACACCAATCCGCTGAGCCAACTTCTTTAATTGAGACCGTTCATTAAACGACTTATTTGCCTAAAAATACCCAGGCCAGGTCCCGAAAGCGCCCGTCTCCCCTGCTAATTCCGCCGGTGTTGTCTAAAGGGCTCCCCTCAAAAGAGTAACAGTAAAATCAACATTACACCGAGCCAGGGTCAACAGTTTTCCTCTACGGTAAAGACTTTTGTTTGAATTGTGATTAAGTTTGCGTTTCTTTCGCGAGGGGGTGCTAGTTTCGTCTGTGGATGTAAAGTGCGGCAGGATCTGTGCTCTGATGAGCATAGAAAAGGGAATATAATATAATGTTTTCTATGTGAACATAGAATATTGTTTAGTTTGAGTCGAAGATCTCATCATAAAAAATCTTTGGAATAAACTACTATTTATTAGCGTTACATTCAACTGATGAATTTTTTCTCGGTTCTTAATATCTTTTCTAAACAAAAATTGAAATTTGTTGGAAGAACTCTAAGGTTTCATGAATAAAATTGACTAAAGTGTTATAATGTGAATACTATTTTTTCACGAACAAATTAAAAGTCTATCCAAAAGTCCCAGAGATAATCGTTCTTTTCTATTCTCTCAGAACTAGTCGGGAAAACTGTATAAAAATCCAATTTTCCCGCTCTAATAATCGAAGGAAATTATTCATAGAAAATGGGAACAAAAAAGATTTTCCGCTCATTATAGTCGGCTGCCAGAACTGCATGCAAATTGGTACGTGAAACACTTCAGTTGCGCGAATTTTCGATTCCCAATTAATAGACTGAAAATGCAGCTAGAGTTTTCCCGAGGCGTATTCGGAATCGCCGAAATAGAGGAAAATTCAGATGGAAAATGCATTGAGATTGGGGTAATTCGTTCTCGGATTAATCGTGCCTCTAATTCTTCCTTAAGCTAGAACTGAAAACTCCCCGGAAAAGTCGAGTTCACCTGCGCGAGTTTGTCCTCGGGTTTGAATGGGAATCTGGGAAATTCATGCGGAAAATTGCTTCAAGGGTTGCGTTATTTAGTAGATGACGAAATCAGGGATTGAAATACGACAATTTTAATCCTGAGTTTTCTTCAATTTTCCTTCCTTTTTCGGGAAATTCGGAAAATGAAGAGTTTTTTATCCCTTTTTGAAAGTATACATTTTCAAAGAATACGAAAATGTATCTTCTTGATCTGTTACCATTTTTAATTCACTTAATCATTTAGGATAAACTTCATCTACATTCTTTTTGCGTATTTCTCATAGTTTTTAGAATCAGCAAGTCCAAAATTCATGTCAGTTCAAATAACGGTCTCAGAGGTAAAAAAAAAACTGATTGTTCGTAGAAATTCAGCAGCCTGTTTTGTTTTACCTAAGCCGAATCTTGTTTCATCTATGGTTCAAATTATTGTGCAACAAAGACTCACCCTGTATAATTCAATGACCACCCATAAGTAAGTCTGAAGGTCCTAATTAACCGTCTTATCTATCAAGTGAAATGATGTCCATAAAGTTAGCAGAGCCACTTGCACGGAAGTCAATGAAAACCATCTCACTAATTGTCGTATATTTGTAGGGCTCTGCTAACTTAATATTAAGTTAGCATAGCCTTTCTTAAATATGCATTGAATTCGATCAGAAATGTTATGAATAATTATCGAGTATTTGTCGTAGACCATCTAACCTGAAAAAAACCAGAAAAAATGTTTTTTTATAGCTTTTTTATAGGTTTTAATGAACTGTTCTGCTTTCTCAGGAAATTTGTCAGATGCGGCAACACTACATTGTTAAATTGATATTTCAGGTATGTTTTTCGTATCATTATTGACTGATATTGGTTTGTATATGTTAAATCTTCTATTTCCCGAGATGAACAATTTTCGTTTCAATGCTGAATAATGGAAATATTCCATTCTCACGGGTATACATCGACGTAACTTTGTGATACGAGGAAGTTAAGTAGATGACCGTTTTTTTTTCCGGAAATGAGCTAAACGGTTGAAGGACGACCAAACATATTTGAGAAACCAGAACATTTCATTAAAACCTATAAAAAAGCTATAAAAAAATGATTTTTTCTGGTTTTTTCAGGTTAGATGGTTCTACGACAAATACTCGACAATTATTCATAACATTTCTGATCGAATTCGATGCATATTCAAGAATGGCTCTGCTAACTTTGCACGACAAATTTTTTTCTTTCACGACAAATTCTCCACAAATATACGACAATTAATGAGATGGTTTTCATTGACTTCCGTGCAAGTCGCTCTGCTAACTTTATGGACATAGTGAAATGAATTTATTCATAATGTTGAAATGAGTTCATGGATAAAATCAATATGAAATATTTTGTGTGGCTTGTGAAGTATTTTTCAATATTTATATATTTCGACGAAGGGTGCACATTTCCCTCAATCATATAAGCCATTTCCTTCCTGATCCGTCAGACAACATAACCTAACAACCAAAGTTCATCTAATAATAGCCATAGATTCCGGAACACAGAGTGACGGCGCGAAACGTCAAATGTCCCATGAAGGCGGCTTCAGACGCAATATTCATGCAAAACACCTTATGGTCGCGATAGACTACAGAGTTAGATAAACAACCTTTATTATGAGTGACACCTTTTCTGAATATAAAACACCCAATTTCATGCTCGACGCATTTTGCGACGTAATCTCGAAGATGTGGCACAGAAGGGGGATGAGAAAATGATTCCATTTTGTCTGTTTCGAGAGGAACCATCTTTTTCCTTTTGTCCTTATCAAAACAATTCGCGCTAGCGCGGCTCAAGCTATGCGGCTGTTCTATCAAATCGACTGGAAGATTAGAAACGACTTCGCTTGTTCTATGGTTGGGGTAACGTATTACTGGGCCAATATTGTGCCAATAACTATTTCTGTCTACTTTTATTCTTTTACGTCTGATGATTAGATTATAATAGAAGGTTGAAATGTCACTAAGATAGATTTTTCGTCGAGGAAATTCAATGTCTTTATCAGTGCTATTTATTTTAAGCGAAACAGCTTCAAACATGGCTCCAACTATGAAACATAATATGGTAGATATGGGGATTGACATATTTCAACACTAATTTAAATATTAAGGTGTCCGTTGTATCTCCATGAGTTACAAAATTTTACAGCAGTATAAATTGTGTAACACTGGTAAAGTTTGGTGGTGTTTGTTGTAAACTTGCGCTTTGTTTCTTGCAGGAATGTTGTATTTAAATTGTAGTCAAAGATTTATTTTATTGAGGTTACACATGTACTCCATTCACTTATATAAACTATCCCGGTTGGCCATAATTTAGGTGTATCAAGTGTTTTTACTTAAAACTGACGAACTGAGGTTGACACTCGTCAAAATATTTCTCAGTGACGTTGCCAAATGCCAATGCCAATTTCTACTCTCAATCTCAACATAATCATAACGTTTGGAAACTTAAAATGCCGAAGGTAGTTTTGAAGAAGCAGAGATAAAGTATCAGGAAGTGCTATGTGAAATTGAAATCTGCTCTTTCTGATAGTAACCCTGATAATTTGGAATCAATTATTCATCACAATTTGTAAATTGAGTTAGTTCTTTTAAGGTGACACAGGTTTTGTAGTACTACAACATTTTCATACTGGAGTATTTCAAGTTGTGCAACAAGGTATTTAAATGACTTTTGTAGACTTATTTCTTGAGAATTTCGAAAAGTAGGGAATTTCATAGGTTCGTCTGTTGGTTTAGAAGTTTTACGGCAGGGTTATTCGAGTGCTTTTCTTTATTTTCGAATGAACTATCACGAAATAACGAACTACTCTATCCATTATTTTTCAGTAAAATTTCAACATTCGATTTTTGATCTCCGTACAAGAAAATAGCATAACTGAATCTTCCAACCATGTTAATATCCGTGAAATATTTCCAGTGTTAACAGAGAAAAAAGTTTCTTCAACATTCGCCAGATGTTTAGAATTATTGAATTCACATAATATTTTCTCAAATTCATTATTTTCCCTAAGTAAATTCACATTTTGAAAAATAAGTAATTACTACGAACTCCATGTAGAGAGGACAACGTTGTGTAGTTACCTATCAGGAAAATGACTATAACCTAACATTTTCAAAATTTACACGGTAAAATATGTCAGAATGTCATGGCCAACCGGGATAGTTCATTGAAGTGTACGGAGTATAACCTGGCATACAGTGTTTGGTTACGTGTGTAGTGTGTACTAAAGGGTTTTCCAATAAGAGGTGTTATTTTGATATTCAAAGAAAAATGCCATTTTTCAATATAAATGATCGGATGTTTATTTCATTATAAGGAAGAAGCTATGCCGTTAATAGTGGAAAATAACATCAGGCAAATGACCACCACGACCACGATTACAGGACCATATCCTTTTAATGGAATTTTCCATAACCAAATCGCAAAGTGGCTACCCTATGTCCTCGATAGCCTCACGAATTCCGTCATTGAGGTCTTGAATCGACGCTGGGCTATTGGCGTAGAGCTTCTCTCTCACGTGGCCCCAAAGGAAGAAGTCGCAAGGTGTTAAATCACAAGATTTCGGTGGCCATTTGTGATCACTTCTTCGAGTGATAACACGGTCCGGAAACTTTTCCCGCAAAAGATCAATGGTTTCGTTGCTTATGTGGCACGTAGCGCCGTCTTGTTGAAAGTTAACGTTGTCCAGATCAATACCATCCAATTCCGCCCATAAAAATCATTAATCATCTCTCGATAGCGCAATCCATTCACCGTAACTGTTGCTCCAGCCTCATTGTCGAAAAAGTAAGGTCCAATTACTCCGCCGGACCATAAACCGCACCAAACAGTCACACGTTGAGGATAGAGAGGCTCTTCAACAATAACTCTCAGGTTTTCCGAGCCCCAGATGCGACAATTTTGCTTGTTGACGAAGCCACCGAGGTGGAAATGGGCCTCATCACTCAAGATGATTTTTCGATGGAATTCCGGATCATTTTCATGCATTTCAACGACCCAATCAGCAAAGACATGAGGTTGTTGATGATCGGCCGGCTTGAGTTCTTGTGTTAACTGAACTTTATAAGCCTTAAGACTCAAATCTTTATGCAAAATACGGTGTAAAGACGTTTGTGGAATGCCTAATTCCAAAGAACGACGAGGAATGGACAAACCTGGGTTTTCTTCAACACTTTCTGCTACAGCAGCAAAATTCTCGGCTGTTCTTGAGCGACGTGCACGAGTTTTTTTCTTCACATCACTAACTTGTCCCAACAGCTCGAATTTTTCCACCAATTTCTTTGTTGCGGTCCGACAAGGTGCTTCACGACGACCCAAAAATGTTCGAGTTTTACGAACCGTCTCTGCCAAATTTTCACCATTTTAATAGTGAATTTTAATAATTTCAATGCGTTGTTGAAGCGTGTATCGTTCCATTTTTATTAATGGCGTAGTTTCTACTTGTCAAATGTCAAAAAATGACAGCTTCAAAAGTGACATCTACCGAAATAGCGGGCTATTCAAAATAACACCTCTTATCGGAAAATCCTTTATATGTGAATATATGAATATCTTTTCTGTGATTTTTGTACCGTGAAATTGTCACGCTACTGGTCATTTCTTACTTCCCGCGCATTCATGTTGGAGTTTCATATCACTGCATTCAACAGTTCTCCAGTGATATTGACAATTCATTAATATAGCTAGTAAAATCGATCAAATAACTGGGAGTATAACGTTGTATAGCCTAATAATGCAGAAATGGGGACCACCCGCTTTTCCATTATGTTGATTATCTCGTCTGTAAAAATTCGCAAATGAAATTGCGATCGGTCATCTGTAAAATTGATCTATTCAATAGCATGACAGATCTGCCGAAATGAATTAGTTGAGGGAGTCATATTATAATGGAGGTGCTTTCACCCCTGCTTTATCTGGCATTATCCGTTTCCATCATCGAAACTTCAATTTTCTGGAATTATCATCATCCCTTTCATTCCGTCGATGTGTCGAACACAGGGGACATTTAATCAATTTCCCTCCACTCTCCCGGTTGGTTCTTAAAAAAAATCGTAATTTCCGATAAAACATCGTATTTTTCGGTGTAGCTAACGGATGTGATCTTTTTCTATGGCCATCCATTTCGCGGAAACACAAATGAGTTGCCATTACTCAAGACGGTGTTAAATAATGACGTAGATTTGTCTTCCTGCAGAGGGCGCCAGCGTATGAGAACGCGGCAGCGTGGAAAGCGACCTGTGGGATGGAAACAACTGCTATTTTCTCTACGGAGATTCACGCGATGGTTTTCTTGGAGTGAGAAATGAGTTTTCTTTTTATATAGTGTAACAACGCATTGTGTATAAATGATCAAGAGAAGAATAGGCGCTATGAGATTGAAATTGAATTTTTTTCACCCCTACGCACTCCACACTCGAAGAAGAGCTCCTTGATGCTGCTTTACGTTTGTTGGTTTATTTTCTGTGATGACTGACAAGGGTGAAGCTACATAGAATAATAACTATACACGTCCTCGATGTTTTGCAGCTAATTTTCTTCGGAGTCGTTACTAAGAGTTAATTTCCATCAATGGGGGATTTTCCTTTAAACGAATTTGCAGTAATTACCATGAAAAACCTTTAGAACATCACATTTCAAACATATAATTTAGATATTATATTTTAAAAAAAATGTTTGATCACCTAAAACTGAAAAATGAAAATGGGGATTTGCGTTTAAAGGAATTTGTCATGGGTGCACGATATGGCAACGTCGAATTCAGCTTTATCGGAAAGAAAAGGACATCAAATGTGTAACATTGCTTAGGAAAACAGAGATAGCTATACTTCCATCTGGTAAGAGTAGAAGACAACGACCAAGAAATAGAAAAAGAAGAGCACAGACTGTCATACTGTCATATTACTGACAAATCGCAAACAGAAATTGTTTGGTTATATTGACAAAGAACACGTGTGTACCACAGAATAGGAATAAATATTTCATTATTCTATAGCAGAAAAAGCTATTCTACTAAACACCGTTGTCACTTCGTGCATGCCTGGCAAATCCCAAACCCCAATTTTGAAATATGATTTTGAATACTTTCTGAAGGTTATTTGGAAAAATTATGAATCAAACTCATAATAATTATTTTCAAATTTGCATTTGCAGCATTAACTCAAATTCAGGAAAAACCCCCATTCAGAATTCAGAGTAAATGTATTTTTGTGGGATTTGAACTGCTCAAGTTATTCCTCTCGGAAGTGTTTTTGCTCACGTACGGTACTTACGGCCTGAGGTACATAATCGAATTAAATAATTAATTCATCAATGAGTTTAATGTACAAGGTTTGTCCAGAAAAAACGTATAAAAAACTCGAGGCATCCTGTCAAGGCGTTGTGGAGGGGCGGACTGGTGGCAGAAGTGCATCTTGTTCCAGGGGAAGTACTTTGAAGGAGACCATATTGAAATACCTGAATAATGGTAAAATAAAGTGATTATTCCACTTTTATACGTATTTTCCGGACAAACCTCGTAATCGTTGAAATGAACTCACAAATGTATATAACTGATCTTGTATATACTCCATTCACTTTTATCAAGTATCCTGGTTGGCCATGATTTAGGTCTATCATGTTTTTGTAACTAAAATCAAGGCAGGTTGGCGCTCCTGAAATATCGACAATGTCAAAATAATTCGACGCGAGGTTGCCAATTTCTACTCTCTTTCAATAACAAATAACAATTCAGCTTCACCCATAATAAACTAATAAATTAACATTTCGCTTTGATTGTATTGTATTGAGCCTTAAGTAGGTAGTCATGTTTGAATTGAACAAATTCCTTAACGAATAATTTCAAAAGTTATATATTTCGTGGAATTGTTTCGATAGGAAGTAGTACATTGAAAATGAACTTGGTATATCCTATGTTGGCAGAACATTGAATTTTTATGCACGAAAATAACATGAATTATACAATATCTCATTCAATGCTATCTTTTCTAATATTTTAGGAATTGCTTTTTTCTGGGAATTGAATATTTGAGTTGACTTCAAAGTATGTCCATAAAACATAATTCCATATCTTGCTTTTGACTCGAGTACTGCATGATAGGTAGTTTTCATGGAGAATTTATCCAGATATCTTGTCATTACACCCAAAGATAACAGACTGAAGCTAAGCTGCATCCCAGTTTAGAAATATGTTGATCCCAATCCAGTGTATGTATCATTCACGTAGATTCCCAAGACCTTTGTAAATGGAGTTAGTTCTTTTGGGGTTAACTGTGACACAGGTTTCGAAGTACTACTACATTTTCATACTGGAATATTTCAAGTTGTGCAACAAGGTATTTAAATGACTTCTGTAGGCTTATTTCTTGAGAATTTAGAAAAGTAGGGAATTCGAAGTAACAGACTACTCTATCCATCATTTTTCAGTAAAATTCCAAAACACTCAATTCTTGATTCCCGTACAAGAAAAAAATATTACTGAATCTTCCAACCATGTTTACATACGTGAAATATTTTCAATATTAACAGAGAAAAAAGTTTCTTCAACATTCGCCAGGTAATATTTTCTCAAATTCATTACTTTCCAAATATAGATTGACATTTTGAAAAATAAGTAATTACTACGACTTCTTTGTAGAGATGTCAACGTTGTGTAGTGATCTGACAAGAAAATGACTATAACCTTACATTTTCAAAATATACACGGTGAAATCTGTCAGGATGTCATAGCAAACCGGGATACTTTATAAAAGTAATGGAGTATATGTGATATATTTCATGCCTCGATATGCACTGAATTTTTGGCCTCGTCATCCCACATCACGTAACACCAATAAACCATAGAGCACGTTTTCTCGAATGTTATCGGTTTGGATCAGTTTTTCGCCTAAAAAAATATAGGTTCATTTCAAGTCAAATCCATATTTTTGAAGGGGTTGAAATTCTTGCATTTACACAATTCCAACATTCAGATTTCCCACAAACCCGCTATGCTTGCTGGAAAAGTAATTATATACTCTACAAGCACTCAATCCCGGAATCCAAAACAAACAACACAGCGTTTACCTCAAAAACATTCGACTGCGAAGCACTTGCAAGCGTAGCGACTTAATGACTCCATAAAATTCGAAATACGGCATTAATATGTACCCCTTTTCGCCCTTTAACATCTGTAGGGGTTGAAGATTGCCCGGAGATAACTATCCCGAAACGTGATGTTCGGGAAAATGCCTTAACAATGAAAAGGGCAGATTAAAACCAAAAGTGTACTCGATCCAATCCATTCCAACAATAACAAAAACATTTTTGCCAAGTCAGGAATTCAGCGGGTTACAATGACGCTTCCAAACTCGATGGTTTGATCTATGGTTGATATTTCGAAGCATAGAGTCGAAGCGTTTTTTCGCGACTGCATGCTCGAGATCTATTAGCGATTTATAGCGGCTCATCCATTCCGTTTATGTTAAATATGCTCTTCTTTTATTTTCAGTCACTATTTTAAGCTCCTTCCGAATACCACTGGCTTAAATAGGCGTCCAATAAGACTTAAATACGTGCGATAAATAAAGCTGGAACAATAGCCTGAGCAGAATTATTCAGGGACCAGCTAAACGAAGAGGGACCCCGAAAATAGATGGGTAAAATAGAGAAACAAATTGATATTTATTCTATTCGGGAAATGTCACTAGGCTGTGATATATCGGGACTTTCAGACCTGTCTAATAGATTACGTATAGTAGGATAGGGACGGGGAATCCCTTGAACGTTTTCGATACATTCGGTTTATCAACTGACTGGACGTATCGTCAATTTAACGCAGCTAAAGACAACTGATAGAAGATTACGTTGACATTTATTCCATCCATAGATCACATCGAAGGAGATCATCTGTGATCTGGAAATCAGAGAATCAGTAATTTTCCAAATACTGAAATACTCAGTGGTTTGTTTATTTTCTGTGGATTCTTGTGGCAGTGAAATATACCCCTGGAATTCTTCGTTTATTGATTTTAGCCGATGCACAGCCGGCAATTGGAATGCATTATGCTATCCCTTGATATTGCAGCGTTCTGTTATCCTTGAATTAATCACTTGTTTAGACAAGTTGGAATAACAAAACAGCGTCTCAAACATTGCGGAATTAATTGAGGTTATGAGATTCACGCCGCTATGGCCCTACAGCCTAGAGTTTCAGCCAGTAACGACATCATTAGGCAGGTGTGTTATTGTATAGATAGTTTCCTGAAATTTGCATCTTTTTGGTATAATGGGCTCGTTTGCTATGGTGAAATAGTATACAATCCCAGCGATTAACAGGACTGATAAGCATATTGCACTGTTGAATTTGTTTTCCAGGACTTGTTGGCAGAGTGATTATATTCAATGTTGTTCCAAAGAAGGCGAAATATTAGAATTCAAATGATTACCAGAATATTTCAGATGAAATATTTTCTATGATTGTTCGCATCGTGGATACCACAGAATTCATCAGAAGTAACAGCGCACCCATGATGTGAAGAACAAGGTGTGCTCATCTGCAAAAAAGTGACGTCAGCAAGATTAAAATACAAGGAAAAATATATTCTGTGCTTTGAATTTGCGTGTAGTTTTATACGTCATCATTTGGACTTACGATCACAGATGAGCACAACATGTTTTACTCACATCATGAGCGCACCCAGGATGTAGAAAACATGGTGTGCTCGCTCATCTGAAAAAAAAACAAGATTAAAATATAAGGAAATATATGTATATTCTGTGCTTCGAATTTGAAATGAACGGTAATTTGATGAATTTCGAGGCCATTTAGGAGGTCGGAATTCTGTCAAATGCATTGACATAGGGTCCCAATGTCTATGGTCTAAGCAGATGTTAAGATCATAGACATTGTAATATAGACTGCTAAATAATCTTACAAGCTTAGCCACTCCATGACATCAACTTTGATTGGCAATTTAGTGTATAGAATTTGAAAAAATTCCTTTCCTCGCCTAGAATCGAACCTGGGACCTTTTGAGTCCAACGCTCGACCACTTTAATACCCATCATTCGATTGAAAGCCTTTCCAATCATTACAAACTAACGTTTAACGTTTCCCAAACGACCCAGATGATATTTTGAACCCAGGCCGAAGGCTCCGAAGTCAATTCCGACGCCCGCGACGGCGGACGGGAAAAAGCAGGGAAATGAGGGAGGAAATTGAGATAGTTCCAAATCGGAATCGAAACGAACGACGCGATATATCAATCAACAGTTTTCATTTCCTCCCTCTAGTTTTTCTCCTTCGACGTCGAAATTGCCATCTGCGACTAGTATCGGTCTCACATTTCGGGTTCGAACGCCATCCGGCCCCCATTTCCATAATTTAGATTCATTAAGGGGGGCCTGGGGTGTGAAAGGAAGAAAAGTTCGGGGAAGTTATTTTTTATTGGAAGGCGTGTTCCATTCAAATGAAACTTCTGAAGGAACATAAAGAAGTTCAGAGTAGGGAACATAGACAATTCTGTGATATGCGCGAATACAGAGTTGCCAACTGTTTGAAATACTGACCATAGAGCATCGATTGTCTAGTATTGAACGCCCTAGTAGTACCCTTCCCAAAAATTTCATTACATCTAATCTTTCACATTACTTTCTCTTGGTATCTACTCCTTATAAAATCTCTTTTGGTTTGTACCGGAGGGAATAAATAAAATAGTAATTCGTGAAATCTCACAAAGCCGGAATGATCAATGAAAAGGGTAAGATTCCCACTGTTCACGCCCTATAGAATTCAATACTGAATACACTCACCCCGTAGGGAGAATTTTAATAATAAAATAGAAGCGAAGAAAGACGAAAATTTATTCATAAAGAAAAGCGTCACCTCTCCTTATTCAAATTTCATTCAATTATATGCTGAAGTGTAGGAACGTGTTTATCTGGTCGAAGAGATTTCGATCAGTTGATAATGGGAGATATTTAATTTCGGAATCAACAAAAAAAATTTGACTGGAACCCACCCATCGAAGAATATTCTATGGCCCTCAGTGAAATGTTCTCCTATACTCAATTCACTTTTATACAGTATCCCGGTTTGCCATGACATCCTGACAGATTTCACCGTGTATATTTTGAAAATGTTAGCTTATAGTCATTTTCCTGTCAGATAACTACACAACGTTGTCCTCTCTACGTAGAGGTCGAAGTAATTACGTAGTTTTCAAAATGTCAATCCATATTTGGAAAGTAATGAATTTGAGAAAATATGTGAATTCAATAACTCTAGAGACCTGGCGAATGTTGAAGAAACTTTTTTCTCTGTTAATATTGAAAATATTTTACGTATGTAAACATGGTTGGAAGATTCAGTAATGCTTTTTTCTTGTACGGAAATCAAGAATCGAGTGTTTTGAAATTTTACTGAAAAATGATGGATAGAGTAGTCCGTTACTTCGAATTCCCCACTTTTCTAAATTCTCAAGAAATGAGCCCACAGAAGTTATTTAAAAACCTTGTTGCACAACTTGAAATATTCCAGTATAATAAGTTAGTAGTACTTCGAAACCTGTGTCACAGTTAAACTCAAAAGAACTAAGTCCATTTACAAAGGTCTTGGGAATCTACGTGAATGATACATACACTGGATTGGGATCAACATTTTTCTAAACTGGGATGCAGCTTAGCTTCAGTCTGTTATCTTTGGGTGTAATGACAAGATATCTGGATAAATTCTCCATGAAAACTACCTATCATGCAGTACTCGAGTCAAAAGCAAGATATGGAATTATGTTTTATGGACATACTTTGAAATCAACTCAAATATTCAATTCCCAAAAAAAAGCAATTCCTAAAATATTAGAAAAAATAGCATTTAATGAGATATTGTATAATTCATGTTATTTTCGTGCATAAAAATGTTCTGCCAACATAGGATACACCAAGTTCATTTTCAATGTACTACTTCCTATCGAAACAATTCCACGAAATATATAACTTTTGAAATTATTCAATAAGGAATTTGTTCAATTCAAACGTGACTACCTACTTAATTAAGCGAAATGTAAATTTATTAGTTTATTATGGCTGAAGCTGAATTGTTATTGAAAGAGAGTAGAAATTGGCAACCTCGCGTCGAATTATTTTGACATTGTCGTTATTTCAGGAGCGCCAACCTGCCTTGGTTTTAGTTACAAAAACATGATAGACCTAAATCATGGCCAACCGAAATACTTTATAAAAGTGAATGGAGTATATCTTTTCTCATTGCCCGTTTGATTTCTATGTTCTAACGAATCGTTGTATAAATTTTCACGCTGCACATCGTCGGCTTAAACATTCCTGAACTCAGGGACAATATGTCTTGAATAATCTCCTTCCTAACCATGTCAGACGTTGTCTCATGAATATCAAACGGTCCAGGTTAAACTTTATTTGCCTAATTATGTAGAATATCAGGGAGCTTCAACTTAACCTCCCAACTCCTTGACTGCATACAGATAAAAGGTGCCTTTAAGGGCAGAACTTCAACCCCACAAGAAAGTTGGGAAACATTATCAGTATTTATGCAGAAGGTAAACACCATGTTAAATCCCTAAAGTGTGTTTGCCACAAGTTCAAACTGTCTGTTCAGAGTTTCGTCGGGTTCTCACGAGACCACCTATCACGATGCTAACTGAAATTTCCATAAATTGTAAAAAACCAACTTCAAACTTTTTTACTTGATCCCTTGATTGTGTTCTCCACTTTCAGAAACACGGTGTTCTTTTTTTCGTTGATCAATTGGCCATCCTGATCCAGTTCAAACAAAGCCGATCTGTGCATGCATTGTACAGCGTAGTAATTCAATTAATTCTAAACAGTAACTCAATCATATGCCAATACCACCAACACGCCAACAGAATAGATCCTCGCCCATAGTCTAGTGTCATCGACAAATTCTCCATGCCTCTTTGACATCGAACCATTCACATGTTCTATGACACGCGTCGTTAGCTAATTCATATTCGATAATCACACAGGCCTGGATTCCTAATAGAACGTGTTGTCATGTGTCATAGTTGTTACCCGTCAAATCTATGATCAAAGCATGCCATCACAATGTTTCATTATTACATGCCTCGATTTATGTACGAAAGAAAAATAAGACTATATTATCTCTATGGTGACGGAAATCTAGTCACATACGCTGATTTTAATCTCTTTCGACGAAGCATAGAGTTTTAATTACATTACTTCGGGTATCCTGCTTTATTCAATTCCGATGGTTGCTCCACTGTCACAGATTCTAATTTTAATGATCATTTTCCAGTCTTAATAGACGATATCCGTGAAAACTCGATGGTTAAAGGGTTGAAAACTTAATTTAACGTCGTATTGGAAGGTTTTATCGACAAAAATCCGGCATGAGGAAACTGAATATCGAGGCAAGGGAACTACGGGTCATAATCTCATTATTATTCAATATAATGTGAAAATTCATCCCCCCGATTTGTAATTTGAAAGATGATGGGGTTCTCGAATATTTTTGATTGGAATCAGTCTTGAAGTCCTTTAGGAAATTGCTTGAACGGCAACCCATCAAGATGATCTAATTATTTTGAAGATAACATTTGATTAACATTAAATGAATTATAATTATGTTCTATGACAACAGGATATAGAAAGCATATGCAATCAATTGGTAGATGGACATCCCTGAAATCATAGAATCAGATAATTTCTCAAATCTCACGTATAGAGTTTCATATGACTCTATGATTTCGACATTTGTGTTCCAGTCATAGACAAGATCGTCAAGATCGAGTGTTGCCAATCGGAAATCGACAGGTCGACAACCTATATCTTCCCCTGGAAAAAATTTATCGTGTCTCACGCTTCGAAGAATTCATTTTTTCGGCAAAACAGTCGGGAACGAGACAGGAGCAGACGGAAATAAAAGAAAAGAGGAAATAAGGCAACGGCGGAAATAGGAAAACAGACGACATTCTCCGAATATACGATATAGCTGCTGGAGTTCCATTTAAAATGGGCAATATGTCATTGTTATGTGCAATATGTATCGCTTTTCTGATGTGGGCTCGTGTTTTCGCGAGTAGATCGCACAGTGGGGGTCATAATTGTTATTTCAAGATTGAAGGCATAGAAAAAGATTATGTCGGTTGTGATTTTCTAGGCAGACTTTCCGTCTGGTGCACAAATATTTTTTCTCCGTCCATTATAACATACGATTTATGAGGTTCATGATATGTCGTAGGATCTTTATTTAGGTATTCCTTTCATTTATTCGTTTATATAACCCATAAAAGTATAAAAGACCTTTGGTAGATTTATGGATGGCTAAGATAAGAGATATAAACAGTACACATCTACAATTCAATCAAGTTTTATACAAATATTTGCGAAAATTAAGTCATAAGTCATGTGGTTATAAAAGGAACCATGTGAATTCAACGATGTGAGGATGATAAATTCTGCAATTCAGATGACAAACATGTACAGGGTGGGCAAAATTCGTTGTCTACTGAAGGGATTTCGAGAACTATAGCAGCTAGAAGAAAACTGATAACACATTCTCGAGCTCTTTTTTCCTGACTAATCCGAATCTGAAAACAGATCCAGGTTATCGTTCATAGAACTTGAGTTGTGAGCGAAAATTGAGAAATTGTCATTTTCAATAATGCTGAATAATTAGCTTGTTTGAACTCGTATTCGAAATCTGTTGATACATTCTACAGGGACTTTTTTGGATTTTTCAAATGTAAACTATAGTCGAAAGATCTCTTATCTTGCTACAAAATTTTTGCTGACTTCAAAAATGTATCATATGTCACTATTTACATTAATATTACATGAGAAAATGGTCAATACTTTTTTCTGCTCTTCTTTTCACTGTTGAATTATGAGTAGGCTGACGTTGCCATAGCGACGATTGAATATGCATTATCTTTGTGTGAACTTGCGCCTCTATGATTGGAATCAGCGATTGCTGAATAAATATTTCTTTGGATAATTTGTCATAGTTCTTAAGATTAGCAATAGAAAATCTGTTTATTATCCCCAATGACCCAAATTATTGCTGATCTTAAGAACTATGACAAATTGACCATAGAAATATTCATTCAGCAATCACTGATTCCAATCATAGAGGCGCAAGTTCACACAAAGTTGATGCATATCGAATCGTCGCTATGGTAACGTCAGCCTTCTCAAAATTCAACAGTGAATAGAAAAGCAGGAAAAAAGTAATGAATATTTTCTCATGTAATATTCATGTAAATAGCGACATATGATACATTTTTGAAATCAGCAAAAATTTTTGTAGCAAGATAAGAGATCTTTTGACCATAGTTTACATTTGAAAAATTCAAAATCCTTCTCATTTCTCGAAAATGGCTGTATTGAAAAATTCAGTCATATTATATTTGAAATACTCCTAAAGAAGTGCCTGTAGAATGTATCAACAGATTTCCAATACGAGTTCAAACAAGCGAGTTATTCAGCATTATTGAAAATGACAATTTCTCAATTTTGGCTCATAACTCAAGTTCTATGAACGATAAGCTGGATCTGTTTTCAAATTCGGATTAGTCAGGAAAAAAGAGCTCGAGAATGTGTTATCAGTTTTCTTCTAGCTGCTATATTTCTCGGGATCCCTTCAGTAGACAACGAATTTTGCCCATCCTGTACAACATTCAAAAACAGACACTGCCAACTAACTTCATCCTATTCATCTATTTCCATGTCACTAACTCCTCTATCTCCAGTTTTAAGGGATGAATTTCGTCTGGAACCTCAGAGCACAAGGGTAGCAGCCGGAGAAGACACCGTTCTTGAATGCGCTCCACCTAAGGGTACTCCAGAACCTCAGATCACCTGGAGAAAAGATGGTCAAACCCTAGATATAGAGGGAAGGTTCAAACTAGTCGACGGTTCAAATCTAGCCATCACCGACACCAAAATCTCTGATGACGGACGGTACCAATGCATCGCCAAAAACGTCGCGGGAGCAAGAGAATCCAGCGTTGCAGTGCTGAAAGTTTTCGGTAAGTCAAAAAGTATTCTCAAATATTCAAAGGTTCACCCTCGTCTTTTCCTTCTGCAGTTAAACCTTTCATGATAAGGCCGCCAGAAGACGTCAAAGCTTTAGTCGGAGCTACCGTCGAGTTTTCTTGTGGCGTAGGAGGAGACCCACTTCCAGATGTCCTTTGGAGAAGAAACGCAGCAGGTGGTACTATGCCTTTAGGAAGGGTCAGAGTTCTAGAAGACAGGACCTTGAGATTAGAACACGTCACTGTTTTAGACCAAGGAAAATATATCTGCGAAGCGGACAATTTTGCTGGAAGCGTAACAGCTTCAGCAGTTCTGACCGTGCATTCTGTACCAACGTTTACGGCTAGACCATTAGCCCAAACGGTCGAAACAGGTCAAGAGGTGTCCTTCCAATGTAACGCAGAGGGAAGTCCAAGACCATTCATCTTCTGGTCATTCGAAGGAGACAGGGTTCTCATATACCCTGGAAACCCCTCTAGCAACTTCGAAGCCTTCACATCAATTGAAGGCCACTCTACCCTCATGTTGAAGAACGCACAAATTCAAAATTCCGGAACTGTGATAATTTGTTCGGCAATAAACGAAGCTGGATCTGTTTCGACAAGAACAAGGCTGACTGTGACGTCCAAAGAAGACAGACCGCCACCAATAATCGTGAGAGGACCTTCCAATCAGACCTTGCCAGTCAATTCGATCGCCTCCTTGATCTGCGAAGCCACAGGAAACCCCAAACCAGTCATATCTTGGTACAAGGAAGGCATACCTGTTTCGAATTCGCCAAGAATAAATATGTCAAATCCTAATATGATACAGATTAAAGATTTGCAGAGAGATGACTCGGGAATGTATACCTGCGTGGTGTCCTCAAAAGGTGGAAAAGCGACGTGGACTGGACATCTTCTTGTAGAAAACCCGAAGAATCCCAATATCAACTTCTTCAAAACCCCTGAAGCAGTAATGCTACCTGGTCCGCCTAGTAGACCCCATGCCCTGAACCAATCTGAAGGAAGTGTTACCATTACTTGGGGCCAGAACAACAAAATAGGTTCTTCGAGTCTTCTAGGCTACCAAATCGAAATTTTTGGCAGAGAGTCAGGTGAGTAAAATTCTATAATTAATTTAGTACTACAAAATTTTAAGCTCTCACAACCCAACAACTAAGGGATATTGGAGTCCTCCAAGGTTCTGTTTCAACTTCCTTGTAATAAAATATTCATTCAAATCTTCATTAGGATTTGTATTATGGTCTTAACACAGACATTTAACTGATGATGATTTTAATTTCTTCATTTATTTTTTAAGGTATGATACCAACTTGGACTGTGGTAGCTCGTAAGGTACCTGGTCCAACATTCACCCAGCATCTCCTAACCCCTGGTGTACCGTACACCTTTATTATAAGAGCGGAGAATGGACACGGATTAGGTCCTCCTTCGCAAATGTCAGAACCAATCATTGTCGGCCCTGATAACAACCAAAACTGGGGAAACCCTGAAGTTACTGTCCTTAGCGAGGCCAGAGCTAGTTTGATTCACAGTAAAATAGTTGAACTGATTGACTCTGCACCAATTTCTTCCACCGCCGTTAAACTTACCTGGCAAATACTAGATGGACAATACGTTGAAGGTCTCTACATCTACTACGTGTCTATGGAGGACAACCCAAACGTTCCTAAGACATACAGCATGCTGACTGTTCTTCATTCCGGCGGATCCAGTAGCTTCACGGTTAATAACCTGGAAAAATGGGAGAAATATCAGTTCTTCCTAGTGCCTTTTTTTAAGACTGTCGAGGGGCAGCCCTCAAACTCGAAGACTGTAAGAACCCTAGAAGATGGTGAGTGGATAAAAATATGTGCTATATATGTTTCTAATTAACATTCTGCTTTCAGTTCCTGAAGATCCACCAGAGCATATGGAAGCTCTTTTGCTTAACTCTTCGGCTGTGTATCTAAAATGGAAATCTCCTTCATCGGATTCAATACACGGAGAGTTAGAGGGATATAAGGTAGAGATAAAAGCTAATGGATCAGATGCTGTTGAAAATATTGATGTGGGTAAAAATCCTACGTTACTTTTGGGTAATCTAACTGCTGGAATATCTTACCATGTGAGAGTTGCTGCATCTACTAGAGCTGGAGTTGGACCTTTTACGCCTTCGGCTACTTTGAGGCTAGATCCTGCTTCTAGGGTCATTGATAACCAACATCAAAGGTAAGGAGATTCTTCGGTTAAGTCTTCGATAGCATTATTAAATCATGTTGCTTCTATTTGAACACTTTTTCAATTATTTTTTCAGACCTATGGGAGCAGACTATCATCCTGGTGATTTCCTGACCGAAACCTGGTTCTTAGCTCTACTGATTAGTTTGATATCGGTGATGCTACTTCTGTTCGCCGCTATGTTATTCGTAAGACGACGTCAGATGCTCTTGGAAAAAACAATGACGCCAAGCAGGTCAAACGGTGGAGTTTTAACAACTCCATTGGCAAATAAGCAGGAAACACCCTTATGGTTGGACAAAAATCTTCCAGAATACACCTCTACTCTACCAGACTACTCCAAGTTGAACCAGAACACCTACGATGTCCAAAATGGAGGTTTGCCACAATGCAATGGAGTCTACCATGGCAGCCACAGCATAAATTTGCACCACAATCCTCTCCATGCTCAGGATTATACCAGACCAGATAGATTGGAGTATAAGCCAGAAAACGGGTATCCTCTGACAGCCCAGTTCAAGGACTTCAACAGCATGCAGGTTCAGGAGTATGCAAGTCCGAATGTGGACTCGAACAGAACCTCGCAGAACGCCGAATATGCCGAGGTGGACCCTAATGTTGGTGCTCATTCTTCTAGTGGTAGTACTTCTCCGGCACCATACGCGACAACCACTCTGGTTACTGCTGGGAGAAGAATCGGTAATTCTTTGGTAAGTGAGATTTTTTACTCCAGGTTTCAGTATGAATCCATTCATTTAACGAATTTTCTATACGAGAGAATATACAGGGTGGTTATAAAGACTATTTTCAGCCCAATGGTTTCGTAGTTATGCCAGTGCTATAATTTTGTTATAATTCTGAATAGATTGTTTTGAAGTTTTGAGGGTGTGTTTGGAGCTTCAATGTGTCAAAGGGCAAAATCTGCCTAACGATTTCAGAGTTATACCTTTCTGAAATGCTGTTGCTTTTTCCTGGATGACTCAAAGAAAAATGATTGCAAGTAGGTAATCAGATGTGAAATGCCGTGGCGAAAATGTATGTTTTTGCCATTAGTGGAAGTATACACTCTGCTATTGAAGGCTAAAACTATTGAATACAAAGTAGAAGTTGGTACATTTCTATCGAACAAATACAGAAATCCCTACTCTGAAAAATTTTGAGCCGAAAATGGTATTAAACGATTGTGTTGAACTCCCTGAAGAAGAATCCGTGGTCAAATTCAATTCTATCCGTCCGTCCGTATGTGATCTAACTTTCGAACGAAAAGACTTAGCGAATTGAAATTGTGACATTAGGTTTGGAGTCCAAACATCTCGGTTAAGTTCGTTAATGAGTGGAATCAGTTCGATAATTTCGGAGTTAGGCCCATTTGAAATTTTGAGGTTAATTCTTCGATATATCATGAAGTATTGACTCGGTCGAATTGAAACTTCGTGGACAGTTTTGGAATACCAACATGCAACTTATGGCGAAATTTCATGTGGATCCAGTTGTTGGAAAATTTTGAAAAAATGTTATTCGAAAATTTTTGAAATTTCGATGAAAAATTTTTTTCTCTGAAAATATTGATTAGATTTCGATGGAATTCTGCAGAAACCTTCGAATCAATATTTAACAACAATTTTCAAAATTTCAATTCGATCCGATATTTACTTTCGGAGATATAAGGAAAAAAATAAGCCAAATTTTGTTGTTATTTGGAATTCTAATGTTATTTCCGCAATATCTCAAGAAGTACAAATGCAATCAAATTGAAACTTCGTAATCAGGTGGAGATAACCAACATGCAACTAGGTGCAAAATTTCGTGTTGATCTAATTGTTAGAATTTGAACAAGCGCGTAAAAGCTCCTAACCTCACGTCAGTGCTTTTCTAGAATTTTTTCCAATGAATTCATCAAACTATGAAATGAGTTTTCAATCAAATTCCTATTTAATTTCATGCATAATCAATCAACACTCGATTCGATTCCAACCGAGACTTGAGAAAACAATAAATAATCTATCGTGAATCATTACATAAACATATTTCAGATTTCAGATAATAGATTTCGAAATATATTTCAATAGACGACTTCGGCCCAAGTTGCCAGCTCACAATTTCCTTCGCAAATTTACTATCACTGGAAAACGGGAATTTCAGGACAAATTCGACATGATAAGGTTCGCGTTATTTATAAATATCCGTAAAAGATGCCTCGGCTCCTCAAACAAGATGATTCCTTCCAAATATAGGTTTTTCTTAGGCTGAAATTTAAGTTGGGATTCCTGATTTCATGTTAATAGTGTCAAGTTTATAAAGGATTTATGTTCCGCAAATCAACTTGGTTATTTCGGTTGCCGGTTTCCGTTCTGTAAATATGAAATATTCGATTGATTCCTGAAAAAAAAAGGTTGATTATGGAATTTGATTGATGAAAAAGCAATCTTTCTGTCACCAGAACGTAGACATATTAAGTCTATGCACCAGAACGACAATCAATGTTTAATGGTAACATATCCATAGTATAGAAAAATCTATATTTACCTCATGATCCATAGACCATACCTAGTAATTTTTCGATTGTTGATTGTTGTCTCTTCTATGTTCTATGGATCATAAAGTAAATAAAGATTGTTCTGTGCTAGGGATATGTTACCATAGAACATTGACTGTCGTTGTAGTGACAGAAAGAACGTTTTTTCATCAATCGAATTCCGTAATTAACTTTTTTTTCAGGAACCAACGGAATATTTCATATTTACGGTATGGAAAACCGGCAACCGAAATAACCAAGTTGATTTTCGGAACATATCCTATATAAATTTGACACTATTAACATGAAATCAGGAATCCCAACTTAAATTTCAGCCAATCAGAGATGATCTTAACAAAACCCTATATTTGGAAAGAATTATCTTGTTTGAGGAGCCGAGGTATGTTTTACGGATATTTATAAATAACGCGAACCTTATCATGTCGAATTTGTCCTGAAATTCCCGTTCCCCAGTGATAGTACATTTGTGAAGAAAATTGTGGGTTGGCAACTTGGGCCGAAGTCGTCTATTCAGGAAATTTTAAGAAGTATCACAAAAAATCCGGATGATTTGATTGATTAATAATTTGAATCCTGAACTGTCAGACGATTTCTTGAAGTGTCAATTGAATTTTTCCGGGAATAATATCAACGATATCGACCAACGAAATTTCATATATTTTTTTCTCAATATCTCCGAGAATTAGAATTGTATCGAATTGAAAATTGGTTCTCTTTTGTTAAATGTTGACTTCAAAGTCTGTGCCGAGATTCATTGAAATCTGATGGATAGTTTCCGAAAAAAACGAACATTTGGAAAATTTTTTCGAAATATTTTTTTTTATTTACTTACGATATGAAACCAAAAAATTCTTGCAAGCAGTTGCCTGTCGGTATTCTACAACTAATTACAAAACTTGAATCTGATCGCATAGATTATTCTTGAGATTTCGAGGAAATCACCCCAAATATTCGAATCAGTATCGTTCGACCGATTAGGCCCATTGAACCATCATCACCGGCGTATTTTGAACTACCCTAAAAAAGGCTTCAAGTCGCTGGCTTTTCGTTCTCAACAAGTATAACAAGTATTCTCCAGAAAATTTCCACACCCTGCATT
The DNA here is from genome assembly GCA_958510865.1 of Myrrha octodecimguttata. NCBI lineage: Eukaryota > Metazoa > Arthropoda > Insecta > Coleoptera > Coccinellidae > Myrrha > Myrrha octodecimguttata. The sequence goes on along the minus strand of OY294062.1, from coordinate 50,275,696 downwards.
CCATCAAGCATGCCTTTAAACCGAGATATGTGGCAGCACTGATATAAACCATGCTGTAAACAAAACATGATGTGCTCATCTGTGGTCGTTTTTACCAATGATGACGTCACTTTTTCATTCAAATTCAAAGCACAGAACATAAATTTCCTTGTATTTTAATCTTGCTGACGTCACTTTTTTTCATATGAGCACACCATGTTTTTTACATCATGATATAAACGAAAGAAATTCCTAATATGACATAGAATCTCATCCAAATCTTCTTCTTACAGAACTGGTCCCCACACATGTCAACGTCCAGCACAGATGAATCTCCCTATCCCGCTGCCAATGGTGGCTACTACAACAGAAAAGTATACTCTGACTCGTACTTCGCACCCACGCAAACCCTGCGTAGAAGCAAGAAGGAACGGAAGAACTCTAGTGAAAACCCACCGGACCTAGTGTCCCCCTCGCAGCCTGTATATGCGAGAGTTGGTCCCCCTGGTCTATCTTGGAAAAACGCTGCTCCATACTTGACTAGTTTCACTCCCCATAAACAGGTAATCATTTGAATTAAATATACCGTGAATATGATATTCTATGATAATAAGTTTGTTGATAACTTCATTATTGTCGAATTTTTATTTCTATGGAAATTTCGTTTCAGGTCTACCACGCGTCCACAAGAAGCGAACCGGGTGATAATATGCTATAAAATGCGAAGATAAGGTGATAAATTGCTTTCTGCCTGGAAGGTTATATCTAGAAAATGGAAACGCGAGGACTTTTTTGCAATTACTGGGCTAAACGGTACGAAGTTATCTACTTAATTGTTGAATAATCATAATTCAGGTATTCTACTTCATATAAATAACTCTCCTTATGACGTTTAGGAATGTTCTTATCGCTAACTTCATTGATATCGCGAACATTACGATGAAGCGTCTATGGACATACGATCGTATTTATGTGAAAAGAAACGCAGTAATAAATCAGTATTTAGAACCCTATACATAATTCAACCCTATCGAGTTGTCTCGTATGACGTAATTGAAGGCCTTGATAATATTTGAAACTTGTACTTTTTTTCTATTTCTGCTTTCCAGATATTTGAACATAGAATATTTTGAAACACTGATCCAGTGTTGCCATTAGCTAGAAAAAATACTATATTATGTATTGATCAAAATATGGATATACAGAATGTTCCTCGTTCAGATGAAAAGAAGGTTGATATCTGCCAACTTTTATCCTGTAAATAAAATGTGACATGTGATAGACTTATATCGAACCTTAAAATATCATAAAAAATGTCCTCTAGTCAAGTACTTACTTTTGTTTTTTTTAGGATTTTCGTCTTATTTTAGTTTTTGTTTTCTGAAATTCTGGGATGTAGCCTCCCAATTTCACGTATTCCAGAGAAAGCCTAAAATTGAAAATGTAGCGGACACTACTTTTGTACATAACTGTTGTTTTTCTGCTAAGAAATTGTTTTTTTAGGTCTTGTAGACCATCTATCATCGTCCAGAACTTATTGTGTCCTATTTGAGTACTTATATAAACGATTACTATAATGCTATGAACTGCTGTATAGTACCATAATTGGGAACACACCCCCATGTGTGTTTTTCTATGACATGAAGCATAAAAACCAGTAGAAAATTCCTTTTGCTATTTTTTTTCGTGGTTGATAGCCATTTTTCGTTTTGTAGATCTTCACTTCGATAGGTTGTGCATTTTTCATACTTCATGTCAAAAACTGTATGATAAATTTATTATAAGTATACATATGAACGTGTATAGACATATCAAAAGCTGTAAATTGTGACTGGTGTAAAAAACTAGGTTAGGATTCTCTGAATAGACAACCGTCAAACGAACTGTAGAAGTGTCATTTTTCTATAGTTTAAATTCCTGTGGAAATGACATTTCAATGGATTTTTGCGTTTCTTAGCTTCCAAAAGCCTGTAATTCATAGGTGGTACTGATCTTGATAAGTATTCGATATAAAAACCTTGTATGACTTGTTTTTTAGGTCTTCCTAGGGGTAAGAATCATTGTGAGAATATGCTCATATTTTTATAAATAATGTGCCATTAAGTCAATGACTATGTTATGTAATGAATGTATGTACAGTATTTAACGATAATAAATTTTTAAACAATTTTTTTGGTTTTATTCCACTGCGAAAATGCTTCAAAAACCAAAATTCAATCGACTTCTCAATGGCATGGAATAACTGAAAAAAATTAATATGCAAGTATTGTGTTACTTACATTGGATCCTTTTCATCCAAATTGATTACCACTCGGTACTGATGATAAGGAAATCTTAACAAAACCCCGAAAATTTTCGATTGCAGTAATATCAGATTTCAAGACGTTCTAACTCGAGCCACACGAACAAATAACGTTAAAGAAATATTTGCTCGCCCAGATCAAGTAAGAAAATCTATGCTATTACTGAGAAATAATGAGAAGAGTTAGTTCTAAAATAACACGTTTTCACGCGGTTGTTCTAGGGAACTGCGCGTTATTATTTTGTCACGATGTCTGTAATTTTCGAATTTTAAGCCGAAAATTGTCTTAAACGATCGGGTTGAATTCCTTGAAGAAGAATCCGTATTCAAATTCAATTCTGGATAGTTGGATAGTTTCGCAGCTAGGCCCATTTGAAATTTTCTAAATATCTCATGAAGTATTGACTCGATCAAATTGAAACTTCGTGGACAGTTTTGGGATGCCAACGCGCAACTTTAATCAAAATTTCGTGTGGATCCAGTTGCTAGAAAATTTAAAAAAATTTGTATCCAAAAATTTTGAAAATTTTTTATGAAAAAATATTTCTCTGAAAATAATGATTAGATCTTCATGGAATTTGGCACAAACCTTAGAGTCAGTATTTAACAACATTGTTCCAAATTTCAATTCAATCCGATATTTACTTTCGGAGATATAATGAAAAAAATTTGCCAAATTTCGTAGTTATTTGGAATTTTAATGTTATTTCCGCCATATCTCAAGAAGTACAAATACAATCAGACTGAAACTTCGTTTTCAGGTGGAGATTTCCAACAAGCAACTAGGTGAAAAATTTCGTATTTATCTAATTGTTAGAATTCAAACACGTCATTCAATTTATTTGAAATCAGACCTCATTTCCGATTAAAATCGCAACGATGAAATAATTTTTACTTTCCATGTTTTTTGCGCGAAAATTTCGTGGGCATTGTGAAAAAGATGAACACATTTCTCAGAAACTATTCTTCAAAGGTTAGTTTTCAAGCTGAAATCTGTATTTTTTTTGTCTCAATAACTCGAAAATAGCCCATTTGATCGAATTCCAACTTGAAGGCTATCGGCCTTTCAGCACACGAAGAACTATATGAAATTTCGTCAGGAATATTTTTCAAAAATTTTATATCTCACGAATACAATCAGATGCTGATAATTTGCTTCGAATAAAAAAAATGGAAATTTTTTGGGTTCCCAAGAATTCACAATATCAATAACAAGTTAATTCGCGTTTAATATATTGGAAAAATTTTATGCGAATGAATTATCAACAATTTTTTCCAGAATATTTGAATCTTTTATTTCTTTTCAATGAGAGGTTCCATAAAAATTTCGATTCTGAGAAAAAATATAAGGAATAATATCTGAAATCACCTCGTTAAATTTTTTTTAATCCAAATGGTTTTCGAATTGATATAAAATTGGAAGAAATAAGTTAAAACTAAATCGAATTGGAGATAGGTACATCATGATTGAATTGATAATATGAATGAATAGCTCTAATAAATTGAGCCTGTAAAAAATTGATAAGAAAAAATTTCAATGAAATCCTTGATGAAACAAGTTCAACCTTTGCAATAAACAAAATAATAATTTTGTATTATTTTCATTTCAAGGATCAGTTTGTTTGTTAAAATACTGAGAAAACTCGATTCCAAACGCGTTAACGCGTACCTAGGATATATCTGTAATTTAAATAACTTGAATTGGACTACCCCAAACTTTGCTAAAAGCATTGTATCTTTATACTATGCTTAAAGTAACAAGCTAATTAAAGACAGCGCTGTATTTTTGGGAATCTAGATTCAAATCGTTCGAAACCCGAAAGTAACTTCAAACTTTCAAAAAGAACTCAAACGGAAACCAAAAAAACTCACTTACCTTTGTACTCTCACCTACTACTTTCACCATACTGCAGGACACGTCTTCAAACTTCAATAAACAGGTAAAAATGAACTCGTAAATAATTCGTATGCATAAATATATATCATAACAATTTTTTACAGCAGTTTTTCCATCTCTGTCTTATTATAATGAAAGTAACGATAACGAACTTACTTACCTACTCTATTATTACTTGCCTCGACTAACTTATTGATAGCTTATCAGTATCCTTTCGATAAAATTCAAATTAAAAATATAGGTATGTATCTCCAAAGGTGGAACACTAGCAGCCTATATGCAATTATGGATTAAGTGAGTCGAGTTTTTCTTCCGTTTCCACGATGACCCAATGTGTTATTCCATTTCTAGTACTTAATTATGGTAACATTATGGGTTACGCCAGTTTTCTTCTTCTTTTAATAATTATTTCCATTATTCTTATCGCTGTGATAAAACTGAAAAAGTACGCCATTAGGATTTTATGACTAGAATACTTTTATAGTTCATTCTGGGGTTTATATAGTGAATAATCGTTTACATAACCAAAAGAACTGGAAGAATTAGTCAAATATCGCTTAATTTTGCATGATCGCGATCCAGGGAAACCGCATTTTGTCTTATCACATCTGAATTCAGATGTCATAAGACTTATGTTCTGTTCGTCCGTCCTGCTGTTAATATGACGATATACACAGAGGAGAGTACCATATGGACGGAGAAAGGGACATGCGATTTTATTGAAAAGCAGTCCATCGAAATTTTCAGAGCTGGTTTGTTGCCGCTTGTATCAAAAAGTACTATCAACTTTCATATGTCGAACGGAACACTTATTGTATTAATGCTTTTTGCGCGCATGTTCTGGGGAACAGCGTGTAATCGTTTTGTCCAAATGTCTGTAATATTCGAATGTGTTCCCGAAAATGGTCTCAAAATACTAAGTTGGACTCACTGATGACGAATCTGGTATCAAAATCTATTATGTCCGGCAGACCGACGACACGATAACTGTCGAACGAAGCAAGCTAGCGACTTGAAACTTTCAGATTATGTCGCGCATTGGAATGCGTCGGTTAAGTTCGTTAATGGGCCAAATCGGTCGAATGGTTTCGGAGTTTTGGTCATTTGAACTTTTGAGACTAATTTCCTGATATTTCAGGAACTACTGATCAACTTGAATTGAAACTCGACAGTTAGTTGAAGCATAGAAACGTACAGTTTCTCATGTAATTCCGTTGAGATCACACTGTCGGTAAATTAAAAAAAAAAAAATTCCTAATATTTATCGAAAATTTTTTTTTTTCGGAAACTGTTTATTTAATCCAAAAAATACTTCTGCTACTACCTCGAGCATCATATTTTACAGCAGTGTAGCAAATTTCATTCTGATAGGACGATAATTTCTGGAGATATTGAGAAAAAATATATAAAATTTTGTGGATTTCTTCTCGATATCGTTGTTCTTCCGGAATGAATAAAAAAATACCAATTCAATCGAAATGAAACTTAGCAGGTAGTTTGGAGATGCTGATGGGCAACTCTAATAAAAATTTCGTGATGATCGTGTCATTAGAACAATTTGAAAAGAAAATTTCGAATTTTGTTTTTCAAACATTCAATATTCTGACTATATTATCCTCATGATATTTTGTATGAACTTTCGAACTGTCATTTTCCGTTAAATACCGGATTTCAATTCGATCTAATCTGAATTTTTAGAAATATTGGTAAACTAACATTTTGAATGGGTATATCTGAGGAATCCTTGGGTGAATTTTACCCATTCACGACTTCGGCCTTCGTAAAAGGTCCAAACCTACAAATATCTAGTTTTTAAGTTAATTCTTTCGGAAGTTATTGTGTTTACGGCCGACCGTAAACACAGATTGATTTTTTTTCTTGCAGCACATATCTTCTTTCGAATAATCAGTATACCTATGGGTTACTTGAATCCTAGAAAGCTGAGATTTCGGGTATAAATTGTGTCGAATTTAAAAAAGAATAAACCGAGGAGAATTGGAGATAGAAACAGAAATAAAAAAAAATTTAAATTGCACTTCTTTCAGGAAGACTACACTTAAATATGGTCTCTTCTATCATACACTGGGCAAAATTACTTTCCCTATTCAGTAAGATACAGGTTTTCTTCTTTCTAAATAATTTGTTCTTAAAGTTGTTTTTGTGTTCTCGTTTTCTAACTTCTCATGGCCGTTCTGTTTTTGCGCGCATGTTCTAAGGGAACAGAGTGCTATCGTTTTGTCCAAATGTCTGTAATTTTCGATGATTGAGCCTAGATTGGACTCACTGATAACGAATCCGGTGTCAAAATCGATTCTGTCCGGCTGTCTGTGGACACGATAACTGTCGAACGGAGTCAGCTAGCAACTTGAAGCTTTCAGGGTAGGTCGCGCATTGGAATGCCGCGGTTGAGTTCGTTAATGGGCCAAATCGGTCGAATAGTTTCGGAGTTATAGCCACTTGAAATTTTGAAGTTATTTATTTTTTATTTCGGAAACTACTTGAGCAATTGGATTCAAACTTGGCAGTTAGGTGTAGTATAACGTCGCGCAACTTTGAGCAGAATTTTGTTAGGATCATATTGTCAGTAAATTCAAAAAAAATATATTTTCTTATTTTTTTTTTAAAAAAGATTTTTTTTTCGAAAACCATTAATCATATCCAAAAAAAATTCCTCTCGCACTTTGATCTTCATATTTCACAGCCGTGAACCAAGTTTCAGTTCGATACGATCATAAGTTTTGGAGATATCGGGAAAAAATATGTCAAATTTCGAGGTTTTTCTCGGTATACCTCGAGAAATAATTATTCAGTCCTGATAAAACTTCGCAGCTAGTTTGAAGATGCTGAAAGACAACTTTGTGCAAAATTTCGTGATGATCGTGCCATTAGAACAATTTGAAAAAAAAATTCTGTGATTTTCTTATCATATCATCCTTATTAAATTCCGTATGAACCTTCAAACTGTAATTTTTCGATGAAGTACTGAATTTCAATTCGTTCTGATCTGTATTTTTGGAAATATTGGGAAAATAAAATTTTGAATGGGTATATCTGCGGAATCATTGGGCGGATTTTACCCAATCCGCCCAATGATTCCGTAGATATACCCAGTCAAAATTTTATTTTTCCAATATTTCCAAAAATACAGTTTAGATCGAATTGAAATCCAGTAATTTATCAAAAAAAAATTTAAAGAGCACTGCCGTGAAGGCAGCAGCTTTTGCGCGCATGTTCAAATTCGTTGCCGAAGCCGTCATCTACATTGAACATGCGCGCAAAAGCTGCTACCTTCACGGCAGTGCTTTTCTAGATTTTTTACAATTTGATCTTTTACGAGAATGTGCAATGTTATTTATTTTTGCGCGCATGTTCTATAGGGAAACAGCGCTATAGGGCCGTATTTATAGTTGTTCCTTGAGGCTTCCTTATACTGAAGGCCGCCTTGAATTTGCTTTTCTATGGAAACAAATACAAGTTTGTTTGCATAGAAACATAGAAAAGCAAATTCAAGGCGGCCTTCAGTATAAGGAATCCTCAAGGAACAACTATAAATACGGCCCATAGTTTTTTCCAAATGTCTGTAATAAATGACACCGAAGAAACAACTGATAATTAGATATCAATTGGGAACATAGAATCGGAGTACTGAAAAGAAGATAACCTAGCTATGAAACAAATATGTTTCAAGGTCATTTTGAAAAAATGACAGTCAAATGTTAAGGTGGTGTGGAGTTCAGTTTTATGAACAACGGAAAGATAAGAAAAAGTTATCGATTAAAGGATATATATATATATACCTTGTGTTTCCTCTCCCAATATCTGTGAGAGAATTAATGAAATTAAACCAATTATTTTTCATAGAAAAAAGGATTACATAACATATTCAATATTCCTTCTATATGTGGAAAGGCTTTTACGCGCATGTTCAATGTAGATGACCGCAATGCACGCAAAAGCTGCTGCCTTCACGGCAGTGCTTTTCTAGATTTTTTCTGCATTGGATTTTTCCACATATAGAAGGAATATTGAATATGTTATGTAATCCTTTTTTCTATGAAAAATAATTGGTTTAATTTCATTAATTCTCTCACAGATATTAGGAGAGGAAACACAAAGTATATATATATATATATATATATATATATATATATATATCCTTTAATCGATAACTTTTTCTTTTCTTTCCGCTGAAGTTCATGAAACTGAACTCCACATTTGACTATGTCATTTTTTCAAAATGACCTTGAAACATGTTTGTTTCATAGCTAGGTTATCTTCTGTTCAGTACTCCGATTCTACGTTCCCAATAGACGACTTCGGCCCAAGTTGCCAACCCACAATTTACTTAGCAAGTTTACTTTTACTGGGGAACGGGAATTTCAGGACAAATTCGACATGATAAGGCTCGCATTATTTATAAATAACCGTAAAACATGCCTCGGCTCTTCAAACCAGATAATTCCTTCCAAATATAAGTTTTTGTTAAGATCGTCCCCGATTGGCTGAAATTTAAGTTGGGATTCCTGATTTCATGCAAACAGTGTCAATTTTCGTATGATACGTTCCGAAAATCAACTCTGTTGTTTCGTTTGCCGATTTTCTGCTGCGTAAATATGAAATATTCGGATGGTTCCTGGAACAAGCGCGTGAAAAAGGTTATTTACGGAATCTGGTTGATGAAAATTCGGTCGATTTACTGTCATCAGAACGATTTTCTATGGTAAATATCCATAGCATAGAACAATCATGTTTACTTAAGGTTTGTTTTGGTTCCGAGTTCAGAACCACAGACTATTGGTCTATGCTAGAACCGTCCCGAACAGATCTGAACTCGGAACCAAAACAAACCTGAAGTAAACATAGATTGTTTTATGCTATAGATATTTACCATAGAAAATCGTTCTGGTGACAGTAAATCGACCGCATTTTCATCAACCAGATTCCGTAAATAACCTTTTTCACGCGCTTGTTCCAGGAACCATCCGAATATTTCATATTTACGGAGCGGAAAATCGGCAGAGTTGATTTTCGGAACGTATCCTATAAAAATTGACACTGTTAGCATGAAATCAGGAATCCCAATTAAATTTCAGCCAATCGGGGACGATCTTAACAAAAACCTATGTTTGGAAGGAATTATCTGGTTTGAAGAGCCGAGGCATGTTTTACGGTTATTTATAAATAATGCGAACCTTATCATGTCGAATTTGTCCTGAAATTCCCGTTCCCCAGTAAAAGTAAATTTGCTAAGTAAATTGTGGGTTGGCAACTTGGGCCGAAGTCGTCTATTGATATAATTATTATCAGTTGTTTCTTCGGTGTCATTTCGAAAAAATTGTCTCAAATTCAAAAATAGAAACCAAAGAGATAAAGGAAATAGAAAAAAAACAAAACATAAAATGTACATCATATATTCACTTATAGTACAATACACTTCGGTGCATAAAACACCCTCTCTCATGTACATAAAAAAAAATACATGTACGATAATACTTGTAGCTCAACGAAGACAAGTAATGAAATCCGCCAAACAAGTCAAAGAACAGACCCGCATTCAGGGAATAATAAAAACGGGAGTCCTAAGCCACAAATACTCGAAAATTTTCAACGCTTATTGAAAAACCCAAGGAAAAAAGTCCATGCCATACAATCTTCTTTAATACTAATATGTTCGATAAACGGAACAACATTTCTACAATATACAGCAGGCTCTTATCTGTTTTGTGAATTCTAACAGTTGTTTTTTTTTAAGTATAGGTGAAATTTTATCTTAAGTGGAATCAGGAGATTTAGGCTTCCAACTCCAGGGCTAGACCAATCTTGTGACCACCGTTGTTGAAATTCTTACCGTCGATAAGAGCTGACAGTGTTAATGTGATACCTGTAAAACAAAATTTCATTAGGTGTAATAGGAAGAGAACAAGTATACTCCAACTTAGGCCATCTAAGTTTGACAAATTTCACCCAGAATAATCAAAAAAATGTTGGGTTATAGTAATTTTCCTGTAAAAAAAACTACGCGGCGTTGTCCGTTCTACACAAATGTCGTAGTAATCACGTATGTTACCGAGTCTTAGAGTCATTGATAAAAAATCTAGAAAAGCATTGACGTGAAGTCAGCAGCTTTTACGCACTTGTTCACATTGCGAAATGGTGACTTGGAAATTTCAGTGAAATTTCAATGAAATATAAAATTTGGAAAAATTTTTTTTTCGAATTTTTCCATGGTTAATTCTCTTTATCTTTATTCTCTTTTTGTTCCCCAGAACAAGCGCGTAAAAATATGTAGAAATTGACAAAGTCTCACCGAATTATTTTGACATGGGACAACAAACGTTTAGTTTTTTTTGTTTGTTTGCGTTCTTCATTAGAACTTGAAGAATTTTATTATTTATTAATTTTAATTGTGAGTGTTATTTTTATAAATTTAACGCAAATTATCAAGGATTTATCGCATGGATCTTTAAATTTTTTGTTGTGAATTTATTTTTATTTTCACACCACGATTTATTGACGTCACTTATACAGTGCGCGTTAAAATTATGGAACAAATTCATTTTCCCAGAAGAAAAATATTTGGCAACCAAATCCTGAAACAGGTCAATTTTTGTTTCACTTTTACCAAATTTTTATGCATTTTTGAAGGATTTTTGTTGCACCATGTGCTATCCCCATCAACCTTCTACATTTTTTGAATTGGGGAAAGTGATTATGCGGTACTTTTTTGGCGAGGTCTTTGTATCTTCTTTAGAGGCGAGCAAAAATTTTCGAGAAAAAAAATTTTTTTTTCAAAAATTTGTTATTTCAAAGAGGTTTTCAGTATGTGCACTTTGTCATGGCTCATTTATTTTGGGACGATGTAACCTGATGAAATTTGTCACCGAATGAAAGTCGACCATTAAAGTTTTGTTCATGCACCCCTACGAACCCTTTAATAGAAAAAAAAATTTTTTTCACGTGAGGGGGTTGAAAGTTGTGCATAAAAAAAACTGTAATGGTCGACTTTCATTCGGTGACAAATTTCATCAGGTACCATCGTCTCAAAGATTTAATTTGAACATTTTCAAGAAAAAAATTTTTTTTTTTTTAAATGAGTTATTTCAGAGGTTTTCAGTTATGTGCACTTTGTCATGGTTCTAAATGAGCCACATACTGCACATTCTGAAAACCTCTGACAACTAATTTTTCAAAAAAAAAAATCTTTTACTTGAAAATTTCTGCACGCCTGTAAAGAAGATACAAAGACCTTGCCAAAAAAGTACCACATGACCCACTTTCCCTATTCAAAAAATTTAGGGGGTTGATGGGGATGGCACAGGGTGCAACAAAAATCCTACAAAAATGCCCAAAAATTTGGTAAAAGTGAAACAAAAATTGACCTGTTTCAGGATTTTGTTGCCAAATATTTTTCTTCTGAGAAAATGAATTTGTTCCATAATTTTGACGCGCACTGTATTTATATTTTATTATTTATTTATTTTACTTGTAAATAATATTTTATATCTCTTCAATGGACAATTTACACTAGCTACCCTATCTGTTTCCTAAGGTTTCTTAAGGAATCTCCCCTCTTCATTTGTACCCACCCAATTAGAAACACCCAATTTGAAAACATCCTGTACAAGCTTTTGTTTCACCTGAGAAGACAGCAATGTTTATTTTTGACCCATCATGGAAAATAAATCGTTTTTAAACAAACCAACATGAAGTTAACCTAGAATCAAAATCCGAATACTCACCTTCCCGCAATCTCTGTTGATATCCCAGACCAATCTGACTCTGGTTGTTGATCTTGGCCCTAAGGCTGGCGTCCAGGTCGAGGTCGTATTTGGCGCCGATGCCAAATTTGGTGTTGTTGCTGCCGGCCGACCATGCTAGGTTAACTCCCGTCTCCAGACGGTTGTTGATCTTCTGATAGATGGCGCCACCGAACTCCTGGCCGTCGTCACTGCGATTACTGTCATATCAATACGGGAACAGAAAAAGTGGGTCAATTTTCAAGGGAACGGGATCAGGGTTTGGTCACTGAGGGAAGTCTGTTGGGGTTCCGAATGTTATTCAGTTGAAAATTGCTTGGATAGATATGTAGTATGATATATCGATATAAACAGCTGAAGCCATAAGTCTGTTACAATTCTATGGTTCGGAGAAAAGTGATGTGTCAAGAGACTGTTGTGGTTCAGTTGTCGTACTCTGTGCTCCGGTGACCATCTAACCTCCATTTCCCCGGATTTCAACTAACTCCAAAAATGAAGTTTGGAATTGACGCAATTTAATGAGTCGGAATTTTGTGTATTCGTCGATGACAGCTGGCGGAAAATACTTATCACTCATATACGATCGCCAGCAATGATATGGCGTTGTTGCCAGATTGAATAATGATTCATAGAAACAGAGGTTAAAGGGTTGAACTATATTTTCTATTTCTTTCATCAAATATCTCCTGGTCTCTATTTGACCTATCAGTAATCTTTGGTATCGACAAGTGAAAATCAACACAAGATGTGCGCATGCGGAAGTCCTATATTAGTCTTTAGTGATAGTATTTTCATCCGAGATAACTTGAAAATAAAGTGCATTAAATAATAATCACGTAATGTAATGAATTAGTTTAATGTGACAGTACCTGTCCAAATCGGAAAATAAAAAGGAGGAACCTCATTGAAAACTATTGGAAGCATACTATATCTCTGCTTCAAATAAAAATAGTGCAGAGTTGTCCTTATTTACTTAATCAAACATTTTTCTTTCGTATTCAATATCCTTCTCATCTTATATTGTATACAAGAAACAGAACTTTGAATGACGTTATTCTTGTGCCATCGGATTGATTTCACAGTCTGGCAACCATGCTCCCAAAATGACACTGTTGGAGCATGCGCACATCTTATTTTGATCTTCACTTGTAGAAACTCGAAGATTACCTACTTATCTTTAACCTTGTTGAAATGTCCGAAAATATCAATCAACTATTCTTATTCTTGTAAGAAAACGCCGCTAATTGTTTTGTTGAGGTTCGAAGATATTTTGCGAACTGTATAGAAGCAGTGAGTGATGGTTACAGAAAGAAATAAGTCAACAGAATATGCATCATTTTAGCACTTTGGGGGTCCATATATCCCAAAGTATGAGAGACGGCAGATTTTTTGTTTCAGAAGAACACACTGTATACATTAATGTGAATATCAAATAAATATCTTTGCGACGGGAAAATTTACGGGTTAACCTAAAATTGAACAACTGTGTTTAATTAACACAAGACGACAAGGACGAATATTCAGGTATTCGCGAAGTACGCGATGTTGTTTGTAAGGATCTCTCTAGGTGGCGCTGGCGAGAAAACCTACCCAGAACATCGCCACCAAAGGCTTTAAATTTCCTAGTTTTTTCCTGGCATCTTCGGTTTTTTGTCAATAATTTCTTCGTGTTTATGTTGATAATTATTATCATGGGGATGTGTCATGTTTCATGACCCTTGTTCTTTTCAATGTGATATGATGTTTGGTGGTATCTATTACCTATTCCGAAAAACTGTCCCTATTTCGAAAAGAACAAAGGTGGGTATAAAATCATGCGACAAGTCTCTGGCAAGTATTTTATTTTTCATTATTGGAATCAAATTTTCTGGTGTATCTTTCGCTCTACCCAACTGGATCGTAGAATAGTGCTATGACTAGTGACGTATCGACCAATCAGTAGCGTTTGACCTAACCGGAACTTGCGTCTCGATTGTAACATTTTTGATTGCAAATTTTTATAAGTTCACGATTTATGGAAGTGTGGTATCATATATGATGTTCTTGTATCGAAATAGACTGTCAAAATGGTCGCTGAAAAAATTGAATTTTGAATCCAGACGTGAAAGTTACCCTCAATTTTAGGACGAAAACAGCTTTTCTATGATAATATATCTACAATGTTTTCGAGATTAGTTCTGAAGTGTATATTTAGACAGAGGGTCCCCTTTATGCCATAACACAACGATAAAATCTCCTATCACGTTATCGATTTCCGTTCCAGGTAATAAAACAAGATTAATGAAGTGGCCCCATCTAAAACGCCGATATCCTAAGGAAGTATATTTCAATTCTGAACTATATACCTGCAGAGATGACTTCGAGGAAAGTTATCATTTTGTAACTGACTCTAATATAGATTTCACTCAAAAGAAAATCTGAAATATTAAGGAAAACCCTCCTAAAATATTTTTCAATCTAAAAATTTTACTTCATTTTTGTCTTCGATAATGTTTTGATGATGTCTTTATTCATATTTCAATGGGGGTTTTTCCTGAATTTGGGTTATTACTGCAAATGCAAATTTGAACATAATTATTATGGGTTTGATTCATCATTTTCCCAAATTACCTTCAGAAAGTATTCAAAATCAGATTTCAAAATTGGGGTTTGGGATTTGCCAGGCATGCGCGAAGTGACAACGGTGTTTAGTAGAATAGCTTTTTCTGCTATAGAATAACGAAATATTAATTCCTATTCTGTGGTACACACGTGTTCTTTGTCAATATAACCAAACAATTTCCGTTTACGATTTGTCAGTAATATGACAGAATGACAGTCTGTGCTCTTCTTTTTCTATTCCTTGGTCGTTGTCTTCTACTCTAACTAGATCGAAGTATAGCTATCTCTGATGTCCTTACCAAAGTAAAACATTTGACGTCCTTTTCTTTCCGAGAAAGCTGAATTCCACGTTGCCATATCGTGCACTCTAGACAAATCCCTTTAAATGCAAATCCCCATTTTTATTTTTCAGTTTTAGGTGAACAAACATTTTTTTGAAAATATAATACTGAAATTATATGTTTGAAATCTGATGTTCTAAAGGTTTTTTATGAAAATTACTGCATTTTCGTTTAAAGTTAAACCCCCCATTCAAGATGACGTCAGATTAGAACCAGTGTTGCCATAATTCAAAACTATTCTCAATTATTCATTTAATCAATATTTTACGAGGATGGTTAAAGTTTTGAGATATGGCAACACTGATTTGAATATGTCAAAACTGACATTTCGGGAGTAATTTGGCTCCGTTCATCGACATTTCTCTGGTATATTTATTTCATTCTTCCGTTCATTTTCAAAGTAAAATATTTCGTAAGGGAATTATCAAATCCCAAAAAAATTTATCTGTCATATTCAGAAGAAAGAGACTTCCTTTACACGTGACATCCTGTACAATCCTTCGAATTATTTACTGGACAATATTCATTCAGCGAATCTCAGTAAAAATTTCTTGTTTAATCTGTTTTTTTTTCATCTTTCATTAAACTAGCGATTTTTCGTTTCTTTTTTTGAATAATTTGTAGTTTTACATCTATAGTTCCATGCTGATATTTTATGTTTGTTATAATTCATATCTCCAATCTGTTGTTCTCTTTAATCTGTTTTTTTTTAATCCTTCATTAAACCAGCGGTTTTTTTGTGTATATTCCTAGTTTGAGTGGTACTTTCATACCTTTATGTTTGATTCATGCATGCTGGTTTGTTATGTATAATATAACATGTGTTCATAAAAAGTTTCAACTGAATAACTTCGAAACTAGATTATTCACATCACAAGAAAATCAAAGTAATGAAACCCAAAATTTAAAAAAAAATTAATAAATTTCACTTACACGTTTGTATGAAGAATGAAGTCGGCCGTGGAGAATCCAAGAGCGAAATTGTTCTTGGTCAGTTTCGATTTGGCCGTATCGAAGGCCGTTTGGTAACCAGCCAACCAACCCTGATGTCCGACGACAGCCGACGCATGGATGATGGGTCCGTTCACATTCAGATCGGCGTCTGCGTTCAAGGCTACGAAGTCGTTCTGGAAGGCCGTCTTCAAGCAGCCAGATTTGCTTCTGAAAAATCGATGGGGAACCTTCAGTTATTTCTATAGATGGCGACGTTGGTTCTATGCCAAGTTGCATAGAAGATATCAGGTGTAGACACTTTGCTACTATTAACTCTAATTCAGTCCAAAACCCGGTCCTACAATAGACGACTTCGGCCCAAGTTGCCAACCCACAATTTTCTTCACAATTTTCCTACCACTTGGGAACGAGAATTTCAGGACAAATTCGACATTGTAAGGTTCGCGTTATTTATAAATGTCCGTAAAAGATGCCTCGGCTCCTTAAACAAGATAATTCCTTTCAAATATAGGTTTTTGTTTGGCTGAAATTTTAGTTGGGATTCCTGATTTCATGGTAACAGTGTCAAGTTTATAAAGGATATGTTCCGCAAATCAACTTGGTTATTTCGGTTGCCGGTTTTCCGTTCTGTAAATATGAAATATTCCGTTGGTTCCTGAAAAAAAAGGTTAATTACGGAATTTGATTGATGAAGAAGCAATCTTTCTGTCACCAGAACATAGACCTATTAAGTCTATGCACCAGGACGACAATCAATGTTTTATGGTAACATATCCATAGCATAGAACAATCTTAATAAACCTTTGATCCATAGACCATACCTAGTAATTTTTCCAGTGTTGATTGTCGTCTCTTCTATGTTCTATGGATCATAAAGTAAATAAAGATTGTTCTCTGCTATAAATATGTTACCAGAGAACATTGACTGTAGTTCCGGTGACAGAAAAAAGATTTTTTCATCAATCAAATTCCGTAATGAACCTTTATTTCAGGAACCGAATATTTTCTATTTACGGAATGGAAAACGGCAATCGAAATAACCAAGTTGATTTGCGGAACATATCCTATATAAATTTGACACTATCAACATGAAATCAGGAATACCAACTGAAATTTCAGCCAATCAGAGATGATTTTAACAAAAACCTATATTTGGAAAGAATAATCTTGTTTTCGGAACCGAGGCATCTTTTACGGATGTTTATAAATAACGCGAACGTTATCATGTCGAATTTGTCCTGAAATTCCAGTTCCCCAGTGATAGTAAATTTGTGAAAAAATTGTGGGTTGGCAACTTGGGCCGAAGTCGTCTATTGTCAAAATATTGTACCACTTGGCTCTGTAAACGTAGATGGCGCTAAGGTCGCCGTGTCGAGTCCATACAATTAATTCGGCTGAATAAAAATGAATTGATTTATAATCTGATTAAACTATTTTTCAAAATGTGAATGAGATTCGAAATGATGGATCTTTCTAGTTGCTTCGATCAGTTTTACCGCTGATAAAGATGAGTATAACAAATGTGGAACATCTACTGATTTATAACATAAAAAATCTAGAAAAACACTGACCTGAAGCTTTTACTCGCTTGTTCAAATTCTAACTATTAGATCAACACGAAATTTTGCACCTAGTTGCGAGTTGGTAATCTCCGCCTGATTACGAAGTTCCAATCTGATTGCATTTGTACTTCTTGAGATATTGCGGAAATGACGTTAAAAAACCAAATAACGAAATTTGGCACACTTTTTTTCCTTATATCTCCGAAACCATATATCGGATCGAATTAAAATTTGAAACATTGTTGTTAAACACTGACTCTAATGTTTGTGCCAAATTCCATTGAAATCTAATCAATATTCTTAGAGAAAAAAATTTTTCATCAAAAATTTTCGAATACATTTTTTTTTCAATTTTCTAACTGATTCCAAACGAAATTTTGCTCTCAGTTGTGCGTTGGTATTCCAAAACTATCCACGAAATTTCAATTCGATCGAGTCAATACTTCATGAGATACCGAGGATCTAACCTCAAAATTTCAAATGGGCCTAACTCCGAAACTATCTAACCGATTCCACCCATTAACGAACTAAAGCGAGATATTTGGACTGCAAACCTAATCTGACAATCTCAAGTCGCCAAGTCTTTTCCTACTAAAGTTAGAGCACATACGGACGGAAAGAATTGAATTTGACCACGGATTCTTCTTCAGGGATTTTAACCCAACCGTTTAAGACCATTTTCAGATTGTATATGGCTGATTTTCCGATAGGAGCATCTATCGGAGAAAACTGAAGTAGAAAAATAACTTATTTAGGCTTCATTTCGGACCCAAATATGTCGAAGAGTGTCCACATCATGCATTCTATTTCTTTACTACACAGATTGAATAAGCCTGGTCGTCCACTGGAAGCGATTCAAGGCTTTTATGAACAACGCGTTAGCCAGATTTGAACTTCAAAAAAAAAAACCACTCGCAGAAATCCAAATCAGTAAAGCAAGTTTGGGGCTCAATAACAAAATTCGTGTTGATGAATGGGTAAACCGACAGTACAAATATCCCCTCGAGCCAAAATTTATGCGAGTAGTCTACCCTCTTGGTTTGTACCTGCAATTCAGGACCACCCTGTATATAGAGGAATGAATACCAAGAAAAGTGTGGCCAAAAATACAGATATAGTTTATTTACTGAACAAAAGAAGTAAGTGATTGACTTTATATAGGAATAAGTGATCCGATAAGAGCCTTTTTTTAAATTTTGATGGACCATTCCTCCGAAACTAAGATAGACTGACAAGTTTAGATATCATAAATGATCACAAATAATGAATTTCGGAAAAACACAAAAATTCAGTAATTAACTCATTTCTGAAACAAAATTTACGTTTGAATCTGGAGAAATCCCAGCTTCAAGTTTGAAACATACATTTAGATAGACATGATACTAATAATTACTTTCAGCTTCTCAATCGAGTTTAAATAATCCTTTCTGAACAATATTCTGGATTTGAACACATCCTTACCCTGTTTGTGGCGAAAAGTTTCCTTCTAAAGCTATCTTCAACCCTTGGGCAATCTGATCCTTAACTTCGATACCAGTTGTCAGGGTGTTATCTGTGTTCCACTTCTCAGTAAAGGTCATTCCATATTCTTTCACCCTATATTTAGTTTCGAGAGATCCGTTGACCTTACCGGATTCCTGATTCGAAGAACCGCTAGTGTTAAACTCTACACCGGCGGCCGTTTTAGTCTTCACGTCCAATTTAATCAGACCAAAGTGGTAACCCCTGCCGAAGACATCGCGAGACCTCTTTCCAAGATCTGAGTATGTTGGGGGAGCCATTATCTGTCAAACGAATTTCATGCAAATCAGAAAAATATCAGAACCCAACGTTTAACCTAACTTTTCATGAAAGATTAATCAAACTGACAACGTCTGTTTCAACTGTCTGATATGGGTTCATCGACATCTCGGATCTTGAGAACGCAGGTTCTAATTTTAAAGGAGTTATTTAAAAACGCCCTCAACCCCCTGCAATGAACTTGACAGCTTGAAATTCTATTTTGAAACAGACGCGCAATTTTTGTGTTTATTTATTCGTCTACAGCGGTTTACGCTCATGAGTACTAAAAAACGACGTTTCCAAAGGAAATACGGAAAAATTCGTTGTAGTTCGTAGGGCCTCGTTTCCTCTAAGAAAATGGCGTCGGTCCCAACCTAAGGGCTGGTTTAATGCAAATTCACAAGAGTCCGTAAGAAACTTCACAACTTATGCAATATTTGTTCATCTCGAATGAAAATGTGATCAAAAATAGCTCTGTAACTTCAAAGTGAGGAGCTTACACGTAGTCACAGTTACACCGTTACGTATATTACCTGAATATGAAAGCCCTTACATAATACCCCATAAAAGGTAAATTTACTGTGTATACCCCACCCTGAAGTGATTTACAATCTCTTCCCTTCGTCAAAAATTCAATGTGCTATCACATGAGCATACGAGGATTTAAAATTAAAAAAATTACAAAAATGCCCCTTATTTTCATTCGCTACTGTTAGCATATCAATACTCACATATATTGATCGAATGTAAAAATTTATACACAATAACTAGTAAAAAACCAGGAATAACCAGTAAAATTCACCGGTTAACAATTGAGATTGCACAGATCGGCGAAGTCGCCTGAGAAAATATCAAATAAAATCCCTTCCCAGAGTGAAACAGGAAATGTTAAAAAGAGAAAACGAAAACACGTCTGCCGACGTCATCAGCACGGTACAAATAAAATATTGTATTTTCTATGATCGGTTTGATTAGATTTGCGCTTTTTATCATTATTTTTCCTGTTCGTGATATCTTTTTATCAGATATATTAAGAAAGTTTATCTTGTCCATGGATAGGTTACTCACAAGACGCTTGGACAAGTCGAGGGGCCTGTCTAGAATAATGGAATGGATATCTGGAGATCGATTTGGATGACGTTTCTTCCAACATAAAATTTGGTCCTTAGTCACTTTCGGGTCAAAAGGCAGCGGACAAGTTAGATCTGGTGATTTCTTTATTTTTGTGGCGCAGTCCTTGAAAGTTCCAGCCATCTTTCGTCAACATCAGAGCTATAGATAGGGTTTTCTTTTAGCATATAACATTGGTACAATGTACAATTTTGACACTTGACCTAATTATTTGACAATTCATTCAAACTACCATTCTTTGATTGATTCAAATTTCAGATCGGTGATCAAAGCTGAAATATATATTCAGATTCTGTGCATAGATTACTAAAATCTCTATGCGTGATTCGAATACAAACAATTTGAGTTGCTATCATGCCTTTGCAAGATATCGAAGAAATACTCAATAAGTTTAGAAATGAAGAGGAAAAAGTTGAAACGCTTTTGATTGAGAAGTAAGTTCTGTGTGATATACGATTATCATATATAGCTGTGCTAATTAATTTTCAGAACAATCAATGAGGATAAACTAAAGGTTGATTCATCAAGAACTTACTTTCCTAGCTACGAGGATATTAAAAAGAGAAATAAAAATTTACTCAAGGTTTGTAAGGCCGTTCAAACTAGAAGTATACTAACATCTGAACAATTGAAAAACTATTTGATCCAATTTTTTCTTTTAAGGATTTTGAAGCAGCAAAAGGCAGACTTCGTTCTAAGGCTATATTCTGTCCCTCAGAAATACAGTGGGAAAATGTTTGTAGAGAATACCAAGAAAACCCATCCCTCACAGTTACTACATGGAAATGCCAACCACCAGTTTTTGTGTAGTATCTCCAATTAAACTTTCTTTGTTTATGAATCTTAAATTTATTCTTCTCACAGCTCGTACATTCTTAAATAAATCTTACAAGAAATAAATCACTAAATGGAATAAAACTCCACTTTATTTGGTCTTATTTATAAAATCATCACAAACTTAATGGGAAGAAATGCTGACTTGCCACACCCTGATAATGTTATCAGAGTAACCGGCAAAGAGTGTCTGTCCGTCTGTGGACCAAGCCAACGACAAACATTGAGGAGGCTCAGCCTTGCTCGTTTGTGAAACTACTTCAGGTTTGAGTTCTTCAACTAATTCCTTGCTTTCCAAATCCCAGATCTTGATCGAAGGACCATAAGCAGCACAAAGCCAGTATCTGTAAAAAGAGGAAGTTAGTTCATGAGGATTAAACATAAAAATTGTTTAGACAAACAAAGGAATCTTCAGTCCCATATCCGCTAACCTTTCATAGAACAATCAAGGTGTTAAAGTTGTTTACATCATTAAAATAATCACTGCATTTTTTGATTTGCGGCTGTATTTAAATAAGATCATTATCCTCCTTACCTGTTGGGTGAGAAACACAGAGCGGTAATGATATCGTTGTGTTCCAAGGTGTGTAAATGTTTTCCATCATTCAAGTCCCATAACATGGCTTTGCAGTCTTTACCACCGCTGGCGCAAAGGCTACCATCAGGAGAAACGGTTACTGTGTTAAGGTATCCATGGTGTCCATAATGGTTAATCTTTAGCTTGCAGTTGGTCAAGTTCCATACCTATAACAACATAAAATGATTTTAATAATACGAAAATTTGAAGAAGTTTCATAAACCCTATAAATAGTTTTCGAAACTCGGTTCATTGTAGTTGAAAAACTGCATAGAATACTTTTGTTTCAACATGACCTAGCTATTCTAGGATTGTTTATGGAGCTCTACTTCATTTAGTATGAGGTTCTATGTTTGCACATAAATGACAAATAACCTACAAATATGACAGACCAGAGAAAATAATAAACCATTCACAGAAAATGTGGGAGTTACATTGAATCATAGAACTATATATTACTACCTGGAAAGGACCCGACCCTTCTTCAACTAAGCTTAAAGCGTAACAAGAGGCAACGAAACAAAGATAGCGCTAATTACGGTAACCTCTCTCTGTCACACCCATTGAAGTAAATGGTGTTTAACGGCTCAAATTTGGTTTTACTTGGAAATTCAGGTAGTTTGGGTATTACATCGTTTAGAAAGTGCAATATTTTTGAAAATGAATATCTATTTTTCTCTGATATGCCAATACTTTCTCTGCCTTCACCGCGTGTGGTTTAAAAAGTGAAGAATTATGTCGGTGTGAGCTGTGCATTGACGATAGTTTCATCAATATTACAATGAATTTAAATAATAGGAACATAGGAAAATACTTCTCGAAAAGCACTGACTTGAAGTCAGGAAAATTTACGCGCTGGTTAAAATTCATTGCCAATGCGAAATTTGACATACTTTTTTCCGATATTTTTGGAAATGTGTGTCGAATCGAGCTGAAATTTCGAACATTGGTGTTCAGATTCGGCTTCAAGGTCTGCGCCAAGTTTCATTGAAATCTCATTGATAGTTTCAGAAAAAAATATTTTTTTAACGATTCTTCATGCAATCAGTTAGCAAGTTTCAATCTGATCGCATCAGTACTTCTTGGGATATAGAGGAAATAAAATAATATATTTGAAATGGATATAACTTCGAAATTGTAAGGTAAATTTTGCCCATTAACGAACTTATTTTGAATTTTTTAAGTCGCTATAGCTTTTCTCGGTAGTAAGTTATCGTGGCAACGGGCGGCTGAATAGAATTCAATTTGACATTGAACTCCGCATCATGAGTCCAACCTGGTCGCTTGGAACCATTTTCGGCAAAAAAACGCAAATTTACGGAGGATGATAACGCGCTGTTCCCCAGAAAAACCGCTCACTAAGTTGAAATTTCACTTGAACATGTGCGATCTTCTTCAATCCTGCCTTATTCACGAATTAGTCAGAAAAAAATTCAGGTTCTTCTAATTTGAAACGAAAAATTAAAAATATTTAGAATAAATGCGACAGAGTTCCCTTTACTGCAATGAGAAAGAAGGAGATAGATACCCGTCCACTTCGCGGGTTGCATAAGCAACGAAACAGGTATATAATATAGAGTTCATTGCATTGAATACGTCCAATTTTTCAAAGGATGAACATGGAGTTACCGAAATTTATGTACGAAACCAGATTGAGGAAACAAACGAAGTAACTAACTTGCTTCTCACCCAGGATTCACCACTCAATCTCCTTCCCGTTGACGGCCCATTAAGTCATTGATTGACGTCAATAGGTGCTTTTTGAGAAGGATAAAAAAGACCAAACAATCTTGAAAGATCTAATGAAACGCTCACCAATAATGAAACTGATGCAGAAGATTATAATCAGGTGAGTAATTGCGAAAATTGATTCCATTTGGAATAGGATGACATATTTTCAAAGTAAAATATCAATGACAGTTAATAACGCAAGTAAATACCCTTTAATTTAGACAGAGTTCGATAAAATGATGGTTTTAGTGAATGAACAATATATGCTACATTCACTTTTACTATATACCTCAGTCGGTAGGCCACGAAAGTTTGACCAATACCGCTCTGTAGAATTAAAAAATCAGGTCAATTCTGTTTGCAAATAGCAATATTGCTATGAAAAGATATGGCTACCATAACAAGATTGGAATTATTGGTATTCTGATCTACCATTTTGAGCAATATGATCTGTCGCTTTAACAAGAATCTTGCTATCAACATTGCTATCTTAGCAACCTCAAAATAGTGCTTGCTATGCTTCATAACAAGAAAGTTTAAAAAAGGAATCTCTCAGAGATCCATTTGTTTCAGTATTATTTCTTCCAAGAATTCGAAAATATTGAAGATAGGGAAGAATGTGCTAATAGAAATGTGTTCAAGGTTCTCTAGAATATTTAATTTTAAAAAAATTCTTAGACTTAAATACCGGCAACATCTGAGATGATTATTCTAATGATCTCAACAACAGCCATCCCTTTGAATTCCCAACAAAAAAGTTCATCGAATTTCGAATTATTATCGCCTGCATAAAATTGACTTTAATCGGTTTTTCTGTTTCATAACATTTTCAAAATCGATGTTTACATGAATAAAAAAAAGTATATGCTAATGGAAATGTTGAATATTCTCTAGAATATTATTTAATTTCAAGGAAAATTCTTAGACTAAGATAGAGGCATAGGCAACAGCTGAGATGATTATTCTAATCATCTCAACAACAGCAAACCCTTTGAGGTGCCAACGAAAAAGTTTATCGAATTTCGAATTATTAACGCCTGAATAAAATTGCTGCATTCGATTTCTGATAACCAATATTTTATTGGTATCCAGGAAATTGGTTATTGGTCAATTTGACTCGTTTAGTTTCCTAACATTTTTTATGTTTTATGTTTGCATGAATAAAGAAAGCCGTAGATAGAGGTTATATATGCGAAACCATAAAGAAAACTCACGAATTAGGGTTATTTTCTTCTTCCTTGTAGTTCTAAAGTCACAAAATACAGTGTTGTCAGCTCTAAAATCACCAATTATGGAAGTCTATGATAGCAATATTGTTATGACAAAATTCATAACAAACATTGCTATAACACTCGAAACAGAATACGTAACATCATTGCCATAGTGCTATAAATTAGAAAGATAGCAATATGACTAGGTTCATAGCAATACGCAAACAGAATCGACCTGAATGTAAGGTCATAATAATTTTCCTATCTTTGTCGCATTGACTATATTACACAGAAGTCATAGCAATAACGTAGATAACTCAACCAAACTAAAGTGGAAAATCTGACCTAAAAATGTACTTGATTGTCTCAGTCTTTACTTGTCGGAAATTCATCTTGATGATTAAAAAGTAAAATAACTTATTTCCGCTTTATATATTTATTTTCACAACAATTGTTTCGTCATGATAACATGACTTCATCAGGTGAGTATGGTAACTGACTACATTTTTGGGACACAGTTCTTTAAATAGTTGAAAAAAAAATAAATGAAAAAATATGGTGCGAAATACAAGAAATTATGGAAATTCCTGGGTTTCAAGAAAGGTTGAGTAAGGGAGATTTATTCAGGTCCGTTTGGTCGTTGAGGAGAATCTGTTTTTTATTGTACCTATTTATCTCCATTGCTTCCAGGAAGTTCAGTTTTAGGGTCTTATTTTCCAAATGCAAAATTTCGAAATTGTTGTCGAAGTCATGTCCGGTCTCCAACAAATGTTTTGCATATGTTGAATTATGAGCTTCGTTTACGTATGCTTTCTGGTGTTCTCCTATCCTAGTTCCAAATGATCTACCCGTTTGACCAACGTATACATATGGGCAAGTACCGCAGTTCAACTTATAGACTCCAGACTTTTTATCTTTTGCGACTCTATCTTTATTATTTTTTATTAAATTTCCTAATGAGTTTCTAGTCCTGAATGAAATATGGCAATTATTATTTTTCTTTAGATATCTTGCTACTTTTTCAGATTTATGTCCGATGTATGAAATCCACTTAGCCCGATTTTAGCCGAAATATTTATGGACTTCCTGGAAACTAAAATCAGAGAAAGCCCCTTTTACAAATTGTTCATTTATTGGTATCGTTACGTAGATGACATTTTAACCCTATTTATCGGTACCAAGAGACAACTCGCGATGTTTTTAGAATTCATAAATTCATTATCCCCCACAATAAATTTCACATATGAGGAGGAACAAAATAATAGTATTAATTTTCTTGACTTAAAAATCACGAAAATTAATAATAAACATGATTTTTCAATTTTTCGAAAACCAACATACACAGATCTCACAATTCATTCCTCCTCTAACCACCCATATGCTCAAAAACTGGCAGCTTATAATAGCATGATTTTTAGATTGATCAACATACCCATGACACATGAGAACTTTGATATAGAACTAAATACAATAAAGCAGATTGCATTTAACAATGGTTTCAATCCATCCGTCATTAACAAACTACTTAATCGAATGCAACTGAAAAAATCCATTTCACTTGTATATCCGACAATTTCACAAAATAATAAATATACTTCTCTTTCATACATCGGACATAAATCTGAAAAAGTAGCAAGATATCTAAAGAAAAATAATAATTGCCATATTTCATTCAGGACTAGAAACTCATTAGGAAATTTAATAAAAAATAATAAAGATAGAGTCGCAAACGATAAAAAGTCTGGAGTCTATAAGTTGAACTGCGGTACTTGCCCATATGTATACGTTGGTCAAACGGGTAGATCATTTGGAACTAGGATAGGAGAACACCAGAAAGCATACGTAAACGAAGCTCATAATTCAACATATGCAAAACATTTGTTGGAGACCGGACATGACTTCGACAACAATTTCGAAATTTTGCATTTGGAAAATAAGACCCTAAAACTGAACTTCCTGGAAGCAATGGAGATAAATAGGTACAATAAAAAACAGATTCTCCTCAACGACCAAACGGACCTGAATAAATCTCCCTTACTCAACCTTTCTTGAAACCCAGGAATTTCCATAATTTCTTGTATTTCGCACCATATTTTTTCATTTATTTTTTTTTCAACTATTTAAAGAACTGTGTCCCAAAAATGTAGTCAGTTACCATACTCACCTGATGAAGTCATGTTATCATGACGAAACAATTGTTGTGAAAATAAATATATAAAGCGGAAATAAGTTATTTTACTTTTTAATCATCAACTAAAAATGTACCTTATATATTAACTTGCCCATATTCGTGAAAGGTAATCTTTGGGTTTCGACAAGTGGAAATCAAAACAAGATGTGCGCATACTCGAACAGCGTTATTTAGGGACCATCGTTGCCAGATTGTGCGGAAGCCTAATACTAGATTTGAGTGATAGTATCTTGATTTATTCGAGATGGTTAATTCTGACTTGAAAATGAAGTACATAAAATAATGATCGAGTAATGTCATGAATTCTGCCGTGGGTTAGGTTAGTTTAGAACATTGCCAGTCCAAATCGGAAGAAATTTAATTTTGGGATGGTGAACTTTAATTTCGTCTCCTGATTTGTCTAGGTCCTAGGTGAGGTTAGTTGAATTTAGGACAGTATGGTGGTCAATGGAAGTGGAGCAGCTGGTTCAAAAGAAGAAGAAGGCATACGGAAAATGGCTGCATTCAAGCAAAGCAGAGGATCGAAGAGAATATGCAAGGTGTAACAGAGAAGTGAAGAGAGCAGTGGCAGGAAAAAAGAACGAAGCCTGGGAGAAAAAATGCGAAGAATTGGACAGATGCATGGGAGGAACCAGGGTAGCTGAGGCATGGAAAACGATCAAGAACCTCAAAAAAGACACTCAAAAAAATACAAGAATGAGTTTAATTGGTATGAAGGAATGGGAGAACTACTTCAAGACATTACTCATGGAAAACAGAAATGAGTTTGAGTTCATTAATGGAAACATCACGACATCTAGAAATACACCGGTTGGTGCGATAACGGTAGATGAAATAAGAGAAGCGCTACGTAGATCCAAGAATGGAAAAGCCGCAGGTCCCGGAAATATTCCCATTGAGCTGATTAAATATGGACCAGACATACTTTTGAAGAACATAGCTAAATTGTTCAATTTATGCCTAATGGAAGGTAACAAAGTACCAGAGGACTGGAACTTGGCACATATCATCCCAATATATAAGAAAGGAGATAAGAGGATGTGTAAAAACTATAGAGGAATTAGCATTATTAGTTCGATGGGAAGATTATACGGTAAAATACTCAAGCAAAGAATTGAAGGCAACATAGTGGAAATAGAAGAACAAAGCGGATTTCGAGCGGGAAGATCTTGCACTGACAACGTTTTTGTTCTACAACAAATATTGGAAAAAAGAAAATCGAGAAACCTCCCAACCCATCTGGTATTTGTGGATTTAGAGAAGGCATATGACACGGTCCCCTTGAGAAAGCTTTTCGAAATTTTGAAGAAGATAGGCCTTGCAGATGCGTATGTAAAGGCCATATGGAATTTGTATGCGGGTTCTAAAGGTGCTGTCAAAGTGGGAAATGTCATCTCGAACTCATTCTTTATAACAAAAGGATTGAAACAGGGATGTAGTCTCTCTCCAACACTTTTTAAAATATATCTTCAGGAAGTACTGAGCAACTGGACAAGGAAAATATCTGGGATGGGAATACGGATGTCCCAATACTGGTTGACGACATTGCTATTCGCGGACGATCAAGTGATAGTAGCTGGCGATGAAGTCGATGCAGACTATATGTTGAGGAAACTCATAGAAGAATACCACAGATATGGGTTGCAAGTAAACATGGAAAAAACGGAGTACCTCAAAATAGGAGAAGAAGCAGAAGACACAGACCTGGAAATCCATGAATTCAAGAGGTGTAAAGAGTTCAAATATCTGGGAACTATAATTTCTGAAGAAGGTACCACAAAACGAGACATTCATAACAGAACACAACAGGGCAAAAGAGCCACACGCATACTGAATTCACTGCTTTGGTCAAATAAGATCAGATTGGAAACAAAGATGACTATCTACAATGCTATCGTAGAACCGATTTTAACATATGGAAGTGAGTGTTGGCAGTTCTCAAATTCTGATAAAAAGAAAGTTGAAGTAGTCGAGATGGATTATCTGAGAAGAGCGTGCGGGATATCAAGGTTGGAACATGTGCCGAATGAAGTGATAAGAAGGAGAACAGGGAGAGTATTCACAAGCGCAGACAGAATAGAGTCGAGGCAGTTGTTGTGGTATGGCCACGTTAAAAGGATGAGCCCGATCAGATGGCCAAGGGTGGCGGAGGAATACGAACCGAAGAACAGACGGGAGAGAGGTAGACCGGGGAGAAGATGGATGGATGGGATTAGGGAGAATATGGAGGACAGAGCGATTTTAGAGGGGGAATGGAATGATAGGAACAGGTGGCGGTCGAAATGCGGGATGCGTCAGAGGATGTAGGATCCCCGCGATATATATATATATATCAAACCATATCGTAAAACGAAATAACGGTGTCGCATAATTGAAAAACTTACCACCTTTATCTCTGCTTCAAATAAAAATAGTGCAGAATTGCCCTCACTTATTCAGACATATTCCTTTTACGTTCAATGTACTTCAACGCACATTCTATACAACTCACGATACAATTTTTGTATTTGTATCATGATACAACTTATATAGAGGAAACCGAATTTTAAATAACAACATCCAGTGGCATCGGATTAATTTTACAGTCTGGCAACGTTGCTCCCTAAATGACACTGTTGGAGCATGCGCCGAGCTTGTTTTGATCTTCACTTGTCGAAACCCAAAGATTACCTCGTGAAATAAAGATAGATCATCTTGTTCCAACTGCAGTTTCATATTGTGAACACTAACATTGACTCATTACTTGCGAAACTCAATAACGTTTATGACCAAAGAGTATATGTACGAAACCAGATTGAGGAAACAAATGAAATAAGGAACTTGCTTCTCACCCAGGATTCACCACTCGATATGCTTCTCGTTGACGGCCCATCAAGTCATTGATTGACGTCAATAGGTGCTTTTTGAGAAGGGAAAACAGACTATATCTTAAAAAATTAAACAGAGTGCTTACCTTCACTGTACGATCCCATCCAGCAGATACAATGATGGGGTTGGAGTGATTGGGTGAGAACCTAACGCATGATACCCAATCGGAATGACCATCTTCCTGGATAGTATATTTGCACTCAGCAAGAGTATTCCACAATTTGATGGTTTTGTCTCGTGAACCAGACACAATCTGTCTGTTGTCAACAGAGAAAGCCACGCTCAAAACGTCCTATAAAAGAAAAAGAGGTCAGAATATGAACAATACAGCAGAACTACCAGATATAAATGGACCATGACATAACAATTAACCTAGAATATAATGTTGATAGAATGTGGAACATATTGCATGATTTATGTTTCTAATTCATTGGGCATAATAATTTCGTAGATAATTCTTGAAAGGCATCACACGTGGCTTTTCCTCCATAAATCATTCTTCTCTACGTACCCCTTAGGTCAAATTCAGCTCAACTGAGCCATCCACAATGATCCTACAGGATCAAATATGGCTCGTTCTTTGGGTTTCTTCAGTCGATGCATGATGACCAATATTATTAAAAAAAAAAAATCTTCTAGCTGTTTTGAAAGAGAATATTAGTGTATCTTAACAAATATACAATCCCTTCCCACCTTTGTATGATCCTCGAATCTCCTGGTAGATTTTCCAGCAGCCAAATCCCAAAGTCTGAGGGTTTTATCCCATGATCCAGAAAGGGCGTAGTTACCATCGCTGGATAAAACGACATCGGAAATGAAGTGAGAGTGACCGTGAAGACGCTTCTGGGGGATACCATACTGAGTTTCGTCACGTGTCAATTTCCATACAATCAGAGTCTTGTCTGAACAGAATGGAATATAAAGATATGTACACAGCAATCTCGAAAATATGTTTTCATTTAAAGAATTGAATATTTGAATTCGTGAAATATGGATAAAAAGTAATTCAATATCAAGTGATTAACCGCGTAAATGGAGATAGATAATTGGAATATTGTGTAACCTTACCTCTTGAAGATGACAAAATTATGTCAGGGTATTTGGGGTTCGTGGCGATTTGGGTAACCCAACCACTGTGCCCCAAAAGGGTGCCTTTCAGCTGAAGAGTTTCAGACATGTTAAATATATCACTTTTAACAGCAGACAACCGCCTTCGAGCAAACACAAACCGTAAAGAACTAAGTTCGAATCAAAGAGGGAGAAGGAAGAATAAGAAAGAATAGCAACTTGTAGTTTACGTCAACTGTCAATAGCAGAGACAGAGTAGAGTTTTAGAAAAATGATGGCCTCAATTTAATTTTTAAAGGTCCTTTAGATGTAATTTTCAAAAGGAATTCATTAAACTCGAAATTAAACAATATGCATGAAGGATTTTCGGAAACTTCGAAAAATAAAATTTTGTATATAGACAAGCCCAATGCCTTTTTTTGCGAAATCATCAAACGAATTTTACCCATGACTTTCGTAATGAAATATAAATCCTACTCTACAAAAATCGAGTCGTTTCTATCGGAAGTTGTTGTGTTTACGATAGGTCTCACCGCTGATAGTGAACAAAATAACTTCCTTAAGGATCTACTTAGAGACTTAATACTTGTATTGAAGGTTTGAAGTTCAATTACGGTTCGATTACTGAGGCCGAATTCGTGAAAAGGTGAAACTCACCCGATGATTCTCTAGATCAGGGGTTCCCAAGCTTTTTTTGGACAAGGGCCACTTTTGTATCTTTCTTGTTAGCAGGGACCACTATGTAGGCAAAATAAAAACACAATGACGACTGGCTCACCATCCGCTAAATTTGAAATCATTTCGCGGACCATATTTAGGCTTCTGCGGACCACTGGATGGGAACCACTGCTCTAGATGAAGGTTCCCATTCAAAAATTAATTATCCCAATATTTCCAAATATACAGAACAGCTTGAAGGTTCATGCGGAATTTCGTGAGGCCCATATGATTAATAAACCGCCAAAAAAATATGTTATATAGTACAGTCATTGTGTAAGGAACAATGGTATAGTATATTGGAAATATTATTGATAAAATTGAACGATCATCACGAATTTTGCACAAATGGATACCTCCATGATATTATCAGAAAAAAAAATTCATTTTTTCGTTTCGAATTTGAACTGAAGAACAATATGTATATTTGTCAGAATGAATTTCATTGCCTTTAACTCAAACACCTTATTTAGTTGAATTTTGAATATTTCTTAGTTATGAGGTCTATCCTAGTTGATTATAAAGATATCGGTATTCGCGAAATGAAGACACTAACCATATATCTTGTCTACCGAAACAGAATGTGTGGAATCGACTTAAGCTTTCATAGAAATCTTTGATTTGACAGTTCCATTCAAATTTTCCAAGGGTTTCCATTTCCATATCAGCTCATTGTTTGTGGTTATGTTTTACGAGGTGAAAAAACATTCAAAAAAAGTTCAAATATTATTGGCTCCAAGACTTGACCAGCTCCATTGAAAATTTTAATGCTGCACCAACAATAATTCTTCTCAAGATGTTAGTATTTCAAACCAAACCTGGTATCAATTAATCCTATGTCATAATATCATAATTCTATTTAAAAATGACCCGATTTATACGTTCATTTTTCAAGTTTTCAATTTCATCATGAATTTCAGGCAATATCACAAAAGTTTAGCTGCAGTTCTAGGGTTGTCCCTTTGTGGTATTTCTATCTACATCTTCCGAAAGTATTGGAAAAAAGATGAGGATGATATGAACGAGGACACAGTAATGAAAATTTCCAATCATACTCAGGTGGAAATGAAAGTTCCAACAGATCTAGTGAGAGAGATTATAGGTAGAGAAGGATGTAACATCAAACGGTTTTCAGAAATGTCTGGGGCCAGAATATTTTTCAGAGACTCACTCGGCCAGAGACTTTGTTGTATCAAAGGATCAGTCGAAGCTGTTCATATTGCCAAGGAGCTCATCCAGGAATTCATTGGTACGTGTTATGTACACATAGTGAAGCTCAAAAGAATCGCTGCTTATTGTAGGAACTCAAAAATTATTATGAGAATTCTTCAAAATAATCCTAGAAACCTAAGGAATTAATTTGAAGAAGTTTTTCTCAATTAATTAGGAATGTAGAATCAACTTTTGTATTGATATTACATGTTAAAACGGTATTCATTTACTATACAAAGTCACATTTGAAGAAATGTAGATACATATTTTCAAAGTTATCTTTAGAATTAACTCTGTAATTCTAAATGTTTCAATACGTGATTAGAGTATAATTCACTTTAAAATCTAATTTCAAGAAATAATAACATGCCCTTAATTTCCTAGAAATCTTCATTCTCAGCGGAAAATAGGTACATAAATAAATTCCATTGTTTTTAGAAAGCCAACCAGCTATTGAACATGATGAAGTGTTCATTCCTAGAGGAGTTACAGGTAAAATTATAGGTAGATGTGGGGATAATCTGAGTGAAATGAAAAATCTATCAGGTGCTAAAATCACTATAAGCCAAGAAGCAGGTGATTCTTCAGTTTCAAAAGTAACTTTCAAGGGTAAGTGTTTATTTGTATTATTCTATAAATAATTCGAAATTGAAATTTAATACTTTCAACTTGTTCAAATCTACAAAATGTCCGCTTTGTTATTTCACAAATGTCCGTAAGGAACAAAGTTGAAAAATTCAAAATCTCTATAAATGTTCTGATTGGTCTTAAAAGCTTCTAAGTCCTATAGTGAGTGGCTCTCATTGGCAATTCTAGTTTGTTGATTGGTTGTCCAGGAAATGTCAACCAAGAAATGAAGGAATAAAAAAGCTGTTAATGACACAGAATGAAGAAGTATTAATACTTCTCTATTCTGTGTTAATGATAACTAACTTAACCCTAGTCTGTTCTTCGGACAATGAAAGCATAGACAAATAATCTAATAATAAGATTAGTTTATCTATGAATGAAAGATTTTACTACTGAATGTTGTTTTTTTGCAGGTACGAAAGCCCAGATACTTGAAGCAAAGTCTCTGTTACTTGAAAAACTACAACAATGTAAAGAACTTGATTCAAAACTAGAATTGGCTTTGTCTAAGCGTGAGCCTAGAGCACCTCCAAAATCTGTATCAAATAATGAATCTATGGATAATTTGGCAAGCGGAACAGCAAAGAGGGAAAGATTATCTCCAGTTGTAGGTTAGATTTTCTGTTTTGCTCATGTCACTTAACTCCGCAGAAATTTGCCTACAATTTCTTCAAGTTCAGTTCAATATTATTTGAGTCTTTTTAGGATCTTCAGATTTGCCTTTTGAGGTGTACGTTTCAGCAATGGCCGATCCTTCCAAGTTCTGGATACAAATAGTTGGACCCAAAGCGACAGAATTGGATCAGTTAGTTGAGGAGATGACAGAATATTATAACGATAATTTAAAAAGAGAAAATCTCACACCAAATACCATTCATAAAGGGGATTTGGTTGCTGCTATTTTCAAATACGATAACAAATGGTGAGAGAAACGAGTTATTGATTGATATTTTTTGTGGTCTATGAGATTTATTATCCGATGCTTTCATTATTTGTTCCTATTGTTGATGGTTTTCCTTTTCAGGTACCGAGCTGAAGTTTTAAGTGTTGACGAAGTAAAAGCGGAAGCTGAATTATACTATGTTGATTATGGAGATACTGATTGTGTTTCATTCCGAAATATCCTAGAACTAAGAACAGATTTTTTGAGGTTGCATTTTCAAGCAATTGAATGTTACTTGGATAACGTTGGTAAGTTTATTTGTTACACTACTTTTCACCCTTTTTAATTTTTATGCTTCATCCCTGTAGAACCTGTTGATGGACAGTGGAGTGAAGATGCTATAGACAAATTTGAAGATTGGACCTACGTAGCCCAGTGGAAAAAACTTTCTGCCAAAATAAAAGGATACAGTAACAGAGAAAAGAAAAGAGCAGCAGGACGTGAAGGTTCTCCAGTACCTGGTATTGATTTATACGATTATAGTAGCGAGAAAGATATCAATATTGCCGAGGAATTAGTTAACCATGGATTTGCCATTTTCAAAACACAGTCAAGTGCCAGATCAAGTCGAGCTGCCAGTGTTAGTAGTAATGTTTCCAGTTGATTAGTAGTTTTTATTGAATAATGAATAAATCAGTTTTGTTTTTTATACTGTGGTTTTATTCTATCAAAATAGGTGTTGAGTTCATGACTGAGGAGAGGAAATGACAAATTATAAAACACAACAGTGTATGCCTTCAATACAAATTTTCAAAGAATAGAAGCAAAGATGAGAGACAAAGCTTATTCCTACCACTTAAATAAATGAGGTCCACAGGATCAATCTAGCATCTCTCTCTTTTGTAGTTGGGGTATTAGCTCTGTCTCTCTCTCTAGAGATATATTCGTTTCTGACGAGAGGATAGTCAGCCCAAGGAAATCCAATGTTGCCAAATGTACGCATAGAGATGAATACTTAACTCATATTTGAAAACCGATCAAAAATCGAACACTGTCCATAAAATAGAGTATGGTTAGTTTAATTTTGTTGTCTGGTTAGGTTAGGTTAGTTTAATTTACGACAATGCCAGTTTGAATTAGAAACGGAAATTTGGCGCGTTAACTGACCTAACCAAATTTCCGTTTCTGATTCAAACTGGTAAATTAAACTAACCTAACCTAACCAGACAACAAAATTAAACTTAACCATACTCTATTTTATGGACAGTGTTCGATTTTTGATCGGTTTTCAAATATGAGTTAAATATTCATCTCTATGCGTACATTTGGCAACATTGGATTTCCTTGGGCTGACTATCCTCTCGTAATTTACGAGAGGTATATGTCAGAAACATGCAGACTATTCTATGGCCCATGTATCGTATTCTATGAACAGACTTGTCCCACAACATTCATAGAATAAGTTTAACCATGCAAAAATTATTTTCCAGGGATGCATTGCTTTCAGAGTCACTAGAACTTCCTATGGATCAATGCATTAGATCTCCCATTTTCCTTGAATAAAATCTCTAATCGGGACAAATAGAATAGAGTTTTCATAAGGTTCTAGAAACTTATTCAATAGATGATTGTTCAAAAATTGATCACAGAATAAATAATATAGAACATATCTATCAAAAAAACTTCGAAATCCTTCGTATTCCTGTAATCGACTCGTCTTTTGTCAAATTTTCCGATAAATAACCGGATAGCCTTAAACAAATGCCAATGCAACAAGATTTCCGAAGAGAATAGTCGAAAAATCTAAAGGAGCGTTTTTTAAATTACTCTAGGCACGTCATATATCCTTTTTGTCAGAATCCAAGATGAAGACGGCAATCCCAAAACTGTTGCGACCGCCAATCAACACGATAATCAAGAAGATATCCGACGATCATGAAATAAACGTAAGTAAAACCGTCGAACCGTGAAAATAGAGTAAAAGGGAAATTTGAAATTTCCGCGCTGACCCACTTCTACGACACATCGTTTTTCCTATAAGCATGCGCACATGCACATCAGATCACCGCCATTTTGGAGTGTTTGTGGTATTGTGATTCAAGATATTTGTTAGAAAGCCTCTATGTCGAAATACACACCCAACTATATTAAAGTTCCCTTATAATTTATTTGTAACTTATTTTCATATTGAACAAGAAATCTATTATCATGGACGAGAAAGCGACATGCAAAGAGTTGGACCAATGGATTGAACAACTCAATAACTGCAAACAGTTATCCGAGAGCCAAGTAAAAACACTTTGTGATAAGGTAATTATTTTTAGTTTTCTTCATACAACGATACCATTCGAACTCATCCTTAAAATCCAAAATTTTCGTTGTGCACGATGTTTCAGACATATTTTTCGTTTTGTTGGACCTTTAACCGTGAGTCATTTAGGTCCTTTTTCGTTTTAAATATTACGTAGAAAACTAGTTTTGAAGGTTTCAGGATCAACTGATATCCTCTCATTTGATTAGTAATAGTAGTTTGGATTTTCGTTACTGATTAACTTTAGATGATGGCTGATAGTAGGCTGGGTTTAAGTTCATTGGTTCCTTCAATTGTTCATTGAGATTGAATCTGAAAGTCGATTACACTTGCTAATTGTTTCGTTTCGTGATTTATACTCTGAAATTTCATTTGTTTCATAATTTAAACTCTGAAATTTTACTTGTTTCATAATTTTAATGAAGGATTCCAGATTATCACTTCAGAAGAGTTGTTTCTTCATTACTGGAGACATGAATAATTACTACTTCGAAAGTTAGTCTTATCTGTTTCATGATTACACCATGCTATTTTTTCTTTGTATGAAAGCTTTTACTGGTTTGAAATATTGAGGTTAGTGTATTTAATGACTAATTCTTTGCAGGCGAAAGAAATTCTATCAAAAGAATCAAATGTCCAAGAAGTAAAATGTCCAGTAACAGTATGTGGAGACGTGCACGGTCAATTCCACGACTTAATGGAATTATTCAGAATAGGCGGAAGGAGCCCCGACACAAATTATCTTTTCATGGGTGATTACGTAGACCGTGGTTATTATTCAGTGGAAACAGTGACGCTTCTGGTGGCTCTTAAAGTGCGATATAAGGAACGGATAACAATCTTGAGAGGCAATCACGAATCTAGACAGATTACTCAGGTCTACGGTTTCTATGACGAGTGTTTAAGGAAATATGGAAACGCTAATGTTTGGAAGTTTTTCACAGACCTGTTCGATTATCTGCCACTTACTGCACTTGTCGATAGTCAAATTTTCTGTCTGCATGGAGGTTTGAGTCCCAGTATCGACACCCTGGACCACATTAGAGCTTTAGATCGTTTACAAGAAGTACGTTTTATATTTACATTGCGTATAATTGAGAGACCGGAGAAAAATTGAGAAAGTTAAATGATACTGAAAATATCCAAAAAGTTAGTTTCTTAACCTCTCCCTGAAATTTGCTTTTGAAATTACTATTTTAGGTTATTAGGTATTTATTTGTTTATTTTATTGTTCTAACTTTTTTAATTCTTCTGGATCCAACTTTTTGTTAACAGTTCATTATTATCAGAATTGCTTGAAATCTTATTCCTCCTTGTGTTGAATTTTTATTAACTCATTTTGTCAAAAATCTCTTGTTTAATCGGTAGTTCTTCTAATAAATTTTATTCTCATTTTTGGACACTGCACAGACCATTTGAACTATTGTAATCTTATCTCCATTTTATCTGTTCAAAATAATAAATCACAATTTTATCTTTCTCAATTGGATAAATTTGAATGAGCCTGGAAATGTTACAAATGGATTTTAATTTTTCAGGTCTTTTTTCAATCGCCAATGGCTTTAGTATTTTTAAATAATTGCCGTGACAAATTTTTTATTGGTTATGGATGTAAAATAAAATAAATAAAAAAATATTTTCTAAAGTGGAACTCGTTCAAGGTCATTTCAAGAATGCCTTATATCAGCTTAAAACTCAGGTTATATGTTGACCTGTGCAAAATTTCTGAATGAATAAGTAGCGGACAATGTCTGCATATGATTTAAAGCTATTTCCATCAGAATTGATAAAAGTTCACCAATAATATAATAAAATTAAAAAATACTCTAATTACTCCAAAAAACTTCTATGTCGATTTTTGCCCTAGGTACCCCACGAGGGTCCAATGTGCGACCTCCTTTGGTCCGACCCTGATGACCGTGGTGGTTGGGGCATCTCTCCAAGAGGGGCGGGGTACACCTTTGGGCAAGATATTTCTGAAACGTTTAATCATACCAACGGACTAACATTAGTATCGAGGGCCCATCAGCTGGTAATGGAAGGTTACAATTGGTGTCATGACAGGAATGTAGTGACCATCTTTTCCGCTCCGAACTACTGTTATAGGTGTGGTAACCAGGCTGCCATAATGGAGCTTGATGATGCTCTAAAGTATTCATTGTAAGTCTTTTTGTCGTATTCTATTTTTTACTCGTATTGCAGGGTTTAGTTCCGTGTGTTGTTTCGTCTGGCGGAGTTTATCAATTTCAAGACGGAGTAGACATGTTGCTTTATGTTCGTAGCAAGTGAATGCCACAAAAAATATATGAGGTTTGCTTGTATGTTTGAAAAATCAGTTGAAACCAGTAGTTAACTATACAGGGTGAGTCTTTGACCTTGCAGAATATTTTAACAGAAGATTCTTGAAGCTGAAAGAAACACATTTGTCCTCTACCATTTTTTCAGATTCGGCCTAGATAAAAAGATATAGGCATTATAAATTTTCATAATAGGCTAGCCGCCCCTGGAAACCTGAGCACTGAAGTTTTTCAAAGCCTAGGATATACCATTCAAATCTTCGAAATAAGCAACTCTGTTATGAAAACAAGCGTCAACTTACTTTTTACATTCCAGTTGGTGAAAAAAGTTGTATTTATAGTGCAATAAACAAGTTAGGTATTCCAAATTTCGTGGGCGATAAAAGTTGAATATTCTTCTCTTGGTTTCATTTTCGATAATGAGGAATTCATCTAGCTCATATTAGCTTTGAGATTCATCTTCAATTTGTAATTATTAATTTTCTTTGTTTATTTCATTTTCTCCAAGAATTATCAGATTCAGACGTAACCCATTCAAACTATCATTTTCATAAATAAATAAAACAGATGTACCTAATTTATCTATGAACGTACAAACGTTGCCAAATTGACGAACAGAAAGAAAGAACTCTTCCAAATCAAACAACACACAATATGCTTATTCTATGTATACACTTGTGAAGTCTATGATTCTGTACTGAACTATAAATCTATGATTCCATTCTCAACTTTTAGACGTGGCAACGCGGAAAAATTGAATTCTGTGAATTTTTTGAACAGAGTTGCAGTCAGCCAAAGTACCCAATTCTCGGAATTTCACAGATATTTTTTATTTTTGAATTTCAGATTACTCGAAAACGGCGCATCATACGGAAAAAAATAAGGAATACTTTTACTTTCCAAAATGGTCAAAAATTCGTCGAATAGCATTCAAATTATTTTTTAAAGTTTGATTCTTTGAACTTCTGGTATTTTTATGAAATGTTATGGTCATATTAAAGAAACTGGAGGATGTGGATGAAATTTTGTAATCCAGGAACATTCATCGTATCAATAAAAAACTATATTCCAAAAATCATCTCATTCGGTGAGATCGTTCGCGAGATATAATCGAAAATTAAATTTTTTTATGTATTTTCAACAGTCTGTATCTTACGAACCAAGCCGAATCGGAAAAAATGGTAAGGGAAAAAAGTGTTTCTTTTGGCTTCAGGAATCTTCTGTTAAAATATTCTGCAAGGTCAAAGACTCACCCTGTATGTGTATCCAATCTTAGCACCAGAAATAAAAAATTTATTGAAAGCTATCCAACATTTTCATACTGGAGTATTTCAAGTTGCACAACAAGGTATTTAAATGTCTTCTGTAGGCTTGTTTCTTGAGAATTTAAAAAAATAGGGAATTCCATAGGTTCGTCGTTTCGTTCAGAAGTTTTACTGAGGGGTTATTTGAGTTCTGCTTATTTTTTTTTTTTTTTCGAATTAATTATCACAAAGTAACGAACTCCTCTATCCATTATTTTTCAGTGAAATTTCAACACTATTCTTGATTTCTGTACTAGAAAATAGAAAATAGCATAACTGAATCTTCCAACAATGTTTATATACGTGAAATATTTCCAGTGTTAACAGAGAAAAAAAGTTTCTTCAAAATTCTCCAGGTCTTTGGAATTATTGAATTCACATAATATTTTCCCAAAGTAAATTCACATTTTGAAAAATACGTAATTACTACGACCTCTATGTAGAGATGACAACGTTGCGTAGTTATCTGACAGCAAAATGACTTTAACCTAAAATTTCAAAATATACACTGTGAAATGTGTCGGAATGTCATGGCCAACTGGGATAGTTTATAAAAGTGAATGGAGTATATGAAAGTTAATTCCGAACACCCCCTACAAACCTTTCTGAAAAAATTAGAATCAGTTCGACTACTGATAGTTAATTCTTGGATTTTCTCTTTCAGTTTACAATTCGATCCAGCCCCGAGGCGTGGAGAGCCTCACGTTACGCGCAGGACACCCGATTATTTCTTGTAATTCATGTATTTGTCAACTGCAATATCATTTTAAGCTGCTTAGGTATATCCTATTCGTTAACAAGTATATTGTACAAAAAAAAAATGGCGGAGGTCGAGCCTAGCTCCTCCCCCGAATCGATACAGCAAACCCCCCCATTTTCCTTTCAAAATAGACGAATGGTTCGGTGAAACAATTGAACGTTAAGAACATTTAAAAAAAATTGTGAAAATTGATCCTCCTTTGAATTGTTAGACTGAATTGTATATTGAAAACTGTTGACCATTTTTGAGAGGAACTTGATGGTGTTTATTAATATTGAAGATTGGTAAAAAAAATTTTTTAATTGCCATTGTACTGAAAGTTTTGGCGGACAGTGACCAAATTGCTGTAAACTAAATGGTAGGACATATGAATAAATGCATGTATTACCCCCCTCTAGTTATATACTCAGTGTTCAATATAAAGAGCATTTTTTCAATTTTTTTATTTCGTTTCAGACTCTGATTTATCGATGAATTTGACTCCTCTCCCCTTTGAAAAAAAAGTCGAAAAAATTGAATTTCTCGATTAAAGGTTCTTTTATTTTTTGTCTCCAAACGATTAGAAATTATTTATTAACTGTACTTTTGTTTGTTGAAATTCAAGCTTCTCTCCAAGGTTAATTTAATTGAATTTGGTTAACAAAAAGTGAAAGGTGGTAGATGCGTGAATTTTAATCTCTTAGACCGGTTATTTATCATGAATTTTGGAGCGAAGCCATATATTGTGTTTTGTGAAACTATCATTAAAAAAATTTTCACATTTCTCCTGCTTTTTCATTATTTACCGATTCCGATATTACGGCTGGATGTTTTTACAGTAAGATTGAACACTATTGTTGAAAAATCAATTTTTGATTTATAAATCAATCGACAAATACTGAAAGACTGTTATTCTGTTCAGACTAGGATGGTTATATTTTGTTGGAAATTTTTTATTGCGTGAAATGATGCACGATAATTTAATTTTAAGTTGAAGTTATTTTTGTAGACAAAAAATAAAGTTATTAATTCAGTCTCGAAGTTTGATTGATGAATAGAAAAATGGTCAAGTATAACTAGTGGCAACATAAAAAAAAACATTCTGACTACTCCTTTGTTTCCAAAAATAGAGCAACTTTGCAATTACTCTTCGATATGAAAGAACACTGTTAACTTTCTTCAATTGAGCTTTTGGCCACGCCTAGTTGATTAGTTCCATTTTGCCTTTACAGTTTTATGAGATTTGAGCAAGCTACAACTTTTGGAACATGCCTATTGGATTTTGCAATTGCTTAAAATTAGAACTCTTCGATATGGGAAAA
Organism: Myrrha octodecimguttata; assembly: GCA_958510865.1. NCBI lineage: Eukaryota > Metazoa > Arthropoda > Insecta > Coleoptera > Coccinellidae > Myrrha > Myrrha octodecimguttata. Next base: position 50,233,495 of record OY294062.1, on the reverse strand, counting down.
CACTGCATTTTTAACTTTCTTCAATTGACCAAACTTGCCCATGTGTCTGCAAACTTATGGCCACGCCCACTTGCTAAGCTCACTTTGACCACGCCCAATTACTAAGCTCACGTTTGACCACGCCTCTTCAGTCTTGTGGAATTTAAGCCACGACCAGTTCACTATGCAACTTTTGGAACACTCCCATTTGATTTTGCAATACCTTGAAATACGAACTCTTGGTTATTGAAAAAAACTGCATTGTTTACTTTCTTCAACGAACACGCCCAGTTGATGAGCTCACTTATGACCACGCGTCTTCAGTTTTACGAGATTTAAGCCACGTCGCTTTATTATGCAACCTTCTGGTCACTCCCCTTTCATTATGCAACGTTCTGAACTCGCCCTCTCGGTAATATTAACTTCGGAACACGCCCATTTGATTTTGCGAACCAACCTTTTCTCATGGTGCAACCTTTCGCCTCACATAAATGTTGATGCCTTATGTTCCTTTATACAAAGTTGGGAACCTTCTCTGTATTATTTTCTGTATGTATACTCTCGACTAGGGGCAGTTTCTGCCTTGAGGTGCACAACCACCATCATTTTTCTTGGGAGCATTAAAATTGAACTGCGTTAAAAAATTGCAGAAACGTCTGTATATCCCATCTGTGCGTGAACAATTTCAGCCGCATAATCAATTCAAGATTCATCGATGTCGCGAGGAGCTGAGAAACTAAGAAAGAAGCCGCAGTAAACCAATAATACGATATTCAATATACAGGTACGCTTAGATATCGCCAATTTGTTTGAGAATTTGCTGGCTACCAGCTCCTAAGAAATACCAGATAACCTAGAAATATTCATTCGAATCCCCTCTACACTTTTCGCCTATAATAGCTATATACAGGGGCTGCTATAAGAGCAGACTTCGGATGTTTAAGGCTAAGCTCAGTTTTGTTGAGAAAAATCAGACAATTACTATCTTTGTGGATATGTTAATAAACCTTCACTTAAATGCTACTTCTTTTACACACTGACCTGATGAAAAACATTTTCAGATCTTTTTCTGCCACGAGACAAAAGATCAACGTTTATTGGATAACCCTTGTACGTCATAGACGCGAGATAATCTTCACACGAAAGTGACGAAAGCGATCAGAAGAACCAAGTAAATGGAACTGTTTATTCGTCATAAACATGTATTTTCGTTATTTATCAATCCAGTCGATAATAGAGATCAAATCAAATTTATATTACTTCTCTTGTGTTGCAACCATTTGAAAATAATTCATAAACAAACTTAAGTCGGAGTCATTGTGAACATTTTCAGAAGATGAGCGATTTTAAAGTGAGTATACCTTAGAAATGTTTCCTCTGGGTTCGAATTTTTCATATCTTTTTTTATACCTATCTCCCGCATATTGCGAAATGCATTAAAAATCATTATGGTACTAATTCTAGATTATTTAGAAAACGTTCTTGGAATTGCTATATAATATACACCTTTAATAATTTATCGGATAAGTATTTTTTATAATAGATAATTTAAATCCAGAAGAAGTAATTTTTGTATTCTATCATCGAAAAATCCTGTTTGTTTTTCTATGACCTTTTAAATGGCCTCTTCTGAAGTATTTGTCAGGGTTTGGTTCAGAGTTCTCTTCAGAAGACCCAAGATGCCCAAATTCCCTTCCCAAAGGCCAAAATAGTCCACAAATATGCCCGTATGGCCTCTATGCTGAGCAACTTTCAGGAAGCGCGTTCACAGCTCCTAGATGTGAGAATAGACGTTCATGGCTTTATAGAATTCTACCATCTATTGGGCACAAACCCTTCCAGCAATTTACCCAAGGAAACATCGATTCAAAATGGGATGATGTCGAACCGGACCCAAATCAGGTAAGTCCCACTTAGTAAATTGACTTATCAAGCCTCAAAAACGTTTCTTTCACATAGCAAAACAATGTGTAACTACTCTCTAATCCACTTACACTTTCTGCGTCTAACGCACGTTTCGGAAACCAAGTTTCCTTTGTCAAAGACATATCGTTACTAACTATACATTGCAAGCGCACCTGTTGCACTAGTGAGAGAATGGTATACAGGGTGAGTCAGGTACATATTTGGAATATTGGGTTACTATAATGGGGGCGAGATCATTGTTTAGCAATCTGTCTTTTCTCCTGAACATATGTATACCTTCGAGAGTGTTTAGGTAAATTTTGCCCGAGCTTTTTAACAGCTTTACGGATTTTTGGGAAATAACGTTTGATAAAATTACGGATGAACTAAAATCGGGCATATACAGAGCCGGATCTAGGATTTCAGAGCCCGTGGCAAGTTATCGAAATGCGTCCTTTTCATTTTTTTTTCATTGACTTCATACTTTTCATGAATGATAGTATTTATTCTATTCCTAAGATATTTTACTATTATTATATTCTTTTGAGAACGAGCATTAGATTCTTAAGTATATCAAACAATATGTGTATAGAAATTACTTTAATCTCTCATGTATTTTATAAGGTAGTGAAGAGAACTCACAAACGTATTAATATACGATAATGAAGGTACAAAGAAAACAAAAAGGGAGCGAATAGAATAATTTATTCTCAAATTAATATATAAGCATTCAAAGCTTCAAAAAAACAATAAAGAAAAGTGTAAATGAAAAACTGAAATACATTAGAGAACACACATGCCAACAAAGGTCATATCGAACATTTTAATATTACTTTTTGTAATTCGCCATGATGTAAGGTCATTGAAATCAAATGGTTCAGGTTTAACCTCATTAAGTTCTGATTCCTCGTCGAAAGAATTTTCCTTGTCCGAATTATCCGAAATGGAATACTTTCTTACGATAGGCTCGGTACTTGAAAAAGTAGAAGGAAATTCCGCTACATGATGGGCTTCGCTAGTGGAACCACTTTTTGTTGACACAATACCCGCATCGTTCTTAAAGTAACTTGAGATATTACTAGTATTTTTTTAGGTCTAATAATTTTTTATCCCTGATCTTCCGAGATTACGATCGTGATAGTTTCTTGGGTGGCATTTCAGTTGGTTATATCAACCAAAAATTATATAAGATTCTGAAAATGCATTGACGTCGAATCGGAATGTTTTGCGCGCTCGTTTATATTCATGTCTGAATTGTCTCAATGCTCGACAAATGTCAGGAGGACAGAAAAAGGTTTCATGTTTCAGTGAAACTCAAGAATCATACTATTCATTTGATCGACATTTGATCCTCTTTCTGTAGTACCCATAGCTAAGAAGCTGATTAATGAAATACTAGAGATATACGATAAATTTATCGTATTCTTCTCTACATTTTAATTTTTTTGTAACTTCTTGTACATATGAAAACTTGTGTAATTATGGTACAACGCAATTTTAATTGAATCTGTATACTTTGGGATCTCGCAAATAAAATACGAATATAATTTGACCGAGCGCCCAAAAATCCTCAACTAAAAATTGAATTATTCAAACATACCTGATTGAAATTTTTTAACTTTTTCCAGCACGAGTAATTTCCCGGCCCGCTTGCACGATCACGTTATTTGCGATATTGCACATAATATAAAATATAATGATAATTTCCTGTTCCTGGTTCCTATTTTTCTTATTGATGCCATCAACTGCGCCGCTGCCTGGAAGTACCCCACATACGAGAAAAAAAGTAGTATTAATAAGACTGGGGTGATTTCATCAAGCCTATCGGTATAGTAAACGTTTTCGAAATACATTACCCTTATCGAAGCCGGTGTGATGAACGATTCGGCGAATAATGTGGACGGTCTGAATCTCTTTGTCATGCCGTCAAGAAACCGACTCTAGACGGAGCGCTGCCGCGGCTAGCTCTCTGAACTTGCCGCTAATTGGGGTCTTCAGTGTTCGAATAACAAACATCTGGACGCGATCGGGAATCGTAGGGCGACCGACAAGTGTAAATTTATCATCTGTTAATTTATTGGTAACTACTTGTCGCCGCATGTTGTACAACAGGTGCATGCGTTATAGCACCGCTCTGAAATATAAATGGACTTTGAAGTGAAAAAAAATCATAATTTTGCGCCCCTAGTTGGTTGGCGCCCGTGGCAAATGCCTCCCTCGCCACGCCCTAGATCCGGCTCTGGGCATATACGAAATCCAGACTGCGACAAATCTTACATCGGACAAACAGCGAGGAACATCAACACGAGATTCAAGGAGTACATGAGCCATATCCGTAACAACCATCCTGACAAATCGGCGGTCGCGAATCACGTTTTAACAACCGGTCATTTAATTCCAGAAAAATCCTTAAAGCTGTTAAAAAGCTCGGGCAAAATTTACCTAAAAACTCTCGAAGGTATACATATGTTCAGGAGAAAAGACAGATTGCTAAACAATGATCTCACCCCCATTAGTAACCCATTTATTCCAAATATTCACCTGACCCACCCTTGATAGCCCAGCACTACACTATTGACCTTAACAACCCTTTCCCATTGGTCCTGTATACCATCCTCCCACTAGTGCAACAGGTGCGCTTGCAATGTAGTTAGTAACGATATGTCCTTGACAAAGGAAACTTGGTTTCCGAAACGTGCGTTAGACGCAGAAAGTGTAAGTGGGTTAGAGAGTAGTTACACACTGTTTTGCTATCAGTATTCTATCCACAGTGAACTCCAAATAGTTATGTTCCTTTCACAGATGAGGTGGAATCCATTTGATTTTCCTAGTGAAAAAACAGACTTTGTACAAGGAATACACACGATTTGTGGAGCTGGGGACCCTAAAATAAAACTAGGTTTGGCAATTCACGTTTATTCCTGTAATCATTCTATGGTTAACCGAGCCTTCTATAGCTCCGATGGAGATTTCTTGATAGGTAATAAATGTTAATGTGGCAACTGTGTATACTCATTGTTTGAGAATCAACTAAACAGTTTTTCTGCACCTAGATTTATGAAAATTCTGTTTTTGCCTATTTCAAAACTAAATGAATGAAAACTTGTCGATTAGTTAGAAACAAGATAAATTTTGATATTTTCTCCTGAATGCGATGTTGTCAAATTTAATTTTTTTCGTGGTAAATAGGATTTTGAAGCAGGTGCATCAGTGTTGCGAAATTAATCAAAACTTCCTTCATTTCAGTTCCGCAACATGGAACACTGCTCATAAAGACAGAATTCGGAAGGCTACAGGTGTCGCCAAACGAAATATGCGTTATTCAGCAAGGAATGCGTTGTCAAGTCTTGGTTTCCGAACCTTGCAGAGGGTATATCCTGGAAGTTTTCGGAAGACATTTCACCCTCCCAGACTTGGGTCCTATTGGCGCTAACGGCTTGGCAAACCCCAGAGATTTCTTGACGCCAGTGGCGTACTTCGAAGATTTAAAAGAGGAATTTGAGATTGTGGCTAAATATCAGGGTAAACTGTTCGTTTGCCTTCAGGATCACAGTCCTTTCGATGTGGTAGCATGGCATGGAAATTATGTGCCTTATAAGTACGATTTGAGAAATTTTATGGTCATCAATTCTGTTTCGTTTGATCATTGCGTAAGTTTTCATCTGTATCATTCTAAAAATATATGTTGACTGAATCGCCTCTGTTTATATTGTGTGGTACGACTATTCTGTCACGTAGTAGATTCAGAGCATCCAACTCTACCACTCTTCATTTCTAGGACCCCTCAATATTCACCGTCCTAACATGCCAATCAGAAAAACCCGGAACTGCAATAGCCGACTTCGTTATTTTCCCTCCTAGATGGTCAGTACAAGAACATACATTCAGACCTCCTTATTACCATAGAAACTGTATGTCAGAGTTCATGGGGTTGATACACGGCAAGTACGAAGCTAAAGAAGGTGGCTTCATGCCAGGGGGCGCCACCCTACACAGCATAATGACGCCGCACGGCCCTGATGTCAACTGCTTCGATAAAGCCAGCAAGGAAGATCTTAAACCGTCCAGAGTAGCTGAAGAATCTCAGGTAAGTACAAACATTTAAATAAATAATAGAATATTGAAAATAAAATTTATAAGAGCAAGGAAAATACATTCACTTTTATTGGGAACTTCTGCGAAGATGCCAGCGCCCTAACGGATAAATTTGGAACCTGTCCAAGCTAGTAGTTTTATGTAAACAAACCTTAGAAATGTGGTGGAGAACGAATATTTATTAAGCAGAGCTTGAATATTTAAAGAAATTATCATAATTTTGTGCAAGATTTCTTGAGAAGGAACTTCTAGTTTGGATCACGATATAAAATCGTACTTTGAATCGTTCCTGGAGGATAATTTCGTTGTTATTTTAGTGGATGTTGCTTGGTGGATCAAAATGAACCAATATCTAAGTTTACTTGAATTTCTGGTAAAATAGGCACCTCAATAAGTAATTTAAGGACTCTTTTTTATGTGAAGAAGTGCTGAATGCAGGCTATATTATGTGGTAAATCTAGAATCAGTCCAAATGATATGACTTGTTCTTTGTTTACAAACGAGGGAATCAATAAAATGAAAACAGATTTTCTGCTCAAGTTCTTTTGCATCGTATTTCTGAATAAAAGGAAACAGATTGACGTATAATTGATTCCATTTTCATATTACAGCAGCTTAAGATGCACATGTAAAATGAAAAATGTCACAGTTGGTTCAACCTACCTATAAATAGAAATGAAAAGTATTAATGTATTTATATGAATAACTTCAGCTATTATCAACTCTAGCAGTATATCTAGTTTCTGTCAGGTTTTCAACCAGATCACTCTTTTAGAATATGATTTTGTGTAGTATGTGAATTAGGTAGCTGCAGAGGTGCTCGGTAGTTTCTCTGCAGCATTTTTCTTCAAAATTCTTTTATTTTCATTTACACCTGAAAACATCAGGACATGAAGTTGTTTCGAAATGAATACATTGTAGGTAATTTACTTTTATGAAAATAAACATCTTCAGATAAAAGCAGTGAGCATACTTTCATGTATTTCGTGTCCTGTTTTCCAATCTTCAATTTCTAAAGCTATGCCTTTCTTTTATCATTGAGTTCTCTGCCAAATGCTATTTGCAAATTAACTTTACTTTCATTTGGCTTTGGAAAAAATGAAAACTAGAGGCACTAGACGATCCTTTCTTCTTTGACCATGAATAACATTGAGTTGAGGCACACAACAATAGTCTTTTCGGGAGGATGCCATTTCGAATTATTACAATCGGAAAGAAAGGAATCGATTGATGAATATTACAAACACTTTCGGTATACAAAAATTTCAACTCTGAGAACAACACAAAATCTCGAAAATGAACTTCAAAAGTAAGCAAATTACGTTAGAATAACAGGCACGTCGAAAAACTACTAGCTTGGAAGTGTTCGGATTTCAATCGCCAGAGGGCGTATCGCTTAGCAGTAGTTGCGAATAGTCAGAGTCGGCCATTAATGTTTGACACATTCCACTCCGTATTAAGGGTCAGTATTGGGAACTTCTGCGAAGATGCCAGCGCCCTAACGGATAAATTTTGAACCTGTCCAAGCTAGTAGTTTTATGTAAACAAACCTTAGAAATGTGGTGGAGAACGAATATTTATTAAGCAGAGCTTGAATATTTAAAGAAATTATTATAGTTTTGTGTAAGATTTCTTGAGAAGGAACTTTTCGTTTGGATCACGATATAAAATCGTACTTTAAATCGTTCCTGGAGGAAAATTTCGGTGTTATTTTAGTGTATGTTGCTTAGTGGATCAAAACAAACCAATATCTAAGTTTACTTGAATTTCTGGAAAAATAGGCACCTCAATAAGTAATTTAAGGACTCTTATTTATGTGAAGAAGTGCTGAATGCAGGCTATATTATGTGGTAAATCTAGAATCAGTCCAAATGATATGACTTGTTCCTTGTTTACAAACGAAGGAATCAACAAAATGAAAACAGATTTTCTGCTTTAGTTCTTTTGCGTCGTATTTCTAAAGAAAAGGAAACAGATAGACATATAATTGATTTCATTTTTATATTACAGCAGCTCAAGATACACATACAAAATGAAAAATGTCACAGCCGGTTCAACCTACCTATATAAGGAAATGAAAAGTATTGATGTATTTATATGAGTAACTTCAGCTATTATCAACTCTAACAGTATATTTAGTTTTTGTCAGATTTTCAACCAGATCACTCTTTTAGAATATGATTTTGTGTAGTATGTGAATTAGGTAGCTGCAGAAGTGCTCGGTAGTTTCTCTTCAGCATTTTCCTTCAAAATTCTCTCATTTTTATTTACACCTGAAAACATCATGACATGAAGTTGTTTCGAAATAAATACATTGTAGGAAATTTACCTTTATGAAAATAAACATCTTCAGAGAAATGCAGTGAACATACTTTCATGTATTTCGTGATCTGTTTTCCAATCTTCAATTTCTAAAGCTAGGCCTTCTTCTATCATTGAGTTCCCTGCCCAATGCTGTTTCCAAATTAACTTTAATTCCATTTGGCTTTGGAAAAAATGAAAACTAGAGGCACTAGATGATCCTTTCTTCTTTGACTATGAATAACATTGAGTTGAGGCACACAACAATAGTCATTTCGGGAGGATGCCATTCCGAATTAATACGATCGAAATTTTTAATCGGAAAGAAAGGAATCGATTGATGAATATTACAAACACTTTCGGTATTCCAAAATTTCAACTCGGAGAACAACACAAAAGGTCGAAAATGAACTCCAAAAGTGAGCAAATTACGTTAGAATAACAGGCACGTCAAAAAACTACTAGCTTGGAAGTGTTCGAATTTCTATCACCAGAGGGCGTATCGCTTAGCAGTAGTTGAGAATTATAAAACTATTTTGCCAGATAAGTCCTGAAATTTGGTTCAAAAACGAGTCAACTGCTTTCTGTGGTTGAAATGAGTTTTATCAATGATCTAATAATGTATGCATTGTATGAAGATGTCTTTATACAATGATATATGTGTATTATTAGATCATTGAGTTCTATAATACCAGCCCTAAAAAAGGTGAGGTTAAAGCGAGATTCTTTTCAGACTACTAACCCCTCCGACCAATCCTCTGGTTGGGAAAGGTTTTATCAAAAAACTGACAGCAGCAATATGAGGATTCTTTTTGTGGGGTCACTTAAAACCTAAAATGTATGCCAAAGAATGCTTTTTTGTGTGAATTAAGAAGTTTGAGCAGAACATAATCATTTGATAGATTTTAAAGCTAAAAAAAAAAAACTGAAATATCCTACAATTTTTAATTATCTGTTTCAAGTTATAACAAATGGAATTTTTTCAGGGTTTCATGTTTGAAAGCTGCCTGGGTTTAGCTGTAACAGAATGGGGGGCCAAAACGTGTCAAAAACTCGACACAAACTATTACAAATGTTGGGAAGGATTGAAAAAAAATTTCACAGCCATCAAAAAATGAACATGTAAACTTTCACTAATAAAATATATTATATGACACAGACTGGTTCAAATTTCGATTAACCCAGTTTTTTAATTTTCAAGAACATTTCCATATGAACAAGAACAAAATTAACATAGGCACAAGAAATTTAGAAAATCGGCAGTTTTAAATACTGAAAAATCATACACAACTAAATCTATAACAATGATCCTTATCATAAAGAAAACTTAATATTTTTATTATTTTTTTACTTAACGACAAGGATGGAAAATTCGTAAAAATATTTAGTTAAGTTATAAATAAATTCAGAACCTTAAGTCAATGAACATTCAAGAATTATGTAACAGCAGATTCGGCCAAAAAGACTTCCCTTATCTCTCGTTATATAGCTTGAGCATCCATGTCCATGGCTTGAGGCTCCGGTTCTTCATCGTTATAAATATTTTCCGCCATTTGCCAAACCTGCATAATATTATCTTCTGATACAGAACATATAACCCAAGGCTCATTGGGATTCCAACTGAAATCTAAACAGAAAAATAAACATTTAATCCAAATTTTTCCCAATGGACTTCTGCATGGACCTATTCTAGTCCCAAAAAAATCCAAGTCCATTCTATCTTACCTGATATTTTGGCAGTATGTCCACCATGAATGAATAAGAGTTCTGGGGGACCGTCCTCGCAGTCCTCAGGACTCTGTTCTTCTCCAATTTTACTGAGATCCCACACATGTAACCTTCTGTCTGTTCCTGAAGAAGCCAAGATGGTTTCATTGTGCGGGGACCATTGAACCTGGAAAATTTCATCCTTGTGAGACTCAAAGCTGTGAAGCTTCAGTTTGAGGTTTCGGAGATCCCAAAGAGCCACGGTTTTGTCTGCACTTCCAGTAGATAGGATGAATTCCGAATATGGGTTGAAACTGAGGCAATTAACCTATAAAGACGAGAAAGAAGGTTAAAAATTCATATCTGTAAATTTACTAAATACAGATTTGAGATCAACTCACCTCGGCAGTATGTGCGTCTACTGTATGGCTTGGTTTAGTTGTATGTCCAGCCCTAGTATCCCAAATCATCAACTTTTGATCGTCAGCTACGGACCCAAAAAGACTTTCATGCAGAAGATGCCAAGCAACATCTTCTACTACAGCCGTGTGTCCAGTAAAAATGGTTTTTGCATCGATAACACGATTCTCTTTAGGAGTAGCATTGATATCCCACAAGCAGATCGTGTGATCATCACTAGCAGATAGCAAATAGCCATTTAAGTTTGGATTCCACGATAGACCGTAACCTTCTTTTTGGTGTCCTCTAAGCCGAAGATCAGGGTGGCATTCCCCATTAGGATCGGGTTTACTTGGGTGTTTAGTATAATCAAATACTGAAACAAAATATAGATTAGTATAATCATCCAAATTTAAAACATTCTCACGTACCTAGTACATCACTTGAAGGGGTTTTGGTTGCGATAACGCAGGGATTTTGAGGCATGAACCTTGCTCTATTTACTTCACCCTCATGATTGATCTTGATTTCAATGTCGATCTTACCAGAAACTGAACCAAAACCACCAAATTCTCCTTTTTCGTTATCATAATGGGAAGCATCAAATTGAGCATCTTCGTTTGGTAGTTGAACACTGGCTATCAAGAGGTGGTTCTGTTCGTCTGATGTGTGTGTGCCAAGAATGAGTCTATGAATGGAATGGTCTTTGCCTTCAGGTCTTGTGACATCAGGAAGCCATTGGGCAGTTAACGATGGCCATTCCAAGGCATGTGTCATTACCAAATCGTACAGGAATGGAGTGTTCTTCTTCCATATTTTATATTCTTCGTTGATGACCCTTTCTTCTACCGCATCATCGAAGCCTTCTGTGGATTTTGAAACATGGAATTAGCAAATACAGTAAGATACATGCACAGATATCAGTATATTTAAGAATTTTTGAACTGAACCTACCTGATTCTCCCTTATCACCCATTATGTTAAAAATGACACCACCAACTACGAAAATCTAAACTACGCTAAAATTAAGATCTAATTTATGATAAAACGGGAGTTTCTTTCTATACAATCTTACGAGAATAACAATGAAGTCGTTGCGTCTCCCGCCATTCTTTCACCGGCCATCAAATTAAAAAACCATTAGATCAGTGTTGCCAATGCTAACATCGCAATGTAAATATGTGGTTACCAACGCAAGGATCCTCGTCTAGTAGTTCAAGCACAGTATAGAAACTACTAGTAGTAGTTTCTATACTGGTGGTTCAAGTTGATCTGTGGTAGAACATAGAAAAAAAATTCCACCAACGGTCAACGGAAATGATTATTTATAATTACCACAGAATAGAGAAGTATTACTTCTCTATTCTGTGTAATTACTTTATTTTTAAATCAATGTTTATTATATTTGTATTCTGTGGTTTATTATATGAAGTTGAACGCTTAGAATAGCTGATTGTTGTCAGCATATTAGGATATATATTTTCTTCTCGAGTAGAATCCATCTCTTTGAATAATGGCCCAACAGTATAATGTCAATGCCAATGTTGGGAATTTTTATCTGGATAACTTTGGAACCGATGATTTATCAATTTACACCCTCACGAGATCTCGAAGGAAATTACAAGCTGTAAAAGAGGATATAGAACTGATAGAAATACCAATAAAACCAGACCAGACAGAGAACCACGAAATAGCGATAGAGCGGGTGAGTATTCCTACCAAATCATCATATTGAATATCATTATCAACTCCTTCAAGGTTGAAGATTCTCGGAAGCTGAGAAAAGTAAAGAGTGGTACCGTATATACTGAGTCATCTAGAACTTGCGAAGACTGTGGAAAAGTACTGGCATCTGCAGCAAGTTTATATGTCCACTTAAAATCTCATTCATCGAACAAGCCATATATTTGTAGCGAGTGCGGAGCTAATTTTACAAGAAAGTACTACTTAGAGGTGACTTAATAGAATTTTAATCAATTAAAATAATATCTCTCCATGTTTTAGGTTCATTATAGAACACACACAGGCGAGAAACCTTTCAAGTGTGATATATGTGATAAGTTCTTCACACAAAAGTCCAGTCTGAATACTCACAAGAGAAATCATACTGGTGAGAAACCTTATCAGTGCGCTATTTGCGATAAGGCTTTCTCAGCACAAAGCTATCTAGTATCCCATCATTTTACGCACTACCCAAAAGCTAATGGAGTATTTACATGTTCAAGTTGTGATCTCCATTTTGAAAATAGAACTCAATTTGCCGATCATATTCGAACACATGCTAAACCTCTCGACTTCCAGTGTGAGTACTGTCCAAGGATGTTTGCCAAAGAATGTCATTTGATAAGACATAAAAATGGAATACACGGCAAAGCAAGTTAAAATATGAGCACTCAGAGTATTGAAAAATCATTTTATGAAGCCAGTTTTGATAAATTTCTAGTTTTTTTTTTTAATTCTACTAACTTTTTTTAAGTCATGTGTTTGCATGGAATCGATCTAAGGATTAATCAACAGTATTTGGATAAGAATAAGTTTTTCTAAACTCACTGTTTCCTACAGTTCATTCTCTTCAAACCAATGTTAATTATTTTTTTTTATTTCATCTCATAATCTATCAGTTTTGATGTTTATTGAACTTTTTTCTTGTATAAATTTCTCTATTTCGTTATTTGTTTTGAAATATAAATAACTTATTGCAGTTTTTCTACTCAATATCAGCCCAAATGGTTAATTTTCGAATTTTGAGCCAAAAATAGTGTTCTCTAGCTTTCAAAGTATAATACTGGGAATATCGAAATTTTTATAGTAGGTTTAGAGCTAAAGTAGCTCTTTTTATTGATATTTTCCTGTATTATGAGAAAATAAGTTCAACTTGGCTCGAAAGAATTTTGACAAATTTGTTAATTTTGCCATGGAATTGCTGAATTTCAATTTCATACGATTCAACAACTTTTCACGAAAAAAACAAATCCTTCCAAATATAAACTTTATTCTCGAATACAAGACGAAATATGATAAAAACTCCAATCATAAAAAAAATAATTATACACAAATAATAAACCTTGCATAAATAGAACAGAGTAAACGTAAATTAACTCAAGTTAATAAATAATTTACCTAATTTTATTACTCATGCACCTTCATAACACAAAAAAATATTTAAACCTTATTTAACCAAGCTGGTATAAAACTCGTATCAGTCCAAAAAGTACGAATCGAACAAGATTTAACGAATAAATGTACAAAAACATCCAAGGAACGTTCTGTTCCCTCGAATTTTCTTCTGGAAAACTTTATGTCAAACAATTTACGCTTAAGAACTAGATCAATTGTACTATACAAAATTATTGAGGTTAGAGCAGAAATTCAGGGACTTCTGTTTATCGAATGTTCTATTATTTCGTTTAAACACCTTCCGAACTCTTCGATTATTTCCCTAGCAGTCGTTTCTTCGTCTTGCGAGTTTTCAGTTCCCTTATCGGCTACCGATAACAAACACTGGCAAGTTGCTTCGATCACATCGTCATTTATAAAACTTACTGCCTGTCGACTGAAAAGAAAAAAACATTTAAGTTTTGAGGTTGCACTCAAACCTTAACAGATTGAACGAGAGAGATTTTACTTCTTTCGATATACAAGCGCCTTAAAATGTGGAAAACAATCATATTAATTAAGATAATGAAGATTTTTTGAACAAAAAAGCATGAAGTAAAATCATTAGTCGCGTGACTTTCAACGCGAATCACAGCGGTAGACGTCATAGTGTGCAACACCAACACAGTCCGTCATTTTTAACTCACTTTTCAACACAATCAGATCGATTCTGTTTGCAAATAGCAATATTGCTAGGAAGAAGATATTGCTATAATAACAAGATTGGAATTATTGGTATTCTGATCAACGATTTTGAGCAATATGATCAGTCACTTTAACAAGAATCTTGCTATCTAAGCAACTAGTGTTGGGAATAATCGAGTACTTTCAATAATCGAGTACTCGATGTTCGAGCGATCCCAATAATCGAGCGATTACTCGAGTGATTTTTCGCTCGATCCCCCACCCTCTTCCAGTCCAAGCGGCAAGCTAACGAGTGACGGTTATCTTGTGTACGCAAGTCACAACTCAACCGTTGATTCCACAGATCAACCAGATAAACCACTCGCGTCATTTACTTAGGAAATCTATGTCAACGCAGATATGACCCTGAATCGAGCTAATCAGAATTTTAGCTTGCGTTTGGGGTGCTTTGGGGTGCCAATCAGATTGCAGGAATAGGATTACGTCACTCTCGCCGTTTTCGGACTCGCTTGAAGAGGTTATAAACATGTAAACAAACTGAAATGAATTTTTCATCCTATTAATTGATGAATAATTTCGTATCTGTTCCATTTAAGAATATAATCCAAACAGTTTTTTACAACCAAATCAATTGTTTAGTCATCTTTGAGGTTCTATTTTATGATGACAGTCCTCATTATATGTTTTAATTATACAACAAGAATTGGAATCGAACTTAGGTGGACTCATTCATAATGTTCATTTTATATGATATAAAGGAATCGCAACTGAAGTAAAAGCATTACAACCTCCATTATTCAATTAAAACGATGGGATGTCTAATAAAATTGTATATGATTGCACAAACACTAGGATTGGAATCGAACAAAGTTGGTCTATTCATAATTTGATTTTATATTGAAATGAATCTCATTTGATGTGAAACTACAAAGATTCTCTGATTAAGGTAAACGGGTTTTCCATAACATTTTTCCAACATTTTCATTTACTCCAACCGAGTTCTTCTTCAGGAGATTAAGGTGTGACAAAACACTCGCATTAGTGTTGGAAATTTGCTTTTCAAATGGTTTCATCGAAAAAATCTTAGTCTGATATTGATTTTGTGATTCCTGAATCCCGACAAATCCGTTTTTACATTTCGATTTTAGATATTCCAAAATCAAGTATTCAATTTGACAGCTGTTTCGAGGAAGAAGAAAGTGTGGTTATGTCTGTTATATTTCTCAAGGTCGGAGAGACGCGATTCCCGCAAACGATGAAGTGATTTGTCTTGTTGGTCTGTGGTTGATTCATTCGCGGCCAAACGTTCAGTCAGGGGGGTGAAACTCCTAGTGGAATATGGGAAGCAATTTTCTGTGACTGTCCACTCGAGATTAAGGGAGATAGAAGATATGAAAGTATAGCTTTCTCCGTCGGGACTGGATGATCCGAAATGACCGAAATGACATTTGACTTATAGTATATTTGCCGGTAAAATAAAAATGGAGTTGTTTACTGAGGGAACTGGCTAGATAAGCTAATAGTTCGTAAATTTTCTATACAGTTTTTTGTATTCTTTACTCGTTTAACTCCTGTAATAATATTTGAAAAATCAAGGAAACCTTCCACGATCAAACTTAAGTTCACATGAAAGTTTTCCTTAGATGAAAATCCATACGAGTAATGTCAAAGGTTTGTGATAATATCACATGGTCTCAAAAAAACCTGCATTTTCTCGATTTTGCTACGAATCCTTCTAGATTTTTAACCTGGTAACAAGGCTTCAATATTGATGCAATTCCCGAATATGTTCTGAATGATCATGTAGATATGAATCGTATGATTTGAGTTCCGAAGACAGCTATAATAGTTCCAGTAATGACTCTGAGAAAATCATTGATGCCTTCAACATCTGATCAACCTTCAGTAGAAAGGCCTGATACAACAAGCTTTGCTTCTAGTGCTGAAGTTGCCAAAATTATATAGGTAAATGAAAATTCCTTTTTAGTTGAAAATAAACCTGTATTTTTAGGAAAATTAGGATTCTCAATCATATTTGTCCGTTGAGCAGCAGTTCTTATACCAAATTCATAGAGAACCGTATCTTTCAAATTATTCAAACTCAAAATGAATAGTAGGCAAAAAAATTAAAATTGTTTATAGAAATCGCCTCTGCGTTAACAGAGTTGTACATACTTTTCAAAGTTTGTAACGCTGTATTGATGCAGTAACGCAGGAGCAATTTGTTTCCATTACCAATAGTTTTCATTATTCTCACTTGTATTTCTAATGTAGGAAAGCCTACCAATATTTCATAGCAACATTTTTCACTTTGAAAAAAAAAGGATTTCCTGAAGTTTTCAATTTTGAATTAATTTGAATATTTGATTTCTAGGTTTTCACCAGTTGCTCCAGGATCCAAGGATTAAATAAAGTGGATTCAGCAACCCTTTGCTGGAAGACTCTTTTGGACATATCCTTGAATGCTAATATTGTTATTATTCTTTCAACTTTTCAACATATCATTTCGTTAATGTTAATAGTTAATGAATTGCAAATGACCTTTTGGTTATTTCTTTATATAATATTGGTAGATTCTGTATAATTAAACAGAAGAAATAAATGAAGAATCGTAATATAATTAACACATATTACATAGGTATGTAATTGAGTTCACTTCATGTCGGTTTGGTTTTCATGACTGAAAAAGAGTAAAATTCCATTTGAAAACATAAAATGTAGTATGAAGTTAATTTCTATTACCTTCGATCTTATACCTAGCTCTAACAGTTAATTCAAATATTCCCGCCACAAACAAAATACTTTCAACTCTGCATGTTAGGGTCGCTAGTGAGCTTTCCATCCAAAATTAGTTCCCCATCTGGCCGTTGGTGTCGCCAGTGAATGTCCATCTAAGATGGCCGCCACTTTGTTTCCACAGATTAGTAGGGAGTTTACACTTCTTATATATTTGTATTCTATGCGTTCAGTGAGGGAGTTTTATTATTTAATCTTCGTTTTTTAACATTTTAGATATGTTTGAGCTTTTAGACTGAGCACCTCACCACAAGCATAAAAGAGTAAATGGGTAAAAGACCTTATCGACACCGTTCTCAACAATTGACTTCTCTGCCTTTTGCACGATTCCATTGATCGACAACCTGTCTCGTTGGTTGTAGAAAATATTTCAAGCGATTATTCGCTCGAGCCAGTTCAACAAGTAAGCACCGTGCCTGTTCGAGCGATCGAGTGAGTTCAGCGTATAGTCAAAGAGTAGGAAACTCCTACTCTTTGGTATAGTCACTCGAATTATTACCGTGAGTGATTATTGACTAGTACTCATTGGGATCACTCGAGCAGTTTTTTCGATAATCGAGTAGTGTCGGTTATTTTGATAATCGAGTACTCGAGCAGTTTTTAACTCGAGCAGTCCCAACACTATTAGCAACCTCAAAATAGTACTTGCTATGCTTCATAACAAGAAAGGTTAGAAAGGGAATCTTACAGAGATACATTTGTTTCAGTATTATTTCTTCCAAGAATTCGAAAATATTGAAGAATGTGCTAATAGAAATTTGTTCAAGGTTCTCTAGAATATTTAATTTTAAGGAAAATTCTTAGACTAAAATACCGGCATAGTAAGCAACAGCTGACTTGATTATCCTAATGATCTCAACAACAGCCATCCCTTTGCTTTCCTAACAGAAAAGTTCATCGAATTTCGAATTATTATCGCCTGCATTTGATTTCTGGAAACCAAAATTCTATCGGTATCCAGGAAATAGGTCAATTTGACTTTAATTGGTTTTTCTGTTTCGTAACATTTTCGAATAAGTCGATGTTTACATGAATAAAAAAAGTATATGCTAATGGAAATGTGTTCCAGATTCTCTAGAATATTTTTAATTTCAAGGAAAATTCTTAGACTAAGATACAGGCATAGGCAACAGCTGAGATGATTATTCTAATCATCTCAACAACAGCAATCTCTTTGAAGTGCCAACGAAAAAGTTTATCGAATTTCGAATTATTTACGCCTGAATAAAATTGCTGCATTCGATTTCTGATAACCAATATTTTATTAGTATCCAGGAAATTTGTTATTGGTCAATTTGACTCGTTTCGTTTCCTAACATTTTTATGTCGATGTTTACATGAACGAAGAAAGCAGTAGATAGAGGTTATGTATGCGAAACCATAAAGAAAACTCACGAATTAGGGTCATTTTCTTCTTCCTTGTAGTTCTAAAGTCACAAAATACAGTGTTGTCAGCTCTAAAATCACCGATTATAGAAGTCCATGATAGCAATATTGTTATGACAAAATTCATAACAAACATTGCTATAACACTCGAAACAGAATACGTAACATCATGGCCATATTGCTATAAATTAGAAAGATAGCAATATGACTAAAATAGCAAGGTTCATAGCAATACGCAAACAGAATCGACCTGAATGACAAGAATGTTTGTTTTGCAGACTGTGACGTCATCAGAGGAACCATGACAGTTAACGCGTTTTTCACTAAAGATGTCAAAATATTTATGAAAATGTAAAATAATAAAATAGGAGAATGTTGGATGCCTACTAATATATCGACATTTTCGGTAATTAGGCCCATAAAAAACAATAGTGACCAGTTTTCTGAAAATTATCAACTATTGTTTTCTCATGAAAAATTTGGGGGAAAGTTCTAGAATGGCTGAAGTTGAAGTGAATCAATGCTCTTACCTCGCACTGTTTGAACTTTTTGGCTTCGGTGAAGGCATAGAATTGTTGACCTTTGGCACTATCCTTTCCAACGGAGCTACTGAACCACCGTTGTTTATAACACTCCTGAAGTTTTTTCTTTCCAAGGATTCTTCTATATTACGACACCCAACGCATTTGCAGTTGCTGGAACACGCTATTTTTGCCTGTTGATAAAAATTCTTCCATAAAAACACAAAGAGAAACGTAGATTTTACGTTTTTTGCTGGTGAATTATTCAAAATTCACCATCAGTGGGTGAAAGTAAATGTTAGCAAACATGATGATGGTGAACATAGTTGACAGGTTGAAGGTCACGTTATTGAAATGAAAAACCACTTCTTAAAATAACGCCGATATGTTTCGATTTTATTCAGATATCTTCTTCAGGGCTCTAAAATGCAGCAGAAAGTAAATAAGGAGACGAAAGGATCCAACAATAAGCAATTACACAAACTGAGAGAAGATTACAACTCACAATACAAAGTTAAAATTGAGCAATTAGAGGATGGAAAGAAATATAAAAAACAAAACCAAAATATACCTGACTATTTCTAAAAGAGGAAATCCACTCCTTCATCAAATAGATTTCGGGAGTAACTCACAATTTTAATCGAGATTAAAATTATAAGTAACTTACCATTTTAATCTTTGTTAAATTAAAATTGTAAGTTACTCCCGAAACCTATTTGATAAATCAGTTGTTTCCTTATTTAGAAATAGGTATATTTTGGTTATGTTTTTATATTTCTTTCGATCTTTCTCTAATTGCTCAATTTTAACTTTGTATTGTGAATTGTAATCTACTCTCTGTTTGTATCATTGCTTATTGTATTTTCCTTTCGCCTCCTTATTCATTTTCTGGATCATCGTAGTAAAATCTCATTTTAGAGCCCTGAAGAAGATTTTTGAATAAAATCGAAACATGTCGACGTGGTTTTTCATTTAAATAACCTGATCTTCAACCTGTCAACTATATTCATCATTTAGCAATAAAAGGTATCAAATCTAAACTGTTCTCATACATAATGATCTTGTATCGAAATAGATTTAGAAAAAAATATATATAATTCGTTTTACATTCGAGAGACCTATTCTTAGGGAGAATATAAATGAGAAATACTATCAGCTAAAGTCATGGTCCAAAACGAACTATTTTGGTGGAGCTGAAGAACACACCGTGTATTCTTCCACCACGGGTTTTAATCCTCTTACCTCGTAACATTCACAGTAGTTCTTCAAGCATCCCGATCTCTTACAGTTACATCCCTTAGTGTGCTTCCTTATTGAAGCGTCACCCATATCCTTGGCTTTGCCAATCTTCGGCCTGAAGGCGTTGGGATTCCTTTCTAGACACGCCTTGATCGCCCTCTGTCTGTACTCCTCGTTATCTAAATTATTGTAACAGTACATGCACTTGCATTGGTAACAAAACTCGCCGTTGGCAAAACAATCGCAGTACAGTTTCAAACACTGAGATTTCGTACAGTTGCAAGGTTTTCTTGTACGCATGCCGTTGCTGTCTGGCGAAGAGTCTGTAGATGTCTGTGACCTAAGAAGAATAAAATATATTGAGGACAATAAAGATTTCAATTCAATAGATGTATACCCATTACAAATTAATCTTATTTCCCAAAATACAGTTCCAATCGAATTAAAATTCGGAAAATGACTACTTGAAAATTCCTACAATCTCTTGCAAGGCACAAATGATAAGTGGAAGATATAATGATTCTGACTTTTAGCACTTGCTTTTCTAGAATTTTCAGTATTTTTTCGAAATTGTAGGATCAAAAATCATAACGAACGGAATAACTTTAATGGATACTCCAGAAATTAGATGAAAAGTCACAAAGAATGTAATAGATTTCAGCATGATGATCAAGAATGTCCAGGAAAAATAATACTTATAGCACTTGCTTTTCTAGAATTTTCAGTATTTTTTCGGAATTATATGATTAAAAATCATAACGAACGGAATAACTTTAATAGATACTCCAGAAATTAGATGAAAAATCACAAAGAATGTAATAGATTTCAGCATGATGATGAAAAATATCCAGGAAAAATAATACTTTTAGCACTTGCTTTTCTAGAATTTTCAGTATTTTTTCGGAATTATATGATTAAAAATCATAACGAACGGAATAACTTTAATAGATACTCCAGAAATTAGATGAAAAATCACAAAAAATGTAATAGATTTCAGCATGATGATCAAGAATGTCCAGGAAAAATAATACTTATAGCACTTGCTTTTCTAGAATTTTCAGTATTTTTTCGAAATTGTAGGATCAAAAATCATAATGAACGGAATAACTTCAATAGATACTCCGGAAATTAGAAGAAAAATCACAAAGAATGTAATAGATTTCAGCATGATGATCAAGAATGTCCAGGAAAAATAATACTTATAGCACTTGCTTTTCTAGAATTTTCAGTATTTTTTCGGAATTATATGATTAAAAATCATAACGAACGGAATAACTTTAATAGATACTCCAGAAATTAGATGAAAAATCACAAAGAATGTAATAGATTTCAGCATGATGATCAAGAATGTCCAGGAAAAATAATCCTTATAGCACTTGCTATTCTAGAATTTTCAGTATTTTTTCGGAATTATATGATGAAAAATCATAACGAACGGAATAACTTTAATAGATACTCCAGAAATTAGATGAAAAATAACAAAGAATGTAATAGATTTCAGCATGATGATGAAAAATATCCAGGAAAAATAATACTTTTAGCACTTGCTTTTCTAGAATTTTCAGTATTTTTTCGGAATTATATGATTAAAAATCATAACGAACGGAATAACTTTAATAGATACTCCGGAAATTAGATGAAAAATCATAAAGAATGTAATAGATTTCAGCATGATGATCAAGAATATCCAAGAAAAATAATACTTATAGCACTTGCTATTCTAGAATTTTCAGTATTTTTTCGAAATTATAGGATCAAAAATCATAATGAACGGAATAACTTCAATAGATACTCCGGAAATTAGATGAAAAATCACAAAGAGTGTAATAGATTTCAGCATGAAGATCAAGAATATCCAGGAAAAATAATACTTTTAGCACTTGCTTTTCTAAAATTTTCAGTATTTTTTCGAAATTATAGGATCAAAAATCATAATGAACGGAATAACTTCGATAGATACTCCGGAAATTAGATGAACAATCACAAAGAATGTAATAGATTTCAGCATGATGATCAAGAATATCCAGGAAAAATAATACTTTTAGCACTTGCTTTTCTAGAATTTTCAGTATTTTTTCGAAATCATAGGATCAAAAATCATAATGAACGGAATAACTTCAATAGATACTCCGGAAATTAGATGAAAAATCACAAAGAATGTAATAGATTTCAGCATGACGATCAAGAATATCCAAGAAAAATAATACTTTTAGCACTTGCTTTTCTAGAATTTTCAGTATTTTTTCGAAATTATATGATCAAAAATCATAATGAACGGAATAACTTCAATAGATACCCAAGAAATTAGATGAAAACTCACAAAGAATGTAATAGATATCAGCCCGATGATCAAGAATAACCATGAAAAATAATACTTTTCTACATTTTTTCGTGAAAATGAATTTAGTTTTTCATTCTACCAACTTCCTTCAGTTTAAAGGGGATTTAAGAGTTAAAGTTAATAGTTTGAATTAAATATTCTTGTACTACTTTAGTAGTGTGAAATAAAATAAAAAATACTATATCCATCAATTGACAGATTGTGAACAATTGAGAAAAATATATAAAATCTAATAAGACACAGAATTAAGAATTAGAGGTATGGATTATTTCAAAAAGATGCCAACCAACTCATTCAAAGAATGGGAAAAAACCATAATATAAAACCTGTGCCTGAAATCAATCAAAGAATGTATTCAAGAAAAAGTTAATTCAGTTTAAAATAATTTTTCGGTTGATATCAAAACTGTAAACTTCAGGCACTGACACTGATTCCTTGCAACTGATTCAAGGTCTGTAATAAATTAAACTTCATAACAAAATATAAAACGAACAATTTTCTTTTATAAAACTTCGTAATTACCTAGCTTCAGGTGTCGAGGCCGAACTTGCACCTGAAGAATTCTGGTGACTAAGAGGCCTCGGATTTTGTTTCGGTATTGCCAGTTTGGCTGGAGCCGGATTCGCTTGAGTGGTCGACAAGTAAGGCAGCATCACCACCTGAGTGTTAACAGTGACTGGTTTACTAATGACCACAGGTTTTACGTTCTTCTGGTTTGAGTGGTTTGAGGATGACTGAAAAAAAATCATTTCAGTCAATTTTATGTCACTATTGACAATGGGCAAGTTAGTTAGCTTAAAAAAACTACAAAAGCACTGCCGTGAACGCAGCAGTTCTTGCGCGCATATTCAAATTCGTCGCCAAAGCGATCATCTTCATTGAACATGCGCGCAAAAGCTGCTGCCTTCTAGTTTTGTTACTGTATTTCAATTCGATCTAATCTGTGTTTTTGGAAATATTGGGAAAATAAAATTTTGAATGGGTATATCTGCGGAATCATTGGGCGGATTTTACCCATTCACTAATTCGACCTCCGTAATCAAGCCCCAAACCTTCTCTACAAATATCGAGTTTCCGAGTTGTTTCTTTCGGAAGTTTAGGTGATTTAGGTTGGGATCTTAATTGCGAACTCCGAATTCGCGAATGCGTGAAATCCACCCAATGATTCCGCAGATATACTCATTCAAAATTTTATTTTCCCAATATTACAGATTAGATCGAATTGAAATCCAGTAGTTCACCGAAAAATGACAGTTCGAAGGTTCATACAGAATTTAATGAGGATAATATGATCACATAATAAAGAATATTTGGAAAAAAAAATTTGAAATTTTTTTTCAAATTGTTCTGATAACACGATTGTCACGAAATTTCGCACAAAGTTGTCATTCAGCATCTTCACACTAGCTGCAAAGTTCCATCATGATTGAAAGAGTATTTCTTGAGTTATACCTAAAAAAACAACGATATCGAGAAGAAAATCAAGAAATTTTACCAATTTTTTTCCGAATATCTCCAAAACTCATAGCCGTATCGAATTAAAATTTGGTACACTTCTGTGGAATATGAAGCTTGAAGATATTAGCAAAATTGTTTCTGAATACGATTAATAGTTTCTGAAGAAAAAGTGACCATACGATCCCAACAAAATTCTGCTTGAAGTTGGGCGTCGTTATGCTTCAACTAACTGCCAAGTTTAAATCCAATCGCTCCAGTAGTTCCTGAAATATTAGGATAATATCAAAACTTCAAATAGCTATAACTCCGAAACCATTCGGCCGATTTGTCCCATTAACGAACTCAACCGGCGCATTCCAATGCGCGAACTAATCTGAAAGTTTCAAGTCGCCAGCTGGCTCCGTTCGGCAGTAATCGGCCGGCCGGACAGAATCGATTTTGACACCGGATTGGCCATCCTAGTTGTTTGAGATCATTTTCGGCTCAAAATTCGAAAATCACAGACATTTGGACGAAATGATAGCGCGCTGTTCCCCTAGAACATGCGCGCAAAAAATAACTTCCAAACTTTTTTTTGAAATTTGTTATTTTTTTTATTGAAATTTTCAGAGCAAAAAATATGTCAAATTTCGTGGTTTTTTTTTCCTCAGTAGAGTTGATATTTCCGGAATAACACAAAAGACACTTATCCGACATTAGAGAGTAGTTGGCAAATGCTGTTTTCTTTGATGATCATTTCATTTGAACGATAAATTCGTGGTTTATTCTCTCGACAGGACGTTAGTAAAAGAAATATAACTCACCCCTAACTCGGAAAACACAAGGCTTCCTCCGGGCGTCGTGTGTAGGGATAAATTTGGTTTCGTGTTGGTAGTACTGACTGTAACAGTTGACGCAGGAGTTGACGCAACTGTTGTCGATGGGACGAATTTTATATATTGAACCTTGAAGAGATAGAAAGGAATGAACAAGACGCTGAAGTAACACATTTTTTTTTCATAGAACACAATCCTTGAAGAGTCTGATTCTACAAACAGAATCACCTACCCCTTTTCCTGGTATATTTATTTGATGAAGTTGCCCCGCACTCAAACCCTGGGCACCCGCTACTTGAATGACTTGAGCCTGAGGCAAAATAGACTGTGCCTGAGCTGGCTTCTTGTAAATGATATGTTGAGGTCCCTTCTGTGCCGGCAGAATCTTTGTAGGGGACTTAACCTAAAAAATCGAGAAATTCAAAAGCTCCTCTTTATGTTCATTGTTCAAACTCACAGGATTCAACGTGATGGCTTTCACAGTTCCCCCCATGCTCGTCATCAGTTGATGGGTTTGTCCAGGCACCTGTGATACCAGTTTCAAGGTTTTCGCGCCTCCTTTATTCAACAACAATGTCGTTTTCGGCTGGGGTTGACTTTGCGGTAGGTATTTCGCGTTAGTCAAAAGCCCCATTTCTTGCGCTTGTTGTAACGTAATGGTTTTCGTTGGACCTATCGGTGCCAAATTTGACGTACTTGGAACTAACTTCACCTATAAAATATAAACTTAAAACATGGAATTTTAAAAAGTTCTCAACTTACATGTGCGGTTGTTGCGTTAGGCTCAGCCTTCTGCACAACCATGAAATGCTGTTCTTGTGGTTTGGAAGTGTACAGTGGTTTAACTACATTCTTAGTTGCACCGCTTGGAGATATGACCTTTCTAACAAATAATTGTTTTTGGGGTACTACAGATATGTTACCAGCTGAAGTGGCTGTGATAGTTTTTACAGTGTTGGCTGGTTTTATAGGTCTACCTAATTGAAGATTAGCTAAATTTATTTCTTGTCCTTGGGGTGAAAGGAGCTTAATTGTTTGGCCCGAACTTGTCGTGAGACTCTGGCCTAAAACAAAATTTGAATTATTCAAATAGAAAACTTTACCATATCAACTGAAATACCTTGAACAAGAAGCAATTGTTGTCCACCTTGGAGGGGTTTGAGAGTAATTGGAACTTTAGCTGGCTTAGGAGCAATAGTGAGAGGCCTCAACGGCGGAACAATATTTTTGCTCCTAACATCTGGCAGTATTTCTTCTGGACTAGGTTGCCTTTCTGTTTCAGTCTCAATTTCTACCTCTTCTGCTCCAATTTCAACAATCTCTTCCTCAATATCACCAGAATCTTCGATTATAACCTCTGTATCTGAAAATTATTGTTTAAAAATACTGACATTAATATTGGATATTCTCAATGAGCTCTATAATCTAAAGAAAATTACCTTCTGTTTCCATGCTAGTATTGAAGTTCAATTCTTGGGATAACTCAGCTAATCTCTGGAGATCTGTTGTCGTTAACGATATATTGCTTTCAGTTAAGTTTGCCCCTTCAACATTCAATGTAGTAACAAGGGACTCTACATCTTCTGAACTCTCTAAAAGTTGGATTAAATACATGTTTGATACTCATATAAACTGTATTCTAAAGCGTTCTAATACTACTCAAATGCGACTACAGCAATTTCAAGCAAAATTTCGAATGTCTAAAGCTCAATCCATTCAGCTTCATGCATAGTTTTAAAATGCTACTTAAAGCTTGGGCCAAATGATCTGCAATTAATGATCTGAAACTAAAAGCACACCCATTCTACAAAACTGAGCTAATGAGAACTTAATTTTCCTATACCTCTCTCAGGAAGGGACATTTTTGCACCTTATTTTCAGTTTTATAATTTAAAAATCGAATATGGACTATTCAAAACAAAAGTCAAATTTGACAGATCACGTGACCACCGATGCTGTCAGTTGCACCAATCTTGAGCCTAGAATTTTCAGTGATCGTCGAATCGTTGGACTTTTTCTTCGGTATTTGTCCTTCTCTTCAACACACAAACCATCAAATCATAGAATACGAATAAAGGGAAATAGTGCATTTGTAAATGTAACTTTTCGAGTTGTTGTCAGTAAATCTTGAAGGTATTTTCAATATCTTTCATAATATAGCTGCTGTCGTAAGGAAATCCTGCAGAACCTTCAAACCACAGAATATACAAACAATCATTTTCATTAATTTCTTGAGTTATTGTGTTTGCGATCGGCCGAATTCAATGACGGAAATTTTTCAAAGTCTGCTCGAATTAAAATGTATTAATTGAATTAAAAAACACCGTTTGTGATTTTTGTCTATGGGTCTTATCATTTGAAATATGCCTGCCGATCTAACGGACATAATTTAAATTGGCCAAGGATTCTTAATCAGGAAGGATAGTCGTTTTTGAGATCATTTTCGGGACAAAATTCGAAGACTAGATATTTGGGCAAAACACACGCATTCTTCCATTCTTGTTCTCAGAAGAAGCGCTTGAAAATGCCTCTATGGTTTGAGCACCATGATTGTAGGCGGTATATTTTTCTATTGATGTTATATATCACATTTTATAATGATTATTATAAAATTTTAAATAAAATTTATTGTTAAATAACATCTGTATTCTTTTATTATTATAGTTACATCATAGAATACTTATACATTTATATCATAACAGGACTTTCTGAAAAAACGTTATATCGCGTGATATTTCTGTAGCTAATATATACATCTTGTACAACATCCATATTGAAACTTAATTAAACTCAGCCGAAAATATATAAATATCTGAAAATTCTCATAGATATTCAAAAAAGAGAAGAAAAATATAAATAAAAAATATGACTCGTAATTAAAAAATATATCTAGGTCTTAACAAAACATTCACAACATAAAATATATATAAAATAACAACAAAATATAAAAATAATTAAGTACTTTGACGAATAAATGAAAAGAATCGATTATAATACTAATAAAATGGATGGAATTTTCAGAATTTCGCTCTTGATAAATTATTGTACCTTCCTGCAGTAGTAACCCAATTCTTTGCATTTTTGACAAAGATGCTGAGGATGTACTTTCGATTGGTCCGAAACGTCCAAACCATCAGGCTTCTCCAATGGCCTCTGTGAAGAAATAGAAGTTATAGTTACGTATATACCAACGAAATCATATTGGGTGAATTTGACCCATTGCCTAATTCCATCAATATCAATATTTACAAATATGATGCTCACTTGTTTGTGGGGGTATACATTTATGTGACATTTTATACATTCTTGGCCCATGTTTGACCAAGAATTTCCGGACATCCACTTTCTTTTACATTTAGGACATTTATATTCGCCAAAACATCGTTTTCTTCCTTGGTATGGAGTTTTTCCTTCTTCTTTTGGTCGTGCCTGAAAAGTATCAAGAAATTAATAGATGAATAGAAAATGAAAGACATATCAGCTCGAAGAATTTGGATATCTTCCTATTTAAAACCTATTCCTATAAAAAAAACCTAATTCGACAACGAAAAGTCTGTATTTCTACGATTGATTATGAACATTTACATATATAAATACGAAAAAGTTGAGATGAGGAGTATAAGATCGCTACGTCTATAGTCCACCTATATTTGTATTCTATGGTCCACACCCGCAATAATATTATTATACTATGCAGTAGCTGCGTTCGTTGATTGCATTCGAGAGGCGACGGATTTTTTGGTCACGTGACCACAGATCTCATGGATTTTTCAGATGCAATATGAAGTAAACGAAATTGTCAAGTTTAATACACTTGTATTCTTCGAGAAAAATCGCTTTGCTCTATCAAAATCTTCCGACGAAAAAGATCGTCATCTACTACCTCCAAATTTGTTTGCCGAGCGGCAAAACTATATCTATCTATTCTATCTTTTAAGATTCAGCTTCAAGAACCGATGTTTATGCATATTATCACGACATTTTCGAAACAGGCATTTTTAAATCGTGTATAGATCAATTTGAACAATTTTAATTCACTTAATAAAAATCATTCTATGTTCCTTCCACTCCTCTAAGTAATTTCCCTTTCAATCGTTGCTTCATTCATTAATTGAATATTCGATTATATTGAAGGCAATAAATCAAACACAGCGACATTATACTTTCCAAAATACATCTCAAGTGGCGTTGACTACTCTGCTTCAAGCCATTCCTGTTTACTTGTTAAGAAATAAATCACTCGAGTGCTTTTTTTGAAACGGTTCATAAACATTGTCAAAATGAATCCACTAACCATAGAAACGATGATCGGTTGATCATTTGTGGAAAAAAATTAAATATTCTCCTTGCATAGACGTGGAATTTTCTCCTTATCAGTGAACAGCTTTGCGACTGCAGTTGTTTATAACGTCAATATCGCTTCCATATAGAATTTCTTCGCGTTCAATCGAGATACCGAGAATGATGACAAGGCAATCGTTGAAGATATCAATGAATGTTTTCAAGTTCTACAAGGTGGTATCGCAATTGATAAGAAGGTAATATCGTAACAATCATGAGAGAATATTCAGGGGGATTTTTCTCCGATACAATTGTATTCTTCTACAAATAAATTCGTCGTTGAATGCTTTCGAAAATCAACTGTATGAAGATTACTCTATGCTTTATCTCACCTTAGGACAATCTTTGATGTAGTGACCTTTTTGGAAACACAGATGGCACAGGTAAGATGACGGTGGCCTTTTGATAGGTCTTCTGTCCAAAATACTCAAATCTGCAAGTTGTTCGCTAATATCTGCTACAGAATCCTGGACGCTGTTATTATTCGAGTAAGAATTGTAAGGGCTATATTGAAAGCGGTTGTTTGTGAACGGATTCCAAGGCGGAGAAAGCAATTTTTGCTAAAAGAGAAACTGTATTGTTAAAATGTTCGAATTGGTGGATGCGCTCGCAGATTGAATGATATGGAAAAAAGTGCTTGTGATGAAATTAAATTTTTGGGTCATGATTTGGCTCACCTGGAAATCTGGGGCTTGTTCCAGAGGTAAATAGGGAAAAAGAGCTGCTGGTGCGTATTGGGACAGTAAGGAATTCGCGTTGCAACTGTAGTCCTGTCGTTTCCTGTTTGAACTGTAATTTGTAGGTTGGGAGATTATCGTTGTTGCTATTGGGGCCATTATTCTAGAAATCACAGTGTTTAGAATCTACGAAGTTCCAGAAAAACACAGAAAAGTTCAAAAGTTGTACGTTGATCATGCGAAGTTCTGCTAAGGAGGTTTTTGAAGGAAATCAACAAGCAAAGGGTGAAGTTAGCAGAAGACCTGAAAATTATTTACTCACGATATTTTTGCCACTTGAATGGTTTATTTTGAACGATTTTTCTATTTCATATGTGATTTTTATATTCATGTTTAAGTTTGAACATGAAATATTAAGAAGTGAATTGATGTTTTAGTTTTTTCAGTTTTTCAAGAATTTTTTTGTACATTTCTTTGATTTAACCAACTATAGCCCTTTCGAAAAGAACAGTCGAAAAAATCTAGATATATTTTTGTATATTATTATAGTGTAATTTGTAATGTTAGGTGTTGAAATAATTAATAAAACGAAAAATGTACAAATGATATAATGTTTTGAAATGTGAATTTTATTTCAAGAAACTTTTTCTTTTGTTGCGAATAATCTGGTTTTGAAAATAACAAAACTTCAGAAAAATTAATTATTTTTTAAGTGGGGCTACCTGCATAATCATCATTCCTCTAGCAAATTTAGTTTTTTTTCATTTTACCATTTGAAATAGTCCAATGAATTGAGATCTATTAAATTTTCGAAGCTGAATGAAATGAAATATAATTTTAACAATTTTTCTATGGTAGAAAATTAGAAAACATTGATATGCTTTTGGGTTTTCATTTGAAATATATCTGCCCAAGTTATATAAACAAACAGAATTGATTTCTCTGAGTAATTTTTCAAAGTGATTATTTTTTTCAGTTCATCCCAATTTTTATTTTCTATTCAAAATTAATCACTGTTGATGAAATTAGATTTGGACTTTGGTTTTGGAAAGTCCTTCTACACTGCGATCAATAGAATGTTTTTTGTTTAACACACCGTAGAATGATATAGGACATTTTTACTTTCAGGTATCGGAACATGTTGTTGAATCGAGTTGTTATGTGTATTTATGTGTTATTTTTCTTTTGAATTATATGAAAGTCTCAACATACTTTCTGAGATACGATAGTGAAGTTTTCATTTCAGATCCAGACTCCTGAGAGGTTTTTTATTCAAATGGCAACATTTTTGAGCGCTGTTAAATACGTC
Organism: Myrrha octodecimguttata; assembly: GCA_958510865.1. Classification (NCBI taxonomy): domain Eukaryota; kingdom Metazoa; phylum Arthropoda; class Insecta; order Coleoptera; family Coccinellidae; genus Myrrha; species Myrrha octodecimguttata. The sequence goes on along the minus strand of OY294062.1, from coordinate 50,202,425 downwards.
GAAATATGTACCTTCTAGCTAAATTCAGCAGATACTCATCCAGCAGTTTATCCTCCATTTTAATTAATTAAAACTAGAAAAGGTTCATTAGTGGTGAATGAAGATGCAAAAACTCAATAAAATTCTCAGATCAAAAAAACTCTCAAAACATCAGTGAAAAACGTGAAAATTTGCGTAATGACGGGTATTAGCATGAAATACAGGTGCGGGTTTCCTAATAACACGCAACTATTCTATTTTTTTACGCGCTTGTTCTAGGGAACAGCGCGTTATCATTTTGTCACGATGTCTGTAATTTTCGAATTTTGAGTCCGTCCGTTCGATTGTGCTCTAACTTTCGAAGGAAAAGCTCTAGCGACTAAAAATTAACAGATTAGGTTCGTAATCGAAATATCTCGGTTAAGTTCGATAATGGGTGGAATCGGTTGGATAGTTTTAGAGTTAGGCCCATTCGAAATTTTGAGGTTAATTCTTCGATATCTCATGAAGTATTGACTCGTTGAAATTGAAACTTCGTGGACAGTTTCAGAATACCAACCCGCAACAAAGCAAAGTTCCAGGATACGTTCCGAAAATCAACTCTGTTGTTTCGGTTGCCGATTTTCCGCTCCGTAAATATGAAATATTCGGATGGTCCTGGAACAAGCGCGTGAAAAATTAAGGTTATTTACGGAATCTGGTTGATGAAAATGCATTCGATTTACTGTCACCAGAACGATTTTCTATGGTAAATATCCATAGCATAGAACAATCTATGTTTACTTTAGGTTTGTTTTGGTCACAGATCTATGGTCTATGATAGAACCGTCCCGAACAGACCTGAACTCGGAACCAAAACAAACCTAAAGTAAACATAGATTGTTCTATGCTATGGATATTTACCATAGAAAATCGTTCTGGTGACAGTAAATCGACCGCATTTTCATCAACCAGATTCCGTAAATAACCTTTTTCACGCGCTTGTTCCAGGAACCATCCGAATATTTCATATTTACGGAGCGGAAAATCGGCAACCGAAACAACAGAGTTGATTTTCGGAACGTATCCTATGAAAATTGACACTGTTTGCATGAAATCAGGAATCCCAACTTAAATTTCAGCCAATCGGGGACGATCTTAACAAAAACCTATATTTGGAAGGAATTATCTGGTTTGAAGAGCCGAGGCATGTTTTACGGTTATTTATAAATAACGCGAACCTTATCATGTCGAATTTGTCCTGAAATTCCCGTTCCCCAGTTAAAGTAAACTTGCTAAGTAAATTGTGGGTTGGCAACTTGGGCCGAAGTCGTCTATTGACACAAAATATAAATCGTTTTGAAAATAAATTTCACTCAAGATCAAATTTTTTTTGTTCAGAGTGATTGCAGAAATGTGCTGAATGAAATGAAGCATGAAATATATTGTAGGCATTTATAAATATTTTCCGACGCGCACTTTAATTGGTTGTATTAATGATTAAACTGTATGCCAAGAGTTAATTAGGCATGGACCTCAATTTCTGTATGATGCTCGATGCTGTAATAAACGAAAGGAAGCTGAGTTTCGGAATTTTTTGTTTCTTATGATTCGTTAAATTTTCAACCCTTATACAGGTTGTTCAGATGATATTCAACCGAAATCTGGCACATGTGTTACAATTAAGAGTTTACATCATGCGATATATCAGTTACGCTTACAAATATTCAGGTGATATTTTTTCTGGAACATTGTCCCCTGTTTTTCTTTATTTTCCCTCTCACAAAAAAAATTTTTTTATTTGAAATATTCATTTGTTCGCCTCATTTTGGTTAAATATCGAAAAAGCACCCTTTGTTTCAATAGAAAAGTCTCCTGCAAAATATCCACTTTTTTTAAAAAAGTTGGCGAGCTTTTTGCGCGCATGTTCTAGGGTAACAGCGTGCTATCGTTTTGTCCAAATGTCTGTAATTTTGGATGATTGAGCCGAAAATGGTCCGGCCGGCCGTCCGTCCGTAGACACAATAACTGTCGACAGAAGCAAGCTAGGGACTTGAAACTTTCAGGATTGGTTGCGCATCAGAATGCTACGGTTAAGTTTGTTAATGTGCCAAATCGGTCGAATAGTTTCGGAGTTATAGGCACTTGAAGTTTTGAAATCATTTATTTTTTATTTCAGAAACTACTTGAGCGATTGGATTCAAATTTGGCAGTTAGGTGGAGTATGACGAAGTGCAACTTTGAGCCAAATTTCGTCAGGATCATATTGTCAGTAAATTTAAAAAAAAATTCTTTTCGAAATTTTTTTTCAAAACATTTTTTTTTTGGAACCATTCATCATATCCAAAAAAAATGTCACTCACACTTTGAGCTTCATATTTCACAGCAGTGTACCAAATTTCAGTTTGATACGATCATGAGTTTTGGACATATCGGGAAAAAATATGTCAAATTTCGAGGTTTTCTTCTCGATATCGTTGATTTTTTCAGTATAACTCGAGAAATACTGATTAAGTCCTGATAAAACTTCACAGCTAGTTTTGAGATGCTGAAAGACAACCTTATGCGAAATTTCGTGCTAATCGTGTCATTAGAACAATTTGAAAAAAAAATTTCTATAATTTTCTTATCATATCATCCTCATTAAATTCTGTATGAAACTTCGAACTGTTATTTTTCGATGAAGTACTGGATTTCAATTCGATCTGATCTGTATTTTTGGAAATATTGGAAAAATAAAATTTTGATTGGGTATATCTACGGAATCATTGGGTGGGCCGTTAGGCTGTCCGTAAACACAATAACTTCCGGAAGAAACGACTTAGAAACTCGATATTTGTTGAGTAGGTTTGGACATAATTACGAAGGTCGAATTCGTGAATGGCGAATGGGTAAAATCCGCCCAATGATTCCGTAGATAAACCCATTCAAAATTTTATTTTTCCAATATTTCCAAAAATACAGATTTGATCGAATTGAAATCCAGTAATTTCTCAGTAAAAAATTCCAAAAAGCACTGCCGAGAAGGCAGCAGCTTTTGCGTGCATGTTCAAATTCGCTGCTGAAGCGGTCATCTACATTGAACATGCGCGCAAAAGTTGCTGCCTCCACGGCAGTGCTTTTTGAAATTTTTGTTCATTGAAATTTCCACTTTATTCCAAATTCATACAATTAATATTTAATAAGACATCCCCAATTTTTTGAGAAAGTTGTGTTGTATTGCTATTTCAAAATAATTTATATACCTTAGTAACCTACTGAGAATTTTAGTCAATTAAAAGATAGTTTTCTCAACACCATCAGAAAGAAATGATTCCAACGAACAAACTGTTTACCAACTTTTTCGAAAAAGTAGATATTTTGACTTGAGACTTCCCGATTGAAAATTAGGATACATTTTTGAAATTCGTTCAAAATAAGAACAAATAAATATTTCGAAAAAAATATCAGTGTGTTTGGAACATTAAAGTGAAAGTTTTCACTTACAACTTCACAACAAATTTTTTTTGTGAAATATGAATTAAAAAATGGAAATCTGGATATTTGAATTTTTCACATACATTTTGGGTTATATGGAAAAAGTGTGTTAACAAAAAATTATCTTTTCATTATTATCTACAACTTTGCCGTTTCACTTTTTTCCATAGGATTCGTAGTTTTGCCGAAAATAGAGATAAACCGTGTTTCACCCTCAATCACTCACCCCTTTGCACTTCTTGACCTCAGATTATTATTCCTTTCATTTTTGTTATACAGTGCGCGTGAAAATTATGGAACAAATTCATTTTCTCAGAAGAAAAATATTTGGCAACAAAATACTGAAACAGGTCAACTTTTGTTTCACTTTCACCGAATTTATATGCATTTTTGAAGGATTTTTGTTGCACCCTGTGCCATCCCCATCAACCCTCTAAATTTTTTGAATAGGGAAAGTAGGTCATGTGGTACTTTTTTAGCCAGGTCTTTGTATCTTCTTTACAGGCGTGCAGCAATTTTCAAGGAAAAAAATTTTTTGGGGAAAATTAGTTACTTCAAAGAGGTTTTCAGTATGTGCATTTTTTTATGGCTCATTTACTTCGAGGCAATGGTACCTGATGAAATTTGTCACCGAATGAAAGTCGACCCTTAAAGTTCAGTTTATGCCCAACTTTCAACCCCTACGAACCCTTTAATGGAGAAAAAAAATTTTCACCTGAAGGGGTTGAAAGGGGTTGAAAGTTGTGCATGAACAAAACTGTAATGGTCGACTTTCATTCGGTGACAAATTTCATCAGGTACCATCGTCTCAAAGTAAATGAGCCATGACAAAGTGCACATATTATACTGAAAATCTCTTCGAACTAACAAATTTTTCAAAAAAAATGTTTTTCTTGAAAATTTCTTGCATTTTTTTGTGGCTCATTTACTTTGAGAATATGGTACCTGATGAAATTTGTCACCGAATGAAAGTCGACCATTAAAGTTTTGTTCATGCACAACTTTCAACCCCTACGAACCCTTTAATGGAAAAAAAAAAATTTTCACGTGAGGGGGTTGAAAGTTGTGCATGAACAACACTTTAATGGTCGACTTTCATGCTATTCTGTATGGTAAGATCTGATAATGGGCAAAATCGTTTCAACAGTTTTGGAGTTTTTGAGCTCATTTCGTGCAATATCTCGGAAGCTACTGATGACATTTGTGATTGGTGGTAGAATAACGACGCTCAGTAGCCTCAACATTTTTGTTGAGATCATATCGTTGATAAATTTGAAAAAAAAATTTTAGAAAATTTATTCTTTTCCTTCAGAATTTTTAGTTTGATCCAATGTTAATCTCGAAGATATTAGAACAAAGAATGTATAATTTCGTGGTTTCTCCTTAGTATAGTTGATATTTATTGCTCTTCCTTTCAAGCGAAACGGTTTTTCAAAATTCAACTCAAAACTACAAACAAAAAGGCTCCATGTGTTCTCGTTACATCAGTTTAAAAAAAAAACACTCTATAAGTAGTTGCTATCGTAAAAAGAGATACAGGAAATACGTTTTACATCTCAATATTGGCAAGAAAACACCAATTTTAATTATGTCAGCGTTCCTGATTTTCAACACCTACGACACCAATCCAAGTTTTCTGTTTTGAAAGAGAAAATCTACATCCCAGCTCAGTCTATTTTAAAAATTCACATGCACAACACGGCAAAATAGTGCGACAGGCCTCAAACGTCTAGTTTATTATTAAATTCAAAGCTTATTTTTAGTCCCTTACTTATCGCAATTTTTTCACGTTTTTAACTGACAGCTAAATCCAAGACAGCTAGGAAAATGGTCGGGCATACCTTCGGGCACGATGCACAACACTTTTCCAAGACACTAGAAAACCGGAAACCCTACCCCGACACTTAAACACCAGGAAGTAGAGGGTGAGGAAGTGGAATCACCTCAGCATATCTTCGGGGGACTTGGTTTTCGCCTTGTGGCAGACTGTTTGGCCAGGAATGCCTTTAGGAAGAGGGAATTCTGAGACCTGAGTTCTCCTGCTTTCCAATGGCTCATTTTCGGCGTGGTCGAGTGGTGGGGGTAACGTTGTGCTTAAAATAAGTCTAAGATAGACTGGGATATGGGCGCAAGGCTTACTGATGCAAGTTTCTAGCTATGAAGGAATTAATAAGTGATTGTGTTCACTTAAGTCAGAGAACGGGAATTGTTTTGGTATTTCAGATTTATTGGAAGAGAAACAATGGGCGATCTGGGTGGCCAGTGGCGTAGATTTGGGGTTTGGGAGTTGTGAAGATTGGGTGGGTTTGTTGCAGTTTTGGTGGATGCGCTTTTGAAGAGAATGTTGATGAAGGGTTGTGGTGTGTTTGTGTTCTGATATCTAAGGGGGAATTTTCGTCGGAATGGTTGGACGAATGGGGGTTTTTCCTTTAAACGAAAATGCAGTAATTTTCATGAAAAACCTTCAGAACATCACATTTCAAACATATAATTTCAATATTATATTTTTAAAAGAATGTTTGATCACCTAAAACTGAAAAAATAAAAATGGGGATTTGCATTTAAAAGGATTTATCATGAGTGCACGATATGGCAACGTCAAATTCGGCTTTCTCGGAAAGAAAAGGACGTCAAATGTGTCACTTTGCTTAGGAAAACAGAATTAGCTATTGGTGAATGAAGATAAGCGCTACTCCCTCTTGTGGCTATCCAGGTAACCCGAGGTACAGACATTATCATTGACAAGTTGAAGGAAATGTTAAGGAAATGAGAAAGTTTATGCATTTTTCTTGGCGTTTGTGTGATTTTACAAGTGCTTCTTCTGAGGAAAAGTAAACCCAAATGTCTCTTCCCATAGATTTCCACAGCCCGGTGAAAAATTTCGAGTTAGGGTAAAAGAAACTTCCTTTAACAAGTCGGGCCTGAAAGTGTTGAATAATCGAAAAAAACCAACAAACAAGATTTATGAGAGTCTGTTACCTGCCTTTTACCGATAATGATCATTTTTATAGAGGTAAGCACGAATCGATCATGAAATATTAGATCACATTCATGAAGACATATTTTTTCCAGGCCCCTAATCCAAGCAGAGAAATTTACTTAAGAGGAATGCTATGCCTTCCAGAAATCTGCCTGTTGAACTGATCATTAAAGAACAACGTAAATGTTTTAGTGACAGAACTGACTATTGAAAAAAAAAGAGTCTCAACAAGGAAATATCTGGTGATGAATACTGTTCGCTCAGAGTGCTTCTGCCGATGAAAGCAAAGTTGTAAAAGGCTTATTTATTACAGCTTTTTCGAGACCAATCATATGAATGTTGGAAAATTTATTTGTCAATCCATAATGAATAAGACTTCCGATACAAGTAGCATTAGTTTTATGAGAATGTGTTCATTTTATTCACGATATATTGAGTATTTAGTCCTTCTCTATAAAATTAGTAAAGTTATAAGTATTTGTCTATTTTTCCAAAAAGTATGTTCTACAATACTATCTGTTTTCCAACTTTCAAGACAGCCTAAGAAATCCACCAAAGTCAATCTTGCCATTTGGACCTGAAAATAAATAATATTAAAAAACTGTCTAACCTTGGAGATATCCCCGTAATTTTAGAGTTGCTACACTCAATAAGATTGAAGAATGATACATACCTACTTTATAAGAATGGAATATGTACTCCCAGTAATTCTCTCGTCAACTATAAAAGTCCGAAAAGTCTTTGAATAAATCGTGAAATCAAAAATTATCGAACCAAACACTAACAAATAGTACTAAATCGACTATCAAAACAAAAGCTATGTCTGTATCTAAGGTTCTGAAACTGACCACCGTGGCGCTGTGATCTTAAATTCAGACGCCAATACTTCGATCTAGTTAAAGTAGAAGACAACGACCAAGGAATAGAAAAAGAATAGCACAGACTGTCATAGTACTGACAAATCGCAAACGGAAATTGTTTGGTTATATTGACAAAGAACACGTGTGTACCACAGAATAGGAATAAATATTTCATTATTTTATAGCAGAAAAAGCTATTCTACTAAACACCGTTGTCACTTCGTGCATGCCTGGCAAATCCCAAGCCCCTATTTCGAAACCTGATTTTGAATACTTTCTGAAGGTCATTTGGAAAAATGATGAATCAAACCCATAATAATTATGTGCAATTATTTCCATTAATAACCCAAATTCAGGAAAACCCCCATTGACGAAAAAAGAATCACAGAATTTCGAAATGGTTTATTGATTTAAATTCCAACCTATCATTTTATCAAAAGCCATCTGGAACGTTCAATTCATTGATGGATGACCTTATTTCGATATTTTTAACTAGGCAACATTTTTCTAGAAACTGCCTTTGACAAATAGTTTGAATCCCGCAATTCTCAAGGGCTTCGTCATGATTCTCAGCCGTTCCCAAGATATTTTCGATGAAATTTTACTGCATATGTTCAGAGTTCGACATTGCAATTTATGTATTCATTTGAACTGAGTTAGCCGAGATTGCTTTTTTGAAAAATGATGCGAAACCCCCAAAAAATAAGCTTCAATCGATACTTAAGAGATTGATTCTGTTTTTATTTTACAAGAAGTTGCCTTCTGTCAAATATTATGATTCTTGATATCATTACCTGTATATCTCGAGAAGTAGCAGTATTTTTAAGAGCCTTGTTAGGTACAATCATGATAAATAACGTGTAGTATTTTCAGATTTTCCATTTGTTTTGAACCCCCTTTTGTATGGTTTTTCCGCCTATAGTGATAGCATGACAAAGAGACATAGATAGTATGTCTTGCTCATGATGTAAGTAAAACATGGTGTTCTCATCTGCTCATCTGTGATCGTATTTACCAATGATGACGTCACTTTTTTCATTCAGATTCAAGGAAATATATATTCTGTGCTATGAATTTGAATGAAAAAAGTGACGTCATCATTGTTAAATACGATCACAGTTGAGCAGATGAGCATACCATGTTTTGCTTACAAAATAGTCTTGCCTAAGTCGATGACTCTTTGTCTATGGACGATACTGAGGATACTGTTATTCGCAACTACTGCTAAGCGATACGCCCTCTGGCGATAGAAATTCGAACACTTCTAATCTAGTAGTTTTTCGACGTGCCTGTTATTCTAACGTATTTTGCTTACTTTTGGAGTTCATTTTCGAGCTTTTTTTTTGTTCTCCGAGTTGAAATTTTGGTATACCGAAAGTGTTTGTAATATTTATCAATCGATTCCTTTCTTTCCGATTAAAATTTTTGATTGTATTAATTCGAATTGGCATCCTCCCGAAATGACTATTTTTGTGTGCCTCAACTCAATGTTATTCATGGTCAAAGAAGGAAGGATCATCTACTACCTCAAGTTTTCATTTTTTCCAAAGCCGAATGAAAGTAAATTTAATTTGGAACCAGGATTTGGCAGGGAACTCAATGATGGAAAAAAAGGAAAAGATTGGAAAACAGGTCACGAAATACATGAAAGTATGTTCACTGCATTTCTCTGCAGATGTTTATTTTCATAAAGGTAAATTACAATGTATTCATTCCAAAACACCTTCATGTCATGATGTTCTTAGGTGTAAATGATAATAAGAGAATTTTGATGAAAAATGCTCCAGAGAAACAACCGAGCACTTCTGCAGCTACTTAATTCACATACAACACATAATCATATTCGCAACTACTGCTAAGCGATACGCCCTCTGGTGATAGAAATTCGAACACTTCCAAGCTAGTAGTTTTTCGACGTGCCTGTTATTCTAACGTAATTTGCTCACTTTTGGAGTTCATTTTCGAGCTTTTGTGTTGTTCTCAGAGTTGAAATTTTGGAATACCGAAAGTGTTTGTAATATTCATCAATCGATTCCATTCTTTCCGATTAAAATTTTCGATTGTATTAATTCGAAATGGCATCCTCCCGAAATGACTATTGTTGTATGCCTCAACTCAATGTTATTCATGGTCAAAGAAGAACGGATCATCTAGTGCCTCTTGTTTTCATTTTTTCCAAAGCCAAATGAAATTAAAGTTAATTCGGAAACAGCATTGGGCAGGGAACTCAATGATAGAAGAAAGGCCTAGCTTTAGAAATTGAAGATTGGAAAACAGGTCACGAAATACATGAAAGTATGTTCACTGCATTTCTCTGAAGATGTTTATTTTCATAAAGGTAAATTACCTACAATGTATTTATTTCGAAACAACTTCATGTCATGATGTTTTCAGGTGCAAATAAAAATGAGAGAATTTTGAAGGAAAATGCTGCAGAGAAACTACCGAGCACTTCTGCAGCTACCTAATTCACATACTACACAAAATCATATTCTAAAAGAGTGATCTGATTGAAAATCTGACAAAAACTAGATATACTGTTAGAGTTGATGATAGCTGAAGTTATTTATATAAATACATTAATATTTTTCATTTCTATATAGGTAGGTTGAACCAGCTGTGACATTTTTCATTTTGTATGTGTATCTTGAGCTGCTGTAATATAAAAATGAAATCAATTATATGTCTATCTGTTTCCTTTTCTTTAGAAATACGATGCAAAAGAACTAAAGCAGAAAGTCTGTTTTCATTTTATTGATTCCTTCGTTTGTAAACAAACAACAAGTCATATCATTTGGACTGATTCTAGACTTACCACATAATATAGCCTGCATTCAGCACTTCTTCACATAAATAAGAGTCCTTATATTACTTATTGAGGTGCCTATTTTTCCAGAAATTCAAGTAAACTTAGATATTTGTTTATTTTGATCCACCAAGCAACATACACTAAAATAACACCGAAATTATCCTCCAGGAACGATTTAAAGTACGATTTTATATCGTGATCCAAACGAAAAGGTCCTTCTCAAGAAATCTTACACAAAACTATAATAATTTCTTTAAATATTCAAGCTCTGCTTAATAAATATTCGTTCTCCACCACATTTCTAAGGTTTGTTTATATAAAACTACTAGCTAGGACAGGTTCCAAACTTATCCGTTAGGGCGCTGGCATCTTCGCAGAAGTTCCCAATTCAAAAAGAGTGATCGGGTTGAAAACCTGACAAAAACTAGATATACTGTTATAGTTGATAATAGCTGAAGTTATTCAGATAAATACATTAATATTTTTCATTCCTATGTAGGTAGGTTGAACCAGCTGTGACATTTTTCATTTTTTATGTGTATCTTGAGCGGCTGTAATATGAAAATATAATCAATTGTATGTCTATCTGTTTCCTTTCCTTTTTTTAGAAATACGATGCAAAAGAACTAAAGCAGAAAAGCTGTCTTTTCATTTTATTGATTCACTCGTTTGTAAACAAAGAGAACAAGTCATATCATTTGGACTGATTCTAGATTTACCACATAATATTCAGCATTCAGCACTTCTTCACATTAATCAGAGTCCTTAAATTACTTATTGAGGTGCCTATTTTTCCAGAAATTCAAGTAAACTTAGATATTGGTTCATTTCGATCCACCAAGCAACATACACTAAAAAATACCGAAATTATCCTCCAGGAACGATTAAAAGCACGATTTCATACGTGATCCAAACGAAAAGTTCCTTCTCAAGAAAACTTACACAAAATTATAATAATTTCTTTAAATATTCAAGCTCTGCTTAATAAATATTCGTTCTCCACCACATTTCTAAGGTTTGTTTACATAAAAAAACTAGCTTGGACAGGTTCCAAATTTAAACGTTAGGGCGCTGGCATCTTCGCAGAAGTTCCCAATTCTATGCTGGGAATTGTGTAGGGATATTGTTACTCTATGGTGTAGGCACTGAAATATAGGGGGAAAAATCATGAAATGAAAATTTTCTATGGACCTCAGCCCTTGACAATCAATCTTTGCGGCATCTTATTTGAAAAATTCAATGTTGACATTGGTTGTCAGATGCACTAATTTTATAGATCGTTATTAAAGATCGATATATACAAAAGTTTTACCAGATTATCAAGAACAGAAATTGAAATTGAGGAAGAAGTTCAGAAGGTGAGTTGTATTTGATAGATTCTCACATTTTCATATATTTGAAACTCCCCACTCGTATTGTGTTTGCTGGAAAATAAATATAAATAGTGACGGAAAATAAATTTACCGTCCCACAAGGTGAATAGAATTATATCTCTGTGACTAATAAATGGATTTACTCGAAAATATATATATTTCAAACAGACATTTATTTATTTACAAACGTATACGAAATTTAAACTTTAGAGGCAGAGATCATTCAATATAATCATTTGAGTAAATGATAAACAAAAATCAGACAAATTTAGTCCCATTCGAGAATAAATAATGAACTCTCAGGTGAATTTCGCGTAGTTCTTGATTCGTGTAGAAAACTATCTAGTTGATAACACAGATAAGGGCATCTGATTCAATCGTATTCTTCTTCGGATAGACCTGGAGTGCTCACGTTATTTTCCGACCTTTTTCGATCTTTGAATCACCGATTAGCATGTAGAACGAAATTGGGATATTGCATTCTATGCTATTTGGGAATTGTTTCGTACGTCACGTCGATCAGTATTGTATTCAGTGAAAAAGAGCGGAATCAGACAATTTTATATGCTGTATTTACTTTTCGAAATGTTCTATTTTTATTGTTTCTCTAGTTTCAATATTACCTCTGACAATGTAGTATTATAAAAGTGAAATTGGGGTTTGAAACGAAAATAGAAATAAAAAATATTTGAATGTTTATTCTAGAAAGTATAGGAATGTGTATCAATATACTCTATTTCGTCTTATAGAGTCAGTAGGTAGGCCATGAGAGTCTGACACATTCCAGTCTGTATAATTAAAAAAGGTCAAGTCACAATAATTTTCCTTAATCCAATCTTGTAATCATAAGGTTCTTACGAAATCATTCATTACTGCATCGCTATTTCACATCCAATTTCTGTGTTCAAATTCAATTGGATCATCAATTGTCGAATCCTGAAATAAATTTTAAAAAAATTGGGCGGATTTTATCTATAGCTGAGGGTGCATTGTGCTGCCTGCAACCTTGTTTCAGAATCCATGTCTATATAAATAATGATTATATTCAATTTGTATCTGCGGCATCATCGATTTTTTCCGTATTTACGAGAATTTTGGGCGGATTTCATCTGTATCTAAGGAAATATTGGGCGGATTTTATTCATATCTACTTGAGTTTTGAGCAGGTTTTATACATTTCAATGGAAACATCGAGCGGATCCATGTCTTAGAACCATGAGCGGATTTCATCGGTATCTACTGATATTAAGAGCGGATTTTATGTGAACCTGCGGAAATAGCAATCGGATTGTATCTGTTTCTCCTGAAGTTTTGAACGGTATTTATTCGAGAACATTAACCTGTTTTATCTTTAGCCATTATTTTGAACGATTTTCACCTATATCTATAGATGCATTGTGCGGATTTCATCCTTTCACAAATAAGTACATTGATACTGCTGATATGCATATTCGAAAATTTAAAATGTTTCCAAATATAAATATACAGATTCGATTGAGTCAATAGTAAAAAAATGTAGTTATAAAGTACGTGGTTGTAAAATGATTGTTCATGCTCTGGATCAAGCTTTTGTACTACGCCTGCGCCTAGGAAAGCTTTTATTTGTATATTGCTTTGACACCTAGAGATGTCAGTTCAGTGAGCTTAATACCTGAACCGTTTCTTCAAGAGGTAACAAATACCTTTGAAAAAGTTCGAATCATTCGTCTTCAGTAGGGTCTTGACTGATCCTATGAGCGAATGATGATATTGAAATATGATCTATGATTAAATTTCATTAGTAAACTTCATATATCGCAACATGATGTATTACTAGGATCTGACGCTCTGTGAAGACATATTTAATTCAATGAAACAAGAATGATCTTATTTGATCATGAATAATTATTGTTAGTTCGAAAATTTTAAGAATTGGTAGGCATTGTATAACATACACGATACACACTATATTTGGAAGTCAGATTGAAATCTTGTCGATGAAATTATTGATTAGGTGATGTCTGAGGAATTATTCGTTCATAATCATTATAATTTGAAAATATAAAGCTTCATGACCTGAAAACTATTCCAAGTATTTATCCAACTTATGCCACTTAATTTCTTGAACATTCTCAGAACTTAACACCCATTTTTGCAGAAAGTTCAGTAATCTATATGATGAAGATGAAGAAATGTTAATATAATATGAACCTGAAGGCGACTAACTGTTTGGAACTTTAAAGATTCCATACGAGATGATTCATAAGAACTTTCAAACTTCAACTTGAATAGTGTTATGTGAACCGTGTGTGTGTCATAATTTAATAATCGGTTTGTCCTCGGTAGTTTTACTTTTCAAGTCACCCCGGTACACATAACGTCAACAAATACATTAATTTAGCTTATGCTGATTCATAAAATCTGGTAGGTGCGATGAAAATAATGTATTTTTACCATGAGTAATCTAGTTTTCCGTTGCGACACTTATTTAGGAATATCCTGTATAGCCTAGGGAACTTTTGTATATGCCATATGTGAAAATATGAAGCTTATGATTGATTGTTGTTAGAGGTTTCAAAGTTTTCATTTACGTACAATTATTTATGGCTATAGAATTATACTTTACATTTTCAAATTATTTCCATTTCAATAAAGATTACGTTGGTTGCACGTTAATTTTGTTTCGATTTAAAATAATGTCTTCTGAGCGTCAGATTCTAGTAAACCACTAAGTTGCGATAGTAGAGGAATACTAATGAAATTTAATCATAGATCATATTTCAATTTCATCACTCGCTCATAGGATCAGTCAAGACCCTACTGAAGACAAAGATTTCAACTTTTTCAAAGGTATTTGTGACCTCATGAAGAAACGGTCCAGGTATTAACAGCACTTCAGTGACATCTCTGTGGATGTTTTCAAATACGAAATTATGGCAAAATTTCTACCAAGACCCAGGTAGGTAGATAAATGTAGAGAGTTCGATAAGTGACTTTGTATGAGGGGAAGAAATTGTCCCTGCCTATGGCTATTGTATAAAGATTACACAGTCTTTACTTTATACAATGCCACAGTTTTGCAAGTTGAGGAGTGACATTCAAATGCTTTGTTCCTTCCGGATTCGTGGGTGAACACAAGAATGGCCTAATCCTTTTTTTTTCAATCTATCGGACAAAACTGATTTTTGTCGATTTCAAAAATGGTGTATAACTCATTTCAAGATAAATGAAATTAGCAAGCTATCGTTTTTGTTGAATAGTTGATTTTTACATATTAAATCCGAGGCTATGGATCTACACACGTCGGCTGATGGCAATATATAAAATCAACTATACAGGGTGATTGTTTTATATTTTATTCAATAGCTATCTCGGTTAATATTGGTCTCACAAAAACGTTAAAATGGGCAAATATATGAAGTATTTTTTATAGGCATAAAGAGTTCAGTACCAGGAAATGCAAAAAGTCATCCTGAAAATTTTATGTGATTTGGAATAATGCACAATGTTGACACTTTTTATATTCAAGAATTTTCGCGAATATAAAACTGAAATGGAGTGAAAAATAGAGAAATAACAAACATTACGTATTCCCACAAAAGAATTAAGTACATCCCAGAGAAAAATTTTCTATTATTCTAATTACCCCCTTTGCATTATATGATTTGGGTCAAAAGTGTCTGAGATATATCTAGAACATCCACTAGAAGCTCGTCGGTCTTATTATATTACACCCTGTATATTTGAAATCAGAAGAAAGAGCTCTATCGATTAGGAAAATAACTTGCATAGTTAAGCCTAACCAAGTGCCTCAAATTTA
Organism: Myrrha octodecimguttata; assembly: GCA_958510865.1. Taxonomy (NCBI): domain Eukaryota; kingdom Metazoa; phylum Arthropoda; class Insecta; order Coleoptera; family Coccinellidae; genus Myrrha; species Myrrha octodecimguttata. The sequence continues at coordinate 50,187,169 of OY294062.1, read as the reverse complement.
ATATGTAAACATTTCAAAAAGCACTGCCGTGAAGGCAGCAACTTGTGCGCGCATGTTCAATGTAGATAACCGCTTCGGCAACAAATTTGAACATGCACGCAAATGCTGCTGCCTTCACGGCAGTGCTTTTTGAAATTTTCTACTGATAAATTACTGGATTTCAATTCGATCAAATCTGTATTTTTGGAAATATTGGAAAAATAAAATTTTGAATATTGGTAGAGAAGGTTTGGACCTTAATTACGAAGGCCGAATTCGTGAATAGGTAAAATCCACCCAATGATTCCGTAGATATACCCAATCAAAATTTTATTTTTTCAATATTTCCAAAAATACCAATCAGATCGAATTGAAATCCAGAACTTCAAGGAAAAATATCAGTTCGAAGTTTCATACAGAATTTAATGAGGATGATATGATAAGAAAATCATAGAAATTTTTTTTTTCAAATTGTTCTAATGACACGATTATCATGAAATTTCGCATAAAGTTGTCTTTCAGCAACTCAAAACTAGCTGTGAAGTTTTATCAGGACTGAATCAGTATACCGAAAAAATCAACGATATCGAGAAGAAAACCTAGAAATTTGACATATTTTTTCCCGATATCTCCAAAACTTATGATCGTATCGAGCTGAAATTTGGTACACGGCTGTGAAATATGAAGCTCAAAGTGTGAGTGGAATTTTTTTTGTATATGATGAATGGTTTTCGAAAAAAAAATTTGTTGGAAAAAAATTTCGATAAAAATGTTTTTAATTTACTGACAATATGATCCTGACAAAATTTGGCTCAAGTTGCGCGTCGTTATACTCCACCCAACTGCCAAGTTTGAATCCAATCGCTCAAATAGTTCCCGAAATAAAAAATAAATAACTTCAAAACTTCAAGTGCCTATAACTCCGAAACTATTCGACCGATTTGGCCCATTAACGAACTTAACCGCGGCATTCTGATGCGCAACCTATCCTAAAAGTTTCAAGTTGCTAGCTCGCTTCTGTTGACAGTTAGAGTGTCCACGGCCGGACAGAATCGATTTTGACACCAGATTCGTCATCAGTGACTCCAACCTAGTCGATTGAGATCATTTTCGGCACAATCATCGAAAATTACAGACATTTGGACAAAACGATAGCACGCTGTTCCCCTAGAACATGCGCGCAAAAATCAACTATTTAACAAAAACGATAGTTTGCTAATTTCATATATCTTGAAATGAATTATACACCATTTATGAAATCAACAAAAATCAGTTTTGTCCGATCGATTGGAAACAAAAAGGGTTCGACAATTCTTGTGTTCACCCAAGAATCCGGAAGAAACAAAGTGCTAGAATATGTCACTCCTCAACTTGCAAAGCTATGGCATTGTATTAAGTAAAGACAGTGAGGGATCTTTATACAATGGCCATAGGCAGGGACAATTTCTTCCGCTCATAGTACAAAGTCACTTATAGACCTCTTTACATTTATCTAACTATCTGGGTCTTGGTAGAAATTTTGCCAAAATTTCGTATTTGAAAACATCCACAGATGTCACTGAAGTGCTGTTAATACCTTGACCGTTTCTTCATGAGGTCACAAATACCTTTGAAAAAGATGAAATCTTCGTCTTCAGTAGGGTCTTGACTGATCCTATGAGTGAGTGATGAAATTGAAATATGATCTATGATTAAATTTCATTAGGATTCCTCTAATATCGCAACTAGTGGTTTACTAGAATCTGACGCTCTGAAGACATATTTATATTTAACCGAAACATAATTGTCGTTCAAACAACGTTCAACATTTTTGAAATTGAAACATTATGGAAAAGTAAAGTATATTTCGATTCACATGATATACAGGGTGATTACGGAGGAGACCGTCAGATTTAAGGATAAGTTTACATTAGTCAAGACAGTCTCGAAACAATGTTTGGTTTATGGTTGGGGGTCTCTAATGAGAATATACAGGGTGATTTGTCCGATTCGACCGATTTTACTTTTATTTATAACTTTGGTATGGCTTATTCGATTTCAATGAAATTTTCAAGTACAATATTGATGAGCACATTCATTATTTTCAAAATTTTCTTCAAAATGAGCGGTTGTTATTTTGATAAAACCAGATTAATTGTGCAGGTTGAAAAAACACCCTGTACATCGCGTTTCCCGAACTTCGCTATCTGTTTACGATTCCACTATTATGAGTCGTTATTTGAGAGTTCCTAATTTTTTTGGCGCACTTCTGGTTTTTCGAGAAATTTTTATCAAAAAAAGACAATGTCGAAATTTCACTCCAATCGATTCTACTTTTATTAATAACTTTGGTATGGCTCATCCAATTGTGATGAAATTTTCAGTGTAGAACTATCTGAATGAGTTAATTCAATAACTGCAACAATCTCTTAAAACACAGTGTAAGTGTGATAATTTCAGAATTTCAGATTAATTGTGCAGTTGGAAGAAAAACCCCCTGTACATTGCTTCTCCAAAACTTTCTGGTTTGTTTCAGATTCTACGATAATATGTGATTATTCAGAGGTTTTTAATTTCTTTGGCACACCTCCGGTTTTCCGAGAAAAAATGTCTGAAGAAGAGTATAATCGAAGTTTGGCGCAAAAGCAGTGAGAATATTCTGCACTAGGTAGTAAAGCTGTATATTCCAAGGATGCAAAGCAGTTCTTAAGTTCTAAAATATTCTTTTCAAATTCCAAATTCATATATAATTGCTCATATTCTGTATGAAATCATTCAATTCAGAATATTACTTCATATGTGCATATGTTTATGTGCATAAACCAAACAAATCTACACACATGAAAACAAATTTTGAACAAACATACGAAACAAATGACAAATGGACTTTAGAATCAACAGAAAATTCACATTGTATTTTCGAAATGGTTTCCCCTTATTTTTAATACATATTTTTTTGGAATTTCCAATCGACATTATTGAACGAAATCACCTACCGTCACTGTTCCATAGAAATAACCTTTCGTTGAAAAGCGGAGTTTTGCAAAAAAATTAAATTAAGTAATTTTCTGAATAAAATGATTTTATTCAGAAAATGAGCAATTGAAAAATAAATTTCGAATATCAATAGAATATTTTAGAAGTGACGAACAACTTTGCATCCTTGTATAATACAGCTTTTCTACCTAGTGAGGAATACTCTCACTGTTTGTGAGCCAAATTTCGATTATGCTCTTCTTCAAAAATGTTTTCTAGGAGGTGTTCCAAAGAAACTAAAAACCTCTCAATAATGACATATTATTGTAGAGTCTGAAACGAGTAAAAATTTTGGAATAGCAATGTACAGGGTGATTTTTTTCAACTGCAATATTAATCTGAAATCATCGCAAATACAACCCTGTATTTTGAGATATTGTTGCAATTATTGAATGTACTCATTCAGATTGTTATACACTGCAAATTTCATCAAAATTGAATGAGCCACACCAAAGTTATTAGTAAAAGTAGAATCGATTCGAGCGAAATTTCGACATTGTCTTTTTTTGATGAAAATTTCTCGAAAAACTAGAAGTGTGCCAAAAAAATTAGAAACTCTCAAATAATGACTTATTATAGTAGAATCGTAAACAGATAGCGAAGTTTTGGAAACGCGATGTACAGGGTGTTTTTTTCAACCTGCACAATTTATTTGGAATTATCAAAATAACAACCGCTTATTTTGAAAAACATTGCTGGAATGAATGAATGTGCTCATCAATATTGTACTTCACTGAAAATTGCATCAAAATCTAATGAGAATTACCAAAGTTAACAATAAAAGTAAAATAGGTCGAATCAGAAAAATCACCCTGTATATTCTGAACTGAGACCCCCAACCATAAACCAAACATTGTTCCGAGACTGTCTTGACTAGTGTAAACTTATCCTAAAATCTGACGGTCTCCTCCGGAATCACCCTGTATAGTTCGCAAATGAAAATTTTGAAACCTCTCACAACAATCACTCAAAAGCTTCGTATTTTCACTTATGGCATAGTTAAAAGTTGCCTAAGCTATACAGGGTATTCCCAAATAAGTGTCGCAACGGAAAACTAGATTACTCATAGTAAAATACTTTCCATTAAAGATTCATGAACCATTTTCTTCACAAACAAAATGACAAAAAACTGTGTTTATGTAAATTGAAACATCAATATTGTTACCATGGTATGCTTTAAAAACGGCCATTTTGTTGACGAAAGTTCGTAAAATATTATTCCTTTTAAATGCCACCAGGTGTACTCCCATCTTCTTCCAACGTAGAAATTTCCTGTTACGTCCCTGCGTCTGCGCTTTCCCCGCTTGGTACGAATTTCCCTCGTAACACCTGTAGAGGGAAAGCCCCCGTTTTTCGGTGCGGCTAGTCCAGAATTGAACTCCATACGCTTTCCACGTACGATTTCGTGCCGATTTTCCACTCCGATCGACTCGTTTTTCCGAGATTCCATCCGTGTTCCATAGAGCGTTTTTCCGGAGTTTTTCCCGTTTTTTCCGGGTTGTCTCTGATCGAGAAGTTGGCCGATGGCTATGGCGAAGTGAATATTGGCACGTGTGGAATAGTTGGGGTGAGTTTTGAGAGTTCTTTTGTGGAAATTATCAGCCTGTTTTGGAGAACGGCGTGCTATCGTTTTGTCCAAATGTCTGTCATTTTGGAGTTTCGAACTCAAAATGCACCCTTGGACAGAAATCCTGTCTCAAAAATCGATTCCGGCCGACCAGCCGACATGATAACTGTCGAAAGGAACAAGCTAGCAACTTGAAACTTTCAGGGTAGATCGTGCAACAGAATGCGGTGGTTTGGTCCGTTTGTGAACCGAATCGGCTGAATGGTTTCCGAGTTAAAGAATTTTGAATTTTTGCGCTTATTTTCTCGATATCTCGGGAACTACTTGAGCTATCAGATTGAAACTTGGTAGTTATTTTTCCGAAAAGTATCCATCAGATTTGGAAGGAATTTTGCACAGATTTGAACACTATAGTTCACATTTTCTACCAAATTTCAGTTCGATCCGATTTTAACTCTGTAAAAAATTGAAACATGATGATACAAAACTTTGTGCAAAATTTCCCAATTATTGTATGAAATAATTAAAGAATACAGATTTTTCTGTGATACCTTTACGTAATATCTATCGATATACTTTTATTGTCTTCAAGGTAGTACTTATGAATGACAAATTTAATTATTATATCAACTGACATATATTGATTGAAGTAAAAGACTTGAGGAATATAACATAACATATTCGGTAACATAATAAAATACAAATATATAATAAAATACAATACAGAAATAATACTAGACATACGGCCGGTTTCACAAAACTTTAATTGCCCGACCAAGGGCTTGATTGTCAGTTAACAGTAAATTCTGTGCTCGATTTCAGTTCATTTTCAAGCCAACCATCGAATGTAAACCTTAATCAACGAGTTGATCAGACGTCAAAAGTTTTGTGAAACCGACTGTCAGTGTCTCATCTTCTATCTATCGATTTAGAATCCTCAATAGCATCCATTTTATGTTATGTCAAAATCTTACCACGTGTATTCACTAACACCTGATTAAAAACGGACTCAGCTGATTTAGATTGGCAAGGTTGTCAAATGCGAATATTTGTGCATAGAACAGTTTTGACAACAAGTTTCACGCCATCTTCTTCTTTTGATGAATGAAACGTAGTAAACAACACTTTCAAGATCTTCTTAACTAACGGCCGACCGTAAACACAATAACTTCCGGAAGAAACGACTTACAAACTCGATGTTTGTAGTGTAGGTTTGGGGCTTAACTACGAAGGTCGAATTCGTGAGTGGGTAAAATCCACCCAAGATGTAACCATTCAAAATTTTGTTTTCTCAATATTTCAAAAAAAAAGATTAGATCGAATTGATATTCAGTAATTAATCGAAAAAAAACCTAGGAAAGCACCGACCTGAAGGCAGCATTATTATATATTATATTTTTTTTAAAATTTTTGACCACCTAAAACTGAAAAATAAAAGAGGGGATTTGCATTTAAAGGGATTTGTCATGAGTGCAAGATATGGCAACGTCGAATTCAGCTTTCTCGGAAAGAAAAGGACGTCAGATGTGTAACTTTGCTTAGGAAAACAGAGATAGCTATACTTCGATCTGGTTAGAGTAGAAGACAACGACCAAGGAATAGAAAAAAAAAGAGCAAAGACTTTCATACCGTCATATTACTGACAAATCGCAAACGGAAATTGTTTGGTTTTATTGACAAAGAGCACGTGTGTACCACAGAATAGGAATAAATATTTCGTTATTCTATAGCAGAAAGAGCAATTCTACTAAACAACGTTGTCACTTCGTGCATGCATGACAAATCCCAAACCCCAACTTTGAAACCTGATTTTGAATACTTTTTGAAGGAAATTTGGGAAAATGATGAATCAAACCCATAATAATTATGTTCAAATTTGCATTTGCAGTAATAACCCAAATTCAGGAAAAACCCCTATTGCAAACGTGAATTTCGATTCTTTCCCTAAAATATTTTTAAACAAACGAACGGTATTCGTGTGACACCCGGTAGATGTAGATCAGAATTGAGTATTAAATGTTACCCATAACGAGAAATTGAACATTCAACAGATCAAAATTAAAATTCAAAGTCATTAAATTAACTGTATATCATGAGTGTTTTAACATCGATCGATTCTTTCTCAACAAGCTCATGAACATTTAACTTCCCCTCGCATAAAATATTAGTTTTGTAGGACAATTATATCGAACAGAAGGGCAAAGCCATAGAACTCGATTCCGTTATTCAAGTCAATCGTTTAAGTGCCATCAACTGCACAAAATAAATTATTATACAGGAACTTCGTGTTCAAGATGAAATACATCTAACAAATTTTTTTTTACAGGGTGAACGAAACTTGTCATCAGTAACAACAGAATTTATAATCGAGCGTTTGCTTCAATACAATCATTAAAAACCTAGCAAAGCACTGCCGTGAAGGCAGCAGCTTTCGCGCGCATGTTCAATGGAGATGAAAGCTTCTGCAACGAATTTGAACGCGCAAAAGCTGCTGCCTTCATGGCAGTGATTTTCTAGGTTTGTTTTCGATAAGGTACTGGATTTCAATCGGATATAATCTTAATTTTTGGAAAAATTGAGAAAATAAAATTTTGAATGGGTATATATATATTCTTTTGAGAACGAGCATTACAATTCTAAAATATATCAGTGTTAGCAGAGGAAATGTAAACGGGGTACCATACATATTTGCGTATGATACAAGAGCACAGATAAAAACCTCAGGAAAAATTCTGTCTCCCCGCATAAGTGTAGTAATTTGTTTATAGAAGATGGATGGCATCTTTTTCATTTGAAAATAATTTTTTCGTCATCTTGAATTCATTTCGACAAAATATCTTGACATAATATCTGAAACAGAAAGAGGGACAGAAAACCAGAAGGAAGCAGTAAATAATATCACCTACATTTGCTCATGACCGAGAGGGTCTTTCGACCAGGTATATTTACGGAACCGCGGATACAGATCAGATCGAATTGAAATCCAGTACTTCATCGAAAAATTACAGTTCGAAGGTTCATACAGAAATTAATGAGGATGATATGATAAGAAAATCACAGAATTTTTTTTTCAGATTATTGTAATAACACGATCATCACGAAATTTTGCATAAAGTTGTCTTTCAGCATCTTCAAACTAGCTGCGAAGTTTTATCAGGATTGAATCAGTACTTCTCGAGTTATACCAAAAAAAGCAACGATATCGAGAAATAACCTCGAAATTTGACATATTTTTTCCCGATATCTCCAAGACTGATGATCGTATCGAACTGAAATTTGGTACACTTCTGTGAAATATGAAGCTCAAAGTCCGAGTGGAATTTTTTTCTGGATATGATAAACGGTTTTCGAAAAAAAAAGATTTTTGGAAAAAAATTTTGAAGAAATTTTTTTTTTAACTAACTGACAGTATGATCCTGACAAAATTTGGTTCAAAGTTGCGCGTCGTTATACTCCACCTAATTGCCAAGTTTGAATTCAATCGCTCAGGTAGTTTCTGAAATAAAAAATAAATAACTTCAAAATTTCAAGTGGCTATAACTCCGAAACTATTCGACCGATTTAGCCGAATAACGAAATTAATTGCGGCATCCCAATGCGCGACCTACCCTGAAAGTTTCAAGTTGCTAGCTCACTCCGTTCGACAGTTATCGTGTCCACGGCCGGCCGGCCGATTTGACACCAGATTCGTCATCAGTGAGTCCAATCTAGTCGTTCGAGATCATTTTTGGCTCAATCATTGAAAATTACAGATATTTGGACAAAACGATAGCACGCTGTTTCCCTAGAACATGCGCGCAAAAACCACGAAATTTTACATATCTTTTAGAATATCTTCAAAAGTAATAGCCCTATCAAATTCAAATTTGCTACTTTCCTGTGGAATATAAAGCTTTAGATATAAGCCAAATTGTTTCCGAATACCTTAAATAGTTTCTGCAAAAAAAAATTTTTTGTAAAAATATTTTGAAGCGTCTTGAAATTTCTAGATGGGATTTGGAGTCCAATTATCTCGGTTAAGTTCGTTAATGGGTGAAATCAGTCGAATAGTTTCGGAGTGAGTACCACTTGAAAATTGAGGTTAATTCTTCGACATCTCATGAAATACTGACCTGATAAGATTGAAACTCTGAATGAAGTGTGGGAATACCAACGCGAAGAAAATTTTGAAACTGTTTATTTCGAATTTTTCAAATTTTTCATAAGAAATTTTTGGTTTCTCCGGAATAGTTGATCATAAAGGGTCTTTCAATAAGGACGGGTCGATTTTGACATGAAATAAAAAAGGCCGTGTGTGAGATTTTAACGATTTTTTTTTTTATTTGAAAGAGCTATATATGCCATTATGTGTGGAAAATCACATCGTTTAAATGTCCGCCGCGGCTTCTCACGGTGGCACGAATTCGAGTTGTCCAATGTTCAACAACTCTGCCGCATAGTTCGGGTTGAATTTCAGCGATAGCCTGAGCTATGTTGACTTTAAGGGCATCGGTCGATTGTGGCTTATTGGTATAGACCTGCGACTTAAGAAAACCCCACAAAAAAAAGTCTAAAGGTGATAAGTCGCAGGATCTCGGTGGCCAATTCACGTCACCTCTGCGAGAGATAACCATGCCCTCAAAGCGTTCATGCAGAAGATCCATGGTGGCATCCGCTGTATGGCTCGTAGCGCCATCCTGCTGGAACCACATGTCGTCTAAGTGTAGATCGTCCAATTTGGGCCAAAAGAAATCGGTGATCATCCTTCTGTACCGTTCGCCTGTGACGGTAATGGCCTCACCAACATCGTTTTCAAAAAAGTACGGACCAATAACACCGCCGGCCCAAAATCCGCACCATACGGTCACTTTTTGTGGATGCATGGCTACTTGGTGAACTTCGTGTGGGTTGTGGTCATCCCATATACGGCAATTCTGCTTGTTCACATAGCCATTCATCCAGAAATGCGCTTCGTCGGAAAAAATGATTTTTCTGCCAAAGTTGGGGTCCTCTGCCAAACACACTGTAGCCCAATCAGCGAACGAACGGCGTTGCCTATGGTCAGTAACTTTGAGCTCCTGAGTGAGTTGAATCTTGTACGGGTGCAGCCCTAAGTCCTGACGCAAAATGCGCCACGTTGATGTTTGTGAAAGACCGAGTTCTTGTGAACGTCGATGAATTGACTGCCTCGGGTTCTCCTGCACACTATCACGGACAGCAGCGATGTTCTCGGCCGATCTGGCGGTCTTTGCACGTACGGGTGTTGGCAGATTGTTTATTGAACCGGTCGATTCGAATTTGGCCACCAAACGTTGGAGAGTCGACTTTGAAGGACCACCTCGTCTGCCGTAAAATGGGCGCAATGCACGTAACGTTTGCACTAACGAACACTCATTTTGGTAATACATTTTTAACATTTGGACGTGTTGCTCAACCGTGTAACTTGCCATGGTGATTTGGCATTACTAACTGAATAAAAAAATATAGGTTAGAAAGACGACGTTAAAACAACATGGCCGCCACAGGCTGCCAACATCGACCCGTCCCTATTGAAAGACCCTTTATTTCAACGAAATTTGGCACACATCTTAGAGTAAGTATTCAACAGCAATGTTCCAAATTTCAATTCGATACGTTATTCACATTCGGGAAACAATATATCAAATTTCGTTCTAATTTGATATTTAGATGTTATTCCCTCAATATCTCAAGGAGTACAGATGGCGAACAGGTGACTGCTTTGACAACCAATGGGGGTTTTCCCTGAATTTGGAATATTAGTGCAAATGCAAATTTGAACATAATTATTATGGGTTTGATTCATTATTTTCCCGTATTACCTTCAGAAAGTATTCAAAATCAGATTTCAAAATTGATGGGGTTTGGGATTTGCCAGGCATGCACGAGGTGACAACGGTGTTTAGTAGAATAGCTTTTTCTGCTATAGAATAATGAAATATTTATTCCTATACTGTGGTACACACGTATTCTTTGTCAATATATCCAAACAATTTCCGTTTGCGATTTGTCAGTATTATGACAGTATGACGGTCTGTGCTCTTATTTGTCTTTTCCTTGGTCGTTGTCTTCTACTCTAACCAGATCGAACTACAGCTATCTTTGTTTTCCTAAGCAAAGTAACTCATCTGATGTCCTTTTCTTTCCGAGAAAGCTGAATTCGACATTGCCATATCTTGCACTCAAGACAAATCCCTTTAAATGCAAATCCCCATTTTTTTTTTAGTTTTAGGTAATCAAACATTTTTAAAAATATAATATTGAAATTATATATTTGAAATGTGATGTTATAAAGGTTTTTCATGAAAATGACTGCATTTTCGTTTGAAGGAAAAACCCCCATTTGAGTCAGCGCGTAAAAGCTCCAGGCCTCACGTCATTGCTTTTCTAAATTCTTTCGTTACTGAATTTGTTATTTCATTATTCAGTTATTTCAGTTTCTTCAAAATTATTCGATGAAGTGTTAACGCGAAAAAGGTTTAGTGAAGGGTATTCTTGAAAAATCCACGGGTATTTCCAGAGCCGGATCTAGGATTTCAGCGCCCGTGGCAAATTATTGAAATGCGCCCTTTTCAAATTTTTTTTTTCAGTGACTACATACTTTTCATGAATGATAGTATTTATTCTATTCCTAAGATATTTTACTATTATTATATTCTTTTGAGAACGAGCATTAGATTCTTAGGTATATCAAACAATATGTGTATAGAAATTACTATAATCTCCCATGTATTTTATAAGGTAGTGAAGAGAACTCACAAACGTATTAATATACGATAATGAGGGTATGAAGAAAACAAAAAGGAAGCGAATAGAATAATTTATTCTCAAAATAATATATAAGCATTCAAAGCTTCAAAAAAAAACAATAAATGAAAGTGTAAATGAAAAACTGAAATACATTAGAGAACACACATGCCAACAAAGGTCATAACGAACATTTCAATATTACTTTTTTTAATTCGCCATGATGTAGGGTCATTAAAATCAACTAGTTCAGGTATAACCTCAGTAAGTCCTGATTCCTCGTCAAAAGAATTTTCCTTGTCAGAATTATCCGAAATGGAATACTTTCTTACGATAGGCTTGGTACTTGAAAAAGTAGAAGGAAATTCCGCTACATGATGGGCTTCGCTAGTGGAACCACTTTTTGTCGACACAATACCCGCATCGTTCTTAATGTACCTTGGGATGTTACTAGTATATTTTTAGGTCTAATAATTTTTCATCCCTGATCTTCCGAGATTGCGATCCTGATAGTTCCTTGGGCGGCATTTCAGTTGGTTATATCAACCTAAAATTATAAAAGATTCTGAAAATGCATGGACGTCGAATCGGAAGGTTTTGCGCGCTCGTTTATATTCATATCTGAATTGCCTCAATGCTCGACAAATGCCAGGAGGACAGAAAAAGGTTTCATGTTTCAGTTAAACTCAAGAATAATAATATTCATTTAACCGACATTTGATTCTCTTTCTGTAGTTCCCATAGCTAAGAAGCTGATTAATAAAATACTAGAGTTACTAAGTTATATCTTTCGAAAATGATTGACTCTCGTATGCACGGACAGAATATAATTTGACCGAGCGCGCAAAAATCCTCAACTCAAAATTGAATTATTCAAACTTACCTGATTGAAATTTTTAAGCACGAATAATTTCCCGGCCCGCTTGCACGATCACGTTATTTCCGGTATTGCACATAATTTAAAATATAATGATAATTTCCTGGTTCCTATTTTTCTTATTGATGCCATCAACTGCGCCGCTGCATTGAAGTACCCCACATACGAGAAAAAAAGTAGTATTAATAAGACTGGGGTGATTTCATCAAGCCTATCGGTAGTAAACGTCTTCGAAATACATTACCCTTATCAAAGCCGGTGTGATGAACGAACGATTCGGCGAATAATGTGGACGATCTGAATCTCTTTGTCATGCCGCCAAGAACCCGATCCTAGACGGAGCGCTACAGCCGCTAGCTCAAACTATTAAACTCCCTCTGAACTTGCCGCTAATTGAGGTCTTTCAGTGTTCGAATAACAAACATCTGGATGCGATCGGGAATCGTAGGGCGACCGACAAGTGTGAATTCATCTGTTAATTTATTGCTAACTACTTGTCGCCGCATATTGTACAACAGGTGCATGCACTTATTAGCACCGCTCTAAAATATGAAGGGTTTTTGAAGTGAAAAAACTGCATTTCAAGAAAAAAAAAATCATAATTTTGCGCCCCTAGTCGTTTGGCGCCCGTGGCAAATGTCTACCTCGCCACGCCCTAGATCCGGCTCTGGGCATTTCCTTTGAAGCAAGGTGTCACGAACCCCCCTAACCCCCCCCCCCCTTTCATTTAAGATTTAGTTGTTGCTGTCATCATGCACACAGGTTTGATACAAATGGGTTGGAACTAAATCTACAAAATGTCCCACTACGAACCAAGCTTCATCTCTTTTAACGTTTTTCATAATTTTGCATGGAGGGCAGAGATAATACCTTTTCAGATTGACACATTGTATCAACTGATTACAAATCGTTCAAACCTGACTCCACATTCAATGCTTTCATCAAATATTCCAAAAAAACACCAATTTATCCAACCAGGTAATTACGGGTAAGAACCTAACTTTTTCGGTATCGATACATCATAATCAAACAGCCCGTTATCGGACCTCACCACATGCATTCTACACCCCTTGTTCGTGTATCACGTGGCATTTCTAGCGGCCAAATCGGCCAATACCGACGAATTTTCCGTCATTACGCAAACCACAGTTTTTTGCCCCCGACGCGCATGCAACTTATCCGAGGGAAAATTACACGCTTTTCCCCCAGGCCGCATTGTAGCGTGCCGCGACGATTTCCCTCAAGTTCCTGACCGTGGTCAGCTTCGTTCGGTCTTCGTGGGGTCGTTGACCCCCCCGGAAAACTTCCTTCTACCGGGTTTTCCTCATTCCTCATTTCCGCGTACGAGGAGAACGCGAGAAGCTATCGGCGGGTTTCCGCCTCGCGTGTGACGTCAATTGATGGATGTTCTCGGGGTTTAATTTTAGAGGCCCGCGGAGGATTTGGGTCGAACTTTGACCGTGTTTTAGAGCATCCAGGACCACGAACACAACGGGAAAACATCTGGAGGCCACTATCATTTTATTCAAAATTTTTTTTGGCGGAAAAATTGCAAAAATACATCGTCCGCTCTTTTTCATTTTCAAGAATTTTCAAAATGAATACAGAACTGTAATGAGAAAGGAAAAATCTTGAGAGGTACTGCCGTGAAAGCAGCAGCTTCTGCGCGCATGTTCAATGTGAATGACCGCTTCGGCAACGAATTTGAACATGCGCGCAAAAGCTGCTGCCTTCACGGCAGTGCTTTTTTGTATTGGGAAATATTGGAAAAATGTAATTTTGAATGGGTATATCTACGGAATCATTGGGCGGATTTTACCCATTCACTGATTCGACCTTCGTAATTAAGCCCCAAACCTTCTCTACAAACATCGAGATTCTAAGTCGTTTCTTCCGAAAGTTATTGTGTTTACGCAGTCGGCCGTTAGGCCTAACGACCGACTGCGTAAACACAATAACTTCCGAAAGAAACAACTTAGAAACTCGATATTTGTAGAGAAGGTTTGGGGCTTAATTACGAAGGTTGAATCAGTGAATGGGTAAAATCCGCCTAATGATTCCGCAGATATACCCATTCAAAATTTAATTTCCCCAATATTTCCAAAAATACAGATCAGATCGAATTGAAATCCAGTACTTCATCGAAAAATTGCAGTTCGAAAGTTCATACAGAATTTAATGAGGGTGATATGATAAGAAATTACACACATTTTTTTTTTTCAAATTGTTCTTATGACACGATCATTACGAAATTCTGCATGAAGTTGTCTTTCAGTATCTCCGAACCAGCTGCGAAGATTTATCAGGATTGAATCAGTATTTCTTGAGTTATACCAAAAAAAGCAACGATATCGAGAAAAAATCCTCGAAATTTGACATATTTTTTCCCGATATCTCCAAAACTTATGATCATATCGAACTGAAATTTGGAACACAGCTGTGAAATATGGAGCTCCAAGTCCGAGTGGAATATTTTTCTGGTTATGATGAGTAGTTTTCGAAAAAAAATTTTTGGAAAACAATTTCTAAAAAAATGTTTTTGAAATTTACTGACAATATTATCCTGACAAAATTCGGCTCAAAGTTGCACGTCATTATACTCCACCTAATTGCCAAGTTTAAATTCAATCGCTCCAGTAGTTTCTGAAATAAAAAATAAACAACTTCGAAATTTCAAATGGCTATAACTCCGAAACTATTCGACTGATTTGGCCCATTAACGAATTTAACCGCGGCATTCCAATGCGCAACCTACCCTGAAAGTTTCAAGCTGCTAGCTCACTCCGTTCGACAGTTATCGTGTCCACGGCCGGCCGGACAGAACCGATTCCGACACTGGATTCGTCATCAGTGAGTCCAATCTAATCGATTGAGACCATTTTCGCCTCAATCATCGAAAATTACAGACATTTGGACAAAACGATAGCACGCTGTTCCCCTAGGCCTAGAACATGCGCGCAAAAATTTAAGTTCATTCTGAATGAACCAGCCACGCGTTCGCCAAAATTAGATGCTTCAACATTTGACGAACTACCCAAAATAGCGAAAAATCGATTTTCCACCCAGAAATAACTTTCAATCAACTCAGCACGTCAATCCGATCGAAAATAACACGCGTTTGACAATAATTGACGTTATGGGAAATTTGAACGAGATTGTTTTCCCTCTCCTGAAACCGATTTTCCTGAGGAAAAATCTATGATTTTTCGACCAGACGCGTCCAATCGCTAATTGGAATATCGCCTCTAGTTAATCCAAGGCACACGCGATCGGACAACGAGGCGCCAGTGGCGGTTCGTCTGTTGTAATATTTTGAGGTTAATTTGCATCCACCAATGGAAATTTTGAATTTTTTGCGTTGATGTTCTAGGGCACAGCTTGCTATCGTTTTCTCCGAATGTTCGTAACTTTCGAATTTATTCCTGAAAAGTGTCTCAAACGATCAGGTTGGACTCACGGATGACGAATCCGGTGTCAAAATTTATTCTGTTCGGTCGGCCCTAGCCGTTTGAAATTTTGAGGTTATTTCCGTACTATTTCAGAAAGAACTGAAGCGATTGGATTGAAACTAAGCAAAAAATTGAAGTATAACATATTTCAGAACATATTTTAGAATAATATATTGTTTTAAATATCACGTACAGATTATAATATTATTATATAAAGGGCTGGGCAGTACTTCAATTACATGTAATTGATATACGTATTTGAAATACAAATTCGTATTTTGTATTTGTATTTCAATTACTTCTTGAAAATGTATTTTGTAATTGGTATTTCAAATACCTGACGCTGAAGTATTTTGTATTTCGATCCGTTTGTCTTCGAAATGCTTTCGAACAAATACATTTAGCGCTAAGCGCTCTACAGAAACTGGTCCCTTTATCTCCCTTCAGATGGCGCGACGTTCATCTGCGTCATCTAGTTCTTTTGCTAGCAATCATATTTTCGGAAAATGGAAAGGAAGAAAAGGTCCTGCGCAATGGTCATTTCATCATGGAGTTAGAGTTAGTCAACTTCTTAAAACGATAAGAACAAAGAGCTTACCATCCTTGAACATTATCCTAACATAAAAAATGTGTTCATACAATATAACACATGTTTCTGCCCATCAGGACCTGTAGAAAGATTGTTTTCTTTAGCAGGTTTTATTCATTCCCCAATAAGAGGCTGTTTGTCTGATACTACATTCAAAAATCTTGTGTTTCTGGAAGGAAATTCGTTATTTAGCGATAAAATAGCTGAGCTGAATTAGTTGTACTCTTTTCACATTTTACGTAACACCTGAATGTATTATGTAATTTGTATTTCAAATACAAATAGTTAAAATACTGTATTTTGTATTTTATATTCCAACTACCCGACTTGAAAGTATTTTGTATCTCAATCGAGAAACATTTTGCTCAGATCTTGGGCTTAACTCTAACAGCAGTCTACCAAATTTCAGTTTGGCACGATTATAATTCTGAAGAAAATGGGGAATAACATGTCGAATTTCGTAGTTTTTTCTCGGAATTTTTGTTTTTTCGGAACAACTCAAAAAAAATCTTATATAATGATGGCAAAACTGGGTGAATTGGGAATGCCGATGAACAACTTTGAGCAAAATTTCGGGATGATCTTGTCATCAGAACAAATTTCAAATTTTTTTTCAAATATTCAAAATTCTCTGCGATCTTCTGGTCATATTATCCTCAAGAAATTCTGTATAAAGCTTCAATCTGTCAATTTTTAATCAGGTAATGCTTTCGAATTCAATCTCATCTGTATTTTTGGGAAAATAAAAATCTAGTCAAGCACTTCCGTGAAGGCAGCATGTTCAATGTAGATGACCGCTCCGGCAACGAATTTGAACATGCGCGCAAAAGCTGCTGCCTTCACGGCAGTGCTTTCCTAGATTTTTTTCGATAAATTACAGGATTTCAATTCGATATAATCTGTATTTTTGGAAATATTGGAAAAATAAAATTTTGAATGGGTATATCTGCGGAATCATTGGGCGGATTTTACCCATTCATGAATTCGACCTTCGTAATTAAGCCCCAAACCTACTCTACAAATATCGAGTTTCAAAGTCGTTTCTTCCGGAAGTTATTGTGTTTACGGCCGAATTCATGAATGGGTAATATTCACCTAATGATTCCGTAGATATAGCCATTCAAAATTTTATTTTCCCAATATTTCCAAAAATACTGATCAGATCGAATTGAAATCCAGTACTTCATCGAAAAATTACAGTTCGAAGTTTCATACAGAATTCAATGAGGATGATATGATAAGAAAATCACAGAATTTTTTTTCAAATTGTTCTAATGACACGATAATCACGAAATTTTGCATGAACTTGTCTTTCAGCATCTTCAAACTAGCTGCGAAGTTTTATCAGTATTGAATAAGTATTTCTTGAGTTATACCGAAAAAAACAACGATATCGAGAAAAAACCTCGAAATTTGACATATTCGCCACCTAAAGGTTTCAAGTTGCTAGCTCACTCCGTTCGACAGTTATCGTGTCCACGGCTCTGATTCAACTAGTTTTGATATGACATGTCGGTAAATATTTCAGATTTCACATGGCAGATTACTCGATGCCGGCATCTATCGGCGACAACAGAAGTAGGACAACAAAGCCATAGTTTGACAACATTTGGATCTCATTTCTGACCCAATAAATGTCAAAGAGTATATGCACCTTGTATGTTATGCATCTATGCGAAAACAAAAGCAGCATGGAATTCTGTCATTTTGCATTTGGGCGAAATTTTAGAACAGATTGAACTCTACTGACTACACTCATTCTGTTATCTGTGACTGCACTCATGCACTGAGAAGTGGAAGTCTGGCACGTTAGTGCATAGTAACGTTTTCATGCAGTTACAATGAACAAACCTTATTAATGGAAATAAATACTTGATCTTTTATGATGTCCTCTGACCTTGACCTGTTAACTATGATCCGGCTCTGTGTTCAACCCTGGGGCTGCGTTCCAAAAAGGCGTGCTGAAGGTCGAAGTTCATGTTTGTACGTAAAGTTGTCTGTGGGTTTCGTGTCTGTTACGTTCTCATTATAGGATATGTAACGTTTAATTTATTTCTTCGTTCGTTGGTGTTGCTACTCCAGAGACCCCGTGGTAATTAAATGGGGGTGTTTCGTGTCGAGAGATGGTAGGAGGTGGCTCTTATGTCATCAGGAGTGGCCACAAGGGGTCAGGAGAGGGGCAGGATTCAAGCCTGATGTTTGTGGTTATATTTTTACGCCCTTGTTTTGGGGAACAGCGCAATAACGTTATGTCCAAATGTCGGAAATTCTCGAGTTTTACCTTAAAATGATCTCAAACGATTAGGTTGGGCTCCCTGAAGAAGAATCCGTGGTCGAATTCAGTTCTACCCGGCCTTATGTGCTCTAACATTCGAAGGAACTTACTTAGATTTGAAGGCTAAATATCTCGATTGAGTTCGTTAATGGGCAAAATCCGTCGAATATTCACGGAGATATAGCCAGCTGAAATTTTGTTCTCTCTATAACTCGAAAAACACCGATTTGATTGAATGAAACTTGGTTCACAGTTATGAAGTACCGACGTGAAAATTCATGTGAAATTTCGTGAGGAACAAATGTTTTCAAATTCTCCGATAACCGATAAAGATTTTCAAAATGTTCTATACTCCATTCCCTTTTATAAAGTATCCCGGTTGGCCATGATTTAGAACTATCAAGTTTTTTCACTTAAAACTGACGCAGGTTGGCACTCTTGAAATATCGGCAATGCCAAAATAATTCTCAGCGACGTTGCCAAATGTCGATGCCAATTCCTACTCTCAATCTCAAAATGATCATTACGCTTGGAAACTAAAATGCCAAAGGTAGTTCTGAAGACGCAGAGACAAAGTATCAGGACGAGCTATGTAGAATTGAAATCTGCTTTTCCTGATAGTAACCCAGATAATTTGGAATCAATAATTTATCACAAACCATAAAACATTTTCGACGTATGCGAGTGAAAACCAAGAAATTATATTTTATATGAATAGATATTTATTTTTTAGCTGCACATCACCACAATAAGAAAAATTTTATGTGACAGAGTCGACAAAGAATTTCCTTCTATTGGTGCACCCAGAAAGTAACTGACTGAGGACTTTATTTTGAAAAAAGTCTGCAACGACAAATTTGGAATTATAATTTGAAAAATTAACAATTTTCGATTGATACACTACTCACTCTTGCAAAGGAACATTTGGAATATAACGGAGGACTGACATCACCTTTTAAAATTATGAAAACCACAAATTACAAATACAAAAGGGTATATGAACGCAAAATTTTATGTGAACAAAAACATGTTGTTGCAGTCAAAATTACTCTCCTGCGCAAATTTTTACAGTATAAATCGTTGGATGGAAATCTGAGATTTGTGTAAAGAAACATTTTGATAAATACTTAATTTCTACGACCCCTATGTAGAGAGGGCAACGTTGCGTAGTTATCTGACAGGAAAATGACTATAACCTAACATGTTCAAAATTTACACGGTGAAATGTGTCAGAATGTCATGGCCAACCGGGATAGTTTATAAGAATGAATGGAGTATATGTAACCCTGTAATGACAAAAGAAACTTAGGTCAATTATCAAGCAATCGAAAAATGGTGTAATTTCTTGTTGGAATACAGTAGAACCATTGTTTAAGGACAACAAAACAATGGTAGAACTGATAAAAATATGAACGAGCGTTCGAAAGCTCCAAACTTCACATCGTATCGAGCGAGACGAAATACGAGAATGCATTATGACCGATACCCGTATTTCCAAATTCATCGACATAACCGAAAAACGAAATGACAAACCGTAACATGTTCGACAAAATCGATAAAAGACAAGAACAGGCAAAATCGGAAGTAAACACGGGGGCGAAAGGTCTGTCTTCCCAAATCAAATTGATTTTTAATTTAGGCAGACTAGTCACGAGAACATCTTCTACGCGGTTATAAAATGATATTCCGTATCGGTTTCTGTCGTACCACTGACTTTAATTATGGAATATTCGATATCTACGCGATAAATCATAGAGAAAAAACGCTAATTTCACTCGAGTCCATTGAAAAGTTTCATATCTCTGTGCAAACAATCGTTGTCCTAAAGTTAATCATAGAAGAACGCAAATACGCTATTAGTGTTGTCGTTATTAGGTTTGATAAATAACCGTTATTACGAGTAGAAAATGAGCATAGAAAACAAAACGTCAAGTTGATTTCTAGATATAACCGAATAGCTGTTATTACTATTGATCATAGATCAACTTGTGGTGAAATCATAATTTTTTTAAGTGTATTTTAGTATCAGTCACATAAGGAGCTCAGAGTACGGGGGTTGTTAACAAAATGCATTAGACCAGATGTCTAAAACGCGGAAGTTGAATTGTCGAATATATAGTTCTATTTATTTCTGTGTTGTAACGTTGTTGGCGCTAAGGTCGCTTTGTCAAGTCATACAATAAATTACGTTGAATAAAAATGAATTAAGCTATAATCTGATCGATCTGATGGAACTGGGGTTTTTTCTTCAAACGAAAATGCGGTTATTTTCATGAAAAACCTATAGGACATTACATTTCAAACATATAATTTCAATATTATATTTTTAAAAAAATGTTTGATTACCTTAAACTGAAAAATAAAAATGGGGATTTGCATTGAAAGGGATTTGTCTTGAGTGCACGATATGGCAACGTCGAATTCAGCTTTCTCGGAAGGAAAAGGTCGTCAAATGATTTACTTTGCTTAGGGAAACAGAGATAACTATACTTCGATCTAGTTAGAGTAGAAGACAACGACCAAGAAATAGAAAAAGAAGAGTACAGACTGTCATACTGTCAAATACAAATCGCAAACGGAAATTGTTTGGTTATATTGACAAAGAACACTTGTGTACCACAGAATAGGAATAAATATTTCATTATTCTATAGTAAAAAAAGCTATTCTACTGAACACCGTTGTCACTTCGTGCATGCCCGACAAATCCCAAACCCCAATTTTGAAATCTGATTTTGAATACTTTCTGGAGGTAATTTGGGAAAATGATGAATCAACCCATAATAATGATGTTCAAATTTGCATTTGCAGTAATAACCCAAATTCAGGAAAAACCCCCACTATTTCCTAAAAATTGATTTGGATATCTGAAATGATAAAATTTAAGATGAGTATAAGAACTGTGGAAAACCTACCGATTTGAATTATGAATTATTTATCTATATACAGGGTGTTCCTGAATTGCAGGTAAAATTTAAGGGGGGAGATTCCTCGCATAAATTTGAGGAAAAAAGTCCCGTAAACATGGGACAGCAAAAGTTTCGAGTTTTCGAGATACAGGGTGTTTGAATTTCCTTCGAGTTTTTTTCTCATAATGATTACACGAGCTTATAAAATCTTTATGAATCATTGCTACAGATCAGAAAATATCGATAAACACTAGTAATGAATTTTTTAACTGGATTTCATAACAATTCGTAATTTTCCGAGAAGTTCGAGAGAATCGATTTTTTTTCTCGAAATCAGAATCAGAAACTACAAAATTATCATAAAATTTAGTATAACAACGAAGATTCTCTTCGAAATTTTTTAAACTAACAGAGGCTCACCTGAAAAAAGTTCTAGAAGATAACAGCGCACAGTGTACCGGAAAAATATCACCCTGTAGATTTGCAATCGAAATTGGCAGGTCACATCATGTGAACTCTTGAATGCAATATCTATGCCAAATTTCAGTCGATTATCTTGTGAAATGTAGATACAATGAGGAAAAAGTTTGAAAAATTTCAAATTTCATCACCCTGTATCTCGAAAACGAAACTTTGGCGGTCATACAGTGTGTCCACGGATTGGGTGCCGGTAAGGTGTAAATGACGAAAAATTTTCGAGTTAGACTCTGATAATCTGGGAATCGCTCCTGCTTGGTCTCAAATCAAGATGTTGAGAAAATGAGCCAAATCAATTAATATACAGGGTGGTTTAGAACTGATTTAAGGAAAATTTTTAAGAATAAAACCCCTTTGTTTCAAAATATATCGAGAAAGTTTATTGAAAAGAGTTGTTTAGAATCAAGACGCGGCTAAATCTCGAATTTCAGATAAATCGAGTAACTTTGATTTTGTAAGTAGGTTATGAAAATATTTGATAATATCCATGGTTACAAATGCCAGAGGTGACTTGAAACGTAAATTTTATTCGTCATAAACGAAAATTTTCCAGTTAAAAACATGCTGACCATAGAACAAAGTGTGTTTATTGTGCAGTGCTACGGCTTAGGTGCAGACATTTCGTAACAGGGAGTAATAAGATTATTCCATTGACGCTGGCCAAATGTTGCGGTACCACGTAACCCTGCTAAAAAAATAGTTTCAAAATTTAAATTTTTGATCATGACAAAAATCTCACGTATACAAAATGTTCATGACCAACTTATTAAGTCAAGGTAGACTGATTTATCTGTAACTTGAGTTCCTGCAGCAGCTCGTCATTCCGAAGAACTTTTCTCAATAAACTATCTCGATATCTTTTAGAACAAAGGTACTTTATTCTTAACAATTTTCATTGAATCAGTTCTGAACCACCCTGTGTATTAATTTATTTGGCTCATTTTCTCAACATCTTAGTTTGAGACCAAGCAGGAGCGATTCCCAGAATATCAGAGTCTAACTCGAAAATGTTTCTTGCTGTCTGCACCTAAGCCGTAGCACTGCACAATAAACACACTTAAATTTTCGTTTATGACGAATAAAATTTACGTTTCAAGTCACGTCTGGCATTTGTAACCATGGATATTATCAAATATTTTCATGACCTACTTACAAAATCAAAGTTGCTCGATTAATCTGAAATTCGGGATTTAGCCGTGTCTTTTGATTCTAAACAACTTTTCTCAATAAACTTTCTCGATATCTTTTGAAACAAAGGTGTTTTATTCCTAAAAAATTTCCTTAAATCAGTTCTAAACCTGTATATTAATTGATTTGGCTCATTTTCTCAACATCTTAATTTGAGACCAAGCAGGAGCGATTCCCAGAATATCAGAGTCTAACTCGAAAATTTTTCGTCATTTACACCTTACCGGCACCCAATCCGTGGACACACTGTATATTTATCGGATTTTTTTCCTTAAATTTATGCGGGGAATCTCCCCCTCTTCGTTTGTACCTGCAATTCAAGAACACCCTGTATCATCAGAAATAATAATATTGAATAATGCACATATTTTTCAGCAGATGACTTGAATCAAAAAACGTCGAAATGGACAAATACGAGCACGTGATGCTTGTTGGGGAGGGCAGCTACGGGGTGGTCATGAAATGTCGTCACAAGGAACTGGATCAGATGGTCGCCATAAAGAAATTCCTGGAAACCGAGGAAGACGCGACTATAAGAAAAATGGCCTTAAGAGAAATCAGAATGTTAAGAGTGAGTATACTCGAAAAAATTAGGTCCGGAATTTTGCAAACGAATAGTTCCGACAAGTAGGAATCGATGTGCAGAATTGGGGTTTTTTCTTCAGACGAAAATTCAGTAATTTTCATGAAAAACCTTTAGATCATTACATTTCAAACAAATAATTTCAACATTATATTTTTAAAAAAATGTTTGATCACCTAAAACTGAAAAATAAAAAATGGGAATTTGCCTTTGAAGGGATTTGTCTTGAGTGCACGATATGGCAACGTCGAATTCAGCTTTCTCGGAAAGAAAAGGACGTCAAATGTGTTACTTCGCTTTGGAAAACAGAGATAGCTATACTTCGATCTGGTAAGAGTAGAAGACAACGACCAAGGAATAGAAAAAGAAGAGCACAGACTATCATACTGCCATATTACTGACAAATCGCAAACGGAAATTGTTTGGTTATATTGACAAAGAACACGTGTGTACCACAGAATAGAAATAAATATTTCATTATTCTATAGCAGAAAAAGTCATTCTACTAAACACCGTTGTCACTTCGTGCATGCCTGGAAAATCCCAAACCCCAATTTTGAAATCTATTTTCGAATACTTTCTGAAAGTAATTTGGGAAAATGATTGTTCAAACCCATAATGATTATGTTCAAATTTGCATTTGCGGTAATAACCCAAATTCAGGAAAAACCCCCATCGTCCATATTTACTTCTTCAATTATATTCCTTCCATCTTACATTTCATACAACTTAAATGGAAGAAACATAATTTAAAACGCCATGACATTCTTGTGACCCAGGATTTATTTTACAGTCCGGCAACGATGCTCCCAGAATGACACTGTTGGTGTGTTGGTGCATGCGCACATCTCATTTTGAAATCTATTTGTCAAAACTACGATTACCGAGATTTTTTCTGAATCAGTGCTCATTTTCAGAGACTGAGACACGAGAATCTAGTGGCCATCATAGAAGTTTTCAGGTACAGAAAACGATTCTACCTGGTGTTCGAATATTTGAACGGCACCATCCTAGACGAGCTGGAAAAGATGCAGGGAGGTTTAGGCGAGGAACAATGCAGAGAGAGGCTGTATCAGATAGTCAGAGCCATAAGTTACTGTCATTCGAATCAGGTGAGAAAAGTCAGAAGCACATCGGGCTGAGTACGCCCCTGTCCTTTCAGTAATCAGATCCGAATATAGATATTTTCCAAGATCATACTGATTAGCTGAACGTTGTGTTGGGGCTCCTGATTTCACGTGGATAGTCATATTGTCAATATGTTGTTTATATACAGGGTGAGTCTTTGAGTTGTACATCAGTTGCAAGTTTCAACCATAAATTTCTCTCACTAAATGAAACACTTTTTCTAGATTCAGCTCTGGTAAAAAGACACAGGTCTTCTGTTCGTAGATCTGACTCCGAAATCAATGAATTTTGAAGTGAAATTTTCTATAACTATGAAACTATGAGACATTCTTCAGTAAAATCAATCACTTCTGTGTTACTTCAAACGGTTTCCTAGCTATAGACTTGCCGACTCATAAAACTATAAGAAATAGCATGAAGAATGCAGACAAAAATTATGTGAAGTCACCATTTTTGAATACTCGTGTATTACTTAGAGATATTCGACGCCGACCCTATTATTGCGGATTTGCTTCCAAGTTCTTGCTATAGTAATTGCTTCAAATTAAGCTCCGCCCACGTTCATCTGGACCACTGATGAATACACAGTTATTCGTCTATTTTGTGACCAGAGCATAGAAATAGGGACTAGGTATCCATGTATATGTGTTTATTGGCGAATGAAGATAAGCGCTACTCCCTCTGGTGACTATCCGAGTAACCCGAGATACAGACATTATAATTGACACGTTAAAAGAAATGTTAAGAAAATGAGAAAGTTAATGCATTTTTCTTGGCGTTTATGTGATTTTACAAGTGCGTTTACTGAGGAAAAGCAAACTCAAATGTGCCTTCCCATAGATTTCTACAGTCCGGTAAAAAATTTGGAGTTAGGGTGAAAAAAACTTCCTTTAACAAGTCGGGCCTGAAAGTGTTGAAGAATAGATAAAAACCAACAAACAAGATTTATGACAGTCTGTTACCTGCATTTTACCGATGATGATCATTTTTATAAAGGTGAGCACGAATTGCCCATGAAATATTAGATCACATTCATGAAGACAATTTTTTTCCGGAACCATAATCCAAGCAGAGAAATTTACTTAAGAGGAATGCTATGCCTTCCAGAAATCTGCCTGTTGAACTGATCATTGAGGAACAACGTAAATGTTCTAGTGATAGAAATGACTATTGAAAAAAAAAGAGTCTCAACAAGGAAATATCTGGTGATGAATATTTTGCGCTCAAAGTGCTTCTGCCGATGAAAGCAAAGTTGTACAAGGCTTATTTATTACAGCTTTTTCAAGACTCATCATATGGGTGTTGGAAAATTTATTTGTCAATCCATAATGAATAAGGCTTACGGTAAAAGTAGCATTAATTTCATGTGAATGTATTCATTTTATTCACAATATATTGACTATTTAGTTTAGTTATGAGTATTTGTCTATCATTCCAAAAAGTATGTTCTACAATACTATCTGTTTTTCAACTTTCAAGACAGCCTAAGAAATCCACCAAAGTCAATCTTGCCATTTGGATCTGAAAATAAATAATATTAAAATACTGTCTAACCTTGGAGATATCCCCGTTATTTTAAAGTTGCTACACTCAATTAGATTGAAGGATGATACATACCTACTTTATAAGAATGGAATATGTACTCTCAGTAATACTCTCGTCCACTATAAAAGTCTAAAAAGTCTTTGAATAAATCGTGAAATCAAAAATTATCAAACCAAACATTAACAAACAGTACAGAATCGACTATCAAAACAAAATCTATGTCTGTATGTAAAGTTCTAAAACTGGCCACCGTGGCGCTGCAATCTTAAATTCAGACGCCAATAGGTAAGCTAAATGATTTCATATAATTAATTAATAAATTTAGTGAAGAGTAGGATAATTATGGAATTTTCAGTATGAGAATGGGCAATGATGGAACTGCAATAATATCGGAAAAAAGCACTAAATCATAAGAATTCAGTATTTAGTCAGTAAATGAGTTTTCTCAATCACATGTCTTTTAATTTCAAGCTGTGGATTGGTTCTGCAAAATAGATTTATTCATCTGAGCCGAACGTGGAAAAATGGCAAATGAAAGAAGTACCTATGTTTTATTTGATAAGATGCACGTATGGTTAAAATTGATCTACAATTAACTTGAAGATTCATCCTGTATAATATATTCCGTGAATATTTTCTTAGATACTTTGTTTGCTGATATTCCGTTCCATAAATATGAAAGCTTGAATAGGTTCCTGAAAAAAGAAGGTTTTTTGCTGAACTAGGTCATAATTAATATGGACCTTAACATGAATAAGTATATTCGTTCTGAAATTTTCCCTCTCAAAGTGGTATAAACTTTTCAAAATTATTGGGTTGGAATCTCTATCACTGATGCTTGAGCAATAGATATGAATTATTGGTAATTATTGAACGAGATATCTTACAATCTTAGTGAATAGAATATAACGATCATTTGTAGAAAATTAGTTCATGAAAATGTCAAGACGATAGGATTCTATTTATGTTTTGTCCCGTTCATCTAAATCATCATCAGCCGAAATAGCTCAGTTGGGAGAGCGTTAGACTGAAGATCTAAAGGTCCCTGGTTCGATCCCTGGTTTCGGCAGAATTTTTTTTACGCGCTTATTTACGATAAATTCAAAAGGGTTCTTTTGGAAATCATGTTGAAATTGAACTTGTTAGTTAACTAATCCAATTCAAATTGGTGCAATTACTTTTTCCAGATTATCCACAGGGACGTAAAGCCCGAAAACGTCCTTGTGTCGACCAATGGCGTCGTTAAGCTGTGCGATTTCGGTTTCGCTCGACTGGCCACGAATACTAACGAACCTCTGACCGACTACGTAGCTACGAGGTGGTATAGAGCTCCGGAACTGCTGGTCGGAGACCAAAGTTACGGCACAGGGGTGGATGTTTGGGCTATAGGGTGTCTGTTCGCCGAAATGCTGACCGGTGAACCGATTTTTCCTGGGGAAAGCGACATAGACCAGCTGTTTTTGATCGTGAAGATGCTAGGTGAGAGTTTGTTCTACAATCAAGAAATAATATACAGAGTGGTTCAGGAATAGACCACCTAATTTCATGAGTAGATAATAATGGCTAAATTAAGAGAATTTTGTTCCATAAAATTTTTCTTATTCGAAGTGAGGTAAACCCGCAAGATTTCCCGTCGCCGAGATATTAAAAAGATTTTGGTTGATTGGGTGATTAGCTCTGATCAAGGGGGAATATTTGTTGATTTATCGACGGATATTCGTCCTTGTGATTATGTTATTTATTAAAAAGATATTTACATCATTGTACGCAGTGTGTTTTTCTGAATAAAAAATGTGAAATCGAACATAGGCGGTCTCCCTTAATTTGGAAGACATGGGCTCCCAAAGTTCCAAAATGAGTCGCTTTCAGGTCCCTTTTCCACCATAAAAACGATCTCTCACTTCATCTGTATAGTTCAGAAACCTCCTTTAAACTTTCAACCAACAATAATAAGCAACTTTTTTTTCAAGAATAATCAATATTTAATGAAAAAACAATGAAATTACTGAACAACCACTTAACCACTATTCCTTTTGATTTCGACTCAGTCTGAAAGTGAAGTTTGGCAATGGCGCGAATTTCATCGGTCGGAATCGTGCCATCGTGCGTATTCGTGAATGAGATTATTGCTGGCGAGAAAAATGGAATATGTTCTTAGTTCTTATTAGCTTTGTTTCGGTTCCGACTTCAGAACCAATTCAGGACTGTTTGGGACGGTTCGAGTATGCGCAATTGCCGTTTTGAGTATGAAAAATCGCAATCGCGCATACTCGAACCGTCCCGAACAGCTCTGAATTTGGAACCAAAACAAACCCACTGTTTACTGCGATACTCTAAATATGCTCTAAATCTTCCAATGGGAGAATTCGTTTCTAATGAAATCGACAAGGTTGAAACACATAGTAAAAGAATGAGAATACACCCTGATATATATTTCAACGTACATTTTTTTCATATGTGATAGGTCGCGCCCTTCACAGATTTCCAATGAAATCGAGGTTATTATATAACCCATTTTATTGGAATACCCTGAATCTCATTCTAAAGTGGGACCATCTCGAAGACAACAAAAAACGAAGTAGATAACAACCTCCCTATTTTGAAAGGGATAGAAAGAAAGTTCAAACGAAAATATTGAGAGTGAAACCTTAAACAAATATTCTCAATGATTTTGTTTTGATGTTAGAATAACCACCGCTTCTTCAGTGACAGAAGCATTTTCCTTACAATCATATCATTCAACTGCCCATAATTTCATATTTCCCGCCAGCAACTACTCTTCGGTCATAATACGTTGGCCAGCGATAAAAAGACGCTGTTGCCAAGCTCCGCTTTATCATTGAGAAGTATTTCGTAGAAATATAGGTTAAGTGGTTGTCTAATATTTTCACTTTTCTTCCTTTAAATAATGAATATTCTTGAAAGAAAGTGTCGCTATTCGTTTGTTGAAGGTTCAAAGATGATTTATGAACTAGATTTGAGAAGTGAGAGATCCTTTTTATGGCGGAAAAAAGGATCTGAAAATGCAACAATTTGGAACTTTGGGGGCCCATATCTTCCAAACAAAGAGAGACCGCCTATGTTGGCCTTCATATTTTTTGTTCAGGAACTCAGACTGCTTACAATGGTGTGAATGTCTTACTTATAGCTTCGCGACGGGAAATCTTGCGGGTTTACCCGAAGTGAATTTGGCACTCTGTTGTTATACAGTGCGCGTCAAAATTATGGAACAAATTCATTTTCTCAGAAGAAAAATATTTGGCAACAAAATCCTGAAACAGGTCAATTTTTGTTTCACGTTTACCAAATTTTTATGCGTTTTTGAAGGATTTTTGTTGCACCCGTACCATCCCCATCAACCCCCTAAATTTTTTGAATAGGGAAATTGGGTCATGTGGTACTTTTTTGGCAAGGTCTTTGTATCTTCTTCACATGCGTGCAGACATTTTCAAGAAAAATTTTTTTTTTTTAAATTGGTTACTTCAAAGAAGTTTTCAGTATGTGCACTTTGTCATGGCTCATTTGCTTTGAGACGATGGTACCTGATGAAATTTGTCACCGAATGAAAGTCGACCATTACAGTTTTATTCATGCACAACTTTCAACCCCTACGAACCCTTTAATGGAGAAAAAAATTTTTTTCACGCGAGGGGGTTAAAAGTTGTGCATGAACAAAACTGTTATGGTTGACTTTCATGGGTCCAACAAAAATCCTTCAAAAATGCATATAAATTTTGCAAAAGTGAAACAAAATTGACCTGTTTCAGGATTGGGTTGCCAAATATTTTTCTTCTGAGAAAATGAATTTGTTCCATAATTTTGACGCCCACTGTATATTCGCTCAAAGACATATGGCAAATTTGATTTGTTTCAATAAAAATTTAGAAAATTGGCGATTTTTTTTTATTAACCAACAATGTTATCCCAACAATATTTCTTGGCGGTGTATCAACTATTGTGGTAATATCCGAGAATAACAACAAATAATTAATAGTTCTAGATGCAGAGGTTTATCATATGTTCATTCAAAAGAGATTATATCATTGGTTTCTGAAGAAAAATCAAAAAAAAAAAATATCCAGCCATATTCGGAAGAATGTATATTTTTTCAGCAAACGCCACTGCTTCTTAAATTTGGATGTCTTTTTATTTATCACCCTGTATGCTGAGGTCTGATTGTTCATGTGATTCCACCCCATTTTCTTCCATCATAAAAATTATTGTTCTTAATTTTCTCCCATTGTAGGCAAACCTTGCCCCAAACACCTACAACTCATGACCAAAAGTTCAGCCTTGCGAGAAATCAAGGCTTCAAGCCCGCAATCCGCGAACACCCTCCAAAACAACTTCGAAGATTGGCCTACAATGACCTTGGACATCCTAGCCTCATGCTTGAAGATGGACCCTAGCCAGAGAGCCAGCGCTGAAGATCTCTTAAGGCACAGCTACTTCACCCATGACAGCTTCCCCCAAATATTCGTACCAGCCTTGAGGTGAGTTCAAGACATTTAATTAACAGGAGGGGTTCTACAAAGTTCTGTTCCAGGGAGAAGGTTCTCACGGAATACAACGGAAACCCACTTCTGAGGAAAGTAAAGGCTGAAATATTGTATTCGACAGACCGACATGACGAGCAAAGGGTTAGGAAGCCTTCTTCGAACGAGCCTTATAAGTGGAAGTTCCATCTTGGTGCTGGGGATACGTGTGAGTGCTTTTCAGCTGCATGAGAAGTTTTGATTGTTTGTTGTCTATGGTTTGACAGTTGAGGATCTTAAAATGTGTTGCTATTTCTGTTCATGAATAGTTTGACGCCAAAACAACACTTCCAAATTGTCCATTTACTTCAGATAAAATAAATCTGTTAACATCTTCCTTGTGAGCAATAAATTCGTGCAGACATTGATCGTTTTCGCACCCAATTTACTCTTCATTCCAACAATATTTCTGTCTTGCATTATCATTTCAAGTTCTCGATTTGTTGAAAAACTCCCCTATTTACTGGTCTTCATACAAAGATATTAGAAAGAGTCGATTTCTGGTATTCTATGCATCTTGGTAATCACTAACAACCAAGGTTCAGAGTCTTGATAAAACCTATCAGAAACTCACTGGCTTTCGATAGTTGGGAAATCGGATGTGTTCTCTGTATGCCATGGGGAAAAAACTAACAGAGATTTGATAGCCTATTAATTTCAATACATTGGTTTCTTCTCATGGTCTATTTTCTTCAGTGGGTCCAACGAAGAGGAAGCAGCACGAAACCTACGAAAACAACACCGACAGAAGTCAAAGATCTTATCATAGAACCACACCAAAAGTGTCCGTCACCAAGGTGAAAGAGAAGAATGTACAGAAACAGCAATACAGCGTAGACTTCCAGAATGGCAACAATGCAGCTGAAATGTACATGCTTGAGAAGTCCTTGGAGTCCTTGGCCAGACTGAGTCAGAAGTACGACTATCACAGGTTAACATTATCTTTCTCGACACCCTTCAGTCCACTGATTCCTCTTTCACTAGGTCGGAGACCCCGTTGAAGGAATTACCGAACGACAATAAAACCAACACAAGTCAGTATAACGCGACTACAACATTCCATCAAAGCCATCCTCTAGGTCAAGGTTTGAACTACAAAGATCAACTGATCACAAAGAAGTCTCCTCTTTATCCAACCAAGACAACGGTTAGCCAGATATCTCTTACAGGTTTGAGTAACAAGAGCCAGATGTTCAAGAAGGACCAACACAATTTCTCATCCAATACTTGGGTGGACAGCGAGACTAGGAGAGCTCAGAGGAGAGGGTCTCGTGGGGACTTCACTCTTCCAAACCTACCTGGAGGTACTTTTAGGAGGACATTGCCAATTACACAATATCTAGTTCTGTAGTACTTGGCATTGGAATATACCAAAAAACATTGATAATTTTTTTTGCAGCTACTGCCACCCCGAACAAATTGAAGAAGAAGAATTTTCCAGAGGTCGACTCCCTGCAATCAGATACCCTCACACCTGTAAGTAAATCCGATTTCTTCCTGGTTGTCTTAAACTCTTCAGTATGAATGTTACAGAGGATGAATTCGTCTAAATCACAGAAATCTCCGACGGCTAAACATCCGACCTAACGCAGGCTTTCCGCTAGGTCCATAGGGATCGAATCGGGTCGTCTAGACGGCCACGAAGGATAAATAAGTAGTTTTAAGTGTTTCTTCGAGACAATAAGGTTGAGTGGCTCGACCTGTATGTTTCGGATTTCGATTGAGATTCTTATGGAGTTTGAAGACTGGATTTATGGGGGATTTATGTGCTAGTGGACATTGATGTTTCTCTGTTTTAGGCGTACAGGTATTTGACGGTTAAGAGGAGGCATAATGGATCAACGAAAGTTGCTGATGAGTTTCGTTGTGATAATGTTTAGGACTAACACATTGCTTTTAATTTATGTGTATCTTTTAATAAAAGTATATTTTTGATATTGGTGTACTGAAAATGTCCTAACTTGGTTGAGTGAATTTCGGTGATGGTATGTCGAAAACTGTTGATTCTTGAGTTAGCAATTTTGTCGCATTCTTTGTTTGCTACTAGGATGGATCATTCTGTAAGGAAAACCTAACGGACGATGGCCAACACAACTACTTCCGGAAGAAAAAACTAAGAGACTCGATAGGTATATGTAGAGCAGGCTAGGACCTTGGCGAAGACGAATTTGTGAACGGGCAAAATCGACCAAAAATTCCCATTGAATTTTATTACTTCAATATTTCCAAAATTACAAGAAAGAATCGTATTAAAATATATTACTTGGTTGAAGAATGATAGCTTGAAAGTACATGCAGAATTTCGTATGGAACATATGTGGTATGGTAAAACATTCAGGTGAAATGAGAAATTTCTTGAAATGTATTCTTTAAAATTTTTCATTCGTACATCGGCATTGTCCAACTTTATAACTAACTTTGGATTCAATCAATTAATTGATTACTGAAAAAACGTTGGAAGACTTGTTTAGTTATTTTGGATTTTTTTTGCGCGCATGTTCTAGGGGAACAGCGTGCTATCGTTTTGTCCAAATGTCAGTAATTTTCGATGATTGAACAGAAAATGGTCTCAAACGACTAGGTTGGACTCACTGATGACGAATCCGATGTCAAAATCGATTCTGTCCGGCCGTCCGTGGACACGATAACTGTCGAACGGAACCAGTTAGCGACTTGAAACTTGTAGGGTAGTTTACGCATTCGAGTGCCGCGGTAAAGTTCGTTAATGGGCCAAATCAGCCAGATAGTTTTGGAGTTATAGCCATTTGAAATTTTGAGGTTATTTCCCTCATATTTCAGAAACTACTGAAGCGATTGGATTGAAACTTGGCAGTTAGTAGGAGCATAACGACGCGCAACTTTGAACAAAATTTCGTTGAAATCTTATGGTCACTGAATCGAAAAAATTTTTTTTTCAAAAGTTTTTCCGAAAATTTTTTTTTTCCAAAACCATTGTTCATATTCTAGAACAATTCCAGTCATACATTGAGCTCCATATTTCACAGCAGTGTACCAAATTTCAGTTCGATACGGCTACGTTTTGGAGATATTGGGAAAAAATTTGTAAAATTTCGTGGTTTTCTTCTCGATATCGTTGTTTTTTTCATTATAACTCAAGAAATACTGATTTAATCGTGGTGAAACAGCTAGTTCAAAGATGCTGAAGGATAACATTGGGCAAAATTTCGTGATGATCGTGTCATTAGAACAATTTGAAAAAAAAATTTTTTTTTCAAATATTCAATATTCTGTGATCTTCTAATCATATTATCCTCATTAAATTCTGTATGAACCTTCAAACTGTCATTTTATGATAAAGTACCTGTATTTTTGGAAATATTGGGAAAATAAAATTTTGAATGGGTATATCTACAGAATCATTGGGTGGATTTTTCCCATTCACTAATTCGGCCTTCCTTATTAAGGTCCAAACCTTCTCTACAAATATCGAGTTTCTAAGTTGTTCCTTTCGGAAGTTATTATGTTTACGGTCCGGCCGTTAGGTCGACAGTCAGTTCTTATCTAGTTTTTTTTACATAATTCAAATATAGCCGTCCAACAATGGCTTCACAATATGGAGGACATCATTGTCATCTCACAGGATTTACGATTCCTGATCTTTCCAAATAACAGATAACGCCTGCTAAATGAACTACAATCCACATCCCTAAAACCAGAAACGACGCAAAATTTCAAATAAATAAACATCTCATTTCAAATCTCTTTATTTTTCATATTCGTATAAAATTGCGACATATAGAACTATTATCGTTTATCTCAATAAACTTCACTGAAACTTACGCTAGTATCGAGTAATAAAACTTAGGAAATAGGAGTATGATTAACTATTTTCGATCTTCTCAAATCGTATTCATATGGTTTGCGATAAAATGCCAGCTAGAATCACAGAAGTCCATACGTTTGAGACTTAAAAAATATAGGTTCAGCTCGTTCATTCTACTCTAGCAGTTCCTTTATGGCAGTATCGGAGAGTCTGGGGCATGAGTGGTTCAGGGTTTCTCCACCTGATAGTGATAGGGGGTGGATTTTATGGTAATTCACTAGTTCACCTAAAAAAAAAAAAAAAATGGGTGAGTCACTTTATTAATCAATGAGAAGGAGTAGATATAATTATTCAGAATGCACCAATAACAATTCGAGATAAAATCATCAATATTATCCACTTATTTTTATTTCATCCATCTAATTATAAATGAAATCTCTGTGCTGTGTAGAATCACTATCAATCAAAA
Source organism: Myrrha octodecimguttata (assembly GCA_958510865.1). NCBI lineage: Eukaryota > Metazoa > Arthropoda > Insecta > Coleoptera > Coccinellidae > Myrrha > Myrrha octodecimguttata. The sequence goes on along the minus strand of OY294062.1, from coordinate 50,152,058 downwards.
GTGATTATTCAATAAATTTACAGGCCAGTCTTCGAGTTGTGCATAAATTGTAACCAAAATGCATAGAATATTCTACGTCGTTATAACATTGTTATTGTCCTTTGATTATCTTAATAAACATCATTATTATTATTATTATCTATATTTTAACTATAGATTCCTCACATCAAATAAAAAACTCTTATCATTTTCAAATTTTTCAGGTTCGGTCCAGGTAAAATGTTATAGGCATTCAAATACATATTTCTCTATGTGCTATAATACACTTTGTGAGCAAGTTCAGCACATATATTTCTTATGGTGGTCATAATTGCAGAATAACATCATTGCTTGAAATTAAAAGAAACATTTAAATATGAATTATATGAAATTACTTAGCGTGGACTCTATGAATTCGAGTAAAAGTCTGGTATACAGAATACAAATATATGTCTGTGGTCTGACTCTGGTCACGGGTAAACGTGGGCGGAGCTTAATTCCATAGAATGAGAGAAATTCCTCGAATTTTGTCAGATTTTATATCATTCAAGGGGAAATTATAAAGAATATTTATACTGCGTGCTAATTTTTGCAGAAAGAGAGCGCTATAGGTGTAGCCTATTATCTCTAAAACTAGCAACATTTATTCAAAGTGAGAAAAAAGAAAAATTGAGGGGGGATTCTGTGATGAAAATATGAAAATAAAAGTAGGTATTTGGTATGAAGTTTTTTGAAAAACCTCCCCCCGGAAGAGTTACACCCCTCCGAAGATAAACAAAAAAATTTGTTTTTCTTCTTTATTTATCCTGTATATAAAGCTAAGGACGCGGAACTTGGTAATATTATTTGTCAATAAAACTACACATTTTGGAATGTTTTCAACCCTGAAGTACGCTGCGAAGGGGTTGAAGCATTGTATAAATCTTTATACAATGGTTGAAGTAGTCAACCCCTAAGATATTTGTTCTTACCATTTTTTTTGGATAAAAATTTTCCTTCCAAAAAAACATGGCTTAAGAGTCAAATTCATTCACAAACTTTTTTATCATCACAAGTTTTTTCGAAAACTTAAGCATTACGAGAAAAACAAACTCATGTTAAATAGCATTTTATTGAACAGCAGCCAACCAAATTATGATTCTACTGTCTTCACAACTAAAACAATAGCGAACAATGAAAAAAAACCTGTCGAATATTGACTATACAATTGTAATAAATGTTGAATGACCGCCTTCAGCTTCAATACAAGCATTTACTCTTCTCCTCATTGAAATGCGTGTACGATGAAATATGCCTGCTGTAAACTTGTAGAGATAAAAAAATATCAAAAAAAAATTCGTAAGAAAAAATATCTTAAGGGTCGACTATTTCAACCTTTTCTAAGCATACTTTACATACAAACATTCCAGAATGTGTAGTTCCATTGACAAAAAATATTTACTGTCTTCAGCTTAATATATAGGGAAAATAAAAAAGAAAAACAATTTTTTTGTTTACTCTCAGAGGGATGTAACTTTCTCAAAAAGCTTCATACCAAATACCTACCTTTATTATTACAATTAAACATACGTTATAAATGAAAGAACACTTTAATCTTGTTTGATCGTGCACAATTCTCTTTTCAACATAGCGATTGCGCCTATGACTCAACTCCTTGTAAGTACTACAACAGATTTCTATAATACCGTTTGTGGAGAGATATTTCTCCAGAAGATGTCACTGAGGTGCTTACAGTTCTTCAGACGTCTGAAGTTAAATGGAATAATGTCTACTAGATGTCACCATATATTGATTAGTACTTAAACCATTTATTCCTAAGGTTGTATATAGCCAAAAAATAATCAACTTTGTTTGTCTTCAGTAGGGTCTTGACTGATCCTATGAGCGGATGAAGATAATTGGAATATGATCTATGATTAATATCCATTAATATAACACTTTGATCGCAACGAGTGATATGTTACAGTCTGACGCTCTTGAAGTCTTGAAGGCATTTTATTAAACTTAAATTAAAACTAATAACCAGGGGGGTGAAACTCCTAGTGGAATATGGGAAGCAATTTTCTGTGACTGTCCACTCAAGATTAAGGGAGATAGAAGATATGAAAGTATAGCTTTCTCCGTCGGGACTGGATGATCCGAAATGACATTTGACTTATAGTATTTTTGCCGGTAAAATAAAAATGGAGTTGTTTACTGAGGGAACTGGCTAGATAAGCTAATAGTTCGTAAATTTTCTATACAGTTTTTTGTATTCTTTACTCGTTTAACTCCTGTAATAATATTTGAAAAATCAAGGAAACCTTCCTCGATCAAATTTAAGTTCACATGAAAGTTTTCCTTAGATGAAAATCCATACGAGTAATGTCAAAGGTTTGTGATAATATCACAGGGTCTCAAAAAAACCTGCATTTTCTCGATTTTGCTACGAATCCTTCTAGATTTTTAACCTGGTAACAAGGCTTCAATATTGATGCAATTCCCGAATATGTTCTGAATGATCATGTAGATATGAATCTTATGATTTGAGTTCCGAAGACAGCTATAATAGTTCCAGTAATGACTCTGCGAAAATCATTGATGCCTTCAACATCTGACCAACCTTCAGTAGAAAGGCCTGATACAACAAGCTTTGCTTCTAGTGCTGAAGTTGCCAAAATTATATAGGTAAATGAAAATTCCTTTTTAGTTGAAAATAAACCTGTATTTTTAGGAAAATTAGGATTCTCAATCATATTTGTCCGTTGAGCAGCAGTTCTTATACCAAATTCATAGAGAACCGTATCTTTCAAATTATTCAAACTCAAAATGAATAGTAGGCGAAAAAAATTAAAATTGTTTATAGAAATCGCCTCTGCGTTAACAGAGTTGTACATACTTTTCAAAGTTTGTAACGCTGTATTGATGCAGTAACGCAGGAGCAATTTGTTTCCATTACCAATAGTTTTCATTATTTTCACTTGTATTTCTAATGTAGGAAAGCCTACCAATATTTTATAGCAACATTTTTCACTTGGAAAAAAAAAGAGATTTCCTAAAGTTTTCAATTTTGAATTAATTTGAATATTTGATTTCTAGGTTTTCACCAGTTGCTCCAGGATCCAAGGATTAAATAAAGTGGATTCAGCAACCCTTTGCTGGAAGACTCTTTTGGACATATCCTTGAATGCTAATATTGTTATTATTCTTTCAACTTTTCAACATATCATTTTGTTAATGTTAATAGTTAATGAATTGCAAATGACCTTTTGGTTATTTCTTTATATAATGTTGGTAGATTCTGTATAATTAAACAGAAGAAATAAATGAAGAATCGTAATATAATTAACACATATTACATAGGTATGTAATTGAGTTCACTTCATGTCGGTTTGGTTTTCATGACTGAAAAAAGAGTAAAATTCCATTTGAAAACATAAAATGTAGTATGAAGTTAATTTCTATTACCTTCGATCTTATACCTAGCTCTAACAGTTAATTCAAATATTCCCGCCACAAACAAAATACTTTCAACTCTGCATGTTAGGGTCGCTAGTGAGCTTTCCATCCAAAATTAGTTCCCCATCTGGCCGTTGGTGTCGCTAGTGAATGTCCAGCTAAGATGGCCGCCACTTTGTTTCCACAGATTAGTAGGGAGTTTACACTTCTTATATATTTGTATTCTATGCTATTAACTACTACTATGATTATAAATAAAATAATACCACAGACCATCAAGACAATTTCACTTCATCGATTGCGGGAATCGCGTCTTTCCGACCTTGAGAAATACCACACTTTCTTTTACCTCAAAAGTGCTGTCAAAATAATAATTGACTTTGGCTAAACCTAAAACCGAAATGTAAGATTTGTTGGGATTCAGGAATCACAAGATTAAAATCAGACTAAGATTTTTCGATGAAACCATTCGAAACGCAAATTTCCAATACCAAAGCGAGTGTTTTCTCACATCTTACACTCCTATAGAAGAACTCGGTTGGAGAAAATAAAAATTTTGGAAAAATGTTATGGAAAACCAGTTTTTAACTTAATCAGAGAATCTTTGTAGTGACACTTATAGAACTCTATGAAAACCCCCAAAATCTTCTGGGAGTTTGGGAGTATTCTATTTCATTGCAAACTTTTTTCTAATATGTGTGAGTAAAATTGAATTAATGTGTAAGAAATGAAGAAACTTTAAAAATTTATAAACAAGAAATAGACTTCCTTTAAAAACTACATTGTCTTATCTTTTCCATAACACTATCAATTATCACTCATATAAATATGTTATTCGTTAAGTTTTCAGTAACTACATTGTAGTAAGTATACCATGTTTACGTGAAGTCTGCCAAACACACTTTCAGACACTGGTTTTTACATAATTCAATTCAGCAAGTTGAGTATAATCCATAATTGCTTCACTATTTCATCAATAAAGAATATATACAACAGTAATTCATTAAAAGAGGTAATTTTTTGGCGAAAACTTGTTCTTTGAAATCAATTTATCAAGCAAACAGAAACATACTATAGTATTAAATGGCAAATGTATAGGTTGTGATACTTTCACATCAAATGAGATTCATTTCAATATGAAATCAAACTATGAATAGACCAACTTTGTTCGATTCCAATCCTTGTGGTTGTGGAATCATATACAATTTTTTTTTCATCCCATCGTTTTAATTGAATAATGGAGGTTGTGATTCTTTTACTTCGGTTACGATTCCTTTATTTAGTATATATACTAAATAAAATAAATATGTCCACCTATGTTCGATTCCAATTCTTGTTTTTTTGCAGTTGAAACATCATATAATGAGGACTTTCATCATAAAATAGAACCTCAGAGATGACGAATCAATTGATTTTGTTGTGAAAACAGTTTGGATTATATTCTAAAATGGAACAGATATAAAATTATTCATCAAATAAATAGGACAAAAAATTAATTTCAGTTTGTTTACATGTTTATAACCTCTTCAAGCGAGTCCAAAAGCGGCGAGAGTGACGTAATCCTATTCCTGCAATCTGATTGGCACCCCAAAGCACCCCAAACGCCTGCTAAAATTCTGATTAGCTCGATTCAGGGTCATATCTGCGGTGACATAGATTTCCTAAGTAAATGACGCGATTGGTTTATCTGGTTAGTCTGTGATAATACGTTACAAATTTCACACAAGGGTTTGATATTTTCGCAGTTAAATAACCCAGTACCAATTATATCCTCATATATTATTCATAACCCAATGATTTATCATAACACAATTTGCAGCGTTTTCTTTTAAAACTCAGAGACCACTGGTCGGAAATTATCTGGGCGAAAATTTTTAGGTTTAGTTATGCAATAATAAACAACGTTGAGAGTTTCATGAAAATTGGTTGGTAAGAATTCGAGAAATATTTTTTTCCCTCCTTCCTCCACTTTGGAGCCCTTAGGGTACACCAATCCTGCTGATAAGCTTGGAGGATCAATCTCGAGCGACACACGATTTTTCTACCAAGTTTCACGGATTTCTGTTCAGTACTATCAGAGGAAAGCCCTTGACAACGGGCGGCCGACGGGCGGATTTTCTTTTATTAGTTCATAGGTCACGAGCAGTTTTGACAGTTGGGAGAGACTGGAGGACCAACAATAACCTAAAATGCATTGTTTGGCTTGTGATTTCGTATGAAATTGGACATTTTGGAGTGAAATATTCACTATTGCATTATCTAGGAACTATATCCAAAGTACTTGATATCTTGTAACAGTAACAGCTTCACTTAACTTATGGAATTTTTCGAATAAATTCAATTCTTGCTGGTTGATGCTGTTGTTGCATGTTGCTTGGTTTAGTAAGGCAAGAAATACAATTTAAAACCTTTTTTTCAAGTGAATTGTATTCAAGCTCGAATAATCAACATCAAATCGATGAAAACTACCAATGAGTTTTTGAAGTATTTTCATTTGAATGATAGGTACTAACCGGATGTGGGGAGGAACTCAATTTATCCATTATTAAAGAGAGAAATAAGAAAATTCTATCGGTTCTGAAGGGGAAAATCATATTTTCTGAATTAATTCAATAAAGAACTGCGCTCAAAAATGGAAATTCACAGAATAAATGTTACTTTGCAACTTGTCAGTTACCTCGGCAAAGAACATAGGTTGTATATTAGTCTCCGCACTCAATAAAATTTGAATTAGATAGGATTGATTCATACCATTGACATTCAGGTATGCAATGACATCGAAATTTGAGCTGATTTTTATGTTTAGTCGAGTAATATCATGTACGTTATTTTGGTAGGGCATACTGAACGATTCGGGGTATGGAATATTTGAAAATCATAAGTTCTTAATAAGCATTTCTTTATTACTTGAACAAGACAGGATTTATAAAAGATATTTCCAGTCAAGTATTCAATGCAGTCAAATTTTTAGCTGATTCTCACTTAAGGTGCAGTATTACTACTGACAATGTTTTGTTTGGGTATGCCGATTGATACCAGGTAGGGAATTTTCGTAAAATCGTTTTCGATAAACATTCCTGATTGTTTTCACAAAGAAAAGATCTAAATCATCACTGATCGGCATTCTAGCCTAATTGGATCAAATTTGAGTCGTATTTTAGAAACAAAAACCATCCACTGTGTCAATAAATTGTTCCTATCTACTACACCCAGGAGTAACTGGCAGTGTCTAGGAATGAAAAATTTATTAGCACTATGAAATCACAAAATGTTTCCGCAATATTTTACCTCCATATGAAAGTAACAAGGTGCCTATATAATTTACTACAACACACAAAAAGACTGTTGACTGAACTAACCAAAGGTCTGTTTATTTGCTTGTATATGAAATCAGGGACTAATTTCATATTAAGTATTCCAAATTTATACTATCCTTTTCAAAAAAAAGTGAATATATCTATCCAAAATTTCCAAATGAATACGAAATCACGAGAGAAATCGCTTTTTCCCATGGTAAACAATGCATTTTAGGTTATTGTTGGTCCTCCAGTCTCTCCCAACTGTCAAAACTGCTCGTGACCTATTCAAATTTGCATACTTCAAAATGTAAACTGTGAAATTTACAGGGGGGGTATTTTTTTTTTATCGATCACTAGGGTGTTTATTACTTGTTTTTATCAAATAATAAACCAAAATGTAAACGGAATGAATACTATTTCACCATAATCTATCTGTTATTTACTTATCAATATTTGTTATATGAGTTTTAATCAGGTTATCACACTCCTTAGAAATATTTTTCCCAATATCTTAAGGAATTCAGATGCAGCTCACATCTCTAGATATGTCGAAAAATTAAATGTTGAAGGGACAGTAAAAGCAAAATTTCTTCTGGGTCATGGTTTTTACCGCATGTCATGTATCCTTGAAGGTTCATGCGAAATTTGAAACAAAAATTTTGGGTGAACCCGCAAGATTTCCCGTCGCCGAGATATTAAAAAGATATTTACATCATTGTACGCAGTGTGATTTTGTGAATAAAAAATGTGAAATCGAACATAGGCGGTCTCCCTTAATTTGGAAGATATTGGCCCTCAAAGTTCCAAAATGAGTCGTTTTCAGCTCCCTTTTTCCACCATAAAAACGATCTCTCACTTCATCTGTATAGTTCACAAACCACCTTTGAACTTTCAACTAACAATAAGCAACACTTTTTTTCAAGAATAATCAATATTTAATGAAATTACTGGACAACCACTTAACCTCTATTCCTTCTGATTTCGACTCAGGCTAAAAGTGAAGTTTGGCAATGGCGCAAATTTCATCGGTCGGAATCGTGCCATCGTGAGTATTCGTGAATGACAGGTTATTGCTGGCGAGAAAAATGAAATATGTTCTTAGTTCTTACTGTTTACTGCGAAACTCTAAATCTTTCAATAGGAGAATTCGTTTCTAATGAAATCTACAAGGTTGACACACATAGTAATGGAATGAGAATACACCCTGACATATATTTCAACGTACATTTTTTTCATATATGATAGGTCGCGCCCTTTCCAGATTTCCAATGAAATCGAGGTTATTAAATAACCCATTTCATTGGAATACCCTGAATCTCATTCTAAACTGGGACCATCTCGAAGACACAACAAAAAACGAAGTAGATAAAAACCTCAGACAGAAGAATTTTCCTTACAATCATATCCTTTAACTGTCGATCATTTCATATTTCCCGCCAGCAACTACTCTTCCGTCATAATACGTTGGCCAGCGATGAAAAGACGCTGTTGCCAAGCTCCGCTTTAACATTGAGAAGTATTTCGTAGAAATATAGGTTAAGTTGTTGTCAAATATTTTCACTTTTCTTCCTTTAAATAATGAATATTCTTGAAAGAAAGTGTCGTTATTCGTTGGTTGAAGGTTCAAAGATGATTTATGAACTAGATTTGAGAAGTGAGAGATCATTTTTATGGCGGAAAAAAGGATCTGAAAATGCAACAATTTGGAACTTTGGGGGCCCATATCTTCCAAACAAAGAGAGACCGCCTATGTTGGCCTTCATATTTTTTGTTCAGAAACTCACACTGCTTACAATGATGTGAATATCTTACTTATAGCTTCGCGACGGGAAATCTTGCGGGTTTACCAAATTTTGAAAACATATGATAAGTTATTGTAACGGAAATGTTTTCTTCGAAAATCTGTGAATCCTTTCACCTGCTTGTAGTATATAACTTATAAATTTTCCTACTGCGAGGGTGTTCACGGTTCAACCACATGCTCAACGATCACTTCGTGCTCCAAATACCTCAGTTCGACGAGGAACTAAATGATATTTTTATAGTTATTATTATATCATCCGAATATATGATCATTTTTGAAGAATTGCTGGTTCCTCGTGTGACCTACTACGCCAGATCATGAAACTTATTACCTCATCGGATAACTGTACATCCCAAACGAATAAATAAGTATTACATATCGGCGCACTCTTTTATGTCCGTAAAAAATTGGGTTGTAATATTTTTATTACTTATACTTTACGATGAAATTGGATAATGATTGTTTTGTGTTGAGTTGATGATATGAATGTTCGACTTAGGAAGAGAAGAAATAGGAAAGATTATTATTCGAGTATTTTTTTGAATTTAGACATTTTTTTTTGGGATCATATGTTTGATAAATTTGAAAAAAAATTTTTTCCTGACAAATTTTGCTCATAGATTCACGTCTATATTTCACGGAAGGAGCTGTCTAAATTTTATTTTTTTTTGGTAAAATATAGATGGTATAGCAAGGAGTAAATGATTAAAATTTGGAAGAAAAAAACGAAGGGTTTACAATTTTTTTTATTCAATTTGTTAATAATGTGTTTGTCCACCGCGGTTATCTTTACACTGCCCAACACGTCCTGGCATTGATGCAAGAAGATGTTCTATTTCTTCCTGAGGGATACTATACCAAGCTACATGTACTTCATGTCTCAGAGCCGCCAAAGTCCGTAGGGAATGGGTTAAATTTCGAAGCCTTCTACCCATTATGTCCCAAACATGCTCTTTGGGCGGAGATCGGGGGATCTGGGCGCCCATGGCAAAAAATTCACTTGTGTCGCTTCAAAAAAGTATTAACTAAGTCTGGCAACATGTGGTCGAGCATTATCTTGCTGAAATATTGGATTCTTGAGCCGGTTAAGGTAAGGGATAACATATGACTCCACGGTTTCTTGTAGGTAACGCAGCGCTGTCACGTAACCTCGAATAAAGACTGAAGGTGACCTACTTGCATGTGCAATAGCATTCCATACCATAACGCCTACTGCCCGGTATACATGACGCTCAAAATCAAAATGAGTGTCACTTCTTTCTTCCCGACGTCGTCTAACCCTTCTTCGACCATCATGTGCACCCAAGGAGAATCGAGATTCATCAGGAAAGACGACCTGATGTCATTCCACATTCCAATGTTGTCGTTCTCTGCACCTCTGTAATCGTTGCCGGCGATGCTCAACCGTAAGAGGTAACACAAGATGGGGTCGATAATGCTGTAGTCCAAAAGTTCTTATACGGCGGTAAACCGTTCGGACAGTTACAGGATGACCTTGTTCTCCTAACCACTCGTCAGCCAAAGATCGAGTTGTCGCAAATCGGTCTCCGGTGGCCATAAGTCTTAGACGTCGATCTTGAACTTCATTTGTGCCCTTCGACGTCCGGTGCCTACTCTTTTTCGATTTTGGGCATTTTCAAACCACGCTTGACAACATCTCATAACAGTAGTTCGACCTCTTTCAAATTCACTAAGCTGGCGATCAATTCCGCGTTAACGTGCTCTAGGCATTTTAACAACTAAACATCGACTTTGGATCTCCTAAAACGGCTGGTTTCATGTAAAATTTAAAAAATTTGTAAAAAACGACTACAATATTTAAGTAACAAAAAATGTTCACATGAAAAAACTTTCACGTTTTTTTTTCCAAATTTTGATCATTTACTCTTTACTGTACTATCTGAGATTTACCAAAAAAAATTGAAATTTAAACAGCTCTTTTTGAGTGTTGCAGTTTCCTTGTCAGTTAGCATATCTTCTATCAATCTTGAATGATTGATTCTCTACTGGTTCCGTCCTGTTACACTTTTCGACAAAATTATATCATCGGATCGGACGGATTCTACAATGTAACAATTACATTTTTTTTTCGTATATCGGCTAATTTATTGAAGGCGAAAGTTACGTGTTTACTTCCGTGCGGCAAGCCACGCAATTACAACGGCCAACTTCAATCTATCAGTCTCTTCCTGTGCCGATGTAATAATCGCATTTGAAATAATTAGAACATCGACTATTCGGAAGTCTTGTTATCTTATTCGCTGGATGGATTTCAAGGACGTTGATCCAATTTGAGGATGTCAAAAAGAGAAAGCAATAGAAGAGAGCCTCCAACATTATGAGGCGTTCGTTAGGAGAAAAGTATGATTGCCAATATACAGGGTGTTTATTTCAAATTGTACCACCCTTTCTCGGCTCACATGCAAAATTAGAAAAAATGAAAAAAAGAGGTACATGGGGGGGACATTCAATATGGTTGGTTACAAGTTACTATCAATTTGTATCAATTCTGTAAGTGTGATGACAGCTCCTCAAATCTACCATTTTTCGATGAAATACTGGATTCCAATAGACGACTTCGGCCCTAGTTGCCAACCCACAATTCTCTTCACAAATTTACTATCACTGGGAAACGGGAATTTCATGACAAATTCGACATGATGAGGTTCGCCTTATTTATAACTATCCGTAAAAGATGCCTCAGCTCCTCAAACAAGATAATTCCTTCCAAATGTGGGTTTTAGGAAGGCTGAAATTTAAGTTGGGATTCCTGATTTCATGTTAATAGAGACAAGTTTATGAAGGATATGTTTCGCAAAGCAACTTGGTTATTTCGGTTGCCGGTTTTTCCTTCTGTGAATATGAAATATTCGGTTGGTTCCCGAAAAAAAGGTTAATTACGGAATTTGATTGATGAAAAAGCAATCTTTCTGTCAACAGAACATAAGACATATTAAATTTATGCACCAGAACGACAATCAATGTTTGATGGTAACATATCCAGCGCATAGAACATTCTTTATTCACCTTATGATCCATAGACCATACCTAGTATTTTTTCCATTGTTGATTGTTGTCTCTTCTATGTTCTATGAATCATAAAGTGAATAAAGATTGTTCTATGCTATGGAAATGTTACCATAAAACATTGACTGTCGTTCTGATGACAGAAAGAACGTCTTTTCATGAATCAAATTTTGTAATTAACTTTTTTTCCAGGAACCAACCGAATATTTCATATTTACGGAATGGAAAACCGGCAACCGAAATAACCAAGTTGATTTGCGGAACATTGCCTATATAAATTTGACACTATCAAAATGAAATCAGGAATCCCAACTTAATTTCAGCCAATCATAGATGATCTTAACAAAACCCTACATTTGGAAGGAATTATCTTGTTTGAGGAGCCGAGGCATCTTTTACGGATATTTATAAGTAACGCGAACCTTATCATGTCGAATTTGTCCTGAAATTCCCGTTCCCCAGTGATAGTAAATTTGTGAAGAAAATTGTGGGTTGGCAACTTGGGCCGAAGTCGTCTAATCGCTAATCTATATTTTTGGAAATATTGGAAAAATAAAATTTTGATTGGATATATCTACGGAATCATTGGGCGGATTTTACCCATTCAAGAATTCGACCTCCGTAATTAAGCCCCAAACCTACTCTAAAAATATCGAGTTTCTGAGTCACTTCTTCCGGAAGTTATCGTGTTCAGGCTGACCATATACACAATAACTTCCGGAAGAAACAACTTAGAAACGACGTGTTGGCCCGGCTCGGTGCGGTTGTGTGCGTCCCGGCATTCCTACGAATGGAGGCTCCTAGAACGATTTTTCATCTGGAAATCAAGCAACGTTGGGCGGGGTTCAGTACCTGAATAAGTGTCTGTAAATTTGAACAAGTACCCAACAAACAAAGTATTATATCTTTTTCCATGACGATAAACTTTGACAGAGTGCCATGATTCTGTACTACAACCAGTAAGATCTCTTGTGCGTTACATTAATTTTTACGCACTTGTTCTAGGGAACAGCGCGTTATAATTTAGTCACGATGTCTGTAATTTTCGAATTTGGAGAAAGAAAGAAAAATCCATGGTCAAATTCAATTCTTTCCGTCCGTTCGTCCGTATGTGCTCTAACTTTCAAAGGAAAAGACTGAGCGACTTGAAATTGTCATATTAGGTTTGGAGTCAAAATATCTCGGCTGAGTTCGTTAATGGATGAAATCGGTTGGATAGTTTCTGAGTTAGGCCCATTTGAAATTTTGAGGTTAATTCCTTGTAATCTCATGAAGTATTAACTCGATCGAATTAAAACTTCGTGCACAGTTTTGAAATACCAACGAGCAAGTCAGAGCAAGATTTCGTGTGAACCCAGTTGTTCGAAAATAAAAAAAATATGTTTTAAATTTTTATATGAAAAATTTTTTTCCCTGAAAATATTGATTAGATTTCAATGGAATTCGGCACAAACCTCAGATTCAGTATTCAACAACAATGTTCCAAATTTCAATTCGATCCGATATTTACTTTCGGAAATATAAGGAAAAATTCAAAAAGCACTGCCGTGAAAGCAGCAACTTTTGCGCGCATGTTCAATGAAGATGACCGCTTCAGCAACGAATTTGAACGTGCACGCAAAAGCTGCTGCCTTCACGGCAGTGCTTTTTGAATTTTTTTTCTGATAAATTACTGGATTTCAATTCGATCATATCTGTATTTTTGGACATATTGTAAAAATAAAATTTTGAATGGGTATATCTACGGAATCATTGGGCGGATTTTACCCATTCACGAATTCGACCTTCGTTATTAAGCCCCAAACCTACTCTACAAATATCGAGTTTCTAAGTCGTTTCTTCCGGAAGTTATTGTGTTTACGGTCAGCCTAACGGCCGACTGCGTAAACACAATAACTTCCGAAAGAAACAACTTAGAAACTCGATATTTGTAGAGAAGGTTTGGACCTTAATTACGAAGGCCGAATTCGTGAATGGGAAAAATCCACCCAATGATTCCGTAGATATACCCAATCAAAATTTTATTTTTCCAATATTTCCAAAAATAGAGATCAGATCGATTTGAAATCCAGTACTTCATCGAAAATAACAGTTCGAAGTTTCATACAGAATTTAATGAGGATGATATGATGAGAAAATCATAGAAATTTTTTTTTTCAAATTGTTCTAATAACACGATTATCACGAAATTTTGCATAAAGTTGTCTTTCAGCGTCTTAAAACTAGGTGTGAAGTTTAATCAGGACTGAATCAGTATTTCTCGAGTTATACCGAAAAAATCAACGATATCGAGAAGAAAAACTCGAAATTTGACATATTTTTTCCCGATATCTCCAAAACTTATGATCGTATCGAACTGAAATTTGGTACATTGCTGTGAGATTATAAGGTCAAAGCGTGAGTATAATTTTTCTTGGATATGATGAATGGTTTCCGAAAAAAAATTTTTTTGGAAAAAAATTTCGAAAAAATTTTTTTTTAAAATTACCGACAATATAATCCTGACGAAATTCAGCTCAAAGTTGCGCGTCGTTGTACTTCACCTAACTGCCAAGTTTGAATCAAATCGCTCAGGTAGTTTCTGAAATAAAAAATAAATAACTTCAAAACTTCAAATGCCTATAACTCCGATACTATGCGATCGATTTGGCCCATTAACGAACTTAACCGCGGCATTCCAATGCGCGACCTACCCTGAAAGTTTCAAGTTGCTAGCTTACTTCGTTCGATAGTTATCGTGTCTACGGCCGGCCGGACAGAATCGATTTTGACACCGGATTCGTCATCAGTGAGTCCAACCTAGTCGATTGAGACCATTTTCGGCTCAATCATCCAAAATTACAGACATTTGGACAAAACGATAGCACGCTGTTCCCTTAGAACATGCGCGCAAAAATTGTGCCAAATTTCGATGTTATTTGGAATGTTAACGTAATTTCCGCAATATCTCAAGAAGTACAAATGCAATAAGATTGAAACTTCGTAATCACGTGGAGATTACCACCACGCAACTAGGTGCGAAATTTCGTGTTGATCTAATAGCTAGAATTTGAACAAGTGCGTAAAAGCTCCTGGCCTCATGTAAGTGCTTTTCTAGATTTTTGTTACTTACTTAACGTATTGTGTTCCATCTGGTTATTGCCTGTGAAACTATATTTAGGTCCAGCGTTGATAAGGTAATGTTTGCACTTCTCTTTCGCCCTGTATGATATGGCATATCCCCAAATCTTCTCTGATATCCTAACCAAGAAAGAACCATACTTCTGATCTAACAGTAGTTTTTCGGCATCTCCTCTTGTTATGAGACCTATCAAAAAATACGTAATCATTTCCACTTGTTGTAGAGGAAAATATTATATATGAAACTTGGCAGCTAGTTTGGAAATGCTGCAGGACAACTCTGTACAAAATTTCGTGATGATCGTGTCATTAGAACAATTCGAAAAAACAATTTCAATTTTTTTTTTCAAATGTTCAATATTCTTCGATCTTCATGAATTTCTGTATGTCCAATCGAACTGTCATTTTTTGGATGAAGTACTGGATTTCAATTCGATCCAATCTGTATTGTTGGAAATATTGGGAAAATAATATTTCGAATGGGTATATCTGAGGAATCATTGGGTGGATTTTACCCATTCACGATTTCGGCCTTCGTAATGGGGGTTTTTACTGAATTTGGGTTATTACTGGAAATGCAAATTTGAACATAATTATTATGGGTTTGATTCATCACTATCCCTAATTACCTTCAGAAAGTATTCAAAATCAGATTTCAAAAGTGGGGTTTGGGATTTGCGTTTTCTGCAATAGAATAATGAAATAGTTATTCCTATTCTGTGGTACACACGTGTTCTTCTCAATATAACCAAACAATTTCCGTTTGCGATTTGTCAGTAATACGACAGTATGACAGTCTGTGCTCCTCTTTTTCTATTCCTTGGTCGTTGTCTTCTACTCTAACCAGATCGAAGTATAGCTATCTCGGTTTTCCTAAGCAAATTAACACATTTGACATCCTTTCTTTCCGAGAAAGCTGAATTCGACGTTGCCATATCGTGCACTCTTGACAAATCCCTTTAAATGCAAATCCCCATTTTTATTTTTCAGTTTTAGGTGATCAAACATTTTTTTAAAAATATAATATTGAAATTATATGTTTGAAGTGTGATGTTCTGAAGGTTTTTCATGAAAATTACTGCATTTTCGTTTAGAGGAAAAACCCCCATTAAGGTCCAAATCAACTACAAATATCGAGTTTCTAAGTTGTTACTTTCGGAAGTTATTGTGTATACGGCCGTACCATGTTGCCATTTTGGTAATTTTTAAGCACTCACCATGGAACCAAGGGGAGAAATTGCCATTTTTATCACAGACTCCTGATCTACTCTTATCATTAGTTCTGAACCATTCCAGGACCGCCTGTCTTCCTGGGGGAACACCCTGATTTACTGTGCTGTATGTGGTATCTATCTCTAGGTTGGCTGACAGTCTGTGTTCTTCTCGCGCTCTTCTTGCTATTTCTCTTTTCTGTTGTTCGGCTTCTTTGGCTTTTCTCTCTAGAAAATATTTTTTTATATTAAAGATATCATATTTGTGAAATCATAGCTTAAGAGCAAACAATACCGCGTGGTGATAAATTACGGCTAGGCAACACAGCCACGCTCAAGTTTCATCAAACCTTTTTCAACCATTTGCACCAAAAATTTTTTCGAAAAAAACTCTGTCGATTTGAGGTTATCCACACTTTACTGCATAAAAGGCAGCAAGTTCAAATCTTGCGGTAGTTTTAGAACACACCTTAAGGTTAGAAAACCAATGCAGTCTTCCAGAGTGGAATGGGGGTTTTTCCTGAATTTGGGTTATTACTGCAACTGCAAATTCGAACATGATCATTATGGGTTTGATTCATCATTTTCCCAAATTACCTTCAGAAAGCATTCAAAATCAGGTTTCAAAATTGGGGTTTGGGATTTGCCAGGCATGCACGAAGTGACAACGGTGTTAAGTAGAATAGCTCTTTCTGCTATAGAATAATGAAATAATTATTCTTATTCTGTGGTACACACGTGTTCTTTGTCAATATAACCAAACAATTTCCGTTCGCGATTTGTCAGTAATATAACAGTATGACAGTCTGTGCTCTTCTTTTCCTATTCCTTGGTCGTTGTCTTCTACTCTAACCAGATCGAAGTATAGCTATCTCTGTTTTCCTAAGCAAAGTAACACATTTGACGCCCTTTACTTTCCGAGAAAGCTGAATTCGACGTTGCCATATCGTACACTAGAGACAAATCCCTTTAAATGCAAATCCCCATTTGTATTTTTCAGTTTTAGGTGATCAAACATTTTTTTTAAAATATAATATTGAAATAATATGTTTGAAATGTGATGTTCTAAAGGTTTTTCATTACTGCATTTTCGTTCAAAGGAAAAACCCCCATTATATGGAGTCACTGTGTATAAAAGAATAATTACAGTTGGCATACGACGAATGGCTTTGGAATTTGCGATCGAAACAAAGAAGTAAACAATGGAATGTTTACGTTGTGAGCATTTTTATGTCGACTGACTAATTAACTGTGATGATAGTGATAAACTGTATAAGTTAGTATCAATAAGCAGAATGATGAACGTATCGTTCAAAATTCACACTTTTCTTCAAACTGAAAGAAGCCAACTGGTAATCATTTAGTTCTTTTATAACATGCAAAACCTGAAGATGAATTCATGTCCCATGGAGCAATGATCTAGTGGTTTCACGATTCATTGAATCGGATCTGGTGCCTGAGAATGACACGCTTAAAGAAACATTACCTCAGATGGCGTCACTAGATGTCGCCTCAGTTCAAATGAGTGTTTCAGTTGTTTCAAATTCCGCGTAAAGATTGAAGGAAGTTTGAAAGTCAGGATGATTTATTCACTTCACAAATTGGTATTTTGATTGAAAATTTTGGAAGAAACACTGTTTTTGAAACAATTCATTATTGAGATTTAATGGAAAGGATTCTCTCAACGGGAATATTTCATATTTACGGAACAAAAAACCGACAAGCGAAATATCCAAGTTGATTTCCGGAAGATATCCATGTAAACTTCATACTTTCGACATGAAATCAGGAATCCCAACTTAAATTTCAGCCAATCGAAGATCTTAACAAAAACCTTTATTTGGAAGGAATTATCTTGTTTGAGTAGCCGAGGCACCGTTCACGGATATTTATGAATAAAGCGAACCTTACCATGTCGAATTTGTTCTGAAATTCCCGTTCCCCAGTGATATTAATTTTGGAAGAAATTTATTGGATGGCAACTTGGACCGAAGTCATCTATTGTTAACACATACTCGAAACATTAATTTCGGACATAAATGTGCTTAAATCGTGAAAATTTCTCAAGGAGTGAGATGGATCATCCCTTCTCTTCTTTTATCATTGCTGGAGTAATTAGCCACGTCGTTATCACACTGGTTCGCTATAGATCACGAGCAGTTTTGACAGTTGGGAGAGACTGGAGGACCAACAATAACCTAAAATGCATTGTTTACTATGGGAAAAAGCGATTTCTCTCGTGATTTCGTATTCATTTTTTTTCAAATTTTGGATTGATATATTCAGTTTTTTTTGAAAAGGATAGTATAAATTTGGTGTACTCAATATGAAATTAGTCCCTGATTTCATAAACAGGCAAATAAACAGACCTTTGGTTAGTTCAGTCAACAGTCTTTTTGTGTGTTTTAGTAAATTATATAGGCACCTTTTTACTTTCATATGGAGTTAAAATATTGCGAAAATATTCTTTGATATCTTAGTGATAATAAATTTTTCATTCCTAGACACTGCCAGTTACTCCTTCCTGGGTGTAGTAGATAGGAACAATTTAGTGACACAGTGGATGGTTTTTGTTTCTAAAATACGACTCAAGGGTGATCAAATTAGGCTAAAATGCCGATTAGTGATGATACAGATCTTTTCTTTGTGAAAATAATCAGGAATGTGTATCAAAAACTGACAATTTTACGAAAATTCCCTACCTGGTGTCAATCGGCATACCCAAACAAAACATTGTCAGTAGTAATACTGCTACTTAAGTGAGAATCAGCTAACAATTTGACTGCATTGAATATCTGATTAGAAATATCTTTTATAAATCCTGTCTTGTTCAAGGAATAAAGAAATGCTTATTAAGAACTTATGATTTGCAAATATTCCATACCCGGAATCGCTCGGTATGCCCTACCAAAATAACGTACATGATATTACTCGACTAAACATGAAAATCAGCTCAAAATTCGATGTCATTGCATACCAGAATGTCAATGTTATGAATCAATCCTATCTAATTCAAATTTTATTGATTGCGGAGACTAATATACAACCTATGTTCTTTGCAGAGATACCTAACAAGTTGCAAAGTAACATTTATTCTGTGAATTTTCATTTTAGAGCGCAGTTCTTTATTGAAATATGATTTTCCCTTTCAGAACCGATAGACTTTTCACTTTTCTTATTTCTCTCTTTTATAAGGGATTAATTGAGTTCCTCTCTACATCTGGTTAGTACCTACCATTCAAATTAAAATACTTCCACAACTCATTGGTAGTTTTCATCGATTTGATGTTGATTATTCGAGCTTGAATACCTGAATTTACTTAAAAGAACTTAGGTTTTGAATTGTATTTCTTGCCTTAATTAACCAAGCAACATGCAGCAACAGCACCAACCAGCAAGAACTGTATTTATTCGAAAAATATCATAAGTTTATTGAAGCTGTTACTGTTACAAGATATCAAGTACTTTGGATATAGTTCCAA
Organism: Myrrha octodecimguttata; assembly: GCA_958510865.1. NCBI lineage: Eukaryota > Metazoa > Arthropoda > Insecta > Coleoptera > Coccinellidae > Myrrha > Myrrha octodecimguttata. Next base: position 50,132,698 of record OY294062.1, on the reverse strand, counting down.
GATAATGCAATAGTGAATATTTCACTCCAAAATGTCCAATTTCATACAAAATCACAAGCCAAATCGCTTTTTCCCATAGTAAACAATGCATTTTAGGTTATTGTTGGTCCTCCAGTCTCTCCCAACTGTCAAAACTGCTCGTGCGCTTTCTATATTTCTATTTCTATGGTCCAAACAGTAACCTAACCTAACAAATATCATACCTTGTTCTCTCCAAGCTTCCTCGTGTTTCTTCTCATCTTCCGCAGCTTGAGCAGCAATCTCTAACCTCTTCTTCTGCATATTCTTCAGTATTTGACAGGTCCTCTCCTCGGTCAGTCTTTTCTCCCACAAAGCCACCTTTTGCGCAACTTTCTGCGTGGTGGTTTTCTGTCCAAGATCTTGAAACACGTCTGCGTTCAAGATGTTGTACCTATTCTTGTCCTTATAGTTATTTATGGAGTAATTCGTTAAGATATTGCTACTTTTTTTACTGTTGATCTTTTCTCTGATCTCGTCCACAGAGCAGTAGATGTCCGCGTCGTCTTCTATGACGAATTTAGGGGTGGGAGTGATTTGAAAGTCTTCTATTTTGGGGGTGAGGTATTGGGAGAGTTCGGCTTCTACTTCTTTTTCGGCTAGCTTTCTGGCCTTCTCCAAGGATTCTTCCCTAAGTATGTCGTCTATTGATTTGTCGTCTTGGTGTTCTCCCATGACCCAAACCTGATAGAGTGGGGGAAATTATAGCATAGAAACCAGAGTATGAAGAAGATGAACAAGACAAATAATGGATCTCTTAACAATAGATTTTATTTTTGACAGCGCTTCTTTATTGAACTGTTTTACCAGATGGGACACTTGAGATTATTTTACACGCAATTATATCGCGTTTGCTGCTTAAAAAAATATTCCAAATTTTGAAAAAAGCACTCATTGAAAATTTCAAGTCGCATCAGAGGTGGAGAAAATATTTTAAATATTAAAAAAATGGCTCAAACTGCAGACAATGCTTTCCATAATGAAAGAGAAGGTTTAGAGAGATGAGAGAGCTTACATCTAGAGGAAATATGTTTGGGAACTTCGTCAACACATTGACCATATTTAAAATATGGCTTGATAACAATATGAACGTTTTAGTTTGCATAAACGATTTTGTTGTCATTTTGTTTGTGAAGAACGCGGATTATGAAACCTGAGTAGTGCAGTTACTTTTTGTTCAGTTATTATGCCCGATCAACCGAGATGTTCCTCAGCACGTCAAGATAGGCGCTTAAGGCAACTGGCTCTACAAGAATGTTTTGCTACTACGCGTCAAATCGCCGATCAATGATTTGGAGATGGTATACCTGTTACTGTACGAAATACCACTCCTGTTTATTCGAGGCAGTATGACAGCTACTCGTTTTGTTGACGATGTTCTACAAACCACTATACTGCCTCATCTTAATGGCCGTCCAGACGTCCACACTCAGCAAGACAGCGCCCCTCCGCATATGAACTTTCTTCAAGAAGCTGACCTTGACGTTCTGCAGTGGCCACCTCATGAACCGGATTTAAATGCCATTGAAATTTTAAAATTTACTTAAAATGTTATCGTTCCATTCCTGATGTAAGACGTTGAAGTTGCCAAAGTTATTCTTTTTGGATGTAACATTTCTGTCACTGAGTATATCAATAAACAAGCAAATTTTCCATCCAAATCTGAGGCAGTCGTAACACAAACCAAAGCATCAATAAAAACAAAATAACGTCAAGAGATTTCAGTACCTACTACAGGTTTTGCCGAGCATGGGCGCGACTCATCCTGTCCGACACCAAAAAAGTCCTAGGTACTGAACCCCAGTTAGATGATAGCGGTCCGAACAAAATCTCACAGGTGCCATCTCAGGACAACCGTACGAACTTATTCTCAAATACCCATAACAAATATTCAATAAATCTTACCCATGGTTCACCATCAGTGCCCTTCAAAAAGTCCACTTTTTTCTTGTTGCGCGACTTGCTCGTAGGCTGGTCCCCCAGTTTGTCTGTCCAAACCTTCCATCTTCTCACTTGTTCCTCTCGCATCTTGCAGAAAAGTTTCTGTTTATAATCCTCGTCTAGTTCTGCCAGGATCTCGGGATCAACGTACATATCCCGAAGGATCTGCTGAAGCATTGTGGCCTGTAACAGAAGAAGAATGATAGTAAGTACCTCAGAGGAAAGAGTTTCTGACTAGTGATTGCAAGGTCCCGGGTTCGTATCTTGAGAAGGAAATTTTGCGTTTTTACGATCTTGGTTTGAGACTTAATTTATATATCAAAATCTCCCTCATCCTCGACAAAGAAAAACTGTTGCACTCATTAAGCAACACCCTGTATACTCCATTCACTTTTATAAACTATTCCGGTTGGCCATGACATTCTGACACATTTCACCGTGTAGATTTTGAAAATGTTAGGTTATAGTCATTTTCCTGTCAGATAACTACGCAACGTTGTCCTCTCTACATAGATGTCGTAGTAGTTACGTATTTTTCAACTGGAAATATTTCACGTATATTAACATTGTTGGAAGATTCAGTTATGCTATTTTCGAAAAAAAATAATAAAAGCACTGGAATAACCCTGCAGTAAAACTTCTGAACGTACAGACAAACCTATGGAATTCCCTACCTTTCGAAATTCTCAAGAAATAAGTCTACAGAAGACATTCAAATACCTTGTTGCACAATTTGAAATACTCCAGTATGAAAAAGTAGTAGTACTTATAAACCTGTGTCACCTTAAAAGAACTAACTCAATTTACAAAGTTCTTGGGAATCTATGTGAACGATACACTGGGTTTTCACTCACATACGTCGAAAATGTTGGATAGCTTGTGATAAATTATTGATCTCAAAATATCAATTCTACATGGCACTTCCTGATACTTTGCCTCTGCTTTTTCAAAACTACCTTCGGCATTTTTAGCTTCCAAGCGTGATGAATATGTTGAGATTCAGAGTAGAAATTGGCATTGCCATTTGGCAACGTCACTGAGAATTATTTTGACATTGCCGATATTTCACTAGTGCCAACCTGCGCCAGATTCAAGTAAAAAACTTGATAGACCTAAATCATGGCCAACCGGGATAGTTGATAAAAGTGAGTGGAGTATATATAAGCCTTTTTTCATGGAACCGCTCAGTCGCTCATAGATAAAACACTGCCATCTCGTTCCAGATGGCAGCACCCGTCGAAGAACAATCTCTTTCGAAGGGTACGTTCAGAAAAGCAGTGCTCATCGACAGAAATCCTATACGAAACGAATCAGTCTGAAATTCCTTATTGATCCAATCAAGGTGAGGAAACCTTTGTGCAGAGCTACGCTGACATCGTGCAAAGGTCACAAGACATTCACTTTCTAAACTCCCTCTAGATCCTGAGTCAACAATACCGATAAAAACCATTACCGTGTCGAGAATTGTTTGTATTTGTTGGTTGTTCGAATCGTTTATTTTTATCTATCTGGAATGATTAGGTGTGTGGCAAACATCCGTCTTGTAGAGAGGGCGTTGCTAGGATTCGATAACTAGATTAGAGGTGGTCTCCAGACTGTAAAACAGCTTTATGAACAGAAATCTGTAAAGGCTCGTTCTCATGGACGCGTCGAAAACTAAAAATCGCGCGATTTTTTTCGCCCAATGTCAGTAATTTGTGGCTGATATCTGTCATTATGAAGACGCGCGATTGTTCATGAAATGTCACATTTCAAATTATATGAATTTATTTCCACGTGTCTGGTTCTTCAACAAAGTATAATTATTGTTTATATGCCTATTTTTCAAGGGATCGAATAAATAGACGCTTTTGATTTCTTGGACATGCTCATAGTTTTCGAAAAATTGTTTCTGCTGGAATTAGTTTTGTTCTGCAGAAATGATTATCTGAGGAAGATCGATAAATCAATATAATAATAAGTGCCTATAATCATATGACAGATGAGTATAAACAATCTCTTGAGTGTTTTGAATGTCCCGCCTTTTTCTTAAAGTTGAAATTTTTCAACTACAAAAAAATAATCGCGCGATTTTGTCGGGAGAGCATCTGACAACTCAAATGTCATCGCTTGAGCGATAAACGCGTCCATCAGTTTGCGCCTTAAGATTTTTTTGTGTGTAACTGGGGTTTTTCCTTTGAACGAAAATGCAGTTATTTCCATGAAAAACCTTTAGAACATCACATTTCAAACATACAATTTCAAAATTATATTTTTCAAAATATGTTCGATCGCCTAAAACTGAAAAATAAAAATGGGGATTTGCATTTAAAGGGATTTGTCTTGAGTGCACGATATGGCAACGTCGAATTCAGCTTTCTCGGAAAGAAAAGGACGTCAAATGTGTTACTTTGCTTAGGAAAACATAGATAGCTATACTTCGATCTGGTTAGAGTAAAAGACAACGACCAAGGAATAGAAAAAGAAGAGCACAAACTGTCACACTATCAAATACTGACAAACGCAAACGGAAATTGTTTGGTTATATTTACAAAGAACACGTGTGTACCACAGAATAGGAATAAATATTTCATTATTCTATAACAGAAAGAGCTATTCTACTGAACACCGTTGTCACTTAGTGCATGCTTGGCAAATCCCAAACCACAATTTTGAAATCTGATTTTGAATACTTTCTGAAGGTAATTTAGGAAAATGATGAATCAAACCCATAATAATTATGTTCAAATTTGCATTTGCAGTAATAACCCAAATTCAGGAAAAACCCGCACTGTGCCTGTATGATATGGCTCATTAGGAAAAACTAGCTGCCTTATTGAACATAATATCTTTCGAAAGAGACAGCTTCGATACCTACTCGATATTTTTTATAGACTAGGTTTGAAGCTGACTAACGCCGTCCGAATTCATGAATGGGTAAAATTCACACAATGATTCCGTAGGTATACAGGGTGATTCATGAGTGATCTTACATACGTTAATAGCCGATAGGGGACTTCAAGGAGAGTCAAGATCCATCAAAATAATTTGTTTCTTCATTGGTTATGAAGATATAGGTTGTTTTGTATGTTTGGTAGAAAACTTTGATTAGCGATATTCACGAAACGCTTGAGGGTTTTTGTTGAAATTTGCTAGCATTATTCCTCTGTTAGAATTTGTCCATATGCCATTATGGTTTAATTTAAATCCAGATCCGGAATTGTGATCCCCTGATAATTGTTGAAAAAGTTAATTTTCTGACCGCTTTTGGTTCATTATTTGATAAAATCGACCAAGAAAAAAATAGAGTAACCCTCAGAAAATTTCATAGTTTACATTTTGAAGTTTGTAGATTTGAATGAACTAATGAAAAAAATCCGTCCGTCCGCCGTCCGTTGTCCGTGCCTTTTCTCTGAAAGTACTGAACCGTAATCTGAGCAACTTGGTAAAAAAATCGTTCGTCGCTCGGGATTGATCCTCCAAGCTTTTCAGCAGGATCGGTGTACCATAAGGGCTCAAAATTGGGGGTATGAGGGAAAATACTATAATCTCTTTGTTATATATCATGGACGTGAACACAGCAGAATGGGAGTTTTTCCTTAAAACGAAAATGCAGTAATTTTTATGAAAAACCTTCAGAACATCACATTTCAAACATATAATTTCAATATTATATTTTTGAAAAAATGTTTGATCACCTAAAACTGAAAAATAAAAATGGGGATTTCCATTTAAAGGGATTTGTTTTGAGTGCACGATATGGCAACGTCGAATTCAGCTTTCTCGGAGAGAAAAGGGCGTCAAATGTGTTACTTTGCTTAGGAAAACAGAGATAGCTATACTTCGATCTGGTTAGAGTAGAAGACAACGACCAAGGAATAGAAAAAAAAAGAACACAGACTGTCATATTACTGACAAATCGCAAACGAAAATTGTTTGGTTATATTGACAAAGAACACGTGTGTACCACAGAATAGGAATAAATATTTTATTATTCTATAGCAGAAAAAGCTATTCTTCTAAACACCGTTGTCACTTCGTACATGCCTGGCCAATCCCAAACCCCAATTTTGAAATCTGATTTTGAATACTTTCTGAAGGAAATTTGGGAAAATAATGAATCAAACTCATAATAATTATGTTCGAATTTGCATTTGCAGTAAAAACCCAAATTCAGGAAAAACCCCCATTCTCAACAATTTTTCGAACATACGAAATTTTTAACTGAGCAACCTGCAAACGGAGTACCTCCATGCAGTTTTGAATTAAATTGAATGAAGTGTTTAGTTCATTATAAAAACTTTACATGTTAAGGCAGGTTAAAAATAACTAACCTCCCATCGATCTTAAGTCGATCCAGGTAGACGTTTCGAAAATAAATATTAATCGAAGGCCCAGGTATCGAAGGTCAACAACCCCATGTATTTATTATTCAACAGTTTCGTAGAATTAAATACTTGTTCCAGATTTTAAGTATTGAGTCACCGATTTTAAATGTTTGGCAATTGCTATAAAATTCGCTTATTGTAAACATGATATCCTAGAGATATCAACCCCGCCTAAAAAGATATTAATAACCTATAAAATAGTGCACAGATCTTGGTACTTTTATTCAACCTGAAAAGTTCGAGATCAGGAGTTCTAGGAACGCAGCTTTACTTCCTGAAGGAGAGATTTGGCGATCAGCATTTTCGTGTAATCTGATGAATAGTTTTCGGAAAAAAAATTTTTTTCAAGCAAATTGTACAAAAAATTGTTTTCAATTTCTAGCTACAAGAAATTGTTTTCAATGGTTCTAACTACAAGATCTACACGAGATTTTGCACCAACTTGTGTATAAGCCCTTTTTAACTAGATCCAATAAGTTTCATCATGATTAGATGAGTATTTTTTGAGTTATTCCGGAAATATCAAGGTCGTACCAAGAACACCTGGGAAAAACTACAAAATTAAACATATTTAACCCTATATCTCCGGAAACAATAGTCGGATCGAACCGAAATTCGATATAGTGTTGTGAAATATAGCGTTCAAGGTCTGTACAAAATTTCGTGAAGATCAGATAAATGGTTTTTGAAAAAAAATTCAAGAGAAATTTTGAAAGGAACTTCTTCCAAATATAAAATAGGATCAGTATTACAAAATGTATTGGAAAAATCAAATTCATTTCGGAAATTATTCTGTTCACGGTCCGCTACCAACTATTCAAATATCTGAGGAAAACAGCAGAAACATTCGAATTCAAAGAATAGCTTTGACAAAAAACCACTATTCTTCGAAATTTCCCTAAGCCGCCCTCTACAGGAGGGAGAAGGAAGTTGCCGTAAAGTTGACATTTGCTACCGACACCAAAATTCTATGATCGAACCAGTTGATACACCAGATTTTCAATAATCCCTCTGCATCTTGATCTGATTTGATCGCATTTTGTGTTTGTTAGCAATCATGAATAATTTCCAGTGTATTCAACCCAGGATACACAGAGAAAGCTAATTTTTTCGATAACCCTCATACTACACGCGTGACGAATTGAAACGAACTGCATTACCCCGTATGTCATTCGAAACCTCTACTTACTATTCTAACATATTCTATTTTAATCATTATCAAACGCAAAAAGGAGAAAGTGATACAATTAGAGTTAAAAGGTAAGGCGATCTTATCTGCCCATACATAACCAGTTACAGAACTAGCATGTACTTATCGCGTCTGTGATCCTCACAATTATTAACAAAGATCTGTAATCAGACAGACAATCGGAATAATATTCAATTCCTTTGCAGGCTAGAGACTAGCAATTTAATTGATGTTACTTAATGGTCTTCCTTTCTTTCAATTTCGATAAGTGTGTATGTTTGTTGCTTTGTAATTAAACCCTATGAGGAAGGAAACGTAGAATTGAAAACAAGATGCATAGAATTGTGCAGCATTATTCTATGACACACACGATGATTCAGTGTTTGGTGGAATAAAGGCATGGCATTGGAGCCTTTAAAACTGGAACAATTGTTGCACGACCTGAAGGTGTTGATGGCACTTCTGTTTTCCTTCGGTAGAGGTCCCCATAAGATTTAACTTGAATTTCTTCTGATGTTATAGAATGGGGGTTTATCCTTCAAACGAAAATGCAGTAATTTTCATGAAAAACCTTTAGAACATCACATTTCGAACATATAATTTCAATATTATATTTTTAAAAAAATGTTTGATCACCCAAAACTGAAAAATAAAAATGGGGATTTGCATTTAAAGGGATTTGTCATGAGTGCAAGATATGGCAACGTCGAATTCAGCTTTCTCGGGAAGAAAAAGACGTCAAATGTGTTATTTTGTTCAGGAAAACAGAGATAGCTATACTTCGATCTGGTTAAAGTAGAAGACAACGACCAAGGAATAGAAATACATACTGTCATATTACTGACAAATCGCAAACGGAAATTGTTTGATTATATCGACAAAGAACACGTGTGTACCACAGAATAGGAATAAATATTTCATTATTCTATAGCAGAAAAAGCTATTCTACTAAACACTATTGCCACTTCGTGCATGCCTGGCAAATCCCTATCCCCAATTTTGAAATCTGATTTTGAATACTTTCTGAAGGTAATTTGGGAAAATGATGAATCAAAATCATAATAATTATGTTCAAATTTGCATTTGCAGTAATAACCCAAATTCAGTAAAAACCCCCATTGTCGACTGTGTATCTTCGATTGTACTACATTATAGTAAATGGGCAAAATCCAGCAATTGGTTCCCGAAACACCGATTTGAAATTACATTTTCAAGTCTTTGTAATTCAATGAACAGCAGTATTTGTTCTATGATTCTGATTCCGTTAGAAAAATGAATGCTGAAATATACCGAAAACTATGGAATGTTTATGGTTACTGATCAAATAGGCCATCTGCAATTTTTCTTCATATATTTGTTACGATTTAAACTTTTTTTAACATATTTTCAGATGTCAGAAGTATGACATTTTTCCCTGGTCCAGCTCTGTGCTCCGAAGGGGCCAAGTGTTTGTTTGTATTCTATTAATGGAACACGCCTGGCAAAAGTTGAGTCATAAGACAGATTGTATTCCCTGATATCCAATCCTAACTCACCCTTACTCACTCTCTGGCTTAGAGATCATTATCGGATTCAATAGCATCCACAAGAAGAAATATTGCTTCGAATCGCAAAACTCTCGTCACATACAAACGTTATTGCTTTATTTCCATTTCGAATATGTAAACGTCAACAATAATTTATATTTCGAGATTCTGTGGGCGCAACTAAGAACTCAACACCCAAGCTCATTTTATTCTATGTTCATTTTAATGAATGTTGCTAACTTCAGTCCGATCATTCATCAACATAGAAATGAACAATAACTTATCCAACAACTATAAATAATTCGTTTCTTTCAGCTTTCAACAATAGACCGTTCTTTTATCGCAATGCAATACTGTTACGAATTCTTGCGAGAAATAAAAGAACTGGAATTTCGAAATGTATTCCGCTCTGCTACCGTAAATGCGATTCGACATCCTGGATTGGTGATGAAATGTGAGATTTGTGTCACAGAAAACTGTACAAACTTGAACTTGAGAATTCGACATGCTATAAGCATGTGAGGAATGCGATTCCTAAAGGAAAACATCTCAATTTGAATATCAATCGTTTAGGTATTGCGTTTCGGAACAATGTACAAGAATTTGTCCATTCAAAGTGAAATTATTTGCATCTATCTATAAAAGCAGAATGTGTGAAGTGTACTCGATGGCCTAGATCTCTCTCAGCTCTGTGATTTATGGTCGAATTCTAGAGTTACCTATTCCTAGGGTCATAGAACTAGGTGTTCACATTGTAAGACTGCATCGGAATTGATGTAAAAGTGACATAATATGTGGAAATGTAGATCCAATTTTTCCGTTTTCACTTTCATGCGTTTCGCTATGACCACGTGAGCGTAGCAAGTGTGTGAGCGATGTATAGAATTAAGATGAATTAAATTTCTAAACAAGTGCGTCTCGCTTGTTATTGAGATTTCTAGCTACTTGTTGAATATTAATTCATACATACATACTATTCAAGTGATTATTATCCTGCTACGTAGGGATCAACAGTAGGAAATCACCAATAGAAATAGCTATATGTTGAATGGCTTACAGTACGAAGCGTATTCTTGTTTTCCGAACACAGACCTACTTTATGAGGTCGTGGCAACATGATTTGTTCTGTGATGATGTTAAGATAAGGCACGTGGGGACGGTAACATTTTCAAAATATTTTCAGAGCCTTCAACAAAATGTTTCTATCATGTAATTAGTTATAATTAATTCCAGAGGCAGTCATAACAGGTTTTACCAATAGACTTCCTTGAACGTACCAAATTCGAACACATCATCAAAAGTTCTTAACCTTCGTTATATCCGCCGAAATCTTTCGGTATTGGCTGATACCTCCGAAATATATGAAGCTAATGCTGAAAATAAACATTATAGGGAGTTTCCATCAATGTTAAATTGAGGTTGAATTAAAAAGACGTTACTTTGTAAGGAACAGCTGAAGGAGTAAACTGATCGATAATTCATTTCCTGAACAGCATTATGGATTAAATCCATAAGAAATAATCCTTCAAAAGCATGATGCTATTGAACAATGTGAATCGTGAAACATTTACCTTCAATAAAATAATTTGTTCAATTCGTTTGTTTTCATTACACACCCATCTATAATTCATCTTGTCATTGTTGAATTATATGGTGTTTTTATAAGAAGTTTAATAGCCCAAATATAACCTGAATAATTTGAATAAAAATCTGTACGATCCCGTAAAAATATGACTCAACTTGAGAATTCCTTGAAACTACGTAGTAGACTGGTGACTTATACAAGTATTTTAAATGCTCCTATTCCATTCTGACTAACCAAACAATAAGGAAATGCTTGGAACCAATAATTGTTTCACTTCCACATTGTCATTCGTTGACGTAAAGGTACAACCATAGAATAATGAAATCTAGAAAAATTTCTACTCGGCTGACTTGATGTCTCTGGTTTTCACCATAGAGAAAAAGCATAGAAAATGTTTCCATCGTTTTCTACTTTTACCGATCGTAGAGAAGCGGTTTGAAACCGGTACCCGACGAAGTCGAAATATGTGCCATATGCAGAACGGAGATACTGCTGATGCTAGACGTTTCTAACTGTGGCATCAACTCCTTAAGTGGTAACGGCATCGCTAATCAGGTAGGAAACGTCCCTAATAAGGAGGATAAATGATCGGCAGACGACATCCGGATTGTTCTATGATCACTTCGTTCATTTTCTCTGGATTACCTCCACTCACTGGGCATATCTAGGGTCACTGAATGGAATTTATTACTGCATTAGGATAGATCGCACTTTTAACCTTGAGTTGTCCTTTTCCATGCACGGATTGATAAAAGGTCTTGTGATTAGGTAATATATATATTTATTTACATTGGAGTTGAAAATTTTGTTATATAAGCTTATGAGATGTTGTAATATTAACTGGTAGTTAACTGTCAAAGAAATATTTGCATATGATATAGGAATTTATAGTTTTTATCCAGAACGGAAATGTTATAAGTCACAGGATTGAGGAAAATTATATTAACTTTCTATTGTCAGCCAAGAAGGAAAAAACATTGATGTTTAACTGGGTATTCAAGAAAAAATGTATAGGAGGAATTATCGAAGTTTCAAAATGAAAATTCTCGAGAAAAAATCGAGAAACGGCCATTGCTCTTCTATTTGCCCCTTCACTGAATCATTCAATGAAGGAACTAATTTAGCTTGTGTGAAGAAATAAAATTCGTTATTCACTCGACTGAGCCGAAGTTTGGTGGTAAAATGGCTGTAGGTGCATGCAAAATTTCAGAGCAATGTGAGACATATTTTCCTGAATATAAAATTTTAGATATGTTTCATTCTATCTTATGTTAGGATCACCATGAAATTATGCATTTAGTTTTTTTGCGGCCAACTACGACATCTATAAGTTCGATAAGATCAGTAGTTTTAGAGGATTGAACTTCAGATAGACATGCCTCCAGAATGGGGGTTTTTCCTCTAAACGAAAATGCAGTAATTTTCATGAAAAACCTTGAGAACATCACATTTCAAACATAATTTCAATATTATATTTTTAAAAAAATGTCTGATCTACTAAAACTGAAAAATAAAAATGAGGATTTGCATACAAAGGGATTTGTCTTGAGTGCACGATATGGCAACGTCGAATTCAGCTTTCTCGGAAAGAAAAGTACGTCAAATGTGTTATTTTGTTCAGGAAAACAGAGATAGCTATACTTCGATCTGGTTACAGTAGAAGACAACGACCAAGGAATAGAAAAAGAAGAGCACAGACTGCCATACTGTCATATTACTGACAAATCGCAAACGGAAATTGTTTGGTTATATTGACAAAGAACACGTGTGTACCACAGAATAGGAATAAATATTTCATTATGCTATGGCAGAAAAAGCTATTCTACTGAACACCGTTGTCACTTCCGGCATGCCTGGCAAATCCCAAACCCCAATTTTGAAATCTGATTTTGAATACTTTCTGAAGGTAATTTGGGAAATTGATGAATCAAACCCATAATAATTATGTTCAAATTTGCATTTGCAGTAATATCCCAAATTCAGGAAAAACCCCCATTGTTGGGACGATTCAGACCATTATCAAATATAATCGCCGTAACGGAACCTGCCCTGAAGGTTTGAAGTGGCTCTAGTTTGTTATGTTCGTATTTATCGAGGCAATCGTTCAATACTGTCATTGTCAAAAAGTTCGAAAACGTTCAACATTCGAACAGAAAAGTTGAGGTGGATTAGAAAGCAATTCTGATCATTTGTATTAAATATTTTATTTTAGTCGATTCCTGTTCAACTTCCATAATTGAACCAGAAATAAACACAGCATCAGTTCAATCATGACAATCCGCACAATAAAGTTTCTATGAAATCCACTGTGAATCTTTCATCTCATGTCAAACTGAAAAATATATATTCAAGATCAACGCGAAGCTCTATTTTTACTGGCAAAAACTGGTTTTCCACCTGACCATATCCCAAACGCAACCTTCCCGTCGAACAAAAAAAAATCGAGCGATCCAACAAAGGAAGAAGAAGACCGGTCTTCTATGTTCTCCTTCGTTAGCATTTTCTTAAAAAGGAGCCACCAGACGACATACAGCGGCGACATTCCTGCGATGTCAATTAACGCGAATGCATCTGTTTTTATTTATCGAGGCCTGCTCGAGATACTGGAGCACCCCACTGACCTTTGGACCATTGGCGGCGTCGTTCGGCTCGATGATTCGCTGGCTGGCGCTGCTGGCCGTTCTTTGGAAGTCGCGGGTCAATGAGCCGTGTAAGGTTGGGCGATTTGAAGACGTTCAGATGAGAATTCTTGAGCCGAAACCTTCGGGTAAGAATGGACAGGTTACGAATCAGAAATTTCAGTATTTAAAAGTTCTTAGAACGCCGGGTCTCTTGAATGGAATCGTGGCTTAACGCAAGTCAAACCATAGACATATATAACATCATGTAAACAGAGATACTCTATGTGTCTGAATCGGACTGACAGTTTCGTGTTCTTCATTCGCTGCAAATTCGTTTGATTGTCATTCGTGAGTTTGTTTTTAGTATCAGAAGACGAAATTGATTGGCACTGTACAATAAATGTGCTTTGATATCAAAGGGGAACTGAGGTAAGGAGGCGGTTGTTTGGAAAATAAATTGGCAAGCCTGTTCAGTAATTTTGGTATTGTATGTATTTTCTGTGACATAACTCCTAAACATAGACCTATAAAACTATATGGACATGGCTTAAAGAGAGAGGAGGCGGTCCGACAAAGATGGAACTAGGGCGGGCCAAACCATCATAGAATACGGCAAAAATAAGACAGATCAGTTTGAAGCCATAGACTGTAATTATAAATTTATGTTTGAAATACATAACACAAAAGTTTCGCAAGTAGAAGTATTTCAAAGCAGATTTTGTGTTATTCCATTCTGAATTAGAATATAAAGACTGTATAGAAGATATAATTCCCATTTGTTTTTGTGTTTTCGTGAGCGTTTCGAATAGAATTTGATTTCCTTCATTTTAAACCGGGTTCACTGGTGAATAATGGTAAATTTGTGTTGTGCCATTAATTGTACGAGGAGATATAAAATGAAAGTAAAATACAATAATATGGAAAGGGAGTTAAACAATCAAATGAATGTATAATTGCTATGAATCCGAGCGAAGAAATGAATTTCGCCCAGGTTTCTTCACTATTTAGTGCATTCTAATCGTTTGAGATCATCTAACGCACAAAATTCAAAAGATGCGTTCACGCGAGCTGAGCGACTTTCGAGGCAATTTGATTCGGCTTCCTCGCAAGTTTGGACGGTGTTGAGTGGCTCGCGTACTGTTCAAAACACCGTATATACTTGTGAGGCAGCTCAAAGCTCAATTAAATTGCTCCGGAAGCCGCTCAGCTCGCGTGTCTGTATTCTGATAAGAAAAAAATCATTTGGAGCTGGGTATACCGTCCTGAAACAAGCGACCCAGGAGAATTCATAATATATTGTTATTGATTATTCATTACGAATATTCATATCGGAGTTATGTTCACATTCATCACCAATTTTCAAAACTTCAATGTAATCTAATATACCAAGAAGAAGTCATTTCCCCGGAGATTCCCTAAGTAAATGCTTGATTTTATCTCTAGATAGGCGTCATATTGTGCAAGTGAGATCATCCTTTATCTCACTCTCCATGCGCTATAGAATAACGGATATTGGTATCGTGTATCTTGTCTATGGTCTGCCCGATCCAGGTCCATCTCTCTCTCGGACCTCTCACTTGCTTCCTTATCGCCATTCGACTCTTTGGAAATGAATTCGTATGCCGCGTCCAGAGAGTTTAATATGTCTATGCTCCTAAATAATACGATGAATCTTTCAAATTTCATAGGGTATATATGCATGGGAAATATAATTCCATTGTCTATTTGTTTATTTTCACCCTATAGTAATCAGATGGAATCAAAGTTCCCTTTATTTTTGATATTCTAACCTATCCTGATGGATCTGATCTGCTAATAATTGAAGCGAATAATTAATTAAAAAGGGGTGTCATTATAGAAATTGAGGAATTTACGGAGACGTACCAAGACTTTACATGCAGGACTTTTTTCCAATGAAATTTACAGGTAAGCTTCAATGATTTGCTGAGAATTCCGAGGAATAATTTGTCCTGCAGATGTTCCTTATTGAGGTTTACCAATTCAACCGTTCAACGGTCGATTGACATGCAAACATCGAGATAGAAGAAATAAAAGGAATATTTATAGAAGTTTTTTTCGGAATATTCTCCATTGAGATGAATAAACTTTTCAATGCCATTGAATCATAGAAATCAGATTCATATACTGCCATAAAGCGAGAAGGATACGTTCAGTACATATTTCCATAAACTTTGATTTAATGAAAAAGAAATCCAGATTTATCTCAAAACATAAATCGTAAACATATACAGGGTGGGCAAAATTCGTTGTCTACTGAAGAAATCTCGAGAACTATAGCAGCTAGAAGAAAACTGATAACACATTCTCGAGGTCTTTTTTCCTGACTAATCTGAATCTGAAAACAGATCCAGCTTATCGTTTATAGAACTTGAGTTATGAGCGAAAATTGAGAAAATGTCATTTTCAATAATGCTGAATAACTCGCTTGTTTGAACTCGTATTGGAAATCTGTTGATACATTCTACAGGCACTTTTTTAGGAGTAATTCAAATATAATATGACTGAATTTTTCAATCCAGCCATTTTCGAAAAATGAGAAGGATTTTGGATTTTTTAAATGTAAACGATAATCCAAAGATCCTTTATCTTGCTACAAAATTTTTCTGATTTAAAAAATGTATCATATGTCGCTATTCACATGAATATTACATGAGAAAATATTCATCACTTTTTTCTTTTCTATTCACTGTTGAATTATGAGTAGGCTGACGTTACCATAGAGACGATTCAATATGCATTAACTTTGTGTGAACTTGCGCCTCTATGATTGGAATCAGCGATTGCTGAATGAATATTTCTATGGTTAATTTGTCATAGTTCTTAAGATCAGCAATATTTCGGGTCATTAGGGATAATAAACAGATTTTCTATCGCTAATCTTAAGAACTATGACAAATTAACCATAGAAATATTTATTTATTCAGCAATCGCTGATTCCAATCATAGAGGCGCAAGTTCACACAAAGATAATGCATATTTAATCATCACTATGGCAACGTCAGCCTACTCATAATTCAACAGTGAAAAGAACAGCAGGAAAATAGTATTGACAATTTTCTCAAGTAATATTCATGTGAATAGCAACATATGATACATTTTTTAAATCAGCAAAAATTTTGTAGCAAGATAAGAGATCTTTCGATTCTAGTTTACATTTGAAAAATCCAAAATCTTTCTCATTTCTTGAAAATGGCTGGATTAAAAAATTCAGTCATATTATATTTGAAATACTCCTAAAAAAGAGCGTGTAGAATTTATCAACAGATTTCGAATACGAGTTCAAACAAGCGAGTTATTCAGCATTATTGAAAATGACAATTTCTCAATTTTCGCTCATAACTCAAGTTCTATGAACGATAAGCTGGATCTGTTTTCAGATTCGGATTATTCAGGAAAAAAGAGCTCGAGAATGTGTTATCAGTTTTCTTCTAGTTGCTATAGTTCTCGAGATCCCATGAGCAGACAACGAATTTTGCCCACCCTGTACATTCATACAGTTAGAACGTAAACTAATGGACATAATAGGCAAATCAGTTGAAACTTGCCTTTCGTGTCCACGTTCAAATATAGGACATTCTCATAGGAAATCCCCTTTAATCCTCGTCTGAAGACTTCCAAGCAGACATTCTCGATGATTCCTCATCCATAATCTTTCCAGTCGTTCATAAGATCATCGCTTATTTATAGCGCACAGTGTGTACGTGCTAAATAAAGCTGAACCTATCAAGAAGTAGCTCACAGCATTATTTTCCGTGATCGCGAGGTAAATACGACAATTGTTGGACTTGTAACGATAGACGGGGTCCGTTATGGACTTTTTTCTATGCTTTATTGACCGTGTGAACTTGTGCGGTAAATTGAATAAATTGAACGGGGACACTTATCGCGTTAGAGCGATTTAACCTCAAACGGCTGCGTGGCGGATCGCTGCGACCTGATAATTGCATTATTTTTCTATGGTAATTTTACACGTCGATGAACTCGTTATGATAGGTTAGGGACACGATGTGTTGAAAGATCGATATTTTCCATAGACATAGGTCTACGATATTTTCCATAGAACTCTATATTACTACCTGGAAAGGACCCGACCCTTCTTCAACGAAGCTTAAAGCGTAACAAGGGGCAACGAAACAAAGATAGCGCTAATTACGGTAACCTCTCCCTGTCACACCCATTGAAGTAAATGGTGTTGAACGGCTCAAATTTGGTTTTACTTGGAAATTCAGGTAGTTTGGATATCACATCGTTTAGAAAGTGCAATATTTTTGAAAATGAATATCTATTTTTCTCTGATATGCCATTACTTTCTCTGCCTTCACCGCTTATGGTTCAAAAAGTGGAGAATTATGTTGGTGTGAGCTGTGCATTGACGATTGACGATAGTTTTATCATTATTACAATAAATTCAAATAATAGGAACATAGGAAAATACTTCTCGAAAAGCACTGACTTGAAGTCAGGAAAATTTAAGCGCTGGTTAAACTTCATTGCCAATGCGAAATATGACATACTTTTTTCCGATATTTTTGGAAATGTGTGCCGAATCGAGCTGAAATTTCGAACATTGCTGTTCAGATTCGACTCCAAGGTCTGCGCCAAGTTTCATTGAAATCTCATTGATAGTTTCCGAAAAAAATATTTTTTTAACGATTCTTCATGCAATCAGTTAGCAAGTTTCAATCTGATCGCATCAGTACTTCTTGGGATATAGAGGAAATAAAATAATAATTTTGAAATGGATATAACTTCGAAATTGTAAGGTAAATTTTGCCCATTAACGAACTTATTTTGAATTTTTTAAGTCGCTATAGCTTTTCTCGGTAGTAAGTTATCGTGGCAACGGGCGGCTGAATAGAATTCTATTTGACATTGAACTTTTCATCATGAGTCCAACCTGGTAGCTTGGAACCATTTTCGGCAAAAAAACGCAAATTTACGGAGGATGATGACGCGCTGTTCCCCAGAAAAACCGCTCACTAAGTTGAAATTTCACTTGAACATGTGCGATCTTCTGCAATCCTGCCTTATTCACGAATTAGTCAGAAAAAAATTCAGGTTCTCCTAATTTGAAACGAAAAATTTAAAATATTTGGAATAAATGCGACAGAGTTCCCTTTACTGCAATGAGAAAGAAAGAGATAGATACCCATCCACTTCACGGGTTGCATAAGCAACGAATTGGCTTCACTTGTCGCTCAAAACGGGTCCCTTCCAGATATATAATATAGAGTTCATTGATATTTTCAGACTAGACCAAAGAGCCAACGCATTAGCACAGAAAATGCTAAAACCTGTCTTGTTATCATAGACGTCAATACTTGTGACCCATAGACAAAGAAACATAGACATAAGTGTGTCTATGGATTTTTTCAGATTAGACTATAGAAATATTGCAAAAGCAGAGAAAATGGCGAAACCCATCTGGTGACCATAGGATGTCAATGTTTGTGACGCACAAACAAAAGGACTGGGGGCCGATTCTTGAATCTCGATCAAGAGTTGAAGAGTATGACAATTGCCGTATGTCCGTGCCGATTTTTTGAGTTGAATATAAACAACAAGTAGACATGACCTGCGCATGGAACCGAATGTCACTCGACAATCGAATGTTATATCTCCTATACTCCGTACCACTCGTTGCTAAGTGGAAGAAAACGGTGATAAGGTTATGTTTACATTTCGATTTGAAATTTCTCAATTTTTTTCTTGAATATTTGCTACAAAACATAGTCGAAATGGCGAATAGAACCCTCACAAATTCTGCAGATGCTCGAGAAAACTTAGAGAATCGACAAAAACATAGGACATTTGTCATACTCTTTAATGGTGGTTTTTCCTTTAAACGAAAATGCAGTTATTTTCATGAAAAACCTTCAGAACATCACATTTCAAACATATTATTTCGATATTATATTTTTGAAAACATGTTTGATCACCTAAAACTGAAAAATAAAAATGAGGATTTGCATTTAAAGGGATTTGTCATGAGTGCACGATATGGCAACGTCGAATTCAGCTTTCTCGAAAAGAAAAGGACGTCAAATGTGTTACTTTGCTTAGGAAAACAGAGATAGCTATACTGGCCAGAGTAGAAGACAACGACCAAGGAATAGAAATAGGAGAGCACATACTGTCATACTGTCATATTACTGACAAATCGCAAACGGAAATTGTTTGGTTATATTGACAAAGAACACGTGTGTACCACAGAATAGGAATAAATATTTCATTATTCTATAGCAGAAAAAGCTATTCTATAATACTAAACAACCGTTGTCACTTCGAGCATGCCTGACAAATCCCAGAACTCAATTTTGAAACCTGATTTTGAATACTTTCTGAAGGTAATGTGGGAAAATTATGAATCAAACCCATAATAATTATGTTCAAATTTGCATTTGCAGTAATAACCCAAATTCAGGAAAAACCCCCATTCTTGATCGAGATTCAAGAATCGGCAACCCGCATCTTTGAAAAAAACCTGAAAAAAATTCAAACCTTAACACCCCGTATCTCGAAAACTAAACGTCTGCGTTCCCATGTTTATGCGACTTTGTTTTTTGAAATGAAGCAAGGAATCCCCCCTCTTCTTTATTATCTTCAATTCAGGATCACCCTGTATATGCACTTCATAACGGTCATCCATCCGGATACTATTCGTGTCGAGCGCTGCTTAGATTTCGGATAACCAAAGTCAAGTCACTAACATTTATCGGTACAGTATAGTTTATTTCCTCAACTCCCGTATTTTTAGATGAAGTTTAAATAAATACATAATCACAATAAGAGTGGCAGATCACGAAATGGGTACCTGAAAGCAATCAAAAACCGTAACGTCTGCATTACCTGGAAACCCACATCGTTACCACATCGCGAAATATAATCTCGGTCACAGCGAATCGACCCACTCAAATTATCGTTTGATAAAAAAAAATTGGCCCATATAGAGGAGAACCCATTGTTGGGTACCGCTTACGCGTGTACACAAATTCGCGATGTATGTATCACGCTGATATCGAACAATGGATGTTACGACGAATTTTCCGTTACTTATTCTATTTATCGCACGTTTCAAGTTCGCTTTTTATGTTGTGCGTGAAGAGGGCTCGATTCGTTGTTATAAAAAAATATAGCTCTCTTTCTTCGGGTTTATCAATATCCTGGTCTGTGGTTCCGTTTGAGGTTATTCGAGTTTACGGTATTGTTGATATTCTATGGTGCAGCGCTATTTAGTATGAAATACCTGAATTACTCAACCCTGATCGAAAACAGTAGCATGCAGATTTCTGTAGGAGAGATAGGTACAGTCTGTCAATTTGCAAAGGAACTAGCCATTAAATCTCGGTCCCTATGCAAAATAACAAGAAATGTAACAAAAGGTTTACTTTGGTAAATAACATGATGTAAGCAAAACATGGTGTGCTCATCTGCTCATCTGTGATCGTACGTACAAATGATGACGTCACTTTTTCATTCAAATTCAAAGCACAGAATATGAAGACTATTTCACGAGTGCACAATGTGGGGCACAATGGGGGTTTTTCCTGAATTTGGGATATTACTGCAAATGCAAATTTGAACATAATTATTATGGGTTTGATTCATCATTTTCCCAAATTACCTTCAGAAAGTATTCAGAATCAGATTTCAAAATTGGGGTTTGGGATTTGCCAGGCATGCACGAAGTGACAACGGTGTTTAGTAGAATAGCTTTTTCTGCTATAGAATAATGAAATATGCATTCCTATTCTGTGGTACACATGTGTTCTTTGTCAATATAACCGAACAATTTCCGTTTTTGATTTGTCAGTAATATGACAGTCTGTGCTCTTCTCTTTCTATTCCTTGGTCGTTGTCTTCTACTCTAACCAAATCGAAGTATAGCTATCTTTGTTTTCCTAAGCAAAGTAACACATTTGACGTCCTTTTCTTTCCGAGAAAGCTGAATTCGACGTTGCCATATCGAGCACTCAAGTCAAAACCCTTTAAATGTCAAATCCCCATTTTTATTTTTCAGTTTTAGGTGATCAAACATTTTTTTTAAAATATAATATTGAAATTATATGCTTGAAATGTAAAGGTTTTTCATGAAATTTACTGCATTTTCGTTTGAAGGAAAAACCCCCATTCTATTCACAAAAACCTTGATGAACCGGATGTACCTATTCCAAGGCCTGCAAACTGACTATACAAAAGTAAGCAGAAAATTGTGTCTTCTGTTCGACACAGCTGGTGCTAATTTTGTGAAAGATGAATGAATAATTCTAATTTTCAGAATATTTAAGTTCAAGACATGTTATCCACAAGTTTTTCGACTCTTCGAAACACACGGTATCCATCCAGTAACAAATTATTCGGCCCAGATAAAACATTCCAATCTAAAGTCATAAAGCATAAACGCACTGACATTTCCATATATCCTGAATTTCCACACATAAATCCACAGATGCATTCTATGGTTCGGTAGAACTCAAATCAGCGTTAATTAGCAGACATCGATCCGGCGTTCCATCATAGAAACGAATGCTAACATAGAGTTTCTCCTTTCATAGCAAATTTTGATACCGTTGTTAGGCTGACATCCCACTTGATATACATTAATCCAACAACTTATGCATAACTTTCTCAGGTTCATTTGCAATTTCGATTGCGTCGCGTGTTTGATGAACAAATGTACATATTTTATTAGAATGGGATTACCATAACAAGAAGTTCGATATTTTATTTTTGTTTTCAGATGTTCATGTTTTCCATTTCTGTTTTGGATCTTGGAATTTTCGGAATTGATTTAGTTTATAGTGAAAGTATGGTGAATCCTTCCGTATTGAATCCAATGGTTTCACATTTTAATGATTGCTAGAGCTGATCATAGAATAACAAAATTCAGATCATAAATCTTCTATAATGAAGAAAAATATGTATCAGAATAAAATTTTGGGTTATTTCTCTTTTTAGCATGGATATATTAGAGAAGGGTGCTCGAATGGTTCTTTCTGCCCATAGACATGTTTTTATTTCTTGTCATTCGAAGTTGGAAATGAAAAAAGTTAAAAAAGTTTCCCTTGTATTTTTTTGAAAAATTGGTTGACTCCACCATAGAAAAAACGTTTCTCTCTCGATTGGACATTTCTTCTCTTTCTAGTGCTTCACAGATTATAGATATTCGACGTAAACGTTTTGATCGACCGAAATTATAAATAGATACATCAACGATAAAAAATTGAGATCTTTCTCGTTTAAATTAGAAAGTGAAAATCTATTGATTTAGTCTATGGTTCACCAGATCTATGGTTGAAGTCAAGATCACAGAATATATAATATTGTATGAATTTCAGTTGAAATTATTTTTCTTTCTTGTTACATCTTTTTGAAGATCTTGCGATTAAAAATTAGGCTGTGGCATTGCTCATTTCACTTTTTCTTCTTCTTGAATTAAAATTCCACACTTGTTTCGAGCAACATGAACTTATGACGCAAGCACTGCCGGAGCCGTCTGGCGCTAGTTGCGTGTGTGGCTTCGTATTATTTTTCCCAACGATGTGCGTATTGAATTTAAATAAACACAACACGCTGTGTTGAATAATTCCATTCTTAGACAGGAAGTCGCGTTCAAGTACGAGGAATGAACAGGGATCAGATGTTATCTTTTTCGAGAATGTAACAAGACGCCATTGAAATATGAACATGACATTTCTTGAATGGTGGCGATACTGTTAATTGTTTATGTTGGGATCGAATTTGTTTCGTGTTATTGTTCTTTTGAAAAATTGTCCATGCATTTTATATGATGCATTGAGTCGAGTTTTCAAGATACAGGGTGTTTGATTTTGTGCGAAGTTTTCTCATAGCATCTGCATTCCCCATTAACGATTAACTAGTTGCTATGAAGCAAAATTTGGTTAACCCGCAAGATTTCCCGTCGCCGAGATATTAAAAAGATATTTACATCATTGTACGCAGTGTGATTTTCTGAATAAAAAATGTGATATCGAACATAGGCGGTCTCCCTTAATTTGGAAGATATGGGCCCCCAAAGTTCCAAAATGAGTCGTTTTCAGGTCCCTTTTTCCACCATAAAAACGATCTCTCACTTCATCTGTATTGTTCACACACCACCTTTGAACCTTCAACCAACAATAAGCAACACTTTTTTTCAAGAATAATCAATATTTAATGAAAAAATAATGAAATTACTGGACAACCACTTAACCTCTATTCCTTCTGATTTCGACTCAGACTAAAAGTGAAGTTTGGCAATAGCGCAAATTTCATCGGTCGGAATCGTGCCACCGTGCGTATTCGTGAATGACAGGTTATTGCTGGCGAGAAAAATTAAATATGTTCTTAGTTCTTACTGTTTACTGCGAAACTCTAAATCTTCCAATAGGAGAATTCGTTTCTAATGAAATCTACAAGGTTGACACACATAGTAATGGAATGAGAATACACCCTGATATATATTTCAACGTACATTTTTTTCATATGTGATAGGTCGCGCCCTTCCCAGATTTCCAATGAAATCGAGGTTATTATATAACCCATTTCATTGGAATACCCTGAATCTCATTCTAAACTGGGACCATCTCGAAGAAACAATAAAAAACGAAGTATATAAAAACCTCCCTATTTTGAAGGGGATAGAAAGAAAGTTCAAACGAAAATATTGAGAGTGAAACCTTAAAGAAATATTCTCAATGATTTTGTTTTGATGTTAGAATAACCACTTCTTCTTCAGTGACAGAAGTATTTTCCTTACAATCATATCCTTCAACTGTCCATCATTTCATATTTCCCGCCAGCAACTACCCTTCGGTCATAATACGGTGGCCAGCGATGAAAAGACGCTGTTGCCAAGATCCGCTTTAACATTGAGAAGTATTTCGTAGAAATATAGGTTAAGTTGTTGTCTAATATTTTCACTTTTCTTCCTTTAAATAATGAATATTCTTGAAAGAAAGTGTCTCTATTCGTTGGTTGAAGGTTCAAATATGATTTATGAACTAGATTTGAGAAGTGAGAGATCATTTTTATGGCGGAAGAAAGGATCTGAAAATGCAACAATTTGGAACTTTGGGGGCCCATATCTTCCAAACAAAGAGAGACCGCCTATGTTGGCCTTCATATTTTTTGTTCAGGAACTCACACTGCTTACAATGATGTGAATATTTTACTTATAGCTTCGCGACGGGAAATCTTGCGGGTTTACCCAAAATTTGAAATGAATATATCTCCGAAACTGTTAGGTCGATTTTGCAAATTCACGAACCTATTCGAGAGATTTAGGTTCTAAACCTACTCTGAACTTTAACACTTCAAGACTCTGGCTATGTTCTTTCGAAATTACCAGCACAATGTCTCACCTTGTATTCTTAAACATAAAGAATTATTAACTCTTATTTAATTCAGTTAATTGATAGGAAAATTAAACAATAGGAACAACCATTCTATTTGAGGTCCTATAGGGATTTCCTACTATATTTTCCATACTTGGCAGGAATTTTTTATCACTGCAAGCATGTTGACTCAACAAGTTCAAATATTTGTCAAACAGATTGTTTATCGAAGGACGCAGATTTCGCATCCTGTAGCTTTCCATCCGTTTGAAACAAAGGAAATGCTCGAATGAATGCTCCAAAGATGCGATAACAAAATTCTATTGGAGAAGTATGCAACAATAAATTTTTCACATTTTCCGGTTTGTGGTACTTCGAAAATTCGAGATCCATAATGTACGAAGGCGTAGAAGGGCCACTCTTTGTCGACAAAAATTTTTCCACCTAATTCCGACTTTAATCTCGGAATTAGACTAATTCCCACTTTGAACTCGGAATTATAGACTAATTCCGACTTCAAACTCGGAATTATACTAATTCCGACTTTGAACTCGGAATTATACATAATTCCGACTTTGAACTCGGAATTATACTAATTCCGAGTTTGAAGTCGGAATTATAGACTAATTCCGACTTTAAACTCGGAATTATAGACTAATTCCGACTTTGAACTCGGAATTATACTAATTCCGACTTTGAACTCGGAATTATACATAATTCCGACTTTGAACTCGGAATTATACTAATTCCGAGTTTGAAGTCGGAATTATAGACTAATTCCGACTTTAAACTCGGAATTATAGACTAATTCCGACTTTGAACTCGGAATTATACTAATTCCGAGTTTGAAGTCGGAATTATAGTCTATAATTCCGAGTTCAAAGTCGGAATTAGTCTATAATTCCGAGTTTAAAGTCGGAATTAGTCTATAATTCCGACTTCAAACTCGGAATTAGTATAATTCCGAGTTCAAAGTCGGAATTATGTATAATTCCGAGTTCAAAGTCGGAATTAGTCTAATTCCGAGATTAAAGTCGGAATTAGGTGGAAAAATTTTTGTCGACGAAGAGTGGCCCTTCTACGCCTTCGTAATAATGTAATCAATTTCCAGAAAAACTCAGTATTCTCCAACGTATTTCACCTTCAAAATTCTAGAAAATCACTGACGTGAACTCAGCAGATGTTCAAAATCGTAGGGGGAATAAATGTTTGAATTTATTTTATGAATTGTTCTAATGATACGATCAACAAGAAAGTATACAGAGTGAGCCTTCAAGTTGTACATTAATTTTAACTATAGATTCCTCTAATCTAATAAAACACTTTTTTCAGCTATCATTTTTCCAGATTTGGCCCCAGTAAAAAGTAATAAGCACATAAATATTTCTCAACGAGCTAATACACTCCTGCACTTGGTTTGCAAGTTCAACACAGACATCACTTACGGTGATTTGTATTGCAGAATTATCAATCCATAGCTTGAAATTCAAAGAAATATGATTGGGAAAATCTTGCCAATTCTTGTATAAAAAATTCCATAATTATTCTGATTTTCATCAAATTTATAAATTAATCATGAGAAATCACTCAACTAACCTGAAAACTTTGTTTGAACTCTAGAGTTCTATGGAAAGTCTGGTCCATAGACATGGACTATGTCTGTGGTGTGGTCACGAAATAGCATAGATCTAATATTTAATCTATGCGAAATAGAAAAGATTTTCTGTGTATCCTATATTCCGGGTAAACGTAAGAGGAGCGTAATTCACAGTCTTTACTGGCTCAGGGGCGGATCCACAAAAATAAGGAAATTTCTAGAATTTTTATCAGATTTTATAACATTCAACGTTGAATATCCCGAAAACGGTTCATTTTAGGAGAAATTATAAGGAATAATAAAGTATTCTAAAATTATTGGGGATTCGTCTAATGACTTAAGGTAAACTTTATCTGCAAAATTCATGCAAATTTCCTATAGTTTTATAAATCGGGGAGTAACCAGAAACCCGTTTGAAGTTAGATAACATTGATCACTGTAGAATACGTGCCATAGTCATCGAAAACTTCGCACCAAAATTAGTTTCATTCGGAGAAACCATGTCAAAGCTAAAAAAATTTCAAAAAGCACTGCCGTGAAGGCAGCAACTTTTGAGCGCATGTTCAATGTAGATGACCGCTTCAGCAACGAATTTGAACATGCACGCAAAGGCTGCTGCCTTCACGGCAGTGCTTTTTGAAATTTTTACTGATAAATTACTGGATTTCAATTCGATCAAATCTGTATTTTTGGAAATATTGGAAAAATAAAATTTTGAATGGGTATATCTACGGAATCACTGTGCGGATTTTACCCATTCACGAATTCGACCTTCGTAATTAAGCCCCAAACCTACTCTACAAATATCGAGTTTCTAAGTCGTTTCTTCCGGAAGTTATTGTGTTAACGGTCAGCCTAACGGCCGACTGCGTAAACACAATAACGAAAGAAACAACTTAGGAACTCGATATTTGTAGAGAAGGTTTGGACCTAAATTACGAAGGCTGAATTCGTGAATGGGTAAAATCCACCCAATGATTCCGTAGATATATCCAATCAAAATTTTATTTTTTCAATATTTCCAAACATACAGATCAGATCGAATTGAAATCCAGTACTTCATCGAAAAATAATAGTTCGATGTTTCATACAGAATTTAATGAGGATATGATGAGAAAATCATAGAATTTTTTTTTTCAAATTGTTCTAATGACACGATTATCACGAAATTCCGCATGAAGTTGTCTTTCAGCATCTCAAAAGTAGCTGTAAAGTTTTATCTGGACTGAATCAGTATTTCTCGAGTTATACCGAAAAAATAAACGGTATCGAAAAGAAAACCTCGAAATTTGACATATTTTTTCCCGATATCTCCGAAACTTATGATCGTATCGAACTGAAATTTGTTACACTGCTGTGAAATATGAAGCTCAAAGTGTCAGTGGATTTTTTTTTCGGATATGATGAATGGTTTCCGGAAAAAATTTTTTTTTTAATTTACTGACGATATGATCCTGACGAAATTTGGCTCAAAGTTGCGCGTCGTTATACTCTACCCAAATGCCAAGTTTGAATCCAATCTCTTAAGTAGTTTCTTAAATAAAAAATAAATAACTTCAAAACTTCAACTGCCTATAACTCCGAAACTATTCGACCGATTTGACCCATTAACGAACTTAACCGCTGCATTCTGATGCGCAACCTATCCTGAAAGTTTCAAGTTGCTTCTGTCGACAGTTAGCGTGTCTACGGACGGCCTGCCGGCCGGACAGGATCGATTTTGACACCGGATTCGTCATCAGTGAGTCCAACCTAGTCGATTGAGACCATTTTCGGCTTAATCATCCAAAATTACAGACATTTGGACAAAACGATAGCACGCTGTTCCCCTAGAATATGCGCGCAAAAAAGACAGATTCTTGGAAATTTCAACAGTCTATATCTTTTAACTGTATCCGAATCTGGAAAAATGGTAACTGAAAAAGTTTTAATCGATGAGAGGAATCTAGGGTTGAAATTAATGTAAAACTTAAAGACTCACCATGTATAAGAACATCGTTTTTCGTAAAAACAAAAACAGCAATAATTTATTCTCCATCTATAGTTTTATTGTTACTTCCCCACATTCATACATAAATATTAACCATATTAAAATTAATATGTGATAAAAAATATCCCACATAACTTTACCATTCAGAGAAAGTTGATGTTGACTTTTTTCGTGGACACAACAATGACACGTTTTGGATAATGTCAAGCATATATATTTGCATCATGGAAGAGGTTCATCGATATCATTCATTTAAGGTTATATTGGTTTTGTTGTAACGTTTGTTGAAAATTCGTGTTTAACACAGGGAGATTGCTACATTTCTGCGCTCTGTTGTGTTGCAACAATAGTTACTGAAACGATTAATGAGGTTTTTGCAATGTTTATTGCTGAAAATAGGCAGGCTATACAGTCGCATCAATTTGATTTCGATTCAGTTTTTCCTGAATTTGGGTTATTACTGCAAATGCAAATTTGAACATAATTATTATGGGTTTGATTCATCATTTTCCCAAATAACCTTCAGAAAGTATTCAAAATCAGATTTCAAGATTGGGGTTTGGGATTTGCTAGGCATGCACGAAGTGACAACGGTGTTTAGTTGAATGGCTTTTTCTGCTATAGAATAATGAAATGTTTATTCCTATTCTGTGGTACACACGTGTTCTATGTCAATATAACCAAACATTTCTGTTTGCGATTTGTCAGTAATATGACAGTATGCCAGTCTGTGCTCTTCTTTTTCTATTCCTTGGTCGTTGTCTTCTATTCTAACCAGATCGAAGTATAGCTATCTCTGTTTTTCTAAGCAAAGTACCACATTTGACGTCCTTTTTTTCCGAGAAAGCTGAATTCGACGTTGCCATATCGCGCACTCAGGACAAAGCCCTTTAAATGCGAATCCCCATTTTTATTTTTCAGTTTGAGGTGATCAAACATTTTTTTAAAAATATAATATTGAAATTATATGTTTGAAATGTGATGTTCTAAAGGTTTTTCATGAAAATTACTCTATTTTCGTTTGAGGGAAAAACCCCCATTATTGTTGTCCTGGTCCACTTGTAACAAAATGTATTTTGCAAACTTTTTACAGGGCAGGGCTCTTTAACGGCTATCAAACATCTCTGTAATTTTTTCAAAAATTGTTGAACTTTTTTTTAAATTATTTCAAACTATTTTTTACGAAATTTTGCATTAGCAGTTGTCAAACAGCAAAGGGGTTTCATCATTATCGGATCAGTTTGTTTTCAGTTATTCCGAAAATAAAAGGTTTATTCGTTGTACCTGCATGAACTACACTAAATACTAAATACACTAACTCCAATAATACTGTTCGGTGTGTTTTGTTGTAAACTTGCACTCTGTTCGTTGCGAAAATGTTGGGAGTCAGTATAGGTCACAGATTACGTGTGCAGTGCATAGAGTGAGGTTTTCTTCTGTGATACTTATACTCCATTCACTTTTATTAACTATCCATTGGCCATGATTTTGGTCTATCAAGTGTTTTTTACTTAATTCTGACTCAGGTTGGCACTCGTGAAATATCGGCAATGTCAGAATAATTCTTAGAGACGTTGCCAAATGCCAATGCCAATTTTTACTATCAATCTCAGCAAAATCATCAAGCTTGGAAACAAAAAATGCCGAAGGTAGTTTTGAAAAAGCAGTGACAAAGTATTAGGAAGTGGTATGTACAATTGAAATCTGCTTTTTCTGATGTTCGACCAACCAAGGAATTATATTCTATATGAATACATATACGTTTTTTAGCTGCACATCACCACAATGAAAAAGGTTTTAAGTGAAAGAGACGACAAAGAATTTCCTTTTATTGGTCACCCTAAAAGACACTGACTGAAGACTTTATTTTGAAAAACTCGATTCTGATTTCCGTACAAGAAAATAGCATAACTGAATCTTCCACTCATGTTTATGTACGTGCAATATTTGTAGTGTTAACAGAGAAAAAAGTTTCTTCAACGTTCGCCAGGTCTTTGGAAATATTGAATTCACATAATATTTTCTCAAATTCATTATTTTCCCAAAGTAAATTCAAATTTTGAAAAATTCGTAATTACTACGACCTCTATGTAGAGAGGACAACGTTGTGTAGTTATCTGACAGGAAAATGACTATAACCTAACATTTTCAAATTATACACGGTGAAATGTGTCAGAATGTCAATGGTCAATAGGGATAGTTTATAAAAGTGAATGGAGTGTATGCATATAGGGAAGTCTCATGAAGACATACATGATCGAAGAACGATAACGTGGTGTCCAATTTGAAATATCAAAGTTTTTGCTACTTTTCGAAATAAGCGTCAACGCCGCTGAAATATTTTAATTCGAAGTATGAGAATTAATAAACCCAAAAATTCTAGCAAAACACTGACGTGAAGTCAGCAGCATTTTCGCGCCTTTTCGAATTGTTTACATTTCAACGTTTTGCCTCTGCTAAACATGCCTTTACTTCCCGGTGGAAAGATTTTGAGACCTTCTTATCCTACTAATTATCCCCACGAAATTCTGCATGATCCTTCGAGATGTTATTTTTCAATCCAGTACTGGATTTCAATTCGATCCAACCTGTATTTTTGGAAATATTGGTGAAATAAAATTTTGAGTGGAAAAATCTGCGGAATCATTTGGTGGATTTTACCCATTCTCGAATTGAACCTTCGTAATTATGCCCCAAACCTACTCTACAAAAATTTCGAGTTTGCAAGTAGTTTCTTTCGGAAGTTATTGTGTTTACGGTCGCCCTAAAGCCGATCGTTAACACCATCGATTTTGGGACACCCGTACGATATCGAAAAAAGAATTTCAAAGATTGGCTATATTTCAGCTTTTCCCCTATTTTCAAAAATAATAAACCCCTAGAATTTACATATTCACAAGGTAATTAACTGCAGTGAAAGTTAACAACAATTTGTTGACTTTATTAATTGGGTTCAATCGCATGACTATTAATTAGGAAGGACGTAGCATTGATAACTTTAATTAGATTTTAATGAATATCTCTAGATGAATGGATGTGGACTTGAGGAAATGAAAGGTTTCCCACACTTAGGTAAACCTCCTCACGAAGTTGAGTTAAATTCAACAAAAAATATACGATTCATAATTTCAGCATAGTTCACAGTTTTATGAGGAAATAATTATACAGTGTGTCGATTCGAATATTTAGGCAAAATTTTATGAAAAATCGTAAAATATGCAAAAATGGCGATCTTTGATTGATAGATGGACATTTTATACGGTTGGTTCCAAACAATTTATTCCTATCAACTCCGCTAAAATCTTAAATGGGAAGGGGGGTTGAGTGACCTTTTCAAAAAGGGCCGAAAACTTTTTGCGCGCCTGTACTAGGGGAACAGCGTGCTATCGTTTTGTCCAAATGTCTGTAATTTTAAATGATAGAGCCGAAAATGGTCTCAATCGACTAGGTTGGACTCACTGATGACGAATCCGGTGTCAAAATTGATTCTGTCCAGCCGGCCGTGGACATGATAACTGTCGAACGGAGTGAGCTAGCAACTTGAAACTTTCAGGGTAGGTCGCGCATTGGAATGCCGCGGTTAAGTTCGTTAATGGGCGAAATCGGTCGAATAGTTTCGGAGTTATAGCCACTTGAAATTTTGAAGTTATTTATTTTTTATTTCAGAAACTACTTGAGCGATTGGATTCAAACTTGGCTAATATGTGGAGTATAACGATGCGCAACTTTGAGCCGAATTTTGTTTTGAAGATATCGGGAAAAAATATGTAAAATTTCGAGGTTTTTTTCTCGATATCGTTGCTTTTTTCGGTATAACTCGAGAAATGCTGATTCAATCCTGATGAAACTTCGCAGCTAGTTTGAAGATGCTCAAAGACAACTTCATGAAAATTTCGTGATGATCGTGTCATTAAAACAATTTGAAAAAAAATTTCTGTTATTTTCTTATCATATCATCCTCATTAAATTCTGTATAAACCTGCGAACTGTAATTTTTCGATGAAGTACTGGATTTCAATTCGATCTGATCTGTATTTTTGGAAATATTGGAAAAATAAAATTTTGAATGGGTATATCTGCGGAATCATTGGGTGGATTTTACCCATTCACGAATTCGACGGCCGACTGTGTAAACACAATAACTTCCTAAAGAATCAACTTAGAAACTCGATATTTGTAGAGAAGATTTGGACCTTGATTACGAAGGTCGAATTCGTGAATGGGTAAAATCCGCCCAATGATTCCGTAGATATACCCATTCAAAATTTAATTTTTCCAATATTTTCAAAAATAGAGATTAGATCGAATTGAAATCCAGTAATTCATCGAAAAAAATCTAGAGAAGCACTGCCGTGAAGGCAGCAGCTTTCGCGCGCAAGTTCAAATTCGTTGCCGAAGCGGTCATCTACATTGAACATGCGCGCAAAAGCTGCTGCCTTCACGGCAGTGCTTTTCTAGATTTTTTGTTAGTACTTCCTGAAATATAAAGTAGAATAGTAACGATAGAATTGTAGTGAAATTGCACGCATTTTCAATGGAGACGACCGCTTTGGCAATGAATTCGAACATGCGTGATAAAGTTGCTGCCTTCACGGCAGTGCTTTTTTAGGATTTTTTTTTCGATAAAGTATTGGATTTCAATTCGATATGATTTGTATTTTCGGAAATATTGGGGAAATATTCCGCAGATATACCCGCCCAAAATTTCATTTCCCCAATATTTCCAAAAATACAGATTAGATCGAATTGAAATACAAATCTTCATCGAAATATGAAAATTTGATTTTTTTTTTCAAATTGTTCTAATAACAGGATCATCACGAAAATTCCGCACAAAGTTGTCCATCATCATTTCCGAATTAGTTGCCAAGTTTCACCATGATTGAATCAGTATTTTTTGAGATATTTCGAAAAAAACAACGATATCGAGAAAAAAACAAGAAATTTGACATTTCACAATACCTCCGAAAAATATAATCGTATCAAACTGAAATTTGGTACAGTACTGCAAAATATGAAGCTCAAATAAAAGCTCAAATTTTTTTCGAATGTAATCAACAGTTTCTAAAAAAAATTTTTTTTGAGAAAAATTTAAAAAAAAAAAATCTTTTCAATTTACTGCACGATCTCAACGAAATTTTGCGAAAAGTTGCGAGACCTCTTATTCCAACTAACTGCCAAGTTTCAATTCAATATATTCAGTATAAACAATTAAAAATCATTCCCCTCATAATAATACCCCAAGATCACCAAGGAGAAAGTCAACCGAAAAAAAAACGTGTGAAAGAATTAAATAATCTTTTCATCCGACATTGTCTTCGGAAGTGAACAATTTTTCACACATTCTAATTAAAAAAAAACACGTTTGTAATTTCTATCAAAACCGTCTATTTCACATGCACGAAATGCATGTGCATACAAAGCGTTCTGACGGGTTCTTCAATGGTGGGGAAAACAGTGATTTTAAACGTTCAATTATTTCCTTATCTGGACTGTTCATAGTCATTATTACCATTATTAGCTACTCTTTGTTTGATTGAAGATGAAGTCTACCTTTGAGGATGTGCGACAAGCCTAACGACCTATTGTCTTGAAATCGACTTCTAGTTGATGTGAACGATTTTAATTTTATAAAGAAAGAGATATTGTGATGCCTAGCTATAGGCCGTTTTTGCGCGCATGTTCTAGGGGAACAGCGTGCTATCGTTTTGTCCAAATGTCTGTTATTTTGGATGATTGAGCCGAAAATGGTCTCAATCGACTAGGTTGGACTCACTGATGACGAATCCGGTGTCAAAATCGATTATGTCCGGCCGGCCGTCCGTCCGGCCGTAGACACGATAACTGTCGAACGAAGCGAGCTAGCAACTTGAAACTTTCAGGATAGGTTGCGCATCAGAATGCCGCGGTTAAGTTCGTTAATGGGCCAAATCGGTCGAATAGTTTCGGAGTTATAGGCACTTGAAGTTTTGAAGTTATTTATTTGTTATTTCAGAAACTGCTTGAACGATTGCATTCAAACTTGGCAGTTAGGTGGAGTATAACGACGCGCAACTTTGAGTCGAATTTCGTCAGGATCATATTGTAAATAAACTTAAAAAAAAACTTTTTTCGACATTTTTTTCCAAAAAAATTTTTTTTTCGGAAACCATTCATCATATTCAAAAAAAATTCCACTCACACTTTGAGATTCATATTTCACAGCAGTGTACTAAATTTCAGTTCGATACGATCATAAGTTTTGGAGATATCGGGAAAAAATATGTCAAATTTCGAGGTTTTCTTCTCGATTTCGTTGATTTTTCGGTATAACTCGAGAAATACTGATTCAGTCCTGATAATACTTCACAGCTAGTTTTGAGATGCTGAAAGACAACTTCATGCGAAATTTCGTGATAATCGTGTCATTAGAACAATTGGAAAAAAAAAATTTCTATGATTTTCTTATCATATCATCCTCATTAAATTCTGTATGAAACTTCGAACTGTTATTTTTCGATAAATTACTGGATTTCAATTCGATCAAATCTGTACTTTTGGAAATATTGGAAAAATAAAATTTTGATTTGGTATATCTACGAAATGATTGGATGGATTTTACCCATTCACGAATTCGGCCTTCGTAATTAAGGTGCAAACTTTCTCTACAAATATCGAGTTTCTAAGTTGTTTCTTTCGGAAGTTATTGTGTTTACGCAGTCGGCCGTTAGGCTGACCGTAAACACAATAACTTCCGGAAGAAACGACTTAGAAACTCGATATTTGTAGAGTAGGTTTGGAGCTTAATTACAAAGGTCGAATTCGTGAATGGGTAAAATTCGCCCAATGATTCCGTAGATATACCCATTCAAAATTTTATTTTTCCAATATTTCCAAAAATGCAGATTTGATCGAATTGAAATCCAGTGATTCATCAGTATAAAATTTCAAAAACCACTGCCGTGAAGGCAGCAGCTTATGCGTGCATGTTTAAATTCGTTGCTGAAGCGCTCATCTACATTGAACATGCGCGCAAAAGTTGCTGCCTTCACGGCAGTGCTTTTTGAAATTTTTTGATAATATACAGGTGTCGAATTGAAAAAGAAACAGTAGTCTTTTCTAGTGGAAAAATCAAGATTTTGGAAAACTGCCCATCGGATGTATGATTCTTTTCAAATGTGACACCCTGTATACCATCCTGTTCAGTTGCAAGTTGAGACTTGTCATATTCAAATTGAGATTTAACAAACTCAAAATGAGTACCTACAATCAATTCGAAATTTGTGAAAATCATCCAATCAGAAATCAACACATTCAATTTGCAGAACCTTTTTTGAGTTCAATCAAAAGCAGATTAAACAAATCTATATTCAAATTCGAAATGGACAATTTTGCATTATACTTAGTTAACACGATCAATTTTGAATTGATCAATCTGATTCTCAAGTTTTTAAATCCCAATATCTTTAATTTTGAATGACACGAAGTATGTGTTAAATATTATTGACATTTTTATTTCTTTGGAAGGCCTATCGATGCCTCTATGTATGGATTGAATCAACAATTTTAATTCAATTCAGCTTATCTTATTCCAATTTGATTTACTCAATCTCCTACTCGCAATTCAACATCAACAAAATCATGCACAAACTTAAAAATAGGATATGACTTCCGTACAGAAATCTAAAATCTTAATAGTCACACTTCATTTATAATAGTCTCTTTAATGATAAATTGAAAACATCTATCCAAATAATAATAGGAACGGAAGAAACAGAAGATTTCTTTTGAAAAATACACGAAAACGCTTCGAAGAATAAATAAACAGAATAGATTACAGAACAAAAGTAAACCACAAATCCACGATAGAGATTATGTCTATTGAACAGAACCCTATTGCGTAGAATTTCGAAATCCCTTCTGTGAATCTACCTGGACCCGGTGTCCAGTCTCGAGGAATCTTCATTTGCTCTTGAAAATTTCTCAAATAAACCCAAAGATGTCACCACACTACGATTAGCACCGGAATTCACTTTTCAAGGAGAAATAAATACCTATGAAAAAGTTGGAAACTTCGTCTTCAGTAGGGTCTTGACTGATCCTATGAGCGAGTGATGATATTGAAATATGATCTATGATTAAATTTCATTAGTATTCCTCTAATATCGCAACTAGTGGCGTACTAGAATCTGACGCTCAGAAGACATATTTAATGATAACTAAATATAAATTCAGGCAGAGTAATTACTGATTCGGGTGATTCCTAATAATTTAAATTTAATTGAAATTAATTACGGCCGCCACTCTAAATACTTGTAAACAACATTCTGAGCAAATGATTATAACAAATGACCCAAAAAATTCGAAATGTTTTTCCCAATACCTCCGAAAGTTGAGTTCGGATCGAACTGAAATTTCGTATACTGTTGTGAAATATTGACTTCGAAGCATGTGCGAAATTTCATTGAAATCTGATAAACAGTTTCCGAAAAAAAAATTCAACAAAATTAAAAAAATTCCCCAAATTTTTTTTAACTTACCAACGATACAATCCCTACAATATTTTGCATGCAGTTGCTCGTTAGCTTTCTTCAACTCATTTCCAGCTTTTAATCCGACCACATTCTCAGTTTGTGATATATTGAGGAAATAACCTCCAAAATTCAAATGAGTGTAACCCCGAAACCGTTCGGGCGATTTGGAGCATAAACGAATTCAACCGACGTGTTCTAATACGCAATCTACTCGAAAAATCTCGGGTCTCTAGCTCTTTCCCTTTTCAAGTTCGATTTTGACATTTTATTCTTTATCATCAGTGAATCCATTCAAGTCTCAAAATCACAGACATTTGTTCAAAACGATAGCACTCTGTACACGAACTAGAGGCAAATGAATTACTTGACATACAAGGAATATGTACTATCAGTTAATATCGATTAAATCTTATTTTGGGAGGAGATTCTAGGATTTTTTATGAGTTTTTACGCCCAATATCTGCAACAGAACAATTGAAATTAAATAAAATTGTTTTATTATGAAATGAATTCGAAAAAAAATCAATTTGAGAAAATTCAATGCAAGAACTTCCACACTAATAATAAGTTCATTGATAAACAGTTATCAATTTATCTGCAAGAATTTTGAATGATAATGAGAAATCAGTGCCAAAGGACTCAATTATATGCCGTTATCCCGAAAAATGTCCCAATATTAGATATTATTTCAGATATTGCAAAAACAGCTCAACGACTTCAACCTGAAAAATCAAACGAATACAGAATTCTGAATAAAATTTCACTTGAAAGACCTATCTAAACAATTCCAAATAATCCGCAAGGGCGTTCTTCATAAAAAAAACAATTCTTCATTTAATTTTTAATTGTTCTGTTTCGAATATTGGGGGTGAACACCCAGACAAAAACTCAAAAAATAATACTATAATTGTTTGTTTCCTCGTAATTCATTTTTTCCCGTTAAAGGACTCATTGGGTTCATTATTGTGCTCAGTTTTATCATCATGATATGTTGACATTCTCACTTTCCCGTTGTAAACAAACAAACAACCGATGATTCCGCGAAAAAAACAATTCGAAGCGAAACAAACATTGCCGATTGAAAGGATATTCAAAATTCATGAACTTACCTTCTTCTTTAACTCCAAAAACCCAAAAAAAAACTATGTCAGTCACCAAATACACCAAAGATCGTTCCTTCCGAAAACTACAATAAACTAAACGAAACCGCGTGAAAGAGGAAACATCTGGAAGGCCGACTACGCGGAAAAAATCGCGATATGAAGAAGCTTGTTATCGCCAAGCGTCTGTGCACTAGCGGGAAAACGCTTAAGCAACCCGCTCTGACCACGTTCGTAAAGCGACTAAAGAAGAATGTTCGCGCCGCGATTCGAGTATGTGTTTGTTGTTGGTAGGAACGTTTTCTTGAAGTTGTTTGGTCCGGGTATTGAATTTGAGACGAAGGATTGGATTAAGTCAATTTGGGTTGGGCGTCGGCTTTAAGCCGAGTGTGATCCGAACAGCGAATGCAAATATGACGTTCAAGGTATGAGCAAAATTTTTCCTAAATAGGATGTATAGGCAGTTTTCGAAAAAAAAAAACAATTCCGAAAATACAATGCAATGTTTTCCTAAAATGCTGGGTCTCCAAATTTTATATTTAAGCGATCATCGCACCCTTACGATACTCTTACAAACTTCATTCTGCTAATTCGACAATAATGCTGGAGTGGAATTGAAGAAATAATTATAATTACACACCTATCAGTCAGTTAATTTCACGAGTTCCAAAGAAATGACTCAGACGTAAGCTATATGAAACCTTTGGCGACCAGAATAGCGAACAATGCCTCGAAGACGATAAAATCGCAATGGATGACTCATCCGATAATAAATATTACATACCATTCTTCAATTTACCTTACCCAAAATTGAAATAACGAGTTGGTCTACCATAGCTCCAGTGATATAACTCGCATTTTTTAGTTGCATTGTCGCCTCCTACGGAAAAATGTGGCGTTACTTAAGGTAGGCCTCAATATTAAGCATAGCATTATTTCAAAGACATTTGACCTAAGTTTATGTAGCATTCGAATATGAAATTTTAATAAGATAGTATGCCATTTCTGTGTTTTGAAAATTCGAACCATAAACAAAGAGTCTTCATATACTAGTGTTGTGGGATCTCTATGGCTATCATAGAATATATCATTAACATTGTATATCATAGATTCATAGAAAGTTGAATATTTGATGTTCTGTGGATGTTGTTATTCTATGACATAGAATAACAACTTCTTGATGATCTTGGTGGCTGGAACTACAAAAGCTGCGCTTGTTAATTGCATCCGAGAGGCGATGGATTTTTGAGATAATCTGAAGCATGATGTAAAAAACATGGTGTGCTCATCTGAAAAAAAAGTGACGTCAGCAAGATTAAACTACAAAGAAATATATATTCTTTGCTTTGAATTTGAATGAAAAAAGTGACGTCATCATTGGGAAATACGATCACAGAGGAGCAGATGGCACACCATGTTTAACATACATCATGACTTGAAGCATGATGTAAACAAAACATGGTGTGTTCATCTGTGATAGTATTTGCCAATGATGACGTCACTTTTTTCATTCAAATTCAAAGCACCGAATATATATTTCTTTGTATTCTCAATTTGGCAGAGATATTATACTTTAAGGTACACACAATTCCGGGAACTACTAAGAAAATAAGCTGTCAAAGAGGAATAATATCTGCGGAATCATTTCGTGGATTTCAATCGTTCTTGAATTTCAATTTAATTGCAGATACTGAGTCTATAATGAGTTTCTTCATTCGGAAGATATTCTTTTTTCAATCCGTCGTTATACGCAATGAAGGACATTAGACCAGACCTATAATACTAAGAGTATTTTTCTCTATATATCAAATTGAGCTAATTACTACTTCAAATAAATATTCTTTATTAAACAAGAACAATAACAATATCTTCCCCAGCTATGAAATATGCCTTCCTCATACTATATAAGGTCAAAAAAATTAGCAAATTCATAAAAATCAACAACGAAAACCATCACAAGGTGTGTATAAAAGTCTGAATAATATTTATGCAGTGACTCAAAATAATCTGATACTCAGTATTCCATTAGTTATCTCAGATAAAACTTGCTTAACTGAGTAAAATTGCCTTAAAACAAATACGATGTATTTTTGGCTGGTGCTCGATAACTCTTGGATAAAACTTATAGGGATCTCTTTATACTAAGATTAAACTTATCACATCTTCTATGACTGAATTATTACTATATTAATTAATATCACGAATTGTTTCGTATATCTATGTTGATATATGGGTGATTCATTGTAAAAGTGGCGTATCTCCTTATTTCTTAAACTGAAACTCATTATTTAGCTGACTTGGTTCCCGGTATAACTCAGTAGCGCGATCTATGGAGTTACACTGCAACTAGTAGAGTTGCTTCACTTTTCAATGAAAGATACCAATGAATGGGATTTCATAAAGTCATTGAGCAGTAAAATATAAATGTAAGAAATGAGGAGATACAGTTCTTTTACTATAAACGACGCATATCTCGGAGAACATTTGGGTATTTTCTAGATTTTGAACAGCTCCGGAGGTTTTTGGTGGATGCGCCCTTGAATCTTTCAATCTTAGTTGCCAGTCTTTTAATTTTAGAGTGATAAGAAATCAATATTGTTGTGAGCAAATGACTTCAACACTTTTGCTTTCATAAAATGATATGAAAATAGAGTGATCTGGTGAATAAATCACTAGAAACCAAGATTTGCAATTTAAAAAATACATACCCATCAATAAACTTGAGATGTATGCATCACACAATACAGCGTCTTGTATCTTCATCCCTCTTCCTTATCGCACAAGGGACATTTCGAAATAGATATCCACGTTTGCAGAAGATGAATACTGATTTGTGTTCTTAATTCCTGTGTAAATTTCTTGACAATTGCCTTAAGGCCTCATCCCCTCTTCCTTGTCGTCAATAACTTGCTAAACAACGTAATTAAGAGATAAATTGCATTTCTCTCAACCTTAAATTCGTTTAGTTGAGTTACCTGAAACTGTAGTGCTATTCTTTGAAAATGTCAGATTGCACGTGAGTCATACTTCATACTACTGCATTTTGGCGCCTTATCGTTACCCCCCACGGTTAGCTTCCTGATAAACAGGAAAAAATTAATCGCGAATTTCTTCAGTTAAGCAATAATAAATTTGTTATCGACCGAGTATGTCAAAGGTTGCGGATTTATTTATAGCATTGTTTAATTTTGTTATTATTTATGGCCGTATGTTTGAGTGAAAGGAAATCCTAGACCCAGAAATGAAATGGATGGAATTTGTGCAAGGGAATCATGAAAATCAACGTGAAAAAGAACTTTATGATTTTGTTCTTCATAACCTATTTTTATTTACTATTCGGTGGTTCGAAAATTGTGTTCCCGATGCCAGAAAAATCAATATTAATCGATTTATTCACATGGAAAATTACCTGAACATTGTCAGGAAAACGTAATATTGATCTTTATACAGTATGTTCCTCAAAAAAATAATAAGTTCTGCATTTATGAAGCAGTCGCCCTTGATTGTATTTACTAACGTTGGGTAGGTACGTGATTTAGCAAATATCTTAATGATTCACTTGTTCCAAGTCTAGGACTTCAATTCAAACTATCGTGGAATTTTCCTATACTAAGAAAAGATAAGGACCAGGGTCGTTAAGACACGACTAAAAAATTTCGTAATTTTGTCTGGAACTTTGATGCAACAATTAGGCAATCCAAACCACGTGACTTTTTAACCTCAAATATTGCGTTTGGCGGGCAAACAAAACTTGTTGCATTTCGCGCTGAGGTTTCAAGCTACTTTTATTGTATTTATTGAGCATTTTGGATAATTATTCTTTCATCTTAAGTGTTAAATCGAATTGTTATGGTGTTTTAACATGCAGAGTACTTATTTAGAGAAGTTATTGCGGGAAAACCCAGACGTTGTTCAAAGGTGAATATGAAACTTTGATTGCTTTTTTTCCTTACTCAGTTAACTAGTGATATTCAATAAATCCTAATTTGTTTGCAGGTATATAAAGAAGTTAACAATTTGGATTTGGACACATTCATCTTTACAACTGGTGAATTAGACAAGTATCAATGGCATTCCACCACTTTCCACTTTCCCTGATATATTCTCGTATATTGTGTTAGCACACAGTTTCTAATCTCATGAACAGATGAAAGCCTACAAAACCCTTGATGCTCACAAGAATTTTTCCGCAGGTTAAATTTATATTATATCTTTTTATAATAGTGAATAAAAATACAGAACAACAAATTTTAGTTTCTTTCAAATATTTTTTTTATTACTGAAACATAGGTACTCCCATAACAAAATAAACATTATTAGTATTACAAACAAATTACAAAACGAATAACTCACTTAAAAATAATTATGATTTATATGTGGATCACGATTTCCAAGAAACAACAACGCTTAAAATGATGTATGAAGTATAGAAATATTCCCACTTAAATACAATTTTGAAATTCTCATCAGTCCCTGGGGAGTGTTTTTAGCTTTTTTTCCAAATCTAATTTTCAACGAGGCAAAATTGAGCTGCTCGAGTTTTGTAGCTAACATGGTCATTGTAACGTCTGTTTATGTAGCACCGTTCTTCCACTATGCCCAGTATCGCCCAAATCACTTTCTTCATCAAACTGAAAAATAGAAAATTTTTTCATTACGTATGTCTTATAAAACTAAAATTTGCAGATCACTACTTCTTCCTTAGGACATTACCTAGTTGCTTGGTCCATATACTTCATTATGACTCAATTTCATTCTTTTGTCTGCCGCAAATTTAGATTTACATCACACTTGCTTTTAGAATGGACTAGATTGATGATCCAGGTGATGTGATGGGACCCAATCTGGATGATTTTCATCACTCAAAGCACTAAATTCTCCTACAAATTGAATCAATTATAAGTTTGTATTGGAAATAGGATGCTTTACATAAACTGAAATAGAGAACAACATTCACACATATGCTTTATCAATCAAGCTTGTATAAAACTGTAATATCAAACATCAGGTACACTCATATAGAAATACAGAAATATCTATTTTCTTCTTAGGTACCTACCTGTTGTGAAATGTCTGCTACAGACCCTTCGGTTTCTAATAATTGATTCAGTTAGATCTTCCCTCTTGATGGCTGCTAACCACATTTCCCTTAGTTTCCTTGAAAGATCGTTTATATGTGGGTAATGCCTCAGAGTAACAGTTACTCTGAGGGTAATGCAAAGAGCTTTTCACAGTAGGTACTCCTAAGGTCCCGATTTGAAGGGCTTCCACAATTGACCATTATACTTGTTACAGGCATTTTTCTCACTTAGTTCTCACTATTCACTATATTTTTCAATAAAACTAAACGATATTATACACCAATCAGTGTGAAATACTCTGAAAAAGCTTCCAAAATAGAACTAGTTTACAAAGTAAACAAACTTGTTTGCCCTCCAAGCGCCACGTGAGATTATTTTGACAGGTCGTTGGATTCCCTAATTCTGAAATATTCCAATTGTTTTTGACGTACATTTTATTTTTCTCTCATTACGAAAGCGTAGACGCATTTCGTTGATATCGATTTATGCCCAGTATATAAAGAAACTGACTAGTCTGAATCGAAAATTCTTGACTTAAGTAAGAATAGAATATCACTACCCCTTTGGGAAAGTTTGAAAAATATGAGAATAATGTATGTTTCACATTGTTCTTATTCATGGAGATCATAATTTAAATAGTTGATTCCTTTCAGAAAAGCGGCAGAAATTATAGATGGGAAAAAGATTGCTGGAGAAATAAAGAAAGAACTGAAACGAGACATTGACGAATGGATTCTAAACAACAATAACAGAGCTCCGAGTCTGGTTGCAATCATAGTAGGCGAAGACCCTGCCAGCAAAAAGTATGTAGAATTCAAGATGAAAGCAGCCAAAGAAGTTGGTAAGTAATGTCTCTGAATATCTTCGAATATTATTAAGTGATTTTAATGTCCAGGCATAAACAGTTCAACTGTTAAACTCAAAGATTCTACGACTGAAAATGAACTGCTAGATCTTATTCATAAGCTTAACAAGGACAGCACATGTGATGGAATACTCGTTCAGTTGCCGGTGCCTGATCATGTATCGGAAAGAAGAATATGTAATGCAGTAGATCCAAGAAAAGATGTTGATGGTTTCCACATAAACAATATTGGAAAACTGTGCAATAATGTTCGAACGTTTGTTCCTGCTACAGCATTAGCAGTGGTGGAATTGCTCAAAAGGTTGGTTTGAAGTATAACCAGACAATAAGAAGTGATAAGCAATGCATTTAATTGTGAAATTATTATGATCGTTGTCATTTCTGAATCATTTTTGAAGTAAATTTATTGCTCCAGATCGAATATTGATACATTTGGAAAGAATGTAGTAGTATGTGGTAGATCGAAAAATGTTGGACTCCCGATGGCCATGCTACTTCACTCGGACTACAGAAATGAACTTCCTGGCATGGAGGCCACAGTTACTATTTGCCACAGAAATACACCACCTGAAGAACTGATATATTTCACAAAAAGAGCAGACATCATCATCAGTGCAACAGGTAAATAGGATTACCCAAAGGGATTCCTCAGGGATCAAAGCATGTACCGAAAAAAATCTAATTTCTCATTTAATATTTAATTCAAGGTG
The DNA here is from genome assembly GCA_958510865.1 of Myrrha octodecimguttata. Classification (NCBI taxonomy): domain Eukaryota; kingdom Metazoa; phylum Arthropoda; class Insecta; order Coleoptera; family Coccinellidae; genus Myrrha; species Myrrha octodecimguttata. The sequence continues at coordinate 50,088,238 of OY294062.1, read as the reverse complement.
TCGTCAATCTCATCAAACCAGATATGGTGAAGCCTGGTGCTTGTATTATAGATGTCGGTATCACAAGGATACAAACGGAAGATGGAAAGACGAGACTTGTAGGAGATGTAGATTTCGAAGGTATTAATTTTGATTATAGAAGTTGTAAAGTGATGCTTACAATGTTATTTGTAGGTGTGGAAAAAATTGCTGGACATATTACTCCAGTTCCAGGAGGTGTTGGTCCAATGACAGTTGCTATGTTGATGAAGAATACTTTCCAAGCTGCTAAAGGGTTGAAAGCAGCAATGTAATAATTCATTGTAACATATTAAGTTGTTTACCTTGGAAGTATTATAACTATAAAATATTTATATTTGCAATAAAGCAACCATATTTTATACATACTCTTATTTAATGGAGGGGAGGTACTTAATGATTTCAGAAGAAGTAATTCACTCAACTTTTTATTTTTAAGGCTAATTGCATTCGCAAGGAAACTCCAATATCTTCAATTTCTCTTATGAGAATGTTATATTATTCAGCATATCAGTTTCTTCTTCCTAATCAATAATTCATAGCTATAGCAGATAAGAAGGCTTCTTAGACGTTCTTTCTTTCTCAGTTTTTTCCATAAATTCGTGATCATAGAACTGCAAGCATTACCAGATAGAGGTTAATTCTGAGCAACGAAGTTTTTCGATTTTGAGAGTATGTAGAACTTTAATTTCTTACCCTGAAGAAAATTCTCGATACTAGTTACCAAAATGATACTCAGCAAGACTGTTACTTTACTTTTAGGGCGCAACCTGCGACAAACTATCGACTTTAAAACCAAATTATTTTCCTTCTCCACGATGACGAGACCGAAAGTTTATGTTACTCGAGCAATGAATAAGGAAACTGTGGAACTTTTAGAACGAGAGTGAGTTATTATTATTCGAAAAATGTCCACTTAAATCATTCTTTTTGATTTTTTTTGTAAGGTGTGACGTCACTTCATGGCCAGGGACGGATCCAGTTCCTTCCCGTGAACTTCTGAAGAACATAGAAAATATTGATGGTCTCTTCTGTATGCTATCAGATAAAATTGGAAAAGATGTCTTGGAGAAAGCCAAGAATCTCAAGGTTATCTCTACTATGTCTGTTGGATATGACCATTTGGATATCGAAGAAATCAAAAAGAGACAAATAAGGATCGGCTATACGCCAGAAACTTTAACAGATGCAACGGCCGAATTGACAGTTGGTTTATTACTATCTACTTCTCGCAAATTAATGGAAGCCAGTGCAGCTGCCAAGGAAGGGAAATGGCGGACATGGTCGCCATTTTGGATGTGCGGCAACAGTTTGAAAAATGCGACGGTGGGATTTTTCGGTTTTGGAAGAATAGGCCAAGAAATAGCAAGGAGATTGATACCATTCAAAACGAAGCAGATTCTGTACACTGCCAGGACAGAGAAACCTGAAGCTGCAGAAATAGGTGCCTCAAAAGTATCATTCGATGATTTGTTGCAAGTATCGGACTTTATTGTCGTCTGCTGCAGTTTTAATGAAAGCACACGAGAAAAATTCGACCTAGAAGCTTTCAGAAAAATGAAGAAAAACGCAATATTCATCAACACTGCTAGAGGTGGAGTTGTCAAGCAGGATGACTTGGTGAAAGCTCTGAAGGATAAACTAATTTGGGGTGCAGGTTTGGATGTTACAACTCCTGAACCGTTACCGGTTGATAATGATTTATTCAAATTGGATAATTGTGTTATATTGCCTCATATTGGAAGTGCTACCACTGACTGTAGATTGGAAATGGCAGCTTTAACTGCTCGGAACATCATTACAGCGTTGAAGGGTGAACGTATGCCTTCAGAACTAGTTCTTTGATGAATGATTATATTGTATTCGTAAGGATATTTTCAATCAACCGATTTCTCTGAGCTGTATGGAAATAAAGCTTCATTCTGTTTCTCCATTTATTTTTTCTGCGGAAATCTTTTGGCTGAGGTGGTGAATAAATAAAAACACTGGAACTCTGTGATAAATATTGCTTTTACTCTGTGACTATTCATTTAATCAATTTGTCAACTTCAAATCTAGTTCTATAGGTTATGTTGATATTTTCTTTTTCATACTTTCATAGGATACAACATTAAAAATAAGGGATAAATCGTATTTAGATGATTTCACAACGAAATTTATTACTTATAGTTCTATTATGTTTCAATCGTGAGTGAATTCATTTCAGTACTGCTTCTTAACGTACTACATTCAATCAATTTAGATTGTCGATTTCACATCTCATTTCAGATGCTTACTCAAATGAAGATAATATAAATTCAAATGAAGTGCTCACTACTGAAGCCCTACCAAAGCTACCCAAAGAAATAGAAGATGCAGTTCCGAAAGTCATTTCATGGGACATATCACCAAATACCACCATAAATATATATAATAGCTCTGAAATATCTAATGGCACTTCTGCAAATAATACTATATCAAAAATTGTTCATTGTTCACCATATTTGGGCCCTGAACAAGTAGAATTGGTCAACGATACAGAGTTGATAAAAATTCTGATGCCTAATGCTAATATTACTTCTAAAGACGCACCTGCACAATGTGTGTTGGTAATGTTTTATTCGAAATTTGGAACCTTCTCTAGTATGGCTGCTCCTCATTTCAACGCTCTCCCTAGAGCTTTTCCGATCATAAAAATGGTAGCAATAGATACTATGATGTATCACTTGTTCAATACACAAAATGGAATTGTTGGAATTCCTTCATTGATTCTGTTTCATAACGGTAGACCTGTTGCTAGATTCGTCGATCCTGAATACACCCTAGAGTTATTTTCCAAGTTTGTCACTAAAAATACTGGTATTGAGGCAAAGGAAAAATCAATTGTTACTTCAGCTGATTTTGCTGGACCAGTAGTGAGTTTACCTTCACAAGATTCAGATATTTTTTGTGTTTTAGCATACTTGTTCATACTCTTTTGTGCCATTTACTATTTCATGAAGTCATCATGGTGGTCATGGATATTAGAGACCGTACAGAACAATTGGAGAGAGGCTGAGGCGCAAGCAGAACATTTACATGAAGATTAATTTGATTGTTTTTTTCTGTAATAAATTTGTTATAGGAATTTTAATTTATTGATTGGTTCACAACATATTGGGATCTTATACTCGCTCACTAAATTCTGTATCATCAACACTTAAACGCAAGGATTCACTTTCAACAGAACTATATTAATTATTTTTATCAAATAATATTCAATACTTTTCAACATAAAATTTAACCATAATATGAATACATAAGAGGAATGTTATATACAACGTAATATATAAACAATTTTCCCGCTACTGAAACACATTTGCATCATATATTCTAAGAAAAGTCGTCAGGGTTGAACATTCCTCTGGCCCTTCTCAAAATCGAGTCTTTGCTAGCATCGTAAGGATGATCTTTAGAAGGAATCTCAAGTACAGCAGGCACAGGCTGATTGTGCGAGTCGATCACATGTCTGATCATTTCTGCAATGTTCTGAGAAATAAGGATAATGTCGATATCATCTCTTTTGATGAATCTCTTGAAACATTCCTCAATTTCACTGACTGCAGTACCTTTGTCGACCACCAAGAAATTGGGGTGGCGATTTTTGTTTATTTCTCCTACTCCACCAAGTAAAAATCCAACACAGGTATCCTCATCTCCAATTACTGATATCAGTTTACCTTTGACTGCAGAATGTAGGGCCATTTTCTCTCTGATTAGAGTTTTTCGGGAGTTCGTAAAAGAATTGTAATTATCGAAGAAGTATCACAATCACATGACAGATTTGAACAGCTGACACAAATTTATATTGATTGGAAATTGACCTATGAGTAGGTCAATGAACCATTAGGTATCATAGGATTGAAAAATTATTTTTCATTGCTTCTGTTGTTTTGATCGTTTTTCTCTGTTTATAACTGCATACATAAATGAATCCAAAATGAATCTTTTATTTTAAAGCAAAAGAAATACTAAAAAAAGAAACTTGAATTTTTTTTCTAACCCGAATAGAAAAAGAAGGTCGTAGTTCAATTCATCAATTGCAAAATTTAATAAAGGTTATGTTTGGTTGCGTTTGTTTTATTTCCGAATAAACTAATATTTGGGAATTCTAAAATATAAATTTGAATTAATTATTTAATTTGAACATCTAATTAACTTACGAAGAATGGTTAGGGGGTAAGATAAATATTTCTGAATATCCAAAATAGAACTTCGGCGATTTTGAATGTCTACTGTAGAATGTATAATATTGAGTTTTCTGAAAGTTCTTATTTAATTGTTAACACCCGTTACAATATATATCAGATGTTACATTATCCTTTATAATAATTTTTTAGGAGAGATAGGAGTAGAAGTAGATCTCCTGAGAGAAAACGAAGAAGATCGAGGTCCAGAAGTAAAGACAGGTCAAAATCTAGCCGTTACAGAAGAAGTAGATCCAGAGATAGAGAGAGAAATGAAAGAAGAAGTAGAAGTCGAGATAGGAGGAGCAGATCTAGGGATAGAGGAGACAGACGAGAAAGAGAAAGAAGTAGGGATAGAGATCGTAGGAGGTAAGAATATAATAACATCTATATATTGATGATAATAAATTCTCAATTTTTTCAGGGGGGACAGTAGGGATAGGAAAAGAAGACGAGAGAAGACACGTAGTCGTTCTCCAGAAAAAAAACCCAAAGTAGATGACTCTGGGCTTTCATTTGATCCAACAAATTTAGACAAGGAAGAAGAACAAAAGAAATTGGAATTAGAAATGCAGAAACGTAGGGAAAGGATAGAAAAATGGAGAGCAGAAAGAAAGAAAAAAGAGCAAGAAGCAACGAGGAAAGAAGCCCAAAAAGGGGCCTTAGTATCCAATTTGACCATACCTCAAGGTACAGCTAAAAAGTGGTCTCTTGAAGATGAATCTGAGGATGAAGATAAGGGCGATAGAGAAGATAAAGAAAAGGAAGAAAATGAAGAAGCGGAGTTGAAAAAAGAAGAAGAGGAAAAAGAAGAGAAGAAGGTTGAAGTTCCTGAAGAAGATGAAGTAGATCCTCTAGATGAATATATGAAAGGTAATTGGTAAAGATTCAACATTCTTTTCTCATTGGATTTATAGGAAATGCAATTCATGGTCAATTATTGGTCCTTACATTCAATTATTCTTATTTTTCAGAGGTCCAAGCTGAAGTACGCAGCATAAACCATCTCCATGTCAAAAAGCCAGATAAATCTGATCCAAACACAACGAAAAAAGGTGGCCTTGTCATAGTTACGGGTGTGGCCAAATCGAAAGTAGACACAAAGAAGGGTGAACTTGTTGAACAAAATCAAGATGGCTTGGAATATTCCTCGGAAGAAGAACAGGAAGATTTGAAAGATACCGCAGCCAACATAGCTAACAAGCAGAGAAAGGATCTTGCTAAGATAGATCACAATAACATAATCTATATCATGTTCAGGAAGAATTTCTATGTGGAGGTCCCAGAAATAAGCAAGATGACATCACAGGAAGTAGAAGCTTATAAGGAAGAGCTAGAAGGGATAAGAGTAAAAGGTAAGTTATCTCTGAGGTTTTTCTGTATGAAGAAAACAAGGTTATCATTGAAATGAAAGGGGCGTTATCGTTTAAAACTCTGACTCAGTTCTCTGAAATGAAGAATGAATGAATGCTATACACATCGTTCAAGGTTTTTTATTGATATTGTTGACGATTCTCCGAGGTTCCGCTATGGGATCCCTCTGGAGCTAATGCTTGTGCAAGTTAGGAGACAAGGTGTGTTCTGTGTAGGCTTTGTTATTGTTTTCTTACGCCCCATAAGAAACATCACAGTTAATTGTTTACCAAACAGTGAATGGTTGTATGGTCCCCTGAAAATGGGAAAAATTCTTTCCCTGTGAAGGACTTGAACCCCAGACCTCACGATCATGGGGCACCTCACTTACACTGGACTATCACCGCCTTAGAGGATTCGACTTCGTAAGATTTCCCTGAGATGGCGCTAGTGAAATTTTGTTCACAAAGCTACCATCCTAAAGGGTTTTAGTACCTAGAATGTTTTCAGTGTCAGACTGGGGGAGTCACTCTGTTGATCATTTAAACTACAAAACTGCATTATGTAAATTCCCTTCATAATATTTTTTCTCTATAGATTGGTTTGTGGTATGACTCACTCAGATCAGGGTAGAATGTTGTTTGTTTTATTGAAAAACCTAGAAAAGAACTGACGTGGAGTCAGCAGTTTTAGCACGTATACTCCATTCACTTTTGTAAACTATACCAGTTGGCCATGACATTTTGACACATTTCACGGTGTATATTTTGAAAATGTTAGGTTATAGTCATTTTCCTGTCAGATAACTATGCACCGTTGTCCTCTTTACATAGAGGTCATAGTAATTACGTATTTTTCAAAATTTGAATATATTTTGGGAAAATATTATGTGAATTCAATAATTCCAAAGAACTGCCGAATGTTGAAGAAACTTTTTTCTCTGTTAACAGTGGAAATATTTCACGTATATAAACATGGTTGGAAGATTCAGTTATGCTATTTTCTTGTATGGAAATCAAGAATCGAGTGTTGAAATTTTACTGAAAAATAATGGATAGAATAGTCCGTTACTTTGTGATAGTTCATTCGAAAAAAAATAAAAGTACTGGGCGCCTATTCTTGAAACCGGGGAAGAGAACGATTGATCGAAAGGGGGCGTGTCTACGAGTTTTTCAGGGAAACGGTATTCTTGAAATGAATGAGTGCTTCACGTAGAGCGAGCGATGTATCTCTTACGGTTTGTGATGGAACGATACATAGAAGACGCTAATTATGTTTCGGGTATTTGACAATTTTGTTCTGTTTGGCAATAAGTCTTAACAATCTCACTACAAAATTTCTGTTTTCACTCGGAAATTGACATGGTGAGTGCAATTATGTGGGAAGTACTGAATGAAGATGTGCAAGATGCAGAACAACAATGTACATTTCAGGTCTTCGTATAATGTAGTCCGTGAGCAGCTCCTTCTGTTTATAGTTGATTGGAAGTGATCTTTTTTTTTTTCAAAATGATCCATTTTACAATTTTCCGAAATACGCTCCCAACTCTTATGACAACTGTATGATTTCAAATTTGAATTGTGACAATATATCACAGAAATAATAATCAATTTCAAGCGATGGACCAAATGCTCTGGTTATAGTTACGGTTATCAAAATTGACAGATTATGCTTTGCCCATATGTCAGTTTGGATAACCGTAACTATGACCGGAGCTTTTGGTCAATCGCTTGAAATCGATGATAGTCTATGTCGATGTATTATACATAAAGTTGGCTACATGAATGAAGTTAGCTTCATGTCTGTCGAAAATACTTGTTTTTGATTGGTTAGAACATTTGGCATAATTGTTCGTCTATGATCGCTCATTCGGACTGCTCCCCATCTTGACTGCGATGGTATAAACGTTGTCTATCATTCCATCATAAATGCTTGCGTTTCCTTGCCAACGGCGTCGAAACTCTCATTTTTCCAAGTTTGTTCTCTTCTCAGAATTCATGAATAGCGCTTCTTGATGTTCATGAATAAGGAATTGACGTTTTGACAAATGGGAGGAAGGTCGAACGGGAGATTGTGCCATAGAGAACGTTCTATACCATCGGATTTCAAGAATAAGGCCCCTGGAATAACCCTGCAATAAAACTTCTAACTTTTCGAAATTCTCAAAAGAACAAACTCAATTTACAAAGTTCTTGGTAATCTATGTGAAAGATGCACTTGGTTTTCACACATATACGTCACGTCATACGTTGGATAGCTTGTGATAAATTATTGATTCCAAATTATCAGGGTTACTATCAGAAAAATTTCAAAAAGCACTGCCGTGAAGGCAGCAACTTTTGCGCGCATGTTCAATGTAGATGACCGCTTCAGCAACGAATTTGAACATGCACGCAAAAGCTGCTGCCTTCACGGCAGTGCTTTTTGAAATTTTTACTGATAAATTACTGGATTTCAATTCGATCAAATCTGTGTTTTTGGATATATTGGAAAAATAAAATTTTGAATGTGTATATCCACGGAATCATTGGGCGGATTTCACCCATTCACGAATTCGACCTTCTTTATTAAGCCCCAAACCTACTCTACAAATATCGAGTTTCTAAGTCTTTCGGAAGTTATTGTGTTTACGCAGTCGGCCGTTAGGCTGACCGTTAACACAATAACTTCCGAAAGAAGCAACTTAGAAGCTCGATATTTGTAGAGAAGGTTTGGACCTTAATTACGAAGGCCGAATTCGTGAATGGGTAAAATCCTCCCAATGAATCCGTAGATATATCCAATCAAAATTTTATTTTTCCAATACTTCCAAAAATACAGATCAGATCGAATTGAAATCCAGTACTTCATCGAAAAATAACAGTTCGAAGTTTCATACAGAATTTAATGAGGATGATATGAAAAGAAAATCATAGAAATTTTTTTTTCAAATTGTTCTAATGACACGATTATCACGAAATTTCGCATAAGGTTGTCTTTCAGCATCTCAAAACTAGCTGTGAAGTTTTATCAGGACTGAATCAGTATATCTCGAGTTATACCGAAAAAATCAACGATATCGAGAAGAAAACCTCGAAATTTGACATATTTTTTCGCGATATCTGCAAAACTTATGATCGTATCGAACTGAAATTTGGTACACTGCTGTGAAATATGAAGCTCAAAGTGTGAGTGGATTTTTTTTTGGATATGATGAATGATTCCCGAAAAAAAAAATTTTTGGAGAAAAATTTCGAAAAAATTTTTTTTTTTAATATACTGACGATATGATCCTGACGAAATTTGGCTCAAAGTTGCGCGTCGTTATACTCCACCTAATTGCCAACTTTGAATCCAATCGCTCAAGTAGTTTCTGAAATAAAAAATAAATAACTTAAAAACTTCAAGTGCCTATAACTCCGAAACTATTCTACCGATTTGGCCCATTAACGAACTTAACCGCGGCATTCTGATGCGCGACCTATCCTAAAAGTTTCAAGTTGCTAGCTTGCTTCTGTCGACAGTTATTGTGTCTACGGCCGGCCGGCCGGACAGAATCGATTTTGACACCGGATTCGTCATCAGTGAGTCCAACCTAGTCGATTGAGACCATTTTCGGCTCAATCATCCAAAATTACAGACATTTGGACAAAACGATAGCACGCTGTTCCCCTAGAACATGCGCGCAAAAAGTAGAATTCAATTCTACATAGCACGTCCTGTCTCTGCTCCTTCAAAACTACCTTCGGCATTTCTAGTTTCCAAGCGTGATGATTATGTTGAGATTGAGAGTAGAAATTGGCATTGGTATTTGGCAATGTCTTTTGACCTTGCCGATATTTCACGAGTGCCAACCTGCGCCAGTTAAAGTGAAAAAACTTGATAGACCTAAATCTTGGCCAACTGGGATAGTTTATAAAAGTGAATGGAACATATGTTCATATTGCCAAAGCAGTAATCTCCTTTGAACATGCGCGCAAAAGCTGCCGACTCCAGTACTTTTCTAGGTTTTTCATTTGGTAGGGGGAATCTATAGTATTGATGTATAAGTTGAAGACTCACCGTGTATAAACAGTCATACCAGACATTTCATATTTTTTTAAGGTAAGGGATGTCCCAAACCGATAAAAACCTGGGCCCAATGCGGCGTATCGACCAAGGAACTCAACATTCTCCGAAAATTGGGTTTCGATAAACCCACTCCGATCCAGGCTCAAGCCATCCCCGCGATCATGTCCGGCAGAGACCTGATCGGCATAGCGAAAACCGGAAGTGGAAAAACCTTGGCCTTCCTGCTTCCCATGTTCAGGCACATATTGGATCAGCCCCCGTTGGAGGAAACCGACGGACCGATAGCTGTGATCATGACCCCTACCAGAGAGCTGTGCATGCAGATCGGCAAAGACATAAAGAAATTCACGAAAAGCTTGAACTTGCACGCTGTCTGCGTTTACGGGGGAACTGGTATATCTGAACAGATAGCCGAGTTGAAGCGAGGCGCCGAGATTATTGTCTGTACGCCCGGTAGGATGATAGACATGTTGGCTGCCAATAGCGGAAAAGTTACTAACCTTAGAAGGGTCACCTATATTGGTAAGTCCTTTTTATTTTTACTGATTTCAAGTACGTTGAAAACGCTATCGATAGTATCTCTATTTTCTTGAATAATGTTATTTTGCCAAACTCGACTGTTTTGTTGATGATTGCTTTCTAAATTGTTAGATATGGCAACACGCTTAGTTATCTCACAGATAAAATAATTCTAACCTAACATTAAGAACAAACAAAGTCGCGAAGTTATTTGATATAGAACTGACTTTAAGCTAACATGGTTTAATTATACACAGTAGAATGTGTCAAACACTCATAGCCTAACGATAATGTGTTTATATGTATAAAGTCAGTCGATAGGCCATGGTATATGACACATTTCACTATGGATAATGGTGGTTTTTCCTGAATTTGGGTTATTACTGCAAATGCAAATTTGAACATAATTATTATGGGTTTGATTCATCATTTTCCAAAATTACCTTCAGAAAGTATTTTAAATCAGGTTTCGAAATTGGGGTTTGGGATTTGCCAGGCATGCACGAAGTGACAACGGTGTTTAGTAGAATAGCTTTTTTTGCTATAGAATAATAGAATATTTATTCCTATTCTGTGGTACACACGTGTTCTTTGTCAATATAACCAAACAATTTCCGTTTGCGACTTGTCAGTGATATGATAGTATGACAGTCTGTGCTCTTCTTTTTCTACTTCTTGGTCGTTGTCTTCTACTCTAACCAGATCGAAGTATAGCTATACTCCATTGACTTTTATAAAGTATCCCGGTTTGCCATGACATCCTGACAGATTTCACCGTGTATATTTTGAAAATATTAGGTTATAGTAATTTTCCTATCAGATAACTACACAACGTTGTCCTCTCTACAAAGAGGTCGTAGTAATTACTTATTTTTCAAAATGTCAATCTATATTTGGAAAGTAATGAATTTGAGAAAATATTATGTGAATTCAATAATTCCAAAGACCTGGCGAATGTTGAAGAAACTTTTTTCTCTGTTAATATTAGAAATATTTCACGTATGTGAACATGGTTGGAAGATTCAGTAATGATTTTTTCTTGTACGGAAATCAAGAATCGAGTGTTCTGGAATTTTACTGAAAAATGATGGATAGAGTAGTCCGTTACTTAGAATTCCCTACTTTTCTAAATTCTCAAGAAATAAGCCTGCAGAAGTCATTTAAATACCTTGTTGCACAACTTGAAATATTCCAGTATGAAAATGTAGTAGTACTTCGAAACCTGTGTCACAGTTAACCCCAAAAGAACTATCTCCATTTACAAAGTTCTTGGGAATCTACGTGAATGATACATACACTGGATTGGGATCAACCTATTTCTAAACTGGGATGCAGCTTAGCTTCAGTCTGTTATCTTTGGGTGTAATGAAAAGATATCTGGATAAATTCTCCATGAAAACTACCTATCATGCAGTACTCGAGTCAAAAGCAATATATGAAATTACGTTTTATGGACATCCTTTGAAGTCAACTCAAATATTCAATTCCCACAAAAAAGCCATTCCTAAAATATTATTATAGAAAAAATAGCATTGAATGAGATATTGCATAATTCATGTTATATTCGTGCATAAAAATTCAATGTTCTGCCAACATAGGATATACCAAGTTCATTTTCAATGTACTACTTCCTATCGAAACAATTCCACGAAATATATAACTTTTGAAATTATTCGTTAAGGAATTTGTTCAATTCAAACATGACTACCTACTTAAGGCTCAATACAATACAATCAAAACGAAATGTTAATTTATTAGTTTATTATGGCTAAAGCTGAATTGTTATTTGTTATTGAAAGAGAGTAGAAATTGGCAACCTCGCGTCAAATTATTTTGACACATTGTCGATGTTTCAGGAGCGCCAACCTGCCTTGGTTTTAGTTACAAAAACATGATAGACCTAAATCATGGCCAAAGTGAACGGAGTATACCTCTGTTTTCCTAAGCAAAGTAAAACATTTGACGTCCTTTTCTTTTCGAGAAAGCTGAATTCGACGTTGCCATATCGTGCACTCAAGACAAACACCTACAAATGCAAATGTTCATTTTTATGTTTCAGTTTTAGGTGATCAAACATTTTTTTAAAAATATAATATTGAAATAATATGTTTGAAATGTGATGTTCTAAAGGTTTTTCATGCAAATTACTGCATTTTCGTTTGAAGGAAAAACCCCCATCAAACCATGTTAGATTATGTTCATTTTTCTCTGTGCCGTTGCTTGTTCTAAACCAAGGTCGTTGTAACTACGTACGTAACCAAACCAAACCATAGAGTCACTGATTAAAATATAAAGGCATGTACACAGTTTCTCCGAATTAGTTTGGCATTGTCAAAATTCCACGGGTACCAACCTTACTCAGTTTTTGTTGGAAAAAACTTGGTAAAACTATTCCACTAGCCAGATCACTTGTGTTATGTCCGTTTCGTTACTTTTCTCAATTACCTCGTGAATTTTGGGAACAACCAACACATTTAATTATTCTGGACAAAATTTGGACATTCATACTCACTCAATATACCAACAAAAGTAAGAAAAAATTATGTGGAAAACCATTACAACATACACCATTTTTTCACCATGGTTACTTATTACAGTAGTGTATCCAGTGTACCGACTCTTCAATTTCTTTCAGTTTTGGACGAAGCCGACAGAATGTTCGACATGGGCTTCGAGCCCCAAGTGATGAGAATCATTGACAACGTACGTCCAGACAGGCAGACCGTCATGTTTAGTGCGACATTTCCCCGCCAGATGGAGGCGCTCGCCCGCAGGATACTGCAGAGGCCCATAGAGGTACAGGTAGGCGGTCGGTCTGTGGTTTGCAAAGACGTGGAACAGAACGTGGTGATCATAGATGAGGACCAGAAGTTCTTGAAGCTCCTGGAACTGTTGGGACTGTACCAAGAGCATGGAAGCATCATTGTGTTCGTCGACAAGCAAGAGAACGCGGATATTTTGCTGAAGGAGCTCATGAAGATGGCTTATAACTGTATGAGTTTGCATGGCGGTATCGATCAGTTCGACAGGGACTCGACAATAATTGATTTCAAGTCAGGTGAGTTACTCCAGTGGCTGTTGGTGCATAAAAGAAGTCGGCGTTCTGTTGCAAGGTAGTTCAAATGTCAAGTTTTCAGGACGCGAGGTAGTTCATATGCACCATTTTTCGTGTTGCAAGATAGTTCCAATCTACCATTATCAATTGGGAACTTCTGCGAAACAAACGAGTGAATCAATAAAATGAAAAGACAGCTTTTTTGCTTTAGTTCTTTCGCATCGAATTTGAAAGAAAAGGAAACAGATAGACATATAATTGATTTTATTTTCATATTACAACAGCTCAAGATAAACATACATAATGAAAAATGTCACAGCTGGTTTAACCTACCTGTATAGAAATGAAAAATTTCGATGTATTTATATAAATGACTTCAGCTATTATCAACTATAACAGTATATTTAGTTTTTGTCAGGTTTTCAACCAGATCATTCTTTTTGAATCTTATTTTGTGTAGTATGTGAGTAAGGTAGCTGCAGAAGTGCTCGGTTGTTTCTTTGCAGAAATTTTCATCAAAATTCTCTTATTTTCATTTACACCAAAAAAAAATCTAGTCATGAAGTTGTTTCGAAATGAATACATTGTAATTTACCTTTATGAAAACAAACATCTTCAGAGAAATGCAGTGAACATACTTTCATGTATTTCGTGGCCTGTTTTCCAATCTTCAATTTCAAAACCCAGGCCTTTCTTCTATCATTGAGTTCCCTGCCAAATGCTGTTCCCAAATTAACTTTATTTTCATTTGGCTTTGGAAAAAATGGAAACTTGAGGCAGTAGATGATCCTTTCTTCTTTGACCATGAATAACATTGAGTTTAGGCACACAACAATAGTCATTTCGGGAGGATGCCATTTCGAATTGATACAATCGAAAATTTTAATCGGAAAGAAAGGAATCGATTGATGAATATTACAAACTTTCGGTATACCAATATTTCAACTCGGAGAACAACACAAAAGCTCGAAAATGAACTCCAAAAGTAAGCAAAATACGTTTGAATAACAGGCACGTCGAAAAACTACTAGTTTGGAAGTGTTCGAATTTCTATCGCCAGAGGGCGTATCGCTTAGCAGTAGTTGCGAATCGTTAAAATGTCCCATTTTTCATGTTGCAAGGTAGTTTATATGTTCAATATTTCATGTTGCGAAGTAGTTCAAATGTTCCATCCCCCATGTTGAATGGTAGTTCGAATGTAGAATTTGTCCTGTTATTCGAGTATTTGCTGCAAAGCAGTTCGAACATAACAACTTTTACAAACATTTGTAATGGGGGTTTTTCCTAAATTTGGGTTATTACTGCAAATGCAAATTTGAACATAATTATTATAGGTTTGATTCATCATTGAATCGACCTTCTCTTTCACGTGGCCCCAAAGGAAGAAGTCGAAATAAGCCTCATCACTCAAGATGATTTTTCGATGGAATTCCGGATCATTTTCATGCATTTCAACGACCCAATCAGCAAAGACACGACGTTGTTGATGATCGGCCGGCTTGAGTTCTTGTGTTAACTGCACTTCATAAGCCTTAAGACCCAAATCTTTATGCGAAATACTGTTTAATGACGTTTGTGGAATGCCTAATTCCAAAGAACGACGAGGAATGGACAAACCTGGGTTTTCTTCAACGCTTTCGGCTACAGCAGAAATATTCTCGGCTGTTCTTGAGCGACGTGCACGGGTTTTATTTTTCACATCACTAACAAGGTGCTTCACGACGACCCAAAAATGTTTGAGTTTTACGAACCGTCTCTGCCAAATTTTCTCCATTTTTATAGTGAATTTTAATGATTTCAATGCGTTGTTGAAGCGTGTATCGTCCCGTTTTAGTAATGACGTAGTTTCTACTTGTCAAATGTCAAAAAATGACAGCTTTAAAAGTGACATCTACCGAAATAGCGGGTTATTCCAAATAACACCTCTTATTGGAAAACCCTTTACTATTATCGAGTGTAAATTACACCGAGTATAGAAAAGTATTACACTTGCCATGTGAACGAAAGGACCTAATGCTTGGTGATCTTTTTAGGCAAGGTGAAGCTTCTGATCGCCACATCAGTCGCCGCCAGAGGGCTAGACGTCAAGCAACTCATCCTCGTGATCAACTACGACTGTCCGAACCACTACGAGGACTACGTCCACAGGTGCGGACGGACCGGTAGAGCCGGCAACAAGGGCTTCGCCTACACCTTCATAACGCCCGAACAATCTAGGTACGCCGGAGACATCATCAGGGCCTTCGAATTGGCCGCGGTCGCCGTGCCGGAGCAACTGAGGAGCCTGTGGGAGAGTTACAAGACGAAACAGGAGTCCGAAGGTAAAAAGGTCCATACTGGAGGTGGTTTCAGCGGTAAAGGTTTCAAGTTCGACGAGAACGAGGCTGCGGCGGTGAACGAGAAGAAGAAATTCCAGAAGGCCGCGCTGGGTCTGGTGGATTCCGACGACGAGGATCTGGAGAACGACATTGATCAACAGATAGAGAGCATGTTCGCTACTAAGAGGACTGTGAAGGAGATCAAGGCGCCATTAGGTAAGAAAAAGATCAGTAGGACTGTTGATCGGGCAAAAAAATATTCGGGACATTTTTACTTTATTCGTTGCTTTGAAGCCTGAGGAAGTAAGACGAAACAATCGCTAAAAATCATCAAAATGCGTCTGCTAAGTTCGTTAATGGGGGGATGAATCGTTGCAGAGTAGGTTTGAACCTTAATGGGAGTTTTTCCTGAATTTGGGTTATTAGTGTAAATGCAAATTTGAAGATAATTATTATAGGTTTGATTCATCATTTTCCCAAATTACCTTCAGAAAGTATTCAAAATCAGATTTCAAAATTGGGGTTTGGGATTTGCCAGGCATGCACGAAGTGACAACGGTGTTTAGTAGAATAGCTTCTTCTGCTATAGAATAATGAAATATTTATTCCTATTCTGTGGTACACACGTGTTCTTTGTCAATATAATCAAACAATTTCCGTTTGCGATTTGTCAGTTATATGACAGTATGACAGTCTGCTCTTCTTTTTCTATTCCTTGGTCGTTGTCTTCTACTCTAACCAGATCTAAGTATAGCTATCTCTGTTTTCCTAAGCAAAGTAACACATTTGGACGACGTCCTTTTCTTTCCGAGAAAGCTGAATTCGACGTTGCCATATCGTGCACTCAAGACAAATCACTTAGAATGCAAATCCCCATTTTTATTTTTCAGTTTTAGGTGATCAAACATTTTTTTAAAAATATAATATTGAAATTATATGTTTGAAATGTGATGTTCTAAAGGTTTTTTATGAAAATTACTGCATTTTCGTTTAAAGGAAAAACCCCCATTACGAAGTCCGAATTCGTGAATGGGTAAAATCCACCCAATGATTCCGCAGATACACCCGTTACAATTTATTTTCCCAGTATTTCCGAATATTACAGATTAGATTGAATTGAAATCCAGTACATTATCGAAAAATGACAGTTCGAAGGTTCATAAGGATAATATGATCAGAATATTGAATATTTGAGCAAAAAAAATTAAATGTTTTTTCAAATTGTACTAATTACACGACCATTTCAAAATTTTGCACAAAGTTGCCCATCAGCGTTTTCAAACTATCTGCCAAGTTTCATTAAGATTGAATTAGTATTTTTTGAATTATTCTGAAATGAACGATACAGAGAAAAAACCACGAAATTCGACAGATTTTTTCCTAATATCTCCGGAAATTATGACCGTATCGAGTTGAAATTGGGTCACTGCAGTGAAATACAGAGCTCAAATTTTTTTTCCGAATATGATGAAAAGTTCTCGAAAGAAATTTTTTTCAAGGATAATTTTGAGAAAATGTTTTTTTCGAGTAAGTGACGATACGAACTGAACAAAATTTCGCTAAAAGTTGCGCGTCGTTATGCTCCAACCAGCTGCTAAGTTTCAATCCAATCGCCCCCGTAGTTTTCGAAATATCGGGGAAATAACCTCAAAATTTTAAATGGCTATAACTCTGAAACCGTTAGGTCGATATTGCCCATTAACGAACCCAACCGCGGCATTCCGAAGCGCGAACTACCCTGAAAGTTTCAAGTCGCTAGCTTGCTCCGTTCGACATTTATCGTGTCCACGGCCGGCCGGATGGACAGATTCGATTTTGACGCTGGAAATTACAGACATTTGGACAAAACGATAGCACGCTCTCCCCCAGAAGATACACGCAAAAAAAATTCGAATATTATCAAACCTTTTGTTGAAAATATTCATTTTCATAAACTGTTCATCAGATTTCAATGAAATTTCTCAAAGACCTTGAAGTCAGTATAGTGTACAAAATTTCAGTTTGCTCCCATTTTAATTTTCGGAGATAATGGGATTGAAATATTTCAAATTTCGTTTTTTTTTGGACGCATGTTCTGGGAAATGGCGTGCTATCGTTTTGTTCAATGGGGGGTTTTCCTTCAAACGAAACTGCAGTAATTTTCATGAGAAACCTTTAGAGCATCACATTTCGAGCAAGTTCAATATTATATTTTTTAAAAAAAGTTTGATTACCTAAAACTGAAAAATAAAAATGGGGATTTGAAATTTAAAGGGATTTGTCTTGAGTGCACGATATGGCAACGTCGAATTCAGCTTTCTCGGAAAGAAAAGGACGTCAAATGTGTTACTTTGCTTAGGAAAACAGAGATAGCTATACTTAGATCTGGTTAGAGTAGAAGACAACGACCAAGGAATAGAAAAAGAAGAGCACAGACTGTCATACTGTCATATTACTTACGAATCGCAAACGGAAACGAACATGGAGGTAGGTTCTTTTACCTCCATGGAAACGGATAACAAATTGTTTGGCTATATTGACAAATAACCTTTGAATAAAGAACAACAGGAAGTAGCATAACGCTGTTCTACTTCGTATATCAGTGGGACATAATCGCCCATATTGAACCTCCAAGTATGACTCATGTTAGTTAGTTTCTTCAGACAAAGAAGTCTCGGAACAAGTTGTTCTCTCTTCAAAGTGAAAGGGAAGTCGGCCATATGCAACATCCATCCCGGAACCACGATTTGAAGCCTTATGCTCCTTCCTTATTTTCTTTATTCAGAGCAAATAACACTTGTGTACCACAGAATAGGAATAAATATTTCATTACTGTATAGTAGAACAAGCTATTCTACTGAACACCGTTGCCACTTCGTGCATGCCTGTCAAATCCTTTTAAATTTTAAAACCCCAATTTTGAAATCTGATTTTGAATACTTTCTGAAGGTTATTTGGGAAAATGATGAATCAAACCCATAATAATTATGTTCAAATTTGCATTTTCAGTAATAACCCAAATTCAGGAAAAACCCCCATAGTCTGTTCCTAACTTTTTCTTTGAGAAATTTCGTCTGGAATGTCAAAATTTCCTAGCGATTTGCCGAAAACCTAATTTCGTCATGCCAATTCATCGACATGAAAGTTGAATTTCAATTTTGTTTCTAGGTATCGTGAACCCGGCTATGGCCGGTGTTAGCACCGCCGTAGACAAGTTGGAGCTGGCCAAGAGATTGGCCTCGAAGATCAACTTCACCAAGACCATCCCGATGGACGCCAAGTTCGCCACACAGGAAGCCGCAGCCTCTATACTCAAAGGTAGCAATAACGCCCTTTCGATAACTGCCAAGACTGTTGCCGAGCAGTTGGCTGCCAAGCTTAACACCAAGTTGAACTACCAGCCGAAGGACGACGACGAGAGAGATGCCGAAGATTCGGAGCAGACCTTCAGGAAGTACGAGGAAGAACTGGAAATCAACGATTTCCCGCAACAGGCCAGGTGGAGGGTAACTTCCAAGGTAAATTTTTGAATTTTTTCGATCGATGTTATCCCAACATCGTTAACATCGTGATCCTCACTTAACTTGTCTTTATCGATAGACACTAGAGGGGTTTTCAACAACTCGCTGCGGTAGCTCAGTGGTTAGAGCTCATGCCTCATGATCGTAAGGTCTGGGGTTCAAGCCCTTGGCAGGGAAATAACTTTTCCGGTTTTCAGAGGACTGTCCAAAGATTCGCTGTTGGGTAAACAATGGGGGGTTTTCCTTTAAACGAAAATGCAGTAATTTTCATGAAAAACCTTTAGAACATCACATTTCAAACATATAATTTCAATATTATATTTTGTAAAAAATGTTTGATCACCTAAAACTGAAAAATAAAAATGGGGATTTGTATTTAAAGGGCTTTGTCATGAGTGCACGATATGGCAACGTCGAATTCAGCTTCCTCGGAAAGAAAAGGAAGTCAAATGTGTTACTTTGCTTAGGAAACCAGAAATTGCTTTACTTCGATCTGGTTAGAGTAGAGGACAACGACCAAGGAATAGAAAAAAAAGAGCACAGAGTGTCATACTGTCATATTAGCGACAAATCGCAAACGGAAATTGTCTGCTTATATTGACAAAGAACACATGTGTACCACAGAATAGTAGTAAATATTTCATTATTCTATGGCAGAAAAAGCTATTCTAATAACACCGTTGTCACTTCGTACATGCCTAGCAAATCCCAAACCCCAATTTTGAAATGTGATTTTGAATACTTTCTGAAGGTAATTTGGGAAAATGATGAATCAAACCCAAAATAATTATGTTAAAATTTGCATTTGCAGTAATAACCCAAATTCAGGAAAAACCCCCATTGACAGTGCGTTTCCTAACGTGGCGCAAGGAGTTAGTAATAAACTCTACACAGAACACACCCAGTATCCTAACTCGCACAAGCTTTAAGCTTCTGAGGTGTTTCGTTGAAGCCTAAGGATAGTCGGAAAATACAAACAAGAAATTTGTTTTGCTCTATGGTCACACCTGAGATGATTAGATTATTTGTGTTTTTACTTTTATTCGTTTTCCCATTGCTACAAAATTCTTAGACCAAACTGGGGACACCAGTTGTATTTCCAACTGTCGCCACCGACACAGACGCCACGATGCCGCCAATCAGAACACACGACACTCTCAATGGTAATTCGACAATTTTCACTTCTAATTCATTTGTTTGCTAAGACATAGATGCATAGAATACATATGGTGCGGACACTCTTTGACATATTTCGGGTCCGGAATGAGGTCAAAATAAGGCTTTGTTGTCCTACTTCAGTTTTCGCCGATAGATGTCGGCATAGGAAAATCTGCCATATAAAATCTGAAATATTTACGGAAGTTACCGACCTGTCATATCAAAACTAGTCAAATCAGAACTTCTTTCTGATTTTCCTAGTTGCACCATACATTATTTTCAAGAATTTCCGAAAATGAATTCATTTTGACAAATTTAAATTATGATTATTCATTTCATTCAGTCAGAATGGCGATAAATATATATGAAGGTTTCCTTCGTCTCTGAATACACAAGTCTGAAACTTGATATTTTTGAATACCTCTTTATTGCAAAAGGAATTAATTAGCTCAATATTCAGTTCATGGAAAGGAAGTCGTTTAAAGTTGCGTTTTCAAAAATACGTCAAGAAATCATTTGGAAAGATTAATTTGTTTGGTTTGAAATTCGTCTGATAAATTCTTATGAACATGAACAGCAAAGTGAAAATTCATATTTCAATTTCAATAATAGTGAACATGAACATTTCCTCTAAATATTTTCATATGTATGTAACAAAATTCATAACTTTTCAATTGAATAGGTATTTATGAATAGGTACATACAGAATTTATGAATCATATTTTTATGAAAGTAGATCCAAACTATCCAATAAAATCCATGAGTAATATCTATCTCTCTTTCCGTTTTCACCGTTGTTTTGGCTTCGAAATAAATTCTTGTATCCATCCATGAAAGTGTTCTTACAATAAACCTCATATTGCTCCTTATTCCCTTATACATATTTCATATTATAAATGAGTAAATGTTCCACATTTGTTGAACTCCTATTATATATTAGTTAGAATCCATAATTTGAAATATCTGATTCATGTTTTGGGAAATAGTTTCATCAGATTATAGCTCAATTCATTTTTATTCAGTGGAATTAATTGTATGGACTTGACATAGCGACGTTAGCGCCATCATCATTTACATAGCCAAGTAGCACAACATTTGACAATTCTAGGACCGCGTTTTGGACCCAAAATTTTAGGGGGTAATAGCACAGACCAACAAGACAAATCACTTCATCGTTTGCGGGAATCGCGTCTCTCCGACCTTGAGAAATATAACAGACATAACCACATTTTCTTCTTCCTCGAAACAGCTGTCAAATTGAATACTTGATTTTGGAATATCTAAAATCGAAATGTAAAAACGGATTTGTCGGGATTCAGGAATCACAAAATCAAAATCAGACTAAGATTTTTCGATGAAACCATTTGAAAAGCAAATTTCCAACACCAAAACGAGTGTTTTGTCACATCTTAAACTCCTGTAGAAGAATTCGGTTGGAGTAAATGAAAATTTTGGAAAAATGTTATGGAAAACCCGTTTACCTTAATCAGAGAATCTTTGTAGTTTCACATCAAATGAGATTCATTTCAATATAAAATCAAACTATGAATAGACCAACTTTGTTCGATTCCAATCCTAGTGTTTGTGCAATCATATACAATTTTATTAGACATCCCATCGTTTTAATTGAATAATGGAGGTTGTAATGCTTTTACTTCAGTTGCGATTCCTTTATATTATATAAAATGAACATTATGGATGAGTCCACCTAAGTTCGATTCCAATTCTTGTTGTATAATTAAAACATATAATATGAGGACTGTCATCATAAAATAGAACCTCAAAGATGACTAAACAATTGATTTGGTTGTAAAAAAATGTTTGGATTATATTCTTAAATGGAACAGATACGAAATTATTCATCAATTAATAGGATGAAAAATTCATTTCAGTTTGTTTACATGTTTATAACCTCTTCAAGCGAGTCCGAAAACGACGAGAGTGACGTAATCCTATTCCTGCAATCTGATTGGCACCCCAAACGCCGGCTAAAATTCTGATTAGCTCGATTCAGGGTCATATCTGCGTTGACATAGATTTCCTAAGTAAATGACGCGAGTGGTTTATCTGGTTGATCTGTGGTAATAGTAGGAAAGTGTTGACACCTAACATATTCTATGCATCTTGGCTCAGACAGACCGGCGGTAATTTCCAAATAGCGCCACCTTCAGTGGAAAAAAACGAATTCTAGCTATATCCTCTGAGAATAAGCCCTTGTCATTGTCATCATTAACTTACTACAGGGAAGGAACAAATTAATCGATTGGTAATTTTATCAATAAATTTGACAGTATTTAGCTGGTTTGATTTAATTTAAATGATTTTGTGTAATCTCACGATTAATCGTGAGAACTGACATCCCTGTTTCTGTATAGTATGGAAATAAGGATAAATATTATTTTGAACACTGAATTTGAATGTTTTCTAATTCGACACATTCCTTTTTTTCCAGGAGGCCTTGGCACAAATCTCCGAATATTCGGAAGCTGGAATAACTGTTCGTGGTACTTATGTTCCTAACGGTAAGCAGCCTCCAGAAGGTGAAAGAAAGCTTTATCTGGCCATCGAGAGCACTTCAGATATGGCAGTGTCCAAAGCGAAATCAGAAATCACGCGGCTCATCAAAGAAGAACTGCTTAAATTGCAGACAGCTGGTCATCACACGTTCAACAAGGCCAGATACAAGGTTGTATAGTGAAGACTGTGAAATTTTGTACGATTGAGTTTTATTTATTACGAACTCAATTCGAGTAGATTCTCTTTTAAATTGATTATATGGGTGTACCAGGAAGTTTGAGTTGATGATGTGAAGTTTTTCGTTGTTCAAAGGACTTTGATACAATAGTGTACATATAATGATGTATAATTTGATTTCATTGAAATGAAAAAGTAATAAACAATTGATTATTCAGTTTTGTCTTTCATTCCAACAGCTTTTAAGCGGTGCATTGCCATCCCCTCAAGAAATCTCGTTTTAATAAATGTCTCAAAAAACGAATATAAGCAAAAGAAAATAATGCTGCAAATTTTCTCGTTTGTCTGACGAAGGAGTCTTAAACATTAAACATTCTCTTTGTTGATCGTTTGCATTGTGCCAGTATTATTCATTAGGCAATTTGTTTCCTAGAAACTGCCTTTGACAAGTAAGTAGTTCAATCCGCAAGGGTGCTTTTCATTGAAAAACAATTTTAATTTAATGTTTAATAGTTCTGTTTCAGATATTTAGACAGAAAACCCAGAAAACACCTACAAAATAACAATGAGTAGTCAATAAATTTAATTTCCATACATTTTCATTTATGAACAACAATTGTTTCGCCCCAGTGTGGCTTCATCATGTTCCACATTTGGACAGTATCAGTTCAAATGTCATCCATAATGAAAAAATGTGGCAATTGGATTAATTAACTACTCATGAAAAAAAAAGACCGAATCAATCAAATACAAAATAACACACTTTATATATCAGCGCACTAAGAGAACTACGAAAGCGTAGAGGGGCCATGGTAGAATTTTATTGAGGAATTCATACATTTATGTATGAATTCATACAAAAATGTATGAATTCATAGAAAAAAGTATGAATTCATAGAAAAAAGTATGAATTCATACAAAAAAGTATGAATTCATACAAAAAAGTATGAATTCATTGGAAAATGTATGAATTCATACAAAAAAGTGTGAATTCCGCAGTCCACCGAGTGTGACGTATTAATGATATTTTCTTCGGACATATTTGACGTTTTTTCTTGATTATTTCACTAATGGAAATTGTTCAATCCAAGTTTCAGAGCGGAAATTGAATAAATTAACGCACGGCAAGGGTTGTGTTATTATAATTATTTCTGAAAACTCCATAGCGATTAAAAAAGTGATTTGTGTAGCGGACCTTTACGAAAGCGTAGAGGGGCCATGATAGAATTTTATTGAGGAATTCATACATTTATGTATGAATTCATAATAAAAAGTATGAATTCATACAAAAATGTATGAATTCATAGAAAAAAGTATGAATTCATGGAAAAAAGTATAAATTCATACAAAAAAGTATGAATTCATTGGAAAATGTATGAATTCATACAAAAAAGTATGAATTCCGCAGTCCACCGAGTGTGACGTATTAATGATATTTGTGTGTCCCAGTTTAATCCTAATCGGAAGTTATCGTGTTTAGAATCAGTAAAATGAACGATAAACTTAGGTCTCTGAAAGATTCATGCAGTTCTGGTTTGGCATCGAATTCATTTAAAGATATTGCATTAATTCGGAATTAGTTCATTCTAGGTCCGCTACACAAATCACTTTTTTAATCGCTATGGAGTTTTCAGAAATAATTGTAATAACACAACCCTTGCCGTGCGTTAATTTATTCAATTTCCGCTCTGAAACTTCTGTTGGATTGAACAACTTCCATTAGTGAAATAATCAAGAAAAAACGTCAAATATGTCCGAAGAAAATATCATTAATACGTCACACTCGGAATTGAATGAACTGCGGAATTCATACTTTTTTGTATGAATTCATACATTTTCCAATGAATTCATACTTTTTTGTATGAATTCATACTTTTTCCTATGAATTCATACATTTTTGTATGAATTCATACATTTTTGTATGAATTCATACATTTTTGTATGAATTCATACTTTTTAGTATGAATTCATACATAAATGTATGAATTCCTCAATAAAATTCTACCATGGCCCCTCTACGCTTTCGTAGAGAACATCCTG
This sequence comes from Myrrha octodecimguttata, assembly GCA_958510865.1. NCBI lineage: Eukaryota > Metazoa > Arthropoda > Insecta > Coleoptera > Coccinellidae > Myrrha > Myrrha octodecimguttata. The sequence continues at coordinate 50,063,328 of OY294062.1, read as the reverse complement.
TATAACCTGATAAGAGATACAATGTGTTTGCGAATTGAATCAATTTTAATACAGTTCAATTTGCGAAGTAATTAAAAGATCTAACAACGGTACTCAAGAAAATACAACATGAAAGATAAGGAAATTATAAGTGTTTAGATAAACCAAATTCTTCATCAAAAGTGTAAAGTTCTTGACCCTGATGATAATATAGGAGGTTTAAAATTTTTCGCGGCAATAAGGATGGACTGTTGACCGTAGATATGTTTTAATTTGTTAAGTAACAATTATTTTTAGTTCTGTAAAAAGCACTAAAGGTAAGATTAAAAAGATGAAAATCTTTATCTAAGATTTTCTGATTTGTGTGTTATCTCTCTCTACCTTTTGGTTTATGCCATAGGTTACATTACACCTTTATTTGTGTAATCAACTCATGTACACAAGAATATTTGCATCCGTATTTGTAAATACTGAACCTACAATTCTTGTAAATTTTGTTTCGAGTTAAGCCCTTTAGAACTCAATAAGTACTTTGAATAGAGGGCGCTGAAATAGAGGCTGTTCCTTTTCAAATTTTATAAACACCTTGTATTCCGAAAACTAAACTTTTGCTGTCTTCTGTTTAGGGGAGGTTTTTTTCTTAAAATTACGCAAGAAGTCTCCCTTCTACGTTTGTACCTCCAATTTAGCAGATGTATATTTATTTTATAAGACAACACATTCATTTTTCGTTCTTCTATCTTTATTTCCAACCAAACATAATATATTCACAAGTTGTTAGTTTGAAACATATAAAATGTGAAAATCAATCTATTTATTAATTATCGATCTAACACCTTCAAGAGATGACGCAGCGGAGGCGCAGAGTTTTCATCAGATAAACCAAGATAATAACTGCAACTGGAGGAATTATACTAAATATTCACAAATCGAATCATACCTGATTATTAATATTCAAGGCTTTTTCAAACACAATTTTCCAAATTGCTGAAAACTGTACTGAATGGTTTCGAAGCGCCATCTCTTGAAGATGTTAAATAGATCGTAGTACATACCTGAATATTTTTTTGCTAATAGATGCTAGGCGTTGTTCTCGTTCTGGGTGTTCTCACCTTACTCTACTACCTAGTTACCAAACCATACAAGTACTGGGCCGACAAAAACGTACCAACAGGTAAAATCGTCCCAATATTTGGAGAAAACCTTCGAATATGCCTAGGTAAAGAGTCTCCAGCAGAAATGATCCAAAGGATGTACAATTCACTTGATGGTCTCAGGTAAAATTGAATTTTTCGAAGTTTCCAAGATAAAATAGTTATATATTTCTATCTCATGAAGATACTTTGGAGTTTATCAGTTTCATGTACCTGTCTTGATACCGAAATGTCCAGAACTCATCAAGCAGATGTGCGTTAAGGACAGCGATCATACTTTGGATCATGGTGATTTGATTTTAGGCAGCGGTGACGAACTTTGGTCTAACAGTCTAGTGTCTTTGAAAGGTATGTTTTAGATTGTAGGATGATTTCTTCGAGAAAAACACTCACCTCGCGATTGATTCTTGATCTAGGACAACACTGGAAAGACATGCGTGCCATAGTCAGCCCTGCGTTCACTGGCAGCAAGCTCAAGATGATGTTCTCATCAGTGTGCCATCACGCGAAAGCTTTCAGCCAGTATTTCCTCGACAAGAACGTGGACTACGTGGAGGGAGAATTCAGAGATGCCTACACGAGGTACTGCAGTGATTGTATTGCGCACAATGCTTTTGGTGTTCAGGTTGACTCAATGAAGGACAGGGATAACCAGTTTTACAGCATGGCCTTCGAATCTTGTGATTTCACCATTCCTTGGAAGAAGATCATTATGTTTTTGTACCAGTTGTTTCCGAAAATTTCGAGGGTAAGCATCTCGATTCTAGCTTGCAAGATGATGTGTGGTCATGTTAAAATCTGGGGCATCAGTATCTGAATTCTGGAAGTTTTGTGAGCAAATCTGTTCTCCTGCTTCCTGCCTGGCAATATTGCAAATTTTGATTGTCTAAAGTTACATTAATCCTACACTCAAGCAGAAGTTTTGACTAGTATTTTGTTGGTTACTTTGATGTCTGAATTTTCAGTTTGGTTATTTCATTTTCTCGAATTTCCAGTGCATTCAATCATAATTTGAATTCCTAGATTCTCGGAATGTCAGTTTTTGGAAGAGATGTGAAATTCTACTTCCTGAACCTTGTGAGAGACACGATAAAAGTGCGAAAGGAACATAAGATCAAACGTCCAGACTTAGTGGGACTTTTGATGGAAGCCAGAGACGAACAAAGAAAAGAAAGTTCCGACGAGAAGCTGCCACAAAAGGAACCGTCTAGTTTGAAAGCTCTGAAAGAGAAGTTGACTGATGATGACATAGCTTCACAAGCTTTCGTCATTTTTGTTGGCGCTTTTGAGACGGGATCTATCACCATGTGTTTCATGGCTTATGAACTTGCTACCAATCCAGAGTGTCAAAAGAAATTGATAGAAGAAATCGATAGGTGTTGCGGTGAGAACCCAGAACCCAACTATGAGACAATCATGAATTTGGAGTATATGGATATGGTTGTTTCTGGTGAGTACTGTATTGAAAACTTTATGGTGGATGTTGGAATCATAGTTTCCAACAAGCTTATTCGATCTTTGTTTCATCGATGAGTCCCCTAAAAGTATCCTTGAGCCGTCTCTGAATTCAGTACTTTCTTTCCTATCCTATACCAAGGTTAGCCTCTTCCCCAATTCTAAGAATTCTTTCCCGATGTGCCTGCACTGCCTGCAATAAACACCCCTACGTCAGAGACCTAATAAGTACCTGCTCGAGACATCCAGGGACCTATCTATTCTTCTTCGATAGCTTAGTGAGTAAGTCGATTTCCGTTTCCTTCTTTTGCAAGGTAAAGAGCTGACTCTGTTCCGAATATTATCCACGACGCTTGAAATAATTTCAGCGTTTGTTTCCGAGTTTATTTTACAAAGTGCATTGTTTGTTTTGAACCCAGAAGTAAGTGAATTCATAGAAAGTTGAGAAGCAATTCGCCAACCCTAGTATTATAATCTTCTCCATGAATGTTTCGTAGGTGTTATATCGATGAAAATTGAACAACTCCAATTCGTTCACTGAAGGTTGCATACCTCTCTTAAAAGCTCGTCGAATGGTACTCTAGCACCTTCATTTGGTAGGACTCAGACATCTTAAATAATTCTGGATACTACTTGGTGGGAAGACCATATTTAAGAGAAAGACACAGTTCATGTCTATGGAGGGCATAGACATAAAGACATTGGCCGTGCAATAACTACACCAAGTTGTTCACCTCTATAAAAATTTGCACAGCTATCTCTCCCCACAGAAATCATAGATGGAGATAGATCATCCCTATCTACTTAAGGGAAAGATAGCGTCGTACCTCCCTCACCAGAACAGCATCTGTTCTACAGCTTCAAAGAAAAGGCACAGTCTGTGTCTTCCGTATAGAGTGTTTCTGAATACAACCTAATTGATAGCGTCGTACCTCCCTCGCCAGAACGGCATCTCTTCTGCAGCTTCAAAGAGAAGACACAGTCTATGTCTTGCGTATAGCGGGTTTCTGAATCCAACATAATTGATTGTCCTGTTCTTGGACTTCGAATTTCAAACAAAGACAGCTTATGAGATCTTTCTATTGGGATACAAGCTCTTGTTTTCTAGTATTCATCGAAGTAGGCAACCTGACCTCACGCCTTTACACTGCAAGAATTTCGGTTGAAGCGTAGTAATATAACATCCTAAAAGTAACTTTGAACATGCATATCTGAAGGGTTTTCCAATAAGAGGTGTTATTTTGAATAGCCCGCTATTTCGGTAGATGTCGCTTTTGAAGCTGTCATTTTTTGACATTTGACAAGTAGAAACTACGCCATTAATAAAAATGGAACGATACACGCTTCAACAACGCATTGAAATTATTAAAATTCACTACAAAAATGGTGAAAATTTGGCAGAGACGGCTCGTAAAACTCGAACATTTTTGGGTCGTCGTGAAGCACCTTGTTAGTGATTAATAAAACCCGTGCACGTCGCTCAAGAACAGCCGAGAATATTTCTGCTGTATCCGAAAGTGTTGAAGAAAACCCAGGTTTGTCCATTTCTCGTCGTTCTTTGCAATTAGGCATTCCACAAACGTCATAACACCGTATTTTGCATAAAGATTTGGGTCTTAAGGCTTATAAAGTTCAGTTAACACAAGAACTCAAGCCGGCCGATCATCAACAACGTCGTGCCTTTGCTGATTGGGTCGTTGAAATGCATGAAAATGATCCGTAATTCCATCGAAAAATCATCTTGACTGATGAGGCCCATTTCCACCTCGGTGACTTCGTCAACAAGCCAAATTGTCGCATCTGGGGCTCCGAAAACCCGAGAGTTATTGTTGAAAAGCCTCTCTATCCTCAACGTGTGACTGTTTGGTGCAGTTTATGGTCCGGCGGAGTCATTGGACCTTACTTTTTCGAAAATGAGTCTGGAGCAACAGTTACGGTGAATGGATTGCGCTATCGTAAGATGATTAATGATTTTTCATGGCCGGAATTGGATGGTATTGATTTGGACAACGTTTACTTTCAACAAGACGGCGCTACGTGCCACACAGGCAACGAAACCATTGATCGTTTGCGGGAAAAGTTTCCGGACCGTGTTATCTCTCGAAGAGTTGATCAACTTGCGACTTCTTCCTTTGGGGCCACGTGAAAGAGAAGGTCTACGCCAATAGCCCAGCGTCGATTCAAGACCTTTTGTGCGAGTGAGATTCGGGTATTTGGGTAATCGGAGATTCTTCCCTATTGGCCAATAGGGTGAATCTCCGATTCCCCAAATACCTGAATCTCCCTCGCACAAAAGGCCCCTTAAGGCTTTGTTCACCACTCCTAACATACCCATACATTGGGGTTCATGCAGTTTATGTTCGATCAGCTAACCAAAAGTACATAAGGATATGTCCCCCGTATTAGTAAATGAACAGAAGATGACCCTTAGGAGTTTTATATACCTAATTTAACGTTTTTCTGCAGAAACCATGAGAAAATGGCCAGGTTCCGTAGGCATCTCCAGGGTGGTAACAAAACCATACACAATCCAACCAAAGCTTCCACACGAGAAACCAGTCTATTTAGAGAAAGGCGTGAACATAACGATCCCAATCTTTGGCCTTCATAGGGACCCCAAGTACTTTGAGAACCCTGATAAGTTTGACCCAGAGAGATTTTCACAGGCAAATAGGGATAAAATCGATCTAAATACATATCTACCTTTTGGGACTGGACCGAGATACTGCATCGGATCTAGGTACGGCCTGCTGACGGTCAAGAGCGTTTTCTTCTTCTTGCTGCAACATTTCGAGATAGTACCAACCGAGAAGACTCAAATACCCCTGGTTATTAGTAAGGATTCTATGAATCTCACCTCGGAAAATGGTTTTCCCTTGGGTTTGAGGAGAAGGAAGAAACTGTGATTCAATGTGTTCTGTTGATGAGTAATTAAATGAATTTCAAGTATTCTCAATGTTTTTATTCACCATTCCATTGAGTGCAAGACGAAAGAGTCTTTTTCTCTGAATATAGGGGATTACTTAATAATGAAATTTTGTTGTCATTTTGCATGTGAAACCTGTACAGTTATTTCAAGTTATTTGCCGACAGTCGACTTGTGTTATGCCATAGTTAAGTGTAACAAAATGCCTGACATAATTTGGTATTCAGGGACAAATGAAAAGGCAAGACTCCTCCGTGGAAAGCGACTTGAAATTACGTTCGCAGTTGAGAGGCATGTACACAGGACTGTTAGTGTTATGGTTTGAGGAACTATTGATTATTCGGGAATAGAAAACTTCCTGGTATACCAGTAAATTTGCTGATATAAAAAGGTCCACACATATGTCACACGACTCAGCATGCCCAATGGAACCAGTAAACTCAAGAATGGGGGTTTTTCCTGAATTTGGGTTATTACCGCAAATGCAAATTTGAACATAATTATTATAGGTTTGATTCATCATTTTCCCAAATTACATTCAGAAAGTATTCAAAATCAGATTTCAAAATTGGGGTTTGGGATTTGCCAGGCATGCACGAAGTGACAACGGTGTTTAGTAGAATAGCATTTTCTGCTATAGAATAATGAAATATTTATTCCTATTCTGTGTTACACACGTGTTCTTTGTCAATATAACCAAACAATTTCCGTTCGCGATTTGTCAGTAATATGACAGTATGACAGTCTGTGCTCTTCTTTTTCTATTCCTTGGTCGTTGTATTCTACTCTAACCAGATTGAAGTATAGCTATCTCTGTTTTCCTAAGCATAGTATAACACATTCGACGTCCTTTTCTGTCCGAGAAAGCTGAATTCGACGTTGCCATATCGTACACTCAAGACAAATCCCTTTAAATGCAAATCCCCATTTTTATTCTTCAGTTTTAGGTGATCAAACATTTTTTCAAAAACATGATATTGAGATTATATGTTTGAAATGTGATGTTCTAAAGGTTTTTCATGAAAATTCCTGCATTTTCGTTTAAAAGAGAAACGCCCATTGGTCTTACGTAAGTTTTGTTTAGTTCCATGGACGTCTCGTGGCTGATTTTTGGAAAAAGCTCTTCTTAGGTGATACATGCTGCTCTTTAGCTCTCTTGCAGATATGATTAATATATTCAGATCAGAATATATATAGACTCATTAACGTTCAGGCCAAGATCACAATGCAGCTTACTTCTTTCAAGCAGACTCCTTACAAATAATAATCCCTTCTAGCATTTCCTGTACAGATGTAAAACGACGCATTTAGTAGGAAATAGGCAACATACAGGCCGCACACCACTGAATTAATTAATTATGTTGATGTTGTGAAGGATGAGTGATGGGATGAACATATAATTTAGTAACGTCAGCATACGAAGAGCCCTTGGATACAAAGTTAGATGGTAGATCCACCACATACACCAGAAAAAGCAGATGTCATACTGCCTATAATAAAGAGGCAGTATGGCAGGTGTACATTATGTTGACGACGTCCTACTACTGCCTCATCTAAATGGCAGCCTGAAGGTCCTCTTTGAACGAGGCAGAGCTCGTCCCCATATTGCTCGTTGAACTATGGATGTTCTTGAAGAAGCTGACGTTAACATTTTGCAATGGTCACCTCCTTTTCCACTTCCTTATTTTTCATTTACCTTGATCTGAACTGCTAACCCATATGGCTTGAATAAAAAGATCAAACTGCCCTGAGGATTCAAACATTGATTATCTTTCTCCAAGAAGCTAAAGTTAACGTTTCATCGTGGCCACCCTGATTACCGGATTTAAATCCCATTGAACATGTGTGAGATATGATGAGGAAGACTCTGCCTTCGTGGGTTCTAGACTGTATTCAGCTATGGAATCGTCAAACAAGTTATTAAATTTTAATAAAATTTTCTGAAAATATTATGGTGTTATTTTTCATGTGGGACATTTCCTCAGAATGAAGTGTATTCAGCTACAAGATCGTCAAACACATTTTTAAATTTTAATAAAATTCTCGTTTCATTCTGCATATAAGACTACCACATTTCCTCAGAATCAAGTTCACGAAGTTATTCCTTCCGAGTGTAACACTTTTAATGTCAGTGAGTATATTTTAGAACTACATATTCTAAATGAAATCTTCAGACCGATCGAAATTTGCTTGCGACAAATTGTCAAAAATCTCCGCTGATTAAAAATTCCTGGAAGATAAGAACCGTATTTTCTAACCAAAGAGAAATATTTTGATTATATAAATAAATAGATCTCTCCGTTTTATCTGTCAGCAGTTGAGATGCGATTATTGTGGTGTGTTTTTGGTATTTTGAGCCTTTGTGCACTGATTTGTGCAGAAAATGGCGACGAAAATGAAAAGGAATACGGTGAGAAAACAAAAATCCCATATTCATATTCACGAGGGTTACCTTTTTTGGGGAATTTTAACAGTTTCAAATCTCAATTTTGGATGAACTGCAAAGACAGTTTAGTTTATTTCTAATCGAAATTTGATGGATAGGTGTATTTCATTATTTAATAGATAGTATTGCAGTTTTTTCAAGACAAAATCAGCACAATATAATTTTCTGGAAAAAAATTATAACAAATTTATGTGAACCAGGATGAAGATAACCTTTGACATTGATTGCGGACAACCGGCATAACAGTCTCTTGTATGTAGGTATAAATTTTCAACAATTACATCCAAAATTTACATATAGAAAATCATAGAAAGAGATCTCGTCCATTTTGAACTTCACTTTCAAACTCACCCTGAAAATTACGAGTCTCTAAGATATTCCTATGCAAAGTTAAACGCTATAACTTTTCAAAGTAATGACTTAGAAAATCAAACTTTTCTATGGCGTGTTTAAAGGGCAAATACGAAAGTTAAGTTCAGATCAGACGAAATCCGCCAAACGGTTTAGTAGTGAAAAAATTCCGTCATCCCAATATCTACAAAAATACAGACACGATCATTCGACCTTCGTTATTAAGCCCAAAACTTAGTTTACAAATATCGAGTTTCTAAGTCGTTTCTTCCGAAAGTTATTGTGTTTACGATCGAAAGTAACAAATTAGAAAATCGATATTTGTAGAGTAGGTTTGGGCCTTAATAACGAAGGCCAAATTCGTGAATGGGTGAAACTCACCCAATGATTCCACAGATATACCCATTACAAACTTTATTTTCCCAATATATTTCCAAAGATACAGATCAGATCGAATTAAAATCCAATAATTTATCGGGAAATAACAGTTCGAAGGTTCCTACAGAATTCATTGAGGATAATATGATTAGAAAATCACAGAATATTGAAATTTCAAAAAAAATTTAATTTTTTTTTGAATTGATCTAATGATCGAATCAGTATTTTTTGAGTAATTCCGAAAAAACAACAATATCGAGAAAAAAAACACGAAATTTAACATTTTTTTCTCAATATCTCTGGAAATAATAGCCCTATCAAACTGAGATTCGGCACAACACTGCGAAATAGGAAGTTCAAGGTATAACCAGAATTTTTTCCAAATGGAATGAATAGTTCCCGAGAAAAAAAAATTGTTTGAAAAAAGTTTTGAAAAAAAGTTTTTAATAATTTACAGCACTTGACACCGGATTCCTCATCAGTGAGTCCAACCTAGTCGTTTGAGACCATTTTTGGCGCGAAATTCTAAAATTACAGACATTTGGACAAAACGATAGCACGCTGTTCCCCAGAACAATGTTGAAATTATTCTTTAATTGTTTTAATGACAGGATTATCACCAAACTTTGCATAAAAGAGTGCATCAGTATTTACCAACTAGTTACCAAGGTTCATTATGGTCCAATAAGTATTTTCGAATCATTCCAGAAATATCAACGATACCGAGAAAAAAAAACACGAAACTAAACAAAATCGCATCAAACAATTTTTATTGTAAAATATTGATATCACGGTATGTTCGAAATGGGGGTTTTTCCTTTGAACGAAAATGCAGTTATTTTCATGAAAAACATCACATTTCAAAACATATAATTTCAATATTATATTTAAAATGAAATGTTTGATCACCTAAAACTGATAAATAAAAATGGGGATTTGCATTTAAAGGCATTTGTCATGAGTGCACGATATGGCAACGTCGAATTCAGCTTTTTCGGAGAGAAAAGGACGTCAAATGTGTTACTTTGCTTGGGAAAACAGAGATAGCTATACGTCGATCTGGTTAGAGTAGAAGACAACGACCAAGAAATAGAAAAAGAAGAGCACAGACCGTCATATTACTGATAAATCGCAAACGGAAATTGTTTGGTTATATTGACAAAGAACACGTGTGTTCCACAGAATAGGAATAAATATTTCGTTATTCTACAGCAGAAAAAGCAATAGGTCTCTTGCATGTAACACGAATTATCATATTTGCATGTTTTTCTCATCCTATATCGATACAAAATCATAATGTATGCTATCTCACACTCCAACAATTCGCGAATTTCGAATAATTCGGTATTAAAAATCGTCAAATCGGGACGCAAAACCAAAGTGGGTGAAACGCGGTAGATTGCCTCCTACGTCACTCGTTATTCCACGATGCCCCGATCGATACAGCTCGACGCTGTCTATTGGCTTGCTAGACAGAAAAGTATACGAAAAGAGGGAGAGAGTGGATATATCCCCATACGTCATGGAAACCGCGAAGCTTCGTCCGTTTAAACAACCGACATGCGGAGCCAAATTTAAAAGCGCATTTTCTCGTTAAAAATTTAAATTTTTGATGGCGGTTTAAGTTTTTCAGTGGTCTTATGGATAGAATATTTGATTCCAATGATAAAAAAAATTCATGCAAGAGACCCGTTCTACTAAACAAAGATGTCACTTCGTGCATGCATGACAAATCCCAAACCCCAATTTTGAATACTTTCTGAAGGTAGTTTGGGAAAATGATGAATCAAACCCATAAAAATCATGTTCAAATTTGCATTTGCAGTAATAACCCAAATTCAGGAAAAATTCCATTTAGGAAGGAAATTGTCAGACATGTTCAGAATATTAATGATGATAGCAGTTCTGAGAAACAAGATGTACCCGATCTAGTAATAATAATAGTAACAATCAGCAAGTGTTCAATCATCCATTGCAGAAGTTGCTGACAAAGAATTCCTGAGGAAGTACAAGCTCATCCTTCAACTCTACGATCACATCAATCAACCAAGCCACCACAAAGAAATCGTGAAAACGGCCAGTAAATTCAATTTGGACAATTTCGTCAAGAACTACAAGGTACCACCATAAAAATATTCACATCAATATCAAGACCATAACACTATACATTCCAGAAAGAGGACGTAGCCAAAAGTTTCCTAGCAGCCCACAAGAAAGGTCATCTGTCTCGTGGTGCCATCTTTTCAGAATTCAACAAGGACCACATAGCCGAAGCCAAGGCCCTCTTCACCTTATTTTACCACTCCAACTGTTTCGAGACTTTTTATGAGGCAGCGTGCTGGGCCAGGCAGAACTTGAACGGAAGACTCTTTCTTTACTCTCTGGGGGCAGCTTTGACCCACAGGGAAGACTGCAAGAGTTTCAGCATACCCCCAATCTACGAAATCACTCCACACTTCTTCTTCAACAGTGAAACAATCCAAAAGGCGCAGGAGTACAAGAACAAACATAGAAGTGGAAAGACTGAATACCCTATAGATGAAGATGGTTTTGTTGGGTACACCATAAACTCTAATTACTCCGGAAACTACCTCAATCTGCACCCAGATCAAGCTCTGCTGAATTATTACTTAGAAGACGTTGGTATAAATGCTTTCTTCTACTATTATTACCTGTATTACCCTTATTGGTTGAGTGGGAAGGAGCTAGGGCAACCTGATGCCTTCTACAAGCGTGGAGAAGTTTTTTACTATCATTCACTTATGTCGGCAGCTAGGTAAGGTTATTTTTAGATTTCTGTAAAATAATTAGAAGCGTGAACCACCTGCATCACTGTGGATTCCAACAGTTAGAACTAGAGAAGCTTTTTGGTTTGATGACATGATGGCATCTAGAAATGCCACAAAAGGCATGTTTAGCTATTACTTCGTATAAAACAGTTCATACAATCCTAAGACTTGGGAGGCATTCTACTCAAACAAAACCTTCATGAGAAGTATATTTTGCAGATTTTACTTGGAGCGTTTGGCGAATAACCTAGGAGATATATCAGAGATAGACTGGGACTTACCCTTCGAAGCAGGATTCAATCCATCTTTACGTTATCCGAATGGTATGGCATTCCCCACTAGGCCCAATTTCGCAGACTTGAGGGAGTTATTCAACACTAAAGTGCAAAAGCTTGGTCCTTCTACAGATTATCAACATAGTTTAACCTTCATCAAAGACTTTTCAAGAAGATTACGAGATGCAATCGATGAAGGAATAATACGTCAAACGGTAATATACTTCTACAATAAAACATTTTTCATTTGAAAAATCATCTCTTCAAACATAAGAGGCCAAAATTTGCTTCAGCGAAAAACTTCCTCTTTGATTCTGAGCTCACATTTCTTGACTTTTGTGGATTGGCGAGGTGACTTAGGGTCTATTAGACAATAGGTACACCTCACATTGTATACAGAATCCTTTATATCTTACAGGTAGATGGAAAACAAATCCCAATCCTTAACGAAGAAGGTCTTGACATTCTTGGCAACTTGGCTGAAGGCAACGCTGATTCTCCAAATGCCAGATACTTTGGATCTATCTTCTACTACGCACGCCATCTTCTAGGCTATGCCTACCATCCCAAACATAAAGACCTTCTTGTACCATCTGCTCTGGAGCACTCTGAGACAGCACTGAGAGACCCCGCTTTCTACCAGATGTACAAATATATCTGCTCCTTCTTCTTGAGCTACAAGAAATCACTTCCACCTTACACCAAACAGGATCTACAGTTCCCAGGGGTGTCCATCACGAAAGTGGAGTTCGACAAGCTGGTGACATTCTTCGACTACTTCTACTCGGACCTGTCGAATGCTGTGGATGTAACACCAGAAGATGTGGAGGAGAATGGTTTCAAGGTCAGGGTGAAGCAATACAGGATTAATCAGAAGCCGTTCAAGTACAGGATTTTCGTGGATTCTGACAAGGAACAAGTGGCTTCTGTTAGAGTATTCATCGGGCCTAAGTACGATGAAAGAGGAGAAACTATCGGTAAGTCGAATTTTCGTCATGAATGAGATACAGAGTGTGTCTTAAAGTTGTAAACACCAATTTCAACCGTAAATTCCAAACGAACCTCAGTTCGACAAAACTATTGGCGAATGAAGATAAGCGCTACTCCCTCTGGTGGCTATCCGAGTAACCCGAGGAACAGACATTATCATTGACGAGTTAAAAGAAATGTTGAGAAAATGAGAAAGTTTATGCATTTTTCTTGGCGTTTGTGTGATTTTACAAGGGTTTCTACCGAGAAAAAGCAAACTCAAATATCCCTTCCCATAGATTTCTACAGCCCGGTTAAAAATTTGGAGTTAGGGTGAAAGAAACTTCCTTTAACAAGTCGGGGCTGAAAGTGTTGAAGAATCGATAAAACCAACAAACAAGATTTATTATTATTATTATTATTATTATTATACATCAGACAAGAGTTTTCTTAACTCATATACAAATTTCAAATGAAAAACTACAGAGTGTGGAACTAATGTTAATAAAGAATTCAAAACAAAATAAACTAGTAAAAAAAAATCACCAAAAACACAAACCCGGCCATCAACACACACCGGTTCGCCACCAAGAGTCCAAATTGTTCTTGAAGGAGTTGACACTAGAGGCGCCAACAATCGTATCCGGAAGACTGTTCCAATTATGGAATATCCTATTGGTGATGAAAGATTGGCGTGGGGTACATTTGAATCCTTCCCGTGTCAACTTGAATCTGTGCCCTCTAAGTTGGCTGGTAGTAGCAAGGTCAAACATATCACCCATGTCGATCCCAAATCTCTGAGTCAAAGCTCGAAAGGCAACGATCAAGTCACCACGATCCCTTCGAGTCTGAACGGGGGGAAGATTAAAAAGTGCCAAGCGCTGTTCGTATGTTGGTTGCACTCTTCCATATGGTATCCTAGTGGCGCGTCTTTGTATGGACTCCAATAAATCTCGCTGCCATACCAGATTCGGACACCAGACAGGGCCCGCATATTCCAAAATGGGTCTTACATGGGTCTTGTGAAGTTCAGAACATACAGAGGGTTCACAAAAACGAAAGGTGTGTTCAAGCAACCCAAGCATTCTTCTGGCCCTAGAAGAAACATACAAAATATGCTCCGACCATGAGAGGTCCTCTGTAACCACAACACCTAACTCCAGTTGACTCCTTGTAGTGGTGAGGGGGATGCCATCAATATGGTAAGTTGTTCTTGCATTATTTTTTCCTAAGTGAAGAACCTTACACTTCGATAAATTGAGCTCAATCAACCAGTCACAGCACCAAGAGAACAAAGTAGTCAAATCCTCCTGGAGCAAAAATGCGTTGGTATGGGCATAGTTGTAGAGATTAGCATCGTCAGCGAATAAGGATACCTCAGAATTGAGGAGCGCAGGTAGATCGGATATGTAGACCAGAAACAGCAGCGGACCCAGAACTGATCCCTGGGGAACTCCGCTAGTGACATTATTAGTTCGAGATCTTTTCTCACCAGTGCCAGCGAAGAATTTTCTACCACTCAAATAACTTTGGATCCACTCAAGCAATCCGCCCCGCACTCCGAAATGCTCCAGCTTGTACAGAAGCCGGCGAATGGGTACTCTATCGAACGCCTTGGCAAAGTCAAGATATACGACATCTATTGGTAAATTTTTATCTAATGCTTTAGTCCAGTCATTCAAGCACTTGAGTAGGCAGGTTATCGTTGAACGCCCATATGAGAGTCTGTTACCTGCTTTTTACCGATGATGATCATTTTTATAGTGGTGAGCACGAATTGCTCAAGAAATATTAGATCACATTCATGAAGACAATTTTTTTCCAGGCCCATAATACAAGCAGAGAAATTTACTTAAGAGGAATGCTATGCTTTCCAGAAATCTGTTTGAACTGATCATTAAGGAACAACGTAAATGTTCTAGTGATAGAACTGACTACTACTACTAGTCTCAACAAGGAAATATCTGGTGATGAATACTCTTCGCTCAAAGTGCGTCTGCCGATGAAAGCAAATTTGTACAAGGCTTATTTATTACATCTTTTTCAAGACCAATCATATGAGTGTTGGAAAATTTATTTGTCAATCCATAATGAATAAAGCTTACGGTACAAGTAGCGTTAGTTTCATGTGAATGTATTCATTTTATTCACAATATATTGAGTATTTAGTTATTCCAAAAAGTATGTTTAACAATACTATCTGTTTTTCAACTTTCAAGACAGCCTAAGAAATCCACCAAAGTCAATCTTGCCATTTGATATGAAAATAAATAATATTAAAATACTGTCTAACCTTGGAGATATCCCCGTAATTTTAGAGTTGCTACACTCAATTAGATTGAAGGAAGAAATACCTACTTTATAAGAATGGAATATGTACTCCCAGTAATACTCTCGTCAACTATAAAAGTCTAAAAAGTCTTTGAATAAATCGTGAAATCAAAAATTATCAAATCAAACACTAACAAACGGTACAAAATCGACTATCAAAACAAAATCTATGTCTGTATGTAAGGTTCTAAAACTGGCCACCGAGGCGCTGCAATCTTAAATTCAGACGCCAATAGGACAATTTATCAGTGGATTCATTCAAAATCCTAGCTTTTCATGTTTGCAGATATGAACGACAACAGGATTAACTTCGTCGCGTTAGACTACTTCCCCTTCAAACTCAAAAAGGGAGAGAACGTTATGGAACGTAGTTCAGGTGAACTTTTCGAGTACTGTGAGGAACGCACTCCTTACAGGAAAACTTACCAGAACATTCTTGATGCTGAGGCCGGAAAGGAGGAGTTCAGGATACGTCCTGATGAAATTTGTTTCCCCAGAAGGTTAGTGTGATCCATTTCCTCTAACGAGAAGAAAGAATGGAGATGACCGCTTTGGCAACGAACTCGAACATGCGCGCTGAAGCTGCTGCCTTCACGGCAGTGCTTTTTTAGGTTTTTTTTCGATAAAGTACTAGAGTTCAATTCGATCTAATCTGTGTGTTCAGAAATATTGCGAAAATAAAATTTTAAATGGGTAGGAGATCTACGGAATCATTGGGCGGATTTTACCCATTCAGGAATTCAACCTTCGTAATAAAGCCCCAAACCTACTTTACAAGTATCGAGTTTCGACTATCGGCCGACTGTAAACACAATAACTCCCGAAAGAAAACACTTAGAAACTTAATTATGAAGGCTGAATTCGTGAATGGGTAAAATCCACCCACAATATTTACAAAAATACAGATTAGATCGAATTAAAATCCAGATCTTCATCAAAATATGGCAGTTTGAAGGTCCATACAGAATTTCATGAGGATAGTATGATTAGAAGATCACAGAATATTGAATATTTGAGAAAAATAAATTAGAATTTTTATTTTCAAATTTTTCTGACACGATCGTCACGAGAATTGGCATAATGTTGTTCATCCGCATTTTCAAATTAGCTGACAAGTTTCATCATGATTGAATCAGTTTTTTTTAGATATTCCGAGAAAAACCAACGATATCGAGAAAAAACACGAAATTCCACAAATTTCCTGAATATGTCCAAAAATAATTATTGCATCGAACTGAAATTTGGTACAGTGCTGCGAAAAATTTTTTTAGATCTACTGACTGCACGATCCCAACAAATTTTGGCGAAAAGTTGTGAGACCTTATATTCCAACTAATAGCTAAGTTTCAATGGGTGTTTTTCCTTTAAACGAAAATGCAGTAATTTTCATGAAAAACCTTTAGAACATCACATTTCAAACATATAATTTCAATTTTATATTTTAAAAAAAATGTTTGATCACCTAAAACTGAAAAACAAAAATGAGGATTTGCATTTGAAGGGATTTGTCTTGAGTGCACGATATGGCAACGTCGAATTCAGCTTTCTCGGAAAGAAAAAGACGTCAAATGTGTTACTTTGCTTAGGAAAACAGAAATAGCTATACTTCGATCTGGTTAGAGTAGAAGACAACGACCAAGGGGAATAGAAAAGAAGAGCACAGACCTTCTTACTGTCATATTACTGACAAATCGCAAACGGAAATTGTTTGGTTATATTGACAAAGAATACGTGTGTACCAAAGAATATGAATAAATATTTCTTTATTCTAAAGCAGAAAAAGCTATTCTACTAAGCACCGTTGTCAAATCGTGCATGCCTGGCAAATCCCAAACCCCAATTTTGTAATTTGATTTTGAATACTTTCTGAAGGTAATTTGGGAAAATTATGAATCAAACCCATAATTATTCTGTTCAAATTTGCATTTGCAGTAATAACCCAAATTCAGGAAAAACCTCTATTGTGATGGTCGATGTCTGCTTGTAGTAACTCAGTGAATTAACTCTACAAGAGTCTGTGGAGGTTGGTGCATCATATCCCACACATATGTTCAATAGAATCTGAATCCGGTAGATGGGCTGGCCTAGGCTCTTCAGCTTCTTGAAGAAAGATAACCAATTTTTGAATCCTCAGCCCCCTTCGCAATTTTAAATAATTCACACAAATTCCACAATAATTTTTAACTATCGTTTTACAGGGTGGCTCTGCCAAAAGGAACTGTAGGAGGAACCCCCTTCCAATTCTACATTATGGTCAGCCCTTACAAGAGCAGCATGGCGTCTTACGATGACACGCACCAATATCCGGTCTACAAAATGGACGAGTATCCTTTGGACTATCCTTTGGATCGCTCCGTAGAGAACGAAGAATGCTACAAATTGCCAAATGCTGCTTTCCATGAAGCTCTGGTTTATTTCGACGATAGAATCAACAAGAATCGTCCGTTTGAAAGGGCTTCAGAATTGTGAATTAATTTTGTCCACATGAGATTGAATAAAGGTTAATTCTATTTTAATTCTTTGAGTTGCTTGAGAATAAACTTAATCTTTGCAGTGCTTAAAAAAACGTTTCACCCCTATACTCATTCAAGAATAAATATGAGAGCGGGACAGTTGTGCATCTGCGATTTTTATATTTTTTGAGGCAAGTTCTGAAAAACAGCGTTTTGCCCAATGTCTATAATTTTATAATTTCGATCTTGATCTTGAATGACTGTTGAACGGAACGAGCTAGCGACTTGAAACTGTAAGGGTAGGTTTCGCATCGAAATACGAAGGTTCGGTTCGTTAATGATTCAAATCGGCAGAACGGTTTCGGAGTTATTGGCATTTTAATTTGTGGTGTTATTTCCTTATCATTTATTTATTTATTAAGTGAAAGGAACACATACAGGATAAATCCCATAAAAAGTATTCACAAATAAAGTATACAAGTGTTAACCTAAAACATAATACAATATAAAATTCTCAAAATGATAAAAAAAAAAAAACAACTCTACCGATTGTAATTCATAACAACAAACCTCTTTTCAGTGCTTTTGGTTTATTATTTGATAAAATCAAATAATAAACCTTAGTGATCGACCAACAAAAAAAAAATTTTAACCCCCCCTGAAAATTTCACAGTTTACGTTTTGGAGTATGTAGATTTGAATAAACTAATAAAAAAAATCCGTCCGTCCGCCGTCCGTTGTCCGGGGTTTTTCTCAGAAAGTACTGAACCGCAATCAGTGAAACTTGGTAGAAAAATCGTGTGTCGCTCGGGATTGATCCTCCAAGCTTTTCAGCAGAATCGGTGTATCCTAAGGGCTCAAAATGGAGGGGTGGGGGGAAAAAAATTATTTCTCGAAAACTTACCACCGAATTTTCATGCAACTCAGAATGTTGATTACTGTTACAAAACTAAACCAAAAAATGTCACCCGGATGATTTCCGACCAGTGGTTCCTGAGTTATAAGGAAAAACGCTGCAAATTTCCAATAATGTCGAGAATGACATCAACGCATTCAGTTCTAAGATTGTAATCCACTGGAACAATCGGTTTACTTTTCATACAGAGTCATACATCTAAAAGGAGATGAAAATATTGATTACCAAATTTTCAACACATATCGAAAAATTTTTAATGGATGCGTTATTATTTTATAATCACGATTTGCAAATGCCCCATCGATGTTCTTGACAATTTCATAATCGTAAGTAGTTCAGATTAAATATTTTTGGGTTTTCTCTCCCAATATCTTAAACATCACTACTGAAAATCGGATCAAATTATTATTTATTATTAGATTAAATTACTCATTAAGCTCATTCATATCTAGAATAAAACTATTTTATTCATAAATCATTGGTTCTTCAGAACACAAAAACCAATTCCATGAAAAATTCATTTGAAACATTGAAATCTCAATAAACACTCTTTTATAACTGAATAACTTTTACATGCAGAACGCGAATTAAGTAGCGCAATTTAAAATAATGCAGATTTCCAAAAAATTCGGTTGATCGGAGCTTTCCATTAATTTCGGTTTGCGTTATACGATTATCGTCAACCTGTGGATATCCGTTAGTGATTTCAATCGAAATTCAAAATCTTTCGTACTGACAGTTTGAAATAAGAATAAGAACGAAATTTATAATCTAGAATTATTCTTTCGAATTCAACCTGATGAGGTTCACGATATATTTAATTGTTACAGAAATTTTATTGAAAATAACTTTAGTTTTTCAGTTTGTGTGGTGGATACTTTGTAAATCAAGTGAATCGGATATCTGCTGTGGAAAAAAAATTTTTCAGATCAATTGCACAGGAAGATTGAGTTTTTTTTCATTTCATTAATATTTTTCAGAACAAAGTTGAATCCCAGTAGAAATCACATCTACACATTCGATATTAGCGGAAAGTCTTGAATTTTGTTTTACGTATTGGTGTTAGTTTGAAAGATTGAAATTTATTTCCTCAGTGTCAAGAAATACGAACGCGTTCGGATTGAAACATCATGACTAATTATGAAATATAATCACTCTATTTAATGCAAAATTTTTTTTTAAACATTTTTTTTTCGGATACATATTCATCAAAGTTCAATGAAATTTGATACAGGTTTCAGAGTCAACATTTAGAAACAGTGTTTCAAATTTCAGTTTTGACCGATATTTATTTGTGCAGATATTGGCAAAAAATTTCGTGACCATTTTGAATATTGAGGTTATTTCCCTAATATCTCAAAAAGGACAAACCCTATCTGATTTGTAGTTCATTTTCAGTTGTAGAATACCGACACGAAATTTAATAATTGTGGAAAATAGTTATATTTTCGAAGAGGTGAAACGACTGTGGAACGTCTGTTCTCATTCAAAATATTTTAAATTTTGCTACCCAGTTAGCGTTCTGCATGTCGAAATGTTATTCAATTATACAGGGTGATTCATTAAGGTTGGCCACCGGCCGTATCTAGGAAACCGTTTATCCTATGACTTCCGGAAAAAAAATCTAATGACAAATTCGGCCCCTAGAAAATGATTAAAAATATTTTCAAGTTCGTAGTTCCCCACTAGAGGGCGCAATCTATCACTTGTAAAATATAATCTCATTTTTTACGAAATATTCTCCAGCTAACAGTGGTAAAGAATAATAAAATAAGAATCTACTCTTTCTATTCAACAACTTTTGTTTCGGTCATTTTTCTATATTTCCTATTTTTTAGTGATGGGATGGTTAAACTTTTCTTCACGAAAAAAACATTCTTACTCCTGTATGGTTGAACCGATTTTCACGTAATTAGATTTCATTCGAAGGCCATCGAAAGCAGATCACAGAAACATATGACAACAATATACCGGGTGATCCAATTGAAAACTACAGACTGTTTTATGTCACTTCGCCCTATTTGTGCGTTTTACTCGAAAATTTCAAATGCAATGCTATGATTCTAACCGAGTGAGAATAAGCCAAGCATTATCACCTACTGACTTTTTAAAATCGCAGACAGATATCATTGGTCGTTTCGGAGTTATTGACATTTTTGTAAATTTTGATAAGTATTGATCAACCCTGTGAAATGCAGGAGGAATTGAGTTATTTCATCTCTAAACAATTAGATGAAAGGAAAAAACTCATCAAAACAACGAAACGAGCTGATTTAGAACCAGTAAGCTTTGGCGATACTGTTCATTTTCGGTATCTATAGCTGTAAAAGTTTTTTAGGACGATTGCAAACCACTATTTTATGATGCCCCATTATTCAAATGAAGAAGCATATGATATGCTTAATGTTCATTTTGAATGTTTAGAAAGTAGCTGAAAGGGAATACCCGATACGATATCCTGAAAGACGTCGTCATTCCAAAAGGGTATTCAAAAGATTGACACGAAGAGTGCGAGAAGCTGGATAAGGTTCAATATGTTGGAAGAAAAAATAGAAAACGTAGAAGCCGTAATGAGGATAATATCATAAAAATTTTGGCTTATTAACAAGACAAAGGTGCTTGAAATTTTAACGGAAGATCTTCCAATTCTTTTGGAAAATATTGCTATTCAAAGCAGGTTAGATATGTGGTATCAACAAGATGGTTGCCCGGCGCATTATGCTGCTAATGTTACGGAATATTCATATAACGTCTTCTCAAAGAGGCATATTGGACGAGGGAGTATTTTTCCATGGCCAGAAAGATCACCTGACCTCACAGTATTAGATTTTCATTTTTGGGGGAGAATAAAGACTTAGTTTTCCGAACACCCCCCACTACAAGTGAGGATATTCAAAATAGATTTCGACAGGCAGCTTCTTCTCATACTGAAATTGTGGCCAGTGTCAACTCGACGAAAGAAAGACTAAATTTATGTGTAGAAAATAATGGTAGACATTTTAAATATTTGAATTGATTAGGTGTAAGTGTTGTTTTTCCGTTCAAATATTTTCGTTGTTGCTAATTTTTGTTTTATTTTATCGCATCATTGTTATTTCATGTGTGTTGAGTATTTTGCTGCGTTGTCATGACGCATAAAGTCACTTCCTTGTTTATTCAAGCTCACAGAAAGTATCAACTGATCAAAATTTACAAAAACGTCAATAACTCCGAAACGACCAATGATATCTGTCTGCGATTCTAAAAAGTCAGTAGGTGATAATGCTTGGCTTATTCTCACTCGGTTAGAATCATAGCATTGCATTTGAAATTTTCGAGTAAAACGCACAAATAGGGCGAAGTGACATAAAACAGTCTGTAGTTTTCAATTTGATCACCCGGTATATTGTTGTCATATGTTTCTGTGATCTGCTTTCGATGGCCTTCGAATGAAATCTAATTACGTGAAAATCGGTTCACCCATACAGGAGTAAGAATGTTTTTTTCGTGAAGAAAAGTTTATCCATCCCATCACTAAAAAATAGGAAATATAAAAAAATTACTGAAACAAAAGTTGTTGAATTGAAAGAGTAAATTCTTATTTTATTATTCTTTACCACTGTTAGCTGGACAATATTTCGTAAAAAATGAGATTATATTTTACAAGTGATAGATTGCGCCCTCTAGTGGGGAACTACGAACTTGAAAATATTTTTAATCATTTTCTAGGGGCCGAATTTGTCATTAGATTTTTTTTCCGGAAGTCATAGGATAAACGGTTTCCGAGATACGGCCGGTGGCCAACCTTAATGAATCACCCTGTACAAGTGTATTTATTGAGATTTCAATGTTCACATGAATTATTTCATGGAATTGGTTTCTGTGTTGTGAGAAACCAATGAGTTATGCATAATATATAAGTTTTTTGAGATATCAATGGCATATTGGGTTATTTAAATGAGAAAATAATAAACCCTTGTGTAAAATTTGCAGCGTTTTTTAATTTCTACCAAAGTATCGGCAAACAAATCAAAATCAATTGGGCAATTATTCACCGTTGCCATAGCCCTATACAGCGGAGAACTCATGCCACTATTTGTCCTCCTGAAAGGAATCAAAAAAGACCCTTATGCCTTAGGTGTCTATGTGGAGCATAGAAGTAAATACTTTCGATAATATTACAGCTCAATTGGTTTGTGATGAGTTTATGTAAGAAAAGTATGTCATTTATCATTCTATTATTCTCTAGGCTGCTGAATTTAAAATGCTTGAGTCTCAGTTTATAGTTATCTGGATCACCAGGCTTCAAATGAAAGTCACATTTGAAACCCGAAAATTTCAGGAATTTCTTTTGAACCGACTCAATTCTATTTATATATATTATGTAAAATGGGTTCCATACAACTGATGCGAAATTTAACTTACTATTGATAAATGAAAAGTATAATATCTTCAAAGCCAATTGACTTTTGAAAGGCTTACATTGTCTCATAATGAATCCAAGCATACGGTTACAAGAAGCTATGAGGGAATCTATGTGCTTTTCGAAACAGAGTTTAGTATCAAAAATTACACCTAGATCTCTTACACTGGTGATTCTAGATAATTGAATGTTGTTCAATGTGTAAGAGTACTGAAGTACCTTGCGGCTGCGCGAAAACGTCATTACTGAGCATTTCGAATTATTAATGTACAGGCCATTAGCTCTTCAATAAGCAGTGAAAATCTCCAATTCCTCCTGCAATTCCAAACAATCCCTTGAAGAACTTATAATTCTAAAAAGTTTAAGGTCATCAGCGAATAACAAAAATTTACACTTTTTGAAAAATTTAGAAATATCATTCATATATATTACAAATAACAATGGACCCAAATGTGAGCCCTGAGGTACACCAGATGGGACAAAAATGCTATCTGAGCAATAGCTACCAACTTTGACGTATTGCTGTCTATCTGTTAGATAAGATTCGAACCATGACATAATGACTCTGGAAACACCAATTTGACCGAGTTTTTTTAGTAGCAAATCCCTATGAACTCTGTCGAATGCTTTGAAGAAATCAGTATAAACTACATCGACTTGTGAACCCTTTTCCAAACAATCATGCAGGTACTCGAGCAAACAAGTTAAATTTGTTTCCACAGATCTTCCTTCAACAAAACCGTGTTGTTCATTAATTATTTGGTCTTTTACTACATATAATAATAACCGCGGAAAAACAAGTGATTCAAAGATCTTCTCAAAGACCGACCGTTTACTTATGGGTCGGTAGTTATAAAAACTGTTGTATCTCCATTTTTGAAGACAGGAACGACGCATGCCACCTTCCATAACTCGGGAAAAACTCCTGTTCTTAATGATTTATTAACAATTAACGTCAAAGGTGTTTTAAGAGAAGAACTATATAGGACTGCACGAAAAAAGAATTCAGTATGTCAGGGCCAGCGACTTTTCTTTTATTCAATATTTTCAGAGCCTTTTCTACTTCAGATTCAGAAAATTGAATATAGGATAGAGACTTCTGTGAAGTATTATCTCAGGAACTACTCAAAAAGAAATTTAACTCAATATGCTAAGTAAAAAGGAAGAACTGGCAAAGGAATACACTACCTAGTGATGGTAAGGTAAGCATCGAAAAGAGCTTCAACTCAATGCTATATAAAAAGGAAAAATAGCAAAAGGAATACACTTCCTAAAATTTAATAAGTAAATACCAATAAATGGTATACAGATGGTTCTAAAACCACGATGGGGGCTGGCGCTGGCGTATATGGGCCAAGAACCAAGTGTATATTATCTTTAGGCTCCTACTCGAATGTTTTCAGGCAGAAATACTTGCAATCGAAAGATTCATAGACATAAACCTTGGAAGAATCTATCAATGGTGATCCGTTCTGATAGTCAGGCTGCTATCAGCTGAACTCCTATGTCATCGATTCAAAGCTCATATAGGAGAGTGTCGAAGGAAACTTAATGTAGTAGGCAAGAACAACAAGATTTTCCTTAGTCTGTCTGAGTTGCTGGGTATTCAACTGGGGAATCAAAGGAAATGAAGAGGCTAACACACTAGCCAGAAAAGGAACACAAACACCACTTACTGGCCCGGAACATTTCTGTGCTAAAGACGAAAGCACATATAAGAAACAGTTCTTGGAGAACGAAGAAACTGAAACAGGAGCACTCTGGAGGAATCTTCAAGGAATGAGTCATTCCAAAAAATCCTTTGGAACTTCGAAACTGCAAGGTCCAAAAATTATTTGGATCTAAGCAAGAACAAGGTACGCCTCCTCACTGGCTTCCTCACAGGATACTGTCGCCTAAGGAAGCACATGATGAGAATAGGCTTATCAGAAACTGACGAGTGCAGATTCTGTGGGGAAGAGGAGGAAACTCCTATTCACCTGATAACGGAATGCCTCGCCATTGCTAGCCTGCGCAAGGAATGTCTTGGACAGGAGAATTATAGGAGAAATGGGGACTTAGCCTCCTTGAAGTCCTCACAGATACAGGACTTCATTGGAGCTATAGAGCCGAAGAGCGGGCTGTTGGTAGCGCAGTGTGAATAAAGCTCTGATGGGAGGGCACATAGACCTTAAGGTCACAGTGGAATGTAACCCTCTTACCAAACTATAAACTATCCGATTATGATGAAACTTGATTTCTAGTTGGCGAATACTTATGCACAATTTTGTGCGGAATTTAGTGATGATCGTGTCATTAGAACAATGAAAAACATTCAAATATTGGTAGGAAGCTATAATTGAAAGTTCTGTGAGGGATTTATTTTTCATTAATCAATCAAACTTTCAACTCGATCGTATTTGTTTGTTCAGAATTATCTGATATTTTAGAGATATTGGGATGATTAATTAATCCTCGTGATTCGCAAAATTCAAAATACATAAAATTGGAGTTTCTATTTTATTTTTACCTAGAATTGTTTTTTATATGGGACTTGGATTTCATGTTTGAATGAAAATGTATCGCTATCGTTTATCCACTTGTTGAATTTCGAGCCGATTCTAAGTGTATTCTGGTTAATATCTGGATATCAGTGCCAGAGGTGGACTCATCACATAGGCTGAATCCTCTGGCACCTGCCTATGACAACCGCAGAAGCGGCGTAATGAGCGATCATAACCGACGCGCTAATATCACTGCCTAAAATCGAAACTACAATTTTATGTATCAGAACCACTAATAAAATACTACTTCAAAGAAATAGAGCCACTCAAGGCATCAGCAACAAAATTGAACATGCAAATATAGCTCAGTGCTTTTCAAGAATTTTATTGTTTTTATTAGACACACTTGTTTCTTTTCGGATTGCTGATTGAGTCTGAATCGGTCTAGGCCTCGAATCAATCCTTAATTCATCAGTAAATGAAAACCTCGATCTGAGCTAATCATGCTCTTATTTTTACCGATCGGCAGTACGACTCACACTTCCGAGACCGAAAGAGTTCTAGAAACTAAAGCCCTATTTAATGGTAGTTTTATGCACGAAATTTCTCTAGCGCCATCTCAGGACAACCAAATGCAGAAAACTTTGAGTCATCTGCTTTAGACCTTTTGTCGTTTGGGGCAACCAATGAACTCTATATTATATACCTGGAAGGGACCCGTTTTGAGCGACAAGTGAAGCCAATTCGTTGCTTATGCAACCCGCGAAGTGGACGGGTATCTATCTCTTTCTTTCTCATTGCAGTAAAGGGAACTCTGTCGCATTCATTCTAAATATTTTTAATTTTTCGTTTCAAATTAGGAGAACCTGAATTTTTCTGACTTATCCGTGAATAAGGCAGGATTGAAGAAGATCGCACATGTTCAAGTGAAATTTCAACTTAGTGAGCGGTTTTCTGGGGAACAGCGCGTTATCATCCTCCATAAATTTGCGTTTTTTTGCCGAAAATGGCTCCAAGCGACCTTGTTGGACTCACTGATGAAGAGTTCAATGTCAAATTGAATTCTATTCAGCCGCCAGTTGTCACGATAACTTACTACCGAGAAAAGCTATAGCGACTTAAAAAATTCAAAATAAGTTCGCTAATGGGCAAAATTTACCTTACAATTTCGAAGTTATATCCATTTCAAATATATTATTTTATTTCCTCTATATCTCAAGAAGTACTGATGCGATCAGATTGAAACTTGCTAACTGATTGCATGAAGAATCGTTAAAAAAATATTTTTTTCGGAAATTATCAATGAGAATTCAATGAAACTTGGCGCAGACCTTGAAGCCGAATCTGAACAGCAATGTTCGAAATTTCAGCTCGATTCGACACATATTTTCGAAAATATCGGAAAAAAGTATGTCATATTTCGCATTGGCAATGAATTTTAACCAGCGCTTAAATTTTCCTGACTTCAAGTCAGTGCTTTTCGAGAAGTATTTTCCTATGTTCCTATTATTTAAATTTATTGTAATAATGATAAAACTATCGTCAATCGTCAATGCACAGCTCACACCAACATAATTCTTCACTTTTTGAACCACACGCGGTGAAGGCAGAGAAAGTAATGGCATATCAGAGAAAAATAGATATTCATTTTCCAAAATATTGCACTTTCCTAGCGATGTAATACCCAAACTACCTGAATTTCCAAGTAAAACCAAATTTGAGCCGTTAAACACCATTTACTTCAATGGGTGTGACAGGGAGAGGTTACCGTAATTAGCGCTATCTTTGTTTCGTTGCCCCTTGTTTACGCTTTAAGCTTACTTGAAGAAGGGTCGGGTCCTTTCCAGGTAGTAATATAGAGTTCTATGGGGGCAACTAAGTATGCGTTTTGACAGATTGCCTTAGCATCATTTTGACTCAGAAAGTCTAGAATATGAATCGAATAATTACAAAATAATCATGGAGATAGACGAGATCCAAACTCTTCCACTTGGATCATTTGAAAAAATACGCCTCAATTTTCCCGTAATGAAGAAATCGACAAGACAAAAACATAGCTGAAAATATCATCAAAAACCCGCATGTAATCATTACTAAAATATCTTTTCTCAACATTGTTTCAGAGTCGGAAACAGTTTCCATATCAATTTTAACGAGTAAATAATAACGCTGAATTGCCAGTTATACTATGTTGCATATTGTTTTTTTTTAATCATAACCCATTAAATCAATTAATGTTTCAAGAGTACTTGATAATGCGAATCCAAAATGCCTTCGTGCAAATCTAGGTTCAGGTGCGTGCATAATCATATGGTAAGGGAGTAAAAAGAGTTTTTGCGCGCATGTTCTAGGGGAACAGCGTGCTATCGTATTGTTCAAATGTCTGTAATTTTCGATGATTGAGCCGAAAATGGTCTCAAACTACTAGATTGGACTCACTGATGACGAATCCGGTGTCAAAATCGATTCTGTCCGGCCGGCCGTGGACACGATAACTGTCGAACGGAGTGAGATAGCAACTTGAAACTTTCAGGGTAGGTCGCGTATTGAAATGCCGCGGTTGAGTTCGTTAACGGGCCAAATCGGTCGAACAGTTTCGGAGTTATAGCCATTTGAAATTTTGAAGTTGTTTATTTTTTATTTCAGAAACTACGGGAGCGATTGAATTCAAACTTGGCAATTAGTTGTAGTATAACGACGCGCAACTTTGAGCAAAATTATGTCAAGATCATACTGTCAGTAAATTAAAAAAAAAAATTTTCCAACATTTTTTCCCAAAAAATTTGTTTTTTCGGAAACCGTTCATTATATCCAGAAAAAAATTCCACTCGGACTTTGAGCTCCATATTTCACAGCAGTATACCAAATTTCAGTTCGATACGATTATAAGTTCTGGAGTTATCTGGAAAAAATATGTAAATTTTCGAGGTTTTCTGTCGATATCGTTGCTGACTTAATCATGATAGAACTTCGCAGCTAGTTTGAAGATACTGAAAGACAACTTTATACAAAATTTCGTGATGTTCGTGTCATTAGAACAATTTGAAAAAAAAAATTCTGTGATTTTCTCATCATATTATTCTCATTAAATTCTATATGAGCCTTCGAACTGCAATTTTTCGATGAAGTACTGGATTTCAATTCGATCTGATCTGTATTCTCGGAAATATTGGCAAAATAAAATTTTGAATGGGTATATCTGCGGAATCATTGGGTGGATTTTACCCATTCACGAATTCGGCCTTCGTAATTAAGTTCCAAATCTACTCTTCAAATATCGAGTTTCTAAGTTGTTTCTTTCGGAAGTTATTGTGTTTACGGTCGACCGTCATCAGGAGCAGAGTTCAGCGGGGTCAATACTTGAAAGGATGACCCTTTGGCAACGAAATTGATTGACACGATCATCACGAACTTCTGCACAAAGTTTGGCATCAGCATTTTTCAACAGGTCACCAAGTTTTCTGGGTTATTGCTGATACCAAGATACCAGATTTCAAGAGAACTTCTAGTTTTCTGTCAAAACTGTTTTATAATACCCGATTACCCGCCCCAAACCGGACACCCTGTATGTTATTCAGATTCAGGTTAATGCTTTTTCAAATGCAAATTGTTGAAAATCCTAGATCCCACCAACGTGAAATAATCTGTGATTATTTCGGAATTGAAGAAACGTGTTGGGTTCTCGTCATTACCTAGCACGAAAAAAGTAGGCATAAACTTGAAATCGACTAAATTGACATATTCCGGGTTGAAGTTGTCGAAGTGAAACAAGTGTAGTTAGTCGGTTCAATCTTGGACGTGGGTATGTTTTTGTAAATTCAATTTGTCTACGCTATATTTTTGGGGAAATTTTGAGTCATGTTGAAAGTTTCGAAAAAAACATTTCAATCTTGTTCGTTTAATTCTTTGTCTGATAAAATTTACAAAGTTTCTGTTTGTTCCATCTAGAATCGTTTTTTGTGGATTGCCGTTCTGAAAATTTGGAAAACATTTTAATTTTTTATATGCAGATCAGAGAATTAGATCATTGGTGCCAATTCAATGAAGTAAATGATAGAAATTAAATTTATTTTCTAGGAACTTTCTTATATTTACTGTTTACTTTGATTCAAAATACATTCAAGATGAAAACAAAGAATTGCATCTTTACAGTCATGAAACTATTTTTAATCTATGATAGTTGAAAAAATATTATATTTATTTATTTTAGAAGAACCGGGAGTTTATTGTAAGTGCTGAGAAATCAACGATCAAGTTTTTCATAACTCGGAATATACAGTGCGTCACAAAAAATCAGAAAAAATGCAAAGAGAGATGAACTTTGGTTCATATGGGGAATTGTATATGGTTAGTTCGAATCAATTCGCGATGACAGCAAGCTCTGAAATCTTAAATTGGAACAGGGGGTTGAGTGACGCCATGTTCCGGAGGTAATTCGATGGCCTTTTCAAAAATGGCGTACATTTGACCTTTTTTATCGGTACTTCTTCAATTTATTTATCCGAAGAATTAAGGAAAATAGGAAATAACAACATTTTTATCATGACACGATAAAACCATTCGAAGAAAGAGACATTTTGGAAATTAGAGGTCATAAAGGTTACATGTTTTGATTAAAAATTGTTCACGTATGCAATCTGACAAGTACCGCTTTTGATTTCAATAATATCCCTTTTCATTGAAGTGGCGTCTCATTCAGTTTATCTTCACAGTTTCCTCAGTATCCTGGATCAGTGTGACTACTCTTAGGGTGACTTCCAAAGATAAATATGGTGAGTTCTTTTTCAATAAGATTCTAGAGAAAAATTTAAAAAGCACTGCCGTGAAGGCAGCAGCTTTTGCGCGCATATTCATTGTAGATGACCGCTTCAGCAACGAATTTGAACATGCACGCAAAAGCTGCTGCCTTCACGGCAGTGCTTTTTAAATTTTTTATTTGATCTGATCTGTATATTTGGAAATATTGGAAAAATAAAATTTTGATTGGGTATATCTACGGAATCATTGGGCGGATTTTACCCATTCCCGAATTCGACCTTCGTAATCTAGTCCAAACCTTCTCCACAAATATCGAGATTCTAAGTTGTTTCTTTCGGAAGTTATTGTGTTTACGCAGTCGGCCGTTAGGCCGACCGTACTTAAATTAATTACTTAAATTCACCCAGTGATTCCGCAAATATACCCATTCAAAATTTTATTTTCCCAATATTTCCAAAAATACAGATCAGATCGAATCGAAATCCAGTACTTCATCGAAAAATTACAGTTCGAAGGTTCATACGGAATTTGATGAGGATGATATGATAAGAAAATCACAGAAATTTTTTTTTTCAAATTGTTCTAATGACACGATCATCACAAAATTTCGCATAAGGTTGTCTTTCGACATCTTCAAACTAGCTGCGGAGTTTTATCAGGATTGAATTACTATTTCTCGAGTTATACTGAAAAGAACAACAATATCGAGAAGAAAACCTCGAAATTTTACATATTTTTTCCCGATATCTCCAAGACTTATGATCGTATCGAACTGAAATTTGGTACACTGCTTTGAAATATGAAGCTCAGAGTGAATGTGGAATTATTATCTGGTATTATTAATGGTTTCCGAAAAAAAAATTTTTTGGAAAAAAATTTGGAAAAAAATTTTTTTCAAACTTACTGACGATATGATCCTGACAAAATTTTGCTCAAAGTTGCGCGTCGTTATACTCCACCTAACTGCCAAGTTTGAATCCAATCGCTCATGTAGTTTCTGAAATAAAAAATAAATAACTTCAAAATTTCAAGTGGCTATAACTCCGAAACTATTCGACCGATTTGGCCCATCTACGAACTAAACCGCGGCATTCCAATGCGCGACCTACCCTGAAAGTTTCAAGTTGCTAGCTCACTTCGTTCGACAGTTATCGTGTCCACGGCCGGCCGGACATAATCGATATTGACACCGGATTCGTCATCAGTGAGTCCAACCTAGTCCGTTTGAGACCATTTTCGGCTCAAAATTCGAAAATTACTGACCTTCAGACTACACTGACTGCCAAAAAAGTGAACATTCATACTCACCGTCGAAAACCATAACCCTTCTTCAGACAGTCAGATTGAAAGCCAGACAACCTGAAATTACAAGTACCTAAGCACCTGTAGAAAACGTTGGAAGTTTCCTTACTTATATCTTCAAAATCAATCAAATCTTATCTCACAGACCGACCACATGTCTAAATAAATATCCCCATAATTACATTCAATGAAATCCAGGAAACCGAGGAAAAGTTTATTATATTCAATACGGAAATTTTAATAGTTTAACAATTATTCGTGGAAATAGTGTTCAAGTTTTGAAATATATTTTGCTATTTCGCGACAATGAATAAAGTTTTTCAGGCTTTCGACAGAATAAGGATTGACTTAAGGCATAGCAGGGGGTTCTGTATTGATTCCATTACCGGACTATCCGACGTAGAGAAAAAATTGATACAGGAATCGAAAGGAATAATTTTGGCGAAAGCTTCGGGAACAGGAAATTTTTTTTTCACGTGAGAGGGTTGAAAGTTGTGCATGAACAAAACTGTAATGGTCGACTTTCATTCGGTGACAAATTTCATCAGGTACCATCGTCTGAAAGTAAATGAGCCATAACAAAGTGCACATACTGAAAACCTCTCTGAACTAACTAATTTATCAAAAAAAAATTTTTTTTCTTGAAAATTTCTGCACTCCTGGGAAGAAGCTACAAAGACATTGCCAAAAAAGTACCACATGACCTACTTTCCCTGTTCAAAAAATTTAGAGGGTTGATGGGGATGGCACAGGGTGCAACAAATATCCTTCAAAAATGCATAAAAATTCGGTAAAAGTGAAACAAAAAATGACCTGTTTCAGGATTTTGTTGCCAAATATTTTTCTTCTGAGAAAATGAATTTGTTCCATAATTTTGACGCGCACTCTATAGTTTTTATTCGTTTTCAGTGAATCTAACCATTGAATTTTCAAATCGGCTCGGGATGCAATCAGACATTTGGATAAAATTATATTATACCGGGATAATGTAAACCATCAACGAAGTGAACTGTATAACGTTTCAGAGACTGAATATCTGACTCGTTAAGAGCAAACAATACCAAGTGCTGGTAATGGGGGTTTTTCCTTTAAACGTAAATGCAGTTATCTTCATGAAAAACCTTCAGAACATCACATTTCAAACATATAATTTCAATATTATATTTTTAAAAAAATGTTTGATCACCCAAAACTGAAAAATAAAAATGGGGATTTGCATTTAAAGGGATTTGTCATGAGTGCACGATATGGCAACGTCGAATTCAGCTTTCTCGGAAAGATAATGACGTCAAATGTGTTACTTTGGTTAGGAAAACAGAGATAGCTATACTTCAATCTGGTTAGAGTAGAAGACTACGACCAAGGAATAGAAAAAGAAGAGCACAGACTGTCATACTGTCATATTACTGATGAATCGCCAATGACCTATATATTATATACCTGGAAGGGACCCGTTTTGAGCGACAAGTGAAGCCAATTCGTTGCTTATGCACCCGCGAAGTGGACGGGTATCTATCTCTTTCTTCCTCTTTGCAGTAAAGGGAACTCTGTCGCATTTATTCTAAATATTTTTAATTTTTCGTTTCAAATTAGGAGAACCTGAATTTTTTTCTGATTAATTCGTGAATAAGGCAGGATTGAAGAAGATCGCACATGTTCAAGTGAAATTTCAACTTAGTGAGCGGTTTTTCTGGGGAACAGCGCGTTATCATCCTCCGTAAATTTTCGTTTTTTTGCCGAAAATGGTTCCAAGCGACCAGGTTGGACTCATGATGAAGAGCTCAATGTCAAATTGAATTCTATTCAGCCGCCCGTTGCCACGATAACTTACTACCTAGAAAAGCTATAGCGACTTAAAAAATTCAAAATGAGTTCGTTAATGGGCAAAATTTACCTTACAATTTCGAAGTTATATCCATTTCAAATATATTATTTTATTTCCTCTATATCCCAAGAAGTACTGATGCGATCACATTGAAACTTGCTAACTGATTGCATGAAGAATCGTTAAAAAAATATTTTGTTCGGAAACTATCAATGAGATTTCAATGAAACTTGGCGCAGACCTTGACGTCGGATCTGAACACCAATGTCAATTTCAGCTCAATTCGACACACATTTCCAAAAATATCGGAAAAAAGTATGTCAAATTTCGCATTGGCAATGAATTTTAACCAGCGCTTAAATTTTCCTGACTTCAAGTCAGTGCTTTTCGAGAAGTATTTTCCTATGTTC
Organism: Myrrha octodecimguttata; assembly: GCA_958510865.1. NCBI lineage: Eukaryota > Metazoa > Arthropoda > Insecta > Coleoptera > Coccinellidae > Myrrha > Myrrha octodecimguttata. Next base: position 50,029,726 of record OY294062.1, on the reverse strand, counting down.
CTATTATTTAAATTTATTGTAATAATGATAAAACTATCGTCAATCGTCAATGCACAGCTCACACCAACATAATTCTTCACTTTTTGAACCACACGCGGTGAAGGCAGAGAAAGTAATGGCATATCAGAGAAAAATAGATATTCATTTTCGAAAGTATTGCACTTTCTAAACGATGTAATACCCAAACTACCTGAATTTCCAAGTGAAACCAAATTTGAGCCGTTAAACATCATATTTACTTCAATGGGTGTGACAGGGAGAGGTTACCGTAATTAGCGCTATCTTTGTTTCGTTGCTCCTTGTTACGCTTTAAGCTTGGTTGAAGAAGGGTCGGGTCCTTTCCAGGTAGTAATATAGAGTTCTATGTAAATCGCAAACGGAAATTGTTTGGTTATATTGACAAAGAACACGTGTATACCACAGAATAGGAATAAATATTTCATTATTCTATGGCAGTAAAAGCTATTCTACTAAACACCGTTGTCACTTCGTGCATGCCTGGCAAATCCCAAATCCCAGTTTTGAAATCTGATTTTGAATACTTTCTGAAGGTAATTCGGGCAAATGATGAATCAAAGCCATAATAATTATGTTCAAATTTGCATTTGCAGTAATAACCCAAATTCAGGAAAAACCCCCATTACGGCTCCGCACACAGCCATACTCCAGTTTCATTAAACCTCGTGAATATCTCAAGGTCGGGTACCTGGACGCGGTCTACATGTTTTAACGTTTCCAATAGCCGCTTGAAATATTAGAATTCGGAGAAATTTCGACGTTTTTAGGAAAAAACGGGGCGTCGTTCTGCAGGCTTCAGTAAGTATTCTTTGAAAATTTATTTTTCGGATGTACTAAATTCCTTTGTGAGAATGTGCAATATAAGTTATTTTTCCATTTGTCACTCCATTTCAGTTTTTATTTCCCCGAAAATTCTTTTTTCAACCCTTTGCATCAAAAAAATATTTTCAACAGAACGAGCTCTGGCCTTCAAAAGTCACACCGTTGTATTTGAGGTATTGTTAGCTCTTAATCAGACAATGAAGAGAAATTTACAAAATTATTTTCTTTTGATTAATTTCATATTTCAAATAGACATTTTTTAAATTTCAAAATTTCTGTAGAAACTGCTCTCTGCAAAAAGTTTGAATCCTGCAATCCGCGCAAAGACTATTTCCATAAATAATAATTTTATCAAATTTTCCGAAGCTTTTTTCAGGGAAAAAAACTGAAAAAGAATGAAATGAAATAAAACAATACAATGATATTACATAAAATTACATTCTTTTCAGATTACTTTGTCATCCCTCTTCGTAGGAGTAATCACCCTAGCGGTGTATTTGATGTTGAGAAGGCTAAAATACTGGGAAAGAAAACATGTTCCAACTGGTAAAGTTATACCATTCTTCGGAGACAACTACGAAATGTGCATGGGTCGAGCTTCATTTGGGGATATGCTCCTGAGCACGTACAATAAAGTACCATCAGAGCACAGGTAACAAATGCTGCAAATCCTCTAATCGTCAAAATGTATACTTCATTCAATTTTATTGGGAACTTCTGCGAAAATGCAAGCGCCCTGACGGTTAAATTTGGAACCTGTCCAAGCTAGTAGTTTTAACAACAATTAAATACAGATTTTTCTGTATAACCTTTACATAATATCTTTCGATATCGATTTGATATCTTACGATATACTTTTATGTCTTCGACGTACTACGTCTTCAATGACAAAATTATTATATCAACTGGCATATAATGATCAAAGTAAAAAACTTGAGAAAAGTGTGAAAAAATGAAATACAACCTAAAAACAATACTAGACACAGTGTTTCATCTTCTATCTTTCGATTTAGAATCATCAGTAGCATTTATAATATAGAATAAATGCTAATGATATCTCTGAGAGATTCCTTTTCTAAACTTTCTTGTTATGAAGCATAGCAAGTACTATTTTGAGGTTGCTAAGATAGCAATGTTGATAGCAAGATTCTTGTTAAAGTGACAGACCATATTGCTCAAAATCGTTGATCGGAATACCAATAATTCCAATCTTGTTATGATAGCCATATCTTTTTCATAGCAATATTGCTATTTGCAAACACAATCGACCTGATTATTTTGGAGAAAATATTCCAATTCACTTGATCATTGAAACGCTAATCTTCGATTTGATACTCGTGCTATATCCAGTTGTTTTCACCGTGAGATTTTGCACTATTTCATTCTTGCACAAACTATTATTGTAAATCCCATAATTATCCTAATTCTGATCAAATTAATCAATTTATTATATGAGATAACTCAACTAACCTAAACACATCAATTGAACTCTAGTATTCTATGGAAAGTCTGGTGCATAGACGTGCATACTTAGCCTCTATGTCTGTGATCTGGTCACGAGGTTTGACATATTTTTTCACAATATCTCCAAAGTTATAATCGTATCAAACCGAAATATGTTACATTGCTGCGAAGTATGAATCTCGAAGTTTGACCGAAATTTTTTCCGCATGTAGTTAATAGTTTCTTAAAAAATAATTTTTTCGAAAAAATTTCGAATTTTTTTTTTTTTTAATTTACTGCCAGCACGATCTCAACAAGATTCTGCAAGAAATTGCAAGCTATTTTGCTCCAATTTGTAAGTTTCAATTCAATCGCTTCAGTAGTTCTCAAAATTTCAGGGAAATAACCTAAAAATTTCAAAAGGCTATAACTCTGAAATCATTCGACCGATTTCACCCATTAAAGAACTCAACCTTTGCATCTTGAAATGCAACTAACCCTTCAATTTTCAAGTCAAAAGAATTCTTCCTACACCCGTAATCGTGCATACGAATAGATTTTGACACAGGATTCGTCATCAGTGAGTCCAACCTAGTCGTTTGAGACCATTTTCGTCTCAAAAAAATTACAAAATTACAGACATTTGGACGAAACGATAGCACGCTGTTTCCCTAGAAAATGAGCGCAAAATGGGGCGTCGATTTGCAGACTGCAGTGATTATTTTTTGAAAATTTTTTTGGGAGGTACTCCATGCTTTTGAGAACATAAATTCGACTGGGGAATAGCCATTCATTCATCTTATCTTCTTTTATAATATATCTTCAATCCATTTTTTTCTTTATTTTCCGTTTTTTCTTCAATTTCTTTTTTTTCTTTTTAATTGCAGATATGTAGGTGCTTATCTATTTCATGTTCCCGTTCTTCTCTTGAGGACGTCAGAAATGATCAAGCAAATTTGTGTTAAGGACTTCGAACACTTTGTCGACCATGGAAACATAACTATCAATAGTGCTGACGACCTGTGGCAGAAGGCTCTGTTTCCTCTGAAAGGTAAAGCTGGGTCCAGATGAGTGTAATCCGTTCAAGTCGAAAACCGAGTCCTGACGGAGCAGAAAGAGCGCTGCCTCGAACCATAAGAACTCCCTTTTTCGAAATGTTGCTGTTTACAATCATTATTCAGCGTTAGACATTCTCCGATGTTCACTTCACTTTTGCATAATTTCAGGCCAAGAATGGAAAGAAGTAAGACAGATCATCTCCCCAATTCTCAACGGTAACAAAGTGAAAATGCTGTTTCCCCTGGTAGGACGTCACGTGGAGAAGTTCGTGGGATTCATCAAAGAAAAGAACCAAGACCTGGTCGAGGTGGATGCAAAGGATATCATGCTCAGAATGCTCAACGACATTTCATCGGATGCCGCCTTAGGCTTGGAGGTGGACTCTTTCAGGGACCCCAACAACCTTGTTTTCGACGTGGGTGTCAGTACTTGCGATCTTAGCATACCCTACAAGAAGATAGTGTTGCTGCTGTATACGTTATGCGCAACAATACCTAAGGTAATTCGAAATTTATATCTGCATTATTCGACGTTACAACTATTGTTATTATTATTATAAGTTCAATAAGAGAAGAGGTATGAAACCTACAAACTCTAACTAAAATTGCATAAAATATATGCTGTAGCTGAGTGAAAGATTATGGAAGACGAAATGAAATAAGAAACGGCTTCAATCAGCGTTGAGCCAGCCAGGTGTCCTAACTTTTCTTGAATGCGTTGGCCAAAGAAACATTGACCAGGTCCCCAGTCCTATTTCAACGACAAAGAACTCTATTTGCGACGAATTGCTGCCTGTGGGCTGTCCACAAAACCTCATTTCGGAGTTTCAGTGCAGGACCTCTGAAATAATTTGCATTCAAGGAGAAGAGGCGCTGTATATCTTCGCCAAAATAGCTATGAAGACAATGGAAGGTATATGTCATGTCCTCTCTAGTTCTGATGTCCTTAAAGGAAGGTGAATTAAAAATTTGAAATCTTTCCTCGTAAGAAACGTATGAAACCGTACGGAGGGGCAACCATTGCACCGAATTCAGGAGAACCTCATCAGCTGAAGATGAGGGCCACAAAATAGGTCATGTATACTCCAAGTGTTCTCGTGTCGACGTCTTGGAAAGATTTATATGAACAGAAAGCCATTTGCTTTGCTCTGTTGGTAATACATGATTTATGTTTAGACCAAGATAGATCCCTGTAACATTTATACCAATATGAAAATGATGGCAAACTGATGACAGAGCTATTCCATTTATTGTGTTATCTAGGGAAGAAATACACGTTCTAATATGTATCACAGAGCATTTAGCGATGTTTAAGGGCAGCAACCAAATAGAACATTACTGACTCAAGGCATTCAAATCTTCCTGTAGGGTGATATAGTTGGGAAGAAGATTATAACATAGCTTGGTGTCATCTGCAGGAAGCAGGGAAGTTGATTTCGAAATACGTGTCATGTCTGAAGTGTAGAACAAAAAAGTATAGGGCACAAGACCGATCCTTGAGGCACGCCTGACTTAACTGATATATCCTTAGGAAAGAACGCGTCACTCACTCTGTCGCGAGAATTTTTATCAGACAGACAAGCTGAAGTCCGTTACAAAAGCTTTTGTCATATCTTTAGAATCTGCAGAGAGAAGGAAAACATTCAGGAGTAATCATTGCCTTAGAGACACATGTTTGGCGACAGTCTAGCAAAGTTATTAACGAGCGCGTGGATGATTTTTGCAAGCTCCATCTCTCTATCGTAGAGAATCTTTGAGCTTTGCCCAACTTCTTATTTACATCGTCGATGTTTTCAATCCCCACCGTTATGCATTCTGCAAGGTTCTAACCTTGTGACCTGAAAATTTTCAAAGTATCATGACAAGCGATCATGCATGCAATCAATTTCGAAATAAATCTTTTTGATTCTGAAAGCAATTTTGATTCTACAGATGTTGGGAATGTCGCTTTTCGGAGAAGGAGGTAAGTTTTTCCTGAACACGGTCAAGGATACCATCAAGATGCGCAAGGAGAAAGGAATCAAGAGAGCCGATATGATAGGAATTCTCATGGACGCCAGAGAGGAACATCTAAAGGCACACGCAGAAGAGGCAGAGGACTCCAAGAATATAAGGCATTTATCAGACGGAGAGGCGGCTTCGTACGTGTTCATCATGTATTTTGGCGTAATAGATTCCATGACCACTCTTGTTGCCTTCCTAGCCTGGGAATTAGCTGTAGCTCCCGAAATCCAGGAGAGGCTGAGGAAGGAATGTGATAGCATAACCAAAGGAGATCGTGAAATCACCTATGAGGACCTCCCTGAAATGAAATACATGGACATGGTTATAAGTGGTGAGTTGAAGTTTTGTCTCTTCATAATTATGTTCGAGAAAACCTAAATGCGCTAAGAGCCCAACACAAAACAGAACCACATTTATCATGTTAAGAGACAACAACAATTTTAAAGAAAACGTAAATTCGCAACTACTGCCAAGCGATACGCCCTCTGGCGATAGAAATTCGAACACTTCCAAGCTAGTAGTTTTTCGACGTGCCTGTTATTCTAACGTATTTTGATCACTTTTCGAGTAGATTTTCGAGCTTTTGTGTTGTTCTTCGAGTTGAAATTTTGGTATACAGAACTGTTTGTAACATTCATCAATAGATTCCTTTCTTTCCGATTAAAATTTTCGATTGTATTAATTCGAAATGGCATCCTTCTCGAAATGACTATTGTTGTGTGCCTTAACTCAATGCTATTCATGATCAAAGAAGAAAGGACCATCTACTGCCTCAAGTTTTCATTTTTTCTAAAGCCAAATGAAAGTAAAGTTAATTTGGAAACAGTATTTGGCAGGGAACTCAATGATAGAAGAAAGGCCTGGATTTTGAAATTGAAGATTGGAAAACAGTTCACGAATACATGAAAGTATGTTCACTGCATTTCTCTGAAGATGTTTATTTTCGTAAAGGTAAATTACAATGTATTCATTTCGAAACAACTTCATGTCCAGATATTTTAGGTGTGAATAAAAATAAAGGAATTAAAAAAAATGCTGATCCTGCAGACAAACTACCGAGCACTTCTGCAGCTATCTACTTCACACGCTACACAAAATCATATCCAAAGAGAGTGATCTGGTTGAAAACCTGACAAAAACTAAATATACTGTTATAGTTGATAATAGCTGAAGTCATTTATATAAATACATCGAAATTTTCCATTTCTATATAGGTAGGTTGAACCAGCTGTGACATTTTTCATTCTGTATGTGTATCTAGAGCTGCTGTGATATGAAAATAAATTCAATTAAATGTCTATCTATTTCCTCCCTTTTCTGTCCGAATACGATGCAAAAGAACTCAAGCAGAAAAGTTGTCTTTTCATTTTATTGATTCACTCGTTTGTAAACAAAGAGAACGAGTCATATCATTCAGACTGATTCTAGATTTACCACATAAAATTGCTTGCATTCAGCACTTCTTCACATTAATAAGAGTCTTTGAATAACGTATTGAGGTGCCTATCTTTCCAGAAATTAAAGTAAACTTAAATATTGGTTCATTTTGATCCACCAAAATAACATCGAAATTATCCTCCAGGAACGATTTGAAGCACGATTTTATAACGTCATCCAAAAGAAAAGTCTCTTCTCAAAAAATCTTACACAAAATTATAATAACTTCTTCAAATATTCTAGTTCTGCTTAATAAATATTCGCTCTTCGCCACATTTCTACGATTTGTTTACATAAAACTACTAGCTCGGACAGCTTCTAATTTTATCCGTTAGGGCGCTGGCGTCTTCGCAGAAGTTCTCAATAGTTGGTCCATAAATCCTTCGGGTGTATGAAATAGGCTGAGCAGATCGAAAAAGGAATGTCTTCCGAAAGAAACGATTTAGAGGCGCGATATATACTCGCGTTTCATTCAGAAGACTGTTTTTGTAAACAGAATGACTACATTCAAAGCATGCTATGGAAAAAAAAATTAACGACTTAGTTTGCGTAAACATGTTTTTTTGTCATTTTGTTTGTGGACAAAGCTTTTCGAATTTTTTACCAAGCATCTTCTACAATACTCCTACATGCCTTAAACATACTTTTTTTCTGTAGAGGTGCTCAGAAAATGGCCAGGCGTCATAGCATCAGATAGAATAGTCACCAAACCTTACACGATCCAACCAGAGCTACCACACGAGAAACCAGTCCATCTAGAAGTAGGCGACAACATTCTACTGCCAATCTACGCCATCCATCGTAACCCCAAGTACTACGAGAATCCAGACAAGTTTGACCCTGAAAGGTTTTCGCCAGAGAACAAGCATAAGATAGACCCCAACGCGTTTTTACCATTTGGTGCAGGTCCCAGATATTGCGTTGCTGTCAAATTCAGCATACTTCTGATGAAGATGATCTTCTACCACCTAGTGCGAAACTTCGAGATTGTACCGGTGGAGAAAACCACTAATCCTCTGGTGATGGATAAGGAAGCTCTGAGTTTGTATCCCGTTGGCGGCTTTCCTCTTGGTCTCAAGGCAAGAAAATGAGGATCTCCTACGATATCATAGGAATAATGAATTAAAGAAATAATTTTTAAGAAGGCCATCGAATTACCTTCGAAATAAGGTGTCATTCAAACCAAGTTCCCATTAATTTATAATGAATTCAAAGAAATAATATTTTCCCATCAATATTTATCACACATTAAGTATATACACATTCAAATACACAAACCTAATATTTTCCAACATTTCAATCAGGTTAACAGAAATAAATGATCAAAACTGCGCAAAATAAAATCAATTGTATTATAAAAATACTTTTTTACTCATTAAAATTAAAAAAAAACTCATTGGACAACATTGTGCAGAATTTCGTGAAAATCGTGTCATAATAATTTGAAAAAAAAATAAAAATTTTTTTTTTCAAATTTCTGTGATCATCTCATCATATTATCCTGTTTGAATTCTGTATGGATTTTCGAACTGTTATTTTTCGATAAAGTACTGGATTTAAATTCGATTTAATCTGTATTTTTGGAAATATTGCGAAAATAAAATTTTGAATGGGTATATCTGCGGAATCATTGGGTGGATTTTACCCATTCACGAATTCGGAATTCGTAAACACAATAACTTCCGGAAGAAACGACTTAGAAACTCGATATTTGTAGAGTAGGTTTGGGGCCTAATTACGAAGGTCGAATTCGTGAATGGGTAAACTCCGCCCAATGATTCCGTAGATATACCCATTCAAAATCTTATTTATTCAATATTTTCAAAAATACAGATTAGATCGAATTTAAATCCAGTAATTTATCGAAAAAAAACTAGAGAAGATCTGCCGTGAAGGAATACGCGCATGTTCAGATTCGTTGTCGGAGCGGTCATCTACATTGCAAATGCGCGCAAAAGCTGCTGCCTTCACGGCAGTGCTTTTCTTGATTTTCAGTTGAATGATTTGAAGTCGCTTTATTTTTAAAAAATTTCACAAGGAACCGTTACAAGAGTTAGTGCAGAATTTATATCAGATAATTGAGGGTACAATTTCAACACTAATTCATTGATTATTATGTATATAATAGAGTATCATGATACATCAGATTTTTATAACGACATGTTATAGCAATAAATAGTGTTTATCCATTTTTCTTCGATTATATTTTGACTTCACTCGAATTGTGAATTTCCTATTTTTCTAACGATGACGCTATGGTTCCCATAGCAAATTTCATTAGTTTCTTCCAAGCTTCAAGCGGTTTTGTATCCATGTGTGGCATGAGATATTCTATACAAGTATCTCCGAAATCCTGGAAAATACGATATCAATAGGTATCTTGCATGTAACACGAATTATCATATTTTTATGTTTTCTTCATTCTACAGTGTGTCCACGGATTGGTCTCAAAATAAGATGTTGAGAGAATGAGCCAAATCAATTAATATACAGGGTGGTTTAGACCTGATTTAATGAAAATTGTTAAGAATAAAGTGCCTTTGTTTTAAAAGATATCAAGAAAGTTTATTGAGAAAAGTTGTTTAGAATCAAAAGACACGGCTAAATCTCGATTCTCAGATAAATCGATCACCTTTGATTTTGTGAATAGGTTATGAAAATATTTGATAATATCCATGGTTACAAATGCCAGACGTGACTTGAAACGTAAATTTCATTCGTCATAAACGAAAATTTTCCAGTTAAAAATATGTTGAGCATAGAACAAAGAGTGCTTATTGTGGAGTGCTACAGTTTAGGTGCAGACATTTCGTATCAGGGAGTAATAGGACAATTCCATGAACGCTGGCCAAATATTACGGTACCACGTAACCCTGTTGAAAAAATAGTGTCAAAATTTAAATTTTTGATCATGACAAAATATCTCACGTATCGGATTGACAAAATATTCATGAACTTATAAGTCAAGGTAGGCTGATTTATCTGAAAATTGAGTTCCTATTTACAAAAGCAAAGTTGATCGATTTATCTGAGAATCGATATTTAGCCGTGTCTTTTGATTCTAAACAACTTTTCTCAATAAAATTTCTCGATATCTTTTAAATCAAAGACACTTTATTCTTAACAATTTTCATTAAATCAGTTCTAAACCACCCTGTATATTAATTGATTTGGCTCATTCTCTCAACATCTTAGTTTGAGACCAAGCAGGAGCGATTTACAGAATATCAGAGTCTAACTCGAAAATTTTTCATCATTTACACCTTACCGGCACCCAATCCGTGGACACACTGTATATCGATACAAAATCATAATGTATGTTATCCCACACTTCAAAAATTCGCGAACTTTGAATAATTCGGTATTGAAAATGGCCAAATCGGGACTCAAGATCGAAGCGGGAGAAACGCGTCATATCGCCTTCAAGTCACTCGTTATTGTACGATTCACCGATCGATACAGCCCGACGCTTTCTATCTTGCTAGAGAGAAAAATACACGAGAAGAGGGAGAGAGTGGATATATCGCGCGGTACGTCACGGAAGCCGCGAAGATTCGTCTGTTTAAACAGCCGACATGCGGAGCCAAATTTAAATGATTATTTTTGCGCGCATGTTCTAGGGGAACAGCGTGCTATCGTTTTGTCCAAATGTCTGTAATTTTGGACGATTGAGCCGAAAATGGTCTCAATCGACTAGGTTGGAATCACTGATGACGAATCCGGGGTCAAAATCGATTCTGTCCGGCCGGCCGGCCGTAGACACAATAACTGTCGACAGAAGCAAGCTAGCAACTTGAAACTTTCAGGATAGGTTGCGCATCAGAATGCTGCGGTTAAGTTCGTTAATGGGCCAAATCGGTCGAATAGTTTCGGAGTTATAGGCACTTGAAATTTTGAAGTTATTTATTTTTTATTTCATAAACTACCTGAGCGATTGGATTCACATTTGGCAGTTAGGTGGAGTATGACCACGCGCAACTTTGAGCCAAATTTCGTCAGGATTATATTGTCAGTAAATTTTAAAAAAATATTTTTCGAAATTTTTTTTCCAAAAAAATTTTTTTTCTGGAAACCATTCATCACATCCAAAAAAAATTCCACTTAATCTTTGGCCTTCTAATTTCACAGCAGTGTACTAAATTTCAGTTCGATACGATCATAAGTTTTGGAGATATCGGGAAAAAATATGTCAAATTTCGAGGTTTTCTTGTCGATATCGTTGTTTATTTCGGTATAACTCGAGAAATACTGATTCAGTCCAGATAAAACTTCACAGCTAGTTTTGAGATGCTGTAAGACAACCTAATGCGAAATTTCGTGATAATCGTGTCATTAGAACAATTTGAAAAAAAAAATTCTATGATTTTCTTATCATATCATCCTCATAAAATTCTGTATGAAACTTCGAACTCTTATTTTTCGATGAAGTACTGGATTTCAATTCGATCTGATCTGTATTTTTGGAAATATTGGAAAAATAAAATTTTGATTGGGTATATCTACGGAATCATTGGGTGGATTTTACCCATTCACGAATTCGGCCTTCGTAATTAAGGTCCAAACCTTCTCTACAAATATCGAGTTTCTAAGTTGTTTCTTTCGGAAGTTATTGTGTTTACGCAGTCGGCCGTTAGGCTTCACTGCCGTGAAGGCAGCTGCTTTTGCGTGCATGTTCAAATTCGTTGCCGAAGCGGTCATCTACATTGAACATGAGCGCAAAAGTTGCTGCCTTCACGGCAGTGCTTTTTGAAATTTTTTCTCGTTGAAAATTGAAATTTTTGGACGGCGGTTGAAGTAGTCTCACGGGTAGAATATTTGAGTCCAATGATTCATCATATTCATGCAAGAGACCTATTGGAAGTTAATCTTAGCTTACATCGAAATCTTACCAAAAAGTATTGTTTTGGAAAAGCGCCGTCGATATACACTTTTCCAGTTTCCACCAAGCTATCTCTCAGTTCTTCAGGTTTGTCCAGTGTTTTTGTCCATAAGTCGACGGAATCTGTAAATCTTTTGCATTCTTTTAAGAACGCTTCATTATTTTTCAGTTCGTTGTAAGGTATATCCTTGAATAATGGGTAGAATTTGAGGTAGTGGTGATGGTCTTTGAAGAATCTGTAAAAAATTGAAAATTCCAATATTAGGTATTGGTCGCTGAACTAAAAAAAATTTTTCATTTCGGATAAATTTATAACAAAGTTGATTAAGACTGAAATATAATTCACTTGTTGGTGATTCGATCACTACTGATGGTTGACATATTTAAGAAGAATTTTATCTTATTTTTTCCCTTCAAACAAAACACTTTTTTCATTGGCCATTTTTCCAGGTTCAGCTCTGGCAAAGAAAATATTTTACTACTTGATGGGGATTTGCATTTAAAGAGATTAGTCTTGATTGCACGATATGGCAATGTCGAATTCAGCTTTCTCGGTAAGAAAAGGACGTTAAATGTGTTTCTTTGCTTAGGAAAACAGAGATAGCTATACTTCGATCTGGTTAGAGTAGAAGACAACGACCAAGGAATAGAAAAAGAAGAGCACAGACCTTCTTACTGTCATATTACTGACAAATCGCAAACGGAAATTGTTTGGTTATATTGACAAAGAATACGTGTGTACCATAGAATATGAATAAATATTTCATTATTCTAAAGCAGAAAAAGCTATTCTACTAAGCACCGTTGTCACTTCGTGCATGCCTGGCAAATCCCAAACCCCAATTTTGAAATTTGATTTTGAATACTTTCTGAAGGTAATTTGGGAAAATGATGAATCAAACCCATAATTATTCTGTTCAAATTTGAATTTGCAGTAATAACCCAAATTCAGGAAAACCCCCTATTGTGATGGTTGATGTCTGCTTGTAGTAACTCAGTGAATTAACTCTACAAGAGTCTGTGGAGGTTGGTGCATCATATCCCACACATATGTTCAATAGAATCGCAAATGGAAATTGTTTGGTTATATTGACAAAGAACACGTGTGTACCACTGAAAAGGAATAAATATTTCATTATTCCATAGCAGAAAAAGCTATTCTACTAAAAACCGTTGTCACTTCGTGCATGCCTGGCAAATCCCAAACCGCAATTTTGAAATCTGATTTTGAATACTTTCTGGAGGTAATTTGGGAAAATGATGAATCAAACCAATAATAATTATGTTCAGATTTGCATTTGCACAAATAACCCAAATTCAGGAAAAACCCCCATTGATTATTGAAACACTGATTCTTGAATCTCGATCAAGATTTGAAAAGTATGACAATTGCTATATGTCCGCGTCGATTTTCTAAGTTAAATAATATAAACAACAAGTAGACATGACCTGCGCATGGAACCGAATGTCACTCGACAATCGAATGTTTTATCTCCTATACTCCGTACCACTCGTTGATAAGTCGAAGGAAACGGTGATAAGGTTATGTTTATATTCCGATTTGAAATTTCTCGATATCTTGCATTCAGTTCGTTTCTTGAATATTCGCTTGAAAACATAGTCGAAATGGCTAATAGAGCTCTCACAGATTTTGCAGATGCTCGAGAAAACTTAGAAAATCGACATCAACATAAGACAATTGTCATACTCTTCAATTCTTGATCGAGATTCAAGAATCAGCCCCTGATCTTCCACTTGATATTCATGCAATATCCAATTGTTTCCACCATAAATTCATACACAATTCTATCGTTGTCCATTCTCAAATTGGAAATTTCTATAATTATCCCTATTTTCACCAAATCATTCAGCTAACCAATAAACACAATGCGTGAACTCCAGGATTCATAGATCAGTCTATAAACCCTGGTGAACTCAATGCATTCTATGGAAAGTCTGGTCCATAGACATGGAGACCATTTCTAAGCTCTAGTCACAAAATAGATAAATAACTGAGTATTCGGTGGTCTGGACGAACATAAGCGGAGCTCAATTTAAGGCAATTACTTGAACAGGGACAGGTCTTCAAAAAAAAAAGAAATTTTAACGTCGAGTATCTACAGTGCGAGTCAAAATTATGGAACAAATTCATTTTCTCAGAAGAAAAATATTTGAGAACAAAATCCTGGAACAGGTCAATTTTGTTTCACTATTATCAAATTTTTATGTAGTTTCGAAGGATTTTTGTTGCACCCTGTGCCATCCTCATCAACCCTGTAAATTTTTTGAATAGGGAAAGTGGGTCATATGGTACTTTTTTGGCAATGTCTTTGTATCTTTTTTACAGGCGTGCAGAAATTTTCAAGAAAAAAATTTTTATCTGAAAAATTAGTTACTTCAAAGAGGCTTTCCGTATTTGCACTTTGCCATGGCTCATTTACTTTGAGACGATGGTACCTGATGAAATTTCTCACCGCATGAAAGTCAACCATTACAGTTTTGTTCAGAAAAAATGGAAGGGGTTGAAAGTTGTGCATGAACAAAACTGTAATGGTCGACTTTCATTCGGTGGCAAATTTCATCAGGTACCATCGTCTCAAAGTAAATGAGCCATGACAAAGTGTACATACTGAAAACCTCTTTGAACTAACCAATTTAAAAAAAAAAAATTCTTGAAAATTTCTGCACGCCTGTAAAGAAGATACGAAGACCTTGTCAAAAAGGTACCACATGACCCACTTCAGAGGGTTGATGGGGATTGCACAGAGTGCAACAAAAATTCCTTCAAAAATGCATAAAAATTTAGTAAAAGTGAAACAAAAATTGACATGTTTCAGAACTTTGTTCAATATTTGCCAAATATTTATCTTCTGAGAAAATGAATTTGTTCCATAATTTTGACTCGCATTGTATAATGATTGAAGTGACAAACTTGAAAAAAAACGGTAGGTAACATAATAAAATACACTCCAAAAATAATTATAAAAGTGCTGCATCATCTTCTATCTTTCTATCTAGAATGATGGTTCTATATCGAAAGATATCTTCACAAAAATAAATTCTTAAATTACTTAAATTATTTCTCTATCAAATTACTGCATGATTGAAGGGTACCTATGTGTGCAAAATTACATAATTTCGTAGAAACCCATGTTCAAATTTTAACACAGAAAAGCAACAACAGTCTTGAAATCTCAAATTCATTGGAACCTTCGAGTAATTATCTGGGTGACATGTTTCGGTAGTTTGGTTATACTACCATTTTCAAACCAACAATCTGAAAAATCATTCTTTTGAAACATTGATGGAAGAATCAATAAGTTCAATCAAACACTTAAAATTTGATTTAAACATGTTTGTTCGTTGTTTACTCTTACGTTATTTTCGCATAACCTCAAAATTCCTTAGAGTGGTTTGGTCGTTTTTCCTTTTTCCACTTTTTTAAGATTTTTTAAGTATTTGATTGAACTTAATTAATTATTCCATCAATGTTTCAAAATTACATAGCCTAGACGCAGTGTTATGAAGACCAGAAGGCTCCCCCCCTCTGAAGAGACTCAAACAAATTTGTTTGAGTCTCTTGCCTGATTCCTGTGACACCCGGTATAACATCTACCTCCAATGAATTAAAACAAAAACAACTCACTTGAGCGGTATTTTGATTCCCGTTCCCGAAGCTTTCGCCAAAATTACTCCTTTCGATTCCTGTATCAATTTTTTCTCTACGTCGGATAGTCCGGTAATGGAATCAATACAGAACCCCCTGCTATGCCTTAAGTCAATCCTTAATCTGCCGAAAGCCTGAAAAACTTTATTCATTGTAGCGAAATAGCAAAATATATTTTAAAACTTGAACACTATTTCCACGAATAATTGTTTAACTATTAAAATTTCCGTATTGAATATAATAAACTTTTCCTCGGTTTCCTGGATTTCATTGAATGGGGATATTTATTTAGACATGTGGTCGGTCTGTGAGATAAGATTTGATTGATTTTGAAGATAGAAGTAAGGGAGCTTCCAACGTTTTCTACAGGTGCTTAGGTACTTGTAATTTCAGGTTATCTGGCTTTCAATCTGACTGTCTGAAGAAGTGTTATGGTTTTCGACAGTGAGTATGAATGTTCACTTTTTTGGCACTCAGTGTAGTCTGTAAATATCGAAAATAATAGTCTGAGATCCGGCTGCTGACTCAGTGCGCTATCGAGTATGCAGTGCCAGTCAAAATTATGGAACAAATCAATTTTCTCTGAAGAAAAATATTTGGCAACAAAATCCTGAAACAGGTCAATTTTTGTTTCACTTTTACCAAATTTATATGCATTTTTGAAGGATTTTTGTTGCACCTTGTGCCATCCCCATCAATCCTCTAAATTTTTGAATAGGGATACTGGGTCATGTGGTACTTCTTTGGCAAGATCTTTGTATCTTCTTTACAGGCGTGCAGAAATTTTCAAGAAAAATTTTTTTTTCTGAAAAATTAGTTCAAAGAGGTTTTCATTATGTGCACTTTGACATGGCTCATTTACTTTTAGACGATGGTACCTGATGAAATTTGTCACCGAATGGAAGTCGACCATTACAGTTTTGTTCATGCACAACTTTCAACCCCCTCACGTGAAAAAAATTTTTCGTAGGGGTTGAAAGTTGTGCATGAACAAAACTGTAATGGTCGACTTTCATTCGGTGACAAATTTCATCAGGTACTATCATCTGAAAGTAAATGAGCTATGACAAAGTGCACATAGAAAAAACCTCTTTGAACTAACTAATTTTTCAAAAAAAATTTTTTCTTTCAAATCTTGCAAGCCTGTAAAGAAGATACAAAGACCTTGCCAAAAAACTACCACACGACCCACTTTCCCTATTCAAAAAATTTAGAGGGTTGATGTGGATGGCACAGGGTGCAGCAAAATCCTTCAAAAATGCATCTAAATTTGGTAAAAGTGGAAACAATAATTCACCTGTTTCAGGATACTGTTGCCAAATATTTTTCTTCTGAGAAAATGAGTTTGTTCCATAATTTTGACGCGCACATATTTGCTCGAAGCCACTTTCCAAAGAACATTTGTTAATAGAAAAATATATAGTTTTTTCATTTGCCATTTTTTCAGATTCGAAACTAGTTGAAATTTATAAGTATTCAAATATTTCTCAATGTGTAAACACTCCTGCATTTTGTTTGCAAATTCACAACAGATGTCTCTTATGGGGATCAATCAATCAATTGCTCGAAATTCAAATTAACATGATTGAGAAAACTCATTTACTCACTTGATTTTTATGATTTGGTTCTTTTGCGATATTATTGTGACGAAAACATGAATGCAATTTCTTCCGAAAAATCACTTAATAATTATTCATTCAATAACACTTGTGGCCTAATTTTGATGGGCAGTCCCGTAGATAAATATTCTCTCATTAACGAATGTATGTAAAAATTTGTTTCAAGCAAATACTCGATGAGTGCAGCCGATCTCGTACTTTTAGGATATGGGATTGACCTGAAATATTCAAACATACGTTGCAAACTGACAAAACAGTGTTTTATTTAATTTAATTTTGTAAGATTTCACTCCAAATATTAAAATTCAAATAAAATTATCAAAACCTAATCACCATAAAATAGTTAGGTTGTAATATTACATTCAAAACAATTATTCTATATATTATATTATTATATAATATAATAATTTCTAACAAAAGGTAATTGTTCAAATTATATTTGGTCTATTTCGTTTCCGTGCACAAACTTGGTCCATTCTCTCTTATTGTTCACAGTCAAAGCTCTTGGTCCATTCAATATTTGTCCTTTCTCATTAATTATTTCGGTCGGGGTTTTATTCCACACTTGTCCTGGTCTTTCTTTTATCTTCTTCTTTTGAATTTTCGCCTTCCATACTCGTTTCACAGGCCTTTCCTTGTTCATTCTATTCAAATGTCCCCACCTGCTGAGTTGTCTTGTTTCTAGGAAATCCTATAAGGACTCTATCTCTAGATCTCGACAGACTTTTACCTCTTCTGAGGTATTTCATTTCTACAGTTTTGATTTATGTTTCTCATTCAAGGCTCATGATTTGCATGAAAAGTTCAGTGTCGGTGTATAAACTGCTTCATAAACTTTTATCTCCTTTGTACTGATGAAATTTTATTCATCATATGGTATAATTTAATTGTACTTTCTTTCCTTCGATTAGTGTCTTTTTTTCCTTCCTCACTCTCAAGTATTTATCTGTTCCATATATTTGTTCTATCCAAACTAATTTTTTCCATCTTGATCAGTGCTAATCAACCAATCAACCAAAACATCCAAGACGTCCAAGGAAAGCGGAAACAGCTGTTCCACAGTTCTTACTGATCTTCAGACCAACTTACCTTGGATGCTTGGATAAACCGCAGAATAGGAATCTAGATACTTATCACCTGTCAGATGGAAAACTGCGGTATAACTACGTACAGGGCGCCATCTTGCGAATGTTTGTTCGTCCTTTAGTCGTATGTGTTAGTTTATCACTACTGGAGCTCTATTTTTCCCCAAGAACCAATTCCTATGATCCTAAATTACATGTGGGCAAAATAAGATCGCTTCTATTTCCTGTGGTCTTTACAAGCATGATGCAAGAATCTGAGAAATTTGCATCATGACAAACGGCACTTGTAGGTTTGCATCTCAACCAAATAACAGTAGGCACTTCGCGAGAGTAAGTAACGCAACGTTAGGGATTTTTTTTCAAATTTTCACCAACATTTCGCATAGGTATTCAAGAGTGAGCCAAAAACTCGAAATAAGAATTTTCCAAAAAAAATTTGTAAAATGTTTGGTATTCAAGTGTTCTCAAATTTATAAGGTTCGTATATTGAAGTGCAAATACAGGGTGTTCCTAAACTAGAGCTACAAATGAAGAGAGGAGATTCCTTGCATAATTTAAACAAAAACACTCCCACAAACAGAAGACCGCAAACATTTCGTTTCCGGGATACAAGGTGATAAAGTTTGTTTTTGAACCTTTTTGTTCCTAAAAATATGGAAGGAATCTCCCCTCTCCGTTTGTACCTGTAATTTAGGAACACCCTGTAGATGTTTTGCAGATCGATCCCCATGGATTTTCAATGTGAAATTAATATGCTTGGTGTATTATTATTTTATTTCAAAATGGAATTTTTGCATACTATTATTGGACACTGACGTGACCTTTAGGTTGGAATTTTGATTGGAGTAGACGGATAAGGCGTTGGAGAGTTCCATATATTTTTTAAACAATTTTAATTAGTTTATTAGTGATAATAATTTGTCTTTATCGAGAGTTTGCAAAGTCGTTTTTTCGCCTAACAACCACGGTGTATGCAGGCAAAGTGTAAAAAAGATTGCCCTGAAAAATTTCACAGGAATAGCTAATAGCTAATAGTTAAACATAATGAATACACAGAGTGTCACATTGACAGGGTTTTTCTTTTGATCTTGTAGAGAAATCAAGGTTTTGGAAGAAGCTCTCAGACCCATGAACTTTGTTCTTGAGGGGGATATTCTCGGACATTTTGGATTTTTCTGGGGAATTTGAGAAAATTGTCCAAAAACTTTCTTCTCGAAATCGGAAGCAAACACGATAAAACTACAGGAGACCATAAAGTTTTATTATAACAACATAGGCATCTCGAAAACGAAACATTTGCAGTCTTATGCAATTTTTCCTGAATTTGGGTTATTACTGCAAATGCAAATTTGAACATAATTATTATGGGTTTGATTCATCATTTTCCCAAATTACCTTCAGAAAGTATTCAAAATTGGGGTTTGGGATTTGTCATGCATGCACGAACTGACAACGTTGTTTAGTAGAATTGCTTTTTCTGCTATTGGCGTCTGAATTTAAGATAGCAGCACCACGGCAGTCAGTTTTGGAACCTTAGGTACAGACAGATTTTGTTTTGATAGTCGATTTTGTGTTTGTGTTTGGTTTGATAATTTTTGATTTCACGATTTATTCAAAGACTTTTTAGACTTTTATAGTTGACGAGAGTATTACTGGAAGTACATATTTCATTCTTATAAAGTGGGTATGTATCATTCTTCAATCTTATTGAGTGCAGCAACTCTAAAATTACGGGGATATCTCCAAGGTTAGACAGTATTTTAATATTATTTATTTTCAGATCCGAATGGCAAGATTGACTTTGGAGGATTTCTTAGGCTGTCTTGAAAGTTGAAAAACAGTATTGTAAAACATACTTTTTGAAATAATAGACAAATACTCATAACTTTACTATTTTTATAGCGAAGGGCTGAATATATTGTGAATAAAATGAATACATTCACATAAAACTAATGCTACTTGTATCGTAAGTCTTATTCATTATATGGATTGACAATTAAATTTTTCAACACTCATATGATTGGTCTTGAAAGAGCTGTAATAAATAAGCCTTGTACAACTTTGCTTTCATCGACAGAATCACTTTGAGCGAACAGTATTCATCACCAGATATTTCCTTGTTGAGACTCTCTTTTTTCAATAGCCAGTTCTATCACTTGAACATTTACGTTGTTACTTAATGATCAGTTCAACAGGCAGATTTCTGGAAGGCAGAGCATTCCTTTTGAGTAAATTTCTCTGCTTGGATTAGGGGCTTGGAAAAAAATTTTCTTCATGAATGTGATCTAATATTTCATGATTCTAATCAAGATGAATTGTTGATGACAAGTGAAGATGAAGACATAGAACTGGCATTTGAAACAGAAGATGAGGTAATTAATGAGACTGTTGACCCAGGAGCTATAAATTCCGGAGATTTCTTGCTGATTAAATTCGAGAAAAAGAAAACTGTCCTTTATTACGTTGCCAAAGTCATTTGAAAGTATACTATGACTGAATACCAAGTATCTCATCTCAGGAAAAAAACGGGGTGTTCAAAGTTTGTTGTTCCAATTGTAGAAGATCAAGCAAGTGTTGATATCACAGACGTAGTTTTGTAATTGCTGAAACCAATTTTCTTCAAAGGCACATCTCGTACATCATCTCTTTACTCGTTTTCAGTAGACCTATCTAGACATAATGTACAGTAGGTGCAAGAATGTTTCAGTTTTGGAGATGATAAGTATTTTATGATTATTTCTGTTGAATATTTAAAGGTCTATAAAACTTTGTGATACTTCTGACGATATATTCAGAGAAAACTGTCTATTATTTTAAGAGGAGGTTATATTATTGTATTCATTATCATGCTCAAGGTTCTTGTCTGATTTCTCATTACTTAGATGGTTATATCATTATGAAAAACTAAGATGAAGTCAATGAATAAGACAATATAGTTTTTTTTGCTGAATTTTTGGAAGAAACTTGTAAGACTGATTATTAGTGACGCTTTTGTATGCATATAAAAGTTGATTTTGTGATATGTTCTTGCAGTTCCCACCGATTTCAATGTTGTATCAAAATGCCCCACCCTGTGTATAAAAGTGCCCCTTAGGTAGGGCAGAATGATGCAAAACCGTTATTTGACTTAAAAGATTATATATGAATGTCTAAAAGTTTATTGCGGGTAATTCGTAACAAAAATTGAAGATGAAATATTAATCAATGCACACGTTACAATAATTATTCAAATATGATGCTTCTAGTTCATTCGAAAAGAGTTTGAATTTTTGTGCATCAATGTGCCCCCTCTCCCCTATAGAGAATTTTACACATCCAAATGTGCAAACAAACAACACCTCGAAAAATAATCAAAAAATAATCTACAATAACAGACCTCTCATTATCGGTAAAGGTCAACGATAAACACAAAATTCTCCTAACGATTCCATCCAGTGTGTTCAATATAAAAAGATGATGCACCAACGCAGAAATCAGATCAGTCTGCTCTTCAGATCGACCAAGATGAGGGTGGCTTTAGTGCTACTAGCCGTTCTGGCATGCGGTCTTGCCCTACCCAAGTACCAAGGTAACTCTTAATATCATCAATCAACTTTTTTTCATTATTAAGCTTTGAATCCATCATTCCATCTAGTTAACAATCAGCATGAAGATTTGAAACAACAACATGTCTACGAAGTTCTGAAGTACATCAACAACCCAATGTACAATAAGGAATTTCTGCAATTGGCCCAGAGCTTCAATTTGGAATCGAACGCTCAACACTACACGGTAAGATTATTAGCTGTGAAATGTTCCACAACTAACCTTATTTTTTGTAGACTGATGCTTACCAGAACTTCCTCAAATACTTCCACCAAGACCGTTATTTGAAAAAAGGAGAAATCTTCTCGATTTTCAACCATGAACACATGCTGCAAGCTAAGGCTCTTTTCAAACTATTCTATTACGCCGATAGTTACCAAATTTTCCACAACACAGCTCTATGGGCTCGACACCATCTCAACGAAGGACTCTTTCTATACTCCTACTGTGTTGCAATTGCTCATAGACCAGACACACAGAGTTTATTACTTCCTCCAGTACACGAATTATTCCCAAACTACTTCTTCAACTCTGAGGTCCTTCAAGAAGCATACAGACTGAAAATGACTCACTTCAGCCATGATAAACAGCAAGAGCACCACACAATCCTTGCTAACTATTCTGGTTTTTACTTGAACCTCGACCCTGAGCAATCCTTATCTTACTATCTTGAAGATGTTGGTCTTAACGCTTTCTATTTTTACTTCAACATCTTCAAACCCTACTGGATGAAGTCTGATGAATTCCATCTCATTCATAACCGTGGCGAAATTTTCTACTATACTCACAAGCAACTATACGCTAGATATCATTTGGAACGTCTTTCACATGGTCTTGGAGATATTGAGTACTTCAACTGGGATCTACCGTTCAAAACAGGCTACTATCCATCTTTAACTTATCCTAATGGTTTACCTTTCCCAGAAAGGCCTCACTTCGCAAAGCTTAGAGAGTACTTGCACTACTACGGTCAGAGAATTTGCGATAGAAGTGGCAACTCCTTCGATTACACATACGTCCAAACTTATGAACAAAGAATCAGGGAAGCTATCGACAGTGGTTTCGTCCACGATGTAAGTATCTACTCCTGACCTTTGAAGATGTACTTTATTCTATTCATTTCTAGCGCAATGGCAACAAACACCAGCTTTACTCTGAAGAAGGTATAAACATCCTGGGTAACATCATCGAAGGAAATGCTGATTCGCTAAACCACCAGTACTATGGAAGTTTCATCAATACTGCCCGTCATTTCCTTGGGTACTCCAAACATCCATTGAATCACCATAAGCTGGCTCCTTCAGCCCTGGAACACTACTCAACTTCGATGAGAGACCCAGCCTTTTACCACATATTCAAGAAAGTAATCGTTCTCATCGACCAATTCAAACAGAACATGCCGCACTACGAACGAAAACATCTGCTTCAACACGGTCTAGAAATCGACAACGTAGAGTTTGATAAATTGGTGACATACTTTGATCACTTCATATCAGACATCACCAACGGACTTTACGTAAGCCCTGAGGAATACGAACAAGATTCGTTCAGAGTTAAGGTTCACCAATACCGTCTGAATCACAAAAACTTCAACTACAAGGTACACGTAAAGGCTGAAAAGCCAACGAAGGCTGCAGTCAGGGTATTCATCGGACCTAAATACGACGAACATGGAAGAATTCTGAAACTGAACCAGATTCATGACAAGATATTCCAGATTGATCACTTCGTTCACGATCTCAAGGTTGGAGACAATATTATCACCAGAAACTCAGCTGATTGTTACTGGTTCGTGAAAGATTTGCCTAGTTACTTCGACAGTCATCCCATTTCCAATGGAGAGAAATACCATGAGGTTTCTGGAAAGGAAAAAATGTTCTTGCAGTACACTTTACCATTGAGGTGAGTCGCTTATTACTTGATCTTGTTAATGGATATTCAGTGGAGATTGTTTCTAGGTTTAAGCTGCCAAGAGGAAGTGAGGAAGGTACTTCTTTCCAAGTTTACGTCATTGTCTACCCATACGTCCAGAGCAAAACATCGGATCATCAACGTGAAGTAGATGGTCTCATTCTGGAAAACTATTTGCCAATCGACAGTTTTCCGTTAGGTTATCCCTTCGATCGCCCAACTGAAAACGAAGATGATTACCATGTACCAAATGCCTATGTGAAACAGGTTAAGATTTTCCACCAAGTGAACAAAGAAATCTTTCAGAAAAACACCTATGAGAGCTCCTCTGAACATCTATATATCGACCAAGACAATTTCGATGACGATGTGAAAGTATTCCAGCAGCATGGTGATCACAATAACTACCATCTATACCACTACCAACTAGAAGATGAACTGAAGAAGGACTCTTTATTACATGATAAAACCTATATGAAATACGATAAGTACCCAACTAATGGAGTTAAAAGTTTCCTTCAAGGTTTAGCGAAAAAGAACTCAGGGTTAATTACTCACGATGAATATGGTCCATATGGTAAGAACCAGATCCAATACAAGAAGCAAGATGTATATGGTGAAGAGCAAGGTTATGAAAAGTCCCAAAAACACGACACTTATGGAGATGACCAACTCAGTGCCAAGTATCAAAAACACAGCGCGTATGGTGATGACCAAGGTTATAGCAAGTATGAAAAACACTTCACTACTGATAGCCAATTCAATGGTAAATACCAAAAACCGTATGCTTCTGATGAAGATCAATATTATGGACAGTATCAGAAACACGATGTAGATGCTCATGACTTGGACAAGTACCAAAAGTATGGCTATGGAAAATCATATGGAATCAAGTATACACCTTACCAAGGAGAAGAAAATGTGAAATATGGTTATGGCAATATCTACCAAACCCTTAAATACCCAACTAGCAGCGAAGAGCATCATGATCCGATATACCATCATTATTGATTACTGAATAACAGACTGAATTTTCATATGTTTATACTATATGAACTAATAAATAAGTCATACGAAGTCATTACATTCCTACTAATTTTATTGCTAACATGAGTAACTAATTGACATAAAGATCTTCAATTCAATTGGAATAATTTTTCCATAATATATTCATTAGCTTTAGCTATCAAAACACAACATTTCTTGGCTCTTTCAATGAAGCGGTCACTTTCATCCTAGTTCAGTTTACAATCTAAAACACAATTTCGTTCATAGCAAACCACTTAGATACTCGATACTTTTAGGGCAAGTTGGGGGCTCGATGACGACGGTTGAATGCGTGAATGGGTGTAATCCGCCCGATGATTCCGTTGATATATCCATTTGAAATTTTGTTCTCACTAAATTTCGAATTTGAAATCTACTAATTGGATTTCAAAGGACGACATGAAGGCTCTTGCAATATTTCATGGAGATGATTTGATTAAAAAATCGCCGATTCTTTATATCAGGAGTTATAGCTTCGTCGAACGACTCACTGACTGCTCTTGCTACTAATTTGAGCAAGTGCGTTTTCATGTTTTATTGGAGCACAAGTATGCAAGTGTGTTGTCTTTCTCTAAGAGATTTTTTGATTCTAAAAATAAAAGAGTCTGAAAGATTGCACGATATGAAATATTGTGTAATATACAGTTTGAATAAACTTCAAAAATAACAATGCTCTAGAACTCATCCTCGCTAACTCTACTTAACTTGACTGCTTTATTATACTTATAAGTACCGAGGTTCAGCTATATGATCAGTATTTTCCAAACTACTGAGAAGAAACGAAAGAAGTATATATCACAACTATTGAGGGAACTTTAATCATCTAAGAATTTAAGTTGCTCATTCATACCTCACACCTAACCTATACATTTCAAGCCTTCAAGTAATTCCTTTCAAACGGTATTGTGTTTACGATTGGCCTGATCGGAATAATTCAATTTCTCGACATATTCGTCATCACTGACAGTACTAATTTTCAGTTAAACATAAGCAACCTACAGACTATGCAAAATGACAGTACATTGTCTCATAGAATAATTCCTCAAGAACTTATATTCCAACGTATTCAGAACGTACACCAATAGTTTAAATTTTTTTACCACGGATTGACAAAACCATTTGTTTATCCCATTAGCAAGAAAAAATAAACAAACACCTCGCTTGTCTTCCAAACTCCTATCAGTAAAATCAGTAGAAGAAACTCAACAGAGGGCAAGAGGTCAGCCACGCTCAGATAAACAATCAAAGCTTATCTGGGGTTACGTAAAATTGGCTGTTTCCAAGATCCCTGTCACAAAAATAAAGTATATAATGAGTTTGTTCTCGCTAGCGTCGTTGCATTCTAAACGTTTGTTTCTTACGACGCAAGAAGCAACCATGAGAGGTGCATCGGCCATTTTAGGCTTTGTTGCATGCGCGGCAGCCTTGCAGTACCCCCAAGGTGGTAGTTATGGTCGACAAAACCCCGCCAACGATGACAACCTCTTGGAAAACTTCTACAATGGTTTCCAAGGACCTTTCAGCACACAATTCTACCAGAAAAAGTACGGTGGTCAAGGGGTATCGAATCAGGCGTACCAGAAGGGTAGCATCTACGACCAGCTGACCGACTCCGAGGAATATAGCCCAATCGATGGCATGTCTGACAACCAGATTGGTAACCAAGGGGTTTACGGTGTTTACAAAGGGCTCTACAACAAGTACTCAAATGGAATTTACAACAAGTATTTGAATAAGTTCTATAACTACTTCAACAGCCAGAGGGATTATAGTACTGGAGTGAACGAACAGAATCCGAAAGGACCAGTTAAGAACAGTAAGTCAAGAGTAATATACAAATAAGCCAAACCGAATAGTCATACAGGGTGTACCAAATTTAAAGAAATTTTGAATGTTGTTGGGGGACCAGTATCGCATATTTTGTTGATTAACATATCCATCGTTTTGGAAATGTGCTCGTCAATAAACAAAATGTTTCTAAGCGTGTGTGCTGTCCGAAAACGATCCAGCATTGTTCTTGCGCGAAGGTTTCTCGCAAAGCATAGTCACTTTGGTTGGGATCCTGAACAATATGCATTTTGTATGGATGGAGTTTCAATTTCTTTTGCAAAATAACATGCACTGATGTTTTTTTATTCCTGTGGATACCGCAATTTTCCTTATCAATTTACGTGGATTTCGAATTATTTCATTCCGAACTTTAGACACATGTTCTGGAGTTGTTGCTGATGACGTTGATGCTCCGGAGGAGTTCTGTTGATCACTGTTCCTTCTTGTCTGAATCTTTTTACCCACGACTAGATAAGTTGCGTGTTCGGCCTATCGCTTAGTCGTCGAATATCAAAATGTTTCCAAAAAGCGCGTCGCGCGCGAACCAAAGATTCACCACACTTCAAATAGTACTCGACGGCGAACGCACGGTGTGCTCCCGACCAGGGACTCATAGTGACTCACAAATCCGCAAATCTCTTGCTTCGAATGATATTCTAATACCCACCTACCTCGCCCCACCAGTATTTATATGGTTATTCAAAGTTGGAAAATTCCCAGTGGACACCCTTTATAATGTATCATGACACCAAAAATTCCCTTTAATACGGTTTGAAACCAACTCTTGAACCAATTGTCCAATAGCATCTCAAAAAGCGAAATCGTACCTAAACGGGTTATCTTCCTAATCAATACATATGTGTTTTACTCAAGTAATGAAAGACCATATATTATAAGTCATAGTTCAACATTAGGTTAGTATTTTGTTGAAATCACAAGTGATAACAATTTTATCAATCAGCAACAAATTATTTTTTTTTGACTGCATTTAAGACGTTGCTCCTCGAATTTTTGGTCCGTAATTATCATACAACCACGTTGAATTTATTCAAATTTTCAAAACTCGATTCAAAGGAAGAAACTGAACACATACAGATCCTCTGGAGATGTCTGGAAACAAATTAAGATCTCCAAACTCTAATATTTATCTTCCTCATACAGTGAACAGCGAAATGGTGCAGAAACAAAAGAACGTTTACCAATTGCTGAGGTTTATCAACAACCCAGTGTACGATGAGGAATTCCAGAGGGTCTACAGTACCTTTAACTTCGAGAAGTATGCCGACAATTACAAGGTAAGGTTTGTTTTTGCTTCATCTTCGTACTAACTGCTGAACCGTGATCTGAAAGGAATCGTTTGTGGCCAAAAGATGAATTACGTCGCCATATTGAACCAAAATGGACGTCACTAGTTTGACGACAAACAGGTACAAATTGCATTATTTCTAGATTAATTTCGAAACCATGAATAAGCCGGATTTTGGATAAACAAACAATATTTCAGAGCGGAGGCAAGTGCAGTTATGGTTTGTTAACTTTCCAACCAGAGCGAAACCCGAGGGCAGTCCACCATTGACGCACTTTATCTTTTGGAAATGAATATTTCTCTTCGATTTTCAGGATAATTAATTCGAGTAAATATATAAATATTCACGTACTGAACTTTCGCCTTACATTCCTGAGCATTTCGAAGTTAATCAAGCTACATTCGTTAACAATTCGCTGTCGTAATTCTTTCAGAGAGGCGCATTCTGTGGCATAAATCTCAGAATTTAAGTGGTCCCACAAAAATGAGTCTAGGGGGCACATATCTGAAGATCTGGCTGATCACTCCATAGGGACCCTCGGACCAATCCACTGGTTAGCAAGTTTATACCTAAGAATTTTCTGACAGAAGCAGCATAATCAGGCGGAGCTCCAAAATGTGTGGCGAAATTTTTGTCCATAATCTCATGAACTATTTTTAGATTCTTATAACTACAAAATTAAGGCAACCAGATCATCATCGGTGTATGTAATGCCACCTGAGCAAAACATTTCTTCACATGGTGTCTCGATGAATCATAATACGAATAGTTTCTTTCTTTTTTAGACTGAAGCTTACGAAAAATTCATGCGTCTATGGAGGAACCAGGCATACCTTCCCAAAGGTTCCATATTCTCCGTGATGAACGATGAACATGTCAAACAGGTTCAAGCTCTGTTCGACCTCTTCCACACGGCCAAAGACTACGACACCTTTTACAAAACTGCCATATGGGCACGCCAACACATCAACGAAGGTATGTTCTTGTACACCTACTCCGTTGCCTTGGTCCACCGAAAAGACACTCAAGGACTTGCACTTCCTGCCATCTACGAACTCTACCCCCAATACTTTTTCCGCTCCGAGGTCATACAGAAGGCTTACCAACATAAAATGAGCCACTACGGCGGTTCAAACCAGGGAAAATCTGGCATCTACACAATCCGGTCAAATTACTCTGGAAATTCTTTCAATTCCAACCCTGACAAGAGTCTTTCTTACTTCACCGAGGATGTTGGTATCAATGGCTTCTACTATTACTACAATCTTTACTTCCCTTACTGGATGAACTCGAAGAAGTACCAATTAGACGAGAAACGTGGTGAACTCTTCTACTACGTCCACCACCAACTCCTAGCCAGATTCTACTTGGAACGTCTTTCTCATGGTCTTGGAGATTCTGGGTCCTTTGACTGGGACGTACCTCTCGAGACTGAATACAACCCAGCGTTGACTTATCCCAACGGTTTGGCTTTCAATGAGAGACCTAAGTCCGCCAACTTGCAAGAGTACTTCCGAAACTACGGTCAGAGTTATATTGGTAAATATGGGTATGGATACAATTATGTCAAAACCTACGAGCAGAGAATCAGAGAGGCTATTGATTTGGGCTATGCATACTCTGTAAGTAGTTTTTTGGTTCTAATGACCACCCTGTGGGTCACTCTCTGGATTTTTTTACATTTATTTGAACTTCATGATCAGGGAAATGGAATGCTAGCATTTACATTTTTGTCACACCTCTGATCGTTTCATAATCATTAAACAAATCTGCAGATACATTAACGTTATGAGAGTATTATTTATTATCATTCCGACCTGGGAAGCTCGAATCCAAGAAGTTCCTCCATGGTTCATTTCATAAAGATCGAACAAATCGAAAAAAGGATGAAGGAATTTCTTAGATTCAAGCTTCCCAGGTCGAAATGATAATAAATAATTGTTATAATGATCCTGTATCTGCAGATTTGTTCGACCATTGTAAAACGTTCAGAAGTGTGGCAAAAATTTTAATGCATGCATTTTATTTGCCTGATTATGCAGCTCAAATAAATGTTAAAAACTCCAAACTGTACGCTGTCCATCTGAAAGGTGACAAGTATCGAGATTCCCTCTTCGGTTTCATCCGAGGTAAGTTGACCTGAAGATCAGTTACAACTGTGAAACAGCTGTAGTCTTTCTCCTTGGATCCGATTCTTCGGTGTAGATGTTTTGGTTGATTAGCTCTGATCAGGGATGAATATTTGTTGATTTATCGACGGATATTTGTCCTTGTGATTATGTTAATTTATTATTACTGGAGCTGTTTCTTCTCCGTTAAACCAATTCCTATCTTTGTTCCTTTTTATCTTGCAGCAAGATGGCAACAAAGTGAATCTCTACACTCCCGAAGGCTTAAACATTCTATCCAACCTCATAGAAGGTAACGCAGACTCCCCCAACTACAGATACTATGGAAGCTACGTCAAATCCGCACGCCACCTTTTGGGATACTCCAAGCAGCCTGTGGACAACATCTCCTTTGCACCTTCAGCTTTAGAACACTTTGAAACTTCCATGCGAGACCCTGCCTTCTACCAGCTAGCCAAGAAGATTCTACTTCTCTTCCAGAAGTACAAGGTCAACATGGCCCAGTACACAGCGGAAGATCTGCACTTCCCTGGCGTTAAAGTGGAAAAATTCCAGATGGGACCTCTGATTACATTCTACGAGAAGTTCTACACCGACATCACCAATTGTCTGAGCATAAGTCCTGAAGAAAATGAAGCTGATTCCACTTTCAGGATCCAGGTGGAACAGTACCGTTTGAATCACAAGCACTTTAGCTACAAGGTCCATGTCAATTCTGAAAAAGAGACGAAAGCTAATGTGAGAGTCTTCATCGGACCAAAATACGATGAACATGGTAATACCATTGATTTCGTTGAAAATCGCAACAACTTTGTAGAGCTGGACCAGTTCATCTACAACTTGAAGACTGGAGAAAACGAGATAGTTAGGAATTCTAAGGATTTCTTGTGGTTCGGGAGTGACAAAACTAGCTATCTGGACTTGTATAAACATGCTAGGAACGGAGAGTTCGACAAAGTGTACAAGGTGGACGATTTCATGAACGGATTTCCGAGAAGGTAAGTGCTTAATGGGGATTTTTCCTGAATTTGGGTTATTACTGGAAATGCAAATTTGAACATAATTATTATGGGTTTGATTCATCATTTTCCCAAATTACCTTCAGGAAGTATTAAAAATCAGGTTTCAAAATTGGGGTGTGGGATTTGCCAGACATGCAAGAAGTGACAACGGTGTTTAGTAGAATAGCTTTTTCTGCTATATAAAAATGAAATATTTATTCCTATTCTGTGGTAAACACGTGTTCTTTGTCAATATAACCAAACAATTTCCGTTTGCGATTTGTCAGTAATATGACAGTCTGTGCTCTTCTTTTTCTATTCTTTGGTCGTTGTCTTCTACTCTAACCAGATCGAAGTATAGCTATCTCTGTTTTCCTAAGCAAGGTAACACATTTGACCTCCTTTTCTTTCTGAGAAAGCTGAATTCGACGTTGCCATATTGTGCACTCATGACAAATGCCTGTAAATGCAAATCCCCATTTTTATTTTTCAGTTTTAGGTGATCAAACATATTTTTAAAAATATAATATTGAAATTATATGTTCGAAATGTGATGTTCTGAAGGTTTTTCATGAAAATTACTGCATTTTCGTTTAAAGGAAAAACCCCCATTATGAACAATTTGTGGTTATGAACAGGTCTCGAGATTGTATTTTTGTGCGCATGTTTTGGAGAATAGCAAGCTAACATTTCATCAAAATGTATGTAATCTTAGAATTTTAACCCAAAAATGGTCTCAAACGAAAATGCTGATGGGCAACTCAGTGCAAAATTCGTGATGATCGGGTCATTAGAAATCTGAAAGGGTTGCCAACTTTGCAATCTACAAATAAATTCAAATCTTACGTTAATTTCACGGCTTTTTTTGATATGCTCTGGCGCTTTTTTTCACTGTAGTAATTAATTGAAGGTAGACCTGCTGATAGTTATACAATTACGGATACATTTATAACGTTTGGAAAACCTCATGTCTCGTAGTGTTTTCAGCATATATTAATTTATTGTTTATGCTTTCTGTGCAGAAAACTAACAAAAGTGTTTTTGCGCGCATGTTCTAGGGGAACAGCGTGCTATCGTTTTGTCCAAATGTCTGTAATTTTCGATGATTGAGCCGATAATGGTCTCAAACGTCTAGGTTGGACTCACTGATGACGAATCCGGTGTCAAAATCGATTCTGTCCGGCCGGCCGTAGACACGATAACTGTCGACAGAAGCAAGCTAGCAACTTGAAACTTTCAGGGTAGGTCGCGCATCAGAATGCCGCGGTTGAGTTCGTTAATGGGCCAAATCGGTCGAACAGTTTCGGATTTATAGGCACTTGAAGTTTTGAAGTTATTTATTTTTTATTTCGGAAACTACTTGAGCGATTGGATTCAAACTTGGCAGTATAACGACACGCAACTTTGAGCCAAATTTCGTCAGGATCATATTGTCAGTAAATCAAAAAAAAAATTTTTTTCGAAATTTTTTTTCCAAAAATTTTTTTTTTCGGGAACCATCCATCATATCCAAAAAAAAGTTCCACCCACTCTTTGACCTTCTAATATCACAGCAGTGTACTAAATTTCAGTTCGATACGATCATGAGTTTTGGAGCTCGGGATAAAATATGTCAAATTTCGAGGTTTTCTTGTCGATATCGTTGTTTATTTCGGTATAACTCGAGAAATACTGATTCAGTCCAGATAAAACTTCACAGCTAGTTTTGAGATGCTGAAAGACAACCTAATGCGAAATTTCGTGATAATCGTGTCATTAGAACAATTTGAAAAAAAAAATTCTATGATTTTCTTATCATATCATCCTCATAAAATTCTGTATGAAACTTCGAACTCTTATTTTTCGATGAAGTACTGGATTTCAATTCTATCTGATCTGCATTTTTGGAAATATTGGAAAAATAAAATTTTGATTGGGTATATCTACGGAATCATTGGGTGGATTTTACCCATTCACGAATTCGGCCTTCGTAACTAAGGTTCAAACCTTCTCTGCAAATATCGAGTTTCTAAGTTGTTTTTTTCGGAAGTTATTGTGTTTACGCAGTCGGCCGTTAGGCTGACCGTTAACACAATAACTTCCGAAAGAAACGACTTAGAAACTCGATATTTGTAGAGTAGGTTTAGGGCTTGATTACGAAGGTCGAATTCGTGAATGGGTAAAATCCGCCCAATGATTCCGTAGATGAACCCTAGCTCGGATGTACCCATTCTAAATTTTATTTTCCCAAAATTTCCAAAAATACAAATAAGATCGAATTGAAATCCAGTAATTTATCAGAAAAAAATCTCAAAAAGCACTGCCGTGAAGGCAGCAGCTTTTGCGCGTATGTTCAAATTCGTTGTTGAAGCGGTCATCTACATTGAACATGCGCGCAAAAGTTGCTGCCTTCACGGCAGTGCTTTTTGAGATTTTTTTCTGATAAATTACTGGATTTTTTCATCAACTACTGGTGAAATTTAAAAAACATTCACCATTTTTCTGAAAACCCTACCTGATCTATTCGGCAACAATCTCGATGACCTACTGACTTTCAACAGGTTCATGCTACCCAGAGGTTCAGCCGAAGGTACAACCTACCAAGTATACGTCATCTTATCACCTTACAAACCTCAACAAAGCGAACAGACCCAGGCCTACTACCAGACCAAATACAATCAAGAGACTGTCTTCACTGCCAAACAGACCGACGACGAAGAAATTTACGACAAGATGGACCAATACAAAATGGTAAGGATCGACAGCTACCCATTGGGCTACCCGTTCGACCGCCCTGCTGAGTTCCAACAAACCTATTTCGTACCAAACGCTAGGATGGTCGACGTTAAAATCCACCATCAAGTTGTCAAAACAGACAATGTAGAGACTGACGATTACTTTGAAGCGATACCGAAATTTTACATGTAATTTCTTTAAATAAATTTTTTGATGTATTACTACTCTACAAATACCTGCCTATGTTTCCAGTAAGACATATCTATGAGCAGGATTCCATAAATTCTAGTAACCTGGTTGCTCTGGCTTTCACAAATGCCTAATAAATCAACTCCTCACTTCAGTGCTGCACCCCCATAAGAATATTCAATATAACAATCATTATTCCAAAGAAACAGAGGAATAGCTGGCATTATCCCTCTGAAATTCTATGATCTATGTCAGTTCTTCTATGGTTCACAGATTATAGGAGTCATTGTTTCTATGGATGCATGAATAAATTCTATACACCTTTTATTAGAATCGGACAAATTTAAATATTGGTCTATGCACTTCCATAGACTTGAAAGATTTATGATTTTCTATCATACTCTTTACTTCCCATAATTATTATCAGAATAGGAATAGATTCTACATATTATGGAAAAAGGTGCAGATTTACGATTTTCTATCATACTTTTTACTTCCCATAAATATTATAAGAATAGGAATAGATTCTACATATTACGGAAAAAGGATGCAGGATCTGAATCATACTCATTAATCAAAAATATATTCCATACAAATTAACAATCACATTATTAGATACCCCGTATCATAAATCTCCACCTCGTTGGTATTTGCGACTTTTGTCTTCTTTCCAACCATATGCTGGAGGGCAATAACAAGCCTTCCGTTGAGAGTCCAAGTATGGTTTGCAACCAAAAGTCAGAGTTCCCGTAAACAACATTTTAGCTGCCCCCTTGCAAGCTTGAAAAAATATTAGTGTGATATATCCTGACCAAACTCAAGAACAAATAGGTGAATATTCCAGATACACAATAAGTGTGATTCAAGGCACTTAAAATTTGGATTTGAATTAGGAAAGATTGTAATGTTTCCGTTCCTGTATGCTTATAAAAATTTCTAGGTTTTATGAATGTTTCTCCTGAGAACTGTAGATCTTAAGAATATAAAAAACATGCGCGCAATGAAAAAAGCAATACCAAAACCTACCTTTCATAGTTGAAACGCCACCAATTTTATGCGTATAACCCTCACAGTATTTATAAAGGCATCGCTTAAATTCTAAATCACATAATTCCTTCTCTTTTCTACAAGTATCATAGCAAATGTCATGATCATTGCAGCACTTAGTCATTTCAATAATAGGAAGATACTGAGCAGGAATACTCACTCCTAAGGAGCCACATCCGTTAGCTTGAGGTACATGGTTTCGGTTAGGTCTAGGGGGACTGTCTACAAATTAAATTTAGTGGACTTGATTAAATACAAATGAAAAGAAATCTTCAATACCATTTGGACACTTGAAAACGCAATCTTCCTCCACAGCTGAATCGAACATATCGGTGTAAGTTTGAAACTTCTTGGCAATATTCACAACATTGGAAAATAAACCATTGAAGGTGTACTCAGCAGATATGACGGCATCTCTTAAATTCGTAAGAATATTCGAGCCATATCCTGAGTATATGTAACCAATAAAAGTCAATACGTAAATTGCTATTTTTCCGTAAGAAATTTCCATATTTTCTGCAAAAGTTTACATAATACTGATATAGAAAGTTGGGTTAGTTTGGTATTCTATCTTACCGTGTTGGTAGTTTCTGTCTTAACTATTTACTGATAAGGATTATCACTATAATAAAAAGCTGCGATGCATATTTCAGGTAGAAATGGGAGTCATTTTCGTGGGTTGATTTTATTTTTAAGTTAAACTGATGTGGTGCATCATCATTCACACACGATTTTGAAATATGAAGTTCCCTGCCCATAGAATTTAAATTTTCAAGTTTTAAAGAAGTGGACAAGAACTTTTGAATTTCGCGCGCTCTTTTAGTGAAATATTTTCAATAACTTCCTTTTTTCATTGAAACGTGATAGATATCATAAATCCATAATTAAAGTTAAAGCCCAAAGTTTGAAGGGTGGGATAAGATAAAACTAGCATTATTTATGGATTATATTTCAGTTATTTGTATCGTGTATAATGAATTTACCTTCTAGTTATAAACTTATTTGAATTTAAACACAATATTGGATTGTAGTATCTCAGTATTTCTAGACAATTTCATCTTATTTAAAAGTATTTCTGAAGATCTCCTTTCTCGTACAGAGCCTTGACATCAGATCCGCCTCCTAGGCATTCACCATTCACAAAAACACGAGGCACCTTAACAAAACAAAATTTTAATAATTATACCGACTGGAGAAAAAATATTTAATTTTTGTAAATCTACAACATTACTCACAGTTCTTGCCCCAGTTATTTGACCTAAAATAGTTTGGATTTCGTCCCCATCATCACGATTGTCCAATTCGACTGCAGTATAACTTTTTTGAAGACCGTCGAACACCTGAAACTCTTAACATCAGGAAGAGCTGATATTGTTAGTAATGAATTACCTCTTTTGCCATTTTGCAGTAGGGGCAGTAAGTTTTTGAGAAAATGACTACCTTGTCACTTTCGATGAGATCTTTCACAGCTTTGGCTTTATCGGCTGACATGCTGAATCTTCGATATGGCTCGTAAGAATATCCGTTAACGTAATAGCCTTCTGCGAAATAACCCAAAGAGTTTGAGAACTTCCTAACGAAATATGAGCAAGCTCCACATATCAAGCAATACAGGATGAAAAATTTCAAAAAAAATCCCATGTGAGATAATCCAAGAATGAATGCAACTTGAAAAGATCTATTTGCGTGTTTTGACTTCAATTTTACTTATTTACTTACTGAATATTGATCTAAGTATACGGTGAATTTTGAGGAAATTTGGGAATTGTTGGGGTACGAGTAAGATGTTCGATTTTGAGGAAATGATGGGAGTTCACTTGATTGTCACAAAGATCATGAGAAATTAATGAAATATATCTATATCAATCTGTGAAAAACTTACCTCTAGGTTAAGAGAATGAAGTTACACGACAACTGTACTGGACCACTGGGAAATCGAGGTTATAAAATTTTCATCTATGATAACCCGTTTTTATCTTGATGACGTATCAACGAAATGATTGGGTTAGCCACGAATCTTATAAAATTTGTATGACTCAGAAGCAGGATGATTATGTCGATAAAAACCACATTTTCAGATAATGATTCCAGTATTGTTGAGAAATTTCAGAAAACAAATTGAAAAGAGTTGTTTTCGAAGAAGTAATGCAATATTCGATAAAATCAATTTAGTCGGATTTTGAGGTAGTTTTTCATTTCGAATGTTCGATTACGTTGATAAATTGTTGAAAATTGTATCAGTTTAGGACAGGACTGAATCGAAAATATATGAACAGTTTGGGAATTACTAGTTCTGAGTTGTCGATTCTAGATCTACATCATCTTCTCAATTCGAACAAATCCAAAGTTATCTGTCCATTATCATTTTGTAACTCTATTCTTCGTTCTCCCCTGCGAATTGTTTGTGTTGTTAAATTGGTATAATGAATATATTCTTTGGTCTTTATGTTCATATAATGGTTTTACTTTTTACTTGTACTTTATTGTTAAATTATAGTGACTCGATACAAGTTACTGTAGATTAAATCGTTGTACACAATTCACAAGGATTAGGTAAAATTAATATTCGCTCTATTCAATTTGAATCAAATTTGGAATATTGAATAACTAAGAAGAATCCTTCATTCGAAATTGGATAGTATAGAAGTTTTCGTTTTCCGTAGACGATTATTTTGTAGGAAGACAAACTTTGTCCAGCAGATGGCGTTAATAGTATTAAATTAGTCATAAAACTCAATAGTTCTACAAAGAATTCACTTTATATTGGAAAAAATATTAGCAAATTGTTGTGTTGTACGAAAGGAGAGCAGTTTAGCACTCCCCTAGACAAGGATGGATATAACACAAATGCTCAAGCAGCACACTTGAGCTAAGTTTTTTTTCCAGTTTTCTTGAGGTAGCACATAATTTCAAATGTTTGTTTTCGTCCAATTCCGGATTTTTTTAATGGACTTTCATTTTTATTACTCCATATGTGATTTGGTGAGAATCCTTCGGTTGGAAGTTTTTGAAAAGAATTGTTCTTGAAATTTTATTGTGAATTCTATTCATTAGATTTCTATGGTATTTTGAGCACGTCTCGAGGTAAGTATTCTACAACAGTGCGTATCGGTATTATTGAGTAAACATATGTCCAATTTCGCCTTTGCATTGGCAATGAAAACGAATCTGAACAAGCGTGTTTACAGCTCACGTCAGTGCTTTTTCTGGCACTTTACAGAAGTAGAAATAATTATCAAAGGAATGATTCTTTATTTCAAAGTTTATTCTCATTTCTGTTAAATTTCTTCGTAGTTGTGAAGTTTTCCTCTTTCGATCTCAGTTTCCTCTTGAAGATGAAGAATATGCTTTCAGCCGTATTCTGCTCGTTCTTCGGGACATCTACTACAACTGTTTTCTTGCGGAACAACCATCTTGACAATTTCGATTTTCTAAAGGCTCGTCTTAGTTTCTCATTTGTTATTCCATAGATAATATCGGATTGACGCATAGACCTACCATAGATTGGAAAACAGGCATGATGTTTTTGTTACATATCCTGACCTAAGGTATATTATTATCTTTCTGTTGAAAAATTACCTATTTTGTATCGATTTATCGTTAATTTTCTATAAAGAATTTATTCATAGGATAGTATAGAACAAGCAAAGCTTTTTGATATAGGAATAATTTCGAAAATCTTTATATATTCTTTACCTATAG
Source organism: Myrrha octodecimguttata (assembly GCA_958510865.1). Taxonomy (NCBI): domain Eukaryota; kingdom Metazoa; phylum Arthropoda; class Insecta; order Coleoptera; family Coccinellidae; genus Myrrha; species Myrrha octodecimguttata. Next base: position 49,991,231 of record OY294062.1, on the reverse strand, counting down.
GTATATAAAATAATCGTTAGCGGTTTTCTCAGCTGAATTCGTTGCGAATAGTTATCGACTCTCGTTACAGATATTGTGTGTAGGATCTTTACCAAGTCTTTGTCGAATTTATATACAAGGAATCACTTTACTGGTATACAGATAATCTTTAAAGTTTGGTGTAGATTCGATAAAGTTGTTCTTTAGCTTTAAGGAAGTTATTCAGTCGTCACGATCGGATAACGAAATCTTCGGACGATAACGAATTGTTGGACTCAATGATGACGAATCCGGTGTCAAAATATCGGCCTGAAAGTTCTCACGATTTCTAAATGGAATTAGATGGCAAGTTTCTGAATTGAAATGTTCTTCCTATTGTATTTCGGAATTCCACAGAAGAAAAGCCAGTGGATATGCTACATCTGATTATCAAGATTCCATCGAATTCTTATTTTTTTTATAATTGAGGAAAAAATTTTTCCGATGCTTGCTGACTGGATTTCGATCATTGGAATTATAAAAGCAGAATATTCAATATCAAATTCTTAGATTGTATTCATTGTACTGATTTAAACAATGGAGCATACAAACATTGTGGCCATTGATAAAAGGAATATTCCGTCTTTTCAGTGACCTCTCATTTGTTTTGAGTCTTTAGACTCAAAACAAATGACTTTAATATATCTTGTCTATGGTCTTTAGATTATACGACGATTAGACGGCCACCTTGGTATTTAATACGATGAGAATCCTTATCACTTCATTCGCTGAGCTAATGATCATTAGCATTAGCGGTGTTGCCAATACTAGTATTGGCCAAAGATTAATCTTTAATCTTTGGTATTGGCAACACCGCTGGGCTCCTCATAATCGTGACCGTGTATACATTACACAAAGGGGGCGTCAAATCAGCCGCAAAACATGCAGGGGTTCCAAAATTCTGCAAAATATATCAACTTTTGTATAAGCAATTAAAATTACCCCTCTGCAGGTGCCTTTGAAGATTTGACATCGAAAAATGTTTTCACGAAAAATACACTCTCCTAAACCAATTAGGAAGGGCGGGCCTCCGGTTGCCTGTGAAACGTACCGGGCTTGGCATAATGCGGTTAATGAGTATATATATAATATGATTAGGAAATTGAATATCAAAGGAATGTAATTGAAGAAGTTATTAAGAGCAATTCTGTACTATTTTATTTGAAATAGAGATATAGTGTGTTTTTCAATCATAAGTTGTATGAAATATAAGATGAGGAGACTTTATATGAAACGAATGTTTGAATCAGTAAATATAAGAGCAATTATGGCCCTTTTTTGTTTGAAACAGTGATATAGTATGTTTTCAATGATGGGACACCGTTATTTTTACTTTCCGATTTGGATTGGTACTGTCCTGAATTAAACTAACCCAACTTAGGACGAATGGAAAGACGAAATTCAAGTGCACTATCCCAAATTTTATTTATTTTGATTTGGACTGGCAATGTCCTGAATTGAACCATTTATCCTAACCCCCGACAGAATGCATCACATTACTCGATAATTACTCAATGTACCTATTTTCAAGTCTGAATGAACCATCTCAAATGAATCGAGATACTATCACCACAGAATACAAATATATCACCATTGCTTCTTAAATTCTTAAATAATGCTATCACTCAAGTCTAATATTAGGTTCCGCACAATCTGGCAACGATTATCCCGAAATGACACTGTTGGCGCATGCGTACATCTTGTTTTGATTTCCACTTGTCGAAACCCAAAGATTACCTTAATTTTGAAACAGCATTTGGCAGGGAACTCAATGATAGAAGAAATGCCTAGTTTTAGAAATTGAAGATTGGAAAACAGGTCACGAAATACATGAAAGTATGTTCACTGCATTTCTCTGAAGATGTTTATTTTCATAAAGGTAAATTACCTACCTTGTATTCATTTCGAAACAACTTCATGCCATGATGTTTTCAGGTGTAAATGAAAGTAGGAGAATTTTGAAGAAAAATGCTGCAGAGAAACTACCGAGCACTTCTGCAGCGAACTAATTCTCATACTACACAAAATCATATTCTAAGAGAGTGATCTGGTTGAAAATCTGACAAAAACTTGTTATACTGTTAGAGTTGATAATAGCTGAAGATATTCATATAAATACATTAATACTTTTCATTTCTATATATAGGTAGGTTGTGTTGAAGTTTACATTCAATTCCGCTATCTACCAATAGATGTCGCTCTTATCCAATATTCATGTATGTAGAATACTTGAGCTTATGAGTTCGTTAGTTGCATTAACAAGAAGATAGTTCAGTTCAGTTGCTGTACGAAGTAGCATCCATTTTTGTCAACCGTTTACTTTATGTGTTTTTTGGTTCTAATAAAGAACAGTGAACTTTAAACCTATTTTATTGATCAATAATCGATCCACAATTACAAATCAATAGGTTATGGGCCCAGTGAACGGTGAAGATTGATTAATAAGTCTTAGGAGAATAAAGTTCGGTAACGTGAGTGATCGGTTAGGAGAAAATGGCGGTAGCAATGAATCAAACTCTGGTAAAACTTTTCAACGGTACGGATTTCTTGAACTGGGAATTTAGAATGAAACTCCTGTTGGAGCAACATGAAGTTCTTGAAACGTTGTACGAGGAATTCCCAGAAAAACCTGAGGAAAAAGTGGTATTCAAGAAAAAAGATACAAAAGCTCGTAGCTTGATTGTGCAGTGCCTTGCAGATAATGTGCTGGATGTAATAAAAAGTAGAACAACGGCTAAGGATATTTATGAGGCTTTGAAGAAGACGTATATGAAATCGGGGTTGGCAGTTCAAGTGACCTTGCAAAAGAAACTGAGAAGCATGTCCTTCAAGAATGGTCCACTCAGTGAATTTCTTATGGAATATGAGAAAACTATTCAAGAATTGAAAGCTAGTGGAGGAATTATGGGAGAAGAAGAAATCATCACACAGTTGTTAGCGGCAATGCCAGAAAAGTTCCAGGCTATAACAACAACGATAGATGTGCTGTATTCTCAAAATTCTAGTGAAATGGACTACCAGTTTGTGAAAAACAAGTTGTTGCAAGAAGAAACTCGTCAAAATGCCATATCCAGTGTGGAACAAAATGAAATTGCTTTGGCAAGTAATGGTACAAGTGCGAATTCTTATCGAAAACCGCGCGATAAAAATTTTGGAAACGGAAACAGAAATGGAAACACATTTAGGTATCGTTGTTATCGATGTGGTAGAAAAGGACACAAAAAGAGTGAGTGCCCACAGAAATCAACAGAAAAGGTGAATGTTGCAGAAAATACAACCACTGAAAATGATGTGACGTTTGTGGCAGAAGCAGAAAGTAACCGAAAGGCAATGTCAATGTCAGTGTGTCAAACATTTGAGAATGACATAATAACATTTATTGTTGATTCTGGTTCAACAAATCACCTGGTGAATAAAGAGGTAGGAAAATATCTACTGCAGATAGAAGACATCAATTTCAATATAAACGTAGCGAAGAAGGATGCCAAACTGAAGGCTCATAAGACAGGGCATCTGTATGTCACTGATATAAATGGTACGAATATCAAGATACAGAATGTTTTGCTATGTGATGAATTAACACATAATTTGCTATCAGTTAAAAGAATCCAAGATGCAGGAATGAAGGTAGTATTTGAGAATCAAAGTGTGCTAATTCTAAGAAATGATAAAGTAGTTGCACAGGGTAAATTAGTTGGAAATCTGTATTTCATTGATTTCAGAATAAGAAATATTTATGCCTGTAGTACACATGAAGACAAAATTCTATTACACAGGAGAATGGGACATTCATCTCGTTATCCGACAGAAAACATGTGTGAGATCTGTAAAAAGGGGAAGCAAACAAGAGCATCTCTGTCCAAAAATATTCCTTCGGACAAGAAACCCAAAAGAATATTAGAAACTATTTCTTCAGATGTAGCAGGACCTTTCAATCCTCCGACTTATGATGGTTATAAATACTATGTAACATTTATAGACCACTATTCTCATTTTATGCACATATATTTGATGAGAAACAAAAGTGAAGTCATTGATAAGTTTAAAATATTTGAAGCCATGGTGTCAAGAAAGTTTCAATTTAAAATATATAAATTTAGATGCGACAATGGTGGAGAGTACTCATCAAGTGAATTCAAAGAATATTGTGTTAAGACAGGAATCCAAATTCAATATAATGTTGCTCGAACACCAGAACAAAATGGAATAAGTGAGAGGCTTAACAGGTTTGCGTGAAGTTACCCACACATTTCCAGCCACGGTTTCTGACGTAGAGACTGTCGATATTGGGATAGAGGGAAGGCATGCATTATTCGTAGACAGTGTTGCCAGATGTAATCAGTAGAATGAAATGAGAGATATCTCGATTCTGCAGCTCAAATTGAAGCAATTGCTTGAAAGTTGACCAATGACTTCATCATTCAAGAAAGCAGAAGCCAAAGTGATCGATAAAAACAATAGAGTCAATAGAGTATCCGATATAATATGATATAGATTTCCGTTGAACTATGGAAAAAAAGACGTGCCACGTAAACTAAAATTCTGTTCGATAGAGTATAGAATATATGAACTAAATCAATTAAAAAAATTTTTCGAGGGCCGTCGAACTACGACTAATAAATTTAGAATGGATTCCGATGTCGAAAAGATGGAGATCGGAAAGAGGTGCTGCGTGAACAAGAATTCTTTTGGATAGAGTATTCCATATATCCACTGAATATATCGAAACATTTTTTTGGATGGTCGTCGAACTATGGAAAAAAATTGAAAATGGAAAGAAAAAGTGAGGATGGATTCTGATGTCGAAAAGATGGTGATAGAGAAGAGGTGTCGCGTAAACAAAAATTGTTTTGAATCGACTATTCAATATATGAACTGAATCCATCGAAACATTTTTTTGGATGGCCGTCAAACTAAGGAAAAAAAAATTGAGAATGAAAAAAAAAAGTGAGGATGGATTCTGATGTAGTAAAGACGGTGATCAAAACGAGGTGCCACGTAAACAAAAATTGTTTTGAATCGACTATTCAATATATGAACTGAATCCATCGAAACATTTTTTTGGATGGCCGTCAAACTAAGGAAAAAAAAATTGAGAATGAAAAAAAAAGTGAGGATGGATTCTGATGTCGTAAAGACGGTGATCAAAACGAGGTGCCACGTAAACAAAAATTGTTTTGAATCGACTATTCAATATATGAACTGAATCCATCGAAACATTTTCTTGGATGGCCGTCAAACTAAGGAAAAAAAAATTGAGAATGAAAAAAAAAAAGTGAGGATGGACTCTGATGTCGTAAAGACGGTGATCAAAACGAGGTGCCACGTAAACAAAAACTGTTTTGAATCGACTATTCAATATATGAACTGAATTCATCGTAAAATTTTTTTGGATGGCCGTCAAACTAAGGAAAAAAAAATTGAGAATGGAAAAAAAAGTGAGGATGGATTCTGATGTCGAAAAGATGGTGATAGAGAAGAGGTGCCACGTAAACAAAAATTGTTTTGAATTGACTATTCAATATATGAACTGAATCCATTGAAACATTTTTTTGGATGGCCGTCAAACTAAGGAAAAAAAAATTGAGAATGAAAAAAAAAAGTGACGATGGATTCTGATGTCATAAAGACGGTGATCAAAACGAGGTGCCACGTAAACAAAAATTGTTTTGAATCGACTATTCAATATATGAACTGAATCCATCGAAACATTCCTTTGGATGGCCGTCAAACTAAGGAAAAAAAAATTGAGAATGAAAAAAAAAGTGAGGATGGATTCTGATGTCGTAAAGACGGTGATCAAAACGAGGTGCCACGTAAACAAAAGTTGTTTTGAATCGACTATTCAATATAAGAACTGAATCCATCGAAACATATTTTTGGATGGCCGTCAAACTAAGGAAAAAAAAATTGAGAATGAAAAAAAAAAAGTGAGGATGGACTCTGATGTCGTAAAGACGGTGATCAAAACGAGGTGCCACGTAAACAAAAACTGTTTTGAATCGACTATTCAATATATGAACTGAATTCATCGTAAAATTTTTTTGGATGGCCGTCAAACTAAGGAAAAAAAAATTGAGAATGGAAAAAAAAGTGAGGATGGATTCTGATGTCGAAAAGATGGTGATAGAGAAGAGGTGCCACGTAAACAAAAATTGTTTTGAATTGACTATTCAATATATGAACTGAATCCATTGAAACATTTTTTTGGATGGCCGTCAAACTAAGGAAAAAAAAATTGAGAATGAAAAAAAAAAGTGACGATGGATTCTGATGTCATAAAGACGGTGATCAAAACGAGGTGCCACGTAAACAAAAATTGTTTTGAATCGACTATTCAATATATGAACTGAATCCATCGAAACATTCCTTTGGATGGCCGTCAAACTAAGGAAAAAAAAATTGAGAATGAAAAAAAAAGTGAGGATGGATTCTGATGTCGTAAAGACGGTGATCAAAACGAGGTGCCACGTAAACAAAAGTTGTTTTGAATCGACTATTCAATATAAGAACTGAATCCATCGAAACATTTTTTTGGATGGCCGTCAGACTAAGGAAAAAAAAATTGAGAATGAAAAAAAAAAGTGAGGATGGATTCTGATGTCGTAAAGACGGTGATCAAAACGAGGTGTCACGTAAACAAAAATTCTTTTGAATCGACTATTCAATATATGAACTGAATTCATCGTAACATTTTTTTGGATGGCCGTCAAACTAAGGAAAAAAAAATTGAGAATGGAAAAAAAAGTGAGGATGGATTCTGATGTCGAAAAGATGGTGATAGAGAAGAGGTGCCACGTAAACAAGAATTGTTTTGAATTGACTATTCAATATATGAACTGAATCCATCGAAACATATTTTTGGATGGCCGTCAAACTAAGGAAAAAAAAAATTGAGAATGAAAAAAAAAGTGAGGATGGATTCTGATGTCGTAAAGACGGTGATCAAAACGAGGTGCCACGTAAACAAAAACTGTTTTGAATCGACTATTCAATATATGAAATGAATTCATCGTAAAATTTTTTTGGATGGCCGTCAAACTAAGGAAAAAAAAATTGAGAATGGAAAAAAAAGTGAGGATGGATTCTGATGTCGAAAAGATGGTGATAGAGAAGAGGTGCCACGTAAACAAAAATTGTTTTGAATTGACTATTCAATATATGAACTCAATCCATTGAAACATTTTTTTGGATGGCCGTCAAACTAAGGAAAAAAAAATTGAGAATGAAAAAAAAAAGTGACGACGGATTCTGATGTCATAAAGACGGTGATCAAAACGAGGTGCCACGTAAACAAAAATTGTTTTGAATCGACTATTCAATATATGAACTGAATCCATCGAAACATTCCTTTGGATGGCCGTCAAACTAAGGAAAAAAAAATTGAGAATGAAAAAAAAAGTGAGGATGGATTCTGATGTCGTAAAGACGGTGATCAAAACGAGGTGCCACGTAAACAAAAATTGTTTTGAATCGACTATTCAATATAAGAACTGAATCCATCGAAACATTTTTTTGGATGGCCGTCAGACTAAGGAAAAAAAAAATTGAGAATGAAAAAAAAAAGTGAGGATGGATTCTGATGTCGTAAAGACGGTGATCAAAACGAGGTGTCACGTAAACAAAAATTGTTTTGAATCGACTATTCAATATATGAACTGAATTCATCGTAACATTTTTTTGGATGGCCGTCAAACTAAGGAAAAAAAAATTGAGAATGGAAAAAAAAGTGAGGATGGATTCTGATGTCGAAAAGATGGTGATAGAGAAGAGGTGCCACGTAAACAAGAATTGTTTTGAATTGACTATTCAATATATGAACTGAATCCATCGAAACATTTTTTTGGATGGCCGTCAAACTAAGGAAAAAAAAATTGAGAATGAAAAAAAAAGTGAGGATGGATTCTGATGTCGTAAAGACGGTGATCAAAACGAGGTGCCACGTAAACAAAAATTGTTTTGAATCGACTATTCAATATAAGAACTGAATCCATCGAAACATTTTTTGGATGGCCGTCAAACTAAGGAAAAAAAATTGAGAATGAAAAAAAAAAGTGAGGATGGATTCTGATGTCGTAAAGACGGTGATCAAAACGAGGTGTCACGTAAACAAAAATTGTTTTGAATCGACTATTCAATATATGAACTGAATTCATCGTAACATTTTTTTGGATGGCCGTCAAACTAAGGAAAAAAAAATTGAGAATGGAAAAAAAAGTGAGGATGGATTCTGATGTCGAAAAGATGGTGATAGAGAAGAGGTGCCACGTAAACAAAAATTGTTTTGAATTGACTATTCAATATATGAACTGAATCCATCGAAACATTTTTTTGGATGGCCGTCAAACTGAGGAAAAAAAAATTGAGAATGAAAAAAAAAGTGAGGATGGATTCTGATGTCGTGAAGACGGTGATCAAAACGAGGTGGCACGTAAACAAAAATTGTTTTGATTCGACTATTCAATATAAGAACTGAATCCATCGAAACATTCTTTTGGATGGCCGTCAAACTAAGGAAAAAAAATTGAGAATGAAAAAAAAAAGTGAGGATGGATTCTGATGTCGTGAAGACGGTGATCAAAACGAGGTGTCACGTAAACAAAAATTGTTTTGAATCGACTATTCAATATATGAACTGAATTCATCGTAACATTTTTTTGGATGGCCGTCAAACTAAGGAAAAAAAAATTGAGAATGAAAAAAAAAAGTGAGGATGGATACTGATGTCGAAAAGATGGTGAAAGAGAAGAGGTGCCACGTAAACAAAAACTGTTTTGAATTGACTATTCAATATATGAACTGAATCCATCGAAACATTTTTTTGGATGGCCGTCAAACTAAGGAAAAAAAAATTGAGAATGGAAAAAAAAGTGAGGATGGATTCTGATGTCGAAAAGATGGTGATAGAGAAGAGGTGCCACGTAAACAAAAATTGTTTTGAATTGACTATTCAATATATGAACTGAATCCATCCTCACTTTTTTTTTTCATTCTCAATTTTTTTTTCCTTAGTTTGACGGCCATCCAAAAAAATGTTTCGATGGATTCAGTTCTTATATTGAATAGTCGATTCAAAACAATTTTTGTTTACGTGGCACCTCTTCTCTTTCACCATCTTTTCGACATCAGAATCCATCCTCACTTTTTTTTCCATTCTCAATTTATTTTTCCTTAGTTTGACGGCCATCCAAAAAAATGTTTCGATGGATTCAGTTCATATATTGAATAGTCAATTCAAAACAATTTTTGTTTACGTGGCACCTCTTCTCTTTCACCATCTTTTCGACATCAGAATCCAACCTCACTTTTTTTTTTCATTCTCAATTTTTTTTTCCTTAGTTTGACGGCCATCCAAAGAAATGTTTCGATGGATTCAGTTCATATATTGAATAGTCAATTCAAAACAATTTTTGTTTACGTGGCACCTCGTTTTGATCACCGTCTTTACGACATCAGAATCCATCCTCACTTTTTTTTCCATTCTCAATTTTTTTTCCTTAGTTTGACGGCCATCCAAAAAAATGTTTCGATGGTTTCAGTTCATATATTGAATAGTCAATTCAAAACAATTTCTGTTTACGTGGCACCTCTTCTCTATCACCATCTTTTCGACATCAGAATCCATCCTCACTTTTTTTGCATTCTCAATTTTTTTTTCCTAAGTTTGACGGCCATCCAAAAAAATGTTTCGATGGATTCAGTTCATATATTGAATAGTCAATTCAAAACAATTTTTGTTTAAGTGGCACCTCATTTTGATCACCGTCTTTAAGACATCAGAATCCATCCTCACTTTTTTTTTTTCATTCTCAATTTTTTTTTCCTTAGTTTGACGGCCATCCAAAAAAATGTTTCGATGGATTCAGTTCATATATTGAATAGTCAATTCAAAACAATTTTTGTTTACGTGGCACCTCTTCTCTTTCACCATCTTTTCGACATCAGAATCCATCCTCACTTTTTTTTCCATTCTCAATTTATTTTTCCTTAGTTTGACGGCCATCCAAAAAAATGTTTCGATGGATTCAGTTCATATATTGAATAGTCAATTCAAAACAATTTTTGTTTACGTGGCACCTTCTCTATCACCATCTTTTCGACATCAGAATCCATCCTCACTTTTTTTTCATTCTCAATTTTTTTTTCCTAAGTTCGACGGCCATCCAAAAAAATGTTTCGATGGATTCAGTTCATATATTGAATAGTCAATTCAAAACAATTTTTGTTTACGTGGCACCTCTTCTCTATCACCATCTTTTCGACATCCGAATCCATCCTCACTTTTTTTTCCATTCTCAATTTTTTTTTCCTTAGTTTGACGGCCATCCAAAAAAATATTACGATGAATTCAGTTCATATATTGAATAGATGATTCAAAACAATTTTTGTTTACGTGACACCTCAATTTGATCACCGTCTTTACGACATCAGAATCCATCCTCACTTTTTTTTTCATTCTCAATTTATTTTTCCTTAGTTTGACGGCCATCCAAAAAAATGTTTCGATATATTCAGTTCATATATTGAATAGTCAATTCAAAACAATTTTTGTTTACGTGGCACCTCTTCTCTTTCACCATCTTTTCGACATCAGAATCCATCCTCACTTTTTTTTCCATTCTCAATTTATTTCTCCTTAGTTTGACGGCCATCCAAAAAAATGTTTCGATGGATTCAGTTCATATATTGAATAGTCAATTCAAAACAATTTTTGTTTACGTGGCACCTCTTCTCTTTCACCATCTTTTCGACATCCGAATCCATCCTCACTTTTTTTTCCATTCTCAATTTATTTTTCCTTAGTTTGACGGCCATCCAAAAAAATGTTTCGATGGATTCAGTTCATATATTGAATAGTCAATTCAAAACAATTTTTGTTTACGTGGCACCTCTTCTCTTTCACAATCTTTTCGACATCAGAATCCATCCTCACTTTTTTTTCCATTCTCAATTTATTTTTCCTTAGTTTGACGGCCATCCAAAAAAATGTTTCGATGGATTCAGTTCATATATTGAATAGTCGATTCAAAACAGTTTTGGTTTACGTGGCACCTCTTCTCTTTCACCATCTTTTCGACATCAGAATCCATCCTCACTTTTTTTTTCATTCTCAATTTTTTTTTCCTTAGTTTGACGGCCATCCAAAAAAATGTTTCGATGGATTCAGTTCATATATTGAATAGTCAATTCAAAACAATTTTTGTTTACGTGGCACCTCTTCTCTATCACCATCTTTTCGACATCAGAATCCATCCTCACTTTTTTTTCCATTCTCAATTTTTTTTCCTTAGTTTGACGGCCATCCAAAAAAATGTTTCGATGGTTTCAGTTCATATATTGAATAGTCAATTCAAAACAATTTTTGTTTACGTGGCTTCTCTTCTCTATCACCATCTTTTCGACATCAGAATCCATCCTCACTTTTTTTTCATTCTCAATTTTTTTTTCCTAAGTTTGACGGCCATCCAAAGAAATGTTTCGATGGATTCAGTTCATATATTGAATAGTCAATTCAAAACAATTCTTGTTTACGTGGCACCTCGTTTTGATCACCGTCTTTACGACATCAGAATCCATCCTCACTTTTTTTTTTCATTCTAAATTTTTTTTTCCTTAGTTTGACGGCCATCCAAAAAAATGTTGCGATGGATTCAGTTCATATATTGAATAGTCAATTCAAAACAATTTTTGTTTACGTGGCACCTCTTCTCTTTCACCATCTTTTCGACATCAGAATCCATCCTCACTTTTTTTTCCATTCTCAATTTATTTTTCCTTAGTTTGACGGCCATCCAAAAAAATGTTTCGATGGATTCAGTTCATATATTGAATAGTCAATTCAAAACAATTTTTGTTTACGTGGCACCTCTTCTCTATCACCATCTTTTCGACATCAGAATCCATCCTCACTTTTTTTTCCATTCTCAATTTTTTTTTCCTTAGTTTGACGGCCATCCAAAAAAATTTTACGATGAATTCAGTTCATATATTGAATAGTCGATTCAAAACAGTTTTTGTTTACGTGGCACCTCGTTTTGATCACCGTCTTTACGACATCAGAGTCCATCCTCACTTTTTTTTTTTCATTCTCAATTTTTTTTTCCTTAGTTTGACGGCCATCCAAGAAAATGTTTCGATGGATTCAGTTCATATATTGAATAGTCGATTCAAAACAATTTTTGTTTACGTGGCACCTCGTTTTGATCACCGTCTTTACGACATCAGAGTCCATCCTCACTTTTTTTTTTTCATTCTCAATTTTTTTTTCCTTAGTTTGACGGCCATCCAAGAAAATGTTTCGATGGATTCAGTTCATATATTGAATAGTCGATTCAAAACAATTTTTGTTTACGCGACACCTCTTCTCTATCACCATCTTTTCGACATCAGAATCCATCCTCACTTTTTCTTTCCATTTTCAATTTTTTTCCATAGTTCGACGACCATGCAAAAAAATGTTTCGATATATTCAGTGGATATATGGAATACTCTATCCAAAAGAATTCTTGTTCACGCAGCACCTCTTTCCGATCTCTATCTTTTCGACATCGGAATCCATACTAAAATTATTAGTCGTAGTTCGACGGCCGTCGAAAAAATTTTTTAATTGATTTAGTTCATATATTCTATACTCTATCGAACAGAATTTTAGTTTACTTGGCACGTCTTTTTTTCCATAGTTTAACGGAAATTTATATCATATTATATCGGATACACTATTGACTCTATTGTTTTTATCGATCACTTTGGCTTCTGCTTTCTTGAATGATGAAGTCATTGGTCAACTTTCAAGCAATTGCTTCAATTTGAGCTGCAGAATCGAGATATCTCTCATTTCATTCTACTGATTACATCTGGCAACACTGTCTACGAATAATGCATGCCTTCCCTCTATCCCAATATCGACAGTCTCTACGTCAGAAACCGTGGCTGGAAATGTGTGGGTAACTTCACGCAAACGCTTAACAGAACTATAATGAATATGAGTAGATGTTTACTGTTAGACTCTGGATTATCAAAAGAATTCTGGGGTGAGGCTGTAAGATGTAGTGGTTACATTATAAATAGACTGCCTAGTTCAGCATTGGCAAATGGCCAGACACCTATAGAAGTATGGGATAATTGCAAATTGAGAGTTGAAAATATTCGAATATTTGGATGCACAGGTTATGTGCATTTATCAAAAGAAGACCAAAAAGGAAAATTAAATGCCAGAAGTATCAAAATGATTATGATGGGTTATGCACCGAATGGATACAGGATGTGGGATCCAGATAGGAAAAAGATTGTAGTAACTAATCATGTCATATTTGATGAAAATAATCCCATTGGTCAATCTGAATTTAAAATCCTAAACGATGAGAAGGGTACCCAAGGAAAACTAGAGGAGAGTTCAGATAAAGAGGAAGATATTTCTGAATCTAGGGAAAGTACGAGTGAAAGTGCTGAAACCAAAGAGAGGAGAAGTAACAGAAATAAAATGATACCAAAGAAATTTGATGATTACGAACTAATGATGGCTTTGTCAACTGGTGAAGTTTTGGAACAAGATACTCCACGAACATTTGAAGAAGCTATTGATTCAGGATGGAGAGAAGCTATTGAGGAAGAAATGCATTCGTTAAAGCATAATGAAACTTGGACCTTAGTTCCAAAATCAAGTGTACCAAATGGTGAGGAAATCATTGATTCTAAATGGGTATTTTCTATGAAAAATAATAATAAGAAAGCTAGATTGGTAGCACGTGGATTCAGACAAACCACTATCAGTGAAGAGGTATATTCACCTGTGGCAAGAATGATAACTCTGAGAATTTTATTATCAAGAAGTCTAAATGAAGATATGGAAATACATCAGATGGACGTGAAGTCAGCTTTTCTCAACAGTGAGTTAGATCAACCAGTGTATATGTACCCACCTAGAGGGTTAACCAAGTGTGTAAACAAAGTATGTAAACTCAGAAAAGCTCTATATGGCTTGCGACAGAGTCCAAAACATTGGTATGATAAAATTTCTATTTTTCTGAAAAATTTACATTTTGTTAGATCAAATGTAGATCCATGTTTATTCATAAAAGGTAGAATGTTTTTATTGATTTGGGTTGATGATATGATTTTATTTGCTTGTAACAAAGATGAAATAACTTTTGTTAAAAATAGATTATTTGAACATTTTAAAATGAAAGATTTAACTAGTAAGGATATGACTTACAGATTTTTGGGATTAGAAATTAAAAGAAATGAAAGTAAAATTTTTATTTCTCAGAAAGGATTAATACAAAGTGTCATTAATAAATTTAACATGAGTAATTGTAAGGAAGCTTTACTTCCAATGCCTTATAAATTGAATTTAGAAAGGAGTGAATCGCTGTCATGTGAAGATTTACCTTATCGTCAGCTAATTGGTAGTCTCATGTATATTATGCTTGGCTCAAGGCCAGATCTTTGTTTTGCTGTAACATACTATAGTCAGTTCCAAAATAATTTTACTGATACACATTGGAAAAATGCTAAGGATATTTTACGGTATCTGAAAAGAACAAAATATTATTGTTTAGTGTATTCTAAAGAAAATAATGAAAACTGTATAATTAAGGCATATGTAGATGCAGATTTTGCTTCGAATATAAATGATCGCAAGAGTATTAGTGGATTTGTATTGGCTTTGAATAATAATTTTGTGTTTTGGAAATCGAAAAAACAAAATATTGTTGCGTTATCTAGTTGCGAAGCAGAATATGTTGCTCTTTCACTTTGTGTAACTGAATGTATCTTTATGAAGCAGTTATTGGTTAACATGTCTTATAATGTTAGGAATATTATTGTGCATGAAGATAATCAGTCAGCTATTAAGATTGCTAACACATTGGAGACCAAAAGGTCTAAACATATTGACGTTAAATGTCATTTCATTAGAAATTTAATTAATGAAAAAGAAATTAAGATTATATACTTACCGAGTGATGAACAGGTTGCAGATATGATGACGAAGTCGTTGCCTTATGCAAAATTAAACAAGTTTTGTAGCATTATTGGTTTAATAGATGTATCTGAAATAATTTAATGTTGTGTTATGAATAGTTAAGTGTGAATTGTATACTTACGAAGTTGTAAGCTCTTAGAATTGCAGAATTGTGCGGGGGTGTTGAAGTTTACATTCAATTCCGCTATCTACCAATAGATGTCGCTCTTATCCAATATTCATGTATGTAGAATACTTGAGCTTATGAGTTCGTTAGTTGCATTAACAAGAAGATAGTTCAGTTCAGTTGCTGTACGAAGTAGCATCCATTTTTGTCAACCGTTTACTTTATGTGTTTTTTGGTTCTAATAAAGAACAGTGAACTTTAAACCTATTTTATTGATCAATAATCGATCCACAATTACAAATCAATAGGTTGAACCAGCTGTGACATTTTTCATTTTGTATGTGTATCTTGAGCTGCTGTAATATGAAAATGAAATCAATTATATGTCTATCTGTTTCCTTTTCTTTAGAAATACGATGCAAAAGAACTGAAGCAGAAAATCTGTTTTCATTTTATTGATTCACACGTTTGTAAACAAAGAACAAGTCATATCATTTGGACTGATTCTAGATTTACCACATAATATAGCTTGCGTTCAGCACTTCTTCACAAAAATAAGAGTCCTTATATTACTTATTAAGGTGCCTATTTTTTCCAGAAATTCAAGTAAACTTAGATATTGGTTCATTTTGATCCACCAAGCAACATACACCAAAATTATCCACCAGGAACGATTCAAAGTACGATTTTATATCGTGATCCAAACGAAAAGTTCCTTCTCAAGAAATCTTATACAAAATTATAATAATTTCTCTAAATATTCAGCTCTGCTTAATAAATATTCGTTCTCCACCACATTTCAAAGGTTTGTTTACGTAAAACTACTAGCTTGGACAGGTTCCAAATTTATCCGTTAGGGCGCTGGCATCTTCGCAGAAGTTACCAATCATTGAAAGCATCATGTAAGTTTTTTACATCAAGTGGAAAGCATGATGTAGAAAATATGGTGTGCTCATCTGAAAAAGAAGTGACGTCAGCTAGATTAAAATACAAGGAAATATTCTGTGCTTCGGATTTGAATGAAGAAGTGACGTCATCATTGGTGAATACGATCACAGATGCGCAGATGAGCACACCATGTTTACTTACATAATGCTGGAAAGCATGATGTAAAAGTATGATGTGAATAATTTATGGATATCATGATTAAAAGGATTTCAGTAAAAATATTGACAAAAGCTTTACATACTACTTCTTTTTAGAAATATAATTTTCTGAATTCATAAAAGTCAGAGGAAAATTTTTCTTGGAAAATATTTTCAGCATAAAATATACCTTTTTTCAATAGAATATCATGAGAAATTCTGAAAATAAAAATAATTAAATCATATTTATTTTTCTTTCAGCTGAATGTAGTGGTAGTTCTTGGGTTGTGTGTTTTGAGCGAGGCCAAATGTCAAGATGTAGAATTTAAGGTTATTGCTTTCTTTTTATTCTGTGATTGAAAGTAAATATTTATTTTTAATATACCTGTTCCCAAACATGTTCAAAATGAATAATCCAACAGGTGTTTCCTCAAGTAACACAAACGTGTTTTCGAATTTTGGCATCGAACTGTTGATTGTTAATATTGTGACATTCTGACTTTTAGCAATTATTATATTGAACGATTTCATCAGGGATTTACAACACTTTTGGGTACATGTAAGTATACACAAGCTTCTTGAAATCTAACTTCGTTTAGATTTTATTTATTTTAATTAGTTTTAACATTCAATGTCATTCACCTAGGTACAACGAAACAAAATTGTCAAATACATTCTGAAGCAATTGACCCTTATCGAGTCAAGTGTACTGTGTCATCCACATTCCTTGTCTCTTTGAGTATTTTATTGTATGTAAGTCTACGTCTCTGAGAAATGTCTGAGGCAGAGAAACTTTTTGGAGTTATTGAGATTGAAATAGATAGCTGTTATAATGGCAAAAGCTACAAGGTGACAATAGATCCTGAAGATGATGTTAGAGGTATCAAAAGAGTTCTAGAATCACTTTGGGATATACCATCATCCAATTCAATCCTTCATTTCGGAGGACGGGAACTGGATAACTATTCAACCATCAAGGAAGTGGGTATTAAAGATGGCTCAAGACTACAATTGTACTTGAGGATGATGGGTGGGCCAATCAACATTAGAAGAGTACACACTGAAGATTATAGAAATTTGAAAAATACTGTTGAGAAAGTCAGGTATGTAATTCAATTTTCTATTTCGATTTTTGATATTTTATTTTTTAATTTGAGTGGCCAATATATATAATTTTTTGAATCCATTCTCATATGTTCAAACCCAAATACAGAATTCTATTTAAAATTTCAAAATTCATATGTTATTATCAGATATCCAATCCAGAAAAAAAACGTCTACTTTCATTGGGTTCTGTATTTAGCTTTATTAAAAATAAGTCTTCATTTGAAAACTCAGTAGATTATACAGGTCAAAAGTACTGCTTAGTGTTACGTAAACATCAAAGCTTTTATATCTCAGCCATTTTAATATTTTATGTGGAAATTTTTGTTGGGTAAATGTGTTGATTGGATATTTTATCTTAGTTACTGAATGAAAAAAAACTTCTCATTCTTTGGTTAATTTCCAGTCACAGCATATCATTCATTCACTCATATGATTTCTATGATAATTGACATCTAAATTTTTCTCCAAATTTTACATTATTCTCATTATTAATTTGAATTGCCACTGTCCATAAATGTTGCATGTAATGTTTGGAATTCCATTCATTTCTCATTTTAAACAAAAATAACTCATTTATAGGAGGGAATTAAGTAAAAAGTATCCCCAAGGAGTCAGAGTCCTAGCTATACTCCACAAAAATTCCAATGGCCACTTCAAAGTCATGAAAATCTTTGACGCAATCCAAGATGGCCGTACCGCCTGCCAAAACGGACCTGATCGACCGAAGAGCCCTGCCACAAATCCCAAACCATCATCTCCATGTAAACTCATAAAATATAGAAAATCCTATGACGTTATTGAAGATTTAGATCCGAGTAAACTACACGCAAGAGACAAGGTTAAAGAAAAGGATCACTGGGTTATAGTTCAAAGATTGGCAGATGAGAGAAGGATGCAAATAAAAGTAAACAAGCTTCGAGAAAGGATGAGCGAACTGGCGCAGACGAAAAAATCACGAAATGGTTTGCGCAAGATGAGGGGAAATTTGGTAGTGCGTACTCCATGGATTTATGACAACAGAAAATTCAAGGACCCACCAAATTGGCATGATAAAGTTCTTTATTTTAAGGAAGAATTCAACTATCCACGTTTCATGAAGGGTTATTACCAAAAGCATGAGCTCACTGAAGATGTGGAGCAATACAAGCATATAACCTTCAGACTTGTGAAGGAGGCATATCCAGATGGGGCTCCGATGGTAGTCTACAAAGACGCGCATGCATTACAGGTGAATAATTATTTTTATTCTCATCATTTCTCGTCCGTTGGTCAGAACGTATTTTATGGAAAAGATTCAAGTGATGTTAGTTACTATTGATGTAGATTAGGGTCGACGTTCACCCATCTGTGAATGATATTTTATCGAATGAAATATACTTGTAGGGTTGGCATGAAATATCTATTCATTATCTTAATTAATTCAGAGTGATATTTTTTGCGCAAACTCATTCAGTGGCATCTCCAAAAACTATTGGGAACTTCTGCGAAGATGCCAGCGCCCTTACGGATAAATTTGGAACCTGTCCAAGCTAGTAGTTTTATGCAAACAAACCTTAGAAATGTGGTGGAGAACGAATATTTTTAAGCAGAGTTGAATATTTGAAGAAATTATTATAATTTTGTGTAAGATTTCTTGAGAAGGAACTTTTTGTTTGGATAACGATATAAAATCGTACTTTAAATCGTTCCTGGAGGATAATTTCGGTGTTATTTTAGTGTATGTTGCTTGGTGGATCGAAATGAACCAATATCTAAGTTTACTTGAATTTCTGGAAACATTGGCACCTCAATAAGTAATTCAAGGACTCTTATTTATGTGAAGATGTGCTGAATGCAGGCTATATTATGTGGTAAATCTAGAGTCAGTCCAAATGATAAGACTTGTACTTTTTGTTTACAAATGAGTGAATCAATAAAATGAAAACAGATTTTCTGCTTTAGTTCATTTGCATCGTATTTCTGAAGAAAAGGAAACAGATAGACATATAATTGATTTCATTTTCATATTACAGCAGCTCAAGATACACATACAAAATAAAAAATGTCACAGCTGGTTCAACCAGCTGGTTATTTATATGAATAACTTCAGCTATTATCAACTCTAACAGTATATCTAGTTTTTGTCAGGTTTTCAACCAGATCACTCTTTTAGAATATGATTTTGTGTAGTATGTGAATAAGGTGGCTGCAGAAATGCTCAGTAGTTTCTCTGCAGCTTTTTTCTTTAAAATTCTCTTATTTTTATTTACACCTGAAAATATCATGACATGAAGTTGTTTCGAAATGAATACATTGTAGATAATTTACCTTTATGAAAATAAACATCTTCAGAGAAATGCAGTGAACATACTTTCATGTATTTCGTGACCTGTTTTCCAATCTTCAATTTCTAAAGCTAGGCCTTTCTTCTATCATTGAGTTCCTTGCCGAATGCTGTTTCCAAATTAACTTTACTATCATTTGGCTTTGGAAAAAATGAAAACTAGAGGCACTAGATGATCCTTTCTTCACAATAATAGTCATTTCGGGAGGATGCCATTTCGATTTAATACAATCGAGAATTTTAATCGGAAAGAAAGGAATCGATTGATGAATATTACAAACACTTTCGGTATACCAAAATTTCAACTCGGAGAACAACACAAAAGCTCGAAAATGAACTCCAAAATTAAGCAAATCACGTTAGGCACGTCGAAAAACCACTAGCTTGGAAGTGTTCGAATTTCTATCGCCAGAGGGCGTATCGCTTAGCAGTAGTTGCGAATACTCCTTGCATTTTTCTAAAGTCAGTTGATGGGCCATGGAAGTTTGACACATTTCGGTCTGTATAATTGAAAAAGGTTTGGTTAGGTTTATTTTCCTGTCAGATAACTACCCAAAGTTGTATGTTCTACACATAGAACTCTATATTACTACCTGGAAAGGACCCGACCCCGACAAAGATAGCGCTAATTACGGTAACCTCTCTCTGTCACACCCATTGAAGTAAATGGTGTTTAACGGCTCGAATTTGGTTATACTTGGAAATTCAGGTAGTTTGGGTATCACATCGTTTAGAAAGTGCAATATTTCTGAAAATGAATATTTTTCTCTGATATGCCATTACTTTCTCTGCCTTCACCGCGTGTGGTTCAAAAAGTGAAGAATTAAGTTGGTGTGAGCTGTGCATTGACGATTGACGATAGTTTCATCATTATTACAATAAATTTAAATAACAGGAACATAGGAAAATACTTCTCAAAAGGCACTGACTTGAAGTCAGGAAAATTTAAGCGCTGGTTAAAATTCATTGTCAATGCGAAATTTGACATACTTTTTTCCGATATTTTTGGAAATGTGTGTCGAATCGAGCTGAAATTTCGAACATTGCTGTTCAGATTCGACTTCAAGGTCTGCGCAAAGTTTCATCGAAATCTCATTGATAGTTTCCGAAAAAAATAGTTTTTGAACGATTCTTCATGCAATCAGTTAGCAAGTTTCAATCTGATCGCATCAGTACTTCTTGAGATATGGAGAAAACAAAATAATATATTTGAAATGGATATAACTTCGAAATTGTTAGGTAAATTTTGCCCATTAACGAACTTATTTTGAATTTTTTAAGTCGCCAAAGCTTTTCTCGGTAGTAAGTTATCGTGGCAATTGGCGGCTGAATAGAATTCAATTTGACATTGAAATCTTCATCAGTGAGTCCAACAAGGTCGCTTGGTGCAATTTTCGGCAAAAAAACGCAAATTTACGGAGGATGATAACGCGCTGTTCCCCAGAAAAACCGCTCACTAAGTTGAAATTTCACTTGAACATGTGCGATCTTCTACAATCCTGCCTTATTCACGAATCAGTCAGAAAAAAATTCAGGTTCTCCTAATTTGAAATGAAAAATTAAAAAGATTTAGAATAAATGCGACAGAGTTCCCTTTACTGCAATGAGGAAGAAAGAGATAGATACCCGTCCACTTCGCGGGCTGCATAAGCAACGAATTGGCTTCACTTGTCGCTCAAAACGGGTCCCTTCCAGGTATATAATATAGAGTTCATTGGTTCTACATAGAGTATTTGATAAAATATATTAGACTTGACAGCTTCTCCATGGCGACTTTTCAAGAGTGCCAACTTTACTCAAATTCAGTTACGAAAACTTGATGATAGACCAATTTCAAGGCCTACCAACTGACTCTATAAAAGTGAATGGAGTATAGTTTCTTTTATCAATATTCAAATTCAATTTATTTGCGATTTTACGTTCAGAAAACCCTGTTTCACTGATAAACACCAAAGTCGATAGTCTTCATCTAGAAATAATTGTTCTTCTGAAATAGCCTTCAAGTCTATGAACCGCATTCTGAAAGCAGTGATGTGTTCCAGGGTAGAGGGTGCAACACTCTGCATCTCGACCAAGGGGCCAGACTGTGTCGTAGATTTCGTAATTAGACAACTATCTATTATTTGCTGAAGTACAATGGTTAACGAAAAAAAAAAATTAGTACTTGTTTCAGGAGAAATGTCGCAACAAGGCCTTCTACATGATCATACGGAGCAAGGAGAGACAGTACGCGAAACTGTTGGATCTTCACGAGACAAGATTACGCATGGAAATTGATCATCTCACATTGGCATTGAGGAGGAGAGGATATTCAGTCGAGGAGCGAGAGGAATTTATACTGGAATTTCTGCGTTCGGGAGATGTCAACTACAAATATTTCTTGAGAAGGACGGGAATAGAGGAAGTGCCGGAGTTATGGGAAGATACCGATATATTCGAAAGAGCCGACTTCAGATCTGTGAAGTCGTGTTACAAACGGACCATTTTCGAAGCCAGGAACCCCGTGTATACGGATGACGACTGCGAGGATACGATATTTTCGGCTATTTCCGACAACTCTCTGGACTCTGAAAAGACCGTCAACGTGAAAAAAATTCAGAGGGCCTTGGCAGATTATTGGATCGAATTCGATAAACTTCACGGTCAGCTGTCTTCCGACAAGGACATTGACGCACCTTCAGAACCTTTTCCCCCGGTTGAAAACGAGCAGCAGGTCGATGAAGAATGTTTGAACCAATCGTTTCTTGATGTCGACATGGTCAGTCGGCTGCCTTCGAGAAATTCCCCCGAAAACAGCTATCGAAAAGCAAGTGATCCCTCGAAAGGGATATCATTGATGGAAAATGAAGACTCTTCGATGAGCGATTCCTTTGAACCCTCAGGAACCTCCCACATGGCTGAAAATATCCCGGAATGTAACGATACTTCTTGTGACGATAACGGTAAGCCAGATTTGAATGGAACGCACAGCAGCACTTGTTCTGAAACTTCTGCTACGCCTGGAATAGTGCAGCGATTCCGGGATGCGTGTTCTGGAAAAAAATCCCGCAGAAGTACCTACCGTAAGGCACCCGACCCCTCGAAACGAATATCATTGATGAGAGAATATGATTCGTCAATGAACAGTACCTCCGATTCCTTGGGGAGTTCTCACATGGTCGAAGGTGTGCAGGAGGCCATCGAAGAATGTAACAGGTCCCTTTATCACGATAACAGCCGGTCGGATTGGAACGAATCCAACAGCAGCACTTCTTCCGAAGCTCCTACGATGCCCAAAAGAGTGCAGCAATTCCTGGATGCGTGTGCTGCGAAAAAATCCCGCGGAAACTCTTATCGAAGAGCAAGTGACCCCTATATGTATTCCTCGAAGAAGATAACGGTTGTGGACTACGTCGATTCGTCTTCGGATTCCTCCTCGACTGAATCCTCGCCAAAATCGTCCACACCGGGGGATTCGTCTTGGGAATCTGAGGACCGGAGATTGATGGTAGACATCGAAGATGAGGATAAGGCCGAAGAGGTGAGGATGACAGATCTAGACGATCAAAACTTGGAAGAGATTATTGACGTGGAGATTGAGGATGGTGCAAAGGCCGTTTTGTTGCCTCCGGTGGAGACAGTTAGAAAAACTAAGTGTGCCGTTTGTAAACGAAGATTGAATATTACAAATTTGTATGACTGCAGGTAAGATGCGTTTTTCATCAATTTTGGTAAAAAGCATGATGTTCTTGCAGAAATATTGTTTGGTTCTAGTTTTTCATTTGAAAAAAGTTGTTTCTTATAAAAATATATGTTTCGACATCTATTTCTAATCTATTATAGTTAAACTTGAAAACAAACTCTTTACCGTTTCTAAAATACCATAGGTCATCGAAATAAATAAGAAGTAGATTATTTAGCTAGATATTGATATAGATATAGATGACTACACGTCATTCTATTTTATATTGTCAGTTGGTAGGCTACGGCAATCTCACAGATTTCACTGTGTACGATAGAGAAAATGTAAGGTTACAAACATTTTCCTGTCAAACTATGCGGCGTTGCCAGTTCCATTAAATATCGTAGGAATTACGTTTGAAACCAAACTAAACCATACAGAATCGACAATGTCTCACCAAATTATTTTGTTCGGTAAACCCGCAAGATTTCCCGTCGCGAAGCTATAAGTGAGATATTCACATCATTGTAAGCAGTGTGAGTTCCTGAACAAAAAATATCAAGGCCAACATAGGCGGTCTCTCTTTGTTTGGAAGATATTGTTGCATTTTCAGATCCTTTTTTCCGCCATAAAAATGATTCCTCACTTCTCAAATCTAGTTCATAAATCATCTTTGAACCTTCAACCAACGAATAGAGACACTTTCTTTCAAGAATATTCATTATTTGAAGGAAAAAAAGTGAAAATATTAGACAACAACTTAACCTATATTTCTACGAAATACTTCTCAATGTTAAAGCGGAGCTTGGCAACAGCGTCTTTTCATCGCTGGCCAACGTATTATGACCGAAGAGTAGTTGCTGGCGGGAAATATGAAATGATGGACAGTTGAAGGATATGATTGTAAGGAAAATGCTTCTGTCACTGAAGAAGAGGTGGTTATTCTAACATCAAAACAAAATCATTGAGAAAATTTGTTTAAGGTTTCACTCCCAATATTTTCGTTTGAACTTTCTTTCTATCCCCTTCAAAATAGGGAGGTTGTTATCTACTTTGTTTTTCGTTGTGTCTTCCAGATGGTCCCAGTTTAGAATGAGATTCAGGAAATTGCAATGAAATGCGTTGTACAAATAATAACATCGATTTCATTGGAAAACTGGGAAGGACGCGATCTATCACATCTGAAAAGATATGTACGTTGAGATATATATCAGGGTGTATTCTCATTCCATTACTATGTGTTTCAACCTTGCAGATTTCATTAGAAACGAATTCTCCTATTGGAAGATTTAGAGTATCGCAGTAAACAGTAAGAACTAAGAACATATTTCATTTTTCTCGGCAGCAATAATCTGTCATTCACGAATACGCACGATGGCACGATTCCGACCGATGAAATTGGCGTCATTGCCAAACTTCACTTTTAGTCTGAGTCGAAATCAGAAGGAATAGAGGTTAAGTGGTTGCCAAGTAATTTCATTGTTTTTTCATTAAATATTGATTATTCTTTAAAAAAAGTGTTGCATATTGTTGGTTGAAGGTTCAAAGATGGTTTGTGAACTATACAGATGGAGTGAGAGATCGTTTTTATGGTAGAAAAAGGGACCTGAAAACGACTCATTTTGGAACTTTGGGGGCCTATATCTTCCAAATTAAGGGAGACCGCCTATGTTCGAAATCACATTTTTTATTCAGAAAATCACAATGCGTACAATGATGTAAATATCTTTTTAATATCTCGGCGACGGGAAATCTTGCGGGTTTACCTTTTGTTCTTGATGATATTTCACGAGTGTCAACCTGACTGAGTTCTAGTTACAAAAACTTAATAAAACTATTTTAAGGCTTATTGACTGACTTTATGAATACGAATGGAGTATATTCCTGAATTTTAGCGCTTTCATTAATTTCAAAACAACCCTATCTTTATTATTGAATCTAACTTTATCGGGCTTGACAAAAACTAACCCTAGGCAGATTGATTGTTTAAAATCCTAAATGAGTATATTTAAAATCTAATTCTTTACCTTTCAATTTAGGTGTGGTAACATATTTTGCGCCCAGCATAGGCATGCAGAATTACATCAATGCAGTTTCGACTACAGGAGGGAAGGAAGACGAACGATAGCTGAACAGAACCCACGCATAATAGGTGAAAAAATACGAAAAATCTGAAATCTGAGGTTTTACTCTTGCTGTGCCTAAAATTTCTATTTTACAATGCCCCTATTATCATCCACGATTATTAAATTATTTCATTTATTTGTAGATTTCTTGAATAGCTAAGTATTTCAAACGTGAACTTTCAATGAGTTTATTTTCAAAATTAGTATTTGCACACAGGATATCTTCCTTACGAATACTGATTCTGATATTTTTTGTTGATGAATGGTTGGACCAATAGTTACAAAATTTGAGGACAATCGAGTTTTTGTGTATATAATAGCAAGAATTAAATATTTATATTGCACCTTTTGAATGAGAGAGAATTGGATTTTTTCCCCAATTTAATCAGTTAAGCCATGTGATGTAGAATAAAAGTTGTTTTCATTTGGTGCAAGTTTGTGATATGGATTTCGTTGTGATACTAGTTTAATATATTGTTCTGAAAAATAAATCATTGGTTTTTCTTTCAACAAAACTTTAATATAATTCTTTCTAAACAGAAGCTACATTTATATTAGGCATCGCAGAAAAGATTCATGTGCAAACCATCTTAATGAACAGAAGAGGCAACACAGTTCACAAAGATCTTCCTGATGCACACTCAGAACCATCTTAATGCTAAATGCCAAGCCGACTTGATGGTTGGAGATAATAGCACAGATCAACCAGATAAACCACTCGCGTCATTTACTTAGGAAATCTATGTCAACGCAGATATGACCCTGAATCGAGCTAATCAGAATTTTAGCAGGCGTTTGGGGTGCCAATCAGATTGCAGGAATAGGATTACGTCACTCTCGCCGTTTTCGGACTCGCTTGAAGAGGTTATAAACATGTAAACAAACTGAAATGAATTTTTCATCCTATTAATTGATGAATAATTTCGTATCTGTTCCATTTAAGAATATAATCCAGACAGTTTTTTACAACCAAATCAATTGTTTAGTCATCTTTGAGGTTCTATTTTATGATGACAGTCCTCATTATATGTTTTAATTATACAACAAGAATTTTGGGATCGAACTTAGGTGGACTCATTCATAATGTTCATTTTATATAATATAAAGGAATCGCAACTGAAGTAAAAGCATTATTCAATTAAAACGATGGGATGTCTAATAAAATTGTATATGATTGCACAAACACTAGGATTGGAATCGAACAAAGTTGGTATATTCATAGTTTGATTTTATATTGAAATGAATCTCATTTGATGTGAAACTACAAAGATTCTCTGATTAAGGTAAACGGGTTTTCCATAATATTTTTCCAAAATTTTCATTTACTTCAACCGAGTTCTTCTACAGGAGTTTAAGGTGTGACAAAACAGTCGCTTTGGTGTTGGAAATTTGCTTTTCAAATGGTTTCATCGAAAAATCTTAGTCCTGAATCCCGACCAATCCGTTTTTACATTTCGATTTTAGATATTCCAAAATCAAGTATTCAATTTGACAGCTGTTTCGAGGTAGAAGAAAGTTTGGTTATGTCTGTTATATTTCTCAAGGTCGGAGAGACGCGATTCCCGCAAACGATGAAGTGATTTGTCTTGTTGGTCTGTGATAATAGTGAGAATGAGTCACTTTTTTATTTTCAAGAAATTTTGGTGAAACAAAAACTGAAACGGAGTGCAACAAGTGAAAAATAGAAAACGCGTATTCTCACAAAAGAATTACAAGATTTACATACTAAGAAAATTTTTAAAAATAATCACTGAAGCCTACTAATCGACACCCAGTTTCTCCTACTAGCGTCGAGATTTATAAATTTCCAACCTGCTATATTGGCATCTTTCATATTTAATCCCTTGCTGGGGCACAGCTTCAAACTATGTAATCCAAAAGTTGCAAAGACTGCAAAATAAGTCTGTCAAAACAATAAATATATAAACTGGAATACCTCACACCGACAGTCCAGGTTTACAAGGAAACTAATATATTGAACATTGAGAAGATAACGTTTTACGAACAGACTAAATTAATTTATAAAATAAAGAAAACAATGCTAAAAACAAATACTGTACTTGCCCAAAATGACAACTTTCATAACTATGAAACAAGAAAAAGACAGTACCTACCTAAGAAGCGACTTTGCCAGAACAAGTAAAGCTCTAAAATCTCCTATAAGTAGTAGCATATCCGCATACAATCAGATACCTGTGCAATTAGTGAATACCTCCAGATCAATAAACCAAATGTGCGATAATCTCAAACTGTACCTTTTATGATTTAGTTTTTTCGCTTTTCTGTGATAATTTTGTGTTGGTTTTTATAGAAGATTAATATTGTTTATTTACAAGCGAACTAAATCAAGTCATATATGTAGGCCCTGGTGCCAGTTTTTGTAACTGTTTTGGGGTCATGAATAAAGATTATTATTATTATTATCGTTGCAGACGGTAGGCGGGCGTCTTACCTCGATATGTTTATGGGGTTTTATTAACCTAGAATGTGGCTGTGTTATCAAGATCCTCGAAGCCGCATTTTACTAGCGCATTTCGGAAGAAACTCATGATAAGTTAGTAAAGGTTGTTAGCAAACTTTACCGAATGTTTCCACGTCTTGACGGTCGTTGTTCAAACTGCAATTCCACAGATGCAGCGACCCGATGAGGCAAAAGGATGAACGTGATTCATATCGATCAAAGTATTCTGCACTCGAAGGTTGAGTTCGTACGATGCTCCCGATAGATGGCGAATTATAAGTAGTTATACTGCAGTTTTCCATCTAAAAGGTTGTAAGTATCTTGAGTATTAATACAGCGGTTGCTATAGGTAAAGCAGTCTGATGATCGGTAAGGACCGTGAAACTGCAGTATCTGTTCTTAGGTCCACTTCTTCGTCGTCTTCGATGTAGATGTTTTTGTGGATTGAGTGCAGGGCTGCCAGGTGTGGGGATTTTTCCCCAATGTGGGGATTTTCGATGCCGGTGGGGAAATTGCTGGGGATTTTGTTAAAGTGGGGAAAAATAACATTTTGACTTTTCATTCCAAAACTCCATTTACTCTTCATAAGAAAGTCAATATTGAAATTATATGGCGCAGGTGCTAAATGGGCGTTTATGGTATGGCGACTTCGACTGTTCGGACTGTCTATGGAATAAGAGGAAATAAAGTATTATATATATATATATAATTTTATGTTGTGAATCATTTAATAATCCCAGAATCCATATAGGAGCTCCTTATGTATTATGTTGCATTTTTCATGCCTTATCGGAGAGAATTTATTACATTCTGAATATTTGTCATATCATTCCTTAAACAATGGTCATATGTTTATTATAAAAGGTGAGCAACCAACATTACATTTGGGAGTATGTTGCTATTCACTTCTATGGTCTGATCATAGAGAAAAAGAACTATGGAGTTAAATTTCACATATTTCTTGCAATATCTGTACCTACTCGATTATTTTTGTCAGAAAATCCTTATTGAAATTTCCTTAAAACACTGCAATAAATGAAAATAATGAATAATTAGAGAAATAATATAAGGTGGGGATTTTCATTCTCAAGTGGCACCATTTTAACATTGCAGAGGGGAATTTCTTTTTTTTCACCTGGCAGCACTGATTGAGTGACTAGTTCAACTCGAGGTGGAAAGCATGCTAAGGTGGAATATTTGTTGAATTATCGACAGATATTTGTTCTTGTGATATTTTTTAATTCTATCATGATGTGTTACTTTACTATTGACGTAGTCGCAAAAAGAAAGAGTAACAGATTTTGATGATCTAGGGGGCCATAGAATATCGCCGAATTTGGAAATGATTTCCAAACAATCTGCACATTGAGTTTATAGTGGTATACGCTGTAGCTCCATCTTGTTGAAACCAAACATGTCATACATGATAGTCTTCTGAATCTTCGTAGTTTGGGTTTCAACGTCAGAACTTAGAGGTCGCAATCAACAGTGTACCACCTGATTGAAAATATGGACTCATGTTTTGAATGGATAGTAAAAAAAATATTGAAATTTTTGAGCAGGATCAAACAAAAACAACAATTTCCTTGAACATCAAGTTTTAATACGAAAAAATTACATTCCAAAAAAGTAGCGAAAATAATTTCAAAAAATATGCACACACAGCCATTAATACTCTTATTCACTGTCAACTAAAAACTCCTCTAATACTTTAACCAGATTCTCGATACCCTGCAGATAATTTCTATCCAAATCACAATTTTTGGCTGGATAAACGTGAGCAAAGTCGATCATCTTCACCGTTACCCAAAGTTCGGACTTGTGTTCGCAGCTCAGGTCCTCCAAAATGTCCGTGTACGATTTCTTACGATTCTGGACGTCTTTGTCGTAGTTGTTCTGGAAGGAATGTGTTCGTTTGAGATTGTGGAAAGACTGCTGCCATACGTTGTTGCTCTTTCTACGGAACGGCAACAGATCGAAGCAGTTCCTTTTCCGCGAGGTAGGTGTCAAGATGGGCCCTTCTTTGGTCAGCTGTCCACTGAAGCCTAGAAAAAAAATTAGTTTGGCTCAAATCTGTGTTCTTATATGACTATTTCTTTCTAACATAAGAATCCGGACTAATAACACAGATCAACCAGATAAACCACTCGCGTCATTTACTTAGGAAATCTATGTCAACGAAGATATGACCCTGAATCGAGCTAATCAGAATTTTAGTAGGCGTTTGGGGTGCCAATCAGATTGCAGGAATAGGATTACGTCACTCTCGCCGCTTTCGGACTCGCTTGAAGAGGTTATAAACATGTAAACAAACTGCAATGAATTTTTCATCCTATTAATTGATGAATAATTTCGTATCTGTTCCATTTAAGAATATAATCCAAACAGTTTTTTACAACCAAATCAATTGTTTAGTCATCTTTGAGGTTCTATTTTATGATAACAGTCCTCATTATATGTTTTAATTATACAACAAGAATTTTGGGATCGAACTTAGGTGGACTCATTCATAATGTTCATTTTATATAATATAAAGGAATTGCAACTGAAGTAAAAGCATTACAACCTCTATTATTCAATTAAAACGATTGGACGAATAAAATTGTATATGATTGCACAAAAACTAGGATTGGAATCGAAAAAAGTTGGTCTATTCATAATTCGATTTTATATTGAAATGAATCTCATTTGATGTGAAACAACAAAGATTCTGTGATTAAGGTAAACGGGTTTTCCACAATATTTTTCCAAAATTTTCATTTACTCCAACAGAGTTCTTCTACAGGAGTTTGAGGTGTGACAAAACAGTCGCTTTGGTGTTGGAAATTTGCTTTTCAAATGGTTTCATCGAAAAATCTTAGTCTGATTTTGATTTTGTGATTCCTGAATCCCGACAAATCCGTTTTTACATTTCGATTTTAGATATTCCAAAATCAAGTATTCAATTTGACAGCTGTTTCGAGGAAGAAGAAAGTGTGGTTATGTCTGTTATATTTCTCAAGGTCGGAGAGACGCGATTCCCGCAAACGATGAAGTGATTTGTCTGTGCTAATAATCAACAAAAGTAGGAGCATACAGTACCGCGAATATCAAGGAAACATTCGGAGGCCTCAGTTCGTTTTTTTCGAAATTTCGAAATAGTTGGAAAAATGGTAAAATGCTCAATGTTGCCTTTTTTCATTATGAAGACTTTTTGGGAAAAAAATTAATAACATTGCGCATTCTCACCAAGGAATTAAGTACATCCCAAATACAAACTTATCAAGAAATCATCACTGAAGCCTTCAGATCAACACCCTGACTTCTATTATAAAGTATAAGTGGAGGTTTATACAAGTTCACTGATTCGAGTATTTCTTTCTGCTATTGGCATCGTTGGACCCTTGAATGTGGCTTTGTTGCCATTATTCAAGTCTATTTCTGAAGAAAACCATAAACTCGACCTAACTTGATGAAGCGTTACTGTTTGCTTACGAAACAGAGTTCGTAAATTAATCCTGAGATGGCGTTGGCGAATTATTTCTCGCAAAGAATGCCTTCCAATGGTGTATATGATCATAGAACTCCGTCAGGGATCCGTTTATTGGATTAAAATACCATTAGGTACAGATAGGTCCTCTGTAGATGATTTGTGTGGTGATAATAGTAGCTCGGAAAGGTATTTTTTTAAATTTATATATGAATGTCCTTGTCATTTGGGGAGTCTGCGTTACCTTTTTTAAAATGATTACTTTTTTCAGACGTGTTCTCAAGTTTTTTTTCCGCTAAAGTTTCGTTTCGGAACTGACGCTTTTTCTGAAATGTCACTCATCAAATATCGTTTTCAAAAGTGGAAGTTTCAGTTTCTAATAATGGAATAACCATGATGTAAATAACCTTCATCATGGAAATAACTTAACACACAGCGGATGACAATGGGAATTTTTCCTTTAAACGAAAATGCAGTAAATTTCATGAAAAACTTTCAGAACATCACATATCAAACATATAATTTCAATATTATATTTTAGAAAAAATGTTAGATCACCTTAAACTGAAAAATAAAAATGGGGATTTGCTTTTAAAGGGATTTGTCATGAGTGAACGATATGGCAACGTCGAATTCAGCTTTCTCGGAAAGAAAAGGACGTCAATTGTGTTACTTTGCTTAGGAAAACAGAGATAGCTATACTTTGATCTGGTTAGAGTAGAAGACAACTACCAAGGAATAGAAAAAGAAGAGCACAGCATGTCATACTGTCATATTACTGACAAATCGCAAACGGAAATTGTTTGGTTGTTTTGACAAAGAACACGTGTGTACCACAGAATATGAATAAATATTTCATTATTCTATAACAGAAAAAGCTATTTTACTAAACACTGTTGTCACTTCGTGCATGCCTGGCATATCCCAAACCCCAATTTTTAAACCTGATTCTGAATACTTTTTGAAGGTAATTTAGGAAAATGATGAATCAAACCCATAACTATGTTCAAATTTGCATTTGCAGTAATAACCCAAATTCAGGAAAAACCCCCATTGATCTATTAATGAGTAAAAATTTACTGGATGCTTAAACTACTGCAACGGACATTTTTCAATGAGGCTGCCATAGAATTAACCTAAACGCCGAATTTTAGTATTTATTATATCACTCCACTGCTGAAAAATTAAAATTGCCTACCTGTAGGGATCTTGTCGGTAAAATTGTTGAGCACCGCCAGGCTGAGCGGCCTGTACAGGCTGTGAGACCTGGTGAGTTTCAACGCTGGCTTGAGAGGCTCATCTAAATTGTGTTTAAGGCATTCTTTCAGTCTTTTCGAGTCGTAAGCGATCAGTATGGACGAGGAATAGAGTTGAAATCGCCTCTGCGTCCTCGCCCACTTCTGTATTCGCCACAATGATGCTAGAATTTGCATCAGGAGGCTCCGGCAGAACCTTGTCTCCCCGTTTAGGAAGATTTTGAGAGCTGCAAAAAAAAAATTAAGAACAAATTAGCCATACTACCATAGAATTTGAGATATGAATGTAGTAATGTAGAATATAGACGTGATGCAGAAAGAAAAGGATTTTAAACGAGTATACGAACTGTGGCATAGGTTGGTGAGGAATTGTATAATTATGTTTCAACAAGAGAGTTGCTATTTAAGTAAAACATCAAGTAGACATTCGAACGAAATCAAAAGTGATTCAGTAGAGTTACAGAAAGCATCGACACAGACGTAGTTATGAAACTAGTCAAATTTAGACGCAGGAATGTTCAACTGCAGGTTTATCTGGAAAGCTGCGAAATGGAAGGAAGCCCAACCCTTAATGTAAGAACCTGGTTATGATAA
The DNA here is from genome assembly GCA_958510865.1 of Myrrha octodecimguttata. Classification (NCBI taxonomy): domain Eukaryota; kingdom Metazoa; phylum Arthropoda; class Insecta; order Coleoptera; family Coccinellidae; genus Myrrha; species Myrrha octodecimguttata. The sequence continues at coordinate 49,958,042 of OY294062.1, read as the reverse complement.
AAGTGATTAAATTGTACAGGGTCTTCATAAATGATTGTTAAATCGCAGTAGGTCTTGAATTATTGTTTGCCGCTCCTCACTGAGGGTACGGAACTATTTTTCATGGAATTTTGAAATTGGGGTTATGCTTGCTATTCGCGAAAGAAGGCAATTCTGTGGCTGGGATAGCAAAATTTTCTATTCCATACATTCGATGTATGCATATAAGGCTTCAAAATGGAAATATTCCAAAGACAACTGCGATATTGCCATTTATAAAGATCCTGTATGAGTTTCGTTAACAGGTCACAGAACCCACTTCAACTTTCTGTGAACTGATTGTTCCAATGAAAATGCATAGAAAACCTTGTGACATTAAAACACTGTCATCTAGTGTCATAAAAGATTCGGATGCAACAATTTATAATCATAAGAAGTAATAAAGAACATGAAATACTCAAACTAAGATTGTCAAAATAGAACCGACAGAACCTACACATTCAGACAGTGACTGCTCCTTTTCTTAGAATCTTTCATTAACAGTGTTAGAGAGATGTCTGAAATACTGGTGTAACGAGCTTCTCAGCATAGATAGCGCATCTAAATGAAACACAATATACTCCATTCACTTTTATGAAGTCAGGCAAGGTTTATCTTGTTTTTTTTTACTAGAACAGCCAGGTTGGCACTACTGAAATGTCGTCACGTTAAAAATAATTAGGAGAGGGGTTGTCGATTCTTACATATTTTTATCAATGACTCTGTGGTTTGGTTTTGTTACATACGTAAATACAATGACCTTCGTGTAGAACGGACAACGCCGCGTAGTTAACAGACAGAAAAATGAACCTAACCTTCCTTTTTTTAATTATGAAGAGTGAAATGTGTCAAACTTTGATCACCTACCGACTGACTTTATAACAGTGAATGGCGTATGCATTGACTATACACAGGCCATAGACATAGATTGCGCCTTTGATTCGAATTTGTGGACGAAAAAATATCTAAAAAGAGAAGTAGATTTTTCTCTTTCTAGGGGGAAGCCATTTCGATTTTGTGGTGTTATTTTGTCTATGTTCTTGGCTAATCGATGTTTGTGTTCTTTGGACCAATTTGGAAATATTTTGACATTTGTTGAAACAAACCGGAATTGTACCACTTTATGAGATCAATCAATAGAAAATGAGATAACAGCCGACGTCTTGTATTCTTTTTCGATTCAAACTCCATCTAGCAACTGGAAGCAGAAGTTTCTGCCATTTAAATATGAATTTTAGTAAAATCAGAAGGCTTTCTAAGCATTCACAACCAACCCTAACCCTACACAAGAAGAGATTCACTCTACGACCATAAGATTACTTACTTTCTTGTGGTCAGGGGAAAAATGATGATGATGGGTTAGTTCCAATTATTTCCGGAACATGTCGACGTGGTCGCGTGCGCGTAACGTATATAAGTGTTCGGGTGCAATGACAGTCGTTTTACGTTCGTTTACTTTTCGTCATTACCTTCTGATATGGTTTCCTTGTTGAGATTCTTTCCGTAGTCCTTATTGAACTTGACCAATTCGTTGTTGCTGATCTTGTGCACCTGAAAGCCTGGAATGCAGAATCCCAGATCCCTCTTGCACTCTGTGAATTTCGACTGAAACAGGGTAGGTTCCGTTCAAACCACAGAACGATTCAAAATTTCAATCAAGAAGAAACACACATTCAGGTCCATTATGTTCGTGTGTTGCTATAAAAGTCGCCGTTCAAGTCAAATTGCAATCTTTCTAAGTTATAGTAATATGGCCAAGACACTACACATTCTGTTCAGAGTGTTATAGCAATGTTTGTCATGAATATTGTCATAGCAATATTGATATCAAGGACTTCCAGATTCGGAGATCTTACAGCTGACAACACTGTATTTTACATATCCTCTTTCTTCGGTTTATGTTATTTATTTAAACGTTAATTAATGTGACTAATACAAAAGGTACGAAACAGAAAAACCAATAAAAGTCAAATTTACCAATGATCAAATTTTCTGGACTCAAATAGAATATTGGTTACCAGAAATGAAACTCAGTTATATTATTCAGGCGGAATAATCTGATGAATATTGCTATTTGCAAACAGGATAGGCTCTGTTTCGAAAACGATGGAATATAATCCTCTGTGATCGTTCAAAGACAGATACGTCAATCGTTGATCAAAGAACAATTACACCAACGCCAAAACAAAACCATAGAAGAAAAACGAAATGAAAATGGACTTCTCACCTCCTCTTTGGCTATCTTTTCGTAGCTAGCTTCGGGATCCCACGTCCTTCTACCAATTTTAATGTCCATGATGCATGGCTCGTCAAAGTCAGCTGTCAGGTCTTCCAAAACTATGCACTTCACAGGTTCGCCGTTCGTCAGAACTTCCTTGGTGCCGTGATACTTTGGTATCAGTTCTTTGAGGTCCGCAAGATCCCTGTCTTCCGACTTCGCTACCGTCTCGTAGAAATGGATCTCGCGTTCCCCGCATGCCGATTTACGGGTGTTGATCGGCTTCAGTATGGTATTCTCGTGTTTGAGCATCCCTGAAAACGAAAATTTTCGTCATCGAAGTGTTAGAGTTTTCAGTCATTTTGGCAACGTTGTAGTATTATTTATTCTATGATTCCTGATTAGGAATAGGGTATAACCTATAGACATAGACATGAACTGCGCCTTGCCATTAACTCTGTAGAAGAAAAGAGGTACCGCCATCCAAAAAAAGAAACGGAAGATATCTATTCAGCCAATCAACGTCCGAGTGCTTCTGTTATTTCAACTCGAAACAAATTGACTTATCACCCGTTGACAAATGTCATGAGAATATATTTCTGTTTGTTGTGATGGGATAAAATGAAATAATTATAGAGATATTACATTCATTTGGGAGGTAATATATTTGTTGTATTTTGTCAATTTCGATTCACTCCAGGTTTAAAATTTCTAGTTCAGAGTCCATCACCCTCAACTTACTTGAAGTGAAACAATCTCAAACGTTTTCGTTGATGCATCATCGAGTTATTCTGAATTATCTAAAGACCATGTCTTTATACAAGAAAAGAGCATTGCAAGTCATGTTTCAAAGGGTAATATGGATATTCAAACTAAAATAAATTGAAAATATTGGTTGAAGGCGATCAGAATATGAGGAAACTTTTGTAAAAAAAAAGACCCATATATACATCATATGTTGTTGCAAGATGAGCTACTAACATTTCAAATCGATATTTATATAGTTGCAATCAACTTATCTTGAACTTGTTTCACATGACGAATTCAAAACATTGATAAACTCAAGTTTTAATGTTGTAATGAAGTCTTGGTTAGTAGGTATATGTATTGGTTTTTCGAGTGAAACAAAAAAGTTCAAATCTCCACATTGATAATCATGTCTTTGTTTTCACGATGTAACATTGCCAGTCATTTAACCTTCAGTTTTGTGCAAATGTTCACATTACTTGTTATTATTTTTTATTTGGTTGTAAAAAATTTTTGTGAAGTACCTCTCCGGAAAGGTTCTCTTCTGAATTCCTTGACCGACCAATTTTTTCATAAAAAAATATTGATTATCCATTTACTTTAATATTGTATTTCTATATACTATACAGAAATACTTATTGATCATTGTACTTAGAATAATATTGTGAAATTGGTGTACCTATTGATTCGTAAATAAATTTCTTTCTCAAAATCTGGACTTTAATTCAAAAATGTAAATTATACAATTATTTACAATGCAATATATTCCCGCCAACGCATCGCCACCCAGATTCACGGTAAATATTGTGAAATTGGTGTACCTATTGATTCGTAAATAAATTTCTTTCTCAAAATCTGGACTTTAATTCAAAAATGTAAATTATACAATTATTTACAATGCAATATATTCCCGCCAACGCATCGCCACCCAGATTCACGGTATAGAATTCTATGAATTTCTATAATACCGTGCAACTTGTTAGTTCGTGTTCCCGGTGAGGGCGTATTTTGTTTCCGCCGTTTTGAAGGGACGTTTCACTTCTTATATATTTTATATTTGTATTCTGTGGCTGGTAAGAGAGGGACGAAGCTATCTCTTTCTTGAGTATATAAAAGAAGACGACTAATACAGTTACCAGTATACAGTGTTCAGTAATTCCGATTGAAATCTGAGTTTACGACGACAATCACGACAAATATTTGAGGAATAACACTAAATATGCACGAATTTAGGACTGGCAATAAATATTTTCTAAGCTATTTCGCGCTAGGATTGCTGAATTGAGGAAAACTGTAAGCGTGTTTTCGCCGCGCCCTCTTTTGACGTTGTTCGATAGATCGATTTGATAAATATATTGGTCATCTCATTTTATATATTTGAAACTCCCCCAACTCGTGAATATATTGTGTTCGGAAGAATATAAATATATTTTTTCGGAAGAATATAAATATATTGACTCGAAAATAAGTATATTTGCGAACACATTTTTGTCACAAACGGCGCCTCATATACAAATATATTGAACGAGAAATATTTTAGGTTTTCTTTGGCCCCTATATCATTTGTTAAGGTCAAGATAACTTCCCTATCACATTTGCCAGATCCGCTTTTTAATATCGAAAAAATGTGACTGCCGGAATTGGCATTACCGAAAATCTATTTCCCATTCTCAGAAAGCATGCCGGGATACCTTGAATTCCTTTTATGCACATATAAATGAAGCTAGTAACCTTGGAGTTATACTCGTATCAATGACCTTTAGTGTCAGCACGTGGTCGGATAAAAAAAAGACAATTTTTGTTAATGTCCGAATAATTATCGAAGTCATACTCGTAACTGATCAATTGAACGGCAATTAAAATTTAGTATTATTGATTTTCGACAGGGTTATTAAATTTTATGACTTCTCAGCTTTGGCCTCACTGAAATCTAGAGAAAATCTTAACGAGAAGAATGACTAATGCCAATATAAGGAAGCAGTGGCATTCATCTCGACAACCAACAGATTATAAATTGAAATTAAGTTTGTATCTAGATTGAACAGGATCTTAAATATTCTAGAAGGCAGCCGAAATTCCAAGAAATATAAAATTTACTATTCATGAAAAGAAAACCACAAAAGATTTAATTTTTTCTCAGGATGTATTCTAATTTTTTTAACACGAAATGCTTACTCGCGTTCCCGAGTTATACGAATTCTTATTAAATAAGAAATAGTGTCGACAGGCGACTCAATTTTTTTTAAAAATATTTCTGCAGTTGAAGCGTTTTCTAAAAATTCATTTCCCTTTTCAATTCCGCCAACTTTTTCGACAATGTACCAATATTTCTCAATCTTTCAGGCGATTGAAAAAGGGAGTGAGGGGGGCAAGCCCTATACCTTAAATGAAAACTCACGAGTTATCAAGGAAAAACTCAAATTCCAAGACGCCCCCTAGGGTGGAAGAAGGAAACTTCCGTCGATCTCGAAGCGCTGTTTCAAACTCAAACCAGGAATATCAGCAGTGTTTCAAGCGCCTTACTGGTTATCTATGGTCTATGGTTTCGAAGTAGAATTCATGGTTTTTTTCGATTTTATGAGATGTTCTCAAAACAGTTCCTATAATTATTCAGAGTTTGTAAATATAACACGGAAATGTGAAACTATGAGAATGAGAGGCAAGGATAAGTGATAGTTCTAAGATATTTGCCAGAATAAGAACATATGTTCCATTGTTCCATAATATTGAAGTGAAATCTATTCGCTGTTTGTTTGAATTGTACTTTCAATAGGCGCGAAGTCTATATCATTCATAATTCATTGACGACCGTGTTAGAACGCACCTATTTACCATTACCATTTTTATGAGTCATTGTTATCTTACGATTTTCTTGAATCAAGTATTTCTGTAGTCTGTTGAGTATGGGATTTAGAGAGATGTTAGCTACTTCTATTCCACCACATACATATACTTGCTTAAACGCTCCTTGAATCTCAAGCTATCCGGAAATAGGTGTCTATCACCTGTTCAAACATCGGTACACCTACCTATAGTGTTAGGAGACCATGAGTGACCTGCTACTTGGTTACCAAACACTTCCATGTCCTCTGGAATCACTGGACTGAGTCTAGCCTGCGGCGAATGAACTGGCTTAGCACCGTTGCAAGACACTGACAACGTACTGATAGCACTACACAATTTTCCTTTTTTCACTGGATCGGAAGAATACTCTGATTTTCCCATTTTTCTCTCTCTAATTTTTCGTTGAATTCCCTAACGAAATTTCACGCCAAACTGAAAAGAAGAAGCAGAAGAATTAGCTAAACAACAGACCATCTATCGTGAACAAGAAGCGCAAGAAATAGTACAAAATTCTATGCTGATTTACCAGCGAACTCGATCTGTCCTACCCGAAATTATTCTCCATTCTATGGACATTCAGAGAATACAATAATTTCTTTTAAAGTTCACAGACGACCACAGATAAGCGAAGTGATTGATCATCGAGTCTAGACCAAACACAGACGAATATAACAATTCAGTGTCCACGCTTATTCTCGTCACGGTAGAATTTAAATTGATACCGCCTGCGTTCCAAAAATAAATCGAATTTTTCGCTCTTATGACAAACGGTGGCGTCTTATTTCATCACTTCGGTGTAGACCGGAATGAGTGGACCTTGTCATTTGCTTATTTTTAAAACGTTTGTTTTCGATAAACACAATGATTGAAGTTTTCGTGAGGATCTACGGACTTCAGATGAATTGGTGGTCAATAGACAACTCACGCTAGAAATGTGTCCCAAAATAGTTTGCAACAAACATTCCGAAGGATCACTGACCATTTCATTCTGTGGCCTCGGGAAAATTTTCATTAACAATTTAAAAAACTCGAAATTGGAATTTAACACAAAAGCAGCTAGACCGGTATTTTCGGCTATAAATTATCGAGTTATTTATCAGGCCTAACATTGTAATGGTGATTCGATTACAATCGAATATTTGATAAAGGTAGGAAACTTTTGGGAGCATGTTCGGAAAAAAATTTAATTTTTTCAAATCGTTTTAATGACACGAACAGCACGAAGTTGTCCATCACCATTTTTAAATTTGCTGCTAAGTTTCATCATGGTTGAATCAGTATTTTTTTGGAATATTCCGAAAAAAACAACGATATCGAGAAAAAACCAAAAAGTTTCACATATTTTTTCACAATTTTTCCGAAAATTATTATCCTATCAAACTGAAATTGAGTACACTGCTGCGAAATATAAAGGTCAAAGTATGACCAGAATTTTTTCTGATTGTAATGAATAGTTTCTGAAAAAAAAAATTTTTTTTCGAAGATTTCGAATTTTTTTAAAATTTACTAACAGCACGATCTCAACGAAATTCCGCAGAAAGTTTAGAGTTCTCATGTTCCAACTAACAGCCAAGTTTCAATTCAATCGCTCCAGTAGTTCCCGATATATCAGGTGAATAACCTCAAATTTCTAAATGGCTATAACTCCGAAAACATTAGGTCGGTTACGCCTATTAACGAACTTGACCTTCGCATTTTGAAAAGCAACCAATCTTCAAATTTTCAAGTCGATGGGATCCTCGGCACGCCCGTAATCGTACAAATCGATTGTGTCATCGGATTCGGCATCAGTGAGTCCAACCTATTCGTTTGAGGCCATTTTCCGCACGAAATTCGAAAATTACAGACATCTGGATGAAAATATAGCAATCTATTCTCCAGAAAAAGCGTTCAAAAAGGGTTGGACTCATTTCCAAGGAAACCCAATGATATCATGTAGCGTAAACAATCGACTAATGCACAAGTCACGCGGAAAAATTTCAAATTTTCCCGTTGAGCTTACATCAATAATGATTAATGGATTATTTACATCGGCTTTCATCATATTAGGTGGTTTCGTCAAAAAGAACGCAAACAAAGGTGTGTCTCCTAGGAAAAACACCGATAACCTTGGGGAAACGTGGAAAATGAGATAGTTTGCCGTCGGTCGGGTTCGATTGAGTTTAATTTCCCTTTTTTCATGGCTTCCGAGCCCCGTTTTCCATCGATAATTTTCCCTCGTGTTTACTTGTTGAATGCCCTCCGAATGGGGGTTTTTCCTCTAAACGAAAATGCATCAATTTTCATGAAAAAGCTTTAGAACATCACATTTCAAACATATAATTTCAATATTATATTTTTAAAAGAATGTTTGATCACCTAAAACTGAAAAATAAAAATGGGGATTTGCATTTAAAGGGATTTGTCTCGAGTGCACGATATGGCAACGTCGAATTCAGCTTTCTCAGATAGCTATACTTCGATCTGGTTAGAGTAGAAGCCAACGACCAAGGAATGGAAAAAGAAGAGCACAGACTGTCATATTACTGACAAATCGCAAACGGAAATTGTTTGGTTTTATTGACAAAGAACACGTGTGTACCACAGAACAGGAATAAATATTTCATTATTCTATAGCAGAAAAAAGCTATTCTACTAAACACCGTTGTCACTTCGTGCATGCCTGACAAATCCCAAACCCCAATTTTGAAATCTGATTTTGAATACTTTCTGAAGGTAATTTAGGAAAATGATGAATCAAACCCATAATAATTATGTTCAAATTTGCATTTGCAGTAATAACCCAAATTCAGGAAAAACCCCCATCGTCTCTTGAAACTTTCCGCGAGGTTACATTGAAAATTCGTGCTGTTATCGATCGTTTTACTCTTTTCGATTCGAAACCATCAACTGGACAAAGAAATTTGCGTACCGATGAGAATGTTGCGGCTGTATCTATATCTGACTTCTTCAGCAGACAATTAAGAAAAATTTTTCAAGAATCCATTACTTTCCACACTTCCGTAATTTAAGACTCGTTAAATTGACTCTTTGACAAAGTCTTGAATTACGAAGGTGTTGAAAGAAATTGATTCTTGCAAATATTTTCTTAATCGTCTGATGAAGGTAAGATATAGGCTCGAAACGTTACAGTTCACTCCGTTGATCGTTGACATCTTTACGTTATTGTTCATTAGGCAACATTCTTTTAAGAATCTGCCCTTGACAAATGGTTCTAAGCCGTAAGAGCGTTCTTTGTGAATAAAATTCTCATTTGATTTTTATAAGAGTAATGGGGGTGAAAACCCTGAATAATAAAGCAAAATCACCCATAATATCCTTTTATCAATATGAAGAATAATCATACTACGCGGAAATTAAAATTACAGTTTCATTATTCACGATGACTCAATAACATCCATTAAAATCAAGTACCCGTTGACAAAACCGTTGCAAAGGCTCCAAACAAATTAGCGACATTTTCACTGAGGAAAAATTGAAACGTGTTCGACGCGAACCGCAGCAAGACATAATTTGGAAGCAGGAAGACCATCATAGGTGGTTGCGATTAAAAAAAATGAATCATTTAGGTCAACGAGAACCAGATCGGGCTAGCTGGAACGCAATAAAAGCTCATTTGAATATTCCGCACGGCGTGTGAACAAAATGCGTAATTTGAGCAAATAACTTAACTAGACCGAATCATATATGAAGTTTCGTCGACACGTGTCTTGAACGAAAATCGATATACGATGTACAGGGATCGTGCGAGAAGTTATTTGACGACTGTCATGGATGACACTAGAAATATTCGAAAGATCCAAAAAATACTTTGGTCGCCAACCAGAAAATTTTACGGCCGGCAAGCCGATCGTGAATACAAAAATCTAATATTTCCGCAAATACAAGTGAGACTGGATTTAACTCAGAGTGTGATAGAAAAATGACGAGTTCCTTCATGATTGAATCAGTATTTTTTTAGTTATTCCGAAAAAAACACGAAATTTGACATATTTTTTCCCCAATGTCTCCAAGAATTATAATCGTAACTGCCAAGTTTCAATCCAATAGCTTCCGTCATTTCTGAAAAATCAGGAATATTAACCTCAAAATTCCAAATGGATTCAACTCTGTGATTGCTGGAAATTGTCAAGTAGATATACGAGAAATATCGAAACTTTCACTTGATCTATGCATGGAGTGCATAATATTTATTACACACGCCTGTTATCTACGCGCTTGATTAATGACTGTCATTTTCCTTCAAGAAGAGCCATCGAAATATACTATTTCAAATATTTAAATATATATTTTATTCAAAGGTCGTGGACAAAACATTTTTTCACCAGAGATCAAATGCAGCAATTATATTCAGGCGGAATAACTAGATGCACTGTTCTGTTGGCCACTCAACTATGCCGTTATTTAAGTCTAAGGATGTTCTTCAAAATTAAATATTCTAGAGGACCTTCAACACATTTCAATTGGACATATTTTTAAAATTCTGGAATTTATGGAAGGAAAAATAATGAAAGAAATGTTTCTCTGCCATATTCCGTTTCTAATTTATCTTTGGATCAAGCATACAAGTGATATTTTGAGGTTGTTAAGATAGCAATATTGATAGCAAGATTCTTGTTAAACTGACAGATCATATTGCTCAGAAAAGATAATCAGAATACCAATATTTCTCATCTTGATATGGAAGCAATCAGGTCTATTCTGTTTGTGTAGTGCTATAAACCTTGCTATTCTAGTCATAATGCTATTTTTCTAATTTATAGCAATATGGCCAAGATGTTACGTATTCTGTTCAGAGTGTTATAGCAATGTTTGTTATGAATTTTGTCATAGCAATATTGCTATCATGGACTTCCATAATCGGTGATTGCAGAGCTGACAACCCAGTAATTTGGGACTTCAGAGCTACAAGGAAGAAGAAAATAACCCTACTTCGTGAGGTTTTTTTATGATTTCGCATACATAACCTCTATCTACGGCTTTCATTGTTCATGTAAACATCGACATGAAAAATGTTAGGAAACAAAAAGAGTCAAATGACCAAAAACCAATTTCCTGGATACCAATAGAATATTGGTTACCAGAAATGCAGCAATTTTATTCGGGCGTTGATAATTCGAAATTCGATAAACTTTTTTGTTGGCACCTCAAATGGATCGCTGTTGTTGAGATGATTACAATCTCATCTCAGCTGTTGTCTACTTTGCCTGTATTTTAGTTTGAGAATTTTTCTTGAAATTAAATATCCTAGAGAACCTTGAACACATTTCCATTAGCATATACTTTTTGTATTCATGTGAACATCGACTGATTAAAAAATGTTACGAAACAGAAAAACCAATTGAAGTTAAACTGACCAATTTTCTGGATACCAATAGAATATTGGTTTCCAGAAATCGAAAGCAGCAGTTTTTTGCAGACGTTAATGATTCTAAATTCGATGAACTTTTCTGTTGGCAATTCAAAGGGATTGCTGTTGTTGAGATCATGAGAATAATCATCTCAGCTGTTACTTACTATGCCGGCATTTTAGTCCAAGAATTTTCCTTAAAATAAAATATTCTAGAGAACCTTGAACAAATTTCTATTGGCACATACTTCCCTATCTTCAAGATTTTCGAATTCATGGAAGAAATAATAGTGGAACAAATGGATCTCTGTAAGATTCCCTTTCTAACCTATCTTGTTATCAAGCATAGCAAGTACTATTTTGAGGTTGCTAAGATAGCAATATTGATAGCAAGATTCTTGTTGAAGTGACAGATGATATTGCTCAAAATAGTTTATTAGAATACCAATAATTCCAATCTTGTTATGATAGCAATATCTTTAATATCTTTTTAATAGCAATATTGCTATTTGCAAACATAATAGGCATGTATATATCTTTTCCGGGAATAACCATTAGATACCGAAACTGATATTTCCAGATGTTCCAAAGTAGCTCGTTGTTCAATCGGCTCTAAACAAATAGAAAACATGTCGTAAAACTTTTACGAAGTACCGAAAACAGGCGGGCATCATACACAGACACCTCTCATCATAGTCAGTTTACTATTTAAAGAACATAACCTCCGCGATTTTCCTTCCATTGTAATTCCACGAAAGTTCAATTTCATCATTATTTGCGTCAACCAGAGGTTAAGGTGGATTTCCACGTACCCTTGGGCTATTTCAGTATCCCCCGTATGAGTGCGAAACTCAAAAACATCCGTAAATACTTGAAACGATATCCTAAACATAGGAAAACTGTTTATCGTGTGTTTTAATGATAACAAAACATTAAGTGATCGGAATTAAGTCAAAGGAGGATACACGAGAAGTGTAATCAGAGCTTACATATATGTATTCAATTAGACTGTACAGGTAAATAAATATCTGTAATTTGTTTTTCAGAAGAATTTTGGTTTTACTGACTAAACTTAGGGCTAGTAATTTTTGTGTGTATATTCTGGGGGAACAGCGTGCTTTCGTTTTGTCCAAATTTCTGTAACTGTGTTTTTTTTCCCGAAAATAGTCTCAATTGACTAGGTTGGACTCACTGATGAAGAATCCGGTGTCGAAATCGATTCTGTCCGGCCGGTCGAGGCGTTGTGGAGGGGCGGCCCTTTCCATATGCAATCCCCTCAATGCTGAGCTCGGGTAAGTAGGATTTACGTGTGCTTGTTGAAAGTAACCTCTTTTTACCTGCCGTCGGCATGGAGCTCTCTCTAATTGAGGAACAGCGCATCAACATCAAGTTTATTTCAAAGCTAGGTAAGAATGGTCGTGAGATTTTTGAGTGTTTGCAGCAAGTTTACAGAGACAATTCTCTGAAAGAACCAACCGTCAACAAGTGGTTGAAAAGGTTTCAGGAAGACCGAGAAGATGTGAAAGATGACCAACGCTCAGGACGCCCCTCCACATCCAGTTCTGAGCAAAATGTTGAACGAATTCGTCGTTGCGTCCTTAAAGATCGTCGATTGACAGTTAGAATGATAGCTGAGGAACTGTCAATCCCCAAAACCATCGAGTTCGACCGGATTCGGCACAATGGAGCAGGTGGATCCTTCATCACGACAACGCGCCTGCTTACACGGCTCTCGTGTGCGTGAGTTTTTGGCCCAAAGCTCAACCACCGTAACAGAACACCCGCCTTATTCACCCGATTTAGCTCCTTGCGACTTCTTCCTGTTCCCGAAATGCAAAATGGTGCTCCGGGGGTTGCACTCGGGGGATGTGGAAGTCATCAAGGCTGAAACGACACGGCAAATGAAGAGCCTGACATCTGAAGACAGCGATCGTATCAGCAGTGAACACGGCGTTGGCAGAAGTGCATTTTGTCTCAGGGGGACTACTTTGAAGGAGACCATATTGAAATACCTGAATAATTGTAAAATAAAGTGATTATTCCACATTTATACGTATTTTCCGGACAAACCTCGTAACTGTATCGATTGAAACGGTCGATCATGTGATTCTTTTCTTTATTACCGAATCCATTTTGAGATTTCTAAATAATATGCAGATTCGAATTGTGTAGAAATAAGTGAAAAGCATAGAAATAGTGAGTTTAACGGAAACTATTTTTTTGTTTTCATCAACTGTTGAAACAATAGAAATAAACTGCTCCACAAAAGTTAGGGATATCGTATTCAATCGTATGTAATCTTCGAGAAACTCGCTGTAAAATCATTTAAAACTCAATAACAACTTGAATCGATCCAATAAAAATCAGTATGAGACATTTCGTCAATCTGGTCGAATTTTTTCTGAAGTTTGGTTCTTTGAATATGCTTCATGAATGTTCTTATTTTGAAATGAAGTCAGTTTATCAACGGCTTCGATTTGAAACGAATTTTCTGAAAATGCCGAGACGTAAATTAACAAACGCTGAGGCTAATAGGGTTATCGGAATGCTACAGGGCGGCCTAACTCAAGTTGTTGTAGCGGAAAGGCTCCAAGTCAGCCAAAGTGTGATATCTCGACTTTGGAATGGGTTCAGGGAGACAGGTTCCGTGTTGGAAAGACCAAGGCTTGGTGGGCGACGAAAAACAACACCTGCTCAGGATCGTTTCATCAGCGTTTCGGCGAGAAGAAACCCTACATCTACGTGTAGAATGCTACGGAATACTCTTCAAAATGCAGATGGGGTCCAAGTTTCCATCGAAACCATCAGACGACGTTTGAGAGAGGTGAACCTAGGTTCTAGACGTCCATTAAGAGGAGTTCCATTAACACGTGACCATAAGCGTCAAAGACTGGAATGGGCAAGGCAACATATCAATTGGAACGATCAATGGCGTAGAGTCCTTTTCACTGATAAATCCAGATATGGACAATTTTCAGATTCTCGAAGAATAAGGGCTTGGACAATCCCACGCATACCCCGTAATCGTCGCTATGTCCAAGAAGTCCATCCATTCCGAGGGGGTAGTGTTATGGTATGGGCCGGTATATGTTTCAACCGGCGCACAGATCTACACATTTGTCCTGGGAATATGACCGCCTTACACTATAGGGAGCATGTCATTGACAATGTTGTGCCAAATTTTCAAGCTGCTATTGGTGAAACTTTTCAATTTCTAGACGATAACGCTAGACCGCACCGTGCAGCCATAGTTGAGAATGCGCGCGAAGAGCTTGGTATTCCACATTTACCAATACCTCCGCACTCACCAGATTTGAATTGCATAGAACATGCATGGGATATGCTCCAAAGAAGATTAGACAAACATCAACCTACCCCAGAATCCTTTAATGATCTGAGAGAGCTTCTGCCCCGTTTATGGAACCAAATTCCTCAAGAAATGTTCAACGACCTCGTGTGTAGTATGCAAAGAAGATGTCAAGCTGTTATTGATGCCCGTGGAGGCCATACATTGTATCGATAGTCTTAAAATGCTTGAATTCTCTGGAAATAAAATTTCGTTATTTTACTCGATTTTTTTTAACCACCCTGTATACGCTGCAGACCTACAGGCTAAAAATAATTTGCAACTTGAAATCATATTAATATGAATTTTCATCACAAAAATCTTATTTTAATTATACTTTTTGGAATTTAAGTCAATATCCCTAACTCATGTGGAGCAGTTTATTTAAAACCTAAAATAAAAAGGATTTGTCCACAACCATTGAATAATAATATATATTTCGATGTCTTTCGTTGAAGGAAAATAACAGTCATTAATTGACCCCGTGGATAAAAAGTGTGTATAATGAATATTATATAATCCATGCATAGATCAAGTGGAAGTGTTGACGTTTCCCGTAAGTTTGACAATTTATAGAAATCACAGAGAATGAAGTTGACAATTCTGACAACTCTATTGTAGGTTATTGGGAATGCGGAATTATTCCAACTATACCGATGAAGTCTTGGTCTCAGTATAGTATCTAACTCTAACTTTGATTGGGTGATTTGCGACCCTCGCCTGCAGCTTTGTCGCAAACTTCATCCTCATGAATAATAGCAGTCATTATATACTTATTGAATAATATACTATTGACCATTATCTATTATTTGTATTGGTGGGAACCATACGACGTTATTAATTTTTGAAATGAGTCAAAATTGAGGTTTCGGAAAACGGCACAGAAATCTAGTGTTCCCATTTGAAAGTACAGGGTGGGCAAAATTCGTTGTCTACTGAATGGATCTCGAGAACTATAGCAGCTAGAAGAAAACTGAAAACACAGGCTCGAGCTCTTTTTTCCTGACTGATCCGAATCTGAGAACAGATCCAGCTTATCGCGCATAGAACTTGAGTTATGAGCGAAAATTGAGAAATTGTCATATTCAATAATGCTGAATAACTCGCTTGTTTGAACTCGTATTCGAAATCTGTTCTTACATTCCACAGGCACTTTTTTAGGAGTAATTCGAATATAATATGATTGAATTTTTCAAATCAGCTATTTTCGAGAAATGAGAAGGATTTGTGATTTTTCAAATGTAAACTATAGTCAAAAGTTCTCTCATCTTGCTACAAAATTTTTGCTGATTTCAAAAATGTATGATATGTTGCTATTCTCATGAATATTACGCGACAAAAAAATTAAATACTTTTTTCCTGCTTTTCGATTCACTGTTGCATTATAAGTAGGCTGGCGTTACCATAGCGACCGTTGAATATGCAAATTAACCATAGAAATATTTATTCAGCAACCGGTAATTCCAATCATAGAAGATCAAATTCACAAAAGATAAATCATATTCAACGGTCGCTATGGTAACGCCAGCCTACTTATAATGCAACAGTGAATCTAAAAGCAGGAAAAAGGTATTTAATTCTTTTCTCATATTATATTCATGTGAATAGCAACATATGATACATTTTTGAAATCAGCAAAAATTTTGTAGCAAGATAAGAGAATTTTCGACTATAGTTTACATTTGAAAAATCATAAATCCTTCTTATTTCTCGAAAATAGTTGGTTTAAAAAATTCAATCGTATTATATTCGAATTACTCCTAAAAAAGTGCCTGTAGAATGTAAGAACAGATTTCGAATACGAGTTCAAACAAGCGAGTTATTCAGCATTATTGAAACTGACAATTTCTCAATTTTCGTTCATAACTCAAAATCTATGAACGTTAGGCTGGATCTGATTTCAGATTCGGATCAGTCAGGAAAAAAGAGCTCTCTTCTAGCTGCAATAGCTCTCGAGATCCCTTCAGTAGACATCGAATTTTGCCCACCCTGTACATAACTTTGGGTCATAGCTTCGTAATTGAAAATCCTTCTGAGAGACGAACATCCAAAAGGATTTTTCGTAAAAAAGTAGATGTATAATGTTTCTATGATCAGTATTAGCGTAGATATAATAATATAATTTCTTTTCGATATCGTAATTTTCCAGTTTTCGCTTATAACTCACAAACAAAAGAAAGCGGCCAAAATTGAAAATACACTTGTAAGTTTCCCAGAAAAATAGAACGAGAATGGGGTATCAGATTTTGTCTATCTCCCCCGATTTAAAAGTTGTAGTGCTGAAACATCGAAATTTGCCCACCCTGTACAACAGGGGGGAACAAACCGCTGGTCACCCGTGTATTTAGATTATGTTTGCTATTTCTAATCACGGCGACACAACAAGGCATTATCTTTAAGTTTATTTCGAAAACGGATCTAGAAAAACCTAACCATATTCCTATTACTTCAAGAAGAAATACTTTTGTGACAGACCGCGTATGAAGCCGTTGGGATAAATATTTCCCGTAGCTCCCCGTACACACAACATTTCCGATATTCTGGCAGACGACACTTATGAACGTGCCAATTGGATCAAAATTTATAATAAACCATTCAGGAATTCTCGCTTCTCTTTGCGAGACCAAAATTATGGTTTTTCGATGGTGAACACGAAAAGTTCGAATTTTTCATTCCTAACGATTAAGGGGACCCAAGGCTTTAGTCATTACGATAAGATTTTACGAGCGATTCATAATTATTATTATATAATATGATATTCATGGTCTGGCTAAGTAGGAACAATAATCGACGTTTAATGGCATTGTAGATCCTGGATCCTTAAACGTGTTCATCCCAATTGTTGGTAATTCAGAATGAAGGTCCATAACGCGGTCCTAGAATGGGGGTTTTTCCTGAGTTTGAGTTATTACTGCAAATGCAAATTTGAAAATAATTATTATGGGTTTGATTCATCATTTTCCCAAATTACATTCAGATAGTATTCAAAATCAGATTTCAAAATTGGGGTTTGGGATTTGCCAGGCATGCACGAAGTGACAACGGTGTTTAGTAGAATAGCTTTTTCTGCTATAGAATAATGAAATATTTATTCCTATTCTGTGGTACACACGTGTTCTTTGTCAATATAACCAAACAATTTCCGCTCGCGATTTGTCAGTAATATGACAGTCTGTGCTCTTCTTTTTCTATTCCTTGGTCGTTGTCTTCTACTCTAACCAGATCGAAGGATAGCTATCTCTGCTTTCCTAAGCAAAGTAACACATTTGACGTCCTTTTCTTTCCGAGAAAGCTGAATTCGACGTTGCCATATCGTTCACTCATGACAAATCCCTTTAAATGCAAATCCCCATTTTTATTCCACTGAATAAAAATGAATTGAGTTATAATCTGATCTTTGTTTAACAATGATCTGATGAAACTATTTCCCAAAAAATGAATCAGATATTTGAACTTATGGATTCTTACTGATATATATGAGTAGTTTAACCAATATGGAACATACTCATTAATAATTTGAAATATGTATAAGGAAATGAGGGGCAATTTGAGATTTATTTATTATAAGAACACTTTCATGGATGGAAATCATTTCGACGCCAAAACAACGGTGAAAACGCAACTTGAGATTGATATTACTCATGGATTTTATTGGATAGTTTGGATCTCCTTTCATAAAAATCTGGTTTATAAATTTTGTATGTATCTATTAATTAATACCTATTCAATTCAAAAGTTATGAATTTTGTTACATACTTATGAAAAATTTTGGAGGAAATGTGCATGTTCACTATAATTGAAATATGAATTTTCACTTTGTTGTTCATGTTCATACGGATTTATCAGACGAATTTCAAACCAGACAAACTAACTGTAGTATCTATCGTCCCAAATGATTTCTTGAGGTATTTTTGAAAACGCAATTCTGAAAGACTTCCTTTTCATGAACTAACTATTGAGATAATAAATACCTCTTGAAATAACAAGTATTCAAAAATATCGAGTCTCAGACTTGTGTATTCACAGACGAAGGAAACTTTTATATATATTATCGCCATTCTGACTGAATGAAATGAATAATCATAATTTTAATTTGTCAAAATGAATTCATTTCCGGAAATTCTTGAAAATAATGTATGGTCCAACTCGGAAAATCAGAAAGAAGTTCTGATTTGACTAGTTTTGATATGACAGGTCGGTAACTTCCGTAAATATTTCAGATTTTATATGGCAGATTTTCCTATGCCGGCATCTATCGGCGAGAACTGAAGTAGGACAACAAAGCCGTATTTTGACAACATTTGGACCTCATTTCGGACCCAAAATATGTCAAAGAGCACCATATGTTTTCTATGTATCTATCATAGAATATATCAGGTGTCGACACTTCCCTACTATTACCCACTAAACCCAGGCAAACTATTCGGAAAACGACTAAATCTATTAAAGCCCTAATATCTTCTTTGGAGTTATGGATTTACTGTTACACAATATTTAATAAATGTTAATTGTTATGTCCGGTCGAAAATGACAACTTAATATATTTTCCTTTGCCAATTTATTCTGTAAAAACAGTTTAGGTGTGCCATCTAAATTGAAGAGCGATTATTGTAGCCTTTTTCCTTTACTTTTCGAATCCAAAAATAGTTTTCAAAAAAACGGTCAGAAAATTAACTTTTTCAACAAATAACAGGAGATCAAATTTTTGCAGCCCCGCCTTGGATTTAAATTTACCCAGAATGACATATTGACAAATTCTAACAGAGGAATATCACTAGACAATTTCAACGAAATAACTTGAAGCGTTCCCGAAATATCGCTAATCAAAGTTTTATACCAAAAATACCAAACACCCTGTATCTTCGTAACCAATGGACAAAAAATATTTTTTTCGGTGGATCTTAACTCGCCTTGAAGTTCTATATCCGCCATTGACGTATGTAAGGTCACTCATGAACCACCCTGTATATGCCTAACAAAGAAATTGAATATCGAAAGATTTGGCACAAGATACAAAATACACACTGCTGACCAAATCGCACTTCCTCTTGGCTCCTTACTTTCGTGCATAATGAACACGGTGCCCGAAATTCAAGGTCCAAAAAATCAATGCTGGCAATCGTCTAGTATCAAAATGTGAAAGTTTCTCAAAACATAACTGAACCTTACCGATCAAATTTTTGAACGGTGACATGTTTACAAACTTTCATCCTATCGGTTCCACGATCGTTCCAGATAGCACATACAGTATACACACAAACACTCTGCAGTAAACGTTTTTTAGCACTGGGTCGTCCGCGTTTCCGACGACATTTAATATTAATCTGGTTAGCCTAGGAAAATTTTATCCGGTATGATAGAGCAGTGTTAATTACACCTGACAGAGTAGGTGATAAAAGGTATTTACCGAAGATATATAACTATCAATGAGGTTGATAATGCAAAATATTCCACCCGTTCGGATGGAATAATATAAAATATTCATAGATTAATTCATGTTTTTCTAGAATCATAATGACAACATAAATGAAAGGTAAAACAACCAACAGACGACTTCGGCCCAAGTTGCAATTTCGTACCAGTTTACCATCACTGGAGAAGGAGAATTTCATAACAAATTCAAACATGATAAGGTTCTCGTTATTTATGAATATCCGTAAACGGTGCCTCGGCTCCTCAAACAAGATAATTCCTGCCGAAAATAGGTTTTTGTTAAGATCATCTCCACTTGGCTGAAATTTGGGTTGGGATTCCTGATTTCATGTTAATAGTGTCAAGTTCATATAGAATATGTTCCTCACATCAACTTGGTTATTTCGGTTGTCGGTTTTCCGTTCCGTAAATATGAAATATTCGGTTGGCCCCGGAAAAAAGGTTAATCACGGAATTTGATTGATGACAAAGCAATCTTTCTGTCACCAGAACGACAGTTCTATGTTAACATATCCATAGCATAGAACAATCTATATTTACCTTATTATCCATAGACCGTAATTCAATTTTTTCATTGTTGATTGTTGTCTCGTCTATGCTCTATGTAAAGTAAATAAAGATTGTTCTATGTTATGAATATGCTACCAAAGAACATTGGCTGTCGTTCTGGTGGCACAAAGAACGCTTTTTCATCGATTCAATTCCGTAATTAACCTTTTTTCAGGAACCAACCGAATATTCCATATTTACGGAACAGAAAACCGGCAATCGAAATATCCTAGTTGATTTGCGGAACATATCCTATATAAACTTGACACCATTGACATAAAAATCAGGAACTCAACTTTCAGCCAACCGGGTATGATCTTAAAAAAAACCTATATTTGGATCTTGTTTGAGGGTTGACAACTTGGACCCAAGTCGTCTACTCAATTAAAATTTGAACTTGAGCTTCTTTTAACTTCCTTCTTAAGTATTGTTTTGAACTACAGTTGTACGATTTACAGGAACTAAAATCGATCACAGAAAATACCTCCAACTAAACTTAAGACATAAACTCTAAAATTCCATTATTTAATCTAGGTAAAAGATTGCATTTTATTTATCAATAACCCTAGGTTTCAACGAAGAACGAATCATATCAGAAGCTCACAGCTTTAAGTCGATAATACATCATCTCTTGAACTTAACCTGACCCAACAAAACAATTAAAATCAAACCATAGAAAACAAGTAGAATGGAAACTGATAATAAACATACTGCATAAATCATTCCGTTGTTCGGAATGTGAAAAAAGTCCTTTGAAATGAACTATTCCTCTTTTATACCCATTCCAAGGTAGTCTGGGCATCGAACTACAAAAAGAAACACTCGTGAAGGTGAAAAATGCAGGTAATAACCGTCAGTATGAATAGACGTCTCAGCAGCGTTATCGAAGTTTCTATCGCTTATAAAACCTATTCTATTTCTTTTGAATGTGTCCATATAGAAAGGATCGAAAACTTCACACACCAAATATTTGGAATGCTTTGTTGCTTGAGATCTAGATCTCACGTCGAAATAATGACAATTCGATCTTCGTGTATTGAATGGTGAGAAATTGCACATATCGAACGATTCTTTCCATTTAAACGTGCCTGTAGATTCTTCTTGCAGTAGGACATAGAGATTAATTGACCGAAGAAATTCTAGATACCCTTGACTAAGATTCCTGTTTTACTTCCAGTAAATCCTTCAAGGCGATCTTCCAAATTAATGAAGCAAATAACCTCAATCAGAAGATACTGTTCCACTCCACGAAACATTTCATACAATAACGATCATCGATTCTCGAATACGGAAATATTACAATTCATAGCCATATAATTGTGACTTATGCTGCCCACATGTGCCACCCTTTTGTTACTTTCGAACACAGATAATCTGGATAGCCTTGGGCGTGTTCCCTCAATCCATCTCCTATCCACCAAGGCGGATGCCATAAATTTCTCGGGCCCCTACGTTTGTTTCAAACGTGAAATTCAAGGAGTACCATTGCAGCCAGCCTTACCGGTATCTTTGAGGAAGCTTATATCAGACAACTTCAACACACCGTCCAGTAATTTGCATTGAAGGTGTTGTTTCAAGAGCATTACAACTTAGATAAGTAGCGTTATATGCATTTTTTGCTCACGTAACTCGCGATAACGTAATAGACTGGAGGCTGGGTTTAAATACAAATGTCCATGAGAAACACTAGACTTCTAATTCTAATATAGTGAATGAATGAATCTTTCGCAGAACATATCCTCAGTGCTCTGTGAAATATTAGATCTCAATCTCTGTGATCTTTTACACGCATAGAAATAGGGTTATAAAGTCTATGCATCTTTGACACTTTCACCGTCTGTGGCTTTCACTATTTGAGTTTCGAAAACAGGGAGTTTTGCGAGAAGGATTTACCCATCAGACGCATCATCTCTGGTTTATTTATGTTATGAAACATCACGTCCTGTTGCTAAATTTAGGAAGGTAAAAGGCTGGAAGTTCCCGAAAGATAATGAAAATTGAGACGGCCTGACGTCGTTGCTCTTGAATACTCCGAAATGCTGAAGTGTTACCAAGAATAATATGGACGCATTATTTGTGCAAGTGGAACCGACTGCTTTACGAATGAATCCGATGTCAATGATCTGTAACCGAAGAAGATTTCATCGTTCGGGGTTTCCAATTCGAATCAAGGAAATAATTATTGATTACTTCTGAAAGTGATTGAACTTGGGTTGCTGTTAAGTTTGTCCTTCAGAGGGGACAGAGTGGAGTCCCAAGTGTACAGGCGAGTCTTCAAGTTGTACATTAATTTTAACCCTAGATTCCTCTCATAATATAAAAGACTTTTTTCATTTACCATTTTTCCAGGTTCGGCTCCGGCAAAAATTTTTTTTTCTTTTGTAGCTTTGACATGGTTCCTCTGAATTAAATGCATTTTGGTGTGAAGTTTTCTATAATTATGATACGTATTCTACAGTAATCAATTTCATCATATTTCAAACGGATTTCTGGTTATAGACTCTTCGATTCATGAAACTGTAAGAAATTAGCATGAAGATTGCAGATAAGTTTATCTCAAATCATTTAAAGAACCCTGAATTATTATATAGAATTCTTAATTATTCTTCATTATTTTGACTTAAAATAAACGTTTTCGAGATATTCAACGTTGGATTCTTCGAAATCGGATGAAAATTCGAGAAATTTCCCTATTTTCTTGGATCCGCTCCTGATCTTGTAGCTTGTAGTTCCACCCATTTTTACCCGAAACACAGAAATATTCATTTATTCCGCATGGACCAAATATTATGTCTATGCTCTTTCGTGACCAGACCACAGACATAGTTCATGTCTATGGACCAGACTTGCCATAGAATTCTTGAGTTCAATTAAGATTTTTAGGTTAGTTTAATTATGGAATTTTCAATATAAAAAGGGACAAGAATGAAATTGTGTAGAATCTCATGGTACTGAGTATGTATGTTGCACGAATATTAAGTGAAACATTTGTGTTTCATTGGTTAAATGTGGTGAGATAAAAAGTAACAAATCATAATTTTTGAGTGTCTAAATGAGCTTTCCCAATTATATTTCCTTGAATTTCAAGCAATGGCTCGATAATTTTTCCATACAAAACAACGTAAGAGACATCTGTGTTGAACTTGCAGACAAAGTGCAGGAGAGTATTAGCACATTGAGATATATTTAAATGCTTATAACTTTTCATCTGAGCCGAACCTGGAAAAATAGTATAATGAATGAAGTTTTTTATTTGACGAGAGGAATCTATGATTGAAACTAAAATACAACTTGAACACTCACCCTGTATAATGGATATTTGGCCCTTAAAAAGTCCGCGTTGACAATCGCTCAATCAATTAGATCAACACGAAATTTCATCAATAATTTAAAAAATTTTCTAGAAACTGGATCCACACGAAATTTTGCTCTAAGTTGCGCGTCGGTATTCCAAAACTGTCAACGAAGTTTCGATTTGATCGAGTCAATACTTCATGAGATATTGAGGAAGAACTAACCTCAAAATTTCAAATGGGCTTAACTCCGAAACTATCCAACCGGTTCCACCCATTAACGAACTCAACCGAGATATTTGGACTCCAAACCTAATCTGACCATTTCAAGTCGCTAAGTCTTTTCCTTCGAGCACCTACGGACGGACGGACAGAATTGAATTTGACCACGGATTCTTCTTCAGGGAGTTTAACCCATTCGTTCAAGGCCACTTTCGGCTCAAAATACGAAAATTACAGTAATCGAAAGAAAGGAAAATGCCCTGTTCTTTAGAATAAGCGCGTAAAAATTAAAATTGTCTGTAGCAAGTATTGATCTGAATAAATGTGATCGTAAAAATATATTGTAAAACCCGCAAGATTTCCCGTCGCCGAGATATTGAAAAGATAGTTACATCATTGTACGCAGTGTGTTTTTCCGAATAAAAAATGTGAAATCAAACATAGGCGGTCTCCCTCAATTTGGAAGATATGGGCCCCCAAATTTCCAAAATTAGTCGTTTTCAGGTCCTTTTTTCCACCATAAAAACGATCTCTCACTTCATCTTTATAGTTCACAAACCACCTTTGAACCTTCAACCAACAATAGGCAACACTTTTTTTCAAGAATAATCAATATTTAATGAAAAAACAATGAAATTACTGGATAACCACTTAACCTCTATTTCTTCTGATTTCGACTCAGTCTAAAAGTGAAGTTTGGCAATGGCGTGAATTTCATCGGTCCGAATCGTGCCATCGTGCGTATTCGTGAATGAGATTATTGCTGGCGAGAAAAATGAAATATGTTCTTAGTTCTTACTGTTTACTGCTATACTATAAATCTTCCAATAGGAGAATTCGTTTCTAATGAAATCCACAAGGTTGAAACACATAGTAATAGAATGAGAATACACCCTGATATATATTTCAACGTACATTTTTTTCATATGTGATAGGTCGCGCCCTTCCCAGATTTCCAATGAAATCGAGGTTATTATATAACCCATTTTATTGGAATATCCTGAATCTCATTCTAAACTGGGACCATCTCAAAGACAACAAAAAACGAAGTAAATAACAACCTCCCTATTTTGAAGAGGATAGAAAGAAAGTTCAAACGAAAATATTGAGAGTGAAACCTTAAACAAATATTCTCAATGATTTTGTTTTGATGTTAGAATATCCACCCCTTCTTCAGTGACAGAAGCATTTTCCTCACAATCATATCCTTCAACTGCCCATCATTTCATATTTCCCGCCAGCCACTACTCTTCGGTCATAATACGTTGGCCAGCGATGAAAAGACGCTGTTGCCAAGCTCCGCTTTAACATTGAGAAGTATTTCGTAGAAATATAGGTTAAGTGGTTGTCTAATATTTTCACTTTTCTTCCTTTAAATAATGAATATTCTTGAAAGAAAGTGTCGCTATTCGTTGGTTGAAGGTTCAAAGATTATTTATGAACTAGATTTGAGAAGTGAGAGATCCTTTTTATGACGGAAAAAATGATCTGAAAATGCAACAATTTAGAACTTTGGGGGCCCATATCATCCAAACAAAGAGAGACCGCCTATGTTGGCCTTCATATTTTTTGTTCACGAACTCACACTGCTTACAATGGTGTGAATATCTTACTTATAGCTTCGCGACGGGAAATCTTGCGGGTTTACCAAATATATAAAATATTTCGTGACTGGCCACAGAACCATAGGTTGAACCCAATAAGAGTGAGTGAATGAATGAACTATTGGAAAATGTTGACGGAAATAGATTCGACAACGTGATAAGAGGAAGTTCCTAAGTTCCTCAAATGTCCGGTTCACTTCCACAATACGTGCTCGGCTTCATCATCGCTGATTGAACATGCGATTATACAGCACGTGTAGGTCGCAAAATAATTTCAGCAGCTATTTTAAGTATCGACAGGATGAATCACAGAAATGCAGATATTGCAATTATATATATTTTATCTTGCCTTGTAGAATGTCTCGGCATTGAATGAAATATACATTAGATAACGAAATAATCGTGTCTTGTGCAACACGAAAGTGAGGAATTACCAAGGCGCTTACTTCATTGATAATTTTTTATGCATTAGTATTCAATTCGCAACTTAGAAATCGCTCGTCGAGGCAGTCTACTGGGTTTTTGTACCTCAAACTACGTGTTTAAATGGAAATTTGGCGTAATTTTTCTCGATAAATGACCATTCACACATTCTATCGAATCTTTCCACAATAGAAACAACGGGAACTTGTCTTTTATTCATGGCTTTGATGATTTCATTGAAATAACTGTGAAACCACAAAATACAAATTATAACGAATCGAATAAATCGTTCCGATTCCTAGTCGGAAGATTGCACTAACGATGTGGTCCGTGATTGTAGTTGTAGCATTAAGGCCAACGCTCACTTACCGGCAACAGCCCGGACCACGGCGAAACGGAAACTTATTTCCCTAATAATTTGTCGTGTTCCGTACCGGTCAAGTGCACGCTTTCACATTCAATTATATAGAAAGAATGAAATTCCTGTATGCCGTGGGCTGAGCCGATAAGTGAGCTTTGGTACATAAAGAATTTGATTGATGAAAAAGTGATCTTTCTGTCCCCAGAACGACAGTCAATGTTCCATGGTAACATTCCATGGTTCCATAGCATAGAACAATCCTTATTTACTTTATGATCCATAGAACATAGATGAGACAACAATCAACAAGGAAAAAGTACTAAGTATGGTCTATGGATCATAAAGTGAATATAAATTGTTCTATGCCATGGATGTTACCATAGAACATTGAATATCGTTCTGGTAAAAGAAAGATTGCTTTTCATCGATAAAGTTCCGTTAATAACCTTTTTTTCAGGGACCAACCGAATATTTCATATTTACGGAACGGAAAACCGGCAAACCGAAATAACCAAATTGATCCGAGGACATATCCTATATGAACTTGACACTATTAACATGAAACATGGAACGATAGATACTATACGGTATACGATTAGTTGCTCTATCCAATAAAATCCATGAGTAATATCATTGTTTAAAGAATGGTAACATCAATCTACGGTTCCATTTTCACCGTTGTTTCGGTCTCGAAATGGCTTCTTATACCCCTTATTCATATTATTAATGAGTAGATGTTCCACATTTTTTATACTTCTCTTATATATTAGTAATAATCTATCATTTCAAATATCTGGTTCATATTTTGGGAAAATATTTCATCAGATCGAATAGATTATAGTTCAAGTAATTTTTAATTAACGTAATTAATTGTATGCACTAGACAAAGCGACTTAGCGCCATCATCTTTCACAGAGCAAGTATAGTTTAATATTTGAAAGCGTTTTGGACCAACATTTTTTTTGGGTAATACATAGTAGGAAAGTGTCGACACCTGATATATTCTATCTAGATGAAAATAATGAAATCACATAAATGATTGTATGCTCGTCGGTCATCAAGTAATACAGAATAATTTTGGTTGTTAAACAAATGTTTTGGAGTTTACAAAAAAAAAAAAAAAGATAAAATATATTTAGTTCAAAAGCGATTGACTAGCAATCTTATAAGATTTCAACTTCTTTATTAGGTTTCTGGATGAATTGTTTGCATGTAAATGTTAACTTCAAAATAATTCAAGCTGGGAATGTGATCCCAAGACTCATAGAATAACTGATTAAGCTGAAATATTGTCCATTTATAAATACAAACTTGCTCAAACAGCATTGAATATGAACCAGTCAAGAACAAAGAAGTTGATTGCCATTGACATATTACGAAACGAATTTCTCAAGCCATGATGAAATAAACTGCTAACAGAATCATCTAGTATCTAACTTACAGGATGCAAACAGATGTATCCAATATAAAAAATAATAAACAGTTGCTTGAAACGACCACATTTGCAAACCAGTTATAAGGAAGTAGAATATACTAATGAAATGTACAAATTGAAAGCAGCACTCTGTGGATTGTTAAAATTATGTTTTTGGGTGTTCCACTTTTTTTTGAGCATCCGTTAATTAATCCTAAAATAGTCAAATGTCACGAACTATTTACGAGCTTTTAGAAAGTTGAATAGTCAATCAAAATGGGCAGTTTGAGTTTCACTTTTGTCAGATCTAAGTAGCTGAACAAAGAAACTGTTGTTACTTAATACAATAGCATAAAAAAATAATAAGGCCTTCATTCTAGCGCTCAATATTCTAAAAATAGATGCAAGACCTTCTGCAAAGTTAATAATAATGAAGTTAAAATAGAAAAGTCGATCGTCAGCCAGATCATTTTAATCAATTAAACGCTGACTGTTAACAATTCAGTCAATCAAAAACAACATAGCATGATGCCTAGAAATCGTAGGCAGGATGAAAACTCACGATTCATTCATATTCCTGCATAAATTTGGAGTACAATGTTAAAAAATCTTACCCAAAAAACCGCCTCGATATCTACTCCACTTCAAAACATATTTTGGCCACTTTTTCTTTGTTGTAAAACAGGCAATTCAGAGCTATCATTTTCCAATCAATTATCTCACAAAAACACATTCAACCGCACTGCTTCAAGGTGAAATTTTCAGTGAAGAATTAAATAAGTTCTTCACTTTTCCCTGTCGCAAAACGCGCTAAGGGGAATGTCAGATCAACATTGCAAATTTTCTCACACTCCAACTGGCAGCGCACCAGAAATTCCATAGAGTGGGACTCTTCTTTTTCTTCGCGGTTTCGTCATAACGAATTTCATATTGAAAATATTCAAAATGACAGCATTGTATACAGACAACTATTATCATTGTACAGATAATAATTTTATGCAAAACTAATTATTTGGAGTTCAGTTTTATATAATCAACAAACAGTTTAACAATATTCTTTGTTGTTATCACAAAAATAATAACTACATATTTTATGACATAACCTTTTTGTTTTAATCTATGGCTTTTATTCGAAAATGAAACAAATTCTTAGGGAAATTAATTTTATTATAAATATTTCACGACAAAAAGCAGTTTTGTGCTATATGAATGTTTGAGAAAATAATAAATTTAACTAATAATGAAATGACAAATCTATTTCTGCATCATTTTTGTCTTATCAGGCATAAGGAACTGTTGGAGGTGAAATGTTCACTGGTAACCATTAAAACAACATCTGCAGCTCAAGAATAAAAGCAATTCTACACTATTTTTTGACTAGATTTGAAAAGTAGGATCTCCAACCCCCAAATTCCAACACCAAATTTAAAAAAGCACCACTGGAAAAAATTTACATCACACATTTAAATGAGCAATTTTACTCAAAATATAAAAGTAGTAAAAGTTAAATGCAAATTATTAATTATATACAGATAGAATACTTCGTGAATACATCTAAAAGTAATGAAGAATCTTATAAGACCTCGAAAGATTTGGATGATAACAATATCGGTTTTTTAGAAACCATGTACATAAATATATGGACCAAATCTATCGGGAATTTGAAGTGAATAGGTGTCCCAATGCTAAAAAAAAATCATATCACGTAAAATGTAAAAATGTTTATAAAGTCCATTCCTTCTAGTTTGTTATCCATCAGTAGTGGGGCACCCATAAAGCTACAGTAATTCATGAAAATATTAGGCACCCGAATGAATTGAATTCTAGAGTATCTGCTCAGATGTCTTAAATTTTAATCCGTCTTCCCATTCTTGAGAATCCATTGCGGGTATGTTTGTGGCCATTTCTAGATTCTGCAAATTTGCCTGGCTTGACTCTAGATTCGAAAACAACATCAGAGTCGGTATCACTGTCTGACAGGGCAGCTTTTCTAGCAACTGCAACAGGTTTAGAATACAAAGTGAAAAATAGCAAGTCAGAATAATCCAAATTCATCAACTAATCAGTGCAAAAATATGTTCAAAGAAAATTAATCGAAATCCTAGTATATACAATGTTGAAAATTCATCAATGGAGTGAAAAAAACTTTGGGTAATTGTCTAGGAAATCGCATAACGCTCTAAATTTTATGAAAAAATCAGTGCTCACTAATTTTGTTATAGAAATCACGAATCCGAAGTCAAAAAATGTCGCTCGCTTCTGGTTTTTCCAAAAAAAAATTCCCAAAATTCTCCTAGGTCATTAATTTTTTCTCGCTGAATTTCGCTATTACACTCTATCTCGAACTATTCCCTTGATGGATATTGGTTATAAATGCATTAATATAAAGATTTCAAGCAATTTTCGCTTCAAAAATTGCCAAGAATTGTGAAAATACATTCATTTGCTTATTGTTTATTTTCGGCATATATTCGGCCATGATGGTTTTGAAGTTCGGAAGAACGACATCTGACAGCAGCTTCAGTCTACTACTTTACAGTGTTGCCGGATCGAAAACATTCCGGATTAGACTGAATAGGAGAGTTTTATTGCAAAAATTCCCTAGGCCCAACTTAGTGAACAGTGAATTTGTTCCAACACATTCCATCATGCAATTGTTTTATTATATTATGTACAATTTATGAGATGGTTAGAAAAGTTATTCAGCAAAGATAACGGGGAGGTGTGGACCAACTCTGCCAGGAAAGGAGAATGGAAAAGAGGAAAGTTTGGGTTATGGTGAGAAGTTGGGAAATTTGGAACACAAGATTCTAGCGGTCGCCCCGCCATGGGTGAAAGCACAGAATGGAAAAATAAGGTTAAGGTACTTGGTTAGGTTAGGTTAGTTTAGTTTAAAAACGTACGTCAAAAAGGGAAATTGTAAACAATGAGAATATCAATTTATTTCAACAATTCCTGGAAATTTTTGTGGCGAAAATTGCTTGAAATCTTTATAATGATGCTTTTAAAATAAATATCTATCAAGATAATGGTTCGTGATAGAATGTAATAGCGAAATTCAGCGAGAAAAGTTCAGTGACCCCGAAGAATTTTGTGAATTTTTTTTGGAAAATCTAGAGGCGAGCGACCTTTTTTGACTTCGGATTTGTTATTTTCATACCAAAATTAGTAAGTACTGATTTTTTCATAAAATTTAGAGCGTTATGCGATTTCCTAGACAATTACCAAACTTTGAAGACATTTTCAACATTAGTTAGTAAAGATTTAATTGCTTACATGGTGGAATGTCATCAGTGTTTTCAATCAGTTTGTAGTTAGTAGGCTTGTTATCGTTTTTTCTTCTTTTGCACAGATTGCAGCACAAAAGAACAATTCCCCAGAACACACCAGTCAGAAGAACTATAGTAGATATTACGGCGAGGACAACGTAGAGAATGCTCCAACTACAGTCCGAGTCTTCTCCAGGATTAAAATAGACCTTAAAGAGGTTCTGCAAACAATATTGTTTCAATAGTTGTAACAAAATCAAGGCGTTATTTCATCAGATATACTTTCGCTTTTATAAAGTCAGCTGATAGTCTATGAAAGTATTTGAAACATTCCACTAAGTATAACTAATAAAAGCGAGGTTATGATAATTTTCAGGTCAGATAATTACGCGGCGTAGTCCGTTCTACACAAAGGTCGGTTGGCCATCCAAGTTTGACACGTTCCACTCCGTATAATTGAAAAAAGTTTGGTTAGGTGTATTTTACTGTCAGATAATAATGTTACTAATGCAAATAAATCTAACCATAAAGTCTGTCATGAAAATATGTAGGGCTTGACAACGTCTTGCCTAATTATTTTGACTTCTTTAACATTTCATGAGTGCCAAGTTGACTCGGTTCTAGTAAAAACAACCTGATAACCGATTCCAAGGCCAACCAACTGACATAGAAGAAAATGGAGTGTATGCAACTAAACCAAACCATAGAGTCATTGATAAAATATGTAGGAGTTGACCAAGTTAATTTGACCATGACAACATGTCACAAGTGCCAACCTGGTTCAGTCCCAGTTACAAAGACTTGATAAATCTATTTATCAGGCCTATCGACTGACTTTATATATAGGAGGGATTGTAGTATATATCAAATTTTGAGACCACCATCGATTTAACTTAGAGCTCAACTGAAATGACTATGTAAGAATGAGTAGGTTATTAGAAAAATCAACTAAAATGCAGTGTTGCCATTTAACTCATAAAAATTTCAAGGATTTTTCTTAACATACCTGCATCCAAAAGGCTTCACATTTGCATATTCTGGTTGTTTCTATACAAACCCCATGTCCTGAACAGTTGTTCTGACAAACTGTAGTCTGTAATTTAGCGACAGAAAATCCAAGCAAGCTAGAATCTAGCTTCAACTTTCGACGTAATCGGCTGACTACATCGTTTGCAGCAACTGTCTTTCCGTTTTGATCTTCTACGTAAAACGTTATTTTCGCTCTGCCTTCGCTTCTGTCCGTCTGTACGTTTCGGAACTGAAGTAGAACCAAGAATTCAGTTACAGTTAAGACGGTCTGACGATGTTTATATACTTACGATCATTTTATGTCCATTTGACACCAAGAGTGCCAACTTCCCTTTCAGAATGTCATATTGGGCTTCTGTCAAGTAATTGGCGTTGATATCAATGGTACTTTCAATCAGATAAAAAATTTTCGGATCGTGTTTAACGTTAATTGTTACAGAATCTGTATCGCTCAATCCCTGTTCATCGTAAACAGTAAGGTTGAAAATGTACTTTCCGACAGCAGGGTCAGAGATTATAAGGACTGGGCTCAGATCCGAATTTTCTGCGATGTTGCCAAGAGCTAGGGATTTTTCGTCCCTAGTCCATTTCCATTTGACTATGGACCAGTCGTCTTTAGAGGCGCTGCCATTGACGTAAATTACATTTTTAGGCAGTTCTATGTCTAGATCAGGACCTGCGTTAGCTGTTGGTTTCTGGTTTTTGTCTGTGGAAGAAATTAGAAACATATTCACAATTTTTTCAAGGAACAGTTCAGCAGCCTATTTCAAGCGAAAATTTTCTTTATTTGTTTTGGCCATCCAAGGGTTTGTGAAGGGGTGAAATGTCTGGATGAAACAAAAGTTCCTTTTCGCCAAGTGTCTTTCCTCGATTTCACATCTCAAATTTACAGCTGAATCTATTGGTTTGTCTCGAGATATTGGAAATTCATTATAATCTGTTTTTTGTTGAGCTAAACGTGTCTGTATCGACACAAAAATTTGCCATTCATGGCTGCTAGGTTAGATGTATCTTTATTTTCTGAAATACTACATTTCAGTTCAAAACCCACTCCCCTAAAATCAATTTTAAGGACTAAAATCAGATTTTGACATGTCAAACTCGCAATGAACTGGAATGTTACAATCTTTTATAGAGACCCTGTATTATATTTTTCGAAAAAACATTGACGCTAACTTTCAATCAAATCTGTTTCACCATTTATTATTATATGTTAGAAATTGATAAACATATATCTGAAATGTGATTTAAGATAGAACCTACGGGAGTATAAATATGAGATATGTGAATATCATTTATTTTATCCTCTTTCGAAATACCATCTGAATTTCCGATTTTTCTAATAGATTCTTCTGAAAACTACAACATAAAATAGTTGAGTTCCGATATTCCTGGCCAGTACTTGTCAGTAAATTTTGACAGTCGATTTTACTGGCACTGCTTTGGTAATTCAACATATCAGTACGAAGCGTTTCGAAATTACTGATACTGGCCAGTACTGATTGGGAATATCGGAACTCAACTAATATAAATATTGGTTTGAAGGTAAACCCGCAAGATTTCCCGTCGCCGAGATATTAAAAAGATATTTAAATAATTGTACGCAGTGTGTTTTTCTGAATAAAAAATGTGAGATCGGACATAGGCGGTCTCCCTTAATTTGGAAGATATGGGCCCCCAAAGTTCCAAAATGAGTCGTTTTCAGGTCCCTTTTTCCACCATAAAAACGATCTCTCACTTCATCTGTATAGTTTACAAACCACCTTTGAACCTTCAACCAACAATAAGCAACACTTTTTTTCAAGAATAATCAATATTTAATGAAAAAACAATGAAATTACTGAACAACCACTTAACCTCTATTCCTTCTGATTTCGACTCAGTCTAAAAGTGAAGTTTGGCAATGGCGCGAATTTCATCGATCGGAATCGTGCCATCGTGCGTATTCGTGAATGAGATTATTGCTGGCGAGAAAAATGAAATATGTTCTTAGTTCTGTTTACTGCGATACTCTTAATCTTCCAATAGGAGAATTCGTTTCTAATGAAATCGACAAGGTTGAAAGACATAGTAATAGAATGAGAATACACCCTGATATATATTTCAACGTACATTTTTTTCATATGTGATAGGTCGCGCCCTTTCCAGATTTCCAATGAAATCGAGGTTATTATATAACCCATTTTATTGGAATACCCTGAATCTCATTCTAAACTGGGACCATCTCGAAGACAACAAAAAAGAAGTAGATAACAACCTCCCTATTTTGAAGGGGATAGAAAGAAAGTTCAAACGAAAATATTGAGAGTGAAACCTTAAACAAATATTCTCAATGATTTTGTTTTGATGTTAGAATAACCACCGCTTCTTTAGTGACAGAAGCATTTTCCTTACAATCATATCCTTCAACTACCCATCATTTCATATTTCCCGCCAGCCACTACTCTTCGGTCATAATACGTTGGCCAGCGATGAAAAGACGCTGTTGCCAAGCTCCGCTTTAACATTGAGAAGTATTTCCTAGAAATATAGGTTAAGTGGTTGTCTAATATTTTCAATTTTCTTCCTTTAAATAATGAATATTCTTGAAAGAAAGTGTCGCTATTCGTTGGTTGAAGGTTCAAAGATGATTTATGAACTAGATTTGAGAAGTGAGAGATCATTTTTATGGCGGAAAAAAGGATCTGAAAATGCAACAATTTGGAACTTTGGGGGCCCATATCTTCCAAACAAAGGGAGACCGCCTATGTTGGCCTTCATATTTTTTGTTCAGGAACTCAAACTGCTTATAATGGTGTGAATGTCTTACTTATAGCTTCGCGACGGGAAATCTTGCGGGTTTACCGGTTTGAATAATGACAATTGGTTTGTCAAAATAGTTCATGAGATTTGCCGTTCCTAATAAACAAAATTATAATGATATCCTCTTCGGGAATCAAAAAAATATTCGATGTTAACATTCAGATTCCAATGCTGAAAATGATGAGCCACTTGGCTATTCTAACCTAACCTATGAATCAGTCCTGTAGTGTCGTGTGATAGATGACAGTATATCATTCAAATGTCATCTTTCCTAAGCAGCTCGCATTTTTGAATAAAAAGATATGTTCATAATTTTTTTTTTTTTTTAATTTGTATTTTTTTTATATGTACTGCCCACGTACAAGTTTCAAACTTTTGTGGGAAACTAAATGTTTATTTGTTTAATATTAAAACCTTTCTGCTATGTATGATGTTTTGGGTGACAAATAAACATTATTATTATTATATTATTATTATTAATTAAATCGATGGAAAATGTAATCAATATACTCACTTTGATTGACGATAATATAAACAATATCACTAGCGACATTATTATTATCGTCAGTAACACTCAGCTTTATTGTGTAAGTTCCCTTAGTTAATCCTGTAACATTCGACAAACTTGTATTTTCAGGATGAAATTCAACTTTCGAAGGCCCCTCGATCTGTTCCCATTTAAAAGAAACAATTTTGTTATCGTCTGAACTATTTCTACCATCGACTACTGCCCAGGTTTGCGGTAAACTCATGGTAATATTGGCTCCAGCCTCAGCCGTTGGAGGTTTGTTAGTAGGTGGCTTCACAAAAACATGCACCTTCAAAAATGTGTGTTAGTTGCTAGGAGATAGATCAAATATTTATGTCACTTACCTGTGCAGTACTGCTCTGACCCGCACTATCTGTCACTTTCAAAGTGAATGTGTACATGCCTTCCTCCAAGTTGGACAACTGGAGGTAAGGTGTCCTAGTATCCTGCATGTCCACTGCCTTTTGAGCATCGTCAGGGCTCTTTATCCATTCCCAGGTTGTTATATTATGATCGTCAGTACTTAAGTTTCCGTTTAGAGTGATGGCATTATGTGGAAGGTAGATGATTTTATCCTCACCTAAAATCATTTTTGGATATTTTAGACTGTTATATTACTACTGTCTAACCGTTAAAAAAGGCTACTGATTCGAAACATTCAATCTTTCTTTGAAAGCAGCAAAAGATACAAAATACCAAACACTTCAAAGATACAAATTAAGTAAATATATCATCCAAAATAAATACATGAACCATAAATATCACAATTCACAATTACGTGGGCGATTAATATTCCTAGCCGGGTCTCTTTGAACTATCAAAACCTGTTTGGGATAAACTGAGAAGATCATAGAAATTATAACTTACAATGGAAGCGGTGAGGGAAAGAGAAACGTGTTGTCTAGAGAAAGATAGAGCTAGGAGTGGCAAGAAGCCGCCAAATCGCATTCAAAAGCATCTTATTTCATGCTTTTTGTAAGATTTTTCAAAGAGTTTTCTTTTTGAAGTGTGTATATTATAGTTACAGAACATGGTTAAATCTTGATCAGCCGTAAACTGCACAAACAGGTTGTAAAAAGGCCAAAATATCAAATTTCACAAGGGGTGTTGATTCAATTAAAACTGATGATTTGTTTTATTTTTTTCCTAATTTCTGAATAAGAGATAAGACTTTCTATATATTACAGATTTTAAAATGAGGAAAAGATGGTAAGTGGCGGTACGAAGAAAAAATTTTGTTCCCACACGGACACCATTTCAATTTGCAGCAAGCATTTTGTTTAAAATTGTTATTAACATTGGTATAAATGAAATATTGTTCGAATGAATTAAGTTATTAAATCTCAAATGTTAATAAATGTTGAATAATTCTTCCAACATTGGATTTTGGATTGATTGAAAGTTTATTTAATTGAACATTACTGCGATATCAATCGGCATTTTTCTTATTAGGGGAACAGTGTGCTATCGTTTCATTCACATGTCTGTAATTTTCGAATTTCGTGCCGAAAATGGTCTCAAACTACTAGGTTGGACTCGCTGATGACGGATCCATCAGTGTCAAAATTGATTCTGCCGTCTGACAGTGGACACGATAACGATCGAACAGAGTAAGCTAGCGACTTGAAACTTCCAGGGTAGGCCGTGTATCAGAATGCCGTAGTTAAGTTCGTTAATGGGCTAAATCGGTGAAACGGTTTCGAAGCTATAGCTGTTTGAAATTTTGAGGTTATTTCCCTGATATTTCAAAAACTCATGAAGCGATTGAATTGAAACTTTACAGTTAGTTGGAGCAAAACAACGCGCAACTTTTGTGAAATTTTTTCAGATCGTACTTTAAGTAGATATATCAAAAATTTTCTCGAAAGTTTTTCGGAAAAAAATGATCATATTCCAAAAAAAATGTGCTCTGACCTTGACCTTCATACTTCACATCTGTGTGTACCAATTTTCAATTCAATACGATTATAATTTTCTGAGATATTGGGAAGAAATATGTCAAATTTCGTGGTTATTCCCTCGGTATCGTTGTTTTTCCGGAATAATTTCCAGAATAACTCGAAACAACCTAGAAAAGCAATTAAGTGAAATCAGCAGCTTTTGCGAGTGTTTCCTTTTGGTGTTTTATTTTTTGAACATACGCGCAAAAGTTGCTGACTTCACGTACCAGTGCTTCTATAGGTTTTTTATTTTTCTTCCGTGATGTCCTTGAAATTTTAAGTACCTGCTTAGTACATTTTTGTGATATCAGAACAAATAACAACATGAACCAAATTTTGAGAATAATTTATTAGAAAATAATAGATATTAAAAAAATAGAATTGCACGAATGCATTTAAGAAGAGATATATATATAGCAGGTGGTCTCTCAACTCCATTTTTTCATATATGACTCATTTAGATTTTATTAATTCTGATTAATCAATATCCCTGAATCAAGAAATGAATATAGATGAATATCATTTCAGTCAATATTTTTCAGCAATATTTTCACCTACTAATTATCATTGATGTCAAATACAGAGTGTAACAGCCAAATGGAATAAATTCGATAACGAATAAATGAGGGCGTGTTGGGATAAACTCTCGGAAGCGTCGATTTGTAATTTTAAATGCGCATATTTTTCAAGAATATAATATTATATAGGGTGTTCCATGTGACCGTGGCCAATACCAACTTTCTTATTTCAAATGCAACCCCCTGTATATTATTTATTTTTTGGATTCTTTAGAGAATTCTAGATACAATTCATGCACAATGTCCTATACCTATCTTTAACTATTTCGGAAATATTAAGTGTTTTAAGATTTACTGCAAAAATCAACGTTTTAAATAAAAATTATTTTATTTCACAAATTCGGTACATTACACTTAAAATCTGATAAGTAATACTGATTATTTCCTAATAATTAAAAAAAACCAAAAAAAAACCTTAATGTCAATGTAGGAAATGTGCAAAATGCTCGCCGCGAACGTCTTGGCAACATGCTAATCTGGTGTAGAATTGTCTTCTAATGTTACTCAACATTTTTGAAAACACTTAATATTTCCGAAAAAGTTGAAGATAGGTATAGGACATTGTACATGAATTGTGTCTAGAATTTTCTGAAGAATCCAAAAAATAAATAATATACAGGGGGTTACATTTAAAATAAGAAAGTTGGTATTGGCCACGGTCGCATGGAACACCCTATATAATTTTATTTTCTTGAAAACTATGCGCATTTAAAATTACAAATCGACGTGTCCGAGCGTTTTTTCGAACACCCCCTCATTTATTAGTTATCGAATTTATTCCATTTGGCTGTTACACTCTGTATAATACTTCTATATCATAAAATAATCTTTCATTTTAATGCTCCTACTGCATTGTGAATTTTTAGTTCTCCTGATGTAGGAACAATAAAATCTCGAAAGCTTGCGCCAAGAAAAAGGTACCTATAACATCAATCAGTTTTATCTAATTCCTGCTATATTCAGTAATCCATTTTTGTAGCTATAAAAACAAATAATCCTCTAGCCAATGTAAGCTCTCATTATTTTCATATTTGCTCCGAAAATTCTCAGGAAAAACGCATAAAAAACAGAATTTTCATACGCATTTAATGCTTTTTAAATGGAATACGCGGGCTTTCTGCCACCACTAGCTCTATCTCTCTCGGCAATATATGATTACACAGTGCAAGCTGACAGGCCTCATCCATGGTTTGTTATATCTATGGAGAAGATAAAATCTTGTGATGAATTAATTACCTGCATTTGCTTCCGGGGGATAATCGTTACTCTTCAATACAGTTATGTTAGCAAGACTGGAACTTGTTGCTTTATCTGTATCAGTAACAGTCAATTTGAATGTGTAGTTTCCAGGTTTGGTTAAATCGTTCAGCTGTAAAGTTGGATTGTCACTCAATTGTGGTTGATAACCTGCAAAATAGATGTTAGAAGGTAGCTCTCATTACCTTATTTGGAATATTTTACCTAAAGGTCCCTGTTGTAATTCCCAATGCCAGGATGTTATACCATCATCATCTTTGGAAGATGAAGCATCCAATACAGCTGCAGCATTTGGTTGTTTAATAGTTTGGTTGGCAGGAGTGATTACAATTTCTGGAGGTTTGTTTAT
Source organism: Myrrha octodecimguttata (assembly GCA_958510865.1). Taxonomy (NCBI): domain Eukaryota; kingdom Metazoa; phylum Arthropoda; class Insecta; order Coleoptera; family Coccinellidae; genus Myrrha; species Myrrha octodecimguttata. Next base: position 49,918,467 of record OY294062.1, on the reverse strand, counting down.
TCTAGAAGGTGGCAGAACTGTTACATTCACGAATGTTTCCCCATAAGATGTTGTAGTTGAAACACTAACCTAAAAATAAGCCATTTTCAAATAGAACCCCTACATATATCAACCATAGATCATAGAACCCTGGAAAACCCCAGATAGCCACAATATAGAAGAAAGTACCTTGAACATATACAGTCCCTCCGAGAGTGTACCCAGCTCTAATTTACCACCATTTTGATGTTTAACTGCAGTACTGCCCTGAGGTTGTTGTAAGGAAGTCCATTCAAACTGATATTTTTCATCAGATTCTTCAGGTGATACTTTGGCAATTAAAGTGACCTCATTCTTTGGCAACTTGACCTGTTTTGATTCTGCCGAAATAATCAGCTGCTTCCTAGTGACTGGAATAGTTCTGTTAGTTGTCACTTCAAGGATTCTTTCAGTTAACATGTCAGAAATAGAGTTTTCTTTGAAACCAACTGGTGCGCATGTACCTTGAGAGTTTCGTAAATAATCTGGTTTGCATTCACAAGTTCCTAAAATTTAAATCAGTATTGTTTTCTCATTTCATCGTGGAATAATAAATCTACCTAGTGGGGATCGCTTTTTAGTGGGAATACAAATTTCATTCTCAAGACAGGACTCATCTCCAACCTCACATTCATATGGATTTCCATATTGTTCTTCTACCATAAAATCTTTATATGCATCTTGTAACTTTTTTCTATCGACTGACTTCAAAAATCCTCTATTTTTTTCCTCTTGTAAATCTAAAATGTCTCATAATTGAACAAAAGAGAATTTATTATTTTTTCATATTACCTTGAGAGGTCAAAATTTCATCCCAGCTGTCTTCCTCATCAACTGGTTTCACCAGGATCATGTAAATATTTTTTCCTATTTCAGGATCTTCATGTAAGGTAGGTATGCAGAGATCATTTGAAGCACATGTAACATGATAACATTGCTGGTTATTCATGAAAACAACATTACAGTAATCATTATCACAGCATTTCAAAACACAAGGTTTCAATTCAGTAACTTCTTTAACATGGGTAAAAGTTCCTGAAATTTTTAAGTGTTAAATATGTAGTGCTCACAACTATATGACTCTTATACCTGATGTAACATTTCCTCTAGGAAAATATCCCTTGAATGTGTGCTCATATAACTTTGGGCATGATAACCTCCACTTACTCAAACTCAGGTTTGATTCGAAAAGTACAAAAAGTAATAATGCTATACGTTCAATAGAAACAATCATTTTTGTCTTTCATTCAACACAAGCTGAAGATTAAAGAGGAACTAAAAGACAAAAGTAAATGGAATTATTTCAATTATTTGACTCCATTTTTTTCTAAGATAAACGTGGTGTAGTTACGAGAAGATTTCCTCATTAGAGTAAGGCCAAATGGTTCTTGAAACCGATTTTTCTAGGAAATATCAAGCAAAATTTCTCACAGGACCAAGACACATCAGACTGACATGTTATGTTTTCAAGTACATCTGTCAATAATGTCAATGTCACTCATTTTTTATTTATAGGCGATTTCGATTGTGCAAATAACAATCTTCATCTTCAAGTTTTCTATGGGGAATGCAGACAATATATACCACAGAATACAAATATATATATATACCGTGTAGACCATAGAATAACACCGTAATTTATCAGAATAGAATAATAAAATCCTTGCCAAAGAAACTAAATACGAAAGATTTGTGGAATAAGTTTGGGGTCTTGATAAGGAAGGTCGACTTCGTGAATGGGCAATATTCAGTCCAATAAATACAGATTGGATCAAATTCAAATCCAGTATTTGATTGAAAAATGACAGCGTGAAAGTTCATGCATAATTTCGTGAGGATAACATGATTAGAATATCGCCGAATCTTACCATCTGAAACTAAGTACGGTGAGATAAATTACGTGAAAAGATGACGGGTCAGGCAACGCTTCACGTCTGTGCTTTCCTAAATGGTAGTATTAACGTCTAAAATTTCAATAGGATATTTTGTAAAATAAAGATTTTTTTGGGGGTGAACCTGATTCCTGTGGCACCCGGTATAACGGTTCTCAGCAATAACCCTCGCGAATTGAAGTTTGTATTGAATTTATAACATGAGTCCACACTAAATAAATATACTATTAATATTATGTGGTAGTTGTCTTTATTTGTGTACAGAATATAACAAGTGAACATATTTCTACCCCAAACTAGTCGTTAGTTTTCTTCCAGATAGCTTTACTAAAAGTAATTGTTTCAGGTGTGCTTTCTGATGTTTTTTCTATTTTTAGGTAATCTGTTATGTTGACGGAGTTTCCAATATTTTCTTCTGCTATACTCAATCTAATGAGATAATTCCCAGCACTAATATTTTTCATATCAAAAGATGTTTCATTGTTTTTGAGGAATTCCAATTTAGTTGGGCCTTCTTTTTGGGTCCATTCAATTTTGAATTTTTTACTTGGTGTTTCTCTCTTCAACTTATTACCTAAGTCAGGTAACTGAAGATTTATTCCGGATAATTTCTTCACAGGAATCCATGTAATTGTCTGAAATATTTTAAGTAAAGTTAAACTAACTTCATTATCAAACTAGGACTTACCGGAGTAGTGGTTATTTCATCTCTAGAAGAAATTTCTGGTAATAGTTCTTCATTATCTTCCTCTTCTTCTGATTCTGTAATTCAGAGAATGTTTTCATAAAAAAAAATCATTCAGGTATTTTAGTTGTTACCATTCAACTTATTTAAAATTTCTTTCCATTGTTCCCTACGACCAACAGGTTTCACTAACACCAATTTAAGAGATGCCCTGATGGTAGCATTGTGATGAAGGATAGGAATACATGATTTGCTGGATTTGCAAGCCACATTATAACATTTACGAGCATACATAATGGCCACATTGCATTTATCATTATCGCAACAATTCAATATGCACTGTTTGAAATTAGTAATTCCATCTATGTACGAAAAGTTTCCTAGAAGTTAAACATAGAACTATGAAGAAACAACACAAAATCTTCACCTGTAGATACATTTCCTTTGGGTAGGTAGCCTTTATATGTGTATTCGTATAACTTAGGACATGATTCCTTCCAGTTCTCATGTTTTATATCTGAAAATGAAAAAAAAACTTGAATGGCTTTATATGGAACTTGATTTGTTTGTTACCTTGGGGTTTCAAAATATTTACCCAGGTCTCATTCCTAAGATCCGGTCTAACCAGAACCATAGTGACGTTATCTCTAAGTTTTGGATTATGATGTAATTGTGGCAAACACATATCGTTGGATTTACAGTCAATGTTGTAACATCTTTTGTTGAAAATGAGTGCAGCATTGCATGTTTCATCGTTGCAACACTTCGAAATACAATCCTCTATGTCTGTTATATTCTCAAATAAAATATAGGTTCCTAAAGATGAAACCAACGTCAAAGCTAGTTACCTTATAATTATCTCAAACTACCTGCAGTGTCGTTTCCCTTAGGAATGTACCCTTCATACGTGCGCTCATACATTTGGGGACAGTCAGAACCTCTATTTTTCAAGCAATAGGAGCTATCAGAGACCATCACTATAAAAAATATCGTGAATGTTTTCCAATATAATGAACACATCATGAAGCTTGATCATAAACTTGTTTATACTGATGTGAATTTCGTCTTGAACCCAATCCAGAATTGATATGAACTAGGTCTTGGCCTCTGCAATTTTTTCATATTCATTATGAGATAATGAAATTGAATGTTCGAGGAATATAAACAAATATTTGTTTGATTTGACTTAGCTTTTTTTAAAACTTGTATTCTATGAACTCAACTGTAGAGCAGAGAACTATAGAGAAATGCACAGTGCTATTTGAACTACCAAGGGCCGGTATTGGGAACTTCTGCGAAGATGCCAGCGCCCTAACGGATAAATTTGTAACCTGTCCAAGCTAGTAGTTTTATGTAAACAAACCTTAGAAATGTGGTGGAGAACGAATATTTATTAAGCAGAGCTTGAATATTTAAAGAAATTATTATAATTTTGTGCAAGATTTCTTGAGAAGGAACTTCTCGTTTGGATCACGATATAAAATCGTACTTTGAATCGTTCCTGGAGGAGAACCAATATCTAAGTTTACTTGAATTTCTGGAAAAATAGGCACCTCAATAAGTAGTTTAAGGACTCTTATTTATGTTAAGAAGTGCTGAATGCAGTCTATATTATGTGCTAAATCTAGAATCAGTCCAAATGATATGACTTATTGTTCTTTGTTTACAAATGAGTGAATCAATAAAATGAAAACAGATTTTCTGTTTTAGTTCTTTTGCATTGTATTTCTAAAGAGAATAAAACAGATTAATTTCATTTTCATATTACAGCAGCTCAAGATACACATACAAAATGAAAAATGTCACAGCTGGTTTAACCTACCTATATATAGAAATGAAAAGTATTAATGTATTTATATGAATAACTTCAGCTATTATCAACTCTAACAGTATATCTAGGTTTTGTCAGGTTTTCAACCAGATCACTCTTTTAGAATATGATTTTGTGTAATATGTGAATTAGGTAGCTGCAGAAGTGCTCGGTAGTTTCTCTGCAGCATTTTCGAAACTCTCTTATTTTCATTTACACCTGAAAATATCATGACATGAGGTGGTTTCGAAATGAATACATTGTAGGTAATTTACCTTCATGAAAATAAACATCTTCAGAGAAATGCAATGACCATACTTTCATGTATTTCTTGACCTGTTTTCCAATCTTCAATTTCTATAGCTAGCCTTTCTTCTATCATTGAGTTCCGTGCTAAATACTGTTTCCATATTAACTTTACTTTCATTTGGCTTTGGAAAAAATGAAAACAAGAGGCACTAGATGATCCTTTCTTCTTTGACCATGAATAACATTGAGTTGAGGCACACAACAATAGTCATTTCGGGAGGATGCCATTTCGAATTAATACAATCGAAAACTTTAATCGGAAAGAAAGGAATCGATTGATGAATATTACAAACACTTTCGGTATACCAAAATTTCAACTCGGAGAACAACACAAAAGCTCGAAGATGAACTCCAAAAGTAAGCAAATTACGTTAGAATAACAGGCACGTCGAAAAACTACTAGCTTGGAAGTGTTCGAATTTCTATCGCCAGAGGGCGTATCGCTTAGCAGTAGTTGCGAATTATAAAACTTAACTTTAACTTTAACAGGCAGTTTTGACAGGTATGTCCTATCACAACTGTCACTTAAAGTTAAGTTTTATAATACCGGCCCTAAATATTGATTGTCATAGAATAAAAATATCCATGTTTGAATAAAATGAAAGCCTATTCTATTTATATAATATTATTATTACATATATATATATATATATATATATACATTGTATTAATATATGAATAATAGATTTAAATTCAATCATGTACATTGGCTTTTTTCTGCAAGTGTTTAGTCATCTCGTATATATGACATAGAAAAAATGTTCTCATATATCTATGATGTGACGTAATCCGAAAATGACAATATTGATTTATTTTGGAATTTTTAAAATGTTTTGTAAACAATTAAACATTTTGAATGGGTAGGAATCAACTAATCTTTTAGGATTATCTAAGCTTTTTTTTTGAGCATTAAATTGAACATAATGAATAGAGATAACGGTATATATCGAAAATTGAAGAGGAGTAAAATGTATTTAATCATTTTTCATTTCAAGTCCAAGGTAACCATTTGAGAAATTTCGAAACAGCGTTATTACAGATTCGTACAGAGACTTACTTTAAGCCATTTGATTCCTAATGGCTGCCAATAACGAATATAAGATTTCCAAAATCCAGAAGATGAGTAATTTGGGTAAAAAATTACTTCATGTTACTTTTAGATAATGACTTAAAATGGCAATTTTAGGTAGTGACATTCAGAATCTTTTAAAGGAGGCTGTGGAAGCACGTTTCTCCTCATATTCACCTTACAGTAAATTTCCAGTTGGTGCAGCTGTCTTAGCAGAGGATGGTACAATTTATAGAGGATGTAATGTAGAAAATGCTTCATTTCCAATAGGTATGTGCGCTGAAAAGAATGCTTTCGGTACTGCGATATGTTCTGGAAAGACAAAGTTCAAAGCTGTTGCAGTGATAGCTAGCCAAGAAAAGGGATTTACACCTCCTTGTGGAGGCTGCCGGCAGTTTATGAGTGAATGGGGAGACATTGATCTCTACATTTCCAAACCAGAATTGAAAGATGTTTTAGTCACTAATTTGGGGAATATTTTACCACTGCAATTCGAGGTTTGTGAAGATTACTCATTTTAAGGTTTGAATATTGAAATAAGAGGGGTATTATTAGTGACATTAAATGTAGTGCCAGGATTTTGGAAGCATATTGGTCATATTTATTATGTATGTTAGACAGTTGATGAAATAATTGGTTTACTTTTGAATAAATAAAATTTCAAAATGATAATTACAATTTTTGATTACAATTCTTCCAAAAGCAACCATATAGAAAGGAAATGCTGCAATTTTAGCATGTTTTAGATGGGATTTCTAAATATAGGTGCCGTTTGTTGCAGAATTTATGGATATTCATCATTTTGGCATGTACTTCACTGAACTAGTTGGGAGAATTCTGAATTCTTGTATATTCAATATTTACGACTTTTCTCTTCAGTAATAATGATAAGACAATAGTGTCTTTCTTTTCGCAACTACTTGTAACTATTGATAAAGCGCATCCACCAATTTAGTTCAGGTCACTGTATCATTGTATAAAGATATACAATGACTATTGAGTAAGATTTTAACATAAATATCAACTGGAAAAGTATTCGCTTCACTTCTTATATATACCCAAGATATTGGAATTTTGAATGTACTGTATTATCTCAATGGACAAATAAACATATACAGTCATATTTGTCAAGCATTTTCACATTTTTGGATGAATTCATTCATGAAATGGATTTCATTGCTGAATATGATTAAGGTCACTTTCCAAACGCTCCAAGACTTATTCAGTTACTTTTTCGGGATAAATTGGATGCTGTCGAACCATATATAGATTGGTATCGTCCTAAATTCAAAAAGTCAGTGTAATGTTTGGACTTGGACAAGACAACGTGGAAATGACTTTGGCTAGGCGATTAACATCGAGCATTTATTTTCGTTTACTAATTTGGAAGTGCTTGCAAGAGCTTTCAGGAGGAAAGTTTAGAAACACATAGTATACTCAAAACATCGAGCTACACTATCACCAATTCAAATATTGTTTAAGGTTTACTGGACGCTTCCTAGGTGAACTGTTTAAGGCTTCCTCAAGCGTTCGCTTTTGATACGAGCCACCATTGCAAACCAGCGAATTTATTTTTAAACACCTCGCCGGGGCTAATACGGTCCTGACCTGTCTTAGGGCACACCTTTCCTACAGCTAGTAGCACCATTGTTCAATCTCCGCTTGCGTTCACCTACAACAGTTACCACTTTAAAGCCAAGCAGATAGGTTAGCGAATAAGTTCCGATAAAAAAAGTACAACGACCTAAGCAATTTTCGATAATCTGCGCAGTGTCAACATAACCTTATCTGGTGAAATTGCAGTGACGGATTTTGATTTTGTGGAATTACGAAAATATTCGTGAGGTAAGTGGAGTGTTTGATCAACAGATACTTTCGCGTAGGTGTTTTAGGCGGCTTCGGTGTTGTATGGAGCTATTTTCGGTAAATGTCGGTGTATTTATAGATTCCTTATGTTTCTATTTTTCGTGCATTTGTTCATTGCGGTTTTATTATCGGACATTTCAGTGTAGGCTTGGATTTTATTTCGACTGCTAGTTTCGGCCAACATATTTTTCTGAAATCATTGTTGAAAATGATTTCATATTGCATTGAATGAAACTTATTTCCATAATTTTTTTTAATTTTCGAAAGAAATTTTCTGTGAAGTGCGCAATAAAGAAGAAAATGGTGCTATGAAAATCACAGTTTCCTGAACGTTTATACTGCCATTTTCCTTTCCTTCTGAAGGATGATTTTTACGCGCTTGTTCTAGGGAACAGCTCGTTATACTTTCGTCACGATGTCTGTAATTTTCGAATTTTAAGCCGACAATGGTCTTAGACGATTGGGTTGAACCTCAGAGTAACAAACAACATAGATGGACTGTACGCAGTTTTTGGGTGTCCGCAACATCCTTCTGTCGACGTAGTCAGATTGTAATATATTTGAGAATGAGCACTAATATTATCTTATTGTAATTGTATATTTAATCAAATAAAAAATATCAATTTTAATAATTCTCAGTCAAATATGGAAATTTAAACATTTCATGATCGATATTTTTCTTCAGTTTCGAATTTGTGGTTAAAAGAATACTTACCCTTTTCAGTATCTACCTGCTGAAAGCTTTGGCAACGATGCCGCATTAACAGTATACCGCCGGTCAATCTGTCATCCGTTGTCTTGGTGAGTTTCTAACGAGTTTTTAGATATTTCTAGCTGTTTACTTCAATATTTTTTGAATTATTGCAATACTTTAATTCATTATGGGACGTAAGATTTGTGTTGTTTGTGGAGAATCCCCTGAATTGAGTGAAATATCGTATCACAGGTTGGTAACTGCTTTGTTGACAAGTTTGTTTGGATTGCGGTCAAAGTGTCAAATTTTGTATCACATGTTGCGGTCAGCCATCGCCTCCTAAATATGACGTATGCTACTTCTATGTTGTTTGTTACTCTGATGGATGAACTCCCTGAAGAAGAATCCGTGGTCAAATTCAATTCTGTCCGTCCGTCCGCCCGTATGTGCTCTAGCTCTCGAAGGAAAAGTATTGGCGACTTGAATTTGTCAGATTAGGTTTGGAAAGAAATTTTGCACAAAGTGGTCCATCAGCATTTCCAAACTAGATACTAAGAAAGAACAACGATATCGAGAATAAAAGCACGAAATTTCATATATTTTTTCTCAATATCTCCAGAAATTATGGTCCTATTAGAATGAAATTCGATACACTGCTGTAAAATATGATACTCAAGATATGATCAGAAGTTTTTTCAGGATTTAATAAACAGTTTCCGAAACGGAAATTTTTTTCGAAAAACATTTTTTTTCAAAATTTACTGATAGTGTGATCTCAACAAAATTCCGTGAAAAGCTGTGCGTTGTTGTGCTTCAACTAACTGTCAAGTTTCAATCTAATCGAATAAGCGGTTCCTGAAATATCAGGAAAACAATCTCAAAATTTCAAATGACAATAACTCCGAAACCATTCGACCGATTTGTCCCATTAAGGAACTCAATCGGCGCATTACAATGCGCGTCATAATCTGAGAATTTCAAGTCGCTAGCTCGCTTCGTTCGACAGTTATCGTGTCGTCGGCCGGCCGGACAGAATCGATTTTGATTCGTCATCAGTGAGTCCAATCCAATCTAGTCGTTTGAGACCATTTTCGGCTCAATAATCGAAATTTAAAGACATTTGTACAAAACGATAGCACGCTCTGTTCTCCAGAACATGCGCAATAAAGTTTGAGAGTAGGTTTGTTTTGGTTGCGAAATTCAGAACTGTCCTAGGACAGTTCTAGAACTGCGTAGAATCGATGCGCTGTTGAAGCCCGATTCTGAACTATCCTAGAACAGTTCTGAAAGCGATGAAACCAAAATACGAATTGTGTTCGGGTTCTCATAGGATTGTAGAGAAAGAAAAACTTTCGTTTGAGTTGGCAGACAAGAGGGATGTTAATCAGGTCTTATGTTTTGCCTGTGGTTCAATTAAAAATATGCGAAAGTTCTTGTCACACTATATATGGGATACTTCCTTCCGTCCACTTAATTTTTTTTGTGAAAATCGTTTTTCTGAACTTTCTTCATTACTTTAATCGAATTTCAAAATAAACCAACGAATTATTGATTGATATAATAATGAATTTAATGAAATCAATCTTTTTTTATAAAAGTCGTTTTTCTGAACTTTCTTCATGACTTCAATTATATTTCAAAATGAACCAACAAATTATGGATTGATATAATAATGAATTTGATGATGAAAGCATTTCAGATATGTGCTTTTCAGAAAAGAATTCATTCGAAACATTATTATTATTCAATAGAGGAAGAGGGCTCTTGCATTCATAGATTTATTTAGGAAATAGACATCCCAAGTATGAACAATGGAAATAAAATCCATTAGATTATCCTGGGAGGTCACGAATGAGTTATCCTCAATAACAAAAATTTTATTCAACAGTTAATTATTTCCTCAACAAATACAACAATCAAATCAAAAACCAAATCAACACGACTTCGAAAAAGTCAGGTTAACCATTTAAATCGTTGACAGCCAATCTACGCTTGTGCGAACCACCAAATTCTGAAGCAGTTCGGACTGTAACGTCCGAACTCCTCTCACAGTTCTAGAACAGTTCGGAATCGATTCTGAAAATAACACAAAATCGCAATCGCGCATGCGGAACCGTTCCAGAACAGTTCTGAACTCAGAACCAAAACAAACCTAGTAAGTGAAGGGGTAACTGGAAGGGTATGGGTAAGTGTAAGCCTGAGTATAATGGTAATCGTGTGGTTCGGTATTCGTCATCATTGAGTCCAACCTAGTCGTTTGAGGCTACTTCCAGGAAAAAAATCGAAAATTACTATATTCGGATGAGGTAATACCCATTCATGGTTCAAAAGAAAAATTTTCAATTCATCAGATTCTGTAAATAACAACGAACGTATGCAAGATCTATATACCGACAAATTTGTAATAGTTGAGAAGCAATAATTGTTCGATTTGTGCATTTCCTGTAAGATAAACAATAGTTAACAAATTTCCTTTGAAAACAATGTAATTATTGGTTCCACTTCGAAAAATGGATACCTACATAATGGAAGTACACACTTATAATGAGGAATTACACGTGCATTTTTATCACTCTATCAGCTATTTAGTTGAGTTTTTATTTCGGAATCGTGTAAATCATATTCTGTTTCATACCATTGAAAACGCCTGAAGTTTCCTGGATAATATGGGTAACTGATAATTTCAGAATTTCAAGAAGTGGGTAGTCAGAATTTGATGTGGTGATTTTTACAGTTTTAGCCGAGGTGAGCAATGAAAAAATATTTATAACTTGGTATTAGTTTGACAGTTTTACTCATCAAAATTTGATTGAACTCTCAAAGTAGGTATTTTCCAGTTTGTTAGACCAGAATACTTCCATATGGCTCTTTTCAATCCGTCTAGTTGATTTGCTCCGCAAAAAACTTAACTAGGGCAATCGGACTCGAACCCTCCCCCACAAAGTATTTTGAAATCTTTTAAATTACTTGACGGATTTCGTTGAAATTTTGTACCGGCATTTTTTGACTAAGTACCTATTAGATTTCGGTTTGATTCGATCGATGTTTTTGATAATACTTGGGAAACTATTTTCTGTTTAGTAATAAACACGCTGCAAATTTTATACAAGGGTTTATTATTTTCTCAGTTAAATACCCCAATCGATATCTCAAATGAAACTTATATATTATTCATAACTCTTTGGTTTTTCACACCACAATTTGCAGCGTTTTTTTATAACTCAGAGACCACTGGTCGGAAATCATCCGGGTGTAAATTTTTAGGTTGAGTTATGCAACAGTAATCAACGTTGAGAGTTTCATGAAAATTCGGTGGTAAGTTCTCGAGAAATATTTTTTTTTAAATCTCTCACAAAGTTGTCTTTCAGCATCGTCAAACTAGCTGCGAAGTTTCATCTTGATTGAGTTAGTATTTCTTGAGTTATTCGGGAAAAAACAACGTTATCGAGAAAAAAACCACGATATTTTACATATTTTTCACAAATATCTCCAGAAATTATGGTTGTATCAGAATGAAATTTGATACATTGCTGTGAAATATGATGTACAAGGTAGGACTAGAAGTTTTTTCGGATTCAATGAATAATTTCCAAAAAAAAAAAAATTTTTCGAAAAAATTTCGGAAATTTTTTTTTCAAAATTTACTGATAGTGTGATCTCAACGAAATTTCGTGAAAAGGGGTGCGTTGTTATGCTTCAACTTACTGTCTAGTTTCAATTCATTCGCATGAGTAGTTTCTGAAATATCAGGAAATTAATCTCAAAATTTCCAATGACCATAACTCCGAATCCATTCCACCGATTTGTCCCATTCACAAACTCTACCGCCGCATTCCAATGCGCGACCTAATCTGGAAGTTTCAAGTCGCTAGCTTACCTTTTTGACAGTTATCGTGTCGTCGGCCGATCGGCCGGACAGAATCGATTTTGACCCCAAATTCGTCATCTGTTGGACTCACAGACGTTTGAGACAATTTTCGGTTCAAGTTCAAAAATGACAGACATTTGGACCTAACGATAGCACGCTGTTCCCCATAATATGCGTACAAAAACGTCAGGTGTATGGCCTTTTAAAAACCACGAAACTACCTTCAAAACAAGTTGTCACCCCTGTACCCATTTAAGATTTTAGGGGTCGCTATCATCACGCTCACAGGGTCGATACAGATTGAAACCACCCGTATAAAATGCCATGCCCCCGCACGAACCAAAGTTTACTTCGTTTTGCATTTTTTCCAATTTTTATGGGAGCCGATAAATTAAGATTGGTAACTTTTCAAATAGGTCTTTTGCACGATTTTTCGCGCGCATGTTCTAGGGGAACAGCGTGCTATCCTTTTGTCCAAATGTCTGTAATTTTCGATGATTGAGCCGGACATGGTCTCAAACGACTAGGTTGGACTCACTGATGACGAATCCGGTGTCAAAATCGATTCTGTCCGGCCGGCCGGCCGTGGACACGATAACAGTCCAACGAAGTGATCTAGCACCTTGAAACTTCCAGGGTAGGTCGCGCATTGGAATGCCGCAGTTAAGTTCGTTAATGGACCAAATCGGTCGAATAGTTTCAGAGTTATAGCCACTTGAAATTTGGAAGTTATTTATTTTTTATTTCAGAAACTACTTGAGCGATTGAATTCAAACTTGGCAGTTAGGTGGAGTATGACAACGCGCAACTTTGAGCCAAATTTTGTCAGGATCATACTGTCAGTAATTTGAAAAATGAATTTTTAAAAAATTTTTTTTTTTTTAATTTTTCTTCGGAAACCGTTTATCATATCCAGGAAAAAATTCCACTCGGACTTTGAGCTTCATACTTCACAGCAGTGTCCAAATTTCAAGTCGATACGATAATAAGTTTTGGAGATATCGGGAAAAAATATGTCAAATTTCGAGGTTTTTTTCTCGATATCATTGCTTTTTTCGCAATAACTCGAGAAATACTGATTCAATCCTGATAAAACTTCGCAGCTAGTTTGAAGATGCTGAAAGACAACTGTATGCAAAATTTCGTGATGATCGTGTCATTAGAACTATTTGAAAAAACAATTTCTGTGATTTTGTTATCATGTCATCGTCATTAAATTCTGTATGAACCTTCGAACTGTAATTTTCCAAAGAAGTACTGGATTTCAATTCAATATGATCTGTATTTTTGGAAATATTGGGAAAATAAAATTTCGAATGAGTATATCTGCGGAATCATTGGGTGGATTTTACCCATTCACGAATTCGGCCTTCGTAATTAAGGTCCAAACCTTCTCTACAAGTATCGAGTTTCTAAGTTGTTTCTTTCGTAAGTTATTGTGTTTACACAGTCGGCCGTAAGGCCTTCCTCTTTTCGTGTACTTTTCTCTCTAACAAGCCGATAGACAGCGTCGGCTGTATCGGTGAATCGTAGAATAACGAGTGACGTAGAAGGCGATTCTGACGCGTTTGACCCGCTTCGACCTTGAGTTCCGATTTGGCAATTTTCAATACCGAATTATTAAAAATTCGCGAATTGTTGAATTGTGTGATAACATACATTATGCTTTTGTATCGATATAGAATGGAAAAAACATCCCAACCAGCAAAGTTGTCGTATAATTCTGATGATTCTCGACTTTTTCATTTTATAAGTATTATATTGAACTCTCAAGAATGTCAATTCATTATATTGATGCTAAATAAATTTCAATATATTGTGGACATCTCAAGTATTTTATAAATTTATCACGAAAACGTTTATATGGCCGAATTATAAAATATCTTATAAAACTGTTTCTATACTATTTCTTAAGGGATCTATAACTTACTTATAAAACATAAATATTTATACAATTGAATTGTTTTTTAGTGGGTTTATAACATTTTCCTACGATATTCCTGCCTTCAGTATAAATTCATTAAAAAAATGTTTCAAATTTACTTTGTATGAAATTACATTATAGTGCATTTCGATTTAATATTCGATATCTTTAAAATCTATAAATAAAATTGAAAATAATTCCCGATTTCGTTGGACATGTCCACTTACTTTATGGAGAGAAAAAAATTCTAACCCCACTTTTCCTGTAACAGCTGCGTTTGTTATTATTATTTTATTTTCCATGACGATAATAAAATATTATCTGAATCGCATTTTGAGTGAGATTATATCGAAATAATGAACACCTTAAAAGATTTCATGAAAATCTATATCTGAAATTGAAAGTTATAGGTATTTGATTTCGTCGAGCATGTCCACTCACTAGTGATGAGAAAAAAATATGAGGGGTGATACTTCTAATCAATCTAACCACACTTTTCCTTCAACAGTTGGGTTCGTCATCATTAATTCATAATAATGCCGTGACGATAATAAAATATTATCTGTATCGAATTTTGAGTGAGGTTACGACGAAAGAATCAACATGTTTAAAGTTTTTTTTTTATGTTTCCATTAGTCACCAAGGCGATAGTGTTAAATATGTTTCATAGTAGTTGTATAGTAGCTAAATTATTACAGAAAGCTTTATAAAGATACACAACTGTTTTATAAGATGACGCCATTAACGATGGCAATATTTATGATGATAAAAAATGACGAATTCTGAAAGTACTGAAATTTGCATCCGTGTTGATATTTGAATCACCTAAGAAAAAAATTGGCTTGATAATGATGTTTCGCAAACATTGGTTCATATTTCGATGAAAAAAAATTATAAGACCCACGAAGCATTTTAATGTTTTGTTCATTTATTTATGGAAAACGTTCGGAAATAGGAAGCGCGTTTATGATATACTAATATTATGCTTTATTTCACAATGAAATTTAATTCGCATCAATATTTTCGTTCCCCATTTCGGGAACTATGACTCTTAGTGCATTAACGTATAAATAAAATGGTTTCTGCTGAAGAGAAGATAGGCGACGTTCAATATTTTCCCATCGACTGCCATATTCCTAATTGTTTCTTGCAACTGAAAGAAATAATTGAAAAGTATTTCGATTTTTTAAAATTCATTCCAGATTACTCTTTTATTTCAGAACAGGCATGTGATAAACCTTATGAAGTTCCTGTAAAACAGTTTTAAAGCTGCTTTATATTTTTCTGGTAACTTTCACGAGAGGCTTTATAAAATCTCGAGGGTCGCAAAATTGTTTTATAAAATGTGCCAATTTTGTATTTATAGTTATTAGAAACGCATTAGAAACATTTCCGAGAAGACAAATATTATATAAGCATTTGGCTGAAAACGTTTCTCCAACAGTTATAAAATATGAAATTGCTAGTTGGGATAAAATTATGATAATTCTTGTTACATGGAAGAGACCTATTGTATTACCTTCGATACCTACACGATTGAGATTAGGTCCAATCAGAGAAAAATTAACCGAGGTAATTGGACCTTCGTGAATTAGACTGATACTCTTTTCAGAAGTTCATTATCGGAAGTGGTGAATGCCAAAACAGACCGACAATTTGGTCTTGTCTTATCTGTTTCCAGTCGGGATATCATTTACCTAGGCCTACTTAATTTAGATGCTGGTTAAACAAAGCAGTTTGCGATTACACAGTGCTGACTGACGTTCGTACAACACTGGTGCGATGATATTTCCTAATTAACTTGTTTCTGTTATGGAAACTAGTGATTTTGGTTTGTTCATTGAATGAATTAGATATACCAGGTAAAAAGTTTAGAACTTACTTGATTGAAAAATGACAGCTTGATGGTTCATGCAGAATGCGACGGTTAAGTTCGTAAATGGGCAAAATCGGCCATACTGTTTTGAAGTTATTGTCATTTGAAATTTCGATGTTATCTATCGACTAAAGCTTATTTTGGTAGGATTTTTCATCATTTTTCGGTTTTCTTCTCGGTTTTCACTCCCAATATCTGAAACAGAACTATCAAAAATTAAATAAGAATTGTTTCTCATAAAAAAAGTTTTCGCGTATTGCAGGATAGAACTATTTGTCAAGGACAGTTTCTTTGAAAACAGATTCCCTGAAGTACAATACCAGAATAATATAAACTATAAAAAAAGCATTCTGTGACGTTTCAGAGTACAAATTTGACCCTTTCATCTGAGGAGAAAATTTTCGGAATTATTTCGTTTAGATTTTTCGATTTGAGACTTTTGTCGAATTGAAATTTTTATGAAATCACAGCAACACAGATTCACTTGGTTTGAATTTTTTTTAATTCTACTCCTTCTTTTAAGTGAGATCAGCCAAATAGGACTAATGCCAATAATGAGCAAAATCATCCGCTTCATTTAACAAAATGCGAGAGGACTCTCCAATTTTTCTCGTTAAATTATCTGATTCCGAGCAGAGGAATTACCTAAGGAAAGGAGACAAAGAGACATACAAAAATCCCAAATAGCGAACCGTGTATTTTCGACCATTGGGTATCAGATGATTGCGATTGGGACAATTCAAAAATACTGATGTCGGAAGCAGATTATTTGAAAAAAAAAACTGAAGATTCCTCTTGGATTTTGTTGAATGGAGAGAGTAATATTGCTCATTGTTCTGTAGAAATGGACCTTATATAAATTTACTTAAAAAAAAGGTAGAATTAAGAACCTAAAAAAGCACTGACGTGAGGCCAGGAGCTTTTACAAGCTAGTTCCGTTGCCAAAGCGGTCATTTATACAAGTATTGACCCTGCCAAACGCAGAAGTTTTTCATATGATCCTCACGAAATTCTGCATGAACCTCAAGCTATAATTTTCGATCAAGTTCTAGATTGCATTTCGATCCAAAATTTTGAATGGGTATAACTATCTTAAAAATAATTGACGAATTCAACCCATTCAAGCATTAGACCTTCTTAATTAAACTGAAAACTTACTCCACAAATATATTCCCTATGTCGATTCTTTCTTAAAATTAATGTGTTTACGGCTTAATCACGATAGTGAACAAAATAACTTCCGGAAGAATCTACTCAGTAGCTTGATAATTGTAGAGTAAGTTTGTAGTTTAATTACGAAGGCCGAATTGGCGAATTAGTAAAAACTATCGAATGATTCAGCAGATATACCCTTTCAAAATTTCAGTTTACCGATATTTCCAAAAACATAGATCGAATCGTCCTTCAATGAAAAATGCCACCTTGAAGTTTCAGCCAAATGGGGTCTACAGAACAAGGAGCAAAAAAAAAATATTAGAGAATCCACCTGCATTTTGTTAAATGGAGAGAGTTATTTTGTTCATTGTTCTGTAGACCCTATTTGGCTGAAACTTCAAGGTGGCAATTTTCATTGAAGGGCGATTCCATCTATGTTTTGGGAAATATCGAGAAACTAAAATTTTGAAGGGTATATCTGCGGAATCATTCGATAGTTTTTACTACTTCGCCAATCCGGCCTTCGTAATTAACTCCAAACTCATTCCACAATTATTGATTTCGCAGATATCAGCGGAATCATTGGGTAAATTTACCCATTCACGAATTCGACCTTCGTAAGCAATGTTAAAACCTTCTCTACAAATATCCAGTATCTTCAAATTCGTGAATGGGTAAAATCCGCCCAATGAATCCGTAAATATATCTATGCAAAATTTTATTTTCCAAATATTTCCGAAAATACAGATTGAGTCGACTTAGAATCCTGTACTTGATTGAGCTTCATCCAGAATTTCGTGAAGTTAATATGATTAGAAGGTCACCAAATAATTCCATCAGGAAGTAAAGGTGCGTTTGGCGGGGTCAATACTCGAAAAGATGACCAATTTAAATATGCTGCTGACTTCGCTTCAGTGCTTTTCTAATAGAATTTTTCATTCGTATTTCTTGTGTTTCCGATGTTGGGAGAAAACTCCTATAAAATTGTAGCATTTCTTGCGGACACAAAAACTGTGACCCAATTCAAAATATGCTTCAACCTCGAATGAAAAAAAAACATGGAAATTGCCCCTGCCCTGAATGAATAAATGAATGAATGATGTTTTGAATTTGGATTGGAATTCGAATTGAAAATCAATATATTCAATTGTTTTAATTGCGAGTGTCACCAGTGATTTAGTATGTTCGTTCCCTCTTTCCTCTGTTCCCATAATATGTGCAATTAGTGTAAGTAGGTACCAAGCAAATCCTTTTTAATTCCAATTAATTAAGATATGAATCTACAACTATTTGAATTTAGAAAGACGATGATATAATAATTTGTTAACAATTCATTCCCCTTCCATAGATTTTAAAATAAGGTAACTACACAACGTTGTCCTCTCTACATAGAGGTCGTAGTAATTACGTATTTTTCAAAATGTGAATTTAATTTGGGAAAATAATGACTTTGAAATAATATTATGTGAATTCAATAATTCCAAACACCTATCAATTGTTGAAGAAACTTTTTTCCCTGTTAATACTGGAAATGTTTCACGTATATAAACATGGTGGGAATATTCAGTTGTGCTATTTTCATCTACGGAAATCAAATTTCTCGTGTTGAAATTTTACTGAAAAATAATGGATAGAGTAGTCCGTTACTTTGTGATAGTTCATTCGAAAAAAAATATAAAAGCACTCGTAAAACTAAACGAACAGACAAACCTATCGAATTCTCTACTTTTCGAAATTCTCAAGAAATAAGTCTACAGAAGACATTTAAATACCTTGTTGCACAACTCTAAATACTCCAGTATGAAAATGTAGTAGTTCTACAAAACCTGTGTCACCTCAAAAGAACTAACCCAATTTAAAACGTTCTTGGGAATCAATGTGAACGATACACTGGGTTTTCCCCCACATACGTCGAAAATTTTTAGTTTCCAAGCGTGATGATTATGTTGAGATTGAGAGTAGAAATTGGCATTGGTATTTGGAAGCATCGCTGAAAATTATTTTGACATTGCCGATATTTCACGAGTGCTAACCTGCGTTTTGAGTAAAAAGAAATTGATATACCTAAATCATGGCCAACCGGGATAGTTTATAAAAGTGATTGAAGTATATATATTGGTTTAATATTTGATTCTATCAAATGGAGGGATAATACCTTCATTGAATATTTGCTCAGTAGGTCTGTAATTACTATTCCCGAAAACTTTTCTTCTTGAAAAATGCAAACAATATCTCATAGAACTGATTTTTCAACTAATTCAGATAAGTTGCGCGTAATTGTATATTCATCCAGAAATGAAGTAAATCGAAAAAAAAAGTATTAACGTATTCGAAATGAATTAATATTGAAATAATCCAGTTTGAAATTGAAACAACCGATGCAAATATATTCGCATATTTATCAACCGACATCCAATAAAATATGTATAAACATATTCAAATATACATAAAAATTCATTCTTTACACAATGACATTTTCAAACTGAGCGAACAACGTGAATGTTTCTTGGTTGATCCTTAAAATGAACCTTATTAACGCTTTGATGTATACAGGGTGATCCAAGTAGTAACGTCAATGATTTTTTTTAGATTCCTCACACTTAGGAGTATCCAAAACCTATTCACCTATGTCACGCGATTTTTTTTAGTTTTCGAGTTATAATTTTTTTTTGTTTTTTAAATTTTTATGCTAGCGAGGTTACAAAAATTCATATCTTTCTATGTAGTGGGTGTTTTGCTGATTTTTTTTGTGACATGATATCCCTAAATTTTTGGTTTTAAGAATAAAAATATCTCAGCTTCCTGATATCACTCAACGTAATTCAAAAAAGGCCTTGAAAGTTAGAATGTGAATTGATAGATTTAATTCTTACACGGCAATCTTGGATTCCTGAAAACTGTGATTTTTGTGGAACACCGTTCAAGCCAAAAAAGAAATAAAGAAACACTCATTCTAACGTAGATATTTTTGATGTTATTATTATTGTTGCCGACTCTATAACAACTCTCTAGGACAATTCTCAGAAGCTATATGCTTGTTTCCTTACGCCAGGTCAGGAACAGCACCGCTTACCCAACAGCGAATAATTGGACGGTAAACACTGATCCAAATGCTTGAAAGCGACAGATTTTATCTGAAAATTGACAGAATTCAGGTGTAAATTTACAAGAACCTGTGAATGGTCAGATTATATGAGTAAATTGACATATTTAATTTGTCAATCGAGAGATTCAAGGTGTTACTTACACACAATCTGTCAATTTATACATTCAATCTGTCAGTTGACAGATTAATTTTGTCAGTTTACTTTGCCATTTGACAGAATTACTCTGTCAAATAATAATTAAATTCTGAATGAATCATTATATCATGTCATTACCACTTGTATTTGCTTCTAAAAAACACAACAATCTCCTATCATGTAAAGCTTCTATTTCTCAGTTTTCCAAGAAATTGCATGACATATTACGACTTGGTTATATACATATTGATTTTTGTTTTGTTTCAGATACTATGGGTATAAAAGGAGTATGTGGAAAAACGATCACAAACATGTCGTACTATGCTTTTCTCTTTGGACTCAACGTTTGCTTTGGTTGCGTCATATTTTTCATGATATTTAGACACCTGCTAGTGAATATGAACTCCGCAAATGGAAAAAGATACAGATATGCACTTTTCTGAAGAACAGGTGATAAATCACTGAACAAAAGCATATTAGTGATAAGAATAAGTCTGAAAATAATCGTTCCTTGTTATATAAGGGTAATATGGAGACAAGTTTGAGTTGTACTCTTCTGAAAAAAGATTAAGAATAAAATATAAGATAATTGAATAATAATTTTGTTAAATTAATATACAAGATGTTTGATAATGATCATAGATCCATCGATCTATTTGATAATCTATGCGTTGTGTTTGTTGAATCTTTATAAACTTGTACCTAATTTATTTAATTGATAAACGGTATATTTCAGGTAGTTTTTTCACATCCTTGCGTAATCTCTGATTTCATTAATAATCATATGTATTTTTATTGTCGATGTAAATATAGGAATTGTTCAGTTGATACTCTCGTGAACATTCAATAAATATATTGATTTAGGCTTATATGAATGAGATAATAAAACATTTTTGTTGTATGAAATAAACAAATAAGCCATCCTAACACTACAACTTTCGAAAAAAAAAATAAATTCGTGTATACAATAGATTTTGAGAATTGACCTTTGAAGACTACGTTTGTGTATTCATAACTAAAGGTCAAATTTTAGAATGGCAAATGACTCCGTAGATATATAGGTTGTTCCTAAATCGGAGGTACAAACAAAGAGAGGACATTCCTTGCATAATTTAAAGGAAATAAGTCCATTGAACAATTGAATTGAATCCTACTGAATTATTACTAAAGATAAGGAAAAAATCCATTAAAACTAATAATGAATTAATTCACTGCATCGCAATTACTGGATTTTTACGACAATTTGGATTATTTTGAGGTTTCGGGTGAATCGTTCGAAATTTTCTCGAAATAGGTAACAGATACTAACGACAAAATTACAAGAGACCATAAAGTTCAGCATAGCAATAAAGCTCCTTTGTACGATTTTTCAAACTAACAGTGACTCATCAAAAAAGTTCTGGAGGAACACAAGCGACAGGGTTCCAGAATAAAATCCCACCATGTAGTTTTGCAATCTAAATTGCCATGTCACATGGCGTGAACTCTAAATTATTATATCTGTGCCACATTTCAGTTGAATATCTTATGAAATCTAGATACTATGAGAAAAAAACTTCAACACTATGTATTCCAAAAATGAAATACTTTCGTTTCCTTTTAGACAATTTTTTTTAAATTATGCAAGGAATACTATGGATAAAATCTGAACGTACGTCAGAGCTCCTGAATTCACGAGAGTGCTCGGTGAAATTCGCAGCATGTTCAATTCTTTCCAAGAAAACAATTAATTATTAAAAGGAATAATAAACATGTAAGTGCACGGAACGAAATAAAACATAAAGACTACATTTTCCTTTGAACAACGAGGTGAATCGATGATTAAAATCCAAGTTACAACAAAACCACATGGGAAAGAGAGGTCAAGTAATTGGATTACAACAATAAAAGTCAATTAATGCAAATTCGGGAATGCATAGCATTGTTATGTTCTCAAATTGGCAATGAAAAGCGTTGAAAGTTCATTATATTTTTCTCATTATATCATCCTGCAATTAACCCATTTATATGAAAAATGCCCATTGGGTGGATAATTCAATTAAGTTTTAAGAGGTAACATTCAGTCACCTAAATTAAAACCCTCGTTATATAACGATTGAATGAATTTGAATAGATTTTTTAAGTTGGATTAACGCGTTTGTTTTGAAGGAAATTATTTGATAAAATCAAATAATAAACCCTTTATTATTTGATTAAAAAAAAATGATTAACCTAAACGATCTTGTAAAAAAAAATCCGGATGCCCCCCAAAAACTTCACATTTACTTTACATTTTGAAGTATGTAGATTTGAATGAACTAATAAAAAAACACTGCAAATATTACACAAGGGTTTATTATTTTCTTAGTTAGGTAACCCAATATACCGTTGATATCTTAAACAACTTAGAAACGAATGCCATGATTCATTTTCGGTATTATTGGAAATTTGCAGCGTTTTTCATTATATTTGAAGAACCACTGGTCGGAAATCATCCGGGTAAAATTTTTTAGGTTTAGTTATGCAATAGTAAACAACGCTCAGAGTTTCATGAAAATTTGGTGGTAAGTTTTCGAGAAATAATTTTTTTCCCCCCAACCCCCCATTTAGACCCCTTATAGAGTACACTGATCTTGCTGAAAAGCTTGAAGGATCAACCCCGAGTGACACACGATTTTTCTACCAAGTTTCAAGGATTTCCGTTCAGTACCAGAAAAAAAACACGGACGGCGGACGGACGGATTTTTTTTTATTCGTTCATTCAAATCTACATACTCCAAAACGTAAACTGTGAAATTTTCGGGGGGAGTTGAAATTTTTTTTTTATTGGTAGATCACTAAGGTTCATTATTTGATTTTATCAAATAATAAACCAAAACCAATCAGTCCGATGTCCGTTGCCCGCGTCTTTTCTCTGAAAGTACTGAACCGAAACCTGTGAAATTTGGTAGAAAAATCGTGTGCCACTCAATATTGATCCTCCAAGCTTTTCAGCAGCATCGGTGAACCCTAAGGGCTCAAAACTGGGGGTAGGATCGATAAAAAATTATTTCTCGAAAACTTACTTGTGAATTTTCAAGAAACTCTCAACGTTGATAAGGATAGCAACGTGGATTTGGACTTTAATTGAAATGATCAATCTCTTGAATGAAAAAAATCCACCCTATGATTCCGCAGTAACTATAACCTTAGTTTTAGCCGAAAATAATTTTAAAAGTCGAGGATAGACTTCCTGATGAAGGATCTGATATAAATTAAATTCTGTCCGGCCGTCCGTCTCAATGATAACTCGGACTGAACGAGCCAGCGAAACTTTCAGGGTTAGTTTCGTATAAAAATGCGACGGTTAAGTTCCTTAATAGGCGAAAACAGCCTAACGGTTTCGGAGTTGTAGGTACCTGTTTGAAATTATCGCTTATTCCCTCATTATTTTTTTCTCTGATGTTAATTAAATTTTCTGAAAATGTTTTCGTTTTATTCTTGGCGTAAGACTACCACATTTGCGTAAAAATTAAGTCCCCGAAGTAGTTCTTTTTTGGTGTAACACTTCAAATGTCACTGAGTCTATTTGGGATTTCCGGAAAGCATTTGAAACTCTCAGTCTTGAACTTTTATGATATGGCTTAATTAATGATTCAAAATTCTTATATCCCATCTTGAAGTTAGATTTCAGAGGGCTACAGTCGTTGGATATGTGTAGTCGCAGTTTGGCGCATATACTGTCAGGTGTTCCACAGGGTTCAGAACTAGGTCCTATACTTACTATTCTTGATTTATATGGTGGATATGTATGAAGTTTTACATGGCTATCCAGTTCAAAACTAGTTCTCAATTTTGTCGGAAGAAACTCTCTGCTACTAGGAAGAGATCCTAAAATTGACTCTCGAAGTTTTTATATTCACTAACGAGACAATTATAATTCAAATATTCAATGAAAATTTTAGTACTCACACGGAAAGTATTGTTCTATAGTTCACACATCGAAAAAATCTTCACATTCTTTTCCAATTCCGGAAAACTTCTCACGGAGAATTAACATCAATCCAACAATGAAAATTAACTAGGAAATATATACAGTGCGCGTCAAAATTATGGAACAAACTCATTTTCTCAGAAGAGAAATATTTGATAACGAAATCCCGAAACAGGTCAATTTTGTTTCACTTTTACCAAATTTTATGCATTTTTGAAGGATTTTTGTTGCACCCTGCGTCATCTCCATCAACCCTCTAAATTTTTTGAATAGGACGTGGGTCATGTGGTACTTTTTGGCAAGGTCTTCGTATTTTTTTTACAGGCGTGCAGAAATTTTCAAGATTAAAAATTTTTTTCTTGAAAAATTAGTTAGTTTAAAGAGGTTTTCAGTATGTGCACTTTGTCATGGCTCATTTACTTTGAGACGATGGTACCTGATGAAATTTGTCACCGAATGAAAGTCGACCATTACAGTTTTGTTCATGCACAACTTTCAACCCCCCCCCCCATCTGTAATTTTCCGATTTCGAGTCGAAAATGATCTTTTACGATCAGTTTGGATTACCTGAAGAAAAATCCGTGGTAAAATTTAACTCTGTCTGTCAGACCATCCGTATGTGCTTTTGAAGAAATGGACATAGGGACTTGAAAATTTTCAGGATATGTTCGGAGCTTGATTATCCCGGTTAATGAGTTCGTTAATGGGCAAAATCAGTCTAACTGTTACGGAGTTATGCACATTCGATATTTCTCTCAGGTGAAGATCACTAACGCACAACTTCATGGAACTACTTGAGTGATCGGATTCAAACTTGCTTTCGAAATTTCACAAGGAAGTTATTGTGTTTACGATATGCCTGTAGACCTCTGACCTCACTGCTTTTCTAAGAATTTTTTAGGTCCTTCAAATCATGGTTTCAACATTGGAATACAAAAGGAATGATTCAAATATTTACAATTTTTTTATATTTAACAGTTAAAAATAAATTATAACACTGCATACAATAAATAAAAATCCTAAGGTAATATTTGGTTTGAAGCCTGACGAAGTATCCGTAGACACGACAGTCTTTCTGTTTCTGTAACTGCACTGGCTCTGACTCTCCCTGCTGACGTAGACAGCGAAATCAGGAAACTTTTCGATCGTCTCCTTCTGTAAAGCAGAAAAAAATCACTGAGAAAAAGTCACATCAGCCATAATAAGATTGAGGAAAGTGAGAAGAGTTTTCTTTTGGAAAAAATACGGAATTATCATTCCCAATAATATTTTCACCAACGGAATCAACTAAGGGGGAGATTATAACGGAAGTTATAAAGTTTTCTCGACCGGAAATTTGATTTTCAGCTTGCGGAAATCCTGGGGGAAGGATCGCTCGAGAAAATAGCGAATTTTTTCTCTGATCCAGTCTTTCTGATATGTGTTTTATTTGAATTATATTCTTTATTCTCTTATTTAAGTTACTCTCAGTTTCATACTTTCATTAGCATTCTTCTTCCGTTTCAGAGAACACAAATTACTTTTCCGAGAGTTTTACGCCTATGCGGTAAGGAAATATATTCCGAAATAATTTCTTATGCTGAACTTTTAATGTTCCACGAACTAAAAACAGTATTCTAGAAGAGAACATTTCTTTCATCCTTTAACTGGCCTCGCACAAATACACACATTCACCCCAAATACATATATTTGATTTTCGAATTTTGAGGTGTTATTTTGATATTCAAAGAAAAATGCCATTTTTCAATATAAATGATAGGATGTTAATTTCATTATAAAGAAGAAGCTATGCCGTTACTAATGGAAAACAACATCAGGCAAATGACCATCACGACCACGCTTACAGGACCATATCCTTTCAATGAAATTTTCCATAACCAAATCGCAAAGTGGCTGCCCTATGTCCTCGATAGCCACTCGAATTCCATCCTTGAGGTCTTGAATCGACGCTGGGCTATTGGCGTAGACCTTCTCTTTCACGTGGCCTCAAAGGAAGAAGTCGCAAGGTGTTAAATCACAAGATCTCGGCGGCCAATTGTGATCACCTCTTCGAGAGATAACACGGTCCGGAAACTTTTCCCGCAAGAGATCAATGGTTTCGTTGCTTGTGTGGCACGTAGCGCCGTCTTGTTGAAAGTAAACGTTGTCCAGATCAATACCATCCAATTCCGGCCATAAAAAATCATTAATCATCTCTCGATAGCGCAATCCATTCATCGTAACTGTTGCTCCAGCCTCATTTTCGAAAAAGTAAGGTCAAATGACTCAGCTGAACCATAAACCGCACCAAACAGTCACACGTTGAGAATAGAGAGGCTTTTCAACAATAACTATCGGGTTTTCCGAGCTCCAGATGCGACAATTTTGCTTGTTGACGAAGCCACCGAGGTGGAAATAGGCCTCATCAATCAAGATGATTTTTCGATGGAATTCCGGATCATTTTCATGCATTTCAACGACCCAATCAGCAAAGACACGACGTTGTTGATGATCGGCCGGCTTGAGTTCTTGTGTTAACTGAACTTTATAAGCCTTAAGACCCAAATCTTTATGCAAAATACGGTGTAATGACTTTTGTGGAATGCCTAATTCCAAAGAACGACGAGGAATGGACAAACCTGGGTTTTCTTCAACACTTTCGGCTACAGCAGCAATATTCTCGGCTGTTCTTGAACGACGTGCACGGGTTTTATTCTTCACATCACTAACTTGTCCCAACAGTTCGAATTTTTCCACCAATTTCTTTATTGCGGCCCGACAAGGTGCTTCACGACGACCCAAAAATGTTCGAGTTTTACGAACCGTCTCTGCCAAATTTTCACCATTTTTATAGAGAATTTTGATAATTTCAATGCGTTGTTGAAGCGTGTATCGTTCCATTTTTATTAATGGCGTAGTTTCTACTTGTCAATTGACAAAAAATGACAAGTGACATCTACCGAAATAGCGGGCTATTCAAAATAACACCTCTTATCGGAAAACCCTTTATGTTGGAATTTGTGAAAAAAATGTTGATTTTATATTGCGCAACATTGTTCATTAGGCAGCATGAATGCAAATTGTAAATGATGCATATATCAATCAATACTCACGATAGCCAGGGAATCATCCCTTTTTCTACAGAAGGTCAAGTGCAGTCCAGTGTAAAAGTACTCTTCCATTTTTTTGGTAAGAAGGGGCTCACTATAAGGTATATTTTGGAGGTGTGTTGTGAAACTCTTGTTTTGGAATTCTTGGGGTTCTTTTATTATGAGGTCATCGAATAAGTTCCTACTCTGTTGACTGTGGAGGTCTATGCTGTAGTCTCTGGCGTTTTGTAGAGCGACCACCGCTCTTCTGTTGGCTTCTGCAGATAGTTCATCACCCGGGGTATAACCAAACAACGGACTTGATGTAGTCACTGGTGACTGTGGAGTGTCATTCCTGTAAAACATGAACTTTATGAGAAACTAACAAGAGATTCTTGGAACCGACTATAAGTTTCAACCCCAAAAACTTCGGGGGTAAATTGGCGCCCAACGTGGGGCCCGTGAAATTTAGTTAAACGCCACGGCAAAAGTGTATATTCTCAAGATTAGATGACATGCAACGCAAGGTACTGATGTAAGTTGAAGTCTTTCGAAAAACAGTGAAATTTTTATATTTCATTATGGATATTGATTCATTCTACATAATCAAATTAACGACAGAAAGGAAGAAGATTTCAACTGTTGTGTTTAAAAACGGATGTGTGATGATATTCGATTCAATACTATGAATTAAATAATAAAATGGCTCTAGTTTATTTATCGATTGAATATTCAATTTCGTATATTGACCATGAGCCCTAGGAAATAAAGGAGCTAAAATTGAAATAATTGAATCTAAGAGTTGTCTTGAGTAAATACTTACGCTCCTTGAAGAAACAGAGTCTCAATTTCTGTCATGTTCTTCCCGTAGAATTCTTTGACCCCTAGGTTCTGGAAAAAATATTGGATTGGGGGCATCGAGTAGCAACCAGCTAGCTCTGTTCGTGGGTAGTGAAGAATGAACGCTAGACACATTTCTTCTTTGGTAGAGTACCCTCCAAGTGTTGGTTGTGTTCTGTCTACGGTGGAATAGGTACATTCGGTGATGAGGCCGTCACCTGGTAGTATAACCGTGTTTTGGTTGAGAGCTCTGGTCTGTTGATAGTTGAAGTCGTAGTGATTATCCTGCAAATAATATGGTTGATCAGAACACATCATATCATATACAGAGAGTTGTTTTTAGGAGTAGCATTATTTCAATGTACTCGATCAAATTCAATGAACTACCGTTGCTTGGTAACGGACATTTATATGAAAAGAATAAATCCAATTTATACTCGAGAGGTAACGTGACCCTACAGTCCGAAAGTGGAGCGAGTTCGATTCCCACCAAAGTTTTTTTGAAAAAAATTTTTTTTTCGCCAAATTCATATTTCTATCCAGGTTAAGATCGATTCTCATCATACGTTCCGCAAAGGTGTGAATGAATTGATGTATGCACACTATACCTCCAGTTTCCGTTCCGCCAACACGATATTTTTACCTACTAAATTTTGACGCAAATCATACGGAAGGGATACTGAAAGGATACGGTAAGGTAAGGTATAGTGAGAATCAACTTTTATTCTGGAAGCTCATTAGCACAATTTTGGACTCTGTAAGGCCAACAGTGTTGAAGAGAAAATTTAAAAATTATTCAAGTACGTCGAGCGGAATCTTTGGAAGGCAATTAAATTAAATTAATTAAAAACAATGCATATTTTTTATTCTTCCTTCACAACAGCGTTCAGAATGAAGGTGAGTTCAACCTTAAAAGATTCCAACAAGTTTGGGTGAATTTTTTCTCACTGAAGACATGAAAAAAGTTTCACGTAAAATATTAGATTAGGTACATTGAAATGATGCTATCCAATTTGGCAATGGAAAAATTCCAATATTGCAGGTGTTTCGCCATTTCGAAATATTCTTTCCAGACTATTAAACCACAGTTGAATTTACCACCAAAAAATACCAAGATGTGACCAAAAACCGTTATTTCAAAGTCACACATGACACACATGCTCAAAGTTGACATAAAACACCCTGTATCTCGCTTATGCTTCGAAAACTAGCTAAACGTCATTAGGTAAAATTGACTTTTCTAATGTTATCTACATGGCTACATATGTGTTTCCAGTTTATGGTGAAACACCCCTCCATGGGGTTTTTTTCTTTAGATGAAAATGTAGTTATTTTCATGAAAAACCTTTAGAAAAAAATGTTTGATCACCTAAAACTGAAAAAAAATGGGGATTTGCATTGAAAGGGATTTGTCTTGAGTGCACGATATGGCAACGTCGAATTCAGCTTTCTCGAGAAGAAAAGGACGTCAATTGTGTTACCTTGCTTAGGAAAACAGAGATTGCTATACTTCGATCTGGTTAGAGTAGAGGACAAAGAACAAGGAATAGAAAAAGAAGAGCACAGACTGTCATACTGTCATATTACTGAAAAATCGGAAACGGAAATTGTTTGGTTATATTGACAAAGAACACGTGTGTACCACAGAATTGGAATAAATATTTCATTATTCTATAGCAGAAAAAGCTATTCTACTAAACACCGTTGTCACTTCGTGCATGCCTGGCAAATCCCAAACCCCAATTTTGAAATCTGATTTTGAATACTTTCTGAAGATAATTTGGGAAAATGATGAATCAAACCCAAATTCAGGAAAAATCCCCATTTCGGGACACCCTGTATGATATCTGAATAAAATTGTGTGATCTGACATTCCTAGAATCTACAATACAATTTAATTCCATTCAACCCTGGATATACTGATTTTTTAACCAAGAATGCCGATTGTTCATCTTATCAACCTTGACACGTTATTTTTCGGAAACGGACGAATCTCATTGGCTTTGAGCGCCATTCCAACGCACCCTTGATTTCTTGATGAGTTTCCTGAAACGAATCGTCAACTTTACGTTCCCGATTCAAGTGAGGACAAATTGCCCGAGCATAGCAATCAAGATTCGATGCAAATCGACCGGAAAACTAAAATCCAATTATCAAGGAGGCTCTCACCTTAGCTAATGGCGGTAGTTCCTTTCCACCTCGAATATGGCGTAGCTTCAACTTCCTCCCGGCCAGGTGCGAGTGGAGCATGACAGAGACAACGTTCACCCCTTCTTTGGGGAAGACCTGGAAATTAAGTTAATAAATAAGTTCAGAGAAAGTTTGGTTGTTTTTCAAGCTATTATTGTCACCGTGAACCCAGTGATTGAACACACTGATGAAGAATATGGTGAAAATCAATTCTTTCCGTCCGGCCGTTGCCGCGATAACTTTCAGAAGTGACGAGCTAGCGAATTGAGACTTGTAGGGCGGGTTGCGTGAGGAAATTCTACAGTTATCGTTATCTGGCAACATGGCAGGAAAGAGGAAGATTATTTCTTTGAATACATAATTTTCAAGGAACTCACAAGCGAATGCACAATGGAATTTAGAAAGAACAATTAACTCATATTTTAGATATTTGAATCGGATCAATAATTCATTAAGAAACTAGAATCTTCAAGGAAAAGACGCATACAAATTATATTCAAATTTATATTCAAATAATCAACCTATCTTGTCAAGAAAAGTATCATCAAAACCCTTCACGATGAAGCTCACCACATAAAATTCGTCAAATTGAAATCATTTATTGAAAAAAATAAAATACAGAAAAATTAAATATAAAACCATTTCAAGTTTCGACCCAAAAACTATATGTTTTGATTCGGTTCTATACGTAAATACAACTACCTTCATGTAGAACGTACAACGTCGCGTAGTTATCTGACCAGAAAATAAACCTAACCAAACATTTTCCATTCTATAGAGTGGAACGTGTCAAATTTTTATGGCCAACCGATTGACTCTACAAAAGTGATTGGAGTACACAGGATGGGCAAAGTTCGTTGTCTACTGAAGGGATCTCGAGAACTATAGCAGCTAGAAGAAAACTGATAACACATTCTCGACCTTTTTTTTCCTGACTAATCTGAATCTGAAAACAGATCCAGCTTATCGTTCATAGAACTTGAGTTATGAGCGAAAATTGAGAAATTGTCATTTTCAAAAATGCTGAATAACTCGCTTGTTTGAACTCGTATTCGAAATGTGTTGATACATTATAAAGGCACTTTTTTAGGAGTAATCCAAATATAATATGAATTTTTCAATCCAGACATTTTCGAGAAATGAGAAGGATTTTGGATTTTTTAAATGTAAACTATAGTCAAAAGATCTCCTATCTTGCTACAAAATTTTTGCTGATTTCAAAAATGTATCATATGTCGCTATTCACAAGAATATCACATGAAAAAATATTCATTAATTTTTTTGCTGCTTTTCTATTCACTGTTGAATTATGAGTAGGCTGACGTTACCATGCGACGATTCAATACGATTTCAATTATTCAGCAATTGCTGAGTCCAATCATAGAGGCACCTAGAGGAAAAAAGTATTGACAACTTTCTTATGTAATATTCATGTAGATAGCGACATACGATACATTTTTGAAATCAGCAAAAAATTTGTAGCAAGATAAGAGATCTTTCGACTATAGTTTACATTTGAAATATCCAAAATCTTTCTCATTTCTCGAAAATGGCTGGATTGAAAAATTCAGTCATATTATATTTGAATTACTCCTAAAAAAGTGCCTGTAGAATGTATCAACAGATTTCGAATTCAAGTTCAAACAAGCGAGTTATTCAGCATTATTGAAAATGACAATTTCTCAATTTTCGCTCATAACTCAAGTTCTATGAACGATAAGCTGGATCTGTTTTCAGATTCGGATTAGTCAGGAAAAAAGAGCTCGAGAATGTGTTATTAGTTTTCTTCTAGCTGCTATAGTTCTCGAGATCCCTTCATTAGACAACGAATTTTGCCCACCTGTACATCTCATACCAGGGGTAGGAAACTTCTGTGCTAATCTTGTAAACAGACCCCAGCATTTAGAGAGAGATGTTGGATATTTCCCTCTCTTTTTCTATGAAATACTCATAGCTTTCTTAATATCTGAACGTATAATTGAAAACAGTACAGAAATACTGAAATGTGGCAAAACTAGTTTCGCCACACGAAACCAAAATTTATAAATTTAATATATGTTCAATGATGGATAATGAAGAAGGTAAATATTTTATGGAGTGAATTCACTTCAAGCATTTAATCATCCTATTAAATTTCAGATTATAAGCAAGTCAGTGGCTTATTCAGATTGTGATCAGATCTAATTGACTAAGTTGCCAAAAATCAGTTTCCATTTTTCTGTTCGGAAGCTCTGTTTGATAATGATCGAACTTGAACAGTTCGACTAGAAATCTTTGACGTATGTTGAGACTAATTATCATTTGTATATTTCACTAATATTTTTACACAAACAAGATTAAATTGGATTAGAATTATTTGTGCTAGAGAGATAGCTCCTCTAAAATTTCATAGCATCAACAAATGTTTATATTTCCTTGAACGGGTCGAATTACTGGCCAGTCCTTGTTGGGAATTTCGAAACGCGACAGATGTTTGTGATAACAGGATGTTTCAATTTTGCAGATTCATTCCCATGTAAAATGTATTCTTAGATCAATAGTTATTGTAGTTAGATTTCCGTATATACATACATGGACTGTTTTGATCACTGTTCATTGAAGTAAATTATTATATTTTGGATCAATGAGAATCCTTGACCAAATTAATCTATCTGGGTAATTAATCTCTGGATTCAATCATAATAAATGATCATTCTGTAGCGACTATGTGAAATATATTTGACTTTTCAGATAATATGTTTGTTTGATTTATGATTTATGGGAGACAATAAAATTCCAATATTTCAAATGTATAAAGGCACCTGCACCAATATTTGAATCGCGTCATTTTTCCCGCCACGAACCCAGAAGATGGCGGCCACAATGTTTCCCTGATTTAGAAGGGAGTTAGCTACTGGCGTCTGAATTTAAGATCGCAACGCCACGGTGGCCAGTTTCAGAACCTTAGATACAGACATAGATTTTGTTTTGATAGTCGATTTTGTACTGTTTGTTAGTGTTTGGTTTGATAATTTTTGATTTCACGATTTGTTCAAAGAATTTTTAGACTTTTATAGTAGACGAGAGTATTACTGGGAGAACATATTCCATTCTTATAAAGTAGGAATGCATCATTCTTCAATCTTATTGAGTGTAGCAACTCTGAAATTACGGGGATATCTTCAAGGTTAGACAATATTTAAATATTATTTATTTTCAGATCCAAATGGCAAGATTGACTTTGGTGGATTTCTTAGGCTGTCTTGAAAGTTGAAAAACAGATAGTATTGTAGAACATATATTTTGGAATAATAGACAAATACTTATAACTTTACTATTTTTATAGCGAAGGACTAAATACTCAGTATATTGTGAATAAAATTAATGCATTCACATAAAACTAATGCTACTTGTATCGTAAGTCTTATTCATTATGGATTGACAAATAAATTTTCCAACACTCATATGATTGGTCTCGAAAAAGCTGTAATGAATAAGCCTTGTACAACTTTGCTCTCATCTGCAGAAGCACCTTGAGGAGCGAACAGTATTCATCACCAGATATTTCCTTGTTGATACTCTTTTTTTTCAATAGTCAGTTCTATCACTACAACATTTAAGTTTTTCCTTAATTATCAGTTCAACAGGCAGATTTCTGGAAGGCAGAGCATTCGTCTTAAGTAAATTTGTCTGCTTGGATTAGGGGCGTGGAAAAAAAATGTCTTCATGAATGGGATCTAATATTTCATGAGCAATTCGTGCTTACCTCTATGAAAATGATATTCATCGGTAAAAGGCAGGTAACAGACTCTCATAAATCTTGTTTGTTGGTTTTTATCGATTTTTCAACACTTTCAGGCCCGACTTGTTGAAGGAGGTTTTTTTTCACCCTAACTCGAAATTTTTCACCAGGCTGTGGAAATCTATGGGAAGGGACATTTGAGTTTGCTTTTCCTCAGTAGAAGTACTTGAAAAATCACACAGACGCCAAAAAAAATGCATAAACTTTTTCACTTTCTTAACATTTCTTTTAACTTGTCAATGATAATGTCTGTACCTCGGGTTACTCGGATAGACACCAGAGAGAGTAGCGCTTATCTTCATTCGCCAATTCTAGGATTTTGTTATTCTATGTCTTATACGTAAAACACAGAAAATCTCCAAATGACACGTATTCATGCAATTTATAGGATAGTTACTATTAAAGACTCCAAGAACTTCAAAAACATCTTTACCTAAGAAGGATAACCCAGAAAGTTTTACCCCCAGCATTCACAGACGAACATATATGAAAGATTACTGTGTTTATATTTCGAAGGAACGAATATTCGAAGTAGGT
The DNA here is from genome assembly GCA_958510865.1 of Myrrha octodecimguttata. Classification (NCBI taxonomy): domain Eukaryota; kingdom Metazoa; phylum Arthropoda; class Insecta; order Coleoptera; family Coccinellidae; genus Myrrha; species Myrrha octodecimguttata. The sequence goes on along the minus strand of OY294062.1, from coordinate 49,883,691 downwards.
CATCCCTCTTCATATAGAATAGCATCCCTCTAGTACCAATTAATCACGTGGGAGTTCGAACAATACGCTTAACCCTTCCATAAATATCTTTATGGAACTCTAGTTCACGTCAAAAAGGACAAGGTTAATAGGAGCTATCATTTCTATATGATTGATTAGATGAGCCGGCCTGGCATTGATCTTATCCATTGTTTTACTTCGATCTCGTAATGAATTTTATCCCTTTCAGGAGGCACTTCTCCGTTTCCCTCATCAATAACGAAGAGGTTGCTTCAAAAGAGGATTATCATCTCATCCAGATGGTGTTTAATATTACATGAGTTCAGATTTTCGAACTCAATCCGAGAATTAGTGATTAATTTCAAAAATACTACTGATTAGATAGGAACCTCGCGGCATTCCGTGAAATTTCAGTCTTTGCATCTGTGATCCATACTTTGAATAAAGAACAACTTCTGTTCTTTATTCAGAGGATCCATATAATATTCTTTTCTATTGGCGAATGAAGATAAGCGCTAATCTCTCTGGTGGCCATCAGAGTAACCCGAAGTACAGACATAATCATTGACAGGTTGAAAGAAATGTCAAGAAGATGAGAAAGTTCGTGCATTTTCCTCGGCGTTTTTGTGATTTTACAAGTGTTTCTACTGAGGAAAAGCAAACTCAAATGTCCCTTCTCATAGATTTCCACTGCCCGGTGAAAAATGTCGAATTTAGGTGAAAGAAACTTCCTTTAACAAGTCGGGCCTGAAAGTGTTGAAGAATCGATAAAAACCTTGGCAACTTGTAACTCAAAATTGGTAAACTTGCAAACAAGATTTATGATCGTCTGTAACCTGCATTTTACCGATGATGATCATTTTCATAGAGGTAAGCACGAATTGCTCATGAAATATTAGATCACATTCATGAAGACAATTTTTTTTCAGGCCCCTAATCCAAGCAGAGAAAGTTACTTAAGAGGAATGTTATGCCTTCCAGAAATCTGCCTGTTGAACTGATCATTAAAGGAACAACGTAAATGTTTTATTGATAGAATTGACCGATTGAAACAAGAGTCTCGACAAAGAAATATCTGGTGATGAATACTCTTCGCTCAGAGTGCTTCTGTCGATGAAATCAAAGTTGTACAAGGCTTATTTATTACAGCTTTTTCAAGACCAATCGTATGAGTGTTGAAAGAATTTATTTGTCAATCCATAATGAATAAGGCCGGTTACGGTACGAGTAGCATTAGTTTTATGTGAATATATTCATTTTATTCACAATATATCGTGTAAATTTATTCCTTCCAAAAAGTATATTTTACAATACTATCTGTTTTTAAACTTTTTGAGCAGTAGATCTGAGGCGGCATTTGATCAATAATCAAGTTGGGTAGGTATAAAGTTCTTAAGTTTTGCAAATAACATGCAACATAATATCACATGCATCTTCCTGAACACTTCTAGCTTCTGTGCCTTCAAGATACTCCAAATAATTCTAAATTAATCTTGCCATTGAGGAATGAAGATGAGCCCTCTGGTGGCTATTCGAGTAACCCGAGGTACAGACATTATCATTGACAAGTTAAAAGAAATGTTAAGAAAATGAGAAAGTTTATGCATTTTTCTTGAAGTTTTGTGATTTTACAAGTGCTTCTACTGAGGATAAGCAAACTCAAATGTCCCTTCCCAAAGATTTCTACAGCCCGGTAAGAAATTTGGCGTTAGGGTGAAAGAAACTTCCTTTAAGAAGTCGGGCCTGAAAGTGTTGAAGAATCGATAAACACCAACAAACAAGATTTATGAGAGTCTGTTACCTGTATTTTACCGATGATGATCATTTTTATAGAGGTAAGCACGAATTGCTCATGAAATATTAGATCACATTCATAAAGACAATTTTTTTCCAGGCCCATAATCCAAGTAGAGAAATCTACTCAAGAGGAATTCCATCCCTTCCAGAAATCTGCCTGTTGAACTGATCATTAAGGAACAACGTAAATGTTCTAGTGCTAGAACTGACTATTGAAAAAAAAAAGAATCTCAACAAGGAAATATCTGGTGATGAATACTCTTCGCTCAAAGTGCTTCTGCTAATGAAAGCAAGGCTTATTTATTACAGCTTTTTCAAGACTAATCATATGAGTCTTGTAAAATTTATTTGTCAGTCCATAATGAATGAGGCTTACGGTACAAGTGGCATTAGTTTCATGTGAATGTTTTCATTTTATTCACAATATATTGTGTATTTAGTCCGTCCCTATAAAAATAGTAAAGTTATGAGTATTTGTCTATTATTCCAAAAAGTATGTCTTACAATACTATCTGTTTTTCAACTTTCAAGACAGCCTAAGAAATACACCAAAGTCAATCTTGCCATTTGGATCGACTATCAAAACAAAATCTACGTCTGTATGCAAGGTTCTAAAACTGGCCACTGTGGCGCTGCAATCTTAAATTCAGACGCCAATTGAGAGTTGAAATAAGTTGATACTAAAATATTTCCAACAGTCATTGTAGGATTGATTTAGAATAGTTGATACATAACTCTTTCATAAAAATGAAATATGTATACACAGAATCACTTCTGTTAACTGAAAAAATCTTCGAACAAATTGTAGAATCGAATTTCAATCCATCAAATATACATGCAAACACTTTAAAACCTAGCTCCTATCTCTCTACCTAGGGTTCTTAAACTGACGCCAATAAAACCTCAAAAAAATATTAGACAGAAGAATAAACTCACCTCTTTGGTACAATCTGTACTGCAGTATCCTGCTGTCTTGTATTCCTTCTGTTTCGGAGGAATGAAATGAAGGTTCGATAAAGCAACTCCAGCAATCATAATACCTCCGTCGTTAGGCCTCAGTTCACTGGTGTAGTGAAGCCTTAACCCTGATGTATCTTTAGCCTTCTTCATTTGAGGATTGTCGTAATGTATTTCCAGCATGTAGTAGGAGTTTCTCTGTTGACCTATTGGCACTCCGACAGCGGGAGGAAAATTCTCACCTGAAAATTTATCATTATATGAATTCAAATCGAATTGCTTCATTAGGTGAAAATTTGAAGGCGTATTGTTGCCAATTTTCCTATATTTTCTTTTTATTCACTCACCTTTAGCTCCAATTGCCCATGCAACTAGTGGGGTTAAACATTTATCCCATTCTGGTGGCATTTGCTGACCGTAGCACAACTGGCCGGTTTGCTGTGCGAATGCTTCCCATCTTTGGTTGTTGCCATTAGGTCCCAACTGACACTCATGTACAATCATGTGGTGGACAAAGTTGGTGTGATTAGGGCCTATGAGTGGCTCGTAGCCTATGATGTGATGCTTATGGTCTAGTTGAGGTGCTTTGAAGACTTTGCACCAGTATATGGTGTTCATGTTGGGCTTGACTTCGAACTATAAAAAATTTTCTGCTTTAAGCACCTTTCTACTTGAGTTCATTGAGGCTATAATTCTGGTGTTTGACCCTACTCTTCTCGATATATAGTTTCAGGAGATCTTTTTATTCTTTCTTATCAATAATGAAATTAACTGAATGTTTTATGTTGTCAACTCGAACCTATGGTTTCGCAACAAAGTACTGCACAATTGAGTTAGTGGATACACCATAAGCCTGAAGTACCCTAAGATAGGTCCTTATGCAAATGGCTCTAATTTCTATGGCTCAACTTACATTTTCTAACGTGATATCCCAGTTTTTCACGTTTCTACTTTCTGTACGTTTCACAGGTTGTGGGCCCATCAAATGTAGACTTTGAGATCCCCTAGATTCACCATGGTAAACCATATCTCCATCGAATTGTGGATCTGTATCTCTCATAGCCCAAATAACACGAACCGTGTCACTCTGGAAAGATAACATTGTGAAATATCAAGATGATTGGCTGCCTGGAGAATTCTTCTCAACAAGAACATATTTGAATTCGTTGAATTAAGGGAGTCAGACTCGGAAAAGGATCATGAAGATGAAAGGTATCCAGAACAATTAATAACATAAGCACATAGACGAAAATTAATAGACTGAAATAGCAACAAATATACTCCATGATCTTAGCTAGTTCGTCATCAAAGAGAGAATCTATAATAAGGCAAAGTTTAGCTCTTTAATGGCACGAAGGAGTTTTGGAAACTCAAATCTTTGATGGCGATGCTTTGAGTAAATAATTTTACGAGCGACATCTAGAAAGATCTATACAAACTCAACCTTCAAGAAAGAGGTACAAACTGCGAAATCTGAGGTTTAGTTTCAGCAAAAGAGAAATGGATGAAGATCATTTTCATCACTTGAGGTTTCTGCAATCGGAAAAGTTGGAGTACGTACAAATCTACTTAGATGGCACTGTTGAAAATATTTTGTAAGGCATCGCTACCACAGGATTTAAAATTCCAGAACTGGTCATTCTTAGATAACTTGAATGTTAACACCTTGGGACGACGAAAATTGTCCAAGAACCCGAGGTGTATATTGTTCGAAATATTAACCGATAAATTTCAAAGGATTTCTGATGTGTTGCTGATGACCATCGAAATCTTTGTGGACAATATTTTCTCTCTTGCGATATTTATGAGGAAAATTAATATTTTACTTACGTTCAACACATAATCATGTATGTCGCAAGTATCCAGAGCCCTGCGGAATTCCAGCACGGTGTGGGTTCCGTTCTGCATCCCTTTTTCCAGGGTGTAGTTATCAACTTCGTCCCTGATCGGAGAAGACCCCTGTCCTTTAGGGACTCCATGGCAGTCCTGCGAAATTCCAGGTAATTAAGGTGTGCGGTTGACACAGGTTGAGATAATGTAGGTTTTATTCGGAGATATTTAGGGATTATGAGGGAATATTTACGGTGACCTCTTGGGAATGTCAGAGGGAGTTTTTAATGGAGGATTGATATAAAACATTTGGGATGATTTTTTTCTTTGGTGTACACATTTATTCCTTGAAATTTTTATTCTTTCTCATTTGGATTGTGATGGATTACAATCAAACAATTATCGTACAATGATGTGGTGGGGAAATTTATGAAATTTTTTTTTTAATCTGTACATATGAGAATTGAATTTTCTGTCATGTTGTAGGTAACAGCGCGCTATCGTTTCGTCCAAATATCTGTAACTAATGAATTTTGAGATGAAACTGGTCTCAAACGTCTAGGATTGGCTCACTGGAGGAACCGTCTGTTGTCACTATATCTTGGAAACGAAAAAAGCTAGCAACCTGAAAGATTCAGGTTGGATCAGGTCGGATCAGAATGTTCCAGTTGGGTTCGTTGAAGGGGCGTATTGACCAAATGTTTTTGAAGATATCTGGGGACCTAGGAGGCCAATGAACGTCACCTAACCGGGAAATAAGGCGGCCAGGGAAGACAGGAATAAAAACGTTCAGTGTTACTCTGGCTGTGTATGGTTCCTGGTGGAACCACATACGTCGGATTGGAACACGGATCTTCTCAATTCAGATGCAAATAAGTTGGTTATCATTTCGATATAGCGCTCAAAGTTCACGGTAACAGCATTGCCATTGATATTATTAAAGAAGCAAGGGCCCATGACGCAAGTTTGGGATAAAGTGCACACTTTCATCAGCCCAATAACGGCAGTTTTGCTGATTAAGGTGAAAGTAAGCCTCATCGCTTAGGACAAAATGAGGTTCTCATTTTGCTCAACAAGTTCCATCTCACGGGCGAAGTGCATTCGTCGTGCATAATCCTCTGGTTGTAACTGTTGCACAAAGGCCAATTTGTAGGGGGTGGAACCGCAGTTCTAAACGCAAAATACGCCTTACCGAACGATCACTGAGGCGAAGTTCAGCAGCATGCTGGCGCGCAGATCGACTTGGACCGCGAAGAATTGCTTGTCGCATTCTTTCCACTTTCCACGTTCTCAGGTGTTCGAATTTTTGGTTGAGCTCCTGGTGGTCTTTTCCTCATCAATTAACCTCGTGAGCGAAGTGCTTCAACTCAACGAAGAATGGTGTTTCGAGAGGGAACAGCTGATTTCGGTGGATATTGAAAAGGCGACGAAACTCACGCTAAACGGCCGTGACGGACTCGTTATGGCGGAATCAAGTGTTGTGAGCCAAAACGCGGTGCTCTACCGTCCACGGGTCCATGACACAGACTAACCAGATGAACCACTCGCGTCATTTAGTTAGGAAATCTATGTCAACGCAGATATGACCCTGAATCGAGCTAATCAGAAGTTTAGCAGGCGTTTGGGGTGCTTTGGGGTGCCAATCAGATTGCAGGAATAGGATTACATCACTCTCGCCGCTCTTGGACTCGCTTGAAGAGGTTATAAACATGTAAACAAACTGAAATTAATTTTTGTTCTATTTATTTGATGAATAATTTCGTATCTGTTCCATTTTAGAATATAATCCAAACAGTTTTTACAACAAAATCAATTGTTTAGTCATCTCTGAGGTTCTATTTTATGATGACAGTCCTCAGTATATGCTTTAATTGTACAACAAGAAGAATTGGAATCGAACTCAGGTGGACTCATTCATAATGTTCATTTTATATAATATAAAGGAATCGCACCTGAAGTAAAATTATTACAACCTCCGTTATTCAATTAAAACGATGGGATGTCTAATAAAATTGTATATAATTGCACAACCACAAGGATTGGAATCGAACAAAATTGGTCTATTCATAGTTTGATTTTATATTGAAATGAATCTAATTTGATGTGAAAGTATCACAACCTATACATTTTCCATTTCATACAATAGTATGTTTCTATTTGCTTGATACATTGATTTCAAAGAACAAGTTTTCGCCAAAAAAATACCTCTTTTAATGAATTACTGTCGTATATATTCTTTATTGATAAAATAGTGAGGCCATTATGAATTATACTCAAGTTGCTGTGTTAAATTATGTAAAAACCAGTGTCTGAAACAGTTTGGCAGACTTCACGAAAACATGGTATACTTACTACAATGTAGTTACTGAAAACTTAACGAATAACATATTCATATGAGTAATAATTGATAGTGTTATGGAAAAGATAAGGCGTTTTAAAAGGAAGTCCATTTCTTGTTTATAAATTTTTAAAGTTTCTTCATTTCTTACACATTAATTCGCTTGTATTCACACATATCAGAAAAAGGTTTGCAATGTAATAGAACACACCCAAACTCCCAGAAAATTTCGGGGGTTTTCCTAGAGTGTTACTACAAATATTGAAGGTAAACAGGTTTTCCATATCATTTTTCCAAAATTTTTATTTACTCGAACCGAGTTCTTCTATAGGAGTTTAAGATGTGAGAAAACACTCGCTTTGGTATTGGAAATTTGCTTTTCAAGTGGTTTCCTCGAAAAATCTTAGTCTGATTTTAATCTTGTGATCCCTGAATCCCGACAAATCCGTTTTTACATTTCGATTTTAGATATTCCAAAGTCAAGTATTTAATTTGACAGCTGTTTTGAGGAAGAAGAAAGTGTGGTTATGTCTGTTGTATTTCTCAAGGTCGGAAAGACGCGATTCCCGCAAACGATGAAGTGATTTGTCTTGTTGGTCTGTGTCCATGATTTCAATTGTTAAAAAATTGAAGTCCAACCGAATCCAACTGGCCCTTTCCCGCATCTGTCGCTCCAATTGGGAACTTCTGCGAAGATGCCAGCGCCCTAACGGATAAATTTGAAACCTGTCCAAGCTAGTAGTTTTATGTAAACAAACCTTAGAAATGTGGTGGAGAACGAATATTTATTAAGCAGAGCTTGAATATTTAAAGGAATTATTATAATTTTGTGTAAGATTTCTTGAGAAGGAACTTCTCGTTTGGATCACGATATAAAATCGTACTTTGAATCGTTCCTGGAGGATAATTTCGGTGATCTTTTAGTGTATGTTGCTTGGTGGATCGAAAAGAACCAATATCTAAGTTTACTTGAATTTCTGGAAAAATAGGCACCTCAATAAGTAGTTTAAGGACTCTTATTTATGTTAAGAAGTGCTGAATGCAGTCTATATTATGTGCTAAATCTAGAATCAGTCCAAATGATATGACTTGTTCTTTGTTTACAAACGAGTGAATCAATAAAATGAAAACAGATTTTCTGTTTTAGTTCTTTTGCATTGTATTTCTAAAGGAAAGAAAACAGATAGACATATAATTGATTTCATTTTCATATTACAGCATCTCAAGATATACATACAAAATGAAAAATGTCACAGCTGGTTCAACCTACCTATATATAGAAATGAAAAGTATTAATGTATTTATATGAATAACTTCAGCTATTATCAACTCTAACAGTATATCTAGTTTTTGTCAGGTTTTCAACCAGATCACTCTTTTAGAATATGATTTTGTGTAATATGTGAATTAGGTAGCTGCAGAAGTGCTCGGTAGTTTCTCTGCAGCATTTTCAAAATTCTCTTATTTTCATTTACACCTGAAAACATCATGACATGAGGTGGTTTCGAAATGAATACATTGTAGGTAATTTACCTTCATGAAAATAAACATCTTCAGTCGAGAAATGCAGTGAGCATACTTTCATGTATTTCGTGACCTGTTTTCCAATCTTCAATTTCTTTAGCTAGCCTTTCTTCTATCATTGAGTTCCCGGCTAAATACTGTTTCCAAATTAACTTTACTTTCATTTGGCTTTGGAAAAAATGAAAACAAGAGGCACTAGATGATCCTTTCTTCTTTGACCATGAATAACATTGAGTTGAGGCACACAACAATAGTCATTTCGGGAGGATGCCATTTCGAATTAATACAATCGAAAATTTTAATCGGAAAGAAAGGAATCGATTGATGAATATTACAAACACTTTCGGTATACCAAAATTTCAACTCGGACAACAACACAAAAGCTCGAAAATGAACTCCAAAAGTAAGCAAATTACGTTAGAATAACAGGCACGTCGAAAAACTACTAGCTTGGAAGTGTTCGAATTTCTATCGCCAGAGGGCGTATCGCTTAGCAGTAGTTGCGAATAGGGGGGGAGTGCAAGCCGTTTCAAAAACCTCCGAGTCCTCTGCCGGATCCTAACTGAAATTGCAATGTTCTCCTCACACCTTCTCGTGCAAATAAATCTCACAAAAATGAACACATATGGAAGGTATCAGTGAGCATCAATACATTATAGGTACCTATCACAGTTTTCATCTCCCACTGAGTAGTAAAAGTGTGAACAAAACCATCAACTAAATATATTTAGATTCTGAATAATGTGAATTCTCCTCAAGTTTCTCTGGGGGATAATTGATAATTAATAAATGATTTAACAACTTGAAACTATTTGCATTCCACTGAAATCTAATATTCCGCAGGAGCTATCATGGGAACCTTCGATATTAACCAACATTTCAAGGCAATATCTACATGGTTTCTTTAACTGAATCTCAAAAGAAAACATGCCACCAAATTATTCGAGTCACATCTCACTGGAACCTCAAATTCGTACACGGATCTTAATATGTCAAAGACTGTCTCAGAATCCTAATAACGTCAGCTGAGAAGGGGAGAGTAAATCGAGTAGATGCGACATTTGAATCAGAAATAAGTGGGTTCTCTCATCTTCCCATAAATTATTCATCGACGTTGAGAAAAATATATATTTTTTCGTGAGACGAATACCTTCGAAGGTTCTGCTTGCCGTTTGATCAGTAAATGAGATCTTATTCTACAGGACGCACCAAGAAATTAGGATTTATTTGCTACGTCTAAACCACTTTTGAAATTGGATCATAATTGTTATTGGTGTAAAATGAATAGAGCCAGACATTTATAAATATTTCCGTTGGTCGTTGACATCTCTGTTAAAATGTAGGGCTAGGTGCAAGAAATATCAAATATTGTTCTATTTTTGCGCGCATGTTCTATGGAACAGCGTGCAAATGTTCGAAACTTTCGAATTTTTTCCCGAAAATGGTCTCAAACGACTAGGTTGGACTTACTGATGACGTGTCAAAATCGATTTTGTCAGGCCGGCCGACGACACGATAACTGTCGAAACAAGCGAGCTAGCTAATTGAAACTTTCAGATTAGGTCGCGCATTGGAATGTGGCGGTTGAGTTCGTTAATGGGACAAATCGGTCGAATGGTTTTGGAGTTATGGTCATTTGAAATTTCGAGATTAATTCCCTGATATTTCAGGAATTACTCATGCGATTGAATTGAAACTTGACAGTTAGTTGAAGCATAACAACGCATAATTTTTCACAAAATTTCGTTGAGATCACATCGTCAGTAAATTTTGAACATTTTTTTTTCAAAAATTGTTCATTGAATCCGGAAAAAAAACTTCTGCTTGTCCCCTCAACATCATTTTTCACACCAGTGTACCAAATTAAATTTTGAAACGACCATAATTTCTGGAGGTATTGCAACAAAATATGTAAAATTTTGTGGTTCTTTCTCGATATCGTTGTTTTTTCCGGAATAATTCAAAAAATACTAATTCAATCGAAATGAAACTTTGCAGCTAGTTCGGATATTCTGATGAGCAATTTTGTGCAAAATTTCGTGATGATCATGTCAATTTGAAATAAAATTTCATATTTGTTTTTTCAAATATTAAATGATCTTCTGATCTGTATGAACCTTCAAATTGTCATTTTTTGATGAACTACTGGGTTTGAATTCGATCTAATCTGTATTTTTGGAAATATTCTGCGGAATCATTGGGTGCCGTAAACACAATAACTTCCGAATGAAACGACTCAGAAGCTCGGTTTTGGTAGAGTAGGTTTGGGGCGTAATGACGAAGGTCGAATTCGTGAATGGGTAGAATTCCCCTAATGATTCCGTAAATATACCCATTCAAAATTTCATTTTTCCAATATTTCCAAAAGGTCGAATTCGTGAATGGGTAGAATTCCCCTAATGATTCCGTAAATATACCCATTCAAAATTATTATTATTTTTCCAATATCTCAAAAAATTCAGATTAAATAGAATTCGAATCCAGTAGTTTATCGAGAAAACCTAGAAAAGCACTGACGTGAAGTCAGCAGCTTTTGCACGCATGTTCAAAGGATATCACCAAAAGTGCTGACTTCACGTCGGTGCTTTTCTAGGTTTTTTTTTATACTGACAGCACGATCTCGAAAATTTCACAAAAGTGGACGTCCTTATGTTCCACCTGATTGTAAAGTTTCAATCTAATCGCTCTAGTTGAAATATCAGAAAAATAATCTAAAATTTCAAATGGCTATAACTCCGAAACCGTTTGGCTAATTTTGCCTATTAACGAACTTAACCATCGCCATTTGAAGGGCAGCCTACCAGGAAGGTTCCGAGTGCGTAGGATTCCCAGTACGCCTGTTATTGTGCATACGGACGGACGGAGGCCAACCTAGTCGTTCCATACCGTTTTCGTCTAAAAATTCGAGAATTACAGAGATTTGGACGGAACGATAGCACGCTGTTACCCAGAATATGCGCGTAAAAATGATGGCTTGAAGGATCGAGCAAAATTTTGTGTGGAAGAATTGATCATAAGATAAGATCATAAGATTAACTTGTTCAAAAATGTACTTAACATACAACCTCACGAGCTAAGCGTAAGTATTCTACAACATGTAGTTTCACTCCAATCGCACGAGTAGTTCCATAGACATTGAGAAAATAACTTCAAACAATCATAAAATCGAAGAAAAACTGTCTGATTTTACCCATTAACGTACTCGAGTGTCGCATTTCGATTCGAAACATACCCTGAAAGTTTCAAGTCGCTAGGGTCTTCAATTTCCACGTTATCGTGCCTACAGGCGGCCACAATCGATTTCGACATCGTATTCTTCATCAGTGAGTCCAACCCAGCCGTTTGAATCTATTTTCGGAGAAAATAAGAACATTCCAGACATTTTGGCTGTTCCCTAGAACAGCGCAAAAAGAGGCAATAAACTAGCTGGAAGCAATAAACAGCATTACCTCCATTTGCTCTCTCACCAAGAGGACGATGATTGTGCAAATCCTTAGGTGTACGAAGAACTCTAAAGTTCTCTAACAATAGGGAATAATCTCCCATTGATTCATAATTGGTATTTTTCATTTCTCACTGATGAATTATTAACATTTCTAACATCACGCTGCTACTAAACAACTATACGTTGCCGTTAACGGACTTTTTTCTCCGAAAATAAGAACATTCCAGACATTTTGGCTGTTCCCTAGAACAGCGCAAAAAGAGGCAATAAACTAGCTGGAAGCAATAAACAGCATTACCTCCATTTGCTCTCTCACCAAGAGGACGATGATTGTGCAAATCCTTAGGTGTACGAAGAACTCTAAAGTTCTCTAACAATAGGGAATAATCTCCCATTGATTCATAATTAGTATTTTTCATTTCTCACTGATGAATTATTAACATTTCTAACATCACGCTGCTACTAAACAACTATACGTTGCCGTTAACGGACTTTTTTCTCCGAAAATAAGAGCATTCCAGACATTTTGGCTGTTCTCTAGAACAGCGCAAAAAAGGCAATAAACTAGCTGGAAGCAATAAACAGCATTACCTCCATTTGCTCTCTCACCAAGAGGACGATGATTGTGCAAATCCTTAGGTGTACGAAGAACTGTAAAGTTCTCTAATAATAGGGAATAATCTCCCATTGATTCATAATTGGTATTTTTCATTTCTCACTGATAAATTATTAACATTTCTAACATCACGCTGCTTCTAAACAACTATACGTTGCCGTTAACGGACTTTTTTCACAACAAAATAAGAACATTCCAGACATTTTGGCTGTTCCCTAGAACAGCGCAAAAAGAGGCAATAAACTAGCTGGAAGCAATAAACAGCATTACCTCCATTTGCTCTCTCACCAAGAGGACGATGATTGTGCAAATCCTTAGGTGTACGAAGAACTCTAAAGTTCTCTAACAATAGGGAATAATCTCCCATTGATTCATAATTAGTATTTTTCATTTCTCACTGATGAATTATTAACATTTCTAACATCACGCTGCTACTAAACAACTATACGTTGCCGTTAACGGACTTTTTTCTCCGAAAATAAGAGCATTCCAGACATTTTGGCTGTTCTCTAGAACAGCGCAAAAAAGGCAATAAACTAGCTGGAAGCAATAAACAGCATTACCTCCATTTGCTCTCTCACCAAGAGGACGATGATTGTGCAAATCCTTAGGTGTACGAAGAACTGTAAAGTTCTCTAATAATAGGGAATAATCTCCCATTGATTCATAATTGGTATTTTTCATTTCTCACTGATAAATTATTAACATTTCTAACATCACGCTGCTTCTAAACAACTATACGTTGCCGTTAACGGACTTTTTTCACAACAAAATAAGAACATTCCAGACATTTTGGCTGTTCCCTAGACCAGCGCAAAAAGAGGCAATAAACTAGCTGGAAGCAATAAACAGCATTACCTCCATTTGCTCTCTCACCAAGAGGACGATGATCGTGCAAATCCTTAGGTGTACGAAGAACTCTAAAGTTCTCTAATAATAGGGAATAATCTTCTATTGATTCATTATTGGTATTTTTCATTTCTCACTGATGAATTATTAACATTTCTAACTTCACGCTGCTACTAAACAACTATACGTTGCCGTTAACGGACTTTTGTCACAACAAAATAAGAACATTCCAGACATTTTGGCTGTTCCCTAGAACAGCGCAAAAAGAGGCAATAAACTAGCTGGAAGCAATAAACAGCATTACCTCCATTTGCTCTCTCACCAAGAGGACGATGATTGTGCAAATCCTTAGGTGTACGAAGAACTCTTAAGTTCTCTAATAATAGAGAATAATCTCTCATAGATTCATAATTGGATATTTTTCATTTCTCACTGATAAATTATTAACATTACTAACATCACGCTGCTACAAGACAACTAAACACTGCCGTTAACAGACTTTTTTACAACAAAATAATTCCATGCATTCATTCAAACCTTCTTAATTATATTCCTCAATTTTTTTCGCCATTACCTATCCATCTTCAAGATATTTACGGCATTTCCTGCCCATAAATAACGACTATAACGAACCTTATCGCATTATAGCGATAATTACCCTTGTTTTGAGCAAGCACATCCAGTTTTTTCTTCAGAACGACGTAATCGTAACCACCGAACAATATAACTTCCGGTTGATGCTTCCTGTGCTCAAGAGTGAAACTACACAACAGGTCTATTTTTAATCATTCTAATGAGACACGAACGGTGCCCAACCGGTCTTCGAGATTAATAAAGAATCCTTTACACCTCTGGAATTTTCTGACGCTCGAGTGTCGTTTGAATATGTTGGTATAATGTATACAGGATGTTCTGGGCATTTCCGGCTTGTTCTTGAGATGTCTTGAATGCGGGAAAGGTTGTTGGGTCAGAGGTGGTACCGGATATTGTGTTTTTGGTTTATTTTTGCGGTTTGTTTTTGGGAAAGGGAGCATTATTCCGTTCTATACTTATTGAATGAGATGTGAAGAGAAGGCGAGCTTCAACTTGGAATAGAACAGTTCGGACAACATTTCGACTTTTTTGGGAGGAAATTGCGAGATTGAGCTAACGAGTAGTCGGAATAAAGTGATTTTAAAACGATTCTGAGTTCTCAAAATCGTCACAGTAATCATTCGCTCCCGGTTCCTTCGCCATTTTGGTACAATAGAAAATTGTAGTGGCAATGGGTCTTGCTCCAGAATTCCAATTTATCAGATAAAAAAAACCATCAGGATAAATTAAATTTTGACTTCTGTGGGAAAAAGTTGCAAGATAGAGCTGACAAGTATACTGAATAACTTTATTTTCTGGAGTTTCTGAGTATTTTTCAAAGGTTCTCAATATCGACACAGTGGATAAATCCAGCTCATACAACAAGTTCACCCTAGAAATGTCTGTGGACCGATGTCTTCACATTTTCGCAATAAGATCTGAATTGGCCAGTTCAAGAAAGGTTATCTATTACAGAAAATAATTGATCAAAATTTATAGAATTTATAATGCTCAAGCTACTTCTCTAACAAACAAACCTTCAGGGAAATAATGTTTTTTTGAGCACTCACGCGAGGTCAGGAGCTTCAGGATTATTGTTCAAATTCATTGCCAAAGCTGGATTCAACATATTTTCCCGAATATTTCAGAAAACCGATATCAGGCAGCTGAAATTAAGAACTCTGCTATCAAATATTGGCTTCCAGGTCAGGGCTGGGCAAAAAACATGCTTGGCTCAATTGAAATACAAATTACAAAATACTTCCCTCAGGTATTTGAAATACAAAATACTTTCAAGTCGGGTATTTGAAATATAAAATACAAAATACAGTATTTTAACTATTTGTATTTGAAATACAAATTACAAAATACATTCAGGTGTTACGTGAAATGTGAAAAGAGTACAACTGATTCAGCTCAGCTATTTCATCGCTAAATAAAGAATTTTCTTTCAGAAACACAAGATTTTTGAATGTAGTATCAGACAAACAGCCTCTTGTTGGGGAATGAATAAAACCTGCTAAAGAAAACAATCTTTCTACAGGTCCTGATGAGCAGAAACTTCTGTTATATTGTATGAACACATTTTTACTCGCATGTTCTGGGAAACAGCGAGTTATCATTTAATCACGATGTCGGTAATTTTCGAATTTTGAGCCGAAATGGGTCTCAAACGACTGGGTTGGACTCACTGATGAAGAATCCGTGGTCCAAATTGATTCTGTCCGCCCGGCCGTGTGCGCTGTAACTTTCGGAAGGAAGGACCTAGAGTCTTGAAATTTTCAGGTTAGGTTAAGATCCTGAATATCTCCGTAAAGTTCGTTAATGGGCCAAATCTGCCGAATGATTTTTGTGCTACAGCCATTTGAAATATTGATTTTTCAACAACTCGAAAAATATTCATCTGATCGGAAAGAAACTTGGTTGGAATATGAGCAGTGTCAATAAGTAGAATTATGCATGGAAAAATTGGAAAAAAAAATTTTTTTTTTTAATTTTTTTTTCAAATTTTCCTATTTCATTGAAATTTCCAAGTCACCATTTCGCAATGTGAACAAGCGCGTAAAAGCTGCTTACTTCACGTCAGTGCTTTTCTAGATTTTTTATGTTAGCATAATGTTCATGGATGGTAAGCTCTTTGCTCTTATCGTTTTTAGAAGTTGACTAACTCTAACTCCATGATGAAATGACCATTGCGCAGGACCTTTTCTTCCTTTCATTTGCCGAAAATATGATTGCTAGCAAAAAAACTAGATGAAGCAGATGAACGTTGCGCCATCTGAAGGGAGATTCAGGGACTATTTTCTGTAGAGCGCTCAGCGCTAAATGTATTTGTTCGAAAGTATTTCGAAGACAAAAGTATCGAAATACAAAATACAAAATACTTCAGCGTCAGGTATTTGAAATACCAATTACAAAATACATTTTCAAGAAGTAATTGAAATACAAATACAAAATACGTATTTCAATTACAAGTAATTGAAAGACTGCCCAGCCCTGCAGGTATGTCCCAAATTCTTCAGACGTATTATGAATATGTACCGAAAAAAATTCTTCTCAACAACATTTGAGAAATCAGATAATTAGAAAAGGAGAACACAAAAACAACCTAAGGAATAGCAAATCGTGTATATAAGACAGTTGAAAATCACATGATAGATTAGGATAATACAAAATAACTGCTGACGTAATCAGTTTATCTAAAAAGAAAAATTGAAGAGTCTTCCTGAATTTAGTCCAATGGAGACAATATTCTCTCATTTTTCTTCTATTGTTTTATAAGGTTAAAACATATTTGGGTAAATTTTCTAGAAATACCAAAGTTTTGCAAGAAAATAACTTTGTAAATTCTCAATTTATTGTTTGATGCAGGGATCATATATATACTGAGATCTCACAGTACCGTTCGTTCATTGTTTGGGTTGTTCCTTTGACAATATTTTTTCAAGAAATTCCCCTGGTGAATAGTTTGAATCCTGCAATCGGCAAGGGTGCAAAAATGATTTCAATAAACAAAATTGTATCCAATTTTAATAGTTCTCTTTCAAATATTCGAACCAGAAGAGACCTGAAAACTAATGTAAAATCCTACAAAAATATCATTTAATCGATATTTCAAAATTTTTCGAATATTGGTTTTTGCGCGCATGTTCTTAGGCATCAGCGTGCCATCGTTTTCCCCAAATGTCTGTAATTTTCGTATTTTGAGCCAAAGGGTCTCAAACTACTAGGTTGTACTCACTGATGACGAATCCGGTGTCAAAATCGATTCTGTCCGGCCGGCCGGCACGGGCATACGAATAATATTTCATCGGCCTGAAACTTTGAGGGTAGGTAGCATTCTGAAATGCGACGGTCAAGTTCGTTAATGGGCGGAATCGACAAAGTTGTTCCCGAGTTAGAGCCCTTTGAAATTTTGAGGTTATTTCCGTGATAACTCGGGACCTATTGGAACTTGGCAGTTAGTTGGATTATAACAACACGCAACTCTTATCGAAATTTTGTTGAGGTCGCACCGTCAGTAAATTGGAACAAAAAATTTTCCAAATTTTTTTTCGGAAAATTTTTTTTCTAGACAACTGTATATCATATTTGAAAAAAATTCTGCTCAGGCCTTGGGCTTCATAATTCACAGTAATGTATCGAATTTCAGTTGGATCCGATTATTATTATCAGAGATTGGAAAAAATATGTTTGAATTCGTGGAGAAACTCAAAAAATACTAATTCAATCACGATGACACTTGGCAGCTTGTTTGAAAATGCTGATAGAAAACTTTGTGCAAAATTTCCTGATGATCGTGTCATAGGCCGACCGTAAACACAATAACTTTCGGAAGAACCGACTCAGAAACCTGATATTTGTAGAGTAGGTTTGGGGCTCAATTACGAAGGTTCGACCTTCGTGAATATGTAAAATCCATCCAATAATTCCGTAGATATACACATTCGAAATTTTATTTTCCCAAAATTTCCGAGAATACAGAGTAGATCGAATTGAAATCCAGTACTTTATCGAAAAAAACTGGAAAAGCACTGACGTAAAGTCAGGAGTCAGCTTTTGCGTTGTTCAATGGGTATCACCAAAGTGAACATGGGCGCAAAAGCTGCTGACTTCACGTCAGTGCTTTTTAAGGTATTTTTCGATTTCCTATCTTCCTCCGTCAGTATTTTTCTCGAGGAATTTCACAGGAAATTCTGTCCATTCCTCACTAATCAACCTGTATACTGAAATTTATATCTTTCGAACTTTTGTCAGCGATCTCCATAATGGATCCTAGATACGTCAAGAACTCCAATATTATCTACCAGGGCCTAACTCAACGATGAATTCTTGAAGAGTGTTAGATTTGAATTTCAAATCTTCGTGGATGAGGGAGGTAATGCTGTGTTGAGCCCGAAGAAATTATACGAAAAAAAAATGGATTTGCATCATAATGTGACCATGTTGGTCCTGAGTTAGGAAACGTAATAACTTTCAAATAACGATCTATCGGCGGTTAATATGATGAAAGCAAGGGTGGGAGTTTCTGCATGGCTTACAGGGACATGAAGTAGATTATAAAATGTTCAACGTTCCCTTGGGAGTATGAAAACTGTTTCGACATTGTTTGAATAAGGTAATTCTAGGAAATTTCTGACTTTATGTCAGGAGCGGTATCCTATCCAGGTCCAAGGAAGCAGAATTATCTAGAATGCCGTCATTATTCGGTCATTTTTGGTTTACGACGTTCCAGACCAATATACAGGGTGAGTCTTTAAGTTGTTAATTTCAACCCTAGATTCCTCTCATCAAATAAAACAGTTTTTTCATTCACCATTTTTCCAGATTCGCCTCAGGTAAAAGTTATGAGCATTTAAATATTTCTCAATGTGCTTATACACTCCTGCGCTTTGTTTGCAGTTCACCACAGAGATCCCTTACGCTGATCCACTTTTGGAGAATAACCAATCCAAGGTTTGAAATTCACTCACTTAATTCTTACGATTTGGTACACTACACTGGACTTGAAGCCGAGATCTTAAACTTGATGTTCATGCAATATCCAATTTCATTACACTATAAGATTGTACACAATTCCATCCTCGCCCATTCTCATATTGAAAACTCCATAATTATACTTTTTCACGAAATTCATAAATGAATTATATGAAATCAATCTACTATAACCTAAAAACATTCTCTAGAATTTTATGGTTATGGACAGTCTAGTTCATAGACAAGGACTATGTCTGTGGTGTGGTCGCGTAATAGCATATACCCATAGAAGTTATAACTTAATGTTATATCTACGCATATACATCATATTAGTTCTATGCGAAATAGATGAATCTGATGTGTATTCTATGGTCCGGATAAACGTGAACCCCGCTTAATTTACTTAGCCTTACTAGATCAGGGGCGGATCCATAAATATAAGGAAATTTTTCGAATTTTCATCCGATTTCATGATATTCAACGTTGAATATCTGCAAGGAGAAATCATAAGGAATAATCAAATATTTCAAAATGATTGGAGATTCTTATGATGATATACGATAAACTTTATCTGCATTCTTCATGCTAATTTTGTATAGTTTTATGAATCGGCGAGTCTATAACTCGGAAACTGTTTCAAGTAGGATGAAAGTGATTACTGGAGAATATGTGTTATAGTTATAGAAAACTTCACACCAAAATTCATCCCATTCGGAGTTACCATATCAAAGCTACACAAGAAAAACTGATTTTTTTTTGGAAATTTAAAGAGCCTGTATATTTCTGCTAGAGCCGAATCTGGAAAAATGATAAATCAAAAAAGTTTTTCATTTGATTAGAGGAATCTATGGTTAAAATTATTGTAGAGCTTGAAGACTCACCCTGTATTATCGACTCGAAATGAACGTTCGTTTTATAAGAAAGTCAAGCTGATGTGTGCGGGACTAATACCCAGATGGGCAATCGTTCCGTGTACAAATCAGAATGAGCGTTTCTTCTCTTTTCAAAAGTAACATTTAAGATCATAGGAACCCACTCATTTTCTGGGGAAAGAAAAACGGCAAAACAAATTCTCCGTTGATGTTTGCGTGTAATTTTGAAAGAGGCTAACTTTAAAGCAGATTCAATCCATTTGGATGAATTGTATTATATATAATTTTTATTCAATAAACGACTTCGGCCCAACCCATAATTTTCTTCACAAATTTACTATCACTGAGGAACGAGAATTCCAGGACAAATTCGACATGATAAGGTTCGCGTTATTTATAAATATCCGTAAAAGATGCCTCGGCTCCCCAAACAAAATAATTCCTTCCAAATATAGGGTTTTGTTGAGATGAAATCTGATTGGCTGAAATTTAAGTTGGGATTCCTGATTTCATGTGAATAGTGTCAAATTTATATAGGATATGTTCCGCAAATCAACTTGGTTATTTCTGTTGCCGGTTTTCCATTCCGTAAATATGAAATATTCGGTTGGTTCCTGAAGAAAAGGTTAATCACGGAATTTGATGGATGAAAAAACGTTCTTTCTGTCACCAGAACGATAGTCAATGTTCTATGGTAACATATCCATAGCATAGAACAATCTTTATTTACTTTATGATCCATAGAACATAGAAGAGACAACAATCAACAATGGAAAATTTACTAGGTATGGTCTATGGATCATACGGTTAATAAAGATTATTCTATACTATAGATATGTTACCATAAAACATTGATTGTCGTTCTGGTGCATAGACTTAATATCTCTATGTTCTGGTGACATAAAGATTGCTTTTTCATCAATCAAATTCCGTAAGGACCTTTTTTTGCGCGCATGTTCTAGGGGAACAGCGTGCTATCGTTTTGTCCAAATGTCTGTAATTTTGGATGATTGAGCCGAAAATGGTCTCAATCGACTAGGTTGGACTCACTGATGACGAATCCGGTGTCAAAATCGATTCTGTCCGGCCGGCTGGCCGGCCGTAGACACGATAACTGTCGACAGAAGCAAGCTAGCAACTTGAAACTTCCAGAATAGGTTGCGCATCAGAATGCCGCGGTTAAGTTTGTTAATGGGCCAAATCGGTCGAATAGTTTCGGAGTTATAGTTTTGAAGGTATTTATTTTTTATTTCAGAAACTACTCAAGAGATTAGATTCAAACTTGGCAGTTGGGTGGAGTATAACGACGCGCAACTTTGAGCCAAATTTCGTCAGGATCAGATTGTCAGTGAATTTAAAAAAAAATTTTTTTCTAAATTTTTTTGCAAAAAAATTTTTTTTTCAGAAACCATTTATTATATTCGAAGAAAAAGTCCACTCACACTTTGAACTTCATATTTCACAGCAGTGTACCAAATTTCAGTTCAATACGATCATAAGTTTCGGAGATATCCGGAAAAAATGTGTCAAATTTCGAGGTTTTCTTCTCGATATCGTTTATTTTTTCGGTATAACTCGAGAAATCCTGTTTCAGTCCTGATGAAATTTCACAGCTAGTTTTGAGATGCCAAAAGACAACTTCATGCGAAATTTCGTGATAATCGTGTCATCAGAACAATTTGAAAAAAAAATTTCTATGATTTTTCTTATCATATCATCCTCATCAAATTCTGTATGAAACTTCGAACTGTTATTTTTCGATGAAGTACTGGATTTCAATTCGATCTGATCTGTATTTTTGGAGATATTGAAAAATAAAATTTTGATTGGGTATATCTACGGAATCATTGGGTGGATTTTACCCATTCACGAATTCGGCCTTCGTAATTTAGGTCCAAACCTTCTCTACAAATATCGAGTTCCTAAGTTGTTTCTTTCGGAAGTTATTGTGTTTACGCAGTCGGCCGTTAGGCTGACCGTAAACACAATAACTTCCGGAAGAAACGACTTAGAAACTCGATATTTGTAGAGAAGGTTTGGGGCTTAATTACGAAGGTCGAATTCGTGAATGGGTAAAATCCGCCCAATGATTCCGTAGATATACCCATTCAAAATTTTATTTTTCCAATATTTCCAAAAATACAGATTTGATCGAATTGAAATCCAGTAATTTATCAGTAAAAATTTCAAAAAGTACTGCCGTTGCTGAAGCGGTCATCTACATTGAACATGCGCGCAAAAGTTGCTGCCTTCACGGCAGTGCTTTTTGAAATTTTTTCAGGAACCAACCGAATATTTCATATTTACAGAACGTAACACCGACAACCGAAGTGACCAAGTTGATTTGCGGAACATATCCTTTTTAAACTTGACCCTGTATTAACATGAAATCAGGAATCCCAACTCAAATTTCAGCCTAACAAAATCCTATATTTGGAAGGAATCATCTGGTTTGAAGAGCCGAGGCATCTTTTACGGATATTTATAAATAACGCGAACCTTATCATGTCGAATTTGTCCTGAAATTCCCGTTCCCCAGTGATAGTAAATTTTTGAAGAAATTTGTGGGTTGGCAACTTGGGCCGAAGTCGTCTATTGACCGATTCCCGGTAGTTTATCATAGCATGCGTTCCTATAAACGGAAGCTGAAGTAATCCTAGTTTATCATAAGTGTGGGAAATTTTCTCCTAAAAGAAAACGAATAACAAACGAAAATTGCGCAGGTGGTGAACCACAGAGTATAATACACGACCATTCCAAACCGCATGCATGAGATATCTAAAAGCCGTTCAATATGGTTCTCTCAGCTATTTCTGTGAATGTCTAGAATGAACTTTTTGGTCACACTTGGCTCGCTTCATGGCCAACTAAGCATAACAGCTTTCCGGATGCGTTC
The DNA here is from genome assembly GCA_958510865.1 of Myrrha octodecimguttata. Taxonomy (NCBI): domain Eukaryota; kingdom Metazoa; phylum Arthropoda; class Insecta; order Coleoptera; family Coccinellidae; genus Myrrha; species Myrrha octodecimguttata. The sequence continues at coordinate 49,861,017 of OY294062.1, read as the reverse complement.
ACCGAAAACAATTTAAAATCTTTTCATTTTATGGTTGCATGATATCAGCCGACTTTTGTGGAAATGGAAATCGTCGGTGAACGACTGTCTGGGGAAGTCCAAATGATACACCTGGAGATTCCAAGAGGTCTTTAGACGCAATTGAGGAAAATTAGTATGGCGCGTGGTACAATTAAGCACTTTGTTGAGCTATCATGGTATGTATACCCTCATTTAACAATCCGTGGCAAAGAATATTAGGGTGAAAATATGAATCAGAGCTTATCAGTGGAACGTATCCAATTCGGGACCTTGAACTTCGCCAAGAAGTTGTCTATGGTTTGGTTTGAATTCAGTTATGTCAAAGCATTTAGCAGTTGAAACCACATTTTCTGTGAGAGGAATGAATGAATTCATTCATGGAACTGTGGCAGAAACTAAACGAAATTTTTGGCCTACTAGAGAGCAACAAAGACATCAGATTGAACTGAATATTTTAAACGCTAGGTACGTATTCATTGTAGTTAAGACGGAAGCCATAAACCCAGATCTTATATGACTTCCTCGAAGGTATACCTGAAGATGTAGAGAATGAGTCTCCTCGTTGAAACCAAATGTCCTCTAGATCAATATTCATTAATTCAGACCACAAAAATTCGATTATCATCCGCCGGTATCGATCACCATTGACAGTTACAGCAGCATTCTCAAAGAAGTGAGGTCCAATTACACCCCCTGACTAAAATGCACACCAAACAGTGACTAGTTTAGGATGCATAGGTTTCCCATGAATAATTCGTGGATTTTCCTTAGCCCAGATATTACAATTTTGTTTATTAACGAAAGCACCAAATTGAAAATGTACCTTATCGGAAAAAATGATTTTTTGAAAAAAATCAGCTGGTTGTTCATTGATGAAATCGGCAAATGAACGACGTTTCAAATGATCTAATGGCTTCAGTTCCTGTGGTATTTGAACCTTATATGCCTTCGGAGCTGAATCCTCGTATAAAATAGGCCATGTTGTGGACCCACTAAGTCCAACTTGTTGTGAACGTCGTCTAATGGACATTCCAGGGACTTTCACGAACCAAATCAATATTTTCTTGTGAACGACCGCAACGACTGTATTTTTCACTTTTTTGTTCTTGCTCCGAACAGTTCTCTTCAAATTTTTTAGTAATTCGACCAATAGTGCTTTGAGATGGACGATTATGTAAACCATAAAATTCACGTAGTTTTCTAAAAACACTTTTTACAGAACGCTGATTTTCATAAAATGATTCAACAATTTGAACGCGTTGTTGTATCGTGCACGAAGCCATTTTTATAAAAGTCATACATCACACTTCTTAAATGTCAAAATACCCAGATGAATTCAGTGTGCCATCTATATTTTATTTTTTTAAAAAAAAAACCGCGCAATTTGACACACCTTTCATTCTATCAAATCCACGAAGTAATAACAGAGATAATAAACATTTATTCCCTTCTTTCAGCGAAGTGTTGAAAATGAACTTGCAGAAAATTTAGACAACGCCACATTCTTCAATCTAGCCTCAATCCATTCACACGTACATAGATAAAACCATCACCAATTAACAATCAAACTTACATGTAGATGAGCTCTTCCATTTCTGTCATCCACCCAGCCTATGACAATATCTGCATCTTCCATTCCACCATTAGGACTGAATCCTATCCCAATATACCCTGTGGTCCTAGCTTCTACCCTGAACAAAATCTCTTGGTGTCTAGGCTGCCACCTCAAAACTACTGCACCATCTTTATCTAAAACCTCCGAATGGGTCCACTGGTCTAACTCCGAATCGAAAACATGTCTTTTACGTCTACTATATACACTTTTTCTATAACTCAGTCGCTTATTCGAGCTGAAATTAAGATCACTATATCCGTCTTTTGAATTTTCACTAGAAGATATCGCAGCTTCTCCTTGCAAATTTGTTTTTTGACTGTTCACTCTTTCAACGTGCTTCACATAGTCATCCACAAGATCACCTAAAGTTTGAGTTGCAATGAAGACTAAGCAAGAGGTAATTAGGAGTTGAAGTTTCATTTCGTCGACTAGCTGTTTCCACACGTGAGACCTAGAGAGAAGAATTGTTGGTAATATGATTCAAAGTCGTAGGTGCTAGTCATGCTGAGTATAGGGGTGATTCAACAATGATTCATTAAATAAGGGGAGAATGTTTGTTTGAGTTAGCGATATCATAAGTGCTTTGCATGCAAATCCAGAGTTTGAGGGAGGAAGTGTTGAAATGACTACGAAGTGATTCCAGCCAGTATATTATGATTTGTATCAGAAGGTTAGACAATGAAAATTTAATTGTATCAGAAGCAGATACCAATGTTATAACGAAGCAAATATTTCTGCTGGTTTGGTGCAATGTTTGCAAACGTCTCGAACGATTATAGAACTTAGACGAATGGTATACAGGCTGACACATTTTGACAATAATTACTTCCGAAAAAGGGTAGTCATATAGAACTAAATCTTACTGTGAGCTATTTTGTGAAGAACTGTTGCGAAACCAACATAAATATTGTGCTACATATTGTTATCATTCATTTAATTTCTTTTATTAATATGTCCTGAACTATGTTGTTCTGAATGTAGCATGATACCAAATATATCATAAATCATAACTAATGCTAAATGATAATGGCGCCCAACGTCTTGCTTGAGGATTGAAGAAGGTATACGTTATGATATTACTTGAAGTATGGTAAGTTTGGAGCCTCAAAATCTCAGTCAGATTCGTGAATGAGCCAAATCCAAAGAGCAGTTTTGGCGATATGCCAACCTGAAATTTTATTGTTATTTCGTCAATAACTCAACGAAAACGGATCCGATCAAATTGAAACTTGTCAATTAGTTGTGAAATGCAAACGTGCAGAATTTTTTTTGGATCTTACCATGATATATTCGAGACTAGACCTCGTTAATATATTGCATGAACTTTAGTATCGATATTTTACAATCCTTGGGTAGAATTAGACGTTTCTAATTTGACTTGTTGTTTCTTTCGGATGTTACCGTATTTACGACCGGCCGTTTAGGCCGATCATCAACACAATAACTTCCGAAGGAACCGAATAAGAGACTCGACTATTTGTAGAGTGAGTTTGAGTCTTAATTATGTCGAATTTTCGGATGAGTTTTATGTATGCGGATTCTATCCCTCACGGAATCAGTTTTTGTGATTGACATTCGAACTTGCTCAACAAATATCGAGTCTCTAAGTTGCTTAGTTTCAGTCAGCATTTTCTCGAAAAGCCATACAAATCAGATTGAATTGAAATATGGTGCTAGTTGAAACATGAAACGAGGGACACATTGCTTCGTATTGTTAAAGAAATAGAGAAAGAAAAGTTAATGAATTGAAAGAAGATTGATCTATAAACTTGAATCAGGGAGAATCATTGGGAACACTAGTTCATACAGAAGTTGAAGGATGAGTAAAATTGAAACATTGAAAGAAGAATAGCAAATGGAGATATTATTCATGGATACACGAAAGATATACATGGAAATTAAATAGGGTTGTATTAAGGAAATAGGTTGTTTTGAAATAATAGAAAAAAGATGTTTATAAGTAAAGTCAGCTGACACATTGGTTTCGGGGAACACACATTGTTTTCGATTGAGAAAAAATGGGATAGGTGAAGAAATATGTACATGAATTACAGTTATGTTTCAGCTTTTCTTTTGTTGTTTCTTATTTCTTACTTCATTACATTTTTCCCTTGATATTTATTATTGAGAACCATCATAACAAAGGAAGATTTTTTAGATATTGTAATCGAATCCCAACAACCTCTTGAATCAATGAAAATCACCAAAATAAAACACAATACATCTCTAAATACAAACAAAACTTACCTTTTTTAAAATAATTCTTTCATATCCAAAAAATCACTGACACCAAACTCTCAATGAACAAAAAACGTTACTCTCCAGACGCGAAATTTTAACCGAACACACCGTGGTACCTCCTGGTTAGGTACGTTATACCGGATAGGAAGGAAGTGGCTGAGTATAGAAACACATGGTTCTACATCCTTTACATCCTGTGCGTTGACTGTTTGTTGTTGGACCTCGCTGGTTGCTGGCTCTGCAAGCCGGAGTGTGTGTTGAGCTTCTTGTGAGAAACAACTGCCGGTGTGCACCGGTGTACCAATGGGGGTCCTCGAACGGTGGCAGGATTACCTACCCATGGGGCACGCCTTGTTTGCACCTGGTGCTTGGTCCGATGTTGATAGGATCTTTGGTGCTTTTGATGATGGAGGTATCTTGATCTTTTCATTTGATGGGGAAACTGATTGATTAATCTGTACCTAGTGGTATGAAGGTGTGATTTACAGTTTGTCGTTCTGTAAGATTCTGAAAGTTTTTTTCCTTTCAACACCAAATACAGTGCGCGACAAAATTATGGAACCAATTCATTTTCTCAGAAGAAAAATATTTGCGACAGAATACTGAAACAGTTCAGTTTTGTTTCAATTTTACCAAATTTTTATGCATTTTTGAAGGATTTTGTTGCAACCTGTGCCATCCCCATCAACCCTCTAAATTTTTCGAATAGGAAAAGAGGGTCATGTGGTGGTGTTTTGGTAAGTGTAAGCTGTAATTTAGACGATGTGGGATGTCATCGGTCAGGTGTTAATCATATAGATCCTATCGGCGGTTCCAAGGTAACTCAGTCTGGTGATCGGTAATAATCGTGAGGTACGGACGTTTGTCAATCTTGTTTCTGAGCATAAGCGTGTTGAAATGGCTTCATTTGGCCCTGAAATAACAAACAGATAAAAGGGTGTAGGTTGAAAAGTAACTTATAAAAATATTTGGCAACAAAATCCTGAAACAGTTCAATTTTTGTTTCACTTGTACCAAATTTATATGCATTTTTGAAGGATTTTTGTTGAACCCTGTGCCATCCCCATCAACCCTCTAAATTTTTTGATTAGGGAAAGTAGGTCATGTGGTACTTTTTGGCAAGGTCTTTGTATCTTTTTTACAGGCGTGCAGAAATTTTCAAGAAAAAACTTTTTTTTTTGAAAAATTGTTACTTCAAAGAGGTTTTCAGTATGTGCACTTTGTCATAACTCAATTACTTTGAGGAGATGGTACCTGATGAAATTTGTCACCGAATGAAAGTCGACCATCACAGTTTTGGTCATGCACAACTTTCAACCCCTACGAACCCTTCAATAAAGAACAAAAAAATTCACGTGAGGGTTTTGAAAAGGGTTGAAAGTTGTGCATGAACAAAACTGTAATGGTCGACTTTCATTCGGTGACAAATTTCATCGGGTACCATCGTCTCAAAGTAAATGAGCCATGACAAAGTGCACATACTGAAAACTTCTTTGAAGTAACAAATTTCCCAAAAAAAATTTTTTTCTTGAAAATTTCTGCACGCCTGTAAAGAAGATACAAAGATCTTGCCAAAAAAGTACCACATGACCCACATGCGCACATGTTCAAATTTACTGCTGAAGAGATCATCTTTTCACGTAGTGACTCAATATTTCCGAAAATACAGATAGAATCGAATTGAAATCCAGTACTTGATTGAAAAATGAAAACTTAAAGGTTCGTACAGAATTTCGTGAGGATAGAATTTTATTTTGTGTCGAATTGTTCTAATAGCATGATCATCACAAAATTTTGCGCGAAGATGTTTATTCGTATTTTCAAAATAGTTTCCAAGTTCCATAATGAACGTACCTTACAAATGAGAACCAAGTGTCAATTCAATCAGATCGGTATATTTCGAGTTATTCAGGTAACGAAATTTTAGCCAGCTATAACTCTGAAAACTTTGGGCGGATTTTGTCCTTCAACGAACCCAACAGATATATATATATATAGGCTCCAATCCTACCCTTAAAATTTCAAGACTCTAGGTATGTTCCTTCGAAAGTTGTAGCACATATACGGTCGGCCGGACAGAATTGAATTTGACCACGGATCAGGTAGTTCAACCTGATCGTTCAGGACCATCGTCGGCGCAGAATTCGGAAATTACAGATATTCGGCCAAAACGATAACTCGCTCTTTCCAAGAACGAGCGCGTAAGCAACTGTGGATCTTGTCATTATGCAAATTCCTTCACCTCCATCCGAAAACTGGGTTATTTAATATTTGCTATCATCCCTACTGAATTCGAACCTGTATTTAAAATATTCACAACTTGATCGATCGCGTAAATAACTTGAAAAATTCAGGCCCCTACAACCCTTCTTCATTGTCACGAAGCTTATAGGGGTTGACGTCTCTATTGGGTCTTGAATTATGAAACAACATTAATTCTTCCACCCTTCATTGTCAAAAGCAAGATGTCGTTATCGGCTCCTATATAACAAACAGGAGAAAAAGTGAAATTCGGGATAAAAACTGTCCATTATCCTGACGCTCACAAGCAACGTTCGTCCTTTGTTTTTTTTTCTGCAGGAAAGCGATAAAAAGTTCAATATATCTAGCAGAATTTGATGGCCACGAAAAAGGTGGTAATTCTACGTTCATTGATGTAAATTCTACAGCGTTAGCATGTAACGTTGAAACATTGGATTTGTCCCATATGATTTATGCCACTTATGAATTGCAGAATTAATTTTCGTGCACAGATTATTGGATGATGAGAGAATCGGACTGAGGACTGAAGGGTTATTTGACAACTTGCATGGTACCACGAGAGAATATATTGATAGGGTGATTATACAGTGCGCGTCAAAATCATGGAAGAAACTCATTTTCTCAGAGGAAAAATATTTGGCAACAAAATCCTGAAACAGGTCAATTTTTGTTTCACTTTTACCAAATTTATATGCATTTTTGAGGGGTTTTTGTTGCACCCTGTGCCATCCCCATCAACCCTCTAAATTTTTTGAATAAGGAAAGTAGGTCATGTGGTACTATTTTGGCAAGTTCTTTGTATCTTCTTTACAAGCGTGCAGAAATTTTCAAGAAAAAAATTTTTTTTTTTAAAAAATTAGTTAGTTCAAAGAGGTTTTCAGTATGTGCACTTTGTCACGGATCATTTACTTTGAGACTATGATACCTGATGAAATTTGTCACCGAATGAAAGTCGACCATTATAGTTTTGTTCATGCACAACTTTCAACCCCTTTCAAATCCCTCACGTGAAAATTTGTTTTGTTCATTGAAGGGTTCGTAGGGGTTGAAAGTTGTGCATGAACAAAACTGTGATGGTCGACGTTCATTCGGTGACAAATTTCATCAGGTACCATCTCCTCAAAGTAACTGAGTCATGACAAAGTGCACATACTGAAAACCTCTTTGAAGGAACAAATTTTTCAAAAAAAAAAGTTTTTTCTTGAAAATTTCTGCACGCCTGTAAAAAAGATACAAAGACCTTGCCAAAAAGTACCACATGACCTACTTTCCCTAATCAAAAAATTTAGAGGGTTGATGGGGATGGCACAGGGTTCAACAAAAATCCTTCAAAAATGCATATAAATTTGGTAAAAGTGAAACAAAATTGACCTGTTTCAGGATTTTGTTGCCAAATAGTTTTATAGGTTCCTTTTCAACCTACACCCTTTTATCTGTTTGTTATTTCAGGGCCAAACGAAGCCATTTCAACACGCTTATGCTCGGAGACAAGATTGACAAACGTCTGTACCTCACGATTATTACCGATCGCCAGACTGAGTTACCTTGGAACCGCAGATAGGATCTATATGATTAAGACCTGTCCGATGACATCCTACATCGTCTAAATTACAACTTACACTTACCCTTAAATTATTGCCTCCGTTAAAAACCGCAACGGTTGTTGTTCATCAGACCTGAACTCGGTGAAATGGAGTTCTCGCAACCCAAAACTTTCTCTCGAAACTGAAAATTATGAAAAGGGATGACTGCTCATTTGAATGAAACTATATTAATAGTCGGACTTTTGATGAGTTTCTCGGTGGAAAAAGAGTGGATAAAGTTATATGTTGAGGGGGGTCAGGGACACCTGGTTAGTGGAAAGAAATAAATTGCTCTTAAAATTCTATGCGGTTCCTTACATGTATTTTTTGTTTTTAGTTTTTTTTTCGGTTTTCACTACCAATGTCTGAAATAGAAATATTAAAAATTAAACAAAATTGTTTTTTCATGAAAAATGCCCTTGCGGATTGAACTATTTGTCAAGGACAGTTTCTTGGAAAACAGATTGCCTAATGAACAATACAAGAATAATATAAACGATAAACAAAGTGAACTGTGACGTTTCAGAGTACGAATCGAACTTCTTCATAAGACAAAGGAGAAAATTTCAAGAATTATTCCCTTTCGTTTTTTCTTTTGAGTTGAGACTTTTGTCAAATTGACATTTTTGAGAAATCACAGCAACACAGATTCATTTGGTTTGAAAGTTTTTTAATTCAGCCAAATAGGGTCTATTTCTACAGAAAAAAAAGAGGTAGAAATGAAAAACTTTCAAACCAAATGAATCTTTGTTGCTGTGTCAAAATGTGTCCAAATTGATTTTGTATGAAAACGTATTTTCAAACGTTTAATTTGATTTATAGTCATCTTCATATATTCTTCACAATGTTAGAGGTATTGTTATTATTTTTATTGAGGTTAAAATTGTCAAATATATTTGACGAGCAAAATTAAAAATAATGAAGAAAACTGTTCAGCCTTAAAATATGACTATAGAGTCACACAGTTTTATGTTTGATATACGTAATTCTTGAGCCATCCGTAAGACTTACGTGAACGTTAATATTACGTTTCGCATTGTGGACAGTTTCATATGAAACCAATGTTTCAACTTTACGTTTTACGCATAAATGGGGGTTTTTCCTGAATTTGGGATATTACTGCAAATGCAAATTTGAACATAATTATTATGGGTTTGATTCATCATTTTCCCAAATAACCTTCAGAAAGTATTCAAAATCAGATTTCAAAATTGGGGTTTGGGATTTGCCAGGCATGCGCGAAGTGACAACGGTGTTTAGTAGAATAGCTTTCACTGCTATAGAATAATGAAATATTTATTCCTATTCTGTGGTACACACGTGTTCCTTGTCAATATAACCAAACAATTTCCGTTTGCGATTTGTCAGTAATATGACAGTATGACAGTCTTTGCTCTTCCTTTTGTATTCCTTGGTCGTTGTCTTCTAATCTAACCAGATCGAAGTATAGCTATCTCTGTTTTCCTAAGCAAAGCAACTTATTTGACGTCCTTTCCTTTCCGAGAAAGCTGAATTCGACGTTGCCATATCGTGCACTCAAGACAAATCCCTTTAAATGCAAATCCCCATTTTATTTTTCAGTTTTAGGTGATCAAACATTTTTTTAATAATATAATATTGAAATTTTATGTTTGAAATGTGATGTTCTAAAGGTTTTTTATGGAAATTACTGCATTTTCGTTTGAAGGAAAAAACTCCATTACGATCGAGTAACGTCATTCTCAATCAGTTTTATGGGTTTTTCACCAGGGCGAGAGCACTTCTAGACCAAACAGAGTTGTCCCAACTAACAGCGATATAACCATATCCCTTTCATTCATTCATTCTTTACGAGTATAATGGTAGTGGCAAAGAATACAAAGAATCCAGATTATATTCTTTCATTTTCAAGGTTCCCTGCATAAATTTCAACGTCCAAACAGATCAACATTTTTATGATTCACGGCGTAATTTAGCAAGCAGCTTCGGAAAACAAGGAAAAACAGAAGCAGTCGGAAACTTCCGAGGATTTTTAATTCGTTACATGTGAGAAAGTTTTCAATTGTACAGTGATTGTTTTCCTTAGTTGGTCGTCTTTTTTTTCTGAATGAGGGAAAATACATTTTTGCGGATCATGGGTTTGAAATAAGTACAATGCAAATAAGAAAATTCTTGCAGTTTGTAAAGGTAACCCAGAGAATGTACGTCATGCTTCCAACAATAAGTTTGTAGCCTCTGAATTATATATCATGGAAGTTTTTATGTTGACGATCTTTCGGTGTTCGTGACGCATCAGGAATGGGTTGTTAATTATTTGTAAATAGGTGAAATCTACCCAATTTTCACGCTACTATATCCATTCGAAATTTCATTTTTCCAATATTCAAATATACCTATTGATATTGAATTGAAATTCTAGAACATGGTCAAATTCAATTCTGTCTGACAGCACACCGTAAACATTGTGAATTCGGAAAAAATAACCCTAGACTCAGTAATTGATAGTTATTGTATGCCTAAATTTAGAGTAATTAAGATAGATAGATGATAGTATGTTTTACATTGTGTCATATTAATTATTTTCATATCATTAACTTTTATTCACCATTGTCCATTTCAGAGCCCTGAAGAAGACTTTAGAATAAAGTCGAAACCGGTTGGCGTTGTTTTTGAAAGAGTGGTTTTGTTTGAAACCCAGACCTTCTTCCTCTGAAAAAACTACTTTATATTAATGCAAATGTTCTTTAATGGATAATGGTTTCAAAGTTGTAAATATATGAAATTTAGTTGTTGCTTGAAAAAATACTGATGAAATTGTATTGCATGAAACTTAGTTGGAAGTTCTAGGATACCAACGTGAAATTTCACCATTACGTGAATACAGTACCTATCATGAGGAAAATGAAAACATTCTTATTGAATTTTTTTTCTGAAACCATCCATCAGATTTCTATTGAATTTGGCATAGAACTTGAGGTTAATATATAAAAGCAAACAGTAAGGCGTCAAAAGCATAAGGGTTTGGTGAATTTCGGTTTCGAGGATTTCGGTGACACAACCCCATTTAAAGTTCATAAAAGATCAGAACATCTCAAGGTCAGGCACCAGCTTACGGTCTGCATGCTGCAAGGATGCCAAACGCAAATGGAAATATTAGAATGTGTAAAATTCTTTAAACCTCGACGAAAATAAAAGAAAACGGGGCGTCGATGTTCAGGCTTCAGTGTTTATTTTTTGGATGTTTTTGGGATGTCCTTATTTCTTCTATGAGAATGTTTCTCATTTTTCCATTTCAGTATATAATTTACCAAAAGTTCTTAATGAAAAAGGCAACATTGTACATTCTTATTATTTTTTTCGACAATTTGCACCCGGAAAAATTTCGATCATTAACACAAGTACTTCCAAAATGAACTACCTATAGGGCCTCTATTTTTGTGAGAAGGTTTGGGGGCTTGATTACGAAGGTATTATTTGTGAATGGTTAAAAACTGACCAAAGATTCCATAGATATACCCATACCAAATTTCATTTCATAGAAAGCTCTTGATTATGATTTCTTATGTGTTTATTGCATTTCTGTTTTCTTCAATCATCGGCTTTCTTCGAAGTGGTTCATATAAATCCATTGACAGATCAAGGTTATTTCCCATTCCCAGTGTGAATTAGTTTCGTTAATCTATTGAGAATTCACTGAAAACAAAGCTTTGAATGGTAGAATTTAATTCCTGATATTAAATATTTTTCAGATCGAGATAAAAATGGCAATCTACATAAATTTCAGTAAACACACTCATTAAATAGGGAAATTTTGAGCAGTTGAAATATTTATATTTCACCCGCTTAATCTTTCGTATTATCGTGTGATTAATCAATTTCGTCGCATGTTTGGCGCTTTCGGATTTCGTCACAATATAATTCAAAAATGTATGGAAAACACTGACGTTCATATTTATATTCGAAATTTGAAATTCCTTAGATACAAACTTTTGAAATTTCAGTTAACAGAATGAGTGTATTCAGAGTAGTTCAATCTGTTCTATGATTTTGCGCAAATCCAAGATGACCGACGGACTACCTATAATCCATATTCACTTTTATAAACTATTACGGTTGGACATGACATTTTGACATATTTCATCGTGTATATTTCGACAAATTTCAGGTTATAGTCTTTTTCCTGTCAGATAACTACACAACGTTGTCCTCTTTACATAGAGGTCGTGGCAATTACGTATTTTTGAAAATGTGAATTTACTTCGGGTAAATAATGAATTTGAGAAAATATTATGTGAATTCAATAATTCCAAAGACCTGGCGAATGTTGAAGAAACTTTTTTCTCTGTTAACATTGGAATTATTTCACGTATATAAACATGGTTGAAAGATTCAGTTATGCAATTTTCTTGTACGGAAATCTAGAATCGAGTGTTGAAATTCTACTGAAAAATATTGGATAGAGTAGTCTGTTACTTTGTTTCATTCGAAAAAAAAATAAAAGTACTCGAATAACTCTGCAGTAAAACTTCTAAACGAACAGACGAACCAATGGAATTCCCTACTTTTCGAAAATCTCAAGAAATAAGTCTACAGGAGACATTTAAATACCTTGTTGCACAACTTGAAATAATCCAGTATGAATATGTAGTAGTACTACAAAACCTTTGTCACTTTAAAAGAACTAACTCAATTTACCAGTTCTTGGGAATCTATGTGAACGATACACAGGGTTTTCACTCACATTCCTCGAAAACGTTGGATAGCTTGTGATAAATAATTATTGATTCCAAATTATCAGGGCTTCTATCAGAAAAAGCATATTTCTATTCTACACAGCACTTCCTGATAGTGATGATTTTGTTGAGATTGAGAGTAGAAATTGGCATTTGGCAACGTCTCAGAATTATTTTGACAATGCCGATATTTCACGAGTGCCAACCTGCGTTAGTTTTAAGTAAAAAAACTTGAAAGACCTAAATCATAGCCAACTGGAATATTTTATAAGAGTGATTGGAGTATATTGGAGTGTTCTGACAGCGTTTGGACCCAAAACATGTCAAAGAGTGTCGGCACCTTTGAATAAAGAACCTTTACTCATTTCCTCATTCACCATGTAGTAATTAATGCATTTATACCTGTACAGCACAGTTCAAACTTGAACGAGTATTATACAGTTATACACTGCATATTATCTTATAAAATGTGGTAGGTATATGATAACATTATAGATAATGGGGGTTTTGCCCCATTGCAGTTATTTTCATGAAAAACCTTCAGAACATCACATTTGAAATATATAATTTCAATATTATATTTTCAAAAAAATGTTTGATCACCTAAAACTAAAAAATGAAAATGGGGATTTGCATTTAAAGGGATTTATCATGGCCAACTGGGATAGTTCATAAAACTGAATAGAGCATATACTCCATTCACTTTTATAATGTAGCCCGGTTGGCCATGATTTAGGTTTATCAAGTTTTTTCCCTTAAAACTGACGCAGGTTGGCACTCATGAAATATCGGCAATGTCAAAAGACTTTGCCAAATTTCAATTTCTACTATTATCAATATCAATCGATTCTAGATTTCTAAATCTCAGCATAATAACGCTTGCAAACTAATAAAAATGCCAAAGGTAGTTTTGAAGAAGCAGAGGCAAAGTATCAGGAAGTGCTATGTTGAATTGAAATTGGCTTTTTCTGATAGTAACCCTGATAATTCGGAATCAATAATTCAACACAAGCTATCCAACATTTTCGACGTATGTGAGTGAAAACCAAGGAATTATATTTTATATGAATAGATATTTATTTTTTAGCTGCACATCAACACAATAAGGAAGATTTTAAGTAAAGAGACGACAAAGAATATCCTTCTATTGGAGCACCCAAAATGACACTGATTACAGACTTTATTTTGAAAAACTCGATTCTTGATTTCCGTACGAGAAAAAAGCATAACTGAATCTTCCAACCATGTTTATATACGTAAAATATTTCCAGTATTAACAGAGACAAAAGTTTTTCAACATTCGCCAGGTCTTTGGAATTATCGAATTCAAATAAAATTTTCTCAAATTCATTACTTTATCAATGTAGATTGACATTTGAAAAATAAGTAATTACTACGACCTCTATGTAGAGAGGACAACGTTGCATAGTTATCTGACAGGAAAATGACTATAACCTAACATTTTCAAAATATACACGGTGAAATCTGTCACGATGTCATGGCCAACCGGGCTACATTATAAAAGTGAATGGAGTATAGGTAGTGTAGATGGCTAAATACGTCGACTATAGTGCTGAAGGTACCGGGTTCGAATCACGACAAGGTCATGGATGTTGTGAAAGTAAAGCTATCAGATTTGATTTTCATTACTGTTTTTAGAGTATCAACGCTCATCTTAATACAAAATACCATGAGTATCCCAACGTGCGAGAAAATAGAAGAAAATATTTTCGAGAATTTGTCAAAATTTCGTAAAAAGTTTTTTTTCTGCAAAATATACATCAGATTTTTAATCAAATAGGCAGAGACCTTGAAGTAAATATTTATCGATAGTGAACCAAGTTTCAGCTCGATCATATATTTATTCTTGGAAATATTGGGATAAAATATATTGAATTTTGCTTCAGGAACAAATTCGAACAAGCTTTACCTATTTCAATATGATGGGAATATAATTAACTCACATTGCACTGTCCGAACGAAATACGTAAAGCCCTATATTAGGAAGACTTGATGTATTTCCGTTGAGTAGTTCTAATAAATTCATAAAATATTATGATATGCCATGAAATTATGAATAATTCACTACAATTTATAAAATGGATCTTCATCAACGTGGCTGGCGTAGGAACAAAAAACAATTTTCCTGCTTGCAATCTCGCGAAATTGTGAAAATCCAGTAAGAAAATTATATTCCATTTATGACCCATTTTTCGTAAATGGCGCGGCAAAATTCAGACTCTCTCAGTGATGAGAGGACACAATTACCGAGGTTCCATCGGAAACGCGGCTACTAAGTTACCAACCCCCGCAGAAAACCGATTTCCAACCCCAACCTGACCTAAAACTCCACTTTCCAAGCGATATGAAAATGCGTATTGTCATTGGTCCGCCTCAACCCACATTGTAAAACTGTAGGATGAAAGGACGAATTCTGATGGGATTCTAGCAGTTGTAGTGACTTTTCGAAGCAGATATTTTCGTGAGTAATATCATAAGGGCATCTAATTTTTCCCAAAAAAGAATCGAAAAAACACGTTGCTAAGTAATATTTTAACCAGAAGCATGAGTGCTGGTGGCAACAAAAATCCGAGTTGAAGACGGGGATTTTTGCACCTGCAAGAATGCTTTCTGTTAAAAATATTACTTTGCAATGTGTTTTTTCGATTTTTTTCACAGGAAAAATTAGATGCCCGAATGGTACTTGACAAGACTATTTCATGAGTAACAGATTATTCTGCATGCATTATACTCCATTCACTTTTATAATGTAGCCCGGTTGGCCATGATTTAGGTTTATCAAGTTTTTTCCCTTAAAACTGACGCAGGTTGGCACTCATGAAATATCGGCAATGTCAAAAGACGTTGCCAAATTTCAATTTCTACTATTATCAATATCAATCGATTCTAGATTTCTAAATCTCAGCATAATAACGCTTGCAAACTAATAAAAATGCCGAAGGTAGTTTTGAAGAAGCAGAGGCAAAGTATCAGGAAGTGCTATGTAGAATTGAAATCGGCTTTTTCTGATAGTAACCCTGATAATTCGGAATCAATAATTCAACACAAGCTATGCAACATTTTCGACGTATGTAAGTGAAAACCAAGGAATTATATTTTATATGAATAGATATTTATTTTTTAGCTGCACATCAACACAATAAGGAAGATTTTAAGTGAAAGAGACGACAAAGAATATCCTTCTATTGGTGCACCCAAAAAGACTGAACTGAAGACTTTATTTTGAAAAACCCGATTCTTGATTTCCTTACAAGAAAATAGCATAACTAAATCTTTCAACCATGTTTATATACGTGAAATATTTCCAGTATTAACAGAGACAAAAGTTTCTTCAACATTCGCCAGGTCTTTGGAATTATCGAATTCAAATAATATTTTCTCAAATTCATTACTTGATCAATGTAGATTGACATTTGAAAAATAAGTAATTACTACGACCTCTATGTAGAGAGGACAACGTTGCATAGTTATCTGACAGGAAAATGACCATAACCTAACAATTTCAAAATATACACGGTGAAATCTGTCAGGATGTCATGGCCAACCGGGCTACATTATAAAAGTGAATGGAGTATATGTATAGGTTTTCAAAGGTATTGTATTTTTTGGTTACAACAACTGTCAAGTTTTACCGCGGGCAAACTCGAATAAACTGCTGACAGCTCCTGCCAAACAGTTTTTCCACCTAGAAACCATTTGAATTCCAAAATTGCGCGTTTCTGATTGTTGGAAATTACGACCAGGGAAAGGCAGCAACTTTTGCGCGCATGTTCAATGTAGATGACCGCTTCAGCAACGAATTTGAACGTGCGCGCAAAAGCTGCTGCCTTCATGGCATTGCTTTTTGAAATTTTTTTCTGATAAATTACTGGATTTCAATTCGATCATATCTGTATTTTTGGACATATTGTAAAAATAAAATTTAGAATGGGTATATCTACGGAATCATTGGGCGGATTTTACCCATTCACGAATTCGACCTTCGTAATTAAGCCCCAAACCTACTCTACAAATATCGAGTTTCTAAGTCGTTTCTTCCGGAAGTTATTGTGTTTACGGTCAGCCTAACGGCCGACTGCGTAAACACAATAACTTCCGAAAGAAACAACTTAGAAACTCGATATTTGTAGAGAAGGTTTGGACCTTAATTACGAAGGCCGAATTCGTGAATGGGTAAAATCCACCCAATGATTCCGTAGATATACCCAATCAAAGTTTTATTTTTCCAATATTTCCAAAAATACAGATCAGATCGAATTGAAATCCAGTACTTCATCGAGAATAACAGCTCGAAATTTCATACAGAATTTAATGAGGATGATATGATGAGAAAATCATAGAAGTTTTTTTTTTCAAATTGTTCTGATAACACGATTATCACGAAATTTTGCATAAAGTTGTCTTTCAGCATCTTAAAACTAGCTGTGAAGTTTAAACAGGACTGAAGCAGTATTTCTCGAGTAATACCGAAAAAATATCAACGATATCGAGAAGAAAACCTCGAAATTTGACATATTTTTTCCCGATATCTCCAAAACTTATGATCGTATCGAACTGAAATTTGGTACACTGCTGTGAAATTAGAAGGTCAAAGCGTGAGTATAATTTTTTTTTGGATATGATGAATGGTTTCCGAAATGGTTTGGAAAAAAATTTCGAAAAAAATTTTTTTTTTTAAATTACTGACGATATGATCCTGACGAAATTTAGCTCAAAGTTGCGCGTCGTTGTACTCCACCCAACTGCCAAGTTAAAATCCAATCGCTCAGGTTGTTTCTGAAATAAAAAATAAATACCTTCAAAATTTCAAATGCCCATAACTCCGAAATTATTCGATCGATTTGGCCCATTAACGAACTTAACCGCGGCATTCTGATGCGCAACCTATCCTGAAAGTTTCAAGTTGCTAGCTTGCTTCTGTCGACAGTTATCGTGTCTACGGCCGGCCGGACAGAATCGATTTTGACACCGGATTCGTCATCAGTGAGTCCAACCTAGTCGATTGAGACCATTTTCGGCTCAATCATCCAAAATTACAGACATTTGGACAAAACGATAGCACGCTGTTCCCCTAGAACATGCGCGCAAAAATCCGAGACAGCATTGAGACGAAGTTTGCTCGCTGGTTCGAAATTTTTAGGTTAGGTTTGGAGCTTCTATGTCGGTTCAAAATCCACCCAGCAGAAATTGTTTTTGAAATATCTCAAGAAATACAGTCCTGAAGTATCAACACGAAAATTTATTAAAATTTTTGTGAGGGTCATATAACCAGGAAAATCTTCAAAATGCATCTTCATATCATATCATAAATTGTGGGATTTTTTCATATAATTTATTCATAAATTTGATAAAATTCGGGTGCTCATGAAATTTCCAATATGACAATGGGTAAGGATGAAATAGTGTATGATCTTATGATGGAAACAGCAGGATATAAAGTGGAAAATAAGTGTTTCAATGGTTAAGTATAGTGAAATATTTTCTTTACAATAAAACCGCAAAAAGTACCAAATCATAAGAATCAAGTGAGTAAATTAGATTTCTCGATCATGTTTCTTTGAATTCCGAGCAATGTATTGGTAATTCTGTAATAAAAATCACAAACTTAGAAATTTAGATATTTGTATAACAGATTTGGGCCTCAATTACGAAGGCCGAATTCGTGAATGCGTAAAATCAACCCAATGATTTCGCAGATATACCTATTCCAAATTTTTTATCCCAATATTCCCAAAAATACAGATAAGATCGAATTGAAATCCAGTACTTCATCGAAAAATGATAGTTGAAAGATTCATACAGAATTTCATGGGAAATATTGAATAATTGAAAAAAAATATGAGATGTTTTTAAATTGTTCTAATATTACGATTGTCACGAAACTTTGCACAAAGTTGTCCTCCAGTATCTTCAAACTAGCTGCCAAGTTTCATCATGATTGAATCAGTATTTCTTGAGTTATACCGAAAAAAACGACGATATCGAGAAGAGAACCACGAAATTCTATATATTTTTTCCGAATATTTCCAAAACTAATAGCGATATCGAATTAAAATTTGGTACACTGCTGTACAATATGAAGCTCAAGATATAAACAACATTGTTCCCAACACTATTAATAAAAAATTTTTTGTAAAAAAATTTTGAAAATAATTTTTTTTTAATTAAATGACCCTACGATCCTAATGAAATTCTGCTCAAAGTTGCGTGTCATTATGCTCCAACTTACTGCCCAGTATTAATCCAATCGCTCCAGTAGTTCCTGAAATATCAGGGAAATAACCTCAAAACTTCAAATGGCTATAACTCCGAAACTATTCGAACGATTTGTCCCATTAACGAACTTTACCGGCGCATTTCAATGCGTGAACTAATCTCAAAGTTTCAAGTCGCCAGCTGACCCCGTTAGACAGTTATCGTGTCGTCGGCCGGCCAGACAGAATCGATTCTGACACCTGATTCGTCATCAGTGAGTCCAACCTAGTCGTTGAAACCATTTTCAGCTCAAAATTTGAAAATAACGGACAAAACGACAGCAAGCCGTTACCCTACAACATGCGCTCAAAAAGATCGCCAAAGCTTTCCATCAGGAAGTATAGCTGCGTTTGGCAGGGTCAATACGTGAATACGTTACCGCTTATGCAAATTTAAACAAGAGCATAAAATGTCCCGTCCAGGTCAGGGCTTCTATATATTTTCTTGAAGGCATTTCATCAGTCATCACACGTATTTCGACTTGCAGCAGGGAAATATTCAACTCGTGAACCATTCTACCTAAAGTAGGGAATACTCATTTCTCGATATCCATTCCCTAAACAGTGCTTTCAGGATGAAAGGAACAAATTCATTTAAAAATTAGGTTTCTAATTCATGTTAAAATCCTCGGACACGTCGAGTATTATATTTATTCTGGCATATTTGCAATAAAATTTTGTATACAGGGTGTCTCGTTTGAGAGCTATGACTTTTTTTAAATGTAATACCCTGTATATAATTTCACTTTACAATTCTATTTTAAATTCTTATTACTTTTTGTGAACATACAATATGCCAAAACTCGATGGATTCCCAGATGTAACGGTGATAGTGGATAATGAGAGATACGATGTGAACAAATGTAATTCCTATTTGATTATTGATGTTCGGTATGTTACCCGTTCACTTCGAGGTATTTCTGAATTCGATACAATGTTTCCCGTTGCACATTTTCAATTTCTTCTGGACCGATTAGTAATAAGAATTTATCGTAGAATTGTAAAGTGAAAAAAAATACAGGGTATTACATTTAAAAAAATTAATGACAAAGTCATAGCTCTCAAATGAGACACCCTGTATACAAAATTTTATTGCGGAAAATGTTCAAATAAATATACTAATCGACGTGTCCGAGGATTTTAACATGATATAGAAACCTAATTTTTAATCGAATTTGTTGTTTTCATCATGAAAGCATTGTATAACTAGATTCGCACTTTCGAAGCCATCTTATAGGAAAATCCGAATCAGCCGGTCCTCTTCAACCTTCATTAAGGGGGTTTTTCCTTTGAACGAAAATGAATTAATTTTCATGAAAAACCTTTAGAACATCACATTTCAAACATATAATTTCAATATTATATTTAAAAAAATGTTTGAACTGAAAAATAAAAATGGGGATTTGTATTTAAAGGGATTTGTCTTGAGTGCACGATATGGCAACGTCGAATTCAACTTTCTCGGAAAGAAAAGGACGTCAAATATGTTACTTTGCTTAGGAAAACAGAGATAGCTATACTTCGATCTGGTTAGAGTAGAAGACAACGACCTAGGAATAGAAAAAGAAGAGCACAGACTGTCATACTGACAAATCGCAAACGGAAATTGTTTGGTTATATTGACAAAGAACACGTGTGTACTACAGAATAGGAATAAATATTTCATTATTCTATAGTAGAAAAAGCTATTCTACTGAACACCGTTGTCACTTCGAGCATGCCTGGCAAATCCCAAACCCCAATTTTGAAATCTGATTTTGAATACTTTCTGAAGGTAATTTGGGAAAATGATGAATCAAACCCTTAATAATTATGTTCAAATTTACATTTGCAGTAATAACCCAAATTCAGGAAAAATTCCCATTCAGGGTCGATTCATTGCTCGCATTGCGATCTAGTCAACTCTGAACGACTTCCCTGTGAGTGAGTCCGGACACAAAGGGGGTTGGGTTCGAATCTCCATGCAATTTGGCCCCGGGGTTGTTTCTCACGGGTTTTATTTCTGGTAGCTGCGATGGAAAAGTCTTATTTTGAGATTCCCATGGATCGGGGAGAGAATTGTTGATGGGTAAGGTCTTGAAGAAAGTGGTGGAATTGATTTTATTGTGTTGAATTAGTCTTGTTAGGGGGTTAAGTGTAAGGGATGTTATGGGAGGATTTGAGCAGGTTGGTGTGGTTGTTCCCATAGGAATTTTTTGTAATTGGGTTTAGGTTGAGTATGTTTTTTTCAGTGAGAAAACTGGGACAATAATGGATCAGAGTGGCGAATGTTAAGATTTTCACGCGTATGTTCGAGGAATTTTATCATGTTGCATAAATGTAATTTTCGAATTATTAGGTGAAATCAACATCAGATAAAATTGAAATTGAACAAACTCTTGAAAAATACTAACTTCAAGGTCTGTGCCGGATTTTATCGAAATCTGGTCAGTAAATTCAGAAAAAAATATTTTTTTCGATAACGATGTGAATAATTTTCGAAAATTTTTCTTAGAGCTTGGAGCCGCACGAAACTTTGCAGTAAGCTGTGCATTGACATCCCTACATCAATTACGAAGTTTTTATGCGATCGCATCGGTAGATTCTTGAGATATTGAGGAAATATCTCAATAAACTTTAAGAAATAACGAAATTTGACATATTTTTTTCCATATATCTAGTATATGACGTAGCGAATTGTAATTCGAAACGTTGTTGTTGAATACTAAGTATCGATTAAAGCTTTTGTTGGGAAGATTCCGCATCATTTTTTGAGTTTTTTCTTGGGTTTTCACTACCAATACTTGGGATAGAACTAGTAAAAATTAAATTAAATTGTTTTTTCATGAAAAATGCCCTTGCTGGTTGCAGGATTGAACTATTTGTCAAAGGCAGTTTTTTGGAAAACAGATTGCCTAATGAACAAAACAGGAACAACATAAACCATAAACAAACCGAACTGTGACGTTTCAGACTACAAATTTGACTCTTTCATCAGACAAAGTGGAACATTTTAAGACTTTTATCTTTCGATTTTTCGTTTCGAGTCGAGACTTCTGTCAAATTGACATTTTTGTGGAAACACGGCAACACAGATTCATTTGGTTTGAAACTTTTTAATAGCACCTCTTTTTTAAGTAAATTCAGCCAAATAGGGTCTATAGCTACAGAACAATGAGCAAAATTACTATATCCATTTAACAAAATGCAAGAGGACTCTTTGATTTTTCGTTTCAAATTATCTGATTCCGATATCAGTATTTTTGTATTGTCCCAATCATGTGATTTCCAATGGTCGTACGTGGTTTGCTATTTGGGATTTTTGAATGTCTCTATTCCTTAGTTGTTTTTGTGCTCTCGTTTTCTGATATCCAACTTTCGCGACGTTTCTCCTGCATATGTCTTTCCACAAACACAGGGAATACTATAAACGCACAAGTTTTTGATTTTTGTGTCTCGTTAATTGGTTTGGTTTCAGTTAGAATGGATCTCAAATCATTTTTGCGCGCATGTTCTAGGGGAACAGCGTGCTATCGTTTTGTCCAAATGTCTGTAATTTTGGATGATTGAGCCGAAAATGGTCTCAATCGACTAGGTTGGACTCACTGATGACGAATCCGGTGTCAAAATCGATTCTGTCCGGCCGGCCGGCCGGCCGGTTGGCCGGCCGTCCGGCCGGTTGGCCGGCCGTAGACACGATAACTGTCGAACGAAGTGAGCTAGCTACTTGAAACTTTCAGGGTAGGTCGCGCATTGGAATGCCGCGGTTAAGTTCGTTAATGGGCCAAATCGATCGAATAGTTTCGGAGTTATAGGCATTTGAAGTTTTGAAGTTATTTATTTTTTATTTCAGAAACTACTTGAGCGATTGGATTCAAACTTGGCAGTTTGGTGGAGTATAACAACGCGCAACTTTGAGCCAAATTTCGTCAAGATCATATTGTCAATAAATTTAAAAAAAAATTTTTTTCGAAATTTTTTTACAAAAAAATTTTTTTTTCGGAAACCATTCATCTTATCCAAAAAAAATTATACTCACACTTTGACCTTCCAATTTCACAGCAGTGTACTAAATTTCAGCTCGATACGATCATAAGTTTTGGAGATATCGGGAAAAAATATGTCAAATTTCGAGGTTTTCTTCTCGATATCGTTGATTTTTTTGGTATTACTCGAGAAATACTGATTCAGTCCTGATTAAACTTCACAGCTAGTTTTAATATGCTGAAAGACAACTTTGTGCAAAATTTCGTGATAATCGTGTTATTAGAACAATTTGAAAAAAAAAATTTATATGATTTTTTCATCATATCATCCTCATTAAATTCTGTATGAAACTTCGAACTGTTATTTTCGATGAAGTACTGGATTTCAATTAGATCTGGTCTGTATTTTTGGAAATATTGGAAAAATAAAATTTTGATTGGGTATATCTACGGAATCATTGGGTGGATTTTACCCATTCACGAATTCGGCCTTCGTAATTAAGGTCCAAACCTTCTCTACAAATATCGAGTTTCTAAGTTGTTTCTTTCGGAAGTTATTGTGTTTACGCAGTCGGCCGTTAGGCTGACCGTAAACACAATAACTTCCGGAAGAAACGACTTAGAAACTCGATATTTGTAGAGTAGGTTTGGGGCTTAATTACGAAGGTCGAATTCGTGAATGGGTAAAATCCGCCCAATGATTCCGTAGATATACCCAATCAAAATTTTATTTTTCCAATGTTTCCAAAAATACAGATCAGATCGAATTGAAATTCAGTACTTCATCGAAAATAACAGTTCGAAGTTTCATACATAATTTAATGAGAATGATATGATGAGAAAATCATATAAATTTTTTTTTTTCAAATTGTTCTAATAACACGATTATCACGAAATTTTGCATAAAGTTGTCTTTTAGCATCTTAAAACTAGCTGTGAAGTTTAATCAGGACTGAATCAGTATTTCTCGAGTAATACCGAAAAAATCAACGATATCGAGAAGAAAACCTCGAAATTTGACATATTTTTTCCCGATATCTCCAGAACTTATGATCGTAATTTGGTACGCGCGCACGTTCAAATTCGTTGCTGAAGCGGTCATCTACATTGAACATGCGCGCAAAAGTTGCTGCCTTCACGGCAGTGCTTTTTGAAATTATTTTAATTTGGAAAAAATGATTAACATAACCTTCGCGCCCTCAGATGCCTTGTTTTGACACAGAAAGCTTAACAAATATAAAATTTTTTCGAAACACCTTGTACTTATTCTATCAAAGATCCAAGTTATAGCCTGCTTCTTGGAACGGACGAAAATAGAACCCTACGCCAATGAATTCCAAGAAAGTCAACAATAATCGTACCTCGTAATGCTTCAATGAGAATTCTGGACCAAATAAAGCAGCTGCCAAATGTCTGTCTGTCTGCCTTTACACCTGCCCTCAAACCCCGCAAACGTAACGTTACGATTAATATGAACGAGATGAGACCTCTTCAAGGAATTCTGGGAACTTTCTAGAGAATATCCAGACCACATAAACGAAGTTGGGAACTTTACGAATTGAAACAATTCCAACAGGGAGCAATGCGTTGTTTTCTTTTTCCTAATATCTCCAGAAATAAACATGAGATCAAATTGAAATTAAAAAAACTGTTGTGAAATACTAACTTGATGGTATGAGACGAATTTCACCGAAATATCCTCAATAAATCACAAAAAAAATATAGAAAAGCACTGCCGTGAAGGCAGCAGCTTTTGCGCGCATGTTCAATGTAGATGACCGCTTCAGCAACGAATTTGAACTTGTGCTTTTCTAGATTTTTTTTTCGGTAAATTACTGGATTTCAATTCGATCCAATTTGTATTTTTTGAAATATTGGAAACATAAAATTTTGAATGGGTATAGCTGCGGAATCATTGGGTGGATTTTACCCATTCACGAATTCGACCTTCGTAATCAAGCCCCAAACCATCTCTACAAATATCCAGTTTCTAAGTCGTTTCTCCCGGAAGTTATTGTGTTTACGGTCGGCCTGACGGCTGACTGCGTAAACACAATAACTCCCGGAAGAAACAACTTAGAAACTCGATATTTGTAGACAAGGTTTGGACCTTAATTACGAAGGCCGAATTCGTGAATGGGTAAAATCCACCCAATGATTCCGCAGATATACCCATTCAAAATTTTATTTTCCCAATATTTCCAAAAATACAGATCAAATCGAATTGAAACCCAGTACTTCATCGGAAAATTACAGTTCAAAGGTTCATATAGAATTTAATGAGGATGATATGATAAGAAAATCACAGACATTTTTTTTTCGAATTGTTCTAATGACACGATCATCACGAAATTTTGTATAGAGTTGGCTTTCAGCGTCTTAAAGCTAACTGCGAAGTTTTATCAGGATTGAATCAGTATTTTTTGAGTTATACCGAAAAAGCCACGATATGGATTTATACCGAAAAAAACCTCGAAATTTGACGTATTTTTCCCCGATAACTCCAAAACTTATAATCGTATCGAACTGAAATTTGGTACACTGCTGTGAAATAGGAAGCTAGATATGATGAACGGTTTTCGAAATAAAAAATTTTTGGGGAAAAATTTTGAAAAAAATATTTTAAAATTTACTGACAATATGATCCTGACAAAATTGGGCTCAAAGTTGCGCGTCGTTATACTCCACCTAATTGCCAAGTCGCTCCAGTAGTTTCTGAAATAAAAAATAAATAACTTCAAAATTTCAAGTGGCTATAACTCCGAAACTATTCGACCGATTTGGCCCATTAACGAACTTCACTGCGGCATTCTATTGCGCGACCTACCCAGAAAGTTTCAAGTTGCTAGCTCACTTCGTTCGACAGTGATCGTGTCCACGGCCGACCGGCCGGACAGAATCGATTTTTACACAGGATTCGTCATCAGTGAGTCCAATCCAGGCGTTTGAGACCATTTTCGACTCAATCATCGAAAATTACAGACATTTGGACAAAACGATAGTACGCTGTTCCCCTAGAACATGCGCGCAAAAACTATT
The DNA here is from genome assembly GCA_958510865.1 of Myrrha octodecimguttata. Taxonomy (NCBI): domain Eukaryota; kingdom Metazoa; phylum Arthropoda; class Insecta; order Coleoptera; family Coccinellidae; genus Myrrha; species Myrrha octodecimguttata. The sequence continues at coordinate 49,835,304 of OY294062.1, read as the reverse complement.
TTCCCTCGATAAATATATAATAATTTTCGAAAAACAATTTTTCCATATATCTTTAACGGAACTTTGCAGTGAATTGCGTGTTGACATTTAGCAAATAATGACGTCTGTACTTAATATATAGAGGAAAAAACAACAACGAATTTTGACAAATTTTTTCCATACATTTCCGAAAGTTAATATCATATCGAATTCAAATTTGGAATATTGTTGTTGAATACCGATTTTAAGTTCTATGCCAAATTAAGATGAAATTAGATAACACTTTCCGAGAAAAAACAAATTTTCAACAAAAATTCGAAGAATTTTCGAATGAACATAAATTGCGTTCGAGTTACGTTTTACGTTCCCAGCGAATCAGCAGTAAAACATAAGACAAATTTTGTGCACGTGGATATACGAAAACGATCATCTAATTCTAACCTCAAATCCATAGTTCATTTGAAAACAAGTATGTAATTCGTGAAAACATCACTACCCAAAATCGTAACCACTAAAAAAGTCATTAATCTTAGTAGATATAGCGCCTTGAATATGCGCGCAAAAGCTGCTGACTTCATGTCAGTGCTTTTCTAGTATTCTAATTTCATGCTTCTTCCTATACAAGTAGTTTTCATGCACTTCATTAACATTTCACATTTATGTCGTGATTCCTTCGGACCTAGAAACTCAAATTTTGAGTCATTTCCTAACCATTTTGAAAAGCAATTCCTCCGACGTACAAACACAAATCTCACAGAATTTTTGGTGGATTTACTCCCATGATCTGCCCAAACGGCGGCTTGGCTACATATTACTCAATAGAATTCCTCGCAAATACCTCTTATTGTGTCAAACATCAAAGAAAAAAAATCGCGCGTAATTCTGAGAATTCTCTGCAAGAAACCACTGAACGGACTTCTTGGCCCATTCTTCTTTCTTCTTTGTACCTTGCAGCCTTCGAAATCAACATCTGCCGCTTCCTATACGAGAAGGAACACCTAGCAGATGTCTTGTGGCACGTGGCAAAGTCATTGCCCAAGGCAAAAGGGGCCAAGGAATATCATAGGCGGGCTGTATAATCATTAGGAAGGACTTCCGCATGAAGAATGTACTCGAGAAACATCTGGGAAGTATACTGACTACATTATGTATTATTTATGATGTTGTAGATTGTTGGGGGAGAAACAGCAAGGTAATTATGTTGTTACATGAACATTTTTGCGCGCATGTTTTCGCTTTTTTCCCCGAAAATGGTCTCAAACGACTAGGTTGGACTCACTGATGAGGAATATGGTGTCAAAAACGATTCTGACCGGCCGGCCGTCCGTAGGTACGATAACGGTCGTGCGTAGAATCCTATCGACCTGAAACTTCCAGGGTAGGTTGCATTTAAAAATACGACGGTTAAGTTTGTTAATGGGCAAAAACGGCCAAACGGTTTCGGAGTTGGAGCCTTTTTAAAGTGTTGACGTTATTTTGGAGATAATTCAGGAACTACTGAAACGATTGGATCGAAACTTGGCAGTTAGTTGGAGTATAGCAACGCGCAACTTTTTGCGAAATTTTGTTGAGATGATACTATCAGTAAATTTTGGAAAATTTTTTTCGAAAAAAATCTTTTTTCGCGAACTGTTCATGATATTTGGAAAAAATTTAGCACATACTTTGAGCTCCATATTTCACAGCAGTTTACTAAATTTCAATTCGATACGGCTATAAGTTTTGGAGATATTGGGAAAAAATATGTAAAATTTTGTGGTTTTCTTCTCGATATCGTTGATTTTTTCGGTGTATGGTGGAAGGCAACTTTGTGCAAAATTTCGTGATGATCGTGGCAATAAAACAATTAAAAAAATTTCAAATCATTTTTCCAAATATTCAATATTCTGTGGTCATTTTTAATAAAGTACTGGATTTCAATAGACGACTTCGGCCCAAGTTGCCAACCCACAATTTTCTTCACAAATTGACTATCACTGGGGAACGGGAATTTCAGGACAAATTCGACATGATAAGGTTCGCGTTATTTATAAATATCCGTAAAAGATGCCTCGGCTCCTCAAACAACATAATTCCTTCCAAATGAAGGGTTTTGTTGAGATCATCTCTGATTGGCTGAAATTTAAGTTGGGATTCCTGATTTCATGTTAATAGTGTCAAATTTATATAGGATATGTTCCGCAAATCAACTTGGTTATTTCGATTGCCGGTTTTCCATTCCGTAAATATGAAATATTCGGTTGGTTCCTGAAAAAAGAGTTAATTACGGAATTTGATTGATGGAAAAACGTTCTTTCTGTCACCAGAAAGACAGTCAATGTTTTATGATAACATATCCCTAGCATATAACAATCTTTATTTACTTTATGATCCATAGAACATAGAAGGGACAACAATCAACAATGGAAAAATTACTAGGTATGGTCTATGGATCATAAAGTAAATAAAGATTATTCTATGCTATTCTATACCATAAAACATTGATTGTCGTTCTGGTGCATAGACTCAATATGTCTACGTTCTGGTGACAGGAAGATTGCTTTTTCATCAATCAAATTCCGTAATTAACTTTTTTTCAGAAATCAACCGAATATTTCATCTTTACAGAACGGAAAACAAGCAACCGAAATAACCAAGCTGATTTGCGGAACATATACTTTATAAACTTGACACTATTAACATGAAATCAGGAATCCCAACCGAAATTTCAGCTTAACAAAAACCTATATTCGAAAGGAATTATCTTGTTTGAAGAGCCGAGGCATCTTTCACGGATATTCATAAATAACGCGAACCTTATCATGTCGAATTTGTCCTGAAATTCCCGTTCCCCAGTCGTAGTAAGTTTGTGAAGAAAATTGTGGGTTGGCAACCCACAGATTCAATGTAATCTGTTTTTTCGGAAATATTGGAAAAATTTTGAATGGGTATATAGACGGAATCATCGGGTGGCTTTTATCTATTCACGATTTCGGCCTTCGTAATTGAGGTTCAAACCCACTCTATAATATCGAGTTTTGAGTAGTTCCTTACAGAAGTTATTGTGTTTACAGATGGCTGACTGTAAAAACAATAACTTCCGTGAGAAACGACTTAGAAACAAATATTCACATTCGTCGTCGTGCCCAACAATTGACCTCCACATTGAAGCTTCAGGCTGAACCATGGAGGTAAAAGAAGGGGAGGGATCATTTCCTATATTTCCCTTGTTCCAAAAGTGTCATACACTTTTGAGAACCTTCCGTGGATTTTTCCATAACAATATGGCCAACAACTACAAGGTGTTTATTCGTATTCTGTGGTGTACAGCAAATGAGACAAAAATATTCAGTTCAAAGTCGGCCATATTGGTATGGGTAAATCCACAGAAGGTTCTCAAAAGTGTATGACACTTTTCGAACGCTATGCCCCCTCCACTCTTTTCCTACCTCCATGGGCTGAACATTACACCAAAATTGGCGCTTCTGCGTTATGAGACCCTCCTGACAACCGCTACTACATTCACTTTTATAAAGTATCCCGGTTTGCCATGACATCCTGACAGATTTCACCGTGTATATTTTGAAAATGTTAGGTTATAGTTATTTTCCTGTCAGATAACTACACAACGTTGTCCTCTCTACAAAGAGGTCGTAGTAATTAATTATTTTTCAAAATGTCAATCTATATTTGGAAAGTAATGAATTTGAGAAAATATTATGTGAATTCAATAATTCCAAAGACCTGGCGAATGTTGAAGAAACTTTTTTCTCTGTTAATATTGGAAATATTTCACGTATGTAAACATGGTTGGAAGATTCAGTAATGCCTTTTTTCTTGTACCTTGTGCGGAAATCAAGAATCGAGTGTTTTGGAATTTTACTGAAAAATGGTGGATAGAGTAGTCCGTTACTCCGAATTCCCTACTTTGCAAATTCTCAAGAAATAAGCCTACAGAAGCCATTTAAATACCCTGTTGCACAACTTGAAATATTCCAGTATGAAAATGTAGTAGTACTTCGAAACCTGTGTCACAGTTAACCTCAAAAGAACTAACTCCATTTACAAAGGTCTTGAGAATCTACGTGAATGATACATACACTGGATTGGGATCAACATATTTCTGAACTGGGATGCAGCTCAGCTTCAGTCTGTTATCTTTGGGTGTAATGACAAGATATCTGGATAAATTCTCCATGAAAACTAACTACCTATCATGCTGTACTCGAGCCAAAAGCAAGATATGGAATTATGTTTTATGGACATACTTTCAATTCCTAAAATATTAGAAAAAATAGCATTGAATGAGATATTGTATTATTCATGTTATTTTCGTGCATAAAAATTCAATGTTCTGCCAACATAGGATATACCAAGTTCATTTTCAATGTACTACTTCCAATCAAAACAATTCCACGAAATATATAACTTCTGAAATTATTCGTTAAGGAATTTGTTCAATTCAAACATATCTACCTACTTAATACAAATGAAATGTTAATTTATTAGTTCATTATGGCTGAAGCTGAATTGTTATTTGTTATTGAAAGAGAGTAGAAATTGGCAACCTTGCGTCGAATTATTTTGACATTGTCGATATTTCAGGAGCGCCAACCTGCCTTGGTTTTAGTTACAAAAACATGATAGACCTAAATCATGGCCAACTGGGCTACTTTATAAAAGTGAATGGAGTATAGGTACGATGCTTAGGAACCGTAGGGTGAACAAAGAAGTATTTTCATTCGACATCGATTCCACAGCTTCATTATCAGCTATAACGACCCAAAAAACCTCAAAGTCACCCTAAAAACCCCTTCACTCCAGATGACACATCCGGAAACATCCATATTGACATACTGCCGATAATCAAACCTACCAACGACATAAAGAAAGACTAATCTGACCTAACGAAGCAAATTTTTCAACATTCCGAACACGGATGAACCGGACGCACCGTAATCTGCTTGCATCCTTCACCTTGAGCCTTTAACAGTCCCAAAAAAATAGCAGTGGGCGAAGGACTCTCGGTCAGATGAACGCCAACTTGATTAAAGTAGCTCAGGGTCTTATTGGAGCAATCGGTCTCCCAAATAGGGGGGAAATCGGCTGAGTGAGTTGGGGTGCAGTTTATTTGATAACGGTTTCGTTCCTCCTATCTGTGGAATGTAAATTAACACCTTGGAATGGATATGTTTGGAGTGAAGAGATTGCTTGGAGAATAAGGGGAATCAGTGGGATAAAGTGGTTTTGAAGGAATCAGTTTTATTTGTAGCACGAAGAGGTGGTTGGTTTTAATGATTTAACGTTTCATTTGCTATCAATATGCTTTCGATTCTTGGAATGTTTTGATTCTTGAGGAATCAAAATACACTCAGTGGACTCTATGCGCTGTAACTTTCCAAAGATAAAGTTATACAGGGTGTTCCTAAATCAAGTGTATCAAGAATTTTGTTTTTCTGTTTTTTGCTGATATCTCATAAACCATTTGAACTACTGAATGGAGTTTTTCTACACATATAAAGATAGCTACTCTCTTGCACTTTACTCGGTTTCATTAGACGTGCCAGTGGGGGAGATATTGAATTTGCACAATACCCCCCAACTTTTACGCCAGTGGACAAATCTGCATTTGTTCAGCCAATTCTGATGCGCCAATGTGTGTTACATAAAAAAATTTCAAAAAGCACTGCCGCGAAGGCAGCAACTTTTGCGCGCATGTTCAATGTAGATGACCGCTTCAGCAACGAATTTGAACATGCAGGCAAAGCTGCTGCCTTCACGGCAGTGCTTTTTGAAATTTTTTACTGTTAAATTACTGGATTTCAATTCGATCAAATCTGTATTTTTGGAAATATTGGAAAAATAAAATTTTGAATGGGTATATCTACGGAATCATTTGGCGGATTTTACTCATTCACGAATTCGACCTTCGTAATTAAGCCCCAAACTAACTCTACGAATATCGAGTTTCTAAGTAGTATATAACTCCGAGACTATTCGACCGATTTGGCTCATTAACGAACTAAACCGCGGCATTCTGATGCGCAATCTGTGCTGAAAGTTTCAAGTTGCTAGCTTGCTTCTGTCGAAAGTTACCGTGTCTACGGCCGGACAGAATCGATTTTGACACCGGATTCGTCATCAGTGAGTCCAACCTAGACGTTTGAGACCATTTTCGGCTCAATCATCCAAAATTACAGACATTTGGATAAAACGATAGCACGCTGTTCCCCTAGAACATGCGCGCAAAAAGGTGTTCCTAGTTCATTGCTGTAAAGGGAACCGTTTTCGAGAAATCTGGCATTTTATGATCAATCGTGATTTGAGATGTCCCCACATAAAAAGTCGCAGATGGCCAAATCTGGAAACCGAAGCGGCCAATAAACACACCAAACCTGGAAATAAGGCGGCAAGGAAAGATAGTACGAAGAACGTTCATTGTTGCTCTGGCTGTGTTGGCGGTTGGCCCATCCTGTTGGAACCACACACGTCGGATTGGAACACGAGGTCTTCTTGATTCAGGTGCAAAGAAGTTGGTTATCGTTTCGTTATAGCGCTCAGAGTTCACAGCACTGCCATTGACGTTTTCAAACAAGTAAGGGTCGATGGCACAGGTTTGGGATACTAAACGGTCACTTTAGGGCTATGCAGCGGTCTTTCGTGTAATCGTTGGAGATTTTCATCAGCCCAATAACGGCAGTTTTACTGATTAACGTGGCCATAGAGGTGAAAGTGAGCCTCATCGCTCATGAACAAAATGAGGATCTCATTTGCTGAACAAGTGCTTCCATCTCACAGGCGAAGTGCTATCGTTGTGCATAATCCCCTGGCTGTAACTGTTGCATAACGGCCAATTTGTAGGGGTGAAAAATGCAGTTCAAAACGTAATATAAGCCTAACCGAACGATCTTTGAGGTGAAGCTCAGCAGCATGCTGGCGAGCAGATCGACTCGGACTGCGAATAATTGCTTGTCGCACTCTCTCAACCTTCTTAGGTGTTCGAATTATTCGTTGAGCTTCTAATGGTCTTTTCTTCATCAATTCACCTCGTGTGCGAAGTGCTTCAACCCAACGAAGAATGGTGTTTCGAGAGGGAACAGCCCGATATCGGTGGATATTGAAATGGCGACAAACTCACGCTGAACGGCCGTGACGGACTCATTTTTACGGACGTAACAGTCGTAAGCAAAAACGCGGTGCTCTACCGTCCACAGGTCTATGATTTCAACTGGTAAAAAATGCTAAGTCCAACCGAATCCAACGGCCCTTTCCCTGCATTTGTAGACCCAATAGGGGGGAGTACGAGCAGTTTCAAAAATGTCCAAATCCTCTACAGACCAAGACTAAGAAGCTTTGATTTCTGATTCAAGGTCTAATAATTCACTCTTTACATGAAATATCTATTTGTTGTTGCTATCATCTGGTTCTGCAGAGCCCCTTTCCAACAGGTTTAGATCCCATTGAACTTGTGTTGGATGGAATGGGGAGGAGATTGTTCTTGTTGTTTGGAAACAGTTTCCAAAGGCATCAAAGAAATCGATCATTATATTTCGTCGATGCCTGGGAGTCTACAAGAATGTATTTAGCTAGGGGGTCGTCAAACATATCGTTATTGAATAAAAAACAGTGTGTAACTACTCTCTAATCAACTTTCACTTTCTGCGTCTAACGCACGTTTCGAAAACCACGTTTTATTCGTCCAGAGACATATCGTCACTTACTACAGGTACAAGTTCACATGCTGAGTGAGTGAGGACGGTGGTATACAGGACCAATGGGAAAGGGTTGTTAGGCCATTAGGGTAGCCCTGGGTTAGTCAGGTAAATATTTGGAATGATGGGTTACTGATGGGTGTAGGATCTTTGTTTAGCAATCTATCTCTTCTTTTGAACATATGCATACCTTCAAGCGTATTTAAGTAAGTTTTGCTCGAGCTCTTTGATAGGTTTACCGATATTTCTGAAATCATATGACCGGTTTTTAAAACGTGATTGGTTCCGTATACCATCGTACCCACTCGTTCAGCATGTGAACTTGTACCTGTAGTTAGTAACGAAATGTTTCTAGACGAAGAAAACGTGTATAAGAGAGTAGTTACATACTGTTTTGTTATCAATATTATATCCATAATTAACTGAAATAGTTATATCGCTATTTTTCTTGCTTCAATGTTAATAACATAAAAATGTCATAAAAATCATATAGTTTCATTCCTGATGTAAGACTACCGCCTTGCCAAATAAAAAATAGAAGTTCACGAAGATATGTTCTTGGTGCAACCTTTGTTACTGAGTATTTTCTATATTTCATTGACCGACTCCAGATTCACTCATCGTTTCTTTAATTCGAAATTGAATGCATAAACATGAACTCTAACGATTTCCAACAATCAGAATTCTAATTCTGTAACCACAGCGAAGCTAAGGCCACGAAGGAAGTTCCCAGTAACAGTAAATTACAGACAGGGGACATCGATATGTATTTTGATTTTATTGTTCGTTATTACAGCACATAAGGTAACGATGTATGCATAATTCATGGGCTCCCATGATGACTGTACTGCATATTTCTCAACATTCGTGAAAGACAATGGTGATGTCACTATGTCAAAGACCTTTCGTGTAAATGTGGTATTGTTAATGTTCTACTGGGTCGAAAAAATCGAGTATTTTATCCAAATGTCTGTAATTCTCGAATTTTGAGCCGAAAATGGTGGTCTCAAACGACTAGGTTTGACTCACTGATGACGAATCCGGTGTCAAAATCGATTCTGTCCGACCGACCGGCCGTTCGCATGATTACGAACGTATGGAGAATTCTACCGAACTGAAAGTTTCAGCGTTTGTTGCATTTCAAAATGCGAAGGTCATTTTGAGGTTATTGCCCTGATATTCAGAGAACTACTGGAGAGATCGAATTAAAACTTGGCGGTTGATTGGAGCATAAGGACATACAACTTTTTGCAAAATTTTATTAAGATAAATTTCGAAGAAATTTTTTTTTTCTAAATTTTTTTAAAAGTTTTTTTTTCTCGGAAACTGTTCAATACATTTGAAAAAAAGGTAAGCCATAGCTTGAAATATATATTTCACAGTAGTGTACTAAATTTATTTTGATATGATCATACGTTTCGAAGATATTGCGAGAAAATATGTAAAAATTCGTGGTTTTTTCTCGATATCGGAATAACTCAAAAAATACTCATTCAATCATGATGAAACTTGGCAGCTAGTTTGAAAATGCTGATCGACAACTTTGTGCAAAAATACGGTATGATCGTGCCATTAGAACAATTTGAGAAAAAAATATTCATAATATCCTCATGAATATCTGTATGTACCTTTGAATTCATTTTGTGATGAAGTACTGGACTTCAATTCGATCGAATCTGTATTTCTGGGAATATTGGGAAATTGTGCATGGGTATACCAGCGGAATCATTGGGTGAATTTTACCCATTCACGAATTCGGCCTTCGTAATCAAGGTCCAAACCTACTCTACAAATATCGAGTTTCTAAGTTGTTTCTTTCGAGAGTATTTGTGTTGACGGTAAGTCGTTAGGCCAAATAAACGCAGAAAACTATGATCACCAAGGAAAATAGATGTTAGTTTAGAAAAAACTTTTTAAATATGTTTTTCATCCACCAAAATTCGGAGATACCCATTGGAAATAGATAATTAATATATTTTCAGGTTACTTCATGAGGTACTAGAAGCAGAGTAGCAAGGAATCGATCAGATACAACTAATTTCCTCAATATTCGACCAACATTGTGAAATAGGTATTAGCTTAATTCTTGCAGGTCACATTTCAGTATGGGTATTCACTGTTACCCATAAAAGAATTTGAAGAAGTCCTAACACTGTTTCGCATTGTAGGCGGCGTAGATTTACTGAGTTGCCAGACAATGGCGCTACTGACCGACGCACGCTAGCTACTTCATTCCAACACAGAAATAAGCGCGTCAGTCATGGCAGCTCACTACCACAGATCAACCAGATAAACCACTCGCTTCCTTTACTTAGGAAATCTATGTCAACGCAGATATGACCCTGAATCGAGCTAATCAGAATTTCAGCAGGCGTTTGGGGTGCTTTGGGGTGCCAATCAGATTGCAGGAATAGGATTACGTCACTCACGCCTCTTTTGGACTCGCTTGAAGAGGTTATAAACATGTGAACAAACTGAAATGAATTTTTGTCCTATTTATTTGATGAATAATTTCGTATCTGTTCCATTTTAGAATATAATCCAAACAGTTTTTACAACCAAATCAATTGTTTGGTCATCTTTGAGGTTCTATTTTATGATGACAATCCTCATTATATGTTTTAATTGTACAACAACAAGAATTGGAATCGAACTTGGGTGGACTCATTCATAATATTCATTTTATAGTATATAAACTGAAGTAAAAGAATTACAACCTCCATTATTCGATTAAAACAATGGGATGTCTAATGAAATTGTATATGATTGCACAACCACAAGGATTGGAATCGAACAAAGTTGGTCTATTCATAGTTTGATTTTATATTGAAATGAATTTGATGTGAAAGTATCACAACCTAATCGTATGTTTCTGTTTGCTTGATAAATTGATTTCAAAGAACAAGTTTTCGCCAAAACTACCTCTTTTAATGAAAGACTGTTATATCTCTTTTTTATTGATAAAATAGTGAAGCAAATATACTCAACTTGCTGAATTTAATTATGTAAAAAACAGTGTCTGAAACAGTTAGGCAGACTTCACGTAAATATGGTATATTTACTACAATAAAGTTACTGAAAACTTAACGACTAACATTTATATGAGTAATAATTGATAGTGTTATGGAAAAGATAAAACAATGTAGTTTTTAAAGGAAGTCTATTTCTGGTTAATAAATTTTTGAGGTTTTTTCATTTCCTACACATTAATTCGATTGTATCCACACATTAGAAAAAGGTTTGCAATGAAATAGAACACTCCCACAAGATTTTGGGGGGTTTCCTATAGGCCTATAAGTGTCACTACAAAGATTCTCTGATTAAGGTAAACGGGTTTTCCATAATATTTTTCCAAAATTTTCATTTATTCCAACAGAGTGCCTACAGGAGTTTAAGATGTGACAAAACACTCGCTTCGGTATTGGAAATTTGCTTTTCAAATGGTTTCATCGAAAAATCTTAGTCTGATTTTAATTTTGTGATTCCTGAATCCCGACAAATCCGTTTTTACATTTCGATTTTAGATATTCCAGTAAAGTATTTAGTTCATTTGACAGCTGTTTTGAGGAAGAAGAAAGTGTGGTTATGTCTGTTATATTTCTCAAGGTCGGAAAGACGCGATTCCCGCAAACGATGAAGTGATTTGTCTTGGTGGTCTGTGTCACTTCGCCGCTTCTGCGGTTGTCATAGGCAGGTGCCAGAGGACTCAGCCTATTCGATGAGTCTACCTCTGGCACTGGAACAAAGCAACTATTCCTAAGAGCGCGCCGTCCTTCAGATGACGCGAACTCACGAGAACCGCCAAAGCTCGGTTTAAAAGCAAAATTTAGAAATCTCAACAGAAAATTGTGATTACAAACAGGAGTCTTCACGAAGCAACCGTAATAGTATTATAAGGTCACGGTATAATCTGAATTTTGAAAGGATGTAATGGAGAAAATTTCCCCACTCCAACAATAATGATTTACCTGAGGAAAATTTGTGGAAACTATCTTCGAAATTAACTCTTATTCAGGGGTTTTTATTAATGAATACTCAGAACTTCATGAATAGGAAATTGAACCGAGTCTGCCTTAGATATACCTCGAAAGCATAGTTCAGTCAACTTGAATCCCAACCACTATTCACTATAAATTTTATACACTTTATGAGAAAATTCAAATCGATACTTTCACGGCTCTCTGCACGGTTCAAGGGTTATTTTTCAGCGGTAGTTTTCACGAAGAATCATCTTTAGAGACGCCCTCGAGAGGCTTTTACTGTACAATTTTGCTTCCATGAAAGTTCTATGGAAGAAATTCGAATTGAGGTTTATTAATCTTGACTTCAGTAGAAGTCGATGAAGTTTTTCCGAGAGGTTTTCTTATTGGCAAGGGATTGTGGACGAGATGAATTTTTTTTGTGATTATAATCTGCGAAAATGTTTGTAGAATTTTACGCGGATTCATGCAAAAAATAAAGGGATACTTATAATGAAAAATTCTTGGAATATACAGTACTGAATGATTGTGTTATCCAGTGTTCACGAATGTTCATTGGTAAATGGAGTACCACCAACTTCTAAAACTTCGCAAAACGTAAAAAGGGAGGGTGTAATTTCTGAAAGGCCTAACGATTCAATTTGTACGCGCTTGTTCCTGCAAACAGTATCTGAAAAGTTCGAAAGTAAGAACCTAAGTGGTGTTAAACGACTAAGTTGGACTCATTGATGGAAAATTCGTGTTTTTATTTAATTCTGTCCGAATATGAGTGCTCTTACTTTCGAAAGGAAGAAACTAGAGCCTTGAAATTTCTGGATTTTGCTCAAAGCCTTGATAGCTCGGTTACGTTTGCTAATGGGCAAAATCGCCCGAATTCAGAGGTATAGTAGTCTGAAAGTTCCTCGATATCTCAGAAAGCATTATTTCCATAGAATTGAAACTACATCGTTATAACTTAGAAACTCAATCTTTGTAGAGTGGGATTGGACCTTAATTACGAAAGCCGAATTCGTGAATGGGTAAAATGATTTCGCTAATATATACATTCAAAATATTCTCCCAATATTTCCAGAAATACAGATTAGATAGAATTAAAATCCAGAAATTTATCGAGATATGTCAGTTTGAAGGTTTATGCCAAGATGTAAGTAAAACATGGTTCAGACTAACTGAATGAGGATTATTTAAGCAGAAGATCATAGAGTATCCAATATTTAAGAAAAAAATTTGAACATAGCAATTTGTTCCTAATGACACGATCATCACGGAATTTTGCACAAAGTTCTCCATGAGTATTTTCGAACTAGTTCGAAAGTTTCAACATGACTGAATCAGTATTTTTGAGTTATTCCGAAAAAAAAATTGATATCGAGAAAAAAACCACGAAACTTGACATAATTTTTCCCAATATCTCCGAAAATAATGACCGTATCGAATTGAAATTTGATACACTGCTGTGAAATATAAAGCTTTAGGTCTGAGCGAATTTTTCTCTGAATATGATGAAAAGTTTAAAAAAAATTGTTCGAAAAAATTTTGAAAAATAATTGTTTCTAAATTTACTGACAGCACGATCCCAATATAATTTTGCGAGAGGTTGCGTGTTATTATGCTTCAACTAACAGCCATGTTTCAATCTAATCGCTCCAGTAGTTCCTGAAATATTAGGAAATAACCTCAAGAATTCAAATGGCTATAACTCCGAAACAATTTGGCCGATTTTGCCCGTTAACGAACTTAACCGTCGCATTTTTCAAGTCGATAGGATCCTCCTTACAGCCGTTATTGTGCAAATGGCCGGATAGAATCGATTTTGATTCGTCATGAGTGAGTCCATTGTCGTTTGAGACCATTTTTGGCTGAAAATTCGAAGAATACATACATTTGGACAAAACGATAGCATGCAGTTCCCCTAGAACATGCGCTCCTAAAGTTCCAGAATGTTTTCACCCACGCTTGCTTATGTGGATTTCAATCTCGTAAAAATTCTTTGGCGATCAGAAAACTATTATTGCCGCATTTTCCATAACCACTAAAACGGGGCGAGAATTTTTCCAACCTATTTGTATACCAAATTATCTACAATTAGCATTCACACGAAGTTTTTCGACAGAATATTCTATCGTTCAGTTCCTGCAATCCTAGAAATCCGTCCTCAACTTTCATAGTTTTCCTTTTCTACTTTACAACGGACCGAACTCTAACGCTAATGAAGTTGGCGGTCTCCAAGTTATCTTCGGTCCCAACGAGGCAATAAATCTGGATAGAAGTCCCGACTTCATCAGGAAAGCGGTGGATATTCATCACCATCGAAGATAACTTCGAGGAAAATAGTTGGGGTGGTGAATGAGGATTTCTTAAAAGGGTTTTAAATGGAAAATAATTCAAAGCGATGAATGCTGTGCCTTCTTACTTCAGATGTGATACGTAATTTTGGACTTATGCGCTGTTTTGGAGAACAACGTGCTATCTATCGAATCTTTCCGAATTTTGAGTCGAAAATGGTTTTAAAACCATAGCATTCAGTATTAAACACATGTGTTTAATACTCAATAGCCATACTCAACTTGTGTGTGCTCTATCTTTTGGACAAGAAGACCTTAGTTCTCGGAATTTTAAGGTTTAATTTGAAGCCCAAATATCTTGGCTGATTTTATAAGTGGGCACAATCAACACAACACTTTCAGAGTTTGAAATTTTGAGGTTAGTTCCTCGACATCCCATAAAGTACCCAGGGCTGGGCCGTTTTTCAATTACTTGTAATTGAAATACGTATTTGAAATACAAGTACGTATTTTGTATTTGTATTTCAATTACTTCTTGAAAATGTATTTTGTAATTGGTATTTCAAATACCTGACGCTGAAGTATTTTGTATTTCGTATTTCGATACTTTCGTTTTCGAAATACTTTCGAACAAATACATTTAGCGCTGAACGCTCTACAGAAAATAGTCCCTGAATCTCCCTTCAGATGGCGCGACGTTCATCTGCTTTATCTAGTTCTCTTGCTAGCAATCATATTTTCGGCAAATGGAAAGGAAGAAAAGGTCCTGCGCAATGGTCAGTTCAACATGGAGTTTTGAGTTAGTCAATTTCCAAGAACGATAAGAGCAGAGAGCTTACCATCCTTGAACCTTGAACATTATCCTAATATAAAAATGTGTTCACACAATATAACGCAAGTTTGTGCTCATCAGGACCTGTAGAAAGATTGTTTTCTTTAGCAGGTTTTATTCATTCTCCAACAAGAGGCTGTTTGTCTGATACTACATTCAAAAATCTTGTAATTCTGAAAGGAAATTCTCTATTTAGCGATAAATGGCTGAGCTGAATTAGTTGTCCTCTTTTCACATTTTACGTAACACCTAAATGTATTTTGTAATTTGTATTTCAAATACAGAAAGTCAAAATACTGTATTTTGTATTTTATATTTCAAACACCCGACTTGAAAGTATTTTGTATTTCAAATACCTGCGAGAAAGTATTTCGTAATTTGTATTTCAATTAAGCCAAGGATGTATTTTGCCCAGCCCTGAAAGTACCTACTGGGGCAATCAGGTTGGAACTTCTTAGTAAGTTTGGGAATACCAACGCAGCTTGCTGCGAAATTCCGTGTAGATCTAGTTGTTAGAAAATTCGGAAAACTTTTTCGGAAATTTTCAAAAATTTTTTTCTCGGAAACTTCCGATCAAATTCGGCACATACCTTGAAATTTAATGTTCTTAATTTTAATTCTATCCAATATTCATTTCTAGAGATTTACCTAGGGGAAAAAATATGCCAATTCTCTTTGTTATCTGAAATTTGGTGGTTATTTTCTCAATATTTGAAGATGTACCGATCAGATGGACACTTCGTTTCTAGTTGGAAATTGCCAACATACAACAAAGTGAAAAATTTGTCGTCTTGTAATTACGAAAAATTTTTTAATTCCATTTGAAAGTTTTCTGAATTTTTTTTGAATTTTTTCCTCGAGAACTATCAAACGGAATTCGATTGAATTTGACATATTCATTGGAGTCGATATGTAACAACAGTTTTCAAAATTACAAGTCAATTTGATATTCATTTTGAGAGTTGAAAACATGTCGGTAGTATTTGGAATTTTGAGGGGTTATTTTCTCGATGTCTGAAAAATTACCGACGTTTTCAGATTTTGACTTCGTAACTATAAAGCGGAATGTCTTGAAGATGGTGAAAAACGTGAAATATGATATTTTTCGAAAATTTTCAAAATTTTTCTTGAAAGTTTCTATTTTTTCGAGAACTATTTTTCAGATTTCAATTTTATTTGGCAGGAACGTCTGGGTAAATATTCAACGAGAATGTTACAAGTTGCAGTTTGATTCCATGTTAATTTTAGGGGATATTGGACAGGAAATATATCAAATTTTGTAGCTATTTGATATTTTGAGGTTGTTGCCTTGATATTGTAAGAAGAACTAACCCAATCAGACTCAAACTCGTTCGAAGTTTGAGGAATCCCAATGCGCGAATTTTGGAGAA
This sequence comes from Myrrha octodecimguttata, assembly GCA_958510865.1. Lineage (NCBI taxonomy): Eukaryota > Metazoa > Arthropoda > Insecta > Coleoptera > Coccinellidae > Myrrha > Myrrha octodecimguttata. The sequence goes on along the minus strand of OY294062.1, from coordinate 49,819,146 downwards.
ATTATTCCTTTTCGAAAATTTTCCAATTATTATTTCACAAATTTTTATTTCAGAAAGAATTCATCAGATTCTATTGAAATTTTGCAACGAGCTTGCATTAATAAGCAACAGCATCAGATATCGGTAGTATACTCATCTTCGGAGATATTGGGCAAAAATATGTCAAATTTCTTGAATATTACCTGGGCGTCTTTGTTATTTTCGAAATACCCAAAATACACATCTGAGCCTGATGAAACATGATCACTGGTTGGCAAATGCTGATGAGCAAATTTGTGCAAAATTTCCTGATGCACGAGACCGTTATGTCCCATTTGGAATGAGGAGAGAGATGCCTTGTTTTACGCGCTTCTTCTGAGGAACAGTACGTTGTTTTTCATTAGAATTCACCATATTTGAAGTTCATTCTATTATTAACTTGACAACCCGTACACTCCAAGGAAATAAATGTGAATACCACATGAAAACTGTAATTCTATTCGATATCAGATGAATCAAATTACACCGAACAAGTTTCCCCATTACACCAAAGAATTCTATCTTGGGAACAGCGACAACCCCTAGGATGCCTTTCTATCAAATTCATCTAACTTCTTCGCATCACGCGGGTAATTTTAATTGCGACATCAATCTCGACCACTTGATTACACTTAATGCGCATAGGAAGTTTATGTACAAGTATCCCATCATCTCTGACTTTCTTGTTTGTGGATACGCGTCTGAATGTACCTAAATAAATAAGTGTCACTAGGAAAGGAAGATTGAAATTGGAGCAGAAAACGTCGAGGTACAATTAAATTTACGTTGGGAATGTAATATCTCGAAGATTAAGGTGTTTTCCTGGAAATATCATAAATTGAAATACCAACCGTTTCCGTTTGTCACTCTATATTGGATTAGATCAGAAACGACTGCAGGGTTATATTTATCATTTTCAATAATTGGAAGATTATTTCTTCGCGAAGATATGTTAGTATATTTAACAATTTTTCTGTGTAAATTGGCTAAAACCATGATTATGATTCACGTCGATGAAGTCAGAGGAACATGATGTATGAAATGATTAACTGAGTGACATTAGAATTCTTGAAGCCAGAAAGAAACTTTCACACATTGCCAAAGCATCTCTTTTTGTAAAGGATGTTTTTTTAGAACTTCAAGTTGGCAACACTGTTTTAACTGGCGGCCATTTTGTCAGCTATCAAGTGATTTGTTTTCAGTTTGGTCTGGCATTTAAACATGAATAGACTGACGCCTGAACAAAGCTTCCAAATTGTGTGCAAATTCATTTTGAAAATACTACGTATGGCGCTCTACGTCCATTTTACTGTTAACATCAGATCAATTAATTCGACTAACTATGGACCGTTTTCGCACCACGTTTACTCTAACTGATAATACGTATCCACAGAGATGTCGTACAGTCAAAACAGAAGAAGCCATTGCTGTTGTAGAGCGTAAAATACGATGATGCTGGCCAGAACGTCACAGTCAATGGTGACCGCTATAGAGCCTTGATTACTGACTTCTTCGTTCCTCAATTGGACAACCATGATGTGCAGCAACTGTGGTTTCAACAAGATGGCGCAAGATGTCACACAGCTCGTGTCACAATTGATTTACTGAAGGAAACGTTTGATAACCGTATAACCGATAATTTTAGGTTCCAGGCCCGTGAATTGGCCTCCAAGATCGTGCGATTTAACGCTGCTAGACAATTTTCTGTCGGGATATGTGAAGTCACTGGTCTACGCCGATAAGCCCGAAACGATCGACACTTGGAGGCCAACATTCGCCGTGTTATTGCCGATATACGGCCACAAATGTTGGAAAAAGTGATTGAATTTGGACCTCCAGATAAGATAACATCCGAGCCAGCCGTGGCGATCATAGGCCAGAAATTATATTTAAATTATAATGCCAAAAGATTATCTTTTGAATGAAGTCAATTTCATATCAATTTCAAAATTTTATCCTTGTTTTATTTCATTTCAAAATTCTATACCTCTAAAAAAACAACCTTTATAAAACTAAAAAGTTGATATCGATGTCATAGTAAATTTTAAACTTGATGACACAAAATTGAGTTTGCAAAGTTATTCCTTCTAGATGATGCGCTTGAAATGTCATTCATACTCAGTCCTATTCTGTTTGCAAATAGTAATATTGTCAAAAAAAGATATTGCTTCTATAACAAGACTGCTAATAAACGATTTTGAGCAATATGATCTGTCATTTCAACAAGAATCAGTATCAATATTGCTATCTTAGCAACCTCAAAACAGTACTTGCTAATCTTGCTATGCTTGATAACAAGATAAGTAAGAAAAGAAATATTTGTTTTAGCATTATTTCGTCCAAAACTTTAAAAATTTTGAAAATAGGGAAGTATGTGCTAATGGAAATGAGTTCAGGGTTCTCTAGGACATAATTTTGAGGAAAATTCTTAGACTAAAATACCGGCATAGTAGACAGCAGCTGAGACCTCTTAGACTTGCCAACAGAAAAATTAATCGAATTTCGAAATATTAACGCCTGAATAAAATTGCTGCATTTGATTTCTGGAAACCGATATTCTTTTGGTATCCAGGTAATTGGTTATTGATTTGAATTCAATTGGTTTTTCTGTTGCGTTACATTTTTGAATAATTCTATGTTAACATGAATAACGAAAACTGAAGATAGAGGTTATGTATGCGAAATCATAGAAAACTCTCGAAATGGTTATGAATTAGGGTAATTTTCTTCTTCCTCATAGCTCTTGAGTCACAAATACAGTGTTATCAGCTCCAAAATCACCGATTATGGAAATCCATGATAGCAATATTGCTATGACAAAATTCATAACAAACATTGCTATAACACCAGAAACAGAATACGTAATATCATGACCATATTGCTATTATATAGAAAGATAGCAATATGACTTGAATAGCAAGATTTATAGCAATACGCAAACAGAATCGACCTGGGTATCTCCTTGTTCATTTGGCATACAAGCTTCATATTGTTGTAAGAAACAACAATTGCGTCCTATTATTCTTTAAGATGTTTACCTTCGAGATTCCGTTTGTTTATTTTACAAAACTCCTCTTAGGTACTATTCGAGCGAATTTCAAATTTTTTCAAATGACTGAAGTAGAGGTTACCAAATATTTCATCGATACGTATAAAGTTGTCTTTTAAGACCAACTCAGACGCGAAAAAACACCATTGAAGCATCGATATGAGACTGTTATACACATATATTCCATTCCTCAAATTACGGATGGATGCATCTTCCCGAAAACCCGCATGGCAATACTGAGGAGCCAGTAGGACGAGAAACCGAACGTGAAAACAGGGCTTAATCGAGTGTGGAGAACGATACGAGCGAAAAACCTTTTACGAACTGTGAAAATTGATATCACATCGTAGAGTTGCCTCCACCAACCTGTTGCTTTCTACCTGTCGATGGCGGTTTCTAGGAAATATATGAAGGGTTTATACTGCTGCTGTTTTTATATGGGGTGAAGTAGTTTTCCTGGAAAATTTGACCTATAATTTTCTGTCCCAATATCTAGAACAGAACTATTGATGATGAAATAAAAATTGTTCTTTATGGAAAACGCTCGCTTGCGGATTGCAGGATTGAACTGTTTTTCAAGGGCAGTTTGTAGGAAAACAGGTCAGACATCAGTACTTTTGTATTTTCCCAATCTATCGTGTGATTCCCAATGGTCTAACCTACATGGTTCGCTATTTGGAAACAAAGAAATGAAAAAAAATCTGCCGATATTTTTCTTACTGTGAACTGCGCTATCCGCTGGTGTAAATTTTTCAGAGTTGTTCACAATGTGAGTGACCCTACGAAATAGTTCATAGATGACAGATTTGGAAATCTGGCTGGCCGTCCTATAGGTCACCACCGACCAATCCGCTGGTTGGACAAGATTGTTGAATCCCAACTATCAATTTGATATTTCTAAATATGAAGATCAATAGTGGATTGTTTTGAAGTTGGAATACATCCTCACTTTTTGGGTACTCCTATGGTATAGTAAGGAGATCAATCTGTATTGAAAAAGATTCATGAATGCCCACATTTCAACTTCAAGATTCATTAATTCACTTCATAGTATTGGCGACCATAATAAAATTCTAGAACTTTCCTTCAGGGGGCAGGGGTTGATTCTTAAATCTCGATCAAGAATTTAAGAGTATGACAATAGTCATATGTTTACCTATGTCAATTTTCTCGAGAATCTGCAAAATTTGTGAGAGTTCTATTGACCATTTCGACTATGTTTTCAAGGAAATATTCCGGAAATGAACAGAATGCAAGATATAGAAAAATTTCAAATCGGAATATGAACATAACCTTATCACCGTTTCCTTCGACTTAGCAACGTGTGGTACGGAGTATAGGAGATAAAGGGTTTTCCAATAAGAGGTGTTATTTTGAATAGCCCGCTATTTCGGAAGATGTCACTTTTGAAGCTATCAATTTTTGACATTTGACAAGTAGAAACTACGCCATTAATAAAAATGGAACCATACACGCTTCAATAACGCATTGAAATTATTAAAATTCACTATAAAATGGTGAAAATTTGGCAGAGACGGTTCGTAAAACTCGAATATTTTTGGGTCGTCGTGAAGCACCTTGTCGGCACCGCACCGCAATAAAGAAATTGGTGGAAAAATTCGAGCTGTTGGGACAAGTTAGTGATGTGAAGAGTAAAACCCGTGCACGTCGCTCAAGAACAGCCGAGAATATTGCTGCTGTAGCCGAAAGTGTTGAAGAAAACCCAGGTTTGTCCATTCCTCGTCGTTCTTTAGAATTAGGCATTCCACAAACGTCATTACACCGTATTTTGCATAAAGATTTGGGTCTTAAGGCTTATAAAGTTCAGTTAACACAAGAACTCAAGCCGGCCGATCATCAACAACGTCGTGTCTTTGCTGATTGGGTCGTTGAAATGCATGAAAATGATCCGGAATTCCATCGAAAAATCATCTTGAGTGATGAGGCCCATTTCCACCTCGGTGGCTTCTTCAACAAGCAAAATTTTCACATCTGGGGCTCAGAAAACCCGAGAGTTATTCTTGAAAAACCTCTCTATCCTCAAGGTGTGACTGTTTGGTGCGGTTTATGGTCCGGCGGAGTCATTGGACCTTACTTTTTCGAAATTGAGGCTGGAGCAACAGTTACGGTGAATGGATTGCGCTATCGAGAGATGATTAATGATTTTTTATGGCAGTAAATGGATGGTATTGATCTGGACAACATTTACTTTCAACAAGACGGCGCTACGTGACATACAAGCAAAGTTTCCGGACCGTGTTATCTCTCCAAGAGGTGATCACAATTGGCCACCGAGAGTGATTTAACACCTTGCGACTTCTTCCTTTGGGGCCACGTGAAAGAGAAGGTCTACCCCAATAGCCCAGCGTCGATTCAAGACCTCAAAGATGGAATTTGTAAGGCTATCGAGTACATAGGGCAGCCACTTTGCGATTTGGTTTTGGAAAATTTCATTAAGAGGATATGGTCTTGTAAGCGTGGTAGTGGTGGTCACTTGCCTGATGTCATTTTCCACTATTAACGGCATAGCTTCTTCTTTATAATGAAATAAACATCCGATCATTTATATTTAAAAATGGCATTTTTCTTTGAATATATCAAAATAACACCTCTTATTGGAAAAGCCTTTATAACATTCGATTGTCGATTGACATTCGGTTCCATGCGCAGGTCATGTCTACTTGTCGTAAATTTAACTTAGAAAATCGACGCAAACATATGGCAATTGTCATACTGTTCAATTATTGATCGAGATTCAAGAATCGGCCCCCAGGTTTATTTCAATAGTGGCAAGTCCCAGTGAAACTTCATTATTCAATGTTCAAAATTTCCATCCCCTTAAAAATGTTACCCCAACCCCCTCGCAAAATTATTCACACTGCTTCCAAGCTATCCCCGAAAATATGAATAAACTTAATTATCAAACCAACTTGACAAAATCTCCTAAATTCCTTGTCTAGTCCAATTTATGATCGAGCGGTACAACACGGATTTCCGCAAATTATGATGATGTAGAATCAGAATTCCAGTTCTTCGTTCGTGAGGCATTCGTTAATTTTGATTGTTCGAAAATCACGCAGCAAAATACATTTTCCAAGTAATAATTGCTATAAATTGACATTTCTTCACTTCCAATTTGATTCGTTCACGTCGAATTAGTTCTAAATTCAGAGAGCGGGAAGTTATTTCTGGATTTCAGAATAAATTTGAAGTGATAAATTGCGAAATTGATGTACGAGAAAGGAATTACAGATGCTTGAATAATAATAAGGGCTTGATTCGATTGTGTTTTCTAAAAAACACAAAATATTTTACTTTATCGAATCAAGAGGTATATTTTTGTAGGGAAAGCTGAATGAAAAATCTAGAAAAGCACTGACGGGAAGTCAGGAATATTTACGTACTTGTTTATATTGCGAAATGGTGACTTGGAAATTTAAGTGAAATTCAAATGGAATATGAAAATTCTCAAAAAAGAAATAAAAAATAAATTTTTTCAAGGATAATTTTTTTATTGACATTGTCTTCTTTCAACCAAGTTTCATTTCGATCAGATAAATATTTTTCGAGTTAATGAAAAATCGAAATTTCAAATGGCTGTAACACAAAAACCATTCGGTAGATTTTGCCTATTAACGAACCTAACCGATATTTTCAGGATCAAAACCTTACCTAAGTTAGAGCACACACGGACGGACGGCCAGCCAGACAAATTCAAATTTGACCACGGATTCTTCATAAGTGAGTCCAACCTAGTCGTTTGAGACCGACTTCAACTCAAAATTCGAAAATTCCAGACATTGTGACGAAACGATAACGCGCTGTTTCCCAGAACAAGCGCGTAGAAAAGACAAGAAATATTTTTCTTTATCAAATCAAGAGAAATATTTTTGTGGGTAAGGCAAAATGAAAAGTTGATATTGATCAAAGGATATTTTGGAAGGATTTTACTTTAATTTTAGTTCTTTTCTCGGTTTCACTGCTAATATCTGAAAATGAATTAATCAAAATTAAATAAAATTATAAGTTATGAAAACGTCCTTGAGGTTTTCGTGAAAAGGCTATTTGTCAAGAATTTTTCCTCGAAAGAATGTTGCCTGATCCACAATATCGGAATAATGCAAACGATAATTTAAAAAATCTAGGAAAGCACTGACATGAAGTCAGCAACTTTTCTAGGTTTTTTTCGATAAATTACTGGATTTCAATTCGATCTAATTTGCATTTTTGGAAATATTGGGAAAATAAAATTTTGAATGGTTATATCTAAGGAATTATTAGGTGGATTTCACCCATATGCTTCGAAATACTCCTAAACACACAAATATATCTCTCAAAACTTTTGAAAAAATTGTATTCCAAACTGAGTTGTCTTATCTTTGCTGTATTTTATGGTTTTGCCAGAACTTGTTCCATCCTTGTGTTCTCTCTCTCTCTCTTCCTCTCTGTCTAAGCCATGTCCATATAGTTTTAGAATTCTATGGTTATACCCTTCTATCTTCATTAAAGTAATGAAAAAAAACCCAATTATTTTCCAACAATTATATTGAGAGTACAATTATTATATAACATTATATATCTCTCAGAGTTAAGAAACTGACAAGCGCAGATGCAGATACGTTACATACATCATTAAAATATTCTATATACACATATTCTCCATAATATTTGGAAAATAAAATAATATTTTGTTGTTCGAAGCTTAAAGCCGCAGTTAGGTGAGAACTTTTAACATCGAGTGAGTTGGCAGATACATGAGTTCTTCGAACAGGTAAAAGATCTGAATGTTCGTGCACAATCGTTATATCGTATTCTTTTCAATTTCATTGTTTGATTCAAAACTAGTTATACTCAAGAATACAGGCAACTTGCTTTTTGTGTATTTGTCCTGCACCTTAAGAATGTGAAACATCCGTAAATTCAGTTCCCAAATTCCTTTTTGTAAGACGTTCATGAATGTTTCGATATTTGAGCCTGTACAAATTTTCTTGTGTGAAAACTAGAACATATAAGTTAATTTCAAAACTTTTTTTCTAGGAGAATTGACTGCTACTCTTTTGTCTGTTATTTTCGAATTTTTAGATCAAAAATGGTCTCACACGACTAGGTTGGACTCACTGATGACGAATCCAGTGTGAAAACCGATTCTGTCCGGCCGGCCGGCCGTCGCCATGATTACGGGCGTACGCGGGATTCTATCAACTTGAAAATTTCAAGGCTGGTTGCATTTCAAAATGCAAATGTTGAGTTCATTAATGGGCCAAATCGGTCGAACGAAGTCCGAGTTGAAGCCATCTGAAATTACGAGGTTTTCCCTGCTATTTCGAGAATTATTGAAGCGATCTAACCGAAACTTTTCGGTTGCTTGGAGCATAAGGACATAAATCTTTTTGCAGAATTTCATCGAGATTGTGCTGGTAGAAAATTCACAAAAATATATTTTCAAAATTTTTCTCGAAAAAGTATTTTTTCTTGAAAACTGTTCGTGACATTTGGAAAAAATGTTTGTCGTAGCTTGAACTATATATTTTACCGCAGTGAACCAAATTTCAGTTCGATACTATGAAAAGTTTTGAAGATATTTAAAAAAAAATGTCAAATTTCGTGATTTTTTTCTCGATATCGTTGTTTTTTTCGAAATAACTCAAAAATTACAGATTCAATCATGATGAAACTTGGCAACTGGTTCAAAAATGCTAATGAACAACTTTGTACAAAAATTTCACAATGTCGTTACAACTTTCAACAAAAAATTTCAAATTTTATTTTCAAATATTCAATATTCTGTGATGCTCTGATCATAATATCGTCATGAATTTGTGTATGAACCTTAAAACTTTTATTTTTCGATGAAGCACTGGACTTCAATTCGATCTTATCTGTATTCTTGAAAATCATAAAGGCCCACCGTGAACATAATAACTTTCGAAAGAAACAACTTAGAAACTCTATATTTGTAGAGTAGGTTTGGACCTCAATTACGAAGTTCGAATTCGTGAACGGATGAAATCCGCCCAATGATTCCGTAGATATACCCATTTAAAATTTTATTTTTCCAATATTTCCAAAAATACAGATAAGATCAAATTGAAATCCAGTACGTCGAAAAAACCAAAAAAGCAGTGCCGTGAAGGAAGCAATTTTTGCACGCATGTTCTGATTCGTTGCCAAAACGGTCATCTCCATTGAACATGCACGCAAAAGCTGCTGCCTTCAAGGCAGTGCTTTTGTAGATTTTTTAGAATTTACTTATGATAATATTCTAATGGAATATTCCGTGTCGATATTTCTCAACTAATTATCATGTTTTTCAATTTGATCTCATAGGTGGTTCTTGAGATACAGAGGAATTACATCAAGAATTCAAATGACTATACCTATGAAACCATCGTCCCATTTTGATGCGCAACCTGGCCGGACGTTTCAAGTCGCCAGCTCTTTCCGTTCTCATGTGTTCGTGACAACGGCCGACAGGCCGAACAGGATCGATTTTGTCATCGGATTCTTCATCAGTGAGTCCAACCTAGTCGTTCGAGATCCTTCCCGGGAAAGAAATCCGAGGACTTGTGTGGAATTGCATTAAATAACTGGAAAGATCCGGAATCGAGAGAGTACAATTTGTGCAATTAGATTTCAAAGTCGACGATATAGAAATTATGAAATATAAAAGAGCTAAGGAGAATGAGATTAAGCAGATTTCAAGCGAAAGTATTCCAAAATCCAATGATCAACAGCTAAAATTTTTCACTTCGTTTAAGGAGTTTATGAGGTATCAAAGCCAGATATGTACTTGTTTAGTGAAGATACAATTCTTGTAGAAGTTAGATATAATTGATCAGTTCATTCTATCAGATCAAACTGAATATTCTTCAACGTTATGACTCAAAATTTAAGATCATTACAATGAAATTGAAAAGAGGAACTATGTTGGTTATATTTGTATATAATTGTATATAACTTATAAGTAATATATTCATTATCATCTGGTTTCAATCTGTATCCAACCGTAATTTTCAATAGAAAACTAATTGGCAAATAATACTTTCTTAATTTGGTCCATTTCTCCTCTCTCTACAGATCCCTTCTCCTACATCTTCGTGCAAGCTTGGTCGTTACCACTTGGTAGAAGAATAATGGAAGTCTCCTGGTTATTTTCTATGTTCCTCGGTTTCTTCTTGATAGAGAAGTTAGATGTTTTGGTGCAGGACATAGACTGGTTTCTTTTCGTTGACATGGACATCGAGGTTGCGTGATGTCCTTGGCAAGTGTTGCAGCGAGATCTCTTGGTTTTTATACATAACAGATATCTGGAAAAGAAAGAAGGACATTACTTCCGAATAATGAAAGAACTACGTGAAAAACTAAGTAAAGCAAGAACGTGACATATCGTCTGGATAGTTCTGGAGTTATATTGGTATGACAATCTAGTGCAAAATTTCGTATGGATCTGTTGGTTAGAAAATTTAAAAAATGTTCATTCGAAAATTTCTGAAATTTTTGTTGAAAAGTTTTTTTCTCAGAGAGTGTTGTTCAGATTTCTAAGAAATTTGGCACAAATCTCAAAATCAGTATTCAACAACAACGTTTTAGATTTTAATTCGATACAATGTTTTCTTTCTGAGATATATGGAAAAAAAATGTCATATTTCGTTGTTTGTTTGAAGAATTTATACATGCTCGCAAAAGCTTCTGACTTTTCTCCTCAGAATCTTGGAAAGAGTTATTTTCAGTAACGAAAGCAGTTGTTCGATATTTCAATGGGAGTTTTTCCTGAATTTGGGTTATTACTTCAAATGCAAATTTGAACATAATTATTATGGGTTTGATTCATCATTTTCCCAAATTACCTTCAGAAAGTATTCAAAATCAGATTTCAAAATTGGGATTTAGGATTTGCCAAGCATGCACGAAGTGACAACGGTGTTTAGTAGAATAGATTTTTTTGCTATAGAATAATGAAATATTTATTCCTATTCTGTGTTCTTTGCCAATATAACTAAACAATTTCTGTTTGAGATTTGTCAGTAATATGACAGTATGACAGTCTGTGCTCTTCTTTTTCTATTCCTTGGTCGTTGTCTTCTACTCTAACCCGATCGGAGTATAGCTATCTCTGTTTTCCAAAGCAAAGTAACACATTTAACGTCCTTTTTTTCCGAGAAAGCTGAATTCGACGTTGCCATATCATGCACTTAAGACGAATCCTTTTAAATGCAAATCCCCATTTTTGCGCGCATGTTCTAGGGGAACAGCGTGCTATCGTTTTGTCCAAATGTCTGTAATTTTGGATGATTGAGCCAAAAATAGTCTCAATCGACTAGGTTGGACTCACTGATGACGAATCCTGTATCAAAATCGATTCTGTCGGAGTAGGTTTGGGGCTTAATTACGAAGGTCGAATTCGTGAATGGGTAAAATCCGCCCAATGATTCCGTAGATATACCCATTCAAAATTTTATTTTTCCAATATTTCCAAAAATACAGATTTGATCGAATTAAAATCTAGTAATTTATCATTAAAAAATTTCAAAAAGCACTGCCGTGAAGGCAGCAGCTTTTGCTTGCATGTTCAAATTCGTTGCTGAAGCGGTCATCTACATTGAACATGCGCGCAAAAGTTGTTGCCTTCACGGCAGTGCTTTTTGAAATTTTATTTTTCAGTTTTAGGTGATCAAACATTTTTTTTAAAATATAATATTGGAATAAGATGTTTGAAATGGGATGTTCTAAAGGTTTTTCATGAGAATCACTGCATTTTCGTTCAAAGGAAAAACTCCCATTCCCGATTTCCATATAAAAATCATTTCAAAATCTAATCACCATGAAGTTTCTACTGTTTACTTCGGACGGGTAGATCCCCTGAGGGCTCGTTTACAGCTTCCTACGTCTTAATCCAAGCGAAGGATGAATATTTTCTCTGTCATTTAATATGGAGTCATGAATAAAGAGATGAAAATTTGAATTCAATTTTCCTAGGAATGGTGGACACTTAAACTCCGAGAATTCTCGTCTTGATAGAGCATTTTAAGACCGCTGTCGTATAAATAGGAATTTGAATGATATTTAATCTGGGAAATGCTATATTAAAATATATCTCCGTGCATTATTTTCATGGAGTTTCAGTTTTTCTTTCAATGTTTAACGTGGATAAATGCAATATGAATCTTGGATATTGAGCAGAACCGAATACCGTAGTTCTCGTGGAATTTTCGTTTTTCATTTGCAGGAATTTGTAAAGTGAGGATAATAATTTTTGAATAAGAGCTAAACTTTTTCATTAGATCGTTTCTTAATGAAAACGAATAACCGAGAGAATCAATAAATAAAAGATTTCAAACTTAGAATAAAAAGTAATTTTAATCCTCAAACAAAGCGCCAAGAACAACAAATGAACCCCATTTATGGAGTGTGATTCGTTATGTTAGTGTTGTTTCAAAAAATCTGAAAAATTGGTTATAAATTCAATTCGAGAACAGTTTTCGGAACGAAAACTGATTTGAGATCTATGCAGAGTCAGTTTTGAAGTTGTATATTGATTTTAACCATAGATTTCTCTCATCAGATAATAATATTAATAATTATAATAATTATCATCTTTATTTCTATTCATTTCACTTGTAATACATTGATGTTACATAATTTGAAACAGTGTCAAGAGAAAAATAAAATAAATAAAGATACTAAACGAATTTATTTCAGAAAATTCTTATACGAACCAACTTTGAGAATGGAAAAGCTCCTATTTGGGTAGTTTTGATAGGCTTCCGTAAATATTTCAGATATTATATGGGAGACTTCCCGATGCCGGCATCTATCGGCGAAATCTGAAGTAGAACAAATATACTCCATTCACTTTTATAAACCATCCCGGTTGGCCATGCCATTCTGACACATTTCACTGTGTATATTTTGAAAATGTTAGGTTATAGTCATTTTCCTGTTAGATAACTACACAACGTTGTCCTCTCTACATATAGAGGTCGTTGTAATTACGTATTTTTCATAGTGTGAATTTACTTTGCGAAAATATTGAATTTGAGAAAATATTATGTAAATTCAATAATTCCAAAGACATGGCGACTGTTGAAGAAACTTTTTTCTCTGTTAATACTGGAAATATGTCACGTATATAAACATGGTTGAAAGATTCAGTTATGCTATTTTCTCGTACGGAAATCAAGAATCGAGTATTGAAATTTTACGGAAAAATAATGGATATAGTAGTCCGTTACTTTGTGGAAAGTTTATTCGAAAAAAAAATTAAAGTACTCGAATAACCCTTCAGTAAAACTTCTAAGCGAACAGACAAACTTCCATACTTTTCGAAATTCTCAAGAATTAAGTCTACAGAACACATTAAAATACCTTGTTGCACAACTTGAAATACTCCAGTATGAAAACGTAGTAATACTACAAAACCTCTGTCACCATAAAAGAACCAGCTCAATTTACAAAGTTCTTGGGAATCTATGTGAACGATACACTGGGTTTTCACTCACATACGTCGAAAATATTGGATAGCTTGTGATAAATTATAAATTCCAAATTATCAGGGTTACTATCAGAAAAACCAGATTTCAATTCTACATAGCACTTCCTGATACTTTGTCTCTGCTTCTTCAAAACTACCTTCGGCATTTTTAGTTTCCAAGCGTGATGATTATGTTGAGATTGAAAGTAGAACTTGGCACCGGGATGGTTTATAAGATTGAATGGAGTATATGCTGTGTTCTGACACCGTTTGGACCCGAAACATGTCAAGGAGTGTCGGCACCTTTGAAAAAAGAACCTTTACTCATTTCCTTATTCACCATATATCAATTAATGCATTCATACCTGTACAGGACAGTTCAAACTTGAACGAGTATTATAGAATAGAATAGAATAGAATATTATTTTATTTCCTAAATCATTGACAGCTATATATACAACATGGCAAAGTACAAAGAAGAGGAAACAAGTCAAAATTACAGCAATAACAACAACATTTAACCATCATGAAAGAAGCTTTACAACGATGTATCACAGTAACTTCTGAATTCAGATATTGTGTAGGGTTCACATTTAACTATAATTGAAAAGATTGATTTTTTGAAAATTTTGAAATCATTTATAGTCCTTATCATTCTCGGCAAGCAGTTTAATAGCTTTACAATCATATACAAGGTGCTTTCTTCAGTCATTGAGTATTTATGGACTGGAAAAAAATATTCATTCATCCTACGAGTGGCGTTGGTATTTTTAAGGTGTTCAAAATATTGTTTATTTTTATGAAAAAACAATAACAATCTATATATGTACAAACCTATCATTGTAAGAATGTTATTTCTTCTGAATACACCCCGACAAGACTCTCTGAACTTCATATTGAATATCGTTCTTAAAGCAAGCTTCTGAGTAACAAATACATACAGTAAAAATATTATACAGTTATACACTGCATATTATTATATAAAATGTGGTAGGTATATGATAACATTATAGATAATGGGGGTTTTTCCTTTGATCGACAATGCAGTCATTTTCATGAAAAACCTTCGGAACATCACATTTCAAACATATAATTTCAATATTTTATTTAAAAAAAAATGTTTGATCACCTAAAACTGAAAAATAAAATGGGGATTTGCATTTAAAGGGATTTGATATGAGTGCACGATATGACAACGTCGAATTCAGCTTTCTCGGAAAGAAAAGGACGTCAGATGTGTTACTTTGCTTAGGAAAACAGAGATAGCTATACTTCGATCTGGTTAGAGTAGAAGACAACGACCAAGGAATAGAAAAAGAAGAGCACCGACTGTCATACTCTCATATTACTGAAAAACCGCAAACGGAAATTGTATGGTTATATTGACAAGGAACACGTGTGTACCACAGAATAGGAATAAATATTTCGTTATTCTATAGCAGAAAAGCAATTCTACTAAACAACGTTGTCACTTCGTGCATGCATGACAAATCCCAAACCCTAATTTTGAAACCTGATTTTGAATACTCTCTGAAGGTAAATTGGGATAATGATGAATCAAACCCATAATAGTTATGTTCAAATTTGCATTTTCAGTAATAACCCAAATTCAGGAAAAACCCCCATTCCACAAAATTTGTATTTCAATATGCTCATTCACCAACAAGAACGCTCTTCTCAGTATTTCGCATCTAAAATTGTATATTATACCTATCTTCTATGTCTCAAAGGAATATGGGATAACAGCAGTAAACGATATTGGAAAATTCCTTATCTCTTAGTCCGCACGTCCTCTGGTAAGTAAAAGCATACAGGATAGAACCTATTTGTATGGACGCGCTATCACTCTGATGTATGACAATAGATGGGAGTGCCATCGACCAAACATAAAGAGGTACGTAAATTTCGAATTTTACTGCCATCTTGGCGTGGATGCATTCCTTTGGCGTATTGTTTCATATGGAAATTCTTTCGGGTGACTTATTTAGTTTTCCGCCTCATGACCTATATTGTGTTTGAATAATGGCCTGATGGGATGCTGGAAAATGTTCTTGAGAGTGTTTTCATATGGAAATTTGAATGCGCTTTCTGTTATATGGAAGTGAGAAAATGTTTTTGTCTCTTGATTTTGTGAATATCGAATAATAAATTGTGGAATTTTACAGAGTGTTCGAGAAATTTTTCGATGCTGGATTTCAGTTAATTTCAACTGAAATCAGTATAAATTCTCAGGAAAAATACAAAAATATATCTGGAGTTTTTTTTGTCTGACTAATGAGTGATAAATGGACTATTTTTGAGCTTATGTTCTGGGGAACAGCGCGCTACGTTTTGTCCGAATGCCTGTTGGTTTAGAATTTTTTCCCAAAACTTGACTCAAACGACTAGGTCGGACTCCCTGATGACGAATACGTTGTCAAAATCGATTATGTCCGGCCGTTCGTCCGACGACATGATAACTGTCTAAAGAACAGGGGTTAAGTTCTTCAATGGCACGAATCGGCCAAATGGTTTTTGGGTAAAATAATTTGGACTTCTGAGATTATATTCCTGATATTTCAGGCACCACTACATCAATTGAATTCAAACTTGGAAGATATTTGAAGCATAATTATTTAGAACTTTTAATGGACTTTTGTTGAGATCTCACTGTCAGTAGATTTTCAAGAATTTTTTTTCGGAAAAAAGCAATCATATTTAGAAATATGCTGCTCATATCTTGAGCTCTATATTTCACAGCAGTGTAAGAAAGTTCAGTTCGATACCATTATGATTTTTGGAGATATTGCGGAAATATCTGTAAAATTTCGTCTTTTTTCGAAAGGTCGTTGTTTTCTCCGGAACACCTCAAAAAATGATGATGAAACTTCGCAGCTAGTTTGAAAATACTGATATACAACTTTGTGCCAAGTTTCTCGATGATCATCAGAACAATTTTCAAGAAAAATTGAATTTTTTTCAAAAATTCAGTATGGGGGTTTCTCCTTCAAACGAAAATGCAGTAATTTTTATGAAAATCCTTCAGAACATCCCATTTCAAACATATAATTTCAATATTATATTTTTAAAAAATGTTTGATCACCTGAAACTGAAAAATAAAAGCGGGGATTTGCATTTAAAGGGATTTGTCTTGAGTGCACGATATGGCAACGTCGAATTTAGCTTTCTCGGAAAGAAAAGGACGTCAAATGTGTTACTTTGCTTAGGAAAACAGAGATAGCTATACTTCGATCTGGTTATAGTAGAAGACAACGACCAAGGAATAGAAAAAGAAGAGCACAGACTGTCATACTTTCATATTACTGACAAATCACAAACGGAAATTATTTGGTTATATTGGCAAAGAACACGTGTGTACCACATAATAGGAATATATATTTCATTATTCTATAGCAGAAAATCTATTTGCATTTGCAGTAACACCCAAATTCAGGAAAAACCCCCATTATGCGATCTTCTGATATTATTCCTACAAAATTCTGTAGGAACCAGCAAGCTGTCATTTTTCAATCAAGTACTGGATTTCAATTTGATATAATCTGTATTTTGGTATGGGTATGGGTATATCTACGGAATCATTCGGCGGATTTTACCCATTCACTAATTCGGTCTTCGTACCCAACATCTAAGCCTACTTTACAAATAAATAGTTTCTAAGTTGTTTCTTCCTGAAGTTACTGTGTTTACGATCGACCGTTAGGTTGTTTCATATCTTCAACTCAGGACACATTGTACTTCAATCTTTCGATGTGAATTGTGAAACCTGAAGGGTTTTGTTGATTCTGCCAGGCAACTTGAATTTTTTTGGGAACTTAATTATAGATCCTCCAGGGAATTCTGAATTTTCTGGAAGGTTTGCTGAATTTCCTTTCGAAATATCTGAAATGGAACTATTGAAAATAAAAGAAAAATTGTCAATTATATAAAAAATTCCACACTTTTAACTAATCAGAACGTGTATTTCTGACAGATCACCATAGCAACGGATGAATTTTAGTGGAAATTATACTTTTTTCGACGTTTATAATGACAGAATATTTTCTCAATTCTTCTGTTGATAGTGCAGATGAACTTGCCTTTCCCTTGGTTGGATCTATTTGTAGCTTCCGATGCTTAGCATTTTTTGCAGCTCTTGCGTTGACAAATTCTATATCAGAGAATGGATTAAATTTGAGATAATACCTTTCGAAAATATATTCCTGCAACTGCTTAGCTGTAGAGTTCAATAGAACTTTGATAACACTCTCCTTAGCCAGTTCTTCCACAGGTATATACGCTCTGTCGAAATCATACGCTTTTTCTGTGCAAATGTTTATAAACTACTTCCATACACTTGCCTTCGATTTCCTAGTATTTGAAGGTTTCAACTGCTTTATATTCTGGTGAATATTTTCTTTATTTTCTTGACCGAAGCGAGACATTTTTCTACGTTGTGCCGTTTTTGACAAATTCAAAACAGAAATAATTCCTAGCTTAGAGTTTCACTGAGTTGCCATGGTAACTAAATAATCAAGTCGACGAAACCTTTTATGTTTAATGAGTACTTGATGAAGATGAAAATTGATGTTGTTGGAAATGAACACATTTGGTGTGGAATTTTCTTACCGAATACCACACGAGATCAAATTAAATCCGGAAATTTTTTTTCGCTAATGAATATTTTTACAAAATTATTCCTCGTCTTCGATAGATCAAAATATTCATGAGGTCCAAAAAATTTCCGTAAATAATTTGAGCTCTAGTGGTATTACTAGTGAAAATTTCCTCTGTTGAAAATTAAAAGTTCGCTCGTCAAAAATGAAAAAAAAATCATAAAATTGAACAATATTATTCCACTTCATCTTCGATGTTCTTTATATTGGGCTTTACAAAAAAACTTTATTATTATGTACTGGACATCATGATGGTAATTTGCTATAATTTCCGAACATCTAGAAGAACTCTAGAAGATCTTTCACCTTGAAACTTTAACTAAGCAAGTTGAAATGAATAACTCAAACAGCCAATATCCTAAATAATTCTACAGATATAAATTTCGTTCCTCTACGCGAATCCCCATAATAAAAATTTAGGACTGTAAGATCAGCAGAATCATTGCTCAGGTAAATTCCATTTTTCCCTAATGACGTTGTAAAATTGGGGCCTGGGCCCCATAAAGTCAGGAATTACGATTTTTTGATTCGGGAGTTGCTCAATATCATTTATATAATTCTTGAAATTTTTTACTGCCCCCGCCATATTTTTCCGATAAAGCATTGACTACCCATAAAATATTATACGTTATAAAATAAATATCTGATGGCATTTCCCGTACGTGGCCCTATATCCGTAGTAGGTATTTTCTATACAATTTTGATGATTCTCTAATAAAATGTGTGGATTTCGTTATAGAGGTGATGTTATACGATCTTGTCGTTATTTTTTCATGGTGTCAGTTTTCGTTAGGGAAGTTGGTAGAGGTTAGTTCAGTTGAGATAATACAACTTGAAAAATAAATGAGGGAGTTTGATAAAATTGGATTTTCATTGTTTGGTGTTCAGCAACAAAGGGTACAACAAAAACGTAGAAAAGCACTGACGTGAGGTTAGGAGCTTTCACGCGCTTGTTCCGTTGCCGAAGCGGTCATATATACAAGTATTGACCCTGCCAAACGCAAATTTTTTTCATATGGTCCTCACGAAATTCTGCATAAACCTCAAGCAATAATTTTCGATCAAGTACTAGATTGCAATTCGATCCAAAATTTTGAATGGGTATAACTATCTTAAGAATAATTGGCGAATTCAATCCCATTCAAGCATTCGACCTTCTTAATTGAACTGAAAACAGACCCTACAAATATTTTCCGATTCGTTCTGAAGTTAATGTGTTTACGGCTGCCCTAACAACTGATCTGCGGAATCATCGCATCGCATCGAATTGTAATCTAGAGCTAGATCGAAAATTATAGCTTGAGGTTTATGCAGAATTTCGTGAGGACCATATGAAAAAAATCTGCGTTTGCAGGGTCGATACTTGTATAGATGACCGCTTTAGCAACAGAACAAGCGCGTAAAAGCTACTGATCTCACGTCAGTGCTTTTCTAGTTTTTTCTGGGATAACTTGGAAAATACTGACCCAATCATGAAAAAAACTTGGTAACTAGTTCGAAAATACTGATAATCAACATTTTACAAAAATTCGTGAAGATGATGAATCTGTATGAACCTGTAATTTTCCATTTCAAAATATTGCAAAATAAAATTTGAATCGGGAATATCTGCGGAATCATTGGGTGGGTTTAACCCATTCCCATGTTTGTCATAATCAGGGTCCAGAACTCTATAAATTCCGAGTTTTTGAGTTATTTCATTCGGAAGTTATTATGTTTACGATCGACCATGAGGAAAATATCAAAACTTATTCCTTCTCTTGAAAGTACGAGCAAACAGGGTGGGATAGAACTACATTTGACCACGATCTTCTCATCAGTTAGTAGACTTAGTCGTTTGAGACCGATTTTGGCTTAAAATTCGAAAATAACAAAAGTTTGGAGAAAAAGATAACGCGCTGCTCCCGAGAGTAAACGAGTAAAAAAATTCTTCATTTTATTGGTTTCGTGCGTCGTTTGACATTTGTCATACGTTGGAGGTGAAACAATCTCACTTTCCTGCTTTGTTTATGTTATGAAATACAGCATTTTCAACAATTTCAGGATAAATTCACAAGTTAAAATGTTTATATTCATAGAATTGGTGAATTACTAGGTCACTGAGGCCAAGTTATTGTGTCGTTGTGAAATGCAACATGAATACACCGAGAGACCAAGGAATACATTCGCATTATTTACATTGGCGAAGAGCGATTATTTGGAGATCTTAGTGATTTTAGAAGTGAAATTTTGTGATAATGGATCTGATAAACTGATATTCAATCTCAGATGATAATCGTTCAAAACGCTATAAATGAAAATTGCAGTATTCATTCTTGTCTTCTTAAGCCTAGAGTATCCACATCAGAGATAGCATTTATTATAGGTATAACTATTGAAAATGAAACAGTAAAATGTTTGGCTCATTTATTTCTGTAAATAAACAGCAGCATGAAATCCAACAAATTTATGGAATGGAAAAAACATGGGCTCCAGAGAACTTCTCAGTACTATTTCAAATGACGTTCTATGTTGCAAATTATCAAATTACTACAATATTGGTCTGCAGTTGCCATATCAGTGCTATCATAATCTTAAATTATTTATTAATTATACTAAATATATGTTACAAATGAAATAATTCATATGAAATTTTTTCCTTGAACACCGATTTCGATTCATCCTCAAAAAATTCTTTACTATCCATATAAAATGTTTTTTTATCATGCAGATGCAACATTAGGGCTTTCATAATTTTTAATAGTTGACAATAAGGTCAATTCGAAACATATTACAAACAACAAAATGTAGAAGTTCCATCCTTGCGTAGTCAAGCCACATCGGAACGTGTTCGGTTGAGAACAGAGAAAGTTATCTGGTTCATTATCATAAAATACATGCAATATTTTGACAAATCTATCATATAACGAATTGCCCTGATTGGCTTTATATATCATATAGAGATGAGAGTGGTAACCAATCAGGATGTGTTTGTCCATCATAACGCCAGCTATCGTAGTGTCGAGAAGATATAATTCTTGAAATGTGTATAACAAACACGAAATATTTTTATCATAGTTATCTCATCATAGGTCAACTTATTGAACAGAACCAATTAAATAGAAAGTCTAACATAATTCCTTAACCAGTGTGGAAATGCCTCCAACAAACTATACCATAGTTTGTTACTTTGTCAGAATTTTTTTTTCAATTTATTGCGTGAATAAAGGATGTTTGCCTCCTCTGGGATAGTTCACATAGTATTCTATTTCTTCGAATACCAGATAAAACTTAGGGGAATGGGTCAAAAATGCAAATATTCAAATATAAAGTCTACACTACAATATATCTGAAATTCCGGATTCCTTCGTCTCTCGGTGTATTTATGTTGTATTTCACATCGAAACAATAACTTGGCCTAGTTATTCACCAATTCTATTAATATAAATCATTTTAGCTTGTGAATTTATCCTGAAATTGTTGAAAATGCTGTACTTAATAACATAAACAGAGCGGGAAAGTGGGGTTGTTTTACCTCCAACGTATGACAAATGTCAACCGACGCACGAAACCAATGGGAGGAATCAATGGTTGACATCAATGTTCAACCTAAAAATTCACCCTTTATAGATAACATAATCAGAGAAACGGGTACACCCTGAATGAAAAGTTATGGAATTTTTGCGGGAGTTTCTGCCTTACTTGATTTCTTTTCGAATTCTATCAACTCGAAACGTTAACTCTCCAATTCATCAGTTGTTTCATAACTTCTTCATATGGTACATATACTTTTTATTCACTATAAAAAACCTCGTAACTTCTCTTCATTTAAATAACAAAATCAGGAAAACTTCCTGAAACAGACATGATCTAATGAAAAACTTATCCGACAACCGACTCATCTTAGCTATGAATCTTGGTAGATTGGAACTGTCGACAACATTCAACAAGTCAACAAGTCTTCGGAGATCTAAACTGGAATCTGCCGAAACTCTATCGAGTTCTCATAGAACTTCATGATTTTCCTCGGAGCGAAAAACTTTATGGAAACCTCATCTTGGAATTCAACGTCGAGAATTCAATATTCCTCTAGTGAAAACATTTTTTTTCCGTCAAAAAGTACTATTTATATTCGAAAAAATAATTGCCCATACCTTGAACTCCATATTTCACAGCAGTGTACCAAATTTCAGTTTGATACGGTGATAATTTTCGGAGAAATTGGAAAAAAATTGACAAATTGACAAATTTCGTGCATATTTTCTTGTTTTCGTTATTTTTCAAGAATAACTCAGGAAATACGGATTCAAACATGATGAAACTTGATAATTAGTTGAAAAATGCTGATGGACAATTTTTTGCAGAATGCCGTGATGATCGATTTGAAAAAAAATTTAAATTTTTTTCGTTCAACGATTTGATTTCCTGCGATTTTTTGATCATATAAACCTTACGAAATTCTGAATGAACCTTCGACCTGTCATTTTTGAATCCAGCCCTAGATTTCAATTCGATCTTTTCTGTATTTTACGAAATATTGTAAAAATAAAATTTTGAATGAGTATATCTGCGGAATCATTGGGTCGGTCTTTGTAATTTAGGTCCGAACCTACTCTACAAACATCTAAGTTTCTAAGTTGTATCTTTCGGAAGTTATCATGTTTACGATCAGCCTTTTATGAACCGGGTACGAAATTTCAGCAGGATTGGATATGTATTTTTCGAAATGATAATTTCTTTCCAATGGTCCAAGGGAAGACTTTTTCACAGAACATTCTGTATATATTGTCACCCCTTCTTACCCCAATATTCTCAGCCCCCCTGATATCTGAAACGTCAGATGCCTTCCTCATTAACTGCAACAGGATATCATCTTCAGGGACGTGATAAGACTACACGCCATAGCCGCACAGGGTTGCCAGATGATATGAAGCAGAAATTCAATGACGAAAAATCGTGAAATATCGTGAGACTACACATTACTTAATAATTGTGGGAGAAAATACGAAAATATACTGTGTATCAATGTTTTGTCCGACGTAAATATAATTGCTGTTTTGTGCAGAGGAAACGTAATTTCATTTTACTCTATATGTCTTGGTCCTAATAATTGCGGTTGTGTTCACGTCGATTTATGGGAATTTTTCGGACTTGGCAAGACGTCTAAACATGCTAATAGTGATAATTATTGTGTTAAATCGATAGAAATTTTTGAAAAATTCTCAAAAAATACCGCAAATATTGATGATTTCCAAAGGTGCAAAACTACAGGAAAAATTTGGTCACTTGTTGTTTTCTATAACAGTAATTATTCTGAACTATTATACCTATCATACTTTCAGTTCAAAAATAGATTTAAAATAGTCTTGAATGCAACAGGAACTAAAATCAGAATTCATCAATTAATTTTATATATTTCAAACCCTTCCTACCAATATTTTCGATCCATACTTTTCTAATAAAAATACCACCACTCAGTTAATTTGAAACAAGATACACCCAATCGAATTACACGGCAATGATATCACTCCCCAAAAGATATATTCAAGGAATTATATAAGGAAATATAGGCGCACGATACCGATAATTCAAATTCGAAATAAAATGCTGCCAAAAATTCTACACAAAACATGGCGGACCTTTGACAGATTTATGATCCGTTGTTGCCACTGTGGTAATATAGTCACTGTAGATAAATGTAGCGCACAGATCCATCTAGGCGTTTAAATCGATAACTTTGTATTGGGAACTTCTGCGAAGATGCCAGCGCCCTAACGGTTAAATTTGGAACCTGTTCAAGCTAGTAGTTTTATGTAAACAAACCTTAGAAACGTGGTGGAGAACGAATATTTATCAAGCAGAGTTTGAATATTTGAAGAAAGTATCATACTTTTGTGTAAGATTTCTTAAGAACGAACTTTTCGTTTGGATCACGATATAAAATCGTGCTTTAAATTGTCCCTGGAGGGAAATTTCAGTGGATCAAAATGAACCAATATCTAAGTTTACTTGAATTTCTGGAAAAATAGGCACCTCAATAAGTAATTTAAGGACTCTTATTATTGTGAAGAAGTGCTGAATGCAGGCTTTATTATGTGGTAAATCTAGAATCAGTCCAAATGATATGACCTGTTCTGTCTGTTTACAAACGAGTAAATAAGTAAAATGAAAACAGATTTTCTGCTTTAGTTCGTTTGCATCGTATTTCTAAAGAAAAGGAAACAGATAGACATATAATTGATTCTATTTTCATATTACAGCAGCTCAAGATACACATACAAAATGAAAAATGTCACAGTTGGTTCAACCTACCTACATCGAAATAAAAAATATTAATGTATTTATTTATATGAATAACTTCAGCAATTATGAACTATAACAGTATATCTATTTTTTGTTAGGTTTTAAACCAGATCACTCTATTTGAATATGATTTTGTGTAGTATGTGAATTAGGTAGCTGCAGAAGTGGTCGATAGTTTCTCTGCAGCATTTTTCATCAAAATTCTCTTATTTTCATTTACACCTAAAAACACCATGACATAAAGTTGTTTCGAAATGAATACATTGTAATTTACCATTATGAAAATAAACATCTGCAGAGAAATGCAGTGAACATACTTTCATGTATTTCATGACCTGTTTTCCAATCTTTAATTTCTGAATCTGGGCCTTTCTTCAATCATTGAATCATTCCCTGCAAAATTTTGTTTCCTAATTAACTTTATTACTTTCATTTGGCTTCAGAAAAAATGAAAACTTCAGGTAGTAGATGATCCTTTCTTTTTAGACCATGAATAACGTTGAGTTGAGGCACACAACAATAGTGATTTCGGGAGTATACCATTTCGAATTATTAAAATCAAAAATTATAATCGGAAAGAAAGGAATCGATTGATGAATATTACAAACACTTTCGGTATACCAAAATTTCAACTCGGAGAACAACACAAAAGCTCGAAAATGAACTCCAAAAGTAAACAAAATACGTTAGAATAACAGGCACGTCGAAAAACTGCTAGCTTGGAAGTGTTCAAATTTCTTTCGCCAGAGGGCGTATCGCTTAGCAGTAGTTGCGAATTCGTATATACGATAGGGATAGGCCGATAGAGTGTCCCTGGTTGTATCCACATTCGTGAAATCGGAACCAAAATCGTGTAATCTCACGAAAAATCGTGAGATCCGGCAACTTTGGCCACATGGGGTAAATTGACTGTTCCGATGTGAAGTTCCGCTTGCCAATATCTGTGATCGGTTATAAAATACGAGGCTAGAAGGTGGATTTTCGAGGAATCTGTGGCTGCAGAACTTCGCCGGATGTTCGCATATGGGACACATTTGGGGAGCTTTCGATCCAGGATTACGTGACATAAAAGATAGGGAATTATATAATGTTTCCTGTGGTTGAAGTTTGTTCATATCAGTGCACCAAAGAAGTGCAAGTTTCTCCATTAATTCTTCAGCCAGTTGGCCATATAATTTTGACACTTTCTACTCTGTGTGATAAAAATAAGGTTCAGTGGGGGTTCATAAATATAGTAAAACTTCTAAACGAACAGACAAACCTATGGGATTCCCTACTTTTCGAAATTCTACAGAAGACATTTGAATACCTTGTTGCACAACTTGAAATACTCCAGTATGAAAATGTAGTAGTACTATAAAACCTGTATCATCTTAAAAGAACTGACTCAATTTACAGAATTCTTGGGAATCGATAAACTGGGTTTTCCCTCACATCAGTCGACAATGTTGGATAGCTTGATAAATTATTGATTCCAAATTATCAGGGTTACGTTCAGAAAAAACATATTTTAATTCTACATATAACTTCCTGATACTTTGTCTCTGTTTCTTCAAAACTGCCTTCGGCATTTTCAGCTTCCATGCGAGATGATTATGTTGATATTGCCGAATGAAGATAAGCGCTACTCCCTCTGGTGGCTATCCGAGTAACCTGAGGTACAGACATTATCATTGACAAGCCAAAAGGAATGTTAAGAAAATAAGAAAGTTTATGCATTTTTTTTTGGCGTTTGTGTGATTTTACAAGTGCTTCTACTGAGGAAAAGCAAACTCAAATGTCCCTTCCCATAGATTTCCACAGCCCGGTGATCAGGCCTGAAAGTGTTGAAGAATCGATAAAAACCAACAAACAAGATTTATGAAAGTCTGTTACCTGCACATTACCGATGATGATCATTTTTACGAAGGTAAGCACGAATTGCTCATGAAATAATAGATCACATTCATGAAGACAATTTTTTTCCAGGCCCTTAATCGAAGCGGAGAAATTTACTTAAGAAGAATGCTCTGCCTACCAGAAATCTGCCTGTTGAACTGATCATTAAGGAACAACGTAAATGTTTTAGTGATAGAACTGACTATTGAAAAAAAAGAGTACCAACAAGGAAATATTTGGTGATGAATACTGTTCGCTCGAAGTGCTTCTGCCGGTAAAAGCAAAGTAGTACAAGGCTTATTTGTTACAGCTTTTTCAAGACCAATCATATGAGTGTTGGGAAATTTATTTGTAGATCCATCATGAATTAGACTTACGATACAAGTAGCATTAGTTTTATGTGAATGTTTCATTTTATTCACAATATATTGAGTATTTAGTCCTTTGCTATAAAAATAGTAAAGTTATGAGTATTTGTCTATTATTCCAAAAAGTATGTTTTACAATACTATCTGTTTTTTAACTTTCAAGACAGCCTAAGAAATCCACCAAAGTCAATCTTGCCATTTGGATCTGAAATTAAATAATATTAAAATACTGTCTAACGTTGGAGATATCCCCGTAATTTTAGAGTTGCTACACTCAATAAGATTGAAGAATGATACATACCTACTTTATAAGAATGGAATATGTACTCCCAGTAATACTTTCGTCAACTATAAAAGTCTAAAAAGTCTTTGAATAAATCGTGAAATCAAAAATTATCAAACCAAACACTAACAAACAGTCTATATCTAAGGCTCTAAAACTGGCCACCGTGGCGCTGCAATCTAAAATTCAGACGCCAATTGGGAGTAGATATATGCATTGGCATTTGGCAACGTCGCTGAGAATTATTTCGACATTTCCGATATTTCACGAGTGCCAACCTGCGTCAGTTTTAAGCAAAGAACTTGATAGACCTAAGTCATGGCCAACCGGGATAGTTTATACAAGTGAATGGAGTATACGTGTGTAAGATCGTTTTCCGAGTTCGTGGAAATTTCTCTTTGGGCACTAGCACCAAAGTTTTCATCAAACTGACCTAACCACTCAATGATTAATGGATTCTGATCAGTAGAAAGCAATTATTCCCAACTCAAATTGACTCATCCCTAAGAAAGTTTCTGAACAAACGCAGATGGCGGATTTCTGTAGTTATTTTTCCCCGGAGCGGTTCAAGTTCTCTAGTTATCCGAGCCAGGAAAGAATTGGACCTCTCAGTCAATTTCCAGAAACAGGATGGGAAGGAGTTCGTCAATTAGAGAAATGACATCGGTCCTCATTACTGTTCCCAAGTAAAACTGTGTAAGATTGAGTTTGGAAAACCTCTCAGATCCTCCTAGGATCTCAATCAGGATTTTATTTGACCAATGAAAAAAGCTTGCAATTTGCGAAGACGTGATTCGACAGATGTTACCAATACTTTTCATTCTGATAGTTTTAAGTATTTGAATTTGGCAAGAACTGATGTTGCTACACGACTTCTCAGTTCAGGCTTAGCAAAGGTAAATAAAGAAAATTAGACTACTCTTAAATCAGAAGCATTCTTTATATTTTTTCAGGAAACAGTATAAAATTCAACTGAACCGATATTAAAAAAATATTTCCACAATCGCCCTATCTGGAAAACTAAGGACGTATACTCATTTGACAATAAATAGATCTCGCGCGATGCTGGGAGACTAGGAAAGCAAGTCTAGTAAATTAATATGTTATTGAAACATTCTGGCCTAGTTTTTCGAATTCCTCGTGAACTCTGGCAAGTATTTCAAATAGCAAAATTCCCCACAAAATGGTCATTTTTTCTATACACCACAGAACCCAAGATTAATTGCAGCGTCTCGAAACGGGACGTTGTTCTACCCAAGGACACTTTCCATCTATTGGAGCTCAGAAGGCAGGCGTATATGAATAGTTTTGGATGGATTTGACATAAACGCAAGTTCCTGTTATACGAGTAGAGGAGGTAGGAAACATATTTAGAGCCACATCCTCACAAGAAATCATACGTGGAGATCCTGTTCTTGCTCATTTGAGGTTATTGATGTTTTAGTTCCTACACCAAAAGTTTTGAAGGTAGAGTCCGTGTGTTATCTCTGGAGCTTCATTCATTGGAGCAGGGTGTGAAGGTGAATATTGGAAGTAATGAACCCTTTCAAGACCCCTTGGTGCTTGGGTAGCTCGTGCCTGAACCTTAGCTTAGTCCCTATCCGTTTGTGGTTGATGAGTAAAGACTGTTTAGAAATCAATAACAACGGCAACAGGGAGACCAATTCACTAGTGAAACATCCTATTGCTGATGAAAGTTTTCTGTTAGTGGTATTGAATAACTCGCGTATAAATTTGAGGGTGAGACCCCTAGGTGATATGTGGAAGCAATTTTAAAGAGCAACTTCAAGTCAGTGCCGAATTCACCGTTCAGGGCCAGGAAGGTCATAATGAAGTCATTTCAATTACGTCTAGCTTGAAAAGTTTAAGCATAGACAGACGCTCCGCGCAAGATGTTCACGGTCTTCCTTGAGGCATTCTTGTCGCATCTCTCTGGATGGGCTCCAAAATCTCTTTGTGCCACACTAGGTTAGTCCAGTATTGATATATCTCATATATATGCTATGCAACAAAGAGCAAACACCTTTGTCACAATAATGAAATGATCGCTCAAGAAGACCAAGTGTTCTTCGAGCCTAAGACATTAGGTGCTTCGACCAAAAAAGATCCTCTGTTATCACCACACCCCAATCCAGCTATCTCTCCGTGGCACCGAGAGTAAAATTATCAATAAAATAATATTTCATGTGTAGGGTTTGTGTTTTCCCAGATTCTCCTAGGTTCCACGGTAGAACCCCTCAGAAGTTAATGCTTGAACTAGAGAGGAGACAGGGGGTATTCTGTGTAAGCTTTGTTACTAATTCCTTGCAACATGTTAGGAAACTCACTGTTAATGGTTTACCCAACAGCGAATGGTTGGACGGTACCCTGGAAACTGGGAATACTATTTTTCGTTCAAGGACTCGAACCCCAGACCCTACGATCATGGGGCATAAACTCAAAACACTGAATCAGTGCCGCTCAATATTATATCACGCATAAGAAAAATAGTTGCTAACTATATTTCTAGAAATATCTACATAGATTTTAATCGTGTTTTTGAATGGTCATCTTCAACTATTTGGAGATGCCATCATATATTTCTTTTCGTTCTCACTTTTAGACAAATATGTAATAGCATTGTCATAGTATGAAGCTTTCAACACATAATTCACTCACCTGTTGAAGTGTTTTCTGAATGCTCCACTCACCCAGTATAGAGCGACAGGATTGGCGCAAGAATGGAGGTAGCATAGGCAGAAAGAGACAATCCTGAAGTAGTTCCAGAAAGCGTTGTAAACGTCGTTGAAATTTGGATAAAAGTAGAAAAATAGAAGATACATGTGGAAGGGCAGGAAGCATATGGCGAACGCAAGAACGAAGATTAGGACAGTGATGGCCACCTTCTTTCTCGCTCGTATCTGAAAGGAAACAAGGATTTGAATGCTTCGGTTATTGCTAAAGAGATCGTGTTGCTTTTCCGACCCCTAACTGATCCCTGAGTAACACCTTCTACCGACGTAAGCAACCCACCTGTCTTTGCGTTCCTTGCGCCTCTCCAGGTACGTTTTTCGTACTTATGATGAGATGGTTAGCCATGTTCATGTAAAATACAGCAATGATGGTCAAAGGAATGAGGTAAAGAACCAAGAATTTCGAGAGAACCATGGTTTGTGGATATTGACCGTTGAGCCATTCCTCCGGAAATGGGTAGCATATGGAGAAGTTGATGTTGGTTTCTGGATCGTGGATGTTCTTTATGTGGGATCCTATAGCTGCTGGAGTGGCGCAGAGGATGGCTAGGGCCCATATCGAGATAGCTATGCAGAGAGTTATGCGTGTTGCCTTTCTGCCACCACCTGAAAAAGGTGAAATCTCTCTTATTTACGAAGAACAATTTCTTTCGAGGTTGCTGAATTTGTTTTTCGATTTAGTGTGGTTTGTTTAATAGCTTACAACTCCCCAGTAGGGACTTCTTGAGGAGTAGAATTATTATTTTGCTGGAAAAAGGGGCTTAAATTTTTCGGAAAGTTCGACTTTGTATTCAGTGGTTTATATTCGTGAAGGATGCAATAGGTAATCTAAATAACCTAGGAGATAATTCTCAGGATGTCACCGGACACCGTGTAATTTTACTCCATGCAATTAATGAGGTCAGTCGGTAGGCTATAAAAGTCAGAGCCGGATTGAGGGTCTGGCAAAATTAAATTTTTTTCCTGAAAATAATAACTTCTTCTCTTAAAGCCTCATACATATTTCAGAGCGGTACTCTGGTACCTGAAGTTATTTTACACTGTGGGATTACAAGTAGTTACCAAACAAAATCTCATAGCGGTTTTCAACTTTACGTTTACAATTGAGGCCGAGGGGCTAAATGAACCCACCCTTTTCTGCATCTGGGGCATTTATGCAGCGGGAAGTGCATCACCGTTCACATCGTATCAATAGAAAAAAAAAGAAACTTATTACATATAATATATAATAAGTGCAATATCCAAGCTGGCCTGGAAATTATTTTTGCTGTAAAAAAGTCCAATAATATATATTTAACTTATTAAATTAACAAGGCCGCATTTTGAAAATTTGCCACGGGCGCTGGAATCTTTGATCCAGCTGTGATGAAGTGTGTTATAATATTAGGGTTAAATTCAATTTTCCTTAGAATAACTGCGCGACGTTGTCCTCCCTACATATGGGTCGTAGTAATACATTGTATGTGAGTGAATCTAATCTAAGAATTCTTGATGAAAATATATAGAAATCGGTAACGTCTCGCTGAGTTATTTTGACCTCGACAAAATTTTATAGGTACCAAATTAACTTAATTTCAGTTGAATGAACTTCTTGAGACTATTCGAAGGCCTACGTATTGATTTAATAGAAGTGAATGGAGTATCTGTAATTGTTGGAATGGGTTTGTTGATCCATGAAATTGTTCGAATATTCCTATTCAGAATAATCCAATATTCAGGATGCAAGATTGACGACACGATATCATACGATAGGGAGTAAATTGAACCAATTTAAATCAGTCCTAACTCCCCCTCTTGAGGTTCCTACAGAAACCACACTTCCAAGTTGTTCATGTTTCCTATCCTTTCCATTTTCCTATTCGCCTAGTTTTCGCTTCATATTTCATTTATAGAGAGAATCTCAGTTAATTATTTCTTGTTTGTGAGTATAATCGGACTGTCGATTATTGTTTTATATTGCGTCATTTTTGCTCTTAGAAAATTGAAAACAGCCACTGCAATCACGGATTAGTCGCTGAATATGACATTATGCCATTCTGTCTCCAATTGCTGCCGTTCTCTGAAGCAGTTCAAACTCTGACAAGAGTAGTCCGCAGCATACGCAGCACTAATCGTGGACCGCCTGAAAACAGTCCAGAGGTATGAATATGGCAATGAAGCATTCGCATAGTAACAGGTCTACCTTTTTCACCGAATCACTGATCAGTGATTTGACGCGCAGTAGCAAATCGATCTCGTAATGCCAGTTGCCTATCTTGACGTGTTACTTGTACTACTCCTCATTTGCCTTCTTCAGTCTATATACGTCACACAAGTATCACCGTCACTACAGTACAATTAACACCACAGTACAATTCGCGAAACTTTAACAATACAGTTTTTACCAGCCAGTTGATATAATAATTGAATTCATCATTCAAAACGTAGTATGTTGATGATAATTAAAGTATATCATAAGATATCTATATCGAAAGGTATTATAAATAATAAGTTCCTATTGATAATGATTTCTATAATGATATTCTTTATCAAATAGACTGTTTTGATCTCAAAATTTTAAATAAGAATAAAGTTTCATTTCAATTCTTGAGGTTATAAAGATTTTGGAGAGTGTTCTTTACTGCATTTCATTTATCAAGGAAAGAATAGGGTGTAGAACTTGTCACAATATTGTTCTATGCTCTTCTCGCATTTGAGAATCTTGCCAGCTATACCGGCTGAGTCTGTTTGTTACCAGGTGTTAGTAGAAACACGTGGTAAAATTTTGACATAAAGCTTGTTTTTTTAGAGGTATAGAACTTTGAGATGGAATAAAACACGGATTAATTCTCAAAATTGACATGAAACTGACTTTATTCAAAAGATAATCTTTTGTCATTGTAATTTGAATATAATTTCTGGCATATGACCACCACGGCTGGCTCGGACGTAATCTAATCTGGAGGTCCAATTTTCAATCAGTTTTTCCAACATTTGTGGTCGGTAATAACGTAGTTAATGTTGTTCCCCAAAAGGTCGATCGTTTGGGGCTTATTGGCGTAGACTAGCGACTTCACATATCCCCACAGAAAATAGTCTAGCGGCGTTAAATCGCACGATCGTGAAGGCCAATTTACGGGCCCGGAACATTAAATTATGTGGTTATCAAACGTTTCCTTCAGTAAACGAATTGTGGCACGAGCTGTGTGACATGTTCCGCCGTCTTGTTGAAACTGCAGCTGCTGCACATCATGGTTGTTCAATTGAGGAACGAAAAAGTCAGTAATCATAGTTCTATAGCGGTCACCATTAACTGTAACGTTCTGACCAGAATCATCTTTGAAGTAGTACGGACCAATGATTTTACCAGCCCATAAAGCCCACCAAACGTCTCTGTGGATGCGTATTATCAGTTGGAGTAATCGTGCTGCGAAAACGCTCCATAGTCAGTAGAATTCATTGCTCTGATGGACGATTATGTTGACTGTAAAATGGACGTAGAGCGCGATACGTATTTCGAACAGAACCATTATTTTCAAAATTAATTTGCACAATTTGAAAGCTTTGTTCAAGCGTCAGTCTGTTCATATTGAAATACCAGACCAAACTGAAAACAAATCACTTGACAGCTGCAAAATGGCCGCCAGTTAAAACAGTGTTGCCAACTTAAAGTTCTATACCTCTAAGAAAACCCTCTAAAAAACCTTTTATTATATAGAATAGATGCGAATGATGATTCAAAATCGAAAGACAGCGGATGAAAGACTGTATCTGCTATAATTTTTGTATTTTATTCTATTATGTTATCCTTTCCTCAGTTTTTTCATTTCAATCATTTTTCATTCAGAACGTGGTACGTTTTGTAAGATATTAGAGAGATATTGCAGTGTCAAATTTGTGTGACGATATTAGCCCAAACGTTATTTTTGACATCTAAGCATGCGCAGATTCAGTTTAATAATAACGCGAAGTTGATAGCGTTAGCGTCTAACGTTAATAGAGAGATATTGCAACTTTTGAATAGCGCAAGCGTTATGTTATTACGGTGCGCTATATATAACGTTTTGGTGGTTGAGGTGGATTTAACGGTCGTTCCAGAAGTAGACGTATTGCTACACGTTTTTGTTACCGTTACGTTAGTTATCAGTTTGTTTGGTTGGGTTATGTGAGACTTCAGATTTTTGTGTTACAAACTCACTGTTAAACTCCTAAAGCTTGATAATTTGCATTTCTGCATTAGTTTTTTGATTCTGGACAGAATGAAAATGGAATCGGAAGCGCTAATTCCACGTGGTGCTAATGCAGAAGAAGTGGAAATAGTTATATTACACAATATAATTGGCATGGTTCAAACTATTTCTAATTTCCAACCCCTCATGTTGCTTCCAAAAGTATTTCTTAATTCGTGAAAAAGTATCAAATACCAATTCATGAAAAAAATTTGCTTAGGTAGCACTAATAAATCTTAATGTCTAATATCAGTTGTGTGTAAGAGCTATTGTAAAATATATTTGAAAAACCTGAGGAAGTTGTGTAATTAATTCCGAAAAATATATCATCCATTATCATCCTCCATAAATTTGCGTTTTTTTGCCGAAAATGGTTCCAAGCGACCAGGTTTGACTCACTGATGAAGAGTTCAATGTCAAATTGAATTCTATTCAGCCGCCAGTTGCCGCGATAACTCACTACCGAGAAAAGCTATAGCGACTTGAAAAATTCAAAATGAGTTCGTTAATGGGCCAAATTTACCTAACAATTTTAAAATTATATCCATTTCAAATATATTATTTTATTTCATCTATATCTCAAGAAGTACTGATGCGATCAGATTGAAACTTGCTAACTGATTGCACGAAGAATCGTTAAAAAAATATTTTTTTCGGAAACTATCAATGAGATTTCGATGAAAATTGGCGCAGACCTTGAAGTCGAATCTGAACAGCAATGTTCGAAATTTCAGCTCGATTCGACACACGTTTCCAAAAATATCGGAAAAAAGTATGTCAAATTTCGCATTGGCAATGAATTTTAACCAGCGCTTAAATTTTCCTGACTTCAAGTCAGTGCTTTTCGAGAAGTTTTTTCCCATGTTCCAATTATTTGAATCTATTGTAATAATGATGAAACTATCGTCAATCGTCAATGCACAGCTCACACCAACATAATTCTTCACTGTTTGAACCACACGCGGTGAAGGCAGAGAAAGTAATGGCATATCAGAGAAAAATAGATATTCATTTTCCAAAATATTGCACTTTCTAAACGATGTAATACCCAAACTACTTGAATTTCCAAGTAAAACCAAATTTGAGCCGTTAAACACCATTTACTTCAATGGGTGTGACAGGGAGAGGTTACCGTAATTAGCGCTATCTTCGTTTCGTTGCCCCTTGTTACGCTTTAAGCACAGAATAGAGAAGTATTAATAAGTAGAGAGAAGTATTAATAATACTTCTCTATTCTGTGCTTTAAGCTTAGTTGAAGAAGGGTCGGGTCCTTTCCAGGTAGTAATATAGAGTTCTATGGCGCTAATAGTAATAACGTCACACAAATTTGACACTGCAATATCTCTCTATTTACGGAAAATTGCGAGCCGCAATTTACGTTACGCTATTCTAAATCGGAAGGATTCGTTAAGCTTCGGGCCCTTCCGGCTCCGATCACTGTCATAGAGAAACTGTTTGTTAATATGTTTTTGGTGTTAATTACACAACTTTCTCGGATTTTTTAAATCTATTTTATAATGCCTTCTGCACACAACTGATATTAGACATAAAGATTTCTAAGTGCTACCACAGCAATTTTTTTCCATATATAGGTATTTGTTACTTTTTCAAGAAATACCTTTGGAAGCAACATGAATAGTTTGAACCATGCCAATTATATTGTTCAAATATAACTAATTCCACTTCTTCTGCAATAGCACCAGCTGAACTTACCGCTTCCGATTCCTTTTTCCTTTTATCC
Organism: Myrrha octodecimguttata; assembly: GCA_958510865.1. Taxonomy (NCBI): domain Eukaryota; kingdom Metazoa; phylum Arthropoda; class Insecta; order Coleoptera; family Coccinellidae; genus Myrrha; species Myrrha octodecimguttata. The sequence goes on along the minus strand of OY294062.1, from coordinate 49,783,463 downwards.
AGAATCAGAAAAACTAATGTAAAAATGCAAATGATTAAACTTAAGGAGTTTTTAACTCAAAAATCTGACGTCTCGCATAACCTAACTAAACAAACTGATGACTTACGCAACGATAACAAAAACATGTAGCAATATGTCTACTTTTGGAATGACCGTTTAAACCTAAACGTTATTTTTAGCGTAACCGTAATAACATAACGTTTGCGCTATTCGAAAGTTGCAATATCTCTCTATTATGTGGAGGCATTATAGAGCAATCTGCCTTTATCAAGTAGACTCGTGTGAATTAAATTTTTTTATGTAGACAAAAAATGAAGATGACTTTCCTTAGAAACGCTTCTGATGTCACTGAGTACATATTCCTCCAGTTGGCTTCAATGTTTCTTTGACGAAACACTCCCATCATGTCTTCTCACTGACATCGTTATATTTACATTAATTAAAGGCCATCATTTTTATGACATGCAAGATGGAAACTGGATAACTCTCCACTTTAACGACAGCATAAAATGCGGTTAATGGTTTTCCCCAAGAAGGAAACTCAACAGAATTCGTCAGAGTCGGCATTTGCAGTTAATCAACAACTTGCGTCTTCTGCATTCTTTTCATGGTCATTTATGAGGGTCGAATCTAAAGGGAATTTCCCGTTACATCGCTGTCTGTAGGACAATATCGTTTGATGTTTAATTGCTGTCGGTAATGAAACTTTGGTCTACCGTAGAATGTCTTTCCTTTGTCCTTTCTCAATAACTGGAACTAACTTGGTGACAAAAAAACTCACACCTCCTGCTGTTTTCAGTGGAATATTAAAAACGTCCTGTGGAGCGAGTGGATTCGCAAAATTTTTTTTTTCGATATGGTTGTTCCGAATGGAATGAATTTTGGTGTGGAGTTTCCTATAACTAAGTCCCATATTATTCAGTAATCAACAACTTGCGTTTTCTGCGTTCTATTGGCGAATGAAAATAAGCGCTACTCCCTCTGGTGGCTATCAGAGTAACCCGATGTACCGACATTATAATTGACAAGTTAAAAGAAATGTCAAGAAGATGAGAAATTTCGTGCATTTTTCTTGGCGTTTGTGTGATTTTACAAGTGTTTCTACCGAGAAAAAGCAAACTCAAATGTCCCTTTCCAAAGATTTCCACAGCTCGGTGAAAAATTTCGATTTTGGATGAAAGAAAATTCCTTTCACAAGTCGGGCCTGGAAGTGTTGAAGAATCGACAAAGACCTTGGCCACTTGTCAGTCAAAATTGGCAAACTAACAAACAAGATTTATGAGAGTCTGTTAAGTGCATTTAACCGATGATGGTCATTTTTATAGAGGTAAGCACGAATTGCTCGTGAAATATTAGATCATATTGATGAAGACAATTGTTTTCTAGGCACCTAATCCAAGCAGAGAAAGTTACTTATGAGGAATGCTATGCCTTCCAGAAATCTTCCTGTTGAACTGATCATTAAGGAACAACGTGAATATTTCAGCGATAGAACTGACCGATTGAAACAAAAGAGTCTGAACAAGGAAATATCTGGTCATGAATACTTTGCTTAAAGTGCTTTTGCCGATGAACTCAAAGCTGTACAAGGCTTATTGATTACAACTTTTTCAGGACCAATCATATGAGTGTTGGAAGAATTTATTTGTCAATGCATAATAGATAGGGCTCACAGTACAAGTAGCATTAGTTTTATGTGAATGTATTAATTTTATTCACAATATATTGTGTGAATTCAGTCCTTCCTTATTTAAATAGTAAAGTTATGAGTATTTGTCTATTATTACAAAAAGTATGTTTTACAATGCTATCTGTTTTCCAACTTTTTTAGAAGTAGATCTGAGGGGGTATTTGATCAATAATCAAGTTGGGAATGTGAAAAGGTTGAGAGTTTATTAGTTTTACAAATAACATGCAACATAATATCTCGTGCATCTTCTTGTACAACTTTGATTTCATGAGCAGAAGCACTTTGAGCGAAGAGTATTTATCATCAGATATTTTCTTGTTGAGAATCTTTTGTGTCAATCGGTCAGTTCTATCACTGAAACATTTGAGTTGTTCTCCAATGATCAATTCAACAGGCAGATTTCTGGAAGGCACAGCATTCCTCTTAGGTAACTTTCTCTGCTTGGATTCAGGGCCTGGAAAGAAATTGTCTTCAAGTATGTGATCTAATATTTCATCAGCAATTCGTGCTTACCTCTATAGAAATGATCTTCATCAGTAAAATGCACTCATAAATCTTGTTTTTTGGTTTATCAATTTTGAGTCACAAGTTGCCAAGGTTTTTATCGATTCTTCTACATTTTCAGGCCCGACTTGTGAAAGGAAATTTCTTTCACCAAAACTCGAAATTTTTCACCGGGCTGTGGATATATATGGGGAGGGACATTTGAGTTCGCTTTTTCTCAATAGAAACACTTGTAAAAGCACACAAATACCAAGAAAAATTTCAAGTTGTCAATGATAATGTCTGTACCTCGGGTTACTCTGATAGCCACCAGAGGGAGTGGCGCTTATCTTCATTCGCCATAAATAGTTCATAAACAGTTCCCTTATTATGTGGATCCACCCCGGAGCTAGTTAGGGCCTCAAATTAACCTCCGCCCACTTCAATTCAGAACACAGAATACAACGAATTATTTATTCATTTTGTCATCAATCCATAGACTTAGAGACTAGTTTATGCGTTTAGGTTAGTTGTATGATTTCGTATAATTCTTTTATGAATTTGATGAAGATAAGAATAATTATGGAATTTTACAAAGCCTGCAGGTCTTTTCTTGCGGAAGTCTACAACTGGTCGACCGATTGACCAGAATTCCAATTACGCAGACTCTGAAAGACACAATAACACGCTTTTGTCCTTGTCATATTGTAGAATTTTTGATTGGACATTTCGGAAATTTATTTAAGCTCAAAACATCTAATAGTGAAGGCATTCAATTAATCCTTGTGATAGATGTGCCTCAATGGACAGATCAATGATGATGGCAGTACAGAACTCAGTATCAGCCCGCAACAGATACGTTTACAAAATGGTGCATGCGCGAACATAAACCGCTTACTGTGATTTTTTTTAATATTCGAAGTAGTCGAAAGATAACGTTATTTTATTTATTTATAAGAGCTTCCTTCTATTTTTTGGTGGGAAAAGTAGGAATGTATTCCGAATTTTTCTATTCCGGGTTCAACCTCGTTCCAAAGTGCACCTTATTTTGAATCTCGTCGGTGAAGATTAAAGATGCGTTGCCATTTTCATAACTCTTGAAATAATTGAAATTCCCTACGAATATTCCAACAAACAATTCATCTATGATTTCTCCAAATGAGATTCCATCGTCTTCAAAATACTTGGGAAATCCCTCCATAAATCTCTTCAAACATTTCAGTAAATCACATCTCTCCTATTCAATTATTCCACAGGCCATTCGCATGAGGAAATTCATCCATTTTCCGGGACTATCCAACAAATTATATTTCCGAGCACTCTTTCCACGTTTCCAAGAGAAGATAACTCCCTGAGCTGTCTGATTATTCATTTTGAACGGCGCAATTAAAACTTTCAGTACGGAGGTGTGCAATGCTCATTTTTTTGCTGCGGTTAAATTGGAGTGTGAAATATTTTGGGGCCAGGCGTGATCTCGTTTAATCCAACATCTTTTCGAATTCTTAGTCGAAAATAGTCTCAATGATCGTTAATTCCGAGTCGAAAACGATTTTGTCTGGCAGAGGACATGAAAAGTATTGATAGAAAGGTTTATTCGAAACTGCTGACAAGATACCGGGAATTTCACATCCTGTAGATACATAAACGCGACGCATATGAAATCTCCCATGATAAGTAAAAAACGTAAAACCATAGAATGAATTTCTTTTGGTAAACCCGCAAGATTTCCCGTCGCCGAGATATTGAAAAGATTTTTGCATCATTGTACGCAGTGTGATTTCCTGAATAAAAAATGTGAAATCAAACATAGGCGGTCTCCCTTAATTTGGAAGATATGGGCCCCCAAAGTTCCAAAATGAGTCGTTTTCAGGTCCCTTTTTCCACCATAAAAACGATCTCTCACTTCATCTGTATAGTTCACAAACCACCTTTGAACCTAAAACCAACAATAAGCAACACTTTTTTTCAAGAATAATCAATATTTAATGAAAAAACAATGAAATTACTGGACAACCACTTAACCTCTATTCCTTCTGATTTCGACTCAGACTAAAAGTGAAGTTTGGCAATGGCGCGAATTTCATCGGTCGGAATCGTGCGTATTCGTGAATAAGATTATTGCTGGCGAGAAAAATGAAATATGATCTAGGTTCTTACTGTTTACTGCGATAATCTACATCTTCCAATAAGAGAATTCGTTTCTAATGAAATCTACAAGGTTGAAACACATAGTAATGGAATGAGAATACACCCTGATATATATTTCAACATACATTTTTTTCATATGTGATAGGTCGCGCCCTTCCCAGATTTCCAATGAAATCGAGGTTATTATATAACGCATTTTATTGGAATACCCTGAATCTCATTCTAAACTGGGACCATCTCGAAGACACAACAAAAAACGAAGTAGATAACAACCTCCCTATTTTGAAGGGGATAGAAAGAAAGTTATAGAAAGATATTCCCAATGATTTTGTTTTGATGTTAGAATAACCACCTCTTCTTCAGTGACAAAAGCATTTTCCTTACAATCATATCCTTCAACTGTCCATCATTTCATATTTCCCGCCAGCAACTACCCTTCGGTCATAATACGTTGGCAAGCGATGAAAAGACGCTGTTGCCAAGTTCCGCTTTAACATCGAGAACTATTTCGTAGAAATATAGGTTAAGTTTTCACTTTTCTTCCTTTAAATAATGAATATTCTTGAAAGAAAGTGGCTCTATTCGTTGGTTGAAGGATCAAAGATGATTTATGAACTAGATTTGAGAAGTGAGAGATCATTTTTATGGTGGAAAAAAGGATCTGAAAATGCAACAATTTGGAACTTTGGGGGCCCATATCTTCCAAACAAAGAGAGACCGCCTATGTTGGCCCCCATATTTTTTGTTCAGGAACTCACACTTCTTACAATGATGTGAAAATCTTACTTATAGCTTCGCGACGGGAAATCTTGCGGGTTTACCTTTCTTTTATATTTCATATGTTAGGATAGAGAACCCCAAAAAAACTTTTATACACTCGATAGAAAAGCATAATTTCGAGGATGAAAATGTTTCACAATATCTTCTCTTGGAGAAAGTGGAAGATACCAAAGCGTTTAGCTATCAATTTCCTTTCTGGTGCGTAACCGAGTAATTTTAAGAAATTCCTGAAAATTGATCCGCCAAGAGCTGTTCTATCGCGGCTCATTCGCCATTTTGTAACTCTAGCAAATGGCGGCAGTATCTATCTTTACTTGATCTCTCAAACTACACACCATCAATTTTATAAGGAAGTCAAGCTGCCTGAGTCGTGTTAATACCTGAATAGGTGTCAGCGATCGTTGCGAATCTGAACAAGCTCCATAAATGAAATTTTCACATATAAGTGAAGTCAATCGAAATTTCAAACAAGCTTTGAAAATTTCTCTCGGAAATCTAGGGAAGCTTTCTCAAATTTTCCATGAATACAACGTATCGAAACATCTTTCATTCCTGCTTTTATTAACGCATTCTGACGAAAATAAAGTCTCAATCATCACTTCAATCTACAAAATGATTGTCCTGTCTCCAATTACCTGATAAAATTTTTAACATGGTGACATTCAACCAACTTATCCGATCTTCTACCCATTTTCAGTTCTCAATTTTCAAGAGTACCATTAAAAGTTCCAACAACCAGTTATTAACGCAGATAGACATCTTCATTAAACCCGAAACTAGCCATGTTATATCTCGTAATCATAACTTTTTAATCATGAACAATACTCCACTTAAATTTCATTCTGCTAATGGAGAAATATCACGGAAAAGCGCATACCTGAAAATGAAATTGAATTTCCAATTGTGAAATTTTTGGTCGTCACTGTGATGGTTTTATGTTATATTAAAACTTCAAACAGTGCTGAAATGATTCGAAATTAATATTCGAAATTTTATTAGATATTCACATATAAATGGATAATGTTTTTATATTTTTCGATATTATCATTCTATTTGATGAATTTATTCAATATTCCGTTGAGGATTTTATATTCAGATCTCAGTTGCCAGGAATGGAAATCTATTATCGAAAATACGATGAAATTAAATAGAACATTCGTATTAAACTTTTACAGTGTACTCATTCAGTTTAATTGAATTCAACAGAGTCTACAGGCGTCTACAGGCATTGCATAAAGATATACAATATAAATGTATACAAGGCTACAGTTGTTATATGAAACAGGTACGGCATTTGAAGAAACCATTCCCATTATTCGCATCTACTGATAAGCGATACGCCCTCTGGCGATAGAAATTCGAAGCCGTCCGTGCTAGTTCATTTCCTACGTATTTTGCTTACTTATTAAGTTCATATTCGCGCTTCTTGGTGGTTCTCTGAGTTGAAATTTCGGTGTACCGGAAGTTTTTGTGATATTCATTAATTGATTCGTTTCTTTCCGATTGAAATTATAATATTATACTCTATTCACTTTTATAAACTATCTCAGTTAGCTATGATTTAGGTCTATCAAGCTTTTTTACTTAAAACTGACGCAGGTTGGTACTCCTGAAATATTGGCGATGTCAAAATAATTCTCAGAGTGCTAAATTACAATGTCAATTTCTACTGTCAATCTCAACATAATCGTCACGTCTAGAAACTAAAAATGCCGAAGGTAGTTTTGCAGAATGAAAGACAAAGTATCAGGAAGTGCTTTGTAGAATTGAAATCTGCTTTTTCAGAAAGTAACCCTGATAATTTGGAATCAATAATTTATCGCAAGCTATCCAACATTTTCAACGTATGTAAGTGGAAACCCAATCTATGGTTCTACATTTTCATACTGGAGTATTTCCAGTTGCGGTATTTAAATGTTTTATGTAGACTTATTTATTGAGAATTTCGAAAGGTGGGGAATTGCATGGGTTTGTCTGTTCGTTTAGAAGTTTTACTGCAAGGTTATTCGAGTACTTTAAATTTTTTTCGAATGATATATCCTAAAGTAACGGACTACTCTATCACTTATTTTTCAGTAAAATTTCAACACTCGATTCTTGATTTCCGTACAAGAAAATAGTAAAACAGAATCTTCCAAACATGCTCATATAAGTGAAAAGTTTCTTCAACATTTGCCAGGTCTTTGAAAGTATTGAATTCACATAATATTTTCTCAAATTCATTATTTTTCTAAAGTAAATTCACATTTTGAAAAATACGTAATTACTTCGACCTCTATGTAGAGAGGAAAACGTTGTGTAGTTATCTGACAGGAAAATCACTATATTCGAAAACTACACGGTGAAATGTGTCAGAATGTCATGGCCAACCGGGATAGTTTATGAAAGTGAATAGAGTATATGTTGTGTGTCTCAACTCAATGTAATTCATGGTCAAAGATCGGAGAAAGGATTATCTACTGCCTTGAGATATAATGCTGAACGAACTTATAAAGCAGAAAAGCTGCCTTTTTATTTTATTTGTCTTCACCACAAAATCAATATGGCCTGCATTCAGCACTTCGTCACATCGGTTAGAGTCTTTGAATTACTTATTGAGGCGCCTATCAATCCAGAATTCAAGATTCAGATTCGAGTTAATTCAGATATTGCTTCATTTTGATCCACCAAATGACAGACACTAAAATAACATCGAAATTATCCTCCAGGAACATAAGCATGATTATATGTTGTGATCTAAACGAAAAGTTCTTAAGCTAGGATTATGACACAATGTTAAAATCATTTCTTTAAATATTGTTGTTTTGCTAAATAAATATCCGATCTCGCCCACATTTCTACGGTTTGTTTGAATAAAACTACTAGCTTGGACAAGTACCAAATTTAACCGTTAGGGCGCTGGCATCTTCGCAGTTTCCGATAAGGTGTTTTTGCGAGCACATTATGGTATAAAACCCACAATGGATGCTTTTTGAAACCATATTCACTGAATACGTGAAAGAAATTCATTGGACTCACAAATTTGTATATCCATTGTACAGGCAAAAATTGGATGTTCAACTACAAATGAACTTACGTGTCCTTTCAACATTCGTTCTCTGGATAGATGGTACCATTATGGATTAATTCCGATGACCACTCTTCTTTCAATCCCAATATTAACTTCTCACCGAAAAACTCATTTTTTCGCCCCTCGCTAGGAAGTGGGAAAGATAATATATAGATTAAAAATAAATTTCCTCCTCTGTCAATAACGCCAATCCGATAATATGAAAGAGTGGGACTTTTTCGACTCTCGTTTCGTGACTTTATGACACTGAAGCGATTGATGTGGGTGATCCGTCAAATTTATCCATCTTCGAAGGAATTCTTTATTATATAGAGTGGGTTCATCATTCATCGAGTAGCAAAATAAGGATTCAGAAACTCACGGGAAAAACAATTGCACTATCCTAATTCACTCATCCTATACGTCAACAGAAATGTCATCGTATTATAACGATATTTCTTACAGAACAGTATCCTCGATATCTAATTCCTGCACCATTTTGCAATTGTAGAAAATGGCCGGTATCTTTCACAAGTATCTCTGTCCGAAAAAAAAACTTATTGCTATACAGGGTGAGTCTCTGAGTTATACATTAATTTTAACCATAGATTTCTCTCATCAAATTAAACACTGTTTGCATTTGCCATTTTTCCATATTCGGCTCAGGTAAAAAGTTATAAGCATTTAGATATTTCTCAATGTGCTAAGTCACTCCTGCGCTTTGTTTGCAAGTTCACCACAGATGTCTCTTACGGTGATCTTTTTTGGAGAAAAACCAATCCAATGTTTGAAATTCAAAGAAACAAGATTGAGAAAACTCATTTACTCACTTAGTTCTTATGATTTGGTGTTTTTTGCGATATTATCGCAAGGAAAACATTTCCCCTCACTGGACTTGAAACACTGACCTTCAAATTGATGTTCATGCAATATCCAATCTCATTCCACCATAAAATTATACACAATTCCATCCTCGCCAATGCTCAAATTGAAAACTACATAATTATCCTTATTTCCACAATATTTATGAACGAATTATATGAAATCGATCAGGTATCCTAAACGCAATGATTAAGTCTATGGAAAGTCTCCATATCTGTGGTCTGATCACGAAATAGCATAGACCCAATATAAGTATATTGATTCTATGCGAAATAGATGAATATTTTTGTGTATTCTATGGTCTGGATAAACGGAAACGGAGCCTCATTTATGTAATTCACTAGATCAGGGGCGGATCCATAAAAATAAGGCCATTTCTCGAATTTTTATTCGATTTTATAACATTCAACGTTGAATATCTTCGAAACGGTGCGTTTAAGGAGAAATTGTAAAGAAAAATTTCAAATTGCACTGCCGTGAAGGCAGCAGCTTTCACGCGCATGTTCAATGTAGATGACCGCTTCAGCAACGAATTTGAATATGCACGCAAAGGCTGCTGCCTTCACGGCAGTGCTTTTTGAAATTTTTTTTTTGATAAATTACTGGATTTCAATTCGATCTAATCTGTGTTCTTGGAAATATTGAAAAAATTTAAATTTTGATTGGGTATATCTACGGAATCATTGGGCGGATTTTACCCATTACACCAAACCTACACCACAAATATCGAGTTTCTGAGTCGTTTCTTCCGGAAGTTATTGTGTTTACGGTTAGCCTAACGGCCGACTGCGTGAACACAATAACTTCCGAAGGAAACAACTTAGAAACTCGATATTTGTAGAGAAGGTTTGGACCTTAATTACGAAGGCCGAATTCGTGAATGGGTAAAATCCACCCAATGATTCCGCAGATATACCCATTCAAAATCTCATTTTTCCAATATTTCCAAAAATACAGATCAGATCGAATTGAAATCCAGTACTTCATCAAAAAATTACAGTTCGAAGGTTCATACAGAATTCAATGAGGATGATATGATGAGAAAATCACAGAAATTTTTTTTTCAAATTGTTCTAATGACACGATTATTACGAAATTTTTTATAAAGTTGTCTTTCAGCATCTTCAAACTAGCTGCGAAGTTTTATCTGGACTGAGTCAGTATTTCTCGAGTAATACCGAAAAAAACCTCTATATCGAGAAGAAAACCTCGAAATTTGACATATGTTTTCCCGATATTGTCAAGATTTATGGTATTATCGAACTGAAATTTGGTACACTGCTGTGAAATATGAAGTTCAAAGTGTGAGTGGAATTTCTTTCGGATATGATGAATGATTTCCGAAAAAAAATTTTTTTTTTAAAAAATTTCGAAAACATTTTTTTTTTAAATCTACTGACGATATGATCCTGACGAAATTTGGCTCGAACTTGCTCGTCGTTATACTCCACCTAATCGCCCAAGTAGTTTCTGAAATAAAAAATAAATATCTTCAAAATTTCAAGTGCCTTTAACTCCGAAACTATTCGGCCGATTTGGCTCATTAACGAACTCAACCGCGGCGTTCTGATGCGCGATCTACCCTGAAAGTTTCGAGTTGCTAGCTTGCTCCTGTCGACAGTTATCGTGTCCTCGGTCGGACGGACGGCCGGCCGGACAGAATCGATTTTGACATCGGATTCGTCATCAGTGAGTCCAACCTAATCATTTAAGACCATTTTCGGCTCAATCATCGAAAATCACAGACATTTGGACAAAACGATAGCACGCTGTTCCCCTAGAACATGCGCGCAAAATTTAAGTATTTCAAAATGATTGAAGATTCGTATAATGACGTAAGATAAACTTTATCATCATGCTAATTTCGAATAGTTTCATGAATTGGCGTGTCTAGAACTCGGGAACTTTTTGAAGTAGGATGAAAGTGATTACTGAAGTACATCTTACATAGTTATTGAAAACTTCACACCAAAATTCATCTCATTCGGTGTTACCACATCAAAGCTACAAAAAAACTGTTTTTTTTTTAAATTTAAACAGCATGTATCTTTTAACTGGAGCCGAATCTGCAAAAATGATAAATGTAAAAAGTGTTTCATTCGATGGAAGGAATCTATGATTAAAGTTAATATACAACTTGAAGTCTAACCTTGTATATTCCATATTTGATGCCACCAATTTGAGGTTTGATGTTTTTATGAAATATGCTCGAGAAAATTGTACTCAATGATGTCAATTTTAATGATCATTCCTACTGCTTACTCTGTTTTCTCCGAAAGGAGAATCCATAACCTTGAAATTTGGAAGGCAGGTTCATGGTCTAAATGAGCCTGGTTGATATGTTGGTGCAGGAAATACGATTAAATACTCATCAAGTATTAGCATTATTCAATTCGGTTTTCTCGACAACTCTGAAGATATCGATCCGATCAGTGGGGATATAGCAAATACAATCTATACAAAGATGAAATATGTTTGCCATATTTTTTTGAAATTCCGGATCTGAAGACATCATGTTATAATCGAGAGTCTTGGCTCATTCAGAAGTAGAAGTTACATTAAGGTCATCGGCTTCTGATCGAAATGTTTCTTGTTATATTGCATGAGTCTCAAGGCATTCACTTACCACTTGTATGGAACTTCTTAAGTGGATCGACAATGGCAAAAAATCTATCCCCTGAGAGTGCTGTTAGAGTGAATATTGAAACTCCAACCGATATATCCTTTGCAGTCTCTGAAATCCTACACATCATCTCACCCCAAGGCCAGTGATCAACGATGTAGATGATGGCAGTGAACGGTACGCTGCTGACTATCACCAGAAGATCCGCTATGGCCAACGAAAGAATGTACCTAGAAAAGAAATGATTAATTAAGTATAATTATGTCTGCTGACAAGTCAATGTAATGAAGAGGAAATCGATGATTAACTACCACACCCAATTCTTATAAATGACAAAAGGTACTGCTTTGAATATTCGCTCACAATGATATTGATGGGGACTTTCTCTGGACAAGCTATCAACATGACTTTGTCAAGAGAAGAACATTTCATCGAATTATTTTTCTTGTTCTAACTAGAAAACAAGGGCAATCAGTCGAAACATTTCACCGACATATTTAAGATTGACGCTAAAAATGCCTCTGTTGAAGAAACAATTCGACTGTAAGGCAATGAACTGGATAACTTCGATATTCCATTGAAGCTGATATTGTATTCTGAGGCTCTGTCGACAGATTTTAGTTCCAGAATAAAATGTAATGAGGGTCAAAGGGTCGTTATCATCTCAAAGGGCGAAGGCAAAGTGGTGAACCCAATGCCTCTGTTTTTGGCCCCTCGTTTTTTCGCTTATGTAACTATCGTGACCATAGATGCTCAAGTTCATGGGAACTTTCTAGGGAATGAAGTCTCTCTTCAAGAGAATTAATATACCATGCCCAGGAAGGGAGTCGACAAGCAATCAACCCAATATTGAGACATTTACGTATTTATCCTTGCAGGCTTTTACTATTTTTCTTTAAAAAGCCTACGAAGGAAAGCTAAGCGAATTCATTAGATTGGAATGAAAATGTGATTATTCTCATGAGTAATGGAGCTCATTTTCATTTGAGTGGTATGGCCCAACGATGAAACTATCGTCACAAGGCTGCTACTAATCTTCAGTGTCTTCATCAATTTCCGTCAGACTCAACAGAATAAGCCGTTTATCATGGTCTATATCTTATTTTCCTTGACTTTCCCCCTTCAGAACTAAATAGTGAAGGCTATAAGACAATCCAAGAATACTCTGTGAACCTCCTCACCTCTTCTGTTGAGTTACATGGGCGGACATCCTTATTGTAATCATTCAAACCAAAGAAGAATGTGTTAAGCTGATATTCAATGAAGGTAAAATGGTTGTACCTAAAAACAGAAGGCGTTTTGGTCATGTTGAAATTAGCCTCATCTACTTGTCCTACCATATCCTCAATGAAGAAATGCTCAGATTTATACGATTATTGTTATTATAATCATTATTTGATCAGTGTCGTGTGGCTCAGTAGAGCGTTTCAGAGCTGCAAAGGATTCGATATTCTGCTTTATTATTCTCATTAGTTCCTAAGGACATTTTGATGATGTTTTCGATCAACAGAGCCTGTATATGTCATCTTCGGAGTATGCCCATGAGTTGAAAGAGATGTTGTACCGATATTTCTCTGTCAGCCATGCAGCCATTACAAGAAGCTCAGCTCGTGTTAGTTGAAGGGTGAAAGTACTACCATTTTTTTTGCCTGTAAGTCCTGAAGTATTCCTTCAGAGGGTTATTCTGAGGCCCAACTCTCATCCTAGATCGCAGAAAGCTCTTGGATCGACTGATATTAACCCTGAGGCCTTTTTGGCTAGCAAAATTACCATTTTCTTCAACATCACATTGCCTTGGCACCCATAGTAGCGACACTTTATTACCTCTGGCAAGTTGTTTATAGTATTAAGGCATTCTCAAGCCAGTGAAGAGCTCATAATTGGTAATTCCAGAACCCTCTGTATGGCTCGTCTGTACGTTGTAATATTTATGTGCGGACCTTTCAGGATTCTTCTTTGGCTATTTTGCATAAGTAGACAAAGCCAGAGTCTCTATCAGTAGAATAAAGAGTTCGTGCCCCAGGTGTACAAAAGCGATGAAGAATATAGTTTTGAAAAGAGTAATATACTTACGTGTTTGGTACGTTTCTCATAGTCCGATGTTTCATAAAAATCCACACCAAAGTTCCGTTGCCAAGGGTGCCAACCACAAAAATCACGAAGAATAGTATGGGCACGAAATAGGTCTCGGGTCTTTCACTTAGAGGTATAAAGTCACTGGTGTCCACAACTATGATGTCACTATCGTTCTTGGACACATTTGGAAAAGATGTGGCAGACACAAGCTGCGCTAAAGGCTCGCTTCCACTGACGTTCATGGCTGGTTGAAGGAAAGGCTGATATATGTATTAATTCACGGAATGGCTGGTGAATGATTCAGGTTTATTTTCTAGATTAGCCTCCATCTGCAAAAAAAGTAAGAAATATTATTTCTGTGAATTGTTTCATTCATTGATAGAGTTCGAAAGATATTCAAAACAAGATATGTTAACACATGAGAAATGCCCAAAATTCACTCAAGATAATTCAATAAAATTCAGAGAAGCCGCTTCGTCTAGTCAGTAGTATTTGTGCTTGGCTTTGTCATGGCCAATCGTAAACATCATAACATAATTATGGTGATTATATGATCAAAAGATACAGAATATTGAATATTCGAAAAAACAAATTCAATTTTATTTTTCGAATTGTTCTAATGAAATTTGTGTAATGTTTTCAACCGTAGCACTCTGATATTCAGGGTTTCTTGATCATAAGTAAGTCCAACCCTCTGAATAAAGAGCAACAGGAAGGAGCATAACGCTTTTCTACTTTGTATAAAAGTGGGACATAGGCGCCCATATTGAACCTCCAAGTATGACTCATGTTAGTTTGTTTCTTCAGACAAAGAAGTCTCGGAACAAGTTGTTCTCTCTTCAAAGTGAAAGGAAAGTCGGCCATATGCAACATCCATCCCGGACCCACTTTGTGAGGCAGTATGCTCCTTCCTTATGTTCTTTATTCAGAGGTCAAACCTGATCTCTCAAAAAATTTCTGCTGCAAATTGAACAGACGTCCTGCCAAATTGGCCTCTAGAACAAGCGCATGACTATTAAGTACAGAACTAGGGCACGAACAACTATCTTATTGCCCTTTCTACTAAATCATTAAAATCCTGAAGAAAACTCGTTATTCCGGAACTAGAAATACACATTCATCAGACGTTCTTCTTCTCTGAGTATCCCATTACTCTCTCCGACTTCGATGTGAGTAACTGCTTCTATTCAATTTAGAGCTATTCGAAAACAGCAAGAAGAAACGCTCAAACAGATCCGAGATAGCTTGTAAATCTATCTCAGCGCGACATTCAGCGCTATTTTTCACAATGGCTTCAATGCAGAACACGCCGATTATGCTCTGGCTATGTAACTACACTTGTAAGGGTTTCTTTTTATTTGATGCCCATCGGGAATAAATCACGATGTTATCTGTCGAGGAGGAAAATCGATGGAGAATATCTAGTATCCCGAATTGGGCTACATAAAGGAGCGCAAATAGAAGTTTTGTGAAGAGGTATCGAGCGTCCTAGCATTCTGCAATTGATTGATTGATAACAGTCTTCTGAGTATGTCCTTTTCTGATCTCAACGAATATGTGCGATTTTCCCCTGTGCTAGAGATTGCCATTGGCGTCTGAATTTAAGCTCGCAGCGCCACGGTGGCCAGCTTCAGAACCTTAGATACAGACATAGATTTTGTTATGATAGTCGATTTTGTACTGTTTGTTAGTGTTTGGTTTGATTATTTTTGATTTTTACGACTCATGCAAAGCCCTTTCAGACTTTTATAGTTGACTAGAGTATTACTTGGAGTACATATTCTATTCTTATAAAGTAGGTATGTATCATTCTTCAATCTTATTGAGTGTAGCAACTCTAAAATTACGGAGATATCTCCAAGGTTAGACAGTACGTTAATAATATTTATTTTCAGATCCAAATGGCGAGATTGACTTTGGTGGATTTCTCAGGCTGTCTTGAAAGTTGAAAAACAGATAGTATTGTGAAACATACTTTTTGGAATAATAAACAAATACTCATAACTTTTCTTTTTTTATAGCGGAGGACTAAATACTCAATATATTGTGAATAAAATCAATACATTCACATAAAACTAATGATACTTGTATCGTAAGTCTTATTCATTATGGATTGATGAATAAATTTTTCAACACTCATATGATTGGTCTTGAAAAAGCTGTTATAAATAAGTCTTGTACAACTTTGTTCGGCAGAAGCACTTTGAGCGAACAGTATTCATCACCAGATATTTCCTTGTTGAGACTCTTATTTTTTCAATAGTTCGTTCTATCACTAAAACATTTACGTTGTTCCTGAATGATCAGTTCAACAGGCAGATTTCTGGAAGGCCGAGCATTCCCCTTAAGTAAATTTCTCCTTTGGATAAAGGGCCTGGAAAATATTGTCTTCATGAATGTGATCTGATATTTCATCATCGGTAAAATGTAGGTAACAGACTCTCATGAATCTTGTTTGTTGGTTTTTATCGATTCTTCAATACTTTCCGGCCCGACTTGATAGAGGAAGTTTCTTTCACCCTAACTCGAAATTTTTCACCGTGCTGTGGAAATCTATGGAAAGGGACATTTGAGTTTGCTTTTCCTCAGTAGAAGCACTTGTAAAATCACACAAACGTCAAGAAAAATGCATAAACTGTCTTATTTTCTTAACATTTCTTTTAACTTGTCAATGATAATGTCTGTACCTCGGGTTACTCGGATAGCCTCCAGAGGGAGCAGCGCTTATCTTCATTCGCCAATTGATCTATTGATGTATTGAGAATTGGCAATACTGCAGTTGCAATCCTACCACAGAATTGAGAAGTATTACTAACTCTATTCTGTGACCCATTTTAAAGTGTGACATTTTTGCAGTTGCTGCGTTCGTTTATTGCATCCGAGAGGCGACAGATTTTTTGGTCACGTGACCACAGATCTTCTGGATTTATTAGATTTTGTCTGAAGTTAACGAACGACCCAGACGAAATGAGAATCATAGACCATAAATATTTGAAATCCTCTCATCTGTGTTTCAATGACTAATGTCAAATCAAAATTGTTCATCATATATTTTATTTTCTGTAGTGTTTATTTCTCAGTTTGTTAGAAGAAATGAATATAAATGTAACTTCATTAGAGCTGATTAGAGAAGAATATCAAGTAATTTTCGATCCTGATGAAGAGGACGACGAACGAACAGTTCTGAAAAAATACAGGGGCTTCCTGAAGACACAGGGCCCTTATTTACAAATCAACAGTTTAAAGATTCCTTGAAATTTTTCACAGTTATATGAATTCACCGATAATTGTTTAAATCATTATGTATTCATATACAAGTAAACGAAATTCAATGATAAGTGATATCCACCTTGCCATCAATAAAAATTTGGTTCTCAGAATCCTGTCTGAGTATTATAAAGTTATTTGGCCTCTGTAAATTGGGCGTCCTCAGTGGAGAGAATTGTTCATTTATTATTTAGACTGGAATATTTCAGATGTTGAGCCTTGTGCCTAGGTGTAGTAACAGAATTTTGAACATAATTATTCTCGCCGGTTGGCATTTCTGATGTATTTTGCATCTCAAAATTAACTAAGAATGGAAAAACGCCAATTATGCTAATTATATATATATTCCAACTCAAAAAATTACTTTCGTTCGAACTGAGCTAACGAAAAAAACCAAAACGAAATGAAAATTGAACGGAAATTATTTCTGTGTAATTGATATCAATCAGATGTCAAATTTACTCCATTAAAAAACTCCGATCTTGTCTATGATACCGACGTGAAAGATCGTCATCGACTCGCTCTGATTTTGTTTGACGATCGGTTGACATCTGTGGTCTTCTTCATCTGGATGTAATTAACGAACGACTTAGGAGCAATCTGAGCAATCTGGTATACCAAGATGCATAGAATATATCAGGTGTCAACTATTTCCTAGTACCACTATAATTTTGGGTCAAAGATTGTTCTATTTCTCTCTGTGAACGTTGATGGTGCTAAGGAAAAGGAGATTGATATTACTGATGAATTTTATTGGTTAGTAAATATCTTCTCTCCAAAAAATATGTTCCACGAATTTTGTATGCACTTTCTAACAATTATTGAATTCGAAAGTTATGAATTTTAAACTTGTGAAAATACTTCGAGGAAATATTCAGGTGTATTATTATTGAAATATGAATGATTCATTTTCCTATTCATATTATCATACAAATTGGTCAGAAGATTTTAAAATATGAATTAGTCGTATCTTAACGTTCTAGATGTTCCATACAAGTGTTTTTGAAAACGCAATTCACAAAGACTACTTCTTCATGCACTAAATAATGAAATAATAAATACAGATTGTAACGCATTTTCAAAAACTTCAAGTTTCAGACTTGTGGATTCAAAGACATTTATAAATTCTCTAGACATTTCAATGGAATGAAATGAATAATCAAAAGTTGAATTGGTCAAATGAATTTCTCTTCAGAAATTCTTAGAAATAATGAACGGCTCAACTTGGCCAACCAGGACGAAACGTGATGCCCCCAATGGATTGAAGCCACCTCAAAAAGCTTCATTCTCATTGGGCTAGGGCTACTCATACAAATTTCAATCACATCACGAGGAGATCTGCAAAAATGAAAGGGCTTTAACCAGGTCTTAACTTTAGCCGAATATTCTGGTTGAAAGTTAACACCTTTCAGGACTTGAAGCTGACTGTCTGTACATACAGAACGTTAAATTCAGTAAACTTATTACTTTTTATGTTGCTTGACTCTTTCGAATATCGTTTCCTTCAAAAAATCGTCTAGATGCAACTCAAAATTTGATCTGTATATGATCGAATGTTACGCCTCTGGCCAAGCAGGACTTGATATCTTTCTATTCCAGCGTGTTCACTCCACAGGAATTATAAATCCTGGATTAAGTGAGATTACATGGGAACAACCAAACTACAAGTCGGCTGGAACATGGCTAATCTGTTAAGCAACAACAAGAATGCTATCGGAAGTGATTTATTATACGGATGTATGGTTTGCGGTAGGAATTTAGGAATAACGCGCAAAGGCTGTGGGTTTCACATATTGGATGTAGGTGCGATAATGTCCCTGGAATAGATGTGCAAGCATGATCCATTCAAGGTTATATAGTCTGGAATATTTCGGCTTCATACCACGCTCAGTATAATTATTCATGTGTATTTATGCTGATACGGTAAGAGGAATGACGAGGAAATTCTTGGAAGTATCTGTTGTATGCCCTGAACAAGTTGCCATCATTTTAATACATCAACAATTCTTCTAGTTTACAGCAGAGAGCTCCAGACCTCTGAGCCTTAGAGGATGAACCTCACCTTCACCACAGATGTCTCTAACGTTGATCTGTTTTTCAGAATAACCAATTCATTTGAAAAAAGGATAACGAAGGGACTGTTCAAATGGAGAAGAATTTAACGGACACATCCCTCAGATGGAGTAATCGAAGACACGTGTTTCTGGCTTAAGGCCTTCATCAATACGGTGAGAAAGTGTAAAAGATGAGCAATACTTGTTTGTTACTTTCTACCAAGTGTTGCTCATCTTTTACACTTTCGCACCGTATTGATGAAGGCCTTGAGCCAGATAGAGTAACCGTAGACACGTGTCTCGGGCTTAAGGCCTTCATCAGTACGGTGAGAAAGTGTAAAAGATGAGCAACACTTGTTTGTTGCTCCATAAATGAACCGTAATTCTGTTATATGAAATGCCGACAGAGTGTAAAGTGTATGATTTATGGCATCTGTGTTGGTTCCGAAAAAAGGGAGTGCCTACTAGCATGATGGTCATGAAGAACAGGGCCACTATGAATTAAGTTCTGCAATTACTATGATGAATTAGTAGAAAATCATTTTCATTTCCTGAGAGCAATCTGTTTATCGAAAAACAGTTGAGCAGTTTCATTAAACGCTTTCGTATCTTCGAACACTTTAGATGAATTGAATTTTTAAATGATAGGTTCTCTGAAATTATCGCTCAAAACGATATTATCGTACATGCGGTATCGTACATAGTACAGAACACCAATATTATAATACAAACAGCAACGCTGGATTGTGAAAAGTCACAGAAAACGAATAATCTTCGCTTTTTTTGATTATGTCTTGCTTGAGCACGCCTCAAGGTAGGTCGTTCGTAGACTTGAGCAAGCATGCCACCAAGCACTAGCGAAGTAGTGCTCGGCTGTCAAGTCGAATTAGGACATTCTCAAGTACGGAATATCGACTATGCGTACGGGCATAGATGAATTGAATTTTTGCGCGCATGTTCTAGGGGAACAGCGTGCTATCGTTTTGTCCAAATGTCTGTAATTTTGGATGATTGAACCGAAAATGGTCTCAATCGACTAGGTTGGACTCACTGATGACGAATCCGGTGTCAAAATCGATTCTGTCCGGCCGGCCGGCCGGCCGAGGACACGATAACTGTTGACAGAAGCAAGCTAGCAACTTGAAACTTTCAGGGTAGGTCGCGCATCAGAATGCCGCGGTTAAATTCGTTAATGTGCCAAATCGGTCGAATAGTTTCGGAGTTATAGGCACTTGAAATTTTGAAGTTATTTATTTTTTATTCGAGAAACTACTTGAGCGATTAGATTCACACTTGGCAGTTAGGTGGAGTACAACAACGCGCAACTTTGAGCCAAATTTAGTCAGGATCATATTGTCACTAAATTAAAAAAAAATTTTTTCGAAATTTTTTTCCACAAAATTTTTTTTTTCGGTAACCATTCATCAAATCCAAAAAAACATTCCACTCACACTTTAGGCTCCACATTTCACAGCAGTGTACAAAATTTCAGTTCGATACGATCATAAGTTTCGGAGATATCGGGAAAAAATATGTCAAATTTCGAGGTTTTCTTCTCGATATCGTTGTTTTTTTTCGGTATTACTCGAGAAATACTGATTCAAACCTGATAAAACTTCGCAGCTAGTTTGGAAATGATGAAAGATAACTTTAGGCAAAATTTCGTGATAATCGTGTCATTAGAACAATTTGAAAAAAAAAATTTCTGTGATTTTCTTATCATATCATCCTCATTAGATTCTGTATGAACCTTCGAACTGTAATTTTTCGATGAAGTACTGGATTTCAATTCAATCTGATCTGTATTTTTGGAAATATTGGAAAAATAAAATTTTGAATAGGTATATCTGCGGAATCATTGGGTGGATTTTACCCATTCACGAATTCGGCCACGAATTAAGGTCCAAACCTTCTCTACAAATATCGAGTTTCTAAGTTGTTTCTTTCGGAAGTTATTGTGTTTACGCAGTCGGACGTTAGGCTGACCGTAAACATAATAACTTCCGGAAGAAACGACTTAGAAACTCGATATTTGTAGAGTAGGTTTGGGGCTTAATTACGAAGGTCGAATTCGTGAATGGGTAAAATCCGCCCAATGATTCCGTAGATATACCCATTCAAAATTTTATTTCTCCAATATTTCCAAAAATACAGATTAGATCGAATTGAAATCCAGTAATTTATTGAAAGAAAAATTTAAAAAAACACTGCCGTGAAGGCAGCAGCTTCTGCGTGCATGTTCAAATTCGTTGCTGAAGCGGTCATCGACATTAAACATGCGCGCAAAAGCTGCTGCCTTCACGGCAGTGCTTTTTGAAATTTTTAAATGGTAGATTCTCTGAAATTGTCGCTCAAAACGATATTATCGTACATAGTACAGAACACCAAGATTATAATAGAAACAGCAACGCTAGGTTTTGGAAAGTCAAAGAAAACGAATAATGTTCGCTATTTTGAGATTATGTTTTGCTTGAGCACGCCTCAAGATAGATCGTTCGTAGACTTGAGCAAGCATGCCACCAAGCACTGGCGAAGTAGTGCTCGGCTACCAAGTAACCAATATGGGATGGACACGTCGACTTAGGACGTTCTCAAGTACGGAGTAGGTATCGACTATAGGTTTGCTTTAGTTCCTAAATTCAGAACTGTCCTAGAACAGTTCTAGAACTGCGCAGAATCGATGCGCTGTGGAAGCCCGATTCTGAACTATCCTAAAACAGTTCTAAAAGCAATGAAACCAAAACACTTATTAAGTTCGGGTTCTCATCGGGATCGTAGAGGAAAAAAACTTCCGTTTGAGTTGGCAGAAAAGAGGAATGTTAATCATGTCTTATATATTGTGTGTGGTTTGATTAAGAATATGCGAAAGTCCTTGTCGCACCATATAATATAAAAATATTTTTGGGAATACTTGCTTCTTAATAAATAATAAAATACTTAATTTTTTTTTCTGAATTTTCTTCATCACTTCAATTATATTCCGAAATGAACCAACAAATTATTGGTTTATATAATAATGAATTTAATAACGAACGTATTTCAGGTATGTGCTTTTCAGGGAAAAATTAATTCGAAACATTATTATTCAATAGAGGAAGAGGACTCTTGTATTCATAGATTTATTTAAGGAGTATACATCCTAGGTGTGAACAATGAAAATAAAATCCATTAGATTATCCTCGTTGGTCGTAGCGAAGGAATTATCCCCAATAACAAAAGTTTAAATTTAACAGTCAACCGTTTCCTCAGCAAATAAAACAATCAAAAACCAAATCAACACGACGTCGAAAATGTCAGGTTGACCATTTAAATCGGTGACAGCCACTCTACGCTTGTGCGAACTACCCTACAAACAGTTCGGACTCTCACGTCTGAACTCCTTTCACAGTTCTAGAACAGTTCGGAATCAATTCTGAAAATAACCAAAACAGGATCAATCTGTTAATTCTGTGGTCCGGATTTCTCGAATATTTATCACATTTTATAACGTTCAACGTCGCATATTTCTAAAACGATGCATTCAAGAGGAGTTTTCGAAGAAAAATTAATTATTCTATTTCTATTCTACTCCTATGCACCCTAGCCGAATCTGAGAAAATGGCAAATGAGACTAATCTATGGATGAAATTAATATGTTCAACTTAAATACTCTTCCTGTATAACTCCACCTTCATTCATATAATTTCCTGTCTCACATCGTCATGCATTGTTCTTAAGTTTGTTCAATAACCAACTATTAACAAGAAATAGTCCCCAATTACCCCAATCCCGGAAACTCGAATAGAAATCTCGTGAAATAGAGCCACGAAAATGCTTCACACAAGAGACGGCGGAGTACATCAACACAAATACTACCGTGAAGCTCTGACTCAAATGATAAGTTTGCTGGATAAGTTTAATGAAAGCTACTGCGATTGTTGTCGCGATAGGATTAAACAAGATTAGTGGCGGAGTGAGAGTTGATGAATGTTTCCAGGATTTCGTTGAATTGCTTTTGATGGAAAGCAAGAAATTCAGCACCAAGTCTTTCATGGTACTCACACGATTACTCTGAGAAATGTGTAGTAAAGGAGCTCTTTCCGTTGAAGAAATTTCTGAGCGCATTTCGGAAAATGCGTTATGAGTTTTCAGATGGTGAATTTCAGATCAGAGATCTTTAGTTTTTTCGAGTAGGAAAGAAACATGAGGGCATGAGTCTGATTCAAGAAAAATATGTGACAAGATTACCTCAATGGTTAATTGATAAATATTTTTTTTGGCGCAATATTATTCAATAGACGACTTCAGCCCAAGTTGCCAACCCACAATTTTCTTCACAAATTTACTATCACGGGGAAACGGGAATTTCAGGACAAATTCGACATGATAAAGTTCGCGTTATTTATAAATATCCGTAAAAGATGCCTCGGCTCCTAAAACAAGATAATTTCTTCCAAATGTAGGTTTTTGTAAGGCTGAAATTTAAGTTAGGATTCCTGATTTTATGTTGATAGTGTCAAGTTTATAAAGGATATGTTCCGCAAATCAACTTGGTTATTTCGGTTGCCAGTCTCCGTTCTGTAAATATGAAATATTTATATGAAAAAAAGGTTGATTATGGAATTTGATTGATGAAAAAGCAATCTTTCTGTCACCAGAACATAGACATATTAAGTCTATGCACCAAAACGGCAATCAATGTTTTATGGTAATATATCCATAGCATAGAAGAATCTTTATTTATCTTATGACCCATAGACCATACCTAGTCATTTTTCCATTGTTGATTGTTATCTCTTCTATGTTCTATGGATCATAAAGTAAATAAAGATTGTTCTATGCTATGGATATGTTACCATAGAACATTGACTATCGTTCTAGTGACAGAAAAAACGTTTTTTCATCAATCAAATTCCGTAATTAACCCTTTTTCCAGGACACAACCGAATATTTCATATTTACGGAATGGAAAACTGGCAACCGAAATAACCAAGTTGATTTGCGGAACATTTCCCATTTAAAAATGACACTATTAACATGAAATCAGGAATCCCAACTTAAATTTCAGCCAATCAGAGATGATCTTAACAAAACCCTATATTTGGAAGAAATTATCTTGTTTTAGGAGCCGAGGCATCTTTTACGGATATTTATAAATAACGCGAACCCTATCATATCGACTTTGTCCTGAAATTCCCGTTCCTCACTAGTAGTAAATTTGTGAAGAAACTTGGCGTCTTTTGGCGTCTGAATTTAAGATTGCAGCGCCAAGGTGGCCAGTTTAAGAACCTTAGGTAGAGGGATATGAGCTAGGTTTTCAAGTATTTGCTTGTATATTTGTTTGATTAAAATTCGATTTTACAATTTGTTCAAAGATTTTTTCAGTCAACAGTAGTGATTCTGTGCATACATATTTCATTTTTATGAAAGAGATATGTATCATCTATTCTAATTCAGAGTAGCAATCCTACAATAACTGTAAGAAATATTTTAGTATCAACTTATTTCAACTCTAAATGGCAAGATTAATTTCAAATTATTTGGAGTATCTTGAAGGTGCAGGAGCTAGAAGTGTTCAGGAAGATGCATGTCATATTATGCTGCATGTTATTTGCAAAACTAATGAACTTTGAACTTGTCCAAACTTGATTATTGATCAAATACCCCCTTATCTACTACTCAAAAAGTTGAAAAACAGATAGTATTGTAAAACATACTTTTTGGAATAATAGACAAATACTCATAACTTTTCAAATTATATAGGGAAGGAATTTACACGATATATTGTGAATAAAATGAATACATTCGTATAAAACTAATACTACTTGTACTGTAAGCCTTATTCTTTATGGATTGACAAATAAATTCTTCCAGCACTCATATGATTGTTCTTGAAAAAGCTGTGATAAAAAAGCCTTGTACAACTTTGATTTCATCGACAGAAGCACTTTGAGCGAAGAGTATTCATCACCAGATATTTCCTTGTTTAGACTCTTTTTTTTAATAGTCATTTCTATCACTAAAACATTTACGTCGTTCCTAAATGATCAGTTCAACAGGCAGATTTCTGGAAGGCATAGCATTCCTCCTGAGTAACTTTCTCTGCTTGGATTAGGGGCCTGGAAAACAATTGTCTTCATGAATGTGATCTAATATTTCAAGAGTAATTCGTGCTTACCTCTATGAAAATGATCATCGTCGGTAAAATGCAGGTAACCGACTCTCATAAATCTTGTTTGTTGGTTTACCAATTTTGATTTACAAGTTACCAAAGTTTTTATCGATTTCTCATCACTTTCAGGCCCGCCTTTTTAGGGAAGTTCCTTTAACCAAAACTCGAAATTTTTCACCAGGATGTGAAAATCTATGGAAAGGGACTTTTGGGTTTGATTTTTCCCAGTAGAAACAGTTGAAAAATCACATAAACGCCAAGAAAAATGCATAAACATTCTCATTTTCTTGTCATTTCTTTTAACTGGTCAATGATAATCCCTGTACTTCGGGTTACTCTGATAGCTACCAGAGGGCCCAACAAACATAAAATACAGCAATTGTGCAGTTACTGCATTACAAGTGCCACCGGAATGCAGTACATAAAATGTTGTATTGAAACTGTACAATCTCTGCATTGGTAATACTGCTTTCCTAAAAATGCAGTCTTTTAAATACAGCTGCTGTACAGCTTTTGTACAACAAAATCGAAATGCTGTATGAGACAACGTTGTCTCTCTCTTTGGTGCACACCTATTATGCCGGTTCAGCCGTTGTCAATCGTCGTCGTCGGCCATGCTGTTTTGTAACGGAAATTTGTTCTTTGTGTCGTTTTTGATTCAAGCTATTTGAACTGACTGTTTGTTTCAAGTTGACTGTGTTGCAAGTGCGAAAAACAAGTGTATCGACATGATAAATTCCCGAAAAAACGAAATAAGGCAAATTAGGTGTGTGGCTAAGTTAGTTCAGATGATGCCGTTTCTTTCGGAACTGGAATAAATGGACAATAGTAGAAAACATCTGGGCCTCTACTTGAACTGGATTGGGCCAACTAAGAAACAAAATTTCGAAGTACTAACATCAATGAAGGAATTTTCGGTATTTTATTCACGCAAGGTAAAACTTTGTTTATTAACTCATTTTTCTTCACTTGTTGCTGTACGCAAAAACAAAGGGAGCAAAAATGATTCACCAACCGATATTGAAACAACCATCACGGTATGATTGAGGAATATGAACTCATTTTAGAGGAATTAGAAAGGAACGAGAGAGAGTCACCCAGTAATATATTATATTTATAATGTTTGATATCGCCGGTATTTCTGTGAATTCTAGTTTTTTCTATTAAAGTCATGTTCCTAGTGCAATATTTCTTTTACTTAGTTGAATTTGCTATGAACCACATTCCGTAAAATGCTCAACATGAACTAGGTTAACCCGACTCCTAAGACAGCCAGTATGTTTCAGGAATCAGGCTCACCTCCGAAAAACCTATATTTTTCAAGTAATCTCGTTGAAATTCTAAACATGCATACTACAGACTGTTTTTCATCGACTGAGGGTAAATAGAAAGTTTAATTTTTTTTTTCGCTTCAACCGGAATGATGTCCGTCGTGAAAAATTAAATAATTTAAATATTTTTCTTGTAAAGTAATCAATATCTAGATACAGAAAAAATTACAGAATTTTTTCTACCGTAAAACATAGATGTCGAATATGCAAAATATATACATCACATTAGAAAATCAAAATTATTCGGCAATTTCCGAATAAACTGGAAGTCGTAGACCCTCTTTTTTCACATCTGTCGATGGTTAATAATTAAGTATCAATGTGCAAAGTTTCAATTCAATCTTTCAAAAAATAATTATTTTTTCGGCAGTGAGTCTTATTCCTGTGAGTCTCGTTATACAGCCGTGCTTCTGCTGCATTATTGCTGCTTAGAAACTTCATATCGAAGTAGCACAGTTGGTGCATTATTACTACGTACAAACTGCATTACAACGAGGCATAGCTCCTCCACAACTGCTGTATAGTGGCTGTACTTCGAACGCAGTTTGAGCTGTACAGTTTCGATGCAATTCCGCGGGACATATACGGTCCGTTTCGATACAGTTACTGCACCACCATCGCTGCTCTTCAAGTGCAGCAACGCTGTACAGTTTTTGTACTCTTGCTTCGTTTTAGTGTTTGCTGGGGGAGTAGCGCTTATCTCCATTCGCCAATGGTCGAGGACAAAATTCTTCATCCTCGGTGCTTTTCTAGAATTTTTTACTAGAACCAAACGACATCTCCTACTCGAATTCTTTCATTTCAGCTCTTCAGTCCCACTATCCCAAATCCAATTTAAACCGTCCAGCTCGCTCTAGATGATGCAGATCCGCATAGGCCCAGAAGTCAAATGGGCTAAAATTAATCCTTGAGGAAGACCCACAGAAAAAACAACAATACAGACGTGTTCAGAAAATGATGTAATCGGGGAAAATTCTCGTTCTGCCATTCCTTAATATGGATGAAAAACAGACCGAATTCAGATGGAAAATCGCGAAAACGTAAATGCGGAGCTCTCATCTGAGAAATTTGCCGTCATCAAGTCGTTTCTTTCGCCTGGAAATTGTTTCGTCGGAGCAAGGAGAATGCGGGATCGTTTCACAGTAGAATGAACTTGTAGGTTTTGAGCTATGCGATTTCAATGGCAAGACATTGATTTCTTGAGTTGTTTTGATGTGAAAGGGTCTTAACGATGTAGCGATTTGGAAATGAGTTCAACAGACGTTTGTGCGGTTCCTGAGGGAGTACTTTGAGATTCGATTGAAATTTTTCCTGATTTGTTGAATGTCGGTTTATTTATGTTATACTGAATTGAAGAGAAATAGGTGTTTCTTTGCTGCATTAGAAGTTTCGATGGTTAAACAGTTTTGATATAGATGCATAGAATATATCAGGTGTCGACACTTTCCTACTGTTGGCGGATGAAGATAAGCGCTACTCCCTCTGGTGACTATCCGAGTAACCCGAGGTACAGACATTATCATTGACAAGTTAAAAGAAATGTTAAGAAGATGAGAAAGTTTATGCGTTTTTCTTGGCGTTAGTGTGATTTTACAAGTGCTTTTACTGAGGAAAAGCAAACTCAAATGTCCCTTCCATAGATTTTTACAGCCCGGTAAAAAATTTGGATTTAGGGTGAAAGAAACTTCCTTTAAGAAGTCAGGCCTGAAAGTGTTGAAGAATCGATAAAAACCAACGAACAAGATTTATGAGAGTCTGTTACCTGCATTTTACCGATGATGATCATTTTTATAGAGGTAAGCACGAATTGCTCATGAAATATTAGATCACATTCATGAAGACAAATTTTTCCAGGCCCCTTATCAAAAGGAGAAATTTACTTAAGAGGAAAGCTCGGCCTTCCAGAAATCTACCTGTTGAACTGATCATTAAGGAACAACGTAAATGTTTCAGTGATAGAACTGACTATTGAAAAAAAAGAGTCTCAACAAGGAACTATCTGGTGATGAATACTCTTCGCTCAAAGTGCTTCTGCCGATGGAAGCAAAGTTGTACAATGCTTATTTATTACAGCTTTTTCAAGACCAATCATATGAGTGTTGGAAAATTTATGTGACAATCCATAATGAATAAGGCTTACGGTACAAGAAGCATTAGTTTCATGTGAATGTATTCATTTTATTGACAATATATTGAGTATTTAGTTCAGTTATGAGTTATCTATTATTCCAAAAGGTATGTTTTACAATACTATCTGTTTTTTAACTTTCAAGACAGCCTAAGAAATCTTCCAAAGTCAATCTTGCCATTTGGATCTGAAAATAAATAATATTAAAATACTGCCTAACCTTGGAGATATCCCCGTAATTTTAGAGTTGCTACACTCAATTAGATTGAAGGATGATATATACCTACTTTATAAGAATGGAATATGTACTCTCAATAATACTCTCGTCAACTATAAAAGTCTAAAAAGTATTTGAATAAATCGTGAAATCAAAAATTATGAAACCAAACACTAACAAACAGTACAAAATCGACTACCAAAACAAAATCTACGTCTGTATCTAAGGTTCTAAAACTGGCCACAGTGGCGCTGCAATCCTAAATTCAGACGCCAATTACCCACTAAAATTTTGGGTCCAAAACGCGGTCCTAGAATTGTCAAATCTTGGGCTACTTGGCTCTGCAAACGATGATGGCGCTTACGTCGCGTTGGCAAGTGCGTACAATTAATTCCGCTGAATAAAAATGAATTGAGCTATAATCTGATGAAACTATTTCCCAAAAAATGAATCAGATATTTGAAATTATGGATTCTCACTAATACATAAGAGAAGATTAACAAATGTGGAACATCTATTCATTAATAATATGAAATATGTGTGAGGGAATTAGGAGCAATATGAGGTTTATTGTGAGAACACTTTCATGGATGGATACAAGAAGTTATTTCGAAGCCAACTCAACGGTGAAAACGAAACGGGAGATTGATATTACTGATGGATTCCATTGGATAGTTTAGATCCTCTTTAAATTTTGTATGTACCTATTAATACATATTCAATTCAAAAGTTATGAATTATGTTACATACCTACTTATGCAAATATTTGGAGGAAATGTTCATGTTCATTATTATTGAAATTGATATATGAATTTTCACTTTGCTGTTCATGTTCATACGAATTTATCAGGCGAATTTCAAACCAGACAAATCAGTTTTAGTATCTGTCGTTCCAAATGATTTCTTGTTCTTCTTCAAAAATATCAAGTTTCAGACTTGTGTATTCAGAGACGAAGGATATTAACGCCATTCTGACTGAATGAAATGATCATAATTTAAATTCGCCAAAACGAATTTATTATCGGAAATTCTTGAAAATAATGTATGATCCAAATCAGAAAATCAGAAGAACGTTCTGGTCGATTTCGCCCTTTGCCGACATCTATCGGCGAAAGCTGAAGAAGGCCAACAAAGACGTATTTTGACAACGTTTGGACCTCATTTCGGACCCAAAATATGTCAAAGAGTGTCCGCACCTTATGTATTCTATGCATCTATGTTTTGATATAGATGCATAGAATACATATGGTGTGGACCAAGATGCATCGAATATATCAGGTGTCGACACTTTCCTACTATTACCCACTGAAATTTTGGGTCCGAAACGCTGTCCCAGAAATGTCAAATATTGTCCTAGTTGGCTTTGTAAACGATGGTGGCGCTAAGGTCGCTTTGTCGAGTTCATACAATTCCACTGAATAAAAATGAATTCAGCTTTAAGGCGATGAAACTATTTCCCAAAATATGAATCAAATATTTGAAATGATGGATTCTTTCTAATATATAATAGAACTTTAACGAATGTGAAAAACATCTAATCATTAATAATAGGAACTATGTATGAGGGAATAAGGAGCAATATGAGGTTTATTATAGGAATACTTTCATGGGGGGATACAAGAAGTCATTTCGAAGCCAGAACAACGGTGATTACGGAACGGGGGATTGATATTACTTATGGATTTTATTGGAAAGTTTGGATCTCCTTTCAAAAATATGGTTTATAAGTTTTGTAAGTTCCTATTAATAAATACCTATTCAATTCAAAACTTATGAATTTGTTACATACTCATGAAAGTATTTAGAGGAAATGTTCATGTTTACCATTATTGAAATTGAAATATGAATGTTCACTTTGCTGTTTCTGTTCATACGAATTTATCAAATCAATTGTAGTATCATTGTTAAAACAATGGTAGTATCTATCGTCCCAAATGATTTCTAGATTTTTTTTCGAAAATGCAACTCTGGAAGACTTTCTTTCCATGAACTAAATATTGATATAATAAATACCTCTTGTAAGAAACTGGTATTCGGAAATATAAAGTTCAGACTTGTGTATTCAGAGACGAAGGAAACCTTTATATATACCTATTATCGCCGTTCTGACTGAATGAAATGAATAATCATAATTTAAATTTATTAAAATGAATTCATTTTCGGAAATTCTTGAAAATAGTGTATGGTCCAACTCGAAAAATCAGAAAGAAGTTCTGATTTGACAATCTTTGATATGATAGGTCGGTAACTTCCGTAAATGATTCAGATTTTATATGGCAGATTTTCCTATGCCGGCATCTATCGGCGAAAACTGGAGTAGGACAACAAAGCCTTATTTTGACAACAATTTGATCTCATTTCGCACATGAAATATGTCAAAGAGTGTACGCACCATATGTATTCTATGCATCTCTGTGTGGACACTCTTTGACATTGTTTGAGTCCGAAATGAGGTCCAAATGTTGTCAAAATACGGCTTTGTTGTCTTACTTCAGTTTTTGCCGATAGATGCCGAATATGATGTAAATAAGACATAGTGTGCTCATCTGCTCATCTGTGATCGTATTTACCAATGATGACGTTACCTTTTTCATTCAAATACAAGGAAATATATATTCTGTGCTTTGAATCTAAATGAAAAAAGTGACGTCATCATTGGTAAATACGATCACAGATGAGCGCACCATGTTTTACTTACATCATGGATGCCGTCATAGGAAAATCTGCCATATAAAATCTGAAATATTCACGGAAGTTACTGAGTTACTCGTAAGGGCTAAACTCGATTGAGCTGGAAATTCCTAAACAACCAATATATGGCAAAATGATAACGCCCTACTTCCTAAGAATAAACGCCTACACATAAAAATTTCATCGATCATTTCAAGAAAAAGCCCACATTGTTCGTGGGAAAGAAACACCTCATTTACTGATCTGTAAAAGAGCGGAAAGAAGCCAAATTACAATCTCCTGACACTTTAATAGAACTGTCAGAATGTTGGAACGAACAATAATCTTCGTATGATGGATTTGCCACATATTTCGTGAATGGATGCTTGTAACACTGGTATGAATGTTCATGACAATCTAAATTAGCCGTTTCCAATGGGGCTCTATGTCATGTTTATGAAATTCTGGGGTAGAATTCAGAGAGACATCATGTAAAATAGCATCTGAATATATTGATTATATTATAGATTTTCCATCACTGAATTCGATGTATTGTTTTGAGACTGATATGTACCCGAGATTTGTTTAACACTCACATACAGGGTGAGTCTTCAAGTTGTACATTGATTTTAACCATAGATTCCTCACACCCAATAAAACGCTTTTTTCATTTGCCATTTTTCCAGATTCGACTCAGGTAAAATGTTATAAGCCTTCAAATATTTCTCAAGGTGCTATAAACTCCTTCGCTTTGTTTGCAAGTTCACCACAGATATCCCTTACGGTGATCTCTTTTGGAGAATAGCCAATCCAAGGTTTGCTATTCAAAGAAACCAGATTGAGGAAACTCATTTACTCACTTAATTCTTATGATTTGGTGCTTTTTGCGATATTATCGCAAGGAAAACATTTCACTTCACTGGACTCGAAACAATGATCTTCAACTTGTTGTTCCATTCCACTATAAGATTATACACAATCTCGCTCATCCTCATATTGAAAACTCCATAATTATACTTTTTACACGAAATTTATGAATGAATTATATGAAATTATATCAATCATCAAACCTGAAAAATGCTCTAGAATGTTATGGTTATGGAAAGTCTAGTCCATAGACAGGGACTATGTCTGTGGTGTGGTCACGAAAAAGCATATACCCATAGAAATAATAACTTAATGTTATACCTATGCATCATATTACTTCTATGCGAAATAGATGAATATTTCTGTGCATTCAATGGTCCGGATAAATGTGAACCCAGCTTAATTTACTTCCTTTTCAAGATCAGGGGTGGATCCATAAATATAAGGAAATTATTCGAATGTTTATCCGACTTTATAATATTAAACGTTGAATATCTGCAAAACGGGTTCAAGGAGACATTATAAGGAATAATCAAATATTTAAAATTAGTCAAGATTCTTAGGATAACGTTAGATAAACTTTATCTGCATTCTTCATGTTGTTTTCGTAAAGTTTATGAATCGGCAAATCCAAAACTCAAAAACTGTTTGGGGTAGGATGAAACTGATTACCGAAGAATATGTATTATAGTTATAGAAAACTCCATACCAAAATTCATCTCATTCGGAGTTACCATATCAAAGCTACAAAAGAAAAACTGAATTTTTTGGAAATTTAAACAGTCTGTATCTTTTTGCCTCAGCCGAATCTGGAAAAATGATAGATGAAAAAAGTGTTTCATTTGATAAAAGGAATTCATGGTTGAAATTAATGTCCAACTCAAAGACTCATCCTGTATATGGAATATGTGACTTCATACTTATTTATTTACGTAGGGGTTTCCATTTAAACCTTGTCTTGTGGGTGGGTATTCTGCAAGAAGAGCCACACCAGAAGGATATTGAGATTATCTGGTTCATTCAGCTCCCACTCATGTGTATGATCTAGAAATTCTTCTTGATCACACACATATTTGCGCGGTTGTTCTGGGAAACAGCGTATTATCGTTTTGGCACCATGTTAATCGGCTGCAATCTTAAGAAACCCCCAAATTTTCTACTGAATATTAATCCTAATTATGGATGGGGGTTTTTCCTGAATTTGGGTTATTACTGCGAATGCAAATTTGAACATAATTATTATGGGTTTGATTCAACATTTTCCCAAATTACCTTCAGAAAGTATTCAAAATCAGATTTCAAAGTTGCGGTTTGGGATTTGCCAGGCATGCACGAAGTGTCAATCTTGTTTAGTAGAATAGCTTCTTCTGCTATAGAATAATGAAATATTTATTCCTATTCTGTGGTACACACGTGTTCTTTGTCAATATAACCAAACAATTTCCGTTTGCGATTTATCAGTATTATGACAGTATGACAGTCTGTGCTCTTCTTTTTCTATTCCTTGGTCGTTGTCTTCTACTCGAACCAGATCGAAGTATAGCTATCTCTGTTTTCCTAAACAAAGTAACACATTCGACGTCCTTTTGTTTCCGAGAAAGCTGAATTCGACGTTGCCATATCGCGCACTCAAGATAAACCCCTTCAAATGCAAATCTCCATTTTTATTTTTCAGTTTTAGGTGATCAAACATTTTTTAAAAAATATAATATTGAAATTATATGTTTGAAATGTGATGTTCTAAAGGTTTTTCATGAGAATCAGTGCATTTTCGTTTAAAGGAAAATCCCCCATTCATCACGACAATAATGAGACCTCTTTATATTCCACTCTATCCTGTAATTCCATCCGTTTTATACCTAGATACGTCCAATTAAGCCAAACAGCGATATTTCTCGAAATATTTCAAGGCTGTTGTAGCTCATAATAGGCCAATCAGGATACGTTCATTAACGTTTAATAAGGCTCTTGTTACTGGAGTACACCCCTTTCATGAAATCTAGACGCCAAGCCCTTGGGTTGTTCCAGGGTGGCAATTACAATATCCAGACAGTTAGTATGTAAACAGCTTGATTCGACATAATTGTTATATACGGTAATTCTGGATAAATATCTATTCAATATCTAGTGGCATTAATTGCTTATGGAACGTGTTAACTGATCCTGAAATGGTTGGAGAGAAGAAAAATCGAGAGCGACATTGATGACATATATAAAGGGTTTTCCAATAAGAGGTGTTAGTTTCATATTCAACGAAAAATGCAATTTTTCAATATAAATGATCGGATGTTTATTTCATTATAAAGAAGAAGCTATGCAGTTAATAGTGGAAAATAACATCATGCAAATGACCACCACGACCACGCTTACAGGACCATATCCTTTTAATGAAATTTTCCATAACCAAATCGCAAAGTGGCTGCCCTATGTCCTCGATAGCCTCACGAATTCCATCTATGAGGTCTTGAATCGACGCTGGGCTATTGGCGTAGACCTCTTTCACGTGGCCCCAAAGGAAGAAGTCGCAAGGTGTTGAATACAAGATCTCGGTGGCCAATTGTGACAACCTCTTAGAGAGATAACACGGTCCGGAAACTTTTCCCGCAAAAGATCAATGGTTTCGTTGCTGTGTGGTACGTAGCGCCGTCTTGTCGAGAGTAAACGTTGTCCAAATCAATAACATCCAATTCCGGCCATAAAAAATCATTAATCATCTCTCGATAGCGCAATCCATTCACCGTAACTGTTGCTCCAGCCTCATTTTCGAAAAAGTATCGTCCAATGACTCTGCCGGACCATAAACCGCACCAAATAGTCACACGTTGAGGATAGAGAGGCTTTTCAACAATAACTCTAGGGTTTTCCGAACCCCAGATGCGACAATTTTGCTTGTTGACGAAGCCACCGAGGTGGAAATGGGCCTCATCACTCAAGATGATTTTTCGATGGAATTCCGGATCATTTTCATGCATTTCAACGACCCAATCAGCAAAGGCACGACGTTGTTGATGATCGGCCGGCTTGAGTTCTTGTGTAAAATGAACTTCAGTGTAATACGGTGTAATGACGTTTGTGGAATGCCTAATTCCAAAGAACGACGACGAATTGACAAACCTGGGTTTTCTTCAAAACTTTCGGCTACAGCAGCAATATTCTCGGCTGTTCTTGAGCGACGTGCACGAGTTTTATTCTTCACATCACTAACTTGTCCCAACAGTTCGAATTTTTTCAACAATTTCTTCATTGCGGTCCGACAAGGTGCTTCACGACGACCCAAAAATGTTCGAGTTTTACGAACCGTCTCTGCCAAATTTTCACCATTTTTATAGTGAATTTTAATAATTTCAATGCGTTGTTGAAGCGTGTATCGTTCCATTTTTATTAATGGCGTAGTTTCTACTTGTCAAATGTCGAAAAATGACAGCTTCAAAAGTGACATCTACTGAAATAGCGGGCTATTCAAAATAACACCTCTTATTGGAAAATATTTAGGCCTGTTCTGTTTGAAAATAGCAGAAAAAATATATTGTTTCTACAACAAGATTAGAAGTATTGGTATTCTGCTTACAATATTGTTATCTTAGCAACCTCAAAACATTGCTGATTGCTACACTTAATAACTAGATGAGTTAAAAAGGGAATACGGCAGAGAACCCTTGGTTTCATAATTATTTCCTCCACGAATTCGAAAATATTGCGAATAGGGAGGTGGATATGTGTTCAAGATTCTTTAGAATATTTAGGTAATTCGGAGAACTCTTCAATTTAGATACCGGTATGTTAGATATCAGCACTTCCTTTGAGTAGCCAATAAAAAGTTTGTCGAATTATTCTGCCTGAATAAAACCTCTGCATTTGATTTCTGGTAACCTTTATTCAATTTGAACCTGTAGAGAAACTATGTAACATAGTGATCCATTCTGATCGTCAAGCTGCTATCAGAGCACTGAATTCCTAAATCATAGACTCGAAATTGATTTGGGAGTCCCGGAGGAAACCCAATGAAGTAGGCAAGAACAACAAGGTCTTCTTAGTCTGGTTCCTGGGCAATCAGGAATCAGAGGAACTGAAGAGGCTAAAACACTACCCAGAAAGGGGACGCACACGCCACGGCAATTGGCAAACGCACCTATAAGAAAGAGATTTTGAGGAGGTAAGAAAATGAAAGGGAAACACTTTGGAAGAATCTTCCAGGAATGGATCATCTCACGAAACTAGCACAAAACTTAAGTTATGCAAAGCAGGTCAAAATTTGAGAATTACAAACATGTGGGACATCGTTCTCTAGAAAAAAGCGTCGAAGGAACAGAAATGCGATGAAAAGATTTTGAAAAATTTTTGAATATCGAAAATGGGTGATTTCTTCTGAAGTAAAGCCAACTTCAGCTGATTCCCTGTTCAGAAGTTACACAGTTCTTGATTTCACTTCTTTCCCCCCCATATTTCACCCACTTCTAATGTTGTGATAATAAATCTCCACTCAGAATTCGATGATACCATCGAAATTCACAAAGAGAATCTCATTCCATTAGATATTCCACTGTTAATTCTAACTAAGAGCATATCAATCTTCCTTTATGTCCCCACTCATGAAATGATTTATGTTTATTTTGATATTTCATCGGAATTTTCTCACTCTGTCACATTTACACTTCTGGCATGAGTTATACGAAATGAATTTTAATGCTTATACAGGGTGGTGTGCCAATAACTGTACATTGTTCGATGGTGAATAGATAGCCAGAAAACAACAATTAAATATGGACTTAGGATCTTTTCCGAGATACAGGGTCCTTTATTCATTTCCTCAGAACCTTTAGATGGCTATAACTGCTGAACCATTGAACGTTTTTTCGTAATGCACATGCATGGTGAAATTTTGACATATAAAATAGAATATATGCTACTGCATGAAAATTAAACATGTCATGGAACATGCAGATCACAATCATTTTACGGCTATTTACATTTACATTTATTTACATTCTGATCAAAAAAAAATTCTAGAAAATCACTGATGTGAGGTCAGGAGCTTCAATGTGCTTGTTCAAATTTGTTGGCAGAGCAGTAATCTTTTCGGGCATCTGAACTTCTTCAGGT
Source organism: Myrrha octodecimguttata (assembly GCA_958510865.1). Classification (NCBI taxonomy): domain Eukaryota; kingdom Metazoa; phylum Arthropoda; class Insecta; order Coleoptera; family Coccinellidae; genus Myrrha; species Myrrha octodecimguttata. Next base: position 49,745,947 of record OY294062.1, on the reverse strand, counting down.
ATTGAGGAATTTACTTGGAAATTTCCGATCACAACGGAATTTGACATACAGGGTGTTCTACAAGCTCCATGACAAACTTTGACAGATGGTAGATGTGCTTATTCTGAAAAATTTTTTTCCTATGAACATATATCCAATTCGATTTTGTTAAGAAGATACAAGCATTATTAATTATATTTTCATGTTCAAATCATAATTATAAATCTAAATTTTGATACTATAAAAATTGTTCAAAATGTCCACCTTTGGCTTGAATGCAAGCTTCACATCGACGAACTAAAGATGCCGTTACTTGGCGGATCAGATTTGGGGTTTCGTATTTGGTTTGCTGCATCTTGAATTCTATCAAGTAATTGTTGATGAGATTCGATTTCAACATGATATACAAGCTGCTTCATATGTCCCCATAAATAAAAAATCTAAGGGATTCAGATCAGGCGAACGAGGTGCCCATTGTATTGGTCCTCTTTGACCTATCCATTTATATTTATATTTATATTTTATGTCGGTCTACTTGATCAAAGCATGGAAATAAATTTTTTCAAATGCTTTCAACTTCGAAACGAGAACGAATCAGACCTATGTTCATAGGAAAAAAAATGTTCAGAATAAGCATAGCTACCATCTGTCAAAGTTTGTAATAGACCTTGTAGAACACCCTGTATTGTTTCGCTAATATCTCCAAAAGTATCGACTCGAGGTGAAATTTGAAACATTGTTCTTGAAAACTAACGCTAAGGTATGTGCCAAATTCCGTTGAAGTCTGATCAATAGTTTAGCAGAAAAACATTTCTTTTCAATTTTCTGATAATTGGACCAACACGAATTTTTGCACTAAGTTGGGTGTTGATATTCTCAAACTATATCGAAGTTTTAATCTGATGAAATCAGTACTTCATGAGATATCGAGGAGTTAACCTCAAAAATTCGAGAAAGTCTAGCTCCAAAACTGTTCGACCGATCACCCATCAACGAACTCAACCGAGATATTTAAATTCCAAACCTAAACTGGAAGTTTAGAGTCTATAGCTTCTTCTCATCGAAGGTAAGAACACATATGGACCGACTATGACTATTTTCAGCTCGAAATTCGAAAATTACAGTAATTGTGACAACTTTCGTGCGGGCTCCGCAGGTTTTCCACTACATACAGGGTGATTCCGGAGGAGACCGTCAGATTTTGGGATAAGTTTACACTAGTCAAGACAGTCTCGGAACACTGTTTGGTTTATGGTTGGGGGTCTCTGTTGAGAATATACAGGGTGATTTGTCCGATTCGACCGATTTTACTTTCATTGATAACTTTGGTATGGCTTATTCGATTTCAATGAAATTTTCAGCGTAGTACGATAGTGTTGAACACATTCGTTGATTCCAATTTTTTTTTTCAAAATAAGCGGTTGTTATTGTGATAAATCCAGATTAATTGTGCAGGTTGAAAAAACACTCTGTACATAGCGTTTCCTAAACTACGCTATCTGTTTACGATTGTACTACAATAAGTCATTATTTGAGAGTTTCTAGTTGTTTTTGCACACTTCTAGTTTTCCGGGAAAATTTTTTCAAAAAATGACAATGTCGAAGTTTCGCTCTAATCGATTCTACTTTTATTGATTACTTTGGTATGGCTCATCCAATTTTGATGAAATTTTCAGTGTAGAACAATCTGAATGAGTACATTCAATAATCGCAAGAATCTCTCAAAATACAGTGTTGTAATTGTGATAATTTCAGAATTTCAGATTAATTGTGCAGTTGAAAAAAACACCCTGTAAATTGCTTTTCCGAAACTTTCTTACTCGTTTCAGATTCTACAATAATCTGTCATTATTCAGAGGTTTTTAATTTCTTTGGCACACCTCCGGTTTTCCTAGAAAACATTTTTGAAGAAGAGCATTATCGAAATTTGGCTCACAAGCAGTGAGAGTATTCCGCACTAGGTAGGAAAGCTGTATCGTCCAAGTATGCAAAGTTGTTCGTCGCTTCTAAAATATTCTCTTCAAATTCGAAATATATTCTGAATTGAATGATTTCATACAAAATATTAGCAATTACATTTGAATTTGGAATTTGAAAAGATTATTTTAGAACTTAAGAACTGCTTGGCATTCTTGGACAATACAGCATTCCTACCTAGTGCGGAATATTCTCAATGCTTGTGAGCCAAAATTCGATCATGCTCTTCTTCAAAAATGTTTTCTAGGAAAAACGGAGGTTTGCCAAAGAAATTAAAAACCTCTGAATAATAACACATTATTGTTGAATCTGAAACGAATAAGAAAGTTTTGGAAAAGCAATGAACAGGGTGTTTTTTTCAACTGCAAAATTAATCTGAAATTCTAAAATTGTCACAATTACAACCCTGAATTTTGAGAGACTTTCGCGATTATTGAATCTTTTCGTTCAGATTGTTCTATACTGCAAATTTCATCAAAATTGAATGAGCCATACCAAAGTTATCAATGAAAGTAGAATCGATTGGAACGAAATTTCGACATTGCCTTTTTCGATGGAATTTTCTCAGAGAACTAGAAGTAGGCCAAAAAAATTAGAAACTCTCAAATAATGACTTCTTATCGTAGAATCGTAAAAAGATAGCATAGTTTTGGAAATGTGATGGTATTTTTTCAACCTGCTCAATTAACCTGGAATTATCACAATAACAACCACTTATTTTGAAAAAAATTATGAAATTAATGAATGTCCTTTTCAATACTGTACTTCTCTGAAAATTTCATTGAAATCGAATGAGCCATACCAAAGTTATAAAAGTAGAATCGGTCAAATCGGACAAATCACCCTGTATATTCTCAATGGAGACCCTCAACCATAAACCAAACATTGTTTCGAGACTGTCTTGACTAGTGTAAACTTATCCCAAAATCTGACGGTCTCCTCCGGAATCACCATGTATTTAGACCTCCCAGTATTCGTGCTATTTGCTTCTCGGAAACGGAAACCATCTAAGATTTTTGTACCAAAAAAAAATATATATATATTCCACATTACCTTCACCCTGTGTTACGTTGGAACAAAGTTGAATTAATTCCACTGTATCGAAACACACACATAATGTAAAATATGCTCTAGAACTGCCGTGGAGCAAATAACGATTTGTAAATGAACAAACAGACCTTAATTAGCACCTGGGTCATAAGAGCTTCGCTAGGTTTGCTCAGCCTTGATTTAAATACGATATTATGATAACAGTACTCTGCATTGGTATTTTCGTGTTGGTGTGTACTCTCGAATTATTGCTTCTGTGTTTCTTGTAATGTGATTTAATCCGCTGATGAAACATATTTCGTAGAATGGGGGTTTTTCCTTTAAACGAAAATGCAGTAATTTTCATGGAAAACCTTCAGAACATCACATTTCAAACATATAATTTCATTATTATATTTTTAAAAAAATGTTTGATTACCTAAAACTGAAAAATAAAATCGGGATTTGCATTTAAAGGGATTTGTCTTGAGTGCACGATATGGCAACATCGAATTCAGCTTTTTCGGAAAGAAAAGGACGTCAAATGTGTTACTTTTCTCAGGAAAACAGAGATAGCTACACTTCGATCTGGTTAGAATAGAAGACAACGACCAAGGAATAGAAAAAGAAGAGCACAGACTGTCATACTGTCATATTACTGACGAATCGCAAACGAAAATTGTTTGGTTATATTGACAAAGAACACGTGAGTACTACAGAATAGGAATAAATATTTCATTATTCTATAGCAGTACAAGCTATTCTACTAAACACCGTTGTCACTTCGTGCATGTCTAGCAAATCCCAAACCCCAATTTTAAAATCTGATTTTGAATACTTTCTGAAGGTAATTTGAGAAAATGATGAATCAAACCCATAATAATTATGTTCAAATTTGCTTTTGCAGTAATAACCCAAATTCAGGAAAAACCCCCATTCAATACTGCCCGTCAGTCCGGCCCTCTATCAATACTTACTTTCGTAGTAGAGAAGAAAATGACATCTGTTCGATAAGACCATACGGGGTGAGTCTCAAAAATTAACGTTAATTTTGATCATACATTCACCTTATCAAATGAAACACTTTTTTTATTTGCCATATTCACAGGTTCGGCTCAGGTGAAAATTTGTAAGCATTTAAATATTTCCCAATGTGTCAATACACTCCTCCACGTTATTCGCAAGTTCACCAGAGATCTGTTTTGGAGAATAACTCTATATAGCTTCAAATTCAAAGCAACATGATTGAGATAACTTATTCACTCACTTAATTTTTATGATTTTGTGCTTTTTGCTACATTATTGAAGGAAAAACATTTCACTACACTTGACCATAAAAACACTGATCTTCCATATGATATTCCAATCCAATCCAATTGTGTCTTTCATAAGATTATAGGCAATTCCATCCTCGCCTATCCTTATATTGGAAATTTCATAATTATTCTTATTTTCATCAAAGTCATAATTGATTTATATGAAATTAATCAACTAAACTCAAATCATCATTTGAACTACAAGAATTAAAAAAAGTATGGACCCCTAACACGGAGACCTAGTATCTATGTCTATGATCTGATTACACAATAAATGAAAAACTCTGTGTATTATGTTATTCTGTGGTCAGGATGAGCGAGGGCGGAGCTCAACCTAAGACATTAACTAGCTCAGGGGCGGCTTCACGAAAATAGGAAAGGATAAATTATAAGTAGCAGAAAACTTCGCACCACAATCCATTTCTTTGTAAATCACATTATAACGCTGATCTGACTAAATGGTAAATGAAAGAAGTGTTCTACTCGATAGGAGAAATCTATGAAATGTACAAGTTTGAGACTCGCCCTGTATATTCAAATATCATTTCAGAAGAACAGGAAGTGCTGTGAAGAAGTTTTGCATGAGACTTCAAGCTATTATATTTCGATAAAGTTCCAGAATTCAATTCAATCAAATCGACATCGATGGAAATATTGAAAAATTAAATTTTAATGGGTTTATCTACGGAATCATTGGACAGATTTCACCAAAATGAAATCTTGGTTGATAAATCATTGCATGATCGTTCATAAAAAATTTCGTGAGAGAATGACTTAGAATTCAAACGAACACGTCAATGCTTCTCTAAAATTTAATAACCTTTGTTACAGATATGGAGAGATGAAAGACATAAGGTTTCAAGAAATCTGAAATGTTTTCACCTGAACAAAAATTCACACCCAGCTTTCAACACCAATTAAAAACAACAAACCACTATGAGGACCTAGGATAATTAAAAATGAGCTTCTGTGTTTTCATTACACGCTCCTCTATAGTCATACTCGTATATTCATTGCTTTCCAAATAAAGGATCAATTAAATTTTAATCGATTTCCTGATGAGTCTGGATATTTTCCACACAGATAATGTTTTTTTTATTTTCAATTAGCCAGGTATTTGCGGATTATTTACATGCATGAGATTCTAGTAGGGATAGAGATTATGAGTTTTCAGTTCCTGAATCATTTCTTTTGGGGGAATGTGTAATGAAACTTTTGACATAACCTTTTCAACTATGATGCAAGAGCACAGATAAAAAATCTTTGTCTTCTAATTTGAGTGTAGTGAAATTGAAATCTGTTCAAAGAATAAGCTGATATATTCATAATGTATGGCATTTTATTCATTGGAGCAGTTTTTTTCCTTCGAATGTACATTGAAGAAACATCTTGAAATAATATCTGCAACGAAAAGAGACACAGAAAACCAACACGAAGTAGTAGGTGATATAACCTATATTATGCTCTATGACTGGGAGTGTCAGTCGTTCAGGTCCGGTCCTCCAAGCAAGGATAGTTCAAATCCAGGTGAACGAAGAACACAGGTGACTTCTCTAAGTTTTTTCGATAAAGTACTGAATTTCAATTCAATCTCATCTGTATTTTTGAAAATATTGGGAAAATAAAATTTCGAATGGGTATATCTGCGGAATCATTGGGCGGATTTTACCCATTCACGAATTCGACCTTCGTAATAAAGCCCCAGGCCTATACTCTACAAATATCGAATTTCCAAGTTGTTTCTTTCTTTTTGAACACAATTATTGCAAGAAAATTATACTGAAGGGTTTTCAATTCGTTGTCTGATGATGCAGTCAGATGAACACTCTGAGTTGTTATAGAGTTCATTTTTGAACTTTCGCCTTGTTCCAATATTGTTCCTCCAAGAAATCACTTTTCGTTTCTACTTTCAATTCAGAAACACCCTGTATTCAATGATGATGATTAATGCTTCACTTATTCGTAATATCATCAAAACTAAGCGAAATCATTTAGTGCAGTTGTTCACGGATGCGAATTGACCTGTACTCAAGATAAGTAGAAACTGCTCAAGGTTAAATCCATTAATATTATCACAGATTAAAAAACCGGTCCTAATTAAGTAAGAGGAAAGGAATCTCATCCCAATTCATTGGTGGGATATTTCCTGTTCAATTTGAGATTGCTGTAAACCTTGCTATTCAAGTCATTGCTATCTTTCTGATTTTAGCAACATAACCATGCTATCACGTATTCTGTTCCCAAGTTTATAGCAATGTTCCTTATGAATTTTGTCCTGAAAATAATAATGAACAAAATGGTTCTCTGTCATATTCCCTCTCTAACTCATCTTGCTATCAGCAGAACTATTTTGAGGCTGCAAAGATAGCAATATTGACGCCAAGATTGTTGTAAAATTGACATGTCATATTGCTCAGAACCTATGATCAGAATACCGATATTTCCTACCTTGTTATGGAAGCAATATTGCTATTTGAAAACAGAATAGGCCAGATTGTGTTGTTAGGTATTTCACAGGTATTCCTATAAGCTTGAATATAACTTGACTTCATTAGCATCGTTTTGTTCCTGATTCTTAGAGATTTACAGGCTTTCAATTCGTAAGGTTTTCTTGAGATGGCGCTAGTGGAATTTGTCGCACAAAACCTACCTTCCAACAAGGTACTGTCACCTTACCAGATGCTGGTGAGCACCAGTAAGAAATGTGAGGTTGAAGTCTTATTTATCGATGAATATTCGTACACGTTCTTATGGTGATCATCACCACCAAGGAAGTTACATGTTATTATTATTATCTGTAAGGAAATAATTACCATAAAGGGCAGTGTCCCTTTTCCCCCCCACATCTGACCGCTATGGTTTTGTCAAATATTCTGGATAATATATTTCAAAGATGCTGAAGTTTCGAATTTGAAGACATTATATGTGGTCCTCCTTTTTGATAACCTTTCAAAGCTTCAACTTATTATCAAATTCATTCAGATAAATCAATATTCATTTTCGTGCGATTATACATCAATCATCCGATACATTAGTGGCGAACACGGATATTTCCTGAAATAATGTGAAAACAATCAAAACACAATAATGGTGGAATAAAGAAGTGAGAAATTGTCTTTTTGGATTTGATCTATTGGGAGGATTTCCGTGTTTTTTTTTTACCTAAGGTAGGTAATAATAAATACATTTTATTCATAAAACCTAATTTTTGCGCGCATGCTCTGGGGAACAGCGTGCTATCGTTTTGTCTAAATCTCTGTAATTTTTGATGATTGTGCCGAAATTCGTCTCAAACGACTAGGTTGGACTCACTGATGACGAATCCGGCGTCAAATTCGATTCTGTCCGGCAGGCCGGCCGTGGACACGATAACTGTCGAACGGATTAAGCTAGCGACTTGGAACTCACAGGTTAGGTCGCGCATTGGAATGCCGCGGTTAAGTTCGTTATTGGGCCAAACTGTTAGAACAGTTTCGGAGTTATAGTCATTTGAAATTTTGAAAATATGTATTTTTTATTTCAGAAACTACTCGAGCAATTGAATTCAAACTTGACAGTTAGGTGGAGTATAACGACGCGCAACTTTACGCAAAATTTGGTCAGGATCATACTGTCGGTAAATTTCGAAAAACTTTTTTTGAAAAAATTTTTTTCCAAAAAATTTTTTTTTTTCGAAAACCGTTCATCATATCCAAAACGAATTCCACCCGGACTTTGAGCTTTATATTTCACAGCAGTGTACCGAATCAGTTCAGTTCGATACGATCAAAATTTTTTGAGATTTTGAGAAAAAATACGTCAAATTTCGTTGTTTTCTCCTCGATATCGTTTTTTTTTCGGTATAACTCCAGAAATACTGAATCAATCCTGATAAAACTCCGCAGGTAGTTTGGAGATGCTAAAAGACAACATCAGCATCCAAAATTTCGTGATGATCGTGTCATTAGAACAATTCGAAAAAAAAAATTCTATGATTCGCTTATCATATCATCCTCATTAAATTCTGTATGAACCTTCGAACTGTAATTTTTCGATGAAGTACTGGATTTCAATTCGATCTGATCTGTATTTTTGGAAATATTGGGAAAATAAAATTTTGAATGGGTATGTCTGCGGAATCATTGGGTAGATTTCACCCATTCACGAATTCGGCCCTCGTAATTAAGGTCCAAATCATCTCTACAAATATCGAGTTTCTAAGTTGTTTTTTTCGGAAGTTATTGTGTTTACGCAGTCGTCCGTTAGGCCGACCGTAAACACAATAACTTCCTTGCTTTTCTAGAATTTTTCTGATTATGTGTGCTTGTTCTGAGAAGAAAGTTTCCTATTGTTTTTTTGAATTGTTCCTATGTTCTTTCCAAATTTTTAGCAGAGCATGGTCAAAAAGAATTAACCTGTACTCACTGCGAAGAGATCCTAGTCAAGTTTGATACTATCTGGCCGACCAACCAGACGTTTAAGCACAATGACTTCTGAATACAAATATGAAAATTTCATACACACAAACGACAGGTGAACGAGAACACAAAAGCATGAAACTGTTTCTGTCAATTTTTTTATTGATTTTGGGGTATGAATTTTGACCGAAAAACTCATATTACCCCTTTATTTTAGTGTTCTCGTTAATACGAGGTTCAATATTGAGGAGCCTACATAACTTTTTATTCATAATTGTATACCCACTTCATTATTCTTGTAGTTGTTTGAGAAACTCTGAACAATTCAAGAAGTTTCTTGCCTACGACCAACTGAAATGGCTACCTGGGAAACATTTGCTGCTTGCTTCAGGTCCTATTATACGATATTCGTTGCTTTAACAGGTATGTTCAACAAACATAATAATTGAATATACTTCAAAAGACTTTTTTCAGCTCACTGCATCTTCCTCATCTGCTGCCTATCCTATGCGTGGCCTTCTCCAGTTCTGCCCAAACTACTCAAAGCCATAGATAGTCCCCTGGAGGACCCCATTACACCCGATGAAAGCGACCTCATCGGAGCTATTTTCTACATTGGAGCGTCCATAGGACCATTGTGTTTTATATCTGTTGTTAACAGATTCGGAAGAAAAAGAGTGCTTACTCTTCTGTCTGTGATTCCTCCCATAGCATACGGAACATTAGTCTTTGCGAAAAGTGTGACTACATATACTATCTGCAGGACATTTTTGGGGTTGTATGTAGGTGCTTCTTTCAGTATACAACCTGTTTATTTGGCAGAGGTACTTGCTGAGAATGAAAGGGACTTTTTGATGTCTTTCGTTACTTTATTCAGCTTCATCGGAGTATTTGCTGCTGTTACCATCGGACCTTTCATTCCTATTGTCCATTTTAATGGACTCATAGCTTCTTTATCTCTGATCGTTTTCGTGTTAGTGGCTTTTGGTTTTCCAGAAAGTCCATACTATGTGATGGAATATGAAGGTAGAACTAAAACCAAGGTATTGTTGGGAAAACTGCGCAATGGAAATGTAAACCAAGAACTCGAAGACATCGAAGAAAGAGTTCTAGGTGATTCCAAGAGGTCCTGCTGTCAAATTTTCTGTAACAGAGGAAGTCTAAAAGCACTTGTGCTAGCCACAATTCCATTACTGCTACAGTCTTCTTGTGGGGTAGCACTTTTGATCAATTATAGCCAGCTGATATTCATGGAGACTAACATAACGATACCATCTCATTATTGTTCGATTATAGTGGTAGGATTAACCTTTTGTACAGCATTTCTTGCACCGGTGCTGTTGAAGTCCAGAAAAATGTCTCCAATTTCTCTACTGATGCTATGCTTGGCTGGTGTTGGTGTTTGTGATCTGGTTATGAGTCTGTTCTTCCTGTTTGGTAGAAATATTTCTTTTATTAGCTGGTTACCTTTGCTCATTCTTGTTTGTTTCGTTCTGATATACAACTGTGGTTTGGATCCGATACCTTGGATGATACTTGGCAACACTTACCCAGTTAATATCAGTGCTGTTGGTACGGCCATTTCAATCAGTATTTTTGAGTTTTCAATTTTTCCCATGATGTTTATGTTTCATAAAGTTGATATTAGTTATTTGTTCTTGTTTTCATTTGCTTGTTGTATGTTGGGTATTGTCTATGTTAAACTTGTTGTTCAGCCCTCCGAAGGCAAAATATTTAAAAGGATAGGTAGGAATGGTATCGTCTAGTTCTATAGTTTGAATGATGGTAATACGTGATTTGTTAAGCTGTGCAAAGTACAGTTCGTCATGAGGGACTGTATTCTCTCCCCTCCGATTTAGTTTGGATACAATGTTTTTCACTAGGAATCAACGGCTTACTTGAGAATGAAACATGAGGGAAATGCCTATATTTGACAGTGTTCTTGTGTTTAGGTTATTTTTATTCGTACAAATGTTATATTGATATACAGTGCTTTTATGATGAAAAGAACAAATTCATTAAAAAATTAGGTTTCTATTTCATTAAAATCCTCGGACACGTCGATTGTCATATTTATTTGGGCATTTTTTGCAAAGAATGTTGTAACCAGGGTGTCTCATTTGAGCGCTATGACTTTGTCATTACTTTTTTTTAAATGTAATACCCTGTATATTATTTTACTTCACAATTCTACGATAAATTCTTATTACTTATCAGTCCAGAAGTAATTGAAAATGTGCAACGGAAAACATTGTATCGAATTCAGAAATGCCTCGAAGTAAACGGACAACAGATTGAACATCAATAATTAAATAGGATTTACATTTGTGTGTTTTCATATCGTATCTTTCATTATACACTATCTCCGTTATATCTGGAAATCCATCGAGTTTAGGCATATGGTATGTTCACGAAAAGAAATAAGAATTTATTGTAGAATTGTAATGTGAAATAATATACAGGGTATCACATTTAAAAAAAGTAATGATAAAGTCATAACTCTCAAATGAGACACTCTGTATACAAAATTTTTTGCAAAAAAAGCCCAAATAAATATAATAATCGACGTATCCGAGGATTTCAACATGAAATAGAAATCTAATTTTCAAATGAATTTGTTCTTTTTATCATGAAAGCACTGCATTATAGATGATAATTTGTTTTTTCAACCTCTTTCACATTTTCATTCATACACATCCACTGTAAATAAGGAAAATAATATAATATATAAATTAATATTTCAAGGCCTATCTGAGATTAAAAATACTTTCTATGTACAGTGGGTCAAAAATCTCAGAATCGAAAAATGTCATTTTAGAAATCGAGATTTGGCTTCAATTAGATAAAATCTCGCACATCAATTCCCTGTCCATGCCAAGCCAGTTTGAGATTCCTAGTTTTTAGGAATGCAATGATATCACGAGGAACTTCTTCAACTCACTCAAACCTGATCTGATGCCTTGAAATATAATGTCCATATTATTTTGCCAGACTTTGTTCTCTGATTATAATAATTGAGTTTCTCATATATGCTTGTAAATAAATGAGTAAATAAACTTCATATATACATTGTGTATCATCTTTATTTGTTTCAGAGGTTATGCACCCCACGGTTCGAAAATTTCAAGCCTAAATACACAAAATCTAGAATATTTTTTATGGATAATGATGGTGAAATTAAAGAAAAATTGTAATATCTCAAACAGATATTTGAAATTTTTTGAGGCAAGATTGAAAAACCTATATGTATAACTTGCACCGATTTATGTCAGCAAATATCGTAAATACCAAATGAAAAATACTAGAAATGCACTGGCATGAGGGGCATTTACGACCGTAGGACCGATGAAATTCGTTTATTTCTTGTGGTGCTCACGAAATTCTGCATGAACCCTAGAGGTAGCATTTTTCGATCAAAAACAAAATTTCAATTCGATCCTATCTTCATCTCAGGAAATATTAGGATAATTCAAAATGGATACCTTTATTTGAAGGATCAGGAGGTGAATCTAACCCATTTACTAATCTGAACTTCATAATCAAGCTACTCTAACATTCTTCAAAGATCGAGCTTCTAGATCGTTTCTTTCGGAAGTTATTGTGTTTACGGCTGACCTAACCACTGATCGTAAACACAATAACTCCTGATAGATCTCCTAAGAGACTTGGTAGACATAGAGAAGGTTTTGAATTCAATCATGAAGGCCAAATTTGCGGATTTTATTAAATTGCAACCAATGATACCGAAAATACACCCATTTGAAATATCATTTTCCCAATATTTCCGAAAATACAGATCAGATCGAAAAGAAGGCCGGTATTTGATTTAGAACAGACAGCTTGAAGTTTAGTGCAGAATATGAAGATCATACAATTTTTGAATCTTTCGATATTTGATCGAATTAAATGACCATCACAAAGTTCTGCGTAAATTTGCGCATTGGCATTTGCCAAGTTGTTACCAAGTTTCATTCTAATCGGATCAGAATTTTCTTGAGGTTTTTCAGAAATTACGATATCCGAAAAAAAAACAAAAAATTCGACATTTTTCTTTCCAATATCTCTGAAAATCAATATACGATCAAATTTGAATTGAAAACTGTAGCAAAATTGTAACTCGAAAGTATTTTCCAGATTTTTTTGGAATCCGATCAAAAATTGTCGAAAAAACATTTTTTATGTCCAAAAAATTCAAAGGAAATTTTGAAATTTTTTTCCAAATATGACCGAAAATAAAAAACGAGCCAAACTGGAACTTCTGGTACTGTTGTTAAATATCGACTTCAAGGTCTATGCCGAATTTAATTGAAATCTAGTCAAAAGTATCCGCGAAGCAATTTTTTTCCATAATTCACACAAAACTTGGCATTGAGTTGCAGAGAAAATGAAGAATCAACAGGAAGTCTCATGCAATATTTCGTGAGAATCTCAATGTTAATGATGCTCGAACTTCTAGACTGTTTTTTTATAAACGCTTCACGCTTTTTACGAGCGTGTTCTGGGGAATAGCGCGTTAAAGTTTCATCACAATGTCTGTAATTTTCGAATTTTGGATTGGTCTCAAACGACTAGGTTCGACTCACTGATGAAGAATCCGTGGTCAAATTTGATTCCGTCCGGCTAGCCGGCCGTGTGCTCTAACTTTCAAAAGGAAGGACCTAGAGTCCTGAAATTTTCAGGTTAGGTTTTGATCCTGAATATCTCGGTTGAGTTGAGTTTTTTTGTTGCAGCCATTTGTATTTTTGATTTTTCAATAACTCGGAAAATATTCATCTGATCGGAATGAAACTTGATTGGAAGATGGACAGTATCAATAAGAATTACCCATGGAAAAATTTGAAAAAAAAATAATTTTCGAAAATTTTCATATTTCATTTAAAGTTCACTGAAATTTCCAAGTCGGCATTTCGCAATGTGAACAAGCGCGTAAAAGCTGCTGACTTCACATCAGTGCTTTACTAGGTTTTTCAACCTTTTTCGGATCGTTCCAATTCATAAGATCATACTTCTCAAGGATGTAAAACGGTTATCTATTACATAATTTTTTTTAGAAATAATAGATAACCTCTTCTTGATGTGAAATGACCCTTTCACTAAAGTAATAAATTACAGACTTATATTTATGAATTTATTCGCATATCACTTTTGGAGTTCCTTGGGCCAAATTTGGAGTATAAACTTTTCTTATCACTAGATCTCAATGTTTCGTACGGTCAATTCATTCACGATGTTTTATTGTGAACTAATGTAGATAAAGTGTGTTCGTCCGGTTGCTCCTGTCGTTGATATATTTGAGGTTTTATCACCCGCCTCAGGTGACGAATATTTAAAACCTCATCAAAATAAAGATGGCCACTTGGGAGGTGTTTGCTGATTGCTTTGGTTCTTATTATACACTGTTCATTGCTCTTGTTGGTAAGTTGGTAATCCCATATTTTTTAAATATCGATTGGAGTATATTTGGGCGGAAAAAGCATGTTCCTGGAGTTTTCTCTTCCAATATTTGGAACAGAAATGAAATGAACTATTCTATTTCGGAGAAATTGTCCTTGATGCTGAACTTCCTTGAGAAGTTATACAGAAAATTTGAGATGGTCACCCTTAACATCTCGACCACATCAGAAAAAATCAGAAAATCAGAAAAAACGCAAAAAAAGTAAAACTTTGTCCGTAAAGGGGACATTTATACAATTAGTTCCTATCAGTTCCATCACTTAAATATTAAATGGAAAGACTTGAATGACACCTGGTTTTGAAATTAATTCGACGGACTTTTAAAAATGACATACACTTGACCTTGTCTGTTAGGTTGGGGGATTGAATCGATTATAAATCGAAAAAACTGGTTCCAAATAAAATTTTATTGATTTTTTTTCCATTTCAAAGTATCTAGTTATCAGATTCGAATGAAATCAAGGACCGGCCTCGAAGTTGCCAATTAACAATTCCAATTTTTGGTTCGATCCGATATTTATTTTAAGAGATATTGGAAATTTCGTATTTTCTTGAGCTTTTGAGATTACTCCCTTGATTTCTCCAGAAAACTGAAGTTAAATTGTTAGTAATGCAATAAACCGATACCTAACTTCACGCAGAATTTCGTGGTTATTGTACAGGTGAAAAATTGTGAAAAAGCTTTGACAATAAGGCAAGAACCTCGATATCACTATTTGACAACAGTGGTTCGAATTCTACTTTATCGGATATAAATATGTCAAATTGCATGCTTAATTCTTCGATATCATTGTTATTCCCAGAAAAATTCGAACCTAAGGTCTGATCATGATGATATTTGGTAATAATGCCGAATTTCTCGATGATCGTTTCATTAGAACAATCCACAAAAAGTTTCAAAATTTTGATAGCAAATATTTCAAATTTTGCTTAATTTTTCAATCAAGTACTGGATTTCAATTCAAGTTTTTTGGAATATGGAGAAATCATTGAAGTAGATTCTTTCGGTGGTTTACTATCGGCGGATGCGCCAGCAGTAAACACAATAACCCGAAAAAACGACTTATATCCTCGATATATTCGAACGAGAGCGCGAAAGCTCCTGACTTCACGTCAGTGCTTCTCTGAAAATTTTCCCACAACATTACCATCGGAACTATGTTAGTTATAATGACTAAATTTAAACTTTCTGTTTCAGCCCATTCTAACATATACCTGTCATGCCTCTCTTACGCATGGCCATCACCAGTCATCCCCAAACTATTCGAGACCGAAAACAACCCCTTGGGGAATCCCATTACAGCAGAGGAAGGTGATCTGATCGCTGCCATATTCTACGTCGGAGCAGCTGCCGGCCCAATTCTATTCTATGGCATCGTAGAAAAAATTGGAAGAAGAAAAGTTATAATTGCTATATCTTTTATTATCCCTATATCGTATACAGTTTTGATATTCGCTGATACAGTCCTTCTTTACAATATTTGTAGAGTTTTTATTGGGCTCTCTATAGGAGTGATGTTCAGTATTGAACCAGTCTACGTAGGTGAGATCCTTGCAGATGGAGAGCGATCAGTCTTGATGTCTATAATCACAATATTCGGATTTTCTGGCGTATTTAGTGCTATGGCTATAGGTCCATTCGTACCCATACCATTCTTCAATGGAATGATTGCTGTATTATCACTTATTGTCTCAATTTTGATGGCGTTCGGCTTTCCAGAATCACCATATTTCTTGATGAAACATGAAGGAGAACAATCTACAAGAGAATTGCTACAGAAGTTGAGAAACAGAGATGAAGTGCAAGATGAAGTGAAGGAAATATCTCAAACTGTTGCAACTGAGTCGAGCAGTTCTTGTTGCGAGATTTTCAGTACCGTGAATAACTTCAAAGCGTTCCTTATAGCAACTTTACCACTTCTACTTCAATCTTACTCAGGCATAGCCTTACTATTGAATTATAGCCAGTTGATCTTCATGGAAACAAATGTAGCTCTACCGCCCGAATGGTGTGCTATCATTGTCATAGGTTTCACTCTTTCGACTACATTCTTGACACCAATGTTCATGAACAAGAAAGTGTCAATTTTCACCTTGCTTATTTTTTCCCTTAGTGGTATTGCTATTTGTGATTTCATCATGGGTATGTATTTCATATTCGGCAAAACCCTTCCGGCCTTCAGTTTGGTACCACTGATCACCCTGGTTTTCTTCGTGTTGGTTTACAACTGTGGTTTGGATTCCATTCCTTGGATGTTACAGGGGGAATCTTACCCCTTAAATATAAGATCTTTTGGTACCGCACTTTCAACCAGTATTTTTGAACTCTCTGTTTTTCCATCGCTGTTTTTCTTTCATATGATTCATCCTGGTGTTTTGTTTTTGTTTTCCTCAGGTTGTTGTGTGTTCGGTGTGATTTATGTGAAGTGTTTCGTCGTTCCTGGTGCGAAAAAGTCTGAGGAAAATCACCAAATGAAAACAATAACATGAGATTATTTCTAGATCATCGATCAATGTTGTATATATACATATAGTTAATCGAAGTAATTTCCTTTGCATATCTCCACCACTCATTCTTCGGAATTCAGTCAGCTTGCTACAGAATTTTGATAGATTCCACTTTTTGAATGTAAAAAAGTTATGTTTGTAACAAATATGAAGGAATTGACATGATCGCGGCGTATTATTTTGACATTGAGGATATTTCCAACCTGAGTCAGTTCTAGTTAGACAAACTGGATAAACCTTCCCAATGCCTACCAACTGACTTTCTTAAAAAGAATGGAGTTCTTATGATTTGATTATCTCATTTTATCTAGTTACGATTAATGTTATGTTGAATTGTTTATGTTGAAATGTTTGAATAAAATAGAGTTGAATGATGAACTGTTCCAATGAAAGTTGAAAATCTGATTCATGTTATACAACCATACTGAAAAGTTCTACTTGACTTGTGGAAAAAGTTTATACATATCAATATTGAATCTCAAAATGAAGGATGATTCCTAGAAAACGTATATAGATATTGAATCTCGTCGAATATAATAGTTTATCGATCCTTCAGACTTCAAAACAAAACAAAATAAACTGTAATTGAAATAGGAGAATGTATGAAAAATATTTAACCTTACAATATACGTACAGCCTGTACGCTATAGCTGATTGGTGTGAAATATAAGATCAATCCGCCAGTAATCAATAGGTTTGTTCATTGTATCTGCATACAAATGATATTGCACACTAACTCCACCAAGTTCGATTTCCCAGTTCAAATGAGTGTAGTCACAGATAACAGAATGACTGTAGGGTAGTGTTGTTCAATATGCTCTGTGATCTGTGCAAATCGAAGATGACAGACTTCTATGCTCTTTTGTTTTCGCTTGTTTAAGTCGCCAAGGAAAAAATTCTGATTGTATAATAAAGCAAATGAACATAGGAAGAATGTGGACAACTTCAAGCCAGTGATTGCTACTTGGATAACAGAATAAGACCAGAGACAAAAACGGATTCTATAATCATGATTTATATCAAACTATACCCATCACAGCTGATAACCTCTATGTACTCCGCTTATACTCTGTGTTATGCTATGTTAGTATAACGATAGATGCATAGAATACATAAGGTGCGGGCACTCTTTGACATATTTTGGGTCCGAAATGAGGTCCAAACGTTGTCAAAATAGGCTTTGTTGGCCTACTTCAGTTTTCGTCGATAGATGCCGGAATAGGAAAATCTGCCATATAAAATCTGAAATATTTACGGAAGTTACCGACCTGTCATATCAAAACTAGTCAAATCAGAACTTCTTTCTGATTTTCTGAGTTGGGCCATACATTATGTTCAAGAATTTCCAATAATAAATTCATTTTGACGAATTTAAATTATGATTATTCAGTCAGAATGGCGGTAATATCCTTCGTCTCTGAATACACAGTTGTGTTTTCAAAAATACCACAAGAAATCATTTGGAACGATAGATACTACAATCAATTTGTCTGATTTGAAATTCGTCTGATAAATTCGTATGAACATGAACAGCAGAGTGAACATTCATATATCAATTTCAATAATTATAAACATGAACTTCTCTCAAAATATTTGCATAAGTAGGTATGTAACATAATTCAAAATAACTTTTGAATTGAATATGTACATTCAAAATTTAAAGGAGATCTGAACTATCCAATACAATCCAGTAGTAATATCAATCTCCCGTTTCGTTTTCACAGTTGTTTTGGCTTCGAAATAACTTCTGGTATCCATCCATGAAAATGTTCTCACAGTAAGCCTCATATTGCTCCTTATTCCCTTACACATATTTCATACTATTAATGACTAAATGTTCCACATTTATTAATCTTCTCTTGTGTATTAGTGAGAATCCTTAATTTCAAATATCTGATTCATTTTTTGGGAAATAGTTTCATCACATTAAAACTCAATTCATATTTATTCAGAGGAATTAAATGTATGCACTTGCCAAAGTGACGTAAGCGTCATCATCGTTTACAGAGCCAAGTAGCCCAAGATTTGACAATTCTAGGACCGCGTTTTGGACCCAAAATTTTAGTGGGTAATAGTAGGAAAGTGTCGACACGTGATATATTCTATGCATCTATGTATCTATGTATAACGCATTAGCTGTTGTTTGGGTCATATCGGTTGGTAAAAGAAAATCTACAGTTTCTGAGATATTTGAGTTCTTGAGATTTTCCACAAATATTTTGAAAACTTGCGATTCTCCTATTTTATTCCTTGAGAAACAGTTTCCGTTGACAGCAATTTTTTGAATGACCAGCATCCAGCATGAGAAATAATGCAGATTGAATCAAAAGGTATCGGGATTTCAAGTGTTATCATTTATAAAATCATTCTCAACATCTGACACGGCAAATTTTGCTTTTTTTATTTATATCATATCCTTGTCTATTAAGAATAACCCTAAATTATAACAAGATTTGGTCTACATAGAAAAAAATTAACCAAAAGTGTTCACCTCACTTCTATGGTGCGGAATCGAAATCACAAGATTTTAAATATCTCGGAAACTTTTGATTTTCGATTACCAATAAATATATGGCTGAAACAACAGCAACTGAGACGTACTATATCAATCTCCAAGGTTTCCAATTTGGAATCACCCTGTATACAGGGTATACAGTCTTCTTGGAAAAAATAAAAAAACACATCAACTGATGTGTTTGCTGAACGACTTACCTCGGAACCGCAGTATATACTATATAGGACTCCGGATACTTATGACCTGTTCGATGGAATCCTTGAGTATCAACAACATACAGCGCCATCTCTCAGGGGCATCTGACGAATCATATCCTTCGAGTGCAGATTATATCAGATTCTAATTATTGTATTTCAGTTCAGTCCTGAATTTGTAGGATGAATAATTTTCTTGAAAAGACCAGTTACACTCAGTCTTCATCGATTTTTGTCCGTGTGATGAAAGCTTTGCATAATTTCCACAACTTAAAACGACGAAAAATATCAAACAACTTGATTGATGATTTTTCTAAATTCCCTCGTTTCTTTTTTCAAATTTTACGATTGCTTTGTGTCTTGAGGAGGTTAATTGAAAAAAAAACAGATTAAGATGTGTCATTGTTTGCTGTTTTGACTTGTTGTGTTTTATTCGATCTTTATAAATATATTTGTAACAACCGGAAACTTTCCATTATGAGCATCTGAATGTAGTTGAAACTAATCGGCATTATTTTAAGAATTGAAGAAAATTATTTATCATTACAGATTATAAACTAACATCTCACAAGGCTAATATCTGTCGATAATTTAACGAATATTCCTCCTTGATCAGAGGATGCTTAACTTTGATCAAGGAGAAATATTTGTTGAATTATCGATAGATATTTTCCCTTGTGATATCTTAGTTTATTCTTCTACATTAACCGATACCTGTCTTTCTCTTATTATAACAGATTAAAATAACATCGCAAAATACCATGGAACGAGCGCTCAAAAAATAAACCACCTGTACATCTGAGAACCAACAATTCCTCAATCTGGCCGACACAGTGGAGCCATTGGACTCGTTTCCACATGAAGAACCCAGAGGGTTACTTGCGTTCGTCCAGGACATATTTCATAATTTTCTCTTGTCGAGAGAAAAAACACATTAGCCTGAGTTTTCCTCAAGGGCCGAGAACTAAATGGTCGAATAAAATTCTCAGTTGGTGAGCCGCTTTCAACAGAGGGAGGCATAATTGATACTGTTTAATGAAAACATGTCATGGCTTAGTTAGGGCAGACAGAGTTGGGTTTGTCTTATGGGATGAGATTCTGTTTCCACAGTTTCCTTTTGAGATTTGGATGAACTGTGCAATATTTTACTGCATAATATTACTGTCGAATCTCAGAATTTTGAATTGTTCCTTTGGAACTTGAATCATTGAGAGAAAAATCAAATGTGGTATGAGGTAGCTCATAATGTGCGCCATCTTTTGTAAGGATTTGAAGGGGACATTGCCTCAAGTAATGAAGTATATATATATATATTCTTTTGAGATGAGCAGTACATTTTTATATCAAACAATATGTGTCATAACAGTATTAGCAGAGGAAATGTAAACGGGGTACCATACATTTTTACGTATGATACAAGAGCACAGATAAAAACCTCAGAAAAAAGTCTGTCTCCCCGTATGAGTGTAATGAAATTGTTGTTTGTTTTCATCGACGAAATTTCTTCTTTTCTATTCGATGCTGATTGAAATCTTGGAATCACACCTGAAAACGAAAAAGGAGAGGAAAAAACCAATATGAACTAGTGAATGACTTGGTACTCATTAAATTGATTTGAAGTTCACGATCCACTCAAAAAAGAATCAGACAACGAATGAATTGCCTCGAAACCATCGTCAAATTTATATTATTGGACAACTTTCAACTAAATGTTCTATTGTTTCCTCTTCTTCTTCGCACTCGCAGCTTAGATTTTCGGCCGAATTCCATTTGAAGAGGAAACTATTACAGCGACCATGACCGGTTCTAAGTCGATTCAAAATGCACCAAATTTCCCTAGGAAGATTAAAACCATAAATTTTTTCTGAAGGATAAAGTGTTTAGGTTTGAAGGAGAGCAGCCTACAATGCTCTGGGGAAGACTTTCAATATGAAGGGTTTTTCGACAAGAACTTTGTTTTTTAAAACAGAATAAAACAAAGAATTTAGTGGAAAATGAATAAAATTTTTTTGTATTACAAAGAGAAAAGTTCGGCAATTATGAATGAAAAATGATATCTGACAAATGTCCACCACGACCACGCTGACAGACGTTGATTCTTTCATCAAAATTTTTAATGACTTTTTGGCAAGATGGAGGGTCTATTTCGTTAATGACATCACGGATTTTGAGTTTTTAGGTTGCAATCGATTCGATTGGCTCCGTATAAACTCTGTCTTCAACATAGCCCCACAAAAAATAATCCAGTGGTGTTAAATCACACGATCTGGCCGGCCACTTAACAGCTGAATTTCGCGAAATTATGCGATCGGGAAATTTGGTTTGCAATAAATTGATCGTTTCATTGGCTGTGTGACATGTGGTACCGTCTTGTTGAAACCACATTTCAGTGACATCCATGTCATCAATAATAGGCCGAAATTCAGTTGTTAACATCTCGCGATAGCGTGATCCATTGACTGTTACCGCATTTCCAGCCTCATCTTCGAAAAAAAAACGGCCCAATCACACCTCCAGACCACATAGCACACCACACAGTGACACGTTGAGCATGCAAAGGCTTCTCAATAATTGCTTTAGGATTTTCAGAAGACCAAATTCTTGATAGCGGTCTCAGAAGGACGTTTATGTTGTCCGAAAATATCACGAATTTTACGAAATGTAACTTTAACAGAACGACCATTTTCATAGTGGATTTGAATTATTTTAATGCGATTTTAGAGCGAAATTGAATTCATTGTCACAATTGCCAAAGCATATACTGCGAATACGTCAAAAAACTAAATGTCAAAACTGTCATGTGGTGCCGGTGTTACCACATTGAAAAACAAACATCAATTTCGAGCGAGTTACCAAAACAGATTGGTTGAAACCAATCCTTTTTGGTCTAAACCATTTCATTCAAGCGAAATCGGTTCCTCTATTGGTTTAGGTTCCATGACGTCATGGATCAGTTGTGAAAGGATCACAACTATAACCAAAATTTTGCGGTTTCAACCCAGCTCTGGACTTGTTTTTCACGAGCGGTCCATTTAATTAGTTGGAATTACGGAATATTTGAAATGGCCGCAAACGTCAACAGTCAAAACATTCATTTTTGGTAGGTATACCGAAAGTGTTTGCAACATTCATCAATCGATTTCTTTCTTTCCGATTAAAATTTTCGATTGTATTAATTCGAACTGGCATCCTCCGGAGATGACTATTGTTGTGTTCCTCGACTCAATGTAAACTATGGTCAAAGAAGAAAGGATCATCAACTGCCTTAAGTTTTCATTTTTTCCAAATGAAAGTAAAGATAATTCGGAAACTGCATCTGGCATGGAAATCGTTGATAGAAGGAAGGCCTGAATTTCATAAAGGTAAAATACAATGTATTCATTTCAGAACAACTTCATGTCGATAAGTTTTAGGTATAAATGAAAATGAAAGAATTTTGATGAAGAATGCTATTCCTTCAGAGAAACTACCGAGCACTTCTGCAGCTACCTACTTCACTTACTACACAAAGTGATATTCAAAGACAGAGATCTGATTCAAAACCTGACAAAAACTAGATAAAAACTGTTAAAGTTGATAATAGCTAAAATTATTCATATAAATACATTAATATTTTTTATTTATAGTAGGTAGGTTGAACCAGCTGTCACATTTTTCATTTAACTTGTATCTTGAGCTGCGGTGATATAAAAATAAAATCATTCATATGTCTATCTGTTTTCTTTTCTTTCGAAATTCAAGTAAACTATATTGGTTCATTTTGATCCACCAAGCAACAGACACTAAAATAACATCGAAATTTTCCTCCAGGAACGATTTAAAGCACGATTTTACATCGTGATCCAAACGAAAAGTTCCTTCTCAAGAAATCTAACACAAAATTATAATAATTTCTTCAAATGTTGTAGCTCTGCTCAATAAATATTCGTTCTCCACTACATTTCTACTGTTTGTTTACATAAAACTACTAGGTTGGACAGGTTCCAAATTTAACTGTTAGGGCGGTGGCATCTTCGCAGAAGTTCCCAATAGCAGTAATGCAAGTTTTTTACCACGAATATCCATTATTAAGAATACAAAAATTTAACTGAACACTGTCAAAACCTTTGACCAAAAGTCAAAATAGTTTTCACACCGCAAAGAGGATTTGCATTTTGTGGTTTAGACCAACGCATTCAAGCGACAATGACAGTGGTTATTGGTTGTAACGTCGTTATATCATAACCAGTACGGTTAACCGCGAATAAGCAAAAACATTTTGGTCCATCGCTTGAAATTGATTAAAGTTCTTGTTGAAAAACCCTTTATAAGAAAGAATATTGAGGAAACTAGAGAACGAAGAATACATAGAATTATTGTATGGAATCAAATATTTCGATCTTTTAACCAAACCCTTCTCCAAGGTTCACGTCCAATTTGAAATCACCCTGTATAAATACGAATACATTTCAACGGTTAAACCTCAAAAGGAGCTGATCAAGAAACGTTATTTTCTCCAATAGGTCACTCAAAGCCACAGCGTAATTAGATTGTCTTCCCGCATTCGATACCATCACGTGGGTGTTCTTGCAGAAAGTCGAATCTGATAGGCGATCTGCCACGCTATATCATATTATAGAATTCCCTCGAATAGCTCTCGATTGGACATACATTGAGTCCTGAAATCTAAAACGTGATAATCCTGACGACAAGATTCCATTACAATAGAACAATGAGGTTCCCTTCGCCCAAAACGAAAACCGGGAGCAGGATTAATAGATCTTCTATAATAGAGCTTCTATTGGTGCATCAAAACCTCCAAGTTATCTTGTATTTCAATAATAATATAGAATATAACTTTACATCCTGTTGACTTTCGAAGCCGCTGTGAATTAATATAGGATCTCCATCAACGGCGTGAACAGGTTATGGGCTTGAGAGAGGATGAATGGCGCTGATTGTTTGCACCATGAAGAGTTGGGAATTATTGCAAAGGTGTTAGATGGAATATCGATTCAAGCTCTTGAGTATTTTTTTGCGCGCATGTTCTAGGGAAACAGCGTATTATCGTTTTGTCTAAATGTCTATTATTTTCGATGATTGAGCCGAAAATGGTCTCAAACGACTAGGTTGCACTCACTGACGACGAATCCGGTGTCAAAAAAGATTCTGTCCGGCAAGGCGTTGACACGATAACTGTAGAACGAAGCCAGCTAGTAACTCGAAACTTGTAGGGTAGTTCGCGCATCGGAATGCCGCGGTTGAGTTCGTTAATAGGCCAAATCAGCCGCATAGTTTCGGAGTTATAGCTGTTTGAAATTACGGGGTTATTTCCCTAATATTTCAGAAACTACTGAAGCGATTGGATTTACACTTGGCAGTTAGTTGGAGCATAAGGACGCGCAACTTTGAGCGGAATTTCGATGAAATCGTATGGTCACTCAATTGAAAAAAAATTTCGAAATTTTTTTAGAAAATCATTGTATTTTTTTGAAGTTTTGCTCATATTTGAGAAAAATTTCAGTAGTACCTTGAGCTTCATATTTTACAGCAGTTCACCGAATTTCAATTCGATAGGGCCATCAGTTTTGAAGATATTGGAAAAAATATGTAGAATTTCGTGGTTTTCTTCTCCATAACGTCGTTTTTTCGGTATAACTCAAGAAATACTGATTCAATCGTGATGAAATTCCGCAACTAGTTCAAAGATGTTGAAGGACAAAATTGTGCAAAATTTTGTGAAGATCGTGTCCTCATAAAAATCTTGAAAAAAAAATTTCACATTTTTTTTTCAAATATTCAATAATCTGTGATCTTCTCATCATATTATCCTCATCAAATTCTGTATGAACTTCAAAACTATCATTTTTCGATAAAGAACTAGATTTCAATTCGATCTAATCTGTATTTTTCGGAAATATTGGGAAAATAAAATTTTTATTGCTGATATCTGCGGAATCATTAGGTGAATTTCACCAATTCATGAATTTGGCCTTTGTTATTAAGGTCCAAACCTTCTCTACAAATATCGAGTTTCTAAGTTGTTTCTTTCGGAATTTATTGTGTTTACGGTTGGCCGTTAGGCTGCTGCCTTCACGGCAGTGCTTTTCTAGGTTTTTTGGATTACGCAGGATGAGTTCCTGAGATATACATGATTCCTATTATCAAACCCGTGGGTGTTCTTGCAGAAAGTTGAATCTGAAAGGTGATTTGATGCGCTAAATTATATCATAAAACTCCTTCAAATAGCTCTCGATTCGACATATTCTGGTTTACTCGTAGAGTGCTTGGTGAATGATTTGGCTAGGGCATCCCACCTTTTTGGTGTTGTAGACTTCCATGAAGAGGGCCTGCCACCCCACCATTAGAACTGATTGCCAGAAATAACCTATCTAAATATCACGGATAGCGATAGTGTCTGTTGGATTTCCCCCTTGAACAAATCGCTAGTGCAGAGGTGGCTAAAAAACATCTCTTAGCCCATGAAACTGAAAGCTCTGTGAACCTGGCATTTGATTTTTCTTGTGGAAATTTTGTGATCGATGGTATCCGGTAGGAACCTGGTTGTACCTCAAACATTTTCGTTTGAAATCCATTTTTTTGTCCATACTGCCGTTATATTAACTATTGAACCCATCGGCCCCTAAAAATAATGGAAATTTTTTCATGAAAACTTTTTTTTCCAGGGTGCTTACAGGATCAAAAGTAATTGAGCTTTCACGACGAAAACGTGAGGTTTGAAAACGAAAATTTTTGTGGTACAATCGGGTACCTATCGAGTACAATCGACCAGAAAATTTCCACGTGAAAATTCCATCGATTATTCACCAATCGAGTTTCGAAATAGAAATCTAGGATAGCAAAGACTGAGGTCAGAAAGTTTCATGCCAAAACCATACCAAACGAACCTTCTTGATGGAAAGATTTGGCGATCAATTTTTCATATGGTTCCCACGAAATTCTGCATGAACCTTCAAGCTTGTATGAATCACATACTAGATTTCAATTCGACTCCGTCTGTATTCTTTGGAAAAAGATAGTCTGAATTGTTGGGATAAATAATGGGATGGCTAGAATAAGAGAACAAAATGACAAGAATTTAAGACAAGGAGAAATGATACATTTCGAATAAAAAACAATACGCCATTTCCCCACGAAAATATACTCATCACTCTCCCCTTACTGCCATAATTCTTCCCCTTATACTAAAAGCATCATGATAAATCGTAGAAAATCCAATATTGAACATTCGGAAAACCTCAAGAAAGTATTTTCAGCCCAAACTCGATGGATAACATCAAATCGAACGTTAAGAGGATTTGCATAAACTGCCAGATTTTCCAGAGTCGTAATCGTGAAGTTTACGGCCTCTTTTATTGATACACATACATATAACACTTAGAAGTAAAATCAGCAAAACGCATTTGGTTTATGTAAATTGGGTCAGGCAGTTTAAACTGGCAGACGATTAAGATATGATAATCCTTAAGGTGGATTTGTTGATCTTCTTTATGGGCTAGATTAGTACAGGCATAAACGTGAGATGTTCCGATTGTACGAAGGAAATCCAAACTCTAAGCCGACGTTTGGGAGAGTGCAAATATCTTTATTGCGAGTCGATATGTTCATGATCATTCCGAATATCTAATTTCATTTTACGAGCTTATTCTGGAGAACAGGGATCACCGCGTAATCGTCGTGTCCGAATATCTGTAATTTTCGAGTTTTGATCCAGAAATGATCTCGAATAACTGGGAAAATCCGTTTAACGCTTTCGGAGTTATACTCAGCTGAATTTTGTTTTCCCTATAGCTCGAAAAACGCCGATTCGATTGAATAGGTCACTTGTACGATTTTTTTAACATTGGAATCAAATATTCTATCCGTAAGAATAATGAAAAACTTAAACCGCCGTCAAAAATTTCAATTTCCAATGAGAAAATGCTCTTTTAAATTTTGCTCCGCATATCGGCTGTTCGAACGGACGAAACTTCGCGGCTTCCGTGACGTACCGGGATATATCAACTCTCTCCCTCTTCTCCTGTACATTTCTCTCTAGCAAGCCAATAGACAGCGTCGGCTGTATCGATCGGGGAATCGTAAAATAATGAGTGACGTAGAAGGCAATCTGACGCGTTTCTTCCGCTTCGACCTTGCGTCCCGATTTGGCCATTTTTAATACCGAATTATTCAGAATTCGCGTATGGTTGAAGTGTGTGATAGCATTTATTATGATTTTGTATCGATATAGAATGAGAAAAACATAAAAATATGATGATTCGTGTTACATGCAAGAGACCTATTCAACTTGCTTTGTAGTAGTAAAGTACCAACGTGGATAGGTGAGAAACTAATCACAGGAAAAAAAATTCCAAATTATTCGATATTTCAGAAACAATTACCTACATGCTCTTGAAATTTTGTGTCTTAATAACGTGAGGTGAAAATCCCAACTTATGGGTACCTGGGTGTTTACTTCGGATATTTTGGACAGTAACAGGGAAACGCGAAAATGTGAATGTTTCTCTATGTACAGGGTGCCCCGCAAGTAACCGTACATCGTTTGGGGGGAGGGCTAAGAGCTCTCAAAGATGCTTTGCAAAAGGATCTAGATACTAGCTAACTTACTTTTTGATAGATTATTCGAAGTTACTTTGAGTATCTAGATACCTACTCTTCAAAAAAAGGAACTTAGATACGTATCTTATAAAGTTCCATTAAAAAAAATCTAGAAAAGCACTGACGTGAAGTCAGCTGCTTTTACGCGCTTGTTCACATTACAAAATGATGACTTGGAAATTTCAGTGAAATTTCAATGAAATATGAAAATTTTCAAAAAAAAGTTCAAATAAAAATTTTTTTTTTCGAATTTTTCTCTGGATAATCCTTCTTATCGATACTGTCCATATTCCAACCAAGTTTCATTTCGATCAGATAAATATTTCTCGAGTTATCGAAAAATCAAAATTTCAAATGGCTGTAGCACAAAAACTTTGCGGCAGATTTGACCCATTAACGAACTCAACCGAGATATTCAGGATCTTAACCTAACCTGAAAATTTCAAGACTCTAGGTCCTTCCTTCCGAAAGTTACAGCGCACACGGCCGGACGGACAGAATCAATTGACCACGGATTCTTCATCAGTGAGTCCAACCTAGTCGTTTGAGACCATTTTCGGCTCAAAATTCGAAAATTACAGACATTGTGACGAAATGATAACGCGCTGTTCCCCAGAACTTGTCTTGATGAGTTTAGAGAATAGGAGAATTTGTATGCTCAAATATCATTGTCGCCAGAATTGGAGATTGAAGTTTTTACGTAAGATAACCTAAAAGCAACCTCTTCAAAATACAACAACCTCGAACAAACAGTAACGAATGATTTATGGAGTAATAGAAACAAGTTTATTCACTTATTCAGAAGAAAATAGTTTTTTCTCAAAATCTGACCGTCACCAGTATAAATGTAGCACAACTATATCAAACAATTTTTGACACATAAAAACTAAGTTACTAGGCTAGTTTTTTTCCGAATTTTTTTTTTTTTTTGAGGCACAAATTATTCTACGTATATCACAAGTTGTGGCATGTACAGTGCGCGTCAAAATTATGGAACAAATTCATTTTCTCAGAAGGCGACAAAATCATGAAACAGGTAAATTTTTGTTTCACTTCTACCAAATTTATATGCATTTTTGAAGGATTTTTGTTGCACCCTGTGCCATCCCCACCAACCCTCTAAATTTTTGAATAGGAAAAGTAGATCATGTGGTAGTTTTTTGGCAAGATCTTTGTATCTTTTTCACAGGCGAGCAGAAATTTTCAGGAAAGAAATTTTTTTTTCTTGAAAAATTAGTTATTTCAAAGAGGTTTTCAGTATGTGCACTTTGTCATGGCTTCATTTTTTTTCTCCATTAAAGGGTTCGTAGGGGTTGAAAGTTGTGCATGCACAAATCTGTAATGGTCGACTTTCATTTAGTGAAAAATTTCATCAGGTACCATCGTCTCAAAGAAAATAAGCCATGACAAAGTGCACATAGTGAAAACATTTCTGAAGTAATAACTAATTTTTCGAAAACAAAATTTATCATTAAAATTTTTGCACGCCTGTAAAGAAGATACAAAGACCTTGACAAAAAGTACCACATGACCCACTTTCCCTATTCAAAAATTTTAGAGGGTTGATGGAGATGGCACAGGGTGCAATAAAAATCCTTCAAAAATGCATAAAAATTTGGTAAAAGTGAAACAAAAATTGATATTTTTCAGGATTTTGTTGCCGAAAATTTATCTTCTGAGAAAATAAATTTGTTCCATATTTTTGACGCGCACTGTTTATTTTCATCACGAAAAAACGAAAGTGCTGTGCTAACTTCAGTTTCATTTTCGCGATTGCTCGGGAAACCCGACAAAATTTAAAGAAAATTTTTATAGCACATGTCACACATTTTCCACTCTATTTCGAGGAGAAAATTTTCCATCTATGATTTCTCGGAAAATTAGAGGGCCTTAACATAATAACTGACAGAAAAATCGCTCAGAGAATAGTTATTTCCAGAGTAGGTTTGGGGTTTAAATTCGTGAATGGGTGGAATCCGCTTAATTATTCTAAATGGTACAGTTTTTTAGCACCTAAACTCTGGTATGTTACCCGATAATTTTTTGAAAACCAAAACTACGAATAGCCTAAGATGATAAGCTTCGGGTGTCCGTTTTCGCACGCCACTGCGATATTCTCCTACAGTCAAATTGCTCGCAATAGATGATTTAAAACATAAAACATCTCACATATAATTACGGAAAAATTGAATAATAGTATCAGAGTTCCGGCAAATTCAAAAAATGGAAACCTTAACAAGGTCAACGCTAATGAGCAGATATAGAGGTAGAGTTTGAATGTCATCAAGTTCCCAAACCAAAATATGCAACAGTAAGCGTAAATTTTTAGCAAAAGTGTGATACACATTTGCATCAACCTCAGACAATATGTGTTCTTTGGCAGGTATAGTTGCAATTTTCGGCTATTCATAACCAGTTTCCTGATGTAGTCGGATCGAGCAGATGTACCAGAGTACCTGAGATTGTTTTTATTTTTTCATTTCTCCGACGGTGTTGTCGAACTGTGCGTGTGTTGGAACCAGAGACCTGAAAGATAACGAAAATAATCCAAGATGAAGACCTGGGATTTTATGTCAAATTTTTTCGGCCAATACTATACGTATTTCATAACGTTTGTAGGTGAGTTCTGTGGAAATTTATCGCGCCAGTGAGTTCGAGAAAAATACTTTCCTATGGTTGTGTGAGGTTCCTATTGTTTATATCGAAAATTTTGTAATAATTAATTGATTCCGTGAATATATGCCGGTTCTTATCATCAGAAATGACTTAGAACGATGTCGAGATCAAATTTTTTAGAATAAACTTGTGAGTAAGTCTTAAATAATGAAGAAATTAAAATTTCAGATCAGAAAACGAATTTATTCGAACAAACCAAAATTTCCCAATGGATATTAAAAGTACTAACGTTCAAATCAGAAATTATTGCACACTTGCTCGAATTCATAAACAGAATGGTCGTCCATTCAGGTCTTAATCCGCCAGGAGCTGCTTGAAGTATTTGTAAAATAAAATTTCATGAGGTATTTATCGTGAAATCTTTACTCTGATATTTTTTGAGATCGCCCTCGAATATTTTTGTTTTATTTTTCTCTCCGCTCCTGGAAATTTTCGTCCTTATTCTGTTTGCTCTTTGTAAGATCTCCAAATAAAAATCGATGAGATTTAGATCCACCGAAAGCGAAAGCTATTCGAACTGCCCTGCAAGCCCAATCCATCTTAATGTAAAAATAACATGATCTACAATGATTTTGCGAGAATTTCGATTGAGATGACATTAAAATCACATTTTCAAGTTTAATTCACCATAATTAGTATGACAAAAAATAGAAAATTAACTTCAATCATGCTCCAATCATTTTGAGCCTATCCGCTTCCCAAGGCCGATTATAACAGGAAAATGCTGCAAATTTTACACACGGGTTTATTATTTTCTCATTTAAATAACCCAATACCACTGATATCTTAAATAAAACTTATATATCATTCATAACTCATTGGTTTTTCACAACACAATTTGCAGCGTTTTTCCGGGTGGAAATTTTTAGGTTTCCTACCCCTACTTTTGAGCCCTTACGGTACACCGATCGTGCTGAAAAGCTTGGAGGATCAATCTCGAGCAACACACGATTTTTTTATCAAGCGAGGAAAGCCCCGGACAACAGACGGCGGACGGACGGATATTTTTTTAATAGTTCATTCAAATGTACTTACTCCGAAATGTGAACTGTGAAATTTTCAGGGGGGTAGTTTTTTTTTTAGTCGATCACTAAGGGTTATATGAATTATTATGAATTTCTTGGCATGTAATATATTCGTATATATTTCTTTTTTGACACTATTTCATTCTCTGTTGCCAATGTTCTGAACTTGTAGTAGCTTACTCTGAAATAAAGCTCTGTTATCATCATTATTATTATTTGATTTTATCAAATAATAAACAAAAAGGCTAATAAAGTACTATTTTTCTCTTATGATTTTGGTAGTTGAAGACCAAGCAAAATTTTTAAACTCAGCCAGAAGGTATGAGAGCTCTTATTTGTATTTTCAAATTAAAGTCGAATATTTAGGTGAATCCTCCTAGTTTTATCTTTCAACCCTTTTTTGGGTACCTTTAAGTAGTTTCAAGACGCTGAGTTATTTTGTTATTGAAACACCTTTCAGGGCGATCATGGCAAAAAAAAATCTGCAATATGTCAACTACATCGAAAGATATGAATTTTCGAAACCTCGCAGGCGTAATAAAATAAAAAACACAAAAAAATTATAACTCGAAAACTACAAATTCATATTGCTGTGACATATATTGACTTAAAGATTAATATATTTGAAAGTATATAATTGTCCCAAACGACGCCTCATAGTTTCATATCGGTATCCCGAAACCAGCTACTTGCATACTAAGTTTCAGGTCGATAAGAATTTTATGATATGGGATATGGGGCAAATGGAAATTACTCTAAAATAATTATTGGACCTATTATGCCCATTAAATAGAACTTAATCGTCGCATTTGAGTTCAAAATATTACATGAAAATTGCAAAGCTTTTTTCTTCCCTAGCAAAACATTCGAAAATTCATACATCCAGGCAGAATGATAGCACACCGTTTCCGAAACATAAGCGCAAACAAGTGCAATTTTCCACCAACTCCGGAAATCTGGCCAACGAGATTTAATCTTTCACCATTGAACTCTCCCACGTGGAAATTTTCGAGAGCTCAAATCATTCCATAACAGATAAAATATCACAATTTTCGAATAATAATGACAGCAACCAGTTATGCAGGTTGATATGCACTTTGCGATAAATAAATATTTCAAAATAGAATCTTTTTCAGCTCTGAAACAATCCTTTCACTTGCAGTAATGCGTAATACCTATACATTATTCATGAATTCGCGGGTGGCTCGCATTTCTATGCCTCGTGCCGCCGAAAAGGCGCATACGCGTTGGTTGAATTCAACCAAATGAAGCGTTGTCACTTCTGATTATGTTTATGTTCTTCATGAAGTGTGTGTACAAAAAGATAACACAGAAATTGTGCAGCTTTGGATAGTTGAAATTGGAAAAAAATAACTGGATCTGGATTGGCGCTCGTGCGATAGCGAAGCCATTATCTCTTCACGCCGTAATTTTTCTACCAATTGCTAGATTTCAATTCGATTCATCGACGAATATATATCCACATGTTTATTTTAATCATTAAACTTAAATTTTTTTATCTCCATGAATCATTTCTCTTGTTTGATATCGAACAGTACCCTCTTGTGGAAGAGCCACATAAACTGGGTGTTTTTTCGTTTGACAGATGGATGAAACTCTTGCAAAATGCGTCATCTAATAAGTATTAATAATAATAAGAAATTTCGATTTTCGACGTGGAAACGATCTTTTGAATTTGGCTCCACATATTGGCCGTTCGAACAGTCGAACTTTCGCGCCCTCCGTGACGCCTCGGTTGTATCCTCTCTCTCACTCTCTCTATTCTCGTGTAACTTTCTCTCTAGCAAGCCAATAGATAGCGTCTGCTGATTCGGAGAATCGTGCAATAACGAGTGACGTAAGAGGCAATCTCGTGTCATCAGTTTGTACTTGCGTCCCATTTTGAACATTTTTATTTCCAAATAATTCTAAATTCGCGAATTATTGACGTATGTATTGTATTGTTGCCGATTCTCCTGGAAAAATTCTTTTCCGGCCTAGGGCTTGAACCCCAGACCTCACGATCATGAGGCATGTGCTCTAATCACTGAACGACCGCCGCTTTATGTGAGGGCATACTATATGATTTTGTATCGCAATAGAAAGAGAAAACATAAAAATATAATAATTTGTGTTACAGGCAAAGGAACTTTTAAATTGCTATATGTCAGTAATGGAACTCAAATAGCAAATTTCGGAAATTTCACTGATTTTGTTTTACCTGTATACGATTCAGAATGTTCATTCTCTACATTGGAGTATCATCTCCTTCATGTTATAAACTAGAGTTTATTCATATTGAATGTTATCTTTCTGATCGTCATAGTTATGTATCGCTGAAACGTTGAACTTGATTAAATGAACATATAAATACAGTGCATATCAAAATTATGGAACAAATTCATTTTCTCAGAAGAAAAACATTTGTCAACAAAATCCTGAAACAGGTCAGTTTTGTTTCACTTTTACCAAATTTATATTCATTTTTGTAGGATTTTTGTTACACATTGTGCCATCCTCATCAACCCTCTAAATTTTTTGAACAGGGAAAGTAGGTCATGTGGTACTTTTTTGGCAAGGTCTCTGTATCCTCTTTACAGGCGTGCAGAAATTTCCAAGAAAAAATTTTTTTTTGAAAAATTGGCCAGTTCAAAGAGGTTTTCAGTATGTGCACTTAGTCATGGCTCATTTACTTGGAGATGATGGAACCTGATGAAATTTGTCACCGAATGAAAGTC
This sequence comes from Myrrha octodecimguttata, assembly GCA_958510865.1. Lineage (NCBI taxonomy): Eukaryota > Metazoa > Arthropoda > Insecta > Coleoptera > Coccinellidae > Myrrha > Myrrha octodecimguttata. Next base: position 49,711,541 of record OY294062.1, on the reverse strand, counting down.
GACCATTACAGTTTTGTTCTTGCACAACTCACAACCCCTACGGACCCTTTAAGGGAGAAAAAAAATGGAGGGGGTTGAAAGTTATGCATGAACAAAACTGTAATGCTCTACTTTCATTCGATGACAAATTCATCAGGTACCATCGTCTCAAAGTAAATGAGCCATGACGAAGTGCACATACTGAAAACCTCTTTGAACTAACTGATTTTTCAAAAAAAAAATTTTTTCTTGAAAATTTCTGCACGCCTGTGAAGAAGATACAAAGACCTTGCTTTAAAAGTACCACATGACCTACTTTCCCTAGTCAAACAATTTGAAGGGTTGATGGGGATGGCACAGGGTGCAACGAAAAACCTTCAAAAATGCACATAAATTTGAAAAATTGAATCAAAAATTGACCTGTTTCAGGATTTTGTTGCCAAATATTTTTCTTAGGAGAAAATGAACTTGTTCCATAGTTTTGACGCGCAGTGTATATCACCTAGCCTTCAATTTATCAAACCTCAGAACGAATAGATGGAAAAAATAAAGAATTCCCAACAAACTTCAAATACACAAAAACCTTATCCTTAGCAATATGGAAAAATGAATAATTCATAGTAGTAATCATTAGTCGAAACATGAGTCGCAACAAATATTGGGGACAAGGCGAAGACTACCTTCATTTTGATAGCTTGAGGAAAATATGATAATTGAGTTCATGAGTAGGTGTAATGTTCGGGAATTTGCATTGAAATTCGCAATTTTTGGGCACATGTTCTAGAAAGCATCGTGCTATCGTTTTGTTCAAATATCTGTAATCGAATTTTTCCTATCAACTCGGAACATTCAGGGTTACAACCTGAAAACTCGTAGGTTTGGACCTGAGTAATAATTCCGCATACCCATTCAAAATTTCATCTTCCGAATATTTCTAAAAATACAGGTTAGAAGATAAAATGAAATTCAGTTGTTGACCCAAAATGACAGCCTGAAGTTTCATGCCTTTAAAGACTCAGCGGTTCTGATTTGATACTAAACCGACCCTCAGAGTACCAAATCGGCCCTTCATTCCGTCCTCGAAGTCGAGCATAAAATTCACTCTGTTGATTTAAATTTGTAAATATCCATTAATGTCAATAATTCAACATTCTCATTGTTTGTATTTTTCAGCCCATTCCGCGTTCTTCATGATATGCGTAACAGCGGCATGGACCTCTCCAGTGCTAGCAAAACTTAGCGAGACCGAGGATAATCCCTTGGGGGTGCCCCTTACAGAGGATGAGAGCGATCTAATTGGTTCCATATACTTCGTTGGAGCTTCTGTAGGCCCACTACTCTGCATTTTCACAGTGGACACCTTTGGAAGAAAGAACATACTCACATGGTTATCCATCATATCACCTGTATCCTACATTCTCCTAGCTTTCGCTGAAACTGTTGAACTTTATTATTTCACCAGGGTAGTCTTAGGTTTGTACGCTGGCGCAGCTTTGAGCATAGAGCCTGTGTATGTTTCCGAGATTGCGGGACCACTAGAAAGGGATTTCCTTATGTCTTGTGTGTCTGTTTTCAACTTCGGTGGTATCCTTGCAGCCTACGCTGTAGGGCCTTTCATTCCTCTATTTTACTTTAACTGTCTCATAGCTGTATTCTCCTTTGCTTTCTTCATTTTACTAGCACTGGGATGCCCTGAAAGCCCATATTATGTGATGCAAACAAAGGGCAAAGAAGAAACTAGAGCCCTGTTGAAAAAACTACGTAGGGGAGACGTAGAGGGAGAACTTCAAGATATAGAAAAATCTGTTGGAAACCAAGTTAAATCATCTCACTTCGAAATCTTCACATCTACAAAATACTTTAAGCCTTTCTTGCTTGCAACAATGCCTTTGGTTCTTCAACAGTATTGTGGTATTACATTGATTGTCACTTACAGCCAACTTATATTTTTACAAACTGATATTTCTATTCCTTCTCACATATGTTCAATTATAGTCGTATGTCTTCAAATATCTACATCTTTCCTCACACCAATGCTGCTTAAGTCTCAAAAGTTCACTCAAAAATCTCTTTTGTACCTAAGCTTCACTGGTTTAGGTTTGAGCAATTTGATTCTGGGTTTCTTTTTTTTATTCGGCAAAGACATCAATTGCTTAAATTGGTTGCCTTTGATAGGTCTTATTGTTTTCGTTACTTTCTATAACTGTGGTATAGATCCCATACCTTGGATAACCTTAGGGTATATCTATCCATTAAATGTAAATACCATGGGTTCAGCTCTGTCGACCAGTATATTTTTCATTTCTATATTCCCGGTTTTATATTTATTCTATAAAGTTGACCTAAGTTATTTATTTTTAAGTTCTGCGTTGAGCTGTCTGATTGGCATCTTGTATGCCAAATTTATTTTCACGGAGAATTGTGATAATGTAAATGTTGAGAGTGCTTAACAAGGAATAGTTACTTTTATTGGCATCGCCATGAATTATATATAAATAATTATTTTGCTCACTATTGTGTGCAAAAATGTAGGTGATTCCATTAAATTTCTGTGATAGTGTAGGTGTATATAATATATCTTTATTATTTTAACTGATAATTTTTAGGCGATTTTTGGCCCCTGTGCTGTATTTGTGAGTCAGTTCTTAAATAGTTCTATGAACTTTCAGAAACATTACTTCGAATCGATAACGAGAAAATAAATATGCAGAATACTTTATATTATCTATTGAAACTAATACAGTTCCCTCGAAGAATTTGGAATTTGGAATTATTAACCCTATATTGAATAATTTAAACATTGATTTGAATAAGTACAGATTTATTGAATATCTAGATAAAATTTAAAAAAAATTAAAATATTAGTTATCAATTGTATACGTATGGGCAATAGATAATATTAAGGGTGTTTTTCACGACTACATAATGAATCATATTGAAAAAGACATTGTATCGAATTCTCACCAGTCGATTCTCAACAAATAATACCACCGGTATTCAGTTGTTACAAGCGACAATGTTGAAAGGCTACACTAGAAAAAAACATATTAATATTGGTGAGTAGATATTTTACCATATAGGTGAACTATTTTAAGAGTTCAGGAGAATTGAAATATATACGAATCATCTTGAATATTTCTATTTATTCAACCTGAATTTTATAAACATAACTCATTTCTTGGTTTATGATTATTGGTCAAAATAAACGATTGAGGAAAAATCGTGAAGATTTCTTGAATTTACCATAATTGTTATTCTAAACGTGTTTACTTTCTACATATCTGGATGTATTTTGAATCTAAAGTGGCTAGCATCGAGTTTAACTCTAAAATCTACAAAAAAGGAGTAGTTTCGTTCATGGAATTCATAAACTGCAATTTCACAGATTCGTCTTTTATTAACATGACTTATCTGGTGCAAAACCGGAAGAGCTCTAAATATTGAAGCCCTATGTGGTGTTGGCTATGTGCACTCGATTTGACTAGCCGTCTCTTTGATTTTGCAGACAAAAATCATACAGATATGCTTCGATATTCAAAAATCTAGAAGAGCATCTTCACGCCGTCATTTTTCAATCAAGCACTGAATTTCGATTCGATCCAAACTGTGTTTTTGGAAATATTGGAAATATACAAATTGGACCGAATTGATATCCAGTACTTGATTGAAAAAATGACTTGAACTTGAATAATTATACATAATTTCGTCAGGATAATATTTTCAGACATCTCAGAATATTGGATATTCAAAAAAATTGAATTTTTTAAAACGTTCTAATAACAAATAATCACTTTATCTCGCACAAAGTTATTCATCAGCATTTCGAACCAGTTACGGAGTTTTATCATGATTGAATCAGTATTTTTCGACTTATTTCAGAAAAAACAACTATAGCGAGAAAAAAACCACGAAATTTTATATATTTTTCCAAATATGCCAGAACAGGCGCGAAAAATGTGAATTGAAAATATTTAAACTTACATAGTGTCGTAGTTCTCATTAGAAGACAGCTGAACTTTTCAAATATAATAATAAAAAGTTCTCGCCTTGAAAATTTTCAAACATTTGATAATAATGTCTTGCTTTATATGAATAGATGTACTTATTTGTTTTTACCAACGTTTTGAAGAAACTGAATTCAACAATGAATGTTTTATCGTTGAAAGAAATAATAATGATAGATTTTAATGGTACTTTTTTACAATTGTTAAGACTAACTCTGACTTAGCTGAAATTCTCTTAGTATTTTGAGTGAACTCAGATAAAAAATGGGTAGGTATACTTTCATTCGAACTAATTCTCCTACATTATATCAACTCTGCAAGCTTATCAAGAAATGTCAGCCATTATTTACAAATCCATTTCCATAGCTCAAAAGGGATCACCATAAAATATTACTTTGAAGCAGTTAGAATTCAAGACATTCTAATATTCTATTGTTTCCGGTTAATGTAGTCCATTCGTGAAAATTGAAAAACTATAGCTTAAAATAACTCGAAGAATTCTAACCAGGTTGCGTACTTGTAGTCGTTTGGTAAACCATTTTCTCCTCAAAAAATGTAAGAATACATTCTAACTGTTAATAAAATTAAACAAAAGTTGAAAAATTCATAAATAACATCAAACATATTCTAGAATCAAAATTCACCTATTTTCAATAGCAATTGTAATGAGAGTTGCATTGAATATTTTTAATTACAGTTTCATACAAAGGATAATTCAATTTCCAATACTTTTCGTGACAATATTTCGGAGTAATAACAACGAAGACTGCATTTTACCGTGTTTTACAAATCAGTTGTGCTTCATAAATGTGAGACTATTCTAATCGAAATTGTATTCCTTCGAATTAGAAATAAGAAACACAATGACAACATCCATTGTACTGAATTGAAAACAGTCATCAGAGTAATTGATATTTCACAAATAATTTCAATAATGACTGAACTGAAAAAAATGGATATTTTCACTGAATATGATCTCTTTGCATATCACTCATTGCTTTTGGATATATACAGGGTGATTCCTGAGGGGACCATCAGATTTTAGGGTAAGTTTACACTAGTCGAGACATTTTCTAAACAAGGTTTTTGGTTGGGGGTCTCTATTGAGACTAGAGATGGGCAACTCGAGCTATCTAGCTCGAGTAACTCGAGTTACGCTATGGACGATTCAGCTCGAGTTGCTTTTGAATGAACTCGAGTCAACTCGGAAGCAATTCAGATCTGGAGTTCAGCACCGACTCGATGCGTAGAAATCACGATTTCGTGAATCGTCGGTGCCTCCTGTCGTCGATGTCGATCGATACAGCTCGAGTTGGTTAGCGGATCGGCAGTCGCAGTCGGCAATAGTTCGAGATCGAAAATATATTTGCGTCGTGAAGGGAGTGATTAAAGACTAGAGCTGGATTGATTAAACTTCATTCATTTATTTATTGATAATGGACCCCTTTTCGTTATAAATATTTTATTACAGTCATTTTTGAGTAGTGTGATTTTTTTAAACTTTTTTCACGATATATCCGTTGCATGATATGTGAGTCAGCTGTTAGCGAGACTCATAAAAATTCCAACTTCCGAGTCCCGATCCTACAATTCCTTCCAATTTCTATTCCTACTCACTCCGAGAAGATCGACATCGGGGCATCAAGGCTCGAGCCGGCGAACGCATCAGTGTCGAGGCCCGACTCGAGGTGACCCAACACCCAACTCGACTCGATACGAAGGCGAATCGCTGGCGCGGAAGCATCGGCACCGAGTCGAGTCAGCTCGAGTTGCAGCTCGAGTTGGCCATCGATTCAACTCGAGTAGATCGAGTTGAGAAATAGACGAATCGTCCCATCACTAATTGAGACTCTACAGGGTGATTTGTCTGATTCGATCGATTTGGCTTTTATTAAATAACTTTGATGTGGCTCATCCGATTTTGATGAAATTTTCATCATAGCACAATACGAATAAGCAAATTCAAAATTCTTGATATTTTTTCAATATACGTTTAGTTTTGGTAATTTCAGATTGGTTGTGCAGGTTGAAAAAACACCCTGTACATTGCGTTTCGAAACTTCGCTATCCGTTCAGATTCTACCATTATGAGTCATTATTCAGGTGTATTTAGTTTTTTTGGCGCAACTCCAGTTTTAAGAAAAACATTTTTCAAAGAAGGAAAATTTCGAAACCCCAACCATAAACCAAACATTGTTTCGAAACTGTCTCGGCCAGTATAAACTTACCCTAAAATCTGACGGTCTCCTCCGGAATCACCCTGTATACTGAGTGGCAGTAGAAAGGATTGATGTAATAACCCTTTTCTCCAAGTTGTGGTGTAATGATGACGTTATATCTTTGATACTCTTTTTCGAACATTTCTAGTGCTATTTGAAGAAACTGGTTCATTAGACATAAATAGTTGATTAATTCCAATTGTAATCCCAAGATCTTTTTAACTGGCTCGGTTGTCTGAGGTTCCTGATATTTTTGATAATGGAGTCATGGGAGTATTTTGGAAATTTATTCGGAAAATGTTTTGTCCTTTTCATCACATGTATAGGTGAGTAAAAATTATAGAGAGGCCAATTATGAACACAATATATCTGCAAAAGAATCACTCAGGGATTTTAGATTTTCAGAGTAAGTTTGAATCTTTACATATGAAAGTTATGCTCAAAATCAATAAAATATGTCCAATGGTTCAGTAGATGAACGCATCTGAAATTCCGTCATCCCAATATTTCCAATTATGCAGACTTATAAACCGCTTATTTCAATGAAGTCAGTTGGTAGACCTTGTAATGGGTCTCTCCGGTTTTTGTACCTAAAACTGAGTCAGGTTGGCACTAGCGAAATGTCGGGAAGGTAAACAAATTCAGGGGTTCGTTTTAAATTCTAACACAACTCTTTGGTTTGGTTTAGTTACATACGTATATAAATACTATGGAATTTGTGTAGAAAGGACAGCGCCGCTTAGTTATCTAACAGGAAATTGAGTCTAACCTAACATATTGTAATCATACATAGTGAAATGTGTCAAACTTTCACAGTCTACCGATTTACTTTATGCATGTGGATGGAGTATTCTGAATCCCAAAAACCATTAAGAAACCTTGTACACTGCTAAAATTGTTTTTTTGAAAATTATCTGGAACAAATAGCTGCGATAGTCCAGTTTTAATGACTGTGTCCCAATATCGTGATGTCTGGGGTTCGAGCCCATGGCTGGAAAAGAATTTTTCCAGTTGTAAGGGGACCGTCTTACCATTCTCACAAAATTGCATTTTCCAATCAGAAGGTATCTGTTTTCACCATTTTTTATTGTATCAGAGTTTTATTTTGGTAATATTGAATTTTAATGGATATATCTGCTACAGCATTGAGCAGATTTCATCCAGTTATGAATTCGGCCTGTGTAATCGAGCTGATGCGAACCTGCTCGACAAACATTTAGTCTCCAAGTTATCTCTTCTCACAGTTATAGCGTTTACGATTGTTTCGAAATCTGAACATGCCATTTTCATCGAGTGGTTTGTGAAAAATTTAAAAGGTATCAATTCGGATAAGTGACCTCTTATCAACTATCTCGAATATCGATTAATAATTTTCGTTATGCAACTTCGAAAAACCTAATTTATTCATTTCGTTTCGTTCATGAAAAACAACAATTTCGTCAGCGAATTTCTACCAGTTCCATTCAATTGGAAAATATGAAAATGCATAAGTGTGCAAAAAGCAAACTGACAATCGAAAGGTCTTCAACTTTGAACTCAGCAATAGATCACTTTGTAGTGCAGTTTTTAGTAGAAAGTGTGGCTTTTTTGAGTGGTTAGAATTTGTGGAATCTTGGTAATGGCATCATGGGAATATTGTGCAGATAGTTTCGGAGCATATTTCTTGTTATTCGTCGTGTGTATATGTGAGTAAAACACTTAATATGTATACAGGGTGATTCATTAAGGGTGGCCACCGGCCGTATCTCGGAAACCGTTTATCCTATGACTTCCGGAAAAAAAATCTAATGACAAATTCGGCCCCTAGAAAATGATTAAAAATATTTTCAAGTTCGTAGTTCCCCACTAGAGGGCGCAATCTATCACTTGTAAAATATAATCTCATTTTTTACGAAATATTCTCCAGCTAACAGTGGTAAAGAATAATAAAATAAGAATCTACTCTTTCTATTCAACAACTTTTGTTTCAGTAATTTTTCTATATTTCCTATTTTTTAGTGATGGGATGGATAAACTTTTCTTCACGAAAAAAACATTCTTACTCCTGTATGGGTGAACCGATTTTCACGTAATTAGTTTTCATTCGAAGGTCATCGAAAGCAGATCACGGAAACATATGACAACAATATACCGGGTGATCCAATTGAAAACTACAGACTGTTTTATATCACTGCGCCCTATTTGTGCGTTTTACTGGAAAATTTCAAATGCAATGCTATGATTCTAACCGAGTGAGAATAAGCCAAGCATTATCACCTACTGACTTTTTAAAATCGCAGACAGATATCTTTGGTCGTTTCGGAGTTATTGACATTTTTGTAAATTTTGATCAATGTTTATCCTTTCTGTGAGCTTAAATGAAGAAGGAAGTGACTTTATGCTGCATGACAACGCAGCAAAATACTCAACACACATGAAATAACAATGATGCGATAAAATAAAACAAAAATTAGCAACAACGAAAATATTTGAACAGAAAAACAACACTTACACCTAATCAATTCAAATGTTTAAAATGTCTACCATTATTTTCTACACATAAATTTAGTCTTTCTTTCGTCGAGTTGACACTGGCCACAATTTCAGTATGAGAAGAAGCTGCCTGTCGAAATCTATTTTGAATATCCTCACTTGTAGTGGGTGGTGTTCGGAAAACTAAGTCTTCATTCTCCCCCAAAAATAAAAATCTAATACAGTGAGGTCGGGTGATCTTTCTGGCCATGGAAAAATACTCCCTCGTCCAATATACCTCTTTGAGAAGACGTTATATGAATATTCTCTAACATTAGCAGCATAATGCGCCGGGCAACCATCTTGTTGATACCACGAATCTAACCTGCTTTGAATAGCAATATTTTTTAAAAGAATTGGAAGATCTTCCGTTAAAATTTCAAGCACCTTTGTCTTGTTAATAAGCCAAAACTTTTATGATATTATCCTCATTACGGCTTCTACGTTTTCTATTTTTTCTTCCAAGATATTTAACCTTACCAGTTTCTCGCACTCTTCGTGTCAATCTTTTGAATACCCTTTTGGAATGACGACGTCTTTCAGGATATCGTATCGGGTATTCCCTTTCAGCTACTGCATTTTCTAAATACTCAAAATGAACATTAAGCATATCATATGCTTCTTCGTTTGAATAATGGGGCATCATAAAATAGTGATTTGCAATCGTCCTAAAAAACTTTTACAGCTATAGAAACCGAGAATGAACAGTATCGCCAAAGCTTACTGGTTCTAAATCAGCTTGTTTCGAGTTTTTTCCTTTCATCTAATTGTTTAGAGATGAAATAACTCAATTCCTCCTGCATTTCACAGGGTTGATCAATACTTATCAAAATTTACAAAAATGTCAATAACTCCGAAACGACTAATGATATCTGTCTGCGATTTTAAAAAGTCAGTAGGTGATAATGCTTGGTTTATTCTCACTCGGTTAGAATCATAGCATTGCATTTGAAATTTTCCAGTAAAACGCACAAATAGGGCGAAGTGACATAAAACAGTCTGTAGTTTTCAATTGGATCACCCGGTATATTGTTGTCATATGTTTCTGTGATCTGCTTTCGATGGCCTTCGAATGAAATCTAATTACGTAGAAATCGGTTCACCCATACAGGAGTAAGAATGTTTTTTTCGTGAAGAAAAGTTTATCCATCCCATAACTAAAAAATAGGAAATATAGAAAAATTACTAGAACAAAAGTTGTTGAATAGAAAGAGTAGATTCTTATTTTGTTATTCTTTACCACTGTTAGCTGGAGAATATTTCGTAAAAAATGAGATTATATTTTACAAGTGATAGATTGCGCCCTCTAGTGGGGAACTACGAACTTGAAAATATTTTTAATCATTTTCTAGGGGCCGAATTTGTCATTAGAATTTTTTTCCGGAAGTTATAGGATGAACGGTTTCCGAGATACGGCCGGTGGCCACCCTTAATGAATCACCCTGTACACTCCTGGTCTTAACTGAGAATTCAATAATAATCTATACAGGTTGTTATGATATCCTATTATTAGAGAGGGCGATGCTTGTAGCTATATTGAGAAAATAAACTCACATAAACGTATGTCGTAAACGCGCTTTCTACCTGCACGGTGTGAAGTTTCTAGAGAAAAATCTTTTTTATATTAATAGTGAAGCAATTACATAATAACAAAATTTAAATGCAGGGTTGGTGCTAAGGAACGGCAAGGTAGGGCAATGCCCTACGAATTTTGATGCTTTTTACTAACGACAGAAATTCATATATCAAACTTTATTATCGAACCGAAGTCAAAAACAAAAAAGAAATTTGGATTGAAATTTTTTTCTCGATTCAATTTCTCTTTTAACATAATTCCATTCAAAATTCAACATACAACTCGATTCGGAAAAATAGATGAGTTCATATAAGAAGATCGAAAGTTAAGTAAGGTTCCAGTTGAACTGGGAGTCATAGACACAGGTTAATCACTTCTGTCGATGGGCAACAATCTGTAGTATCAACATCCAAAATTTCAATTGGTATCTTGAAAACAGTAGATTTTTTTGGGATAGAACCTGATGCCTGTGACACCCGGTATATGGCATACAATTTCTTTCTGCATCCAGCGCCTCAGTCATAGAATCTTCTGGACACTTATCATGACCATGGATAAAATGGGCCGAACGGTTTCGAGGGAAAAGCTTATTCAATTTTTCAGGTTTAGGTTCTCAATATCTCAAGAAATACTGATGAGATCAGATTGAAATTTTGTAATTAGTTGTAGAGAACCGATGCGTACTAGAAACTCGATATTCAAAAAGTATGTTTTGACCTTAATGACGTGAATGGATGAAATCCACCCAATGATTGCGCAGGTATGCATTCAAGTATCATTTCAAAATATTTTCAAGAATACAGATTTGTACGAATTTTAGTTCTTGATTGAAAGCTGACAACTTGATGGTTCATGTAGAATCTTGTGAGGAAAATATTATAAGCAGATCGCATAATATAGACTATTTGAAGAAACTATTCTAAATTCATTTTTCGGTCTGTTCTGATAACACGATCATCACGAAATTATGCACGAAACGATGCACCAGCATTATTCAGGTAATTACTGGGACTTATGATGATTAGATAAGTATTTCTATCGTAGGTCGAAAATAGTTAATACCCAGGAAAAAACACGAAATCTTTAATACTTCAGCCGAATGTAGACCCGGCAAATTCAAAGTCTCCTAATCATTTCTTTCTAAAATAGTTTGACAATCCTCGTTCGATAATCTATATAAGATTTTCTGATGAGAAATTACACCTCTTCTCTGTCTTCACATAATTGACTACAGAAATAATTATCTTAGATGAAGGTTAAAATTGTATATGGTATAAAAGATCAGGTAGTTCCATGATATGATGGCTCAAGATAACTCGTTTCCATTATTTCAGGTCACACATCATTCTTCTTGATATCTGCCACCTTGAGCTGGCCTTCTCCTGTACTCACCAAACTGGGGGGGACCGAAGATAACCCCTTGGGGAGGCCCATAACACCTGAGGAAAGTGACCTGATCGGCTCCCTTCTATTCGTAGGAGCTTCAATAGGACCCTTGCTGTTTATACCCATAGTGAGGAAATTCGGACGGAAAAGAGTTTTGGTTGTACTACTTTCTATAGTGCCAATAGCTTACGGACTTCTAGTTTTTGGAAAAAACGTCGAATTGTATTATATTTGTAGGTTATTACTAGGATTGTACATTGGAGCTACTCTGAGCGTTATTCCGGTTTATTTATCGGAAATCATTACTCGTGATGATGTTGCTTTCTTGATGTCTTTCGAGAGTTTTTTTGGATTTACAGGAATTTTGGTTACCTATACTGTAGGGCCTTTTATACCTTTGTCCTATTTCAATGGAGGAATTGTAGTTTTTTCAATAATCATCATCTTATTGCTAGCCTTAGGATGCCCAGAAAGTCCATACCATGTGATGCAAATAAAAGGCAAAGACGAAGCAAGGAGAGTACTGAAAAGACTGAGAACAAAATATGTTGAAAAAGAATTAGAAGAGATAGAAAAAACTGTAGAAAACGAAACTTCAAAATCTCACCTAGAAATTTTCAAGAGCAAGAAGTATTTCAAGATTTTCCTTCTGGCTACAATACCAATACTTTTGCAACAGTTTTCTGGGATTACCCTAATAATAACATACAGTGAGTTGATATTTTCAGAAACACATTTGCCCATTTCTTCACATATTTGTTCTATAATTGTTGCTGGACTTTTAGAATTAACTTCTTGTTTGGGACCGACGCTTCTCAAATCTAGAAGATTCACCTTAAAATTCATAATGGTCCTGAGCTTAACAGGAACTGGTATATGTAACTTAGTAATAAGTCTATATTTTTTTTACGGATTGGGTATACCATCTCTCAACTGGCTGCCTCTAGCTGGTTTAATCTGTTTCGTCACTTTCTTCAACTGTGGTATGGATCCTATAGGGTGGACCATTCTGGGACAGACATATCCAAAAAATGTAAATTTTGTTGGAACAGCTTTGTCAACAAGTATTTACTTCCTATCAGTATTCCCAATTTTATATTCCTTCAATAAGGTCGATAAGACCTATCTTTTCTTGGGGAGTTTTTTCAGTTGCACATTTGGTATTATCTATGTCAAATTCGTATTTCCTGAGCCCGAGAAAAAGGTTGCTGAGGATGTTCATCTTCAGAGAGCTCTTATTCGAAATCCTGATCTTGAACTTACAGACTGTAGATAAAGAAAACTGTAGATAAGCCGTTATGAATTTTGTGTAAAAAATAAAATCAGATTCCATCTTTCATGAACGAGTGTCAATTTGAATCTACCAATTTTCCTCATGAAGAGAAGGAGTGTATCTTCCGAAATTTTAGCTCTTGTTTTTCATATAGGGTGAGCGAGTAATCTCAGGCCAAAATTTTACAAGATGATTCTACGAGCAGTTCGCAACAGAAAGGTTTTGTCATAGATGCATAGAATACATATGGTGCGGACGCTCTTCGACATATTTTGGGTCCGAATTGAGGTCCAAAAGTTGTCAAAATACGGCTATGTTGTCCTACTTCAGCTTTCGCCGATAGATACCAGCATAGGGAAATCTGCCATATAAAATCTGAAACATTTACGGAAGTTACCGACCTGTCATATCAAAACTAGTCAAATCAGAACTTCTTTGTGATTTTCCGAGTTGGACCATACATTATTTTCAAGAATTTATGAAATTAAATCAATTTTGACAAATTTAAATCATGATTATTCATTTCATTCAGTCAGAATGGCGATAATACATATGAAGGTTTCCTCAGTCTCTGAATAAATAAATGTGAAACTTGATATTTTTGATTGCCTGTTTATTACAAGAGGCATTTATAATCTTAATATTTAGTTCATGAAAAGGACGTCTTTCAGAGTTGCGTTTTCAAAAATACCTCAAGAAATCATTTGGAACGATGGATACTACAATTAATTAATCTGGTTTGAAATTCGTCTTATAAATTCGTATGAACATGAACAGCCAATTGAAAATTTATATTTCAATTTCAATAATAGTAAACATGAACATTTCCTCCAAATATGTTCATAAGTATGTAACGAAATTAATAACTTTTCAATTGAATAGGTATTTATTAATAGGTACATACAAAATTCATAAACCATATTTTTATGGAAGGTGATCCAAACTATCCAATAAAATCCATGAGTAATATCAATTTCCCGTTCCGTTTTCATCGTTGTTTTGGCTTCGAAATGATTTCTTGTATCCATCCATGAAAGTGTTCTTACAATAAACCTCATATTGCTCTTATTCCCTCAAACATATTTCATATTATTATCAATGAGTAGATGTTCCACATTCGTTACACTTTTATTATACATATATTAGTAAGAATCCATAATTTACAATATCTGATTCATTTTTTGGCAAATAGTTTCATCAGAACGTAGATGGAGGAAAGAGAAGATGAAGTAAACAATGCAGAAAAACGTGGCAAACATCTCTGTGTTTATATTTACATTTCTCCAAAACGTCAAAATTGTTTATTCAGTTATTCGTGATATTTAGACCGAAGTAGTTGAATATTTTCAAGTGTAATACAATTATATAGTATTAAGGATGCCAGTAAAGTGTGTAGTGTGTGGTAAATATGCTGAAAAGGAAAATAATCGTTCCGTGCATAGGTTAGTGTTTTGCTTTCCTCGTCATTGCCGTACGTCGTCAATATTTTGGATGCAGATATTTTTCGGATATCAATAATATAACTATTTATTCTTAAACCATCTCTTATATATGATTTTTTCGCATTATATTTGTTATATTGATATGTACTACTCGTTTTCAATAAACAATTATATCTACTATGACTGTATACATGAGAGAAAATTGTTAACATTATTTAAGAACTTGCTCCTGAAATATACAGTTTGATCCAATACAAAATGATACCAATATTTATTTATTCAAAGATTTATTTATGATCCTTAATCAGTTTTCCCAACAAGGTATGATATACTAAGATTTGGCGCTATTAATGAGTTATCCAATAAGTCCTTGGATCTTTTGTTCAAAAATAAAGCAAATCTTCTCAACGCACCAATATAATGGACTATTCTTGTGGCTTGATCTTCACCAGGAGAGGAGTTTCCTTACAATTTTTCAATAATATTATGAATCTCTTCCGAATCTGTAGACTGAAAGGAAGTAGTTAGCATAGTCTCTTCCAAGGTGAATTGGACACTTGGTTTTTATTAAATATTGTATTGTCCAAGCGAGGAGTTCAATATTTAAAGGTATTCTTTATTACTTGGATATCAGCTCAGAGGATTTACCGTATTCAATAAACTTATATTAATACAAGTAACCATACAATTATCTCTTTTCAAAAATAAACAATATACGACCATGAAATTTATCCAGAAACCATTCGATTATTTGGATGCATTGATATAAGACGTTATCCAGCAATCTGAATATAGTTGCTTATTTGATCCAATTCCTGAATTTTATTCATGGCAATGAAAAAATTTTGGTTTCAGGAGAGAAACTCATTAGACTCTTAGTTTTGTCTGAAATATTAACCTAAATAAGATTCTGAAGCTTACTTGAAGCATTTTTTTGTAATTTGCGTGAGAAAAGCAAGTTTCTGGGTTGAATACCACCAAAGAACTGCTCAATATTATCACCGTATAAATCTCTTCATACAATTATATAATCATTTCGTTAACTAGTCCAATCCCTTTCTGCCTTATGATGCGTACGCCAATGATCGCTTTGGAGAAATGTAAACAAATATTTGACAACAAACACAAGAGATGTTGGCTGCAAACATTGAGTGAAGGATGAAGGGGAATGCGGTATCTTCTCTTTCCTCTATCTACGCATCAGAACAATCAGATTGTAGCTCAAATCATTTTATTCACTGGAATTAATTGTATCGACTTGACAAAGCGACCTTAGGGCCATCATCGTTTACAGAGCCAAGTAGGACAACATTTGACAATCTAGGACCGCGTTCCGGACATAAAATTTTAGTGGGTAATTCGCAACCACTGCTAAGCGATACGCCCTCTGGCGATAGAAATTCGAACACTTCCAAGCTAGTAGTTTTTCGTTGTGCCTGTTATTTTAACGTAATTTGCTTACTTTTGGAGTTCATTTTCGAGCGTATGTGTTGTTCTCCGAGTTGAAATTTTGGTATATCGAAAGTGTTTGTAATATTCATCAATCGATTCCTTTCTTTCCGATTGAAATTTTCGATTGTATTAATTCGAAATGGCATCCTCCCGAAATGACTATTGTTGTGTGCCTCAATGTTATTCATGGTCAAAGAAGAAAGGATCATCTAGTACCTCTAGTTTTCATTTTTTCCAAAGCCAAATGAAAGTGAAGTTTATTTGGAAAGAGTATTTGGCAGGGAACTCAATGATAGAAGAAAGGCCTAGCTTTAGAAATTGAAGATTGGAAAACAGCTCACGAAATACATAAAAGTATGTTCACTGCATTCTTTTGAAGATGTTTATTTTCATAAAGATAATTTACCTACAATGCATTCATTTGGAAACAACTTCATCATTTGGACTGATTCTAGATTTACCGCATAATATAGCCTGCATTCAGCACTTCTTCACATAAATAAAAGTCCTTAAATTACTTATTGACGTGCCTATTTTGCCAGAAATTCAAGTAAACTTAGATAGTGGCTCATTTTGATCCACCAAGCAACATACACTAAAATATCACCGAAACTATCCTCCAGGAACGATTTTATAGCGTGATCCGAACGAAAAGTTCCTTCTCAAGAAATCTTACACAAAATTATAATAATTTCTCTAAATATTCAAGCTCTGCTTAATAAATATTAGTTCTCCACCACATTTCTAAGGTTTGTTTACATAGAACTACTAGCTTGGACAGGTTCCAAATTTACCCGTTAGGGCGCTGTCATCTTCGCAGAAGTTCCCAATAGTAGGAAAGTGTCGACACCTGATATATTCTTTGCAACTTGGTTTTGTCCAACTGTAATTTCGTGAAATTTCAAAATTTCTGTGAATATAATTAATTACTTAAGACAAGTGTTGTGTTCGGATTTCTTCATTAAAACAAGGCAAACGTGTCGGATCTGCATCGGACATTTCTCTAGGCTTGTATTAGTATACTTGAGAGTTTTTTCGGACATTATAAATCAGATTCCAATAAAAATTGTGTGCAGACTTTGAAGACAACCTTTCAGAAGAATGTACCAAGTTTCAATTCGATCAGGTTCAAATTTTCAAAGCTATATGACTGAAACACCGAACCGTATGATGATGGCTGACCGTGACACAAGAACTTTCTGAAGGAACAACTTGGAGATTTGACATTTACAGAGCAGACTTGGAATTTTCTTACAAATGGATCATGCAGATTTGAATTAATTTTCACAGTTTTCAAAAGAATAAACAATCGGATCGAGCCACTATCTGTTGAAAAATAGCAGCTTTTCATGTCACTTCATATCTTCTCTCGAATACTTTCTGAGCACCGCCAAATGATGAAGCTGATTTCAATAAATGGTGGATGCGCTTCAAGTATCGGTTAAGGAATATGGCGGAGGAGCTCCAAATAACTCTACGGAACGCAGCAAATTAGCAGGGAAATAAATTTCCGCTTCGCCGTGGTTCGGGTTGTGGCTGATAAGTGAGCCTTGGCATTTAATCAACGAAATCTCGAACTTTTCTCAATTTTTTTCGGTATGCTCTTTCATCTTCAACCATCCTATCTTTACTGCACTTATGTTGATTTCAATTGGCTAAATCTCAAACCGCTGAAATTAAGATTGCTCTTGCCACAGACTATAATCTTCATGAATTATCGGCAGATAATTCTTATCTATGGGACATTACTATAATTATTTCCACAATCTTCATTATTTATAGTCATTTCTCAGGTATGTTGATTTTCTAGACGGTGCGTGGTGAACCAAGTAGAATTACAGGATGAGGCAACTTCTCTTCAAAAATAAGAATACCTACGAGTATTTCGCTGATTATTTTGGTCAGCATTACATCAAATTTGTTGTATCCGTGGGTAAGTTATTCCTTAAATTTTCTATGAAAGGGAGGGTTGGCGGATACAATTTTTGATATCCTCAACTTATAGGGATGTCAATGTAAACATAGACATCAATCAAAATTATAATAATTCATGGAAAAAAAGGGCTCCAATTTAATAAAAAACTATAATGACACAAGGACAAACATCTTTCGATGCCTTCAAATATTCCACATTGATCTCAGCTAATCATCCAACAAACCAAAACCTCTACACCGAAGAAGCTATGTCCAAGAACAACAGTTACTCCAGTCTTACGGTTCTTTTCGATCATCAGACCGACATACCTTGGAAATCGCAGATAAGACTTTAGATACTCATGACCTGTTCGATGGAATGGTGTAGTACGACGTGTAGTTTTCCCAAAAGACGGTACGTCAATCAAAATGATGATCATTAAACTGTAGCTCACCTTTCTCCATGAACCATTTACTTTTTTGCATTTCTCCTGATTTTGCATTGGAACCTAGATATCGAGGATGATGCATTTTCAAATCGACGCACTGTATGTACAACTTTTATCATTTCCCCATTCGAAATTCCATTGAAAATATGAGAATGACGTTAATAATGATTGTTCTCGAATTACTACCAATAAACCTTTGAACTGGTTGATTCGCATAATTAATTGTTTCAGGCCACACAATCTTCTTCATCATATCAGTAATAATGTGTTGGACATCACCAGTTCTAATGAAACTCAGTGGAACCGATGACAACCCCTTGGGGAACCCCATTTCCCCCGAAGAATCGGACTTAATCGGATCTCTTATGTACATAGGAGCAGCCAGTGGACCCATCCTTTTTATACCTGCAGCTGAATATTTCGGAAAAAAGAATGTTCTCGTATTTGTGTACTTTATACCCCCTCTCACCTATGGCACTCTTTTATTTGCGAAGGTAGTGGAGCTGTACTACATCTGTAGGGTCCTTCAGGGTATATTTTTGGGCGCAGCACTGAGTGTGCAGCCTGTGTACCTTGCGGAAATATTACCAGATGAAGACAGGGACTTCTACATGTCCCTCGGTACAATGTTTGGTTTTACTGGTTTGATAACTGTCTATGCAATTGGACCATTCATACCACTTCTTTATTTCAACAGTTACCTCACAGTTTTCTCGAGCATTTTTCTGGTTCTACTCGGTTTCGGATGCCCAAACACACCTTACCACGTGATGAAAACCAAGGGAAAAGATGCTACCAACGAACTTCTAATGCTTATAAGGAAAAACTTCAAGAACAAAGAAGCAGATCAAATAAAAAGCATTATTGAGAATGAAGTGAGGAGTTCGTTTCTCGATTTATTTAAGTCGTTCGAGAATTTGAAGATATTCATAATGGCTACCATACCACTCCTTCTGCAACAATTCTCTGGTATATCCATTTTATTATCCTACAGCGAGTTGATTTTCGAGAAGACTGAAATAGCTATAACCCCATCGGTATGTTCGTTGATTGTGGCATGTTTTCAAGTATCAACAAGTTTTTTGACACCTGTCTTACTCAAATCGGGTAGATTTTCATTGAGAATTTTACTGCTGTTATGTTTGTGTGGTATGGCTTTTTGTAATTTTCTTCTATCTTCTTATTTCTTTTTTTTGAAAGATGAATCATCTCTGAAATGGTTGCCTCTCTTGGGATTGGTTTTGTTTGTACCATTTTATAATTGTGGTATCGACCCTATACCTTGGATGTTGGTAGGGCAGATGTATCCTAAAAATATCAACTCTGTAGGTACGGCCCTTTCAACCTGTGTTTATTTTCTAGCTAGCTTTCCTGCCTTGTTTTTATTCAGTAAGATACCCCTCGGGTTTTTATATTTAAGTTCAGCCTTTTTTTGTTGCTTAGGAATCCCATATGTCGTTTTTATTTTCACTGAACCTAAAAATGTTTGATTGGTGAGAATGGAGTTTTTAGAGGCTGTGAATATTTGATAAACTATAATCCCATAGATGTACAATGGTTGGAAAGAATCTAAAGTTTTTGGTTATTTTTGACCGACTTCATTCAGATAGAAATATTGTTTCAATAATTCCAAAAAAATAATCTGAAGTTACGAGTTTCTTGTTTTTAGATCATCAGAGCGAATATTTTTGAGTAGCAATAATCATGCAGTGCTTAAAGATAAGATTTCTTATTTTTTTTAGTCTGAGTCTATAGAACTGAATCTCATCGTTGAATTGAATGAATTGATATAAAACCGAGCAGTTCATACTGAAATAGTGATCTAGGATAAGAAAGAAAATATAATTAATGAATATATATATAAATTTCGATGTACACTCCATTCATTTTTATGTCAGTTGGTAGGACTTGGAGAGAAGTTCAGCAAATTTTTGGAACTGGAACTGAGTGAAGTCGTCACTCGACACTCTTGAAATTTCGCCAAGGCCATGAAAATTCGATGGGACGTTCTAATTCCAACATACATATTTTATCGAGAAATTTAACGTTGTTATCTGATAGTAAAATGAACCTCATCTCGCGTTTTTTGATTACACAACTGTACTGTGTGGTACTTCCAGGACCTGTCGACTGACTTCATAAAAGTGAATCGATTTTACTTATATGTGTTTGATTTGAATGTAATGTGTATTATTTACACCAAATTCAGTTTTATTGAATTTGAACTTGATTATTTCTTTACCTAATATATTATTTAATATTCATTATATATTTCAAATTATGAAATGTGATCCATGGATATCGAAAAGATTCATCTGCAAAAATAAAGATTTCGGGTGAAATACCCACAGACAGACAGTTGATTATTTTTTTCCATAATGATGTTTAAAAACACCGGTATTCAACACATGAGGGAAATATAACATGTATTCACTCGATGAATTAAAACATTGTCGATTCAGTAGATTTGTTGATCATTGCCAATGGTCATTGCCTAAGCAACCATAAATTGAAGTGATTCATTTGATCAACATGCATAAAATTCTAGCTGTCCACACAAGGTATGATTCTTGGCGAGCTTAATCTCCAATCAGAAAGACTCTAAAGATATTCCAACCTCTTTGAGAGAAAGTTTCAAGATTGAACTGAGAAGTAAGCCACAGAGCGTAATTTTCCAATGATTCTGAATATTTCAAGAAATATTTCGGTCACAATGAGGGGTTGATCCCGGTGCCTTGGCCATTTTGTAGGTTAAGAAGATGGCTGGTACTGATCTCAAATACGATTGCTCTGAGGAGGGTTTTTATCACTTGGATGGTCGATTGGTGTCCTTCACTAGTATCCACTGAAACTTCCAATCCAACAGAAGTTATTGTCACATATTAATCAATTTCAAGCGATGGACCGAAACGTTTTTGGTTCTTCTCGGTTAACTGTATTGATTATGTGACCAAGTATGACCTGAAGTCACAAGAAATAATCACCGTGTTAAATACAATGACCACAAAATGAAAATTCCTTTTTCAGTGTGAAAACTAACCTATATCTTTCCAATATGACACATCCCAACAAACACAACATACAGCAATTGTACAGTTTCTGCATCACAAGTGCCACCGGAATGCAGCACATAAAATGTTGTATTGAAACTGCACAGTCTCTGCATTGATGATACTGCTGTCCTAAAAATGCAGTCTTTTGAATACAGCTGCTGTACAGCTTTTGTGCAACAAAATCGAAATGCTGAATGAGACAACGCTGTCTCTATCTTTGATGCTATATTTCGTTCTAATAGTCAGCCATCGTTGTATGTGCCGATAGCTGCTACGTTAGAGAAGCGTTATCGATTGTCGTCGTCGGCCATGCTGTTTTGTAACGGAAATTTGTTTGTTGTGTAGTAAATTCGTTTTTGGTTCTAACTGAATCGCGCTATTTGAACTGACTGTTTGTTTCGAGTTGATTGGGTGCAAGTGTGAAAAACTGATGTTTCGACATGATCAATTCCCGAAGAAACGAAATAAGGCAAATAAGACTGATCTGGGTGGCTAAGATAAATATTTAGATGATGCCGATTCTTTTGGAACTGGAATAAATAGACAATAGAAGAAAACATCTGAGTCTCTACCTGAACTGGACAGGGTCCACAGAAAACAGAATTTCGAAGTACATAATAAACATCAATGAAGGAATTTTAGGTATTATATTCACACAAGGTAAACCTTTTTTCGTGTCTTAACTCATTTTTCCCCACTTCAAGTTGCTGTACGAAAGAACAAAGAGAGCAAAAATGATTCACCAACCGATATTGAAACAACCATCATGGTATGATTGAGAAATATGTATCTACTTATTTCAGAGAACTTAGAAAAGAACGAGAGAGAGTCACCCAATAATATATTATATCATGTATAATATTTGATATGGCCGGTATTCGTGTAAATTCAAGTTTTTTCCATTAAAGTCATGTTCCTAGTACAATATTTTTTTATTAAGTTGAATTTGCTAGGAATCACTTTACGTTATATGCTCAATATAAACTAGGTTAACCCGATTCCTAAGACAACCAGTATGTTTCAGGAATCCGAAAAACCTATATTTTTCGAGTAATCGCATTGAAATTCTGGACTTACATACTACAGATTGTGTTTTTTGGTCTAACCAGAAATGGCCGTACGATTTTTCAGATAATGTTGTGTATATTTTCATATATTTGAATTCCATGTTGAATTTTTGGTGAAATGTGAAAAATTGAATAGTTTAAATATTTTTCTGTTGAGTAATCAATATCTGGATACAGAAAGAACTGCAGTAATTTTTCTACCGTAAGGCATAGAATTCGAATATGCAAAAATATAAACATCACATCATATAAGAAAATCAAAATTTATTTGGCAATCTCCGAATAAACTGGAAGGACTATACTCACTTTTTTACATTTATCGATGGTAAATAATTTAGTATCAAGCCTTATTCCTTTGGGTGTCGTTATACAGCCGAGCTTCTGCTGCATTATTACTGCTCAGAAACTTTATATCGACGTAGCACAGTTGGTGTATTATTACTATGTGCAAACTGCATTACAACGTGGCATAGCTCCTGCACAACTGCTGTATAGTGGCTGTACTTCGAACGCAGTTTGAGCTGTACAGTTTCGATGCAATTCCGCGGGACATATACAGTCCGTTTCGATACAGTTACTGTACCACCATCGCTGCACTTCAAGTGCAGCAACGCTGTACAGTTTTGTACTCTTGCTGCGTTTTAGTGTTTGCTGGGATGGTTCCTGAAATAATTCCTTATTTATTTTTGATTACACGATATTTCGCACGAGTACGAAAATCGGCATTCGATTGGATCAGTACTTTGCGATGTTGAGGAAGGAACAAAAACTCCGACACCGCTGGTGGTTTTTGACACTCCTACCCAAAAAACTTCGAGACTTGATATCTTCTCTTTCGGAAATTATGGTTTTTACAGCCACGATTTTTTAATCAGTGAGCCAACCATTTCGTACACAAAATCCGAAAATAACAGACATTTGGACCGAATGACTTATGTATATACTCTAGAATGAACGGGTGAAAATAATGTCCATAAAAGGTAAATTGGTAGTTCCGTAGTTCTTCACCGTTCACCATTGTAATGACATCCCTCAAATATATTACTACTCATGTTTTCAGCCCTCTCAGCTAATTCATATTTCTCTGATGCGGTGAACTTAACATGGAAAACTTCCGGTTACATTTGTGGTCTTTCACAACTAATTTATGACGTCATAGAACCTAAACCGATATCGTTTGAATGAAATGGTTTAGACCGAATTGGCTTGGAATTCGATTTTGTTATCAGATAATGAACTAGTAGTTCCTTATTCGACTTTATTATAGTTATTTACGTATCTAGGGAGTTATGAGGATGTTAATAACCAAGGGCAACAGATTTCAATCCCAAGGGATTGTGAGTTGCCCGAGGTTGTTAACATTTATTTCATTAGTATGAAATAAAATCAATTATCTATCACGTGAAGGTCAAATTCTGTTTTCGAAACGAACGTTGTTTAAAAATGAAGTATATAAGCATGATTACCATAAATATATCAACTGACAATTTTGTGAATATTTGTGAAGATGAGGATGAACAATAGTGCTTTATTTTGAAAATATTCGGACAGCTTTAGGAATACAAAATATATCAAGGAGAACCCACTCGTCCTTCGGGCTCATGGGTTAAAATTTATTCTCATGCTCATACTAAAATCAACTAACTTTTCGAACGAATAACTATTCATTTTTTAGACTTTATTCGACTGAATAGCTGAAAATATTCTGGCAATATTAAAAAAATATCAAAGATATTTCTCGGGAAATTTCGAACAACTCTAATGGGCCTACTCATGAAGTGTCCATGGTAAATATTTAATGCGGTTTAAACGACCTGCCGATCGAACGCAAAAACTCAAGGGCATCGATGATATTCATTCAAAATTTGTTTGTTCTCACTAAACAGGCTCATTACCTGGAGTGGTGACCACCTTATCTACGAATTCGCAATTTATGAAACAATCAACAGCGGAGAAATTATCAAGAACAAGCCATCCCAAAATTTCCTAGCGACGTTGTCAGCTTTTACATAATTTAATATTTTTTAACTCACCTGAAAGTTATTCTTATCGCGGATAAATCAGAGCAGAGATCCATGGTGAAAATTCCGAAAATATTCTAATGCTTTTATCGATCTCCGAAGTATGTCGAATATCTTCAATTAATTTGCCTTGAATAATGATAACACCTTTCCCTGCTTCTTTTCCTTTTATGTGTGGTTATGCCTCGCCTACAAAATCTGGATAAATAATTGCATTGAGCCCTGTTCATTCATATGAAGGTGTTGTGGCCAAACTGAGAGTGGTTTTGAAATGGCACTTTGGGAAAAATTTGCGGAATATTTTGGGTCATATTATCCGGTTTTCATAGCGTGTTTGGGTAAGTATTTATAGTGAAATAATTCAACCTGAATAAAAAATATACCTACTCAGTGTTATTAGAAGTTGAGAATTGGTTAACGTAGAAGAAAGAGCTCCAGCAATAATGAAATAACATAATCTTTTTTATCCGTTTGTTTTAACAACATTAATAAATATCCACTGTGTTTTCGTTTGTATGTCATGTCGCCTTGGGGCATGTAATTAGGATTGCCTACAAATACAAATTCTGAGGAAAAACAACACGTTGCCAAACTGTCGCATTTGGCCAAATCTAGTCCTCACTTTCGCATGCGAAAGTGATTCGGATGACTCGAAAATAGCGCCCCAGGGGCTGAACGTTGTATAGTTCTATGGGTTTAATTCTTATTATTAAATTCTATGCAGCTCATTGAAATTTTATTTGAATCTAGAGAAGTTAAGATATGGGTTTGCAAAAACTGATATGGTAATACTAATCTAACATATCTATGGAAGTTTATATTTGTGTTAGTTATAAAAATAGTATTATATGTATATATTATAATCAAAGAAAGAAATATGAGTTGTCTGTGGATAAACCATAGATTTTCATACCCGTTAAAAAACTGGGAATTTTCCGAACGATGTAAATTTACCCGCACTAATTTATTCAATGCTGATCGTCGATGTTTTTGTGTCAGTGTCGTTTTCTGTTGATTGAACTATAAGACAAGGAACAAAAACTGTAACAGGCTAAATCCTTCAATACAATCTAAGATGAGTAATGAATAATCCTTTCAGTGGGAAATCAGTATCGAGAGTATATATTTGATATATCATCGGAAGAAAAATAATAATTTTTTCATATAAATTTTTTTTTGTAGCGAAAAGTAACAGAACGGATAGCGAGAAGCAACCGTGATGATTGTTCCTCGAGAAACGACTTCTGTATAAGTGCGTATAGTAAAATTCTGAAAAAACCATTCAACCTTATTTTCATTCCTACTAAGCCAAACATCTTACTTATTTGTGTTATGTCCTTTGGATAGAATTTTTGTATGAATATCAATGTAGATTTATATTGTATATTATCGCTATGATCTATTATGATATTATAAATGTTTCTACTGAATAATAATTGAATACGGAACTATAAATCTTTCAATTCTCATCCCTTCATGAGAATATGAACATTTTCCATTTATTGCGATTTGAAATTCGTACAATATGATTATTTAGGTTGGTCAATATTGATATTCCATTACTTATTAAATGAATGAATTAACCTCAATTGTGATTCATCATATGTTAAAGAACTCTCAAATATGCGAAACATTTTGCCTCCTGATGAAATACATTCTTTGAAATTTTCATCAAAATTAGGACATCAATTCCAATATCGCAACCTTCTTTATATCATGAAGTCTTTATCCCAGTGCAAAATTTCTTTTCTATCGTTACTATTTCGTTAACTACAGATTTCGGATATGGAAGTTTATGAAGAAATTTGGTTGGAGGATTTAATAGTATTACAAATATAGGAGAGCAGTGTGGCTTTCCCTTTTTTATTTTGTGATAATCTTATAATAATGATTATTAAATTGGATATTATTTCGTAATAGATAATTTCAAATATATACAGATGACATGCAGGTACTCTTAAGTGTTTTTTAAAATTCAAATGATGGGGAGTACAGTTTCTGTGGACAATCCATTCAATTTATCGATATAAAAAGACGAATATATCGACAAGGTGGATCGGCTGGCTCACTAGTTCAATATCCTAAGATTTTTCTCAATTCTTGTATCACTTGGTGAATTGATAGATTGGCTGTCCTCAGGAATTTTGTATATTCATTTCATTATTATGAGAATCAGGACATATATTTCTCTTCTTATTCCCTATTCTCGTACAAGAAACCCTCAAATTTCTAGTATTTCAAAAATATCCGTTATATCTCGAAAGAGAGATCCACTTTGTCACAGTTATTCGCAGTATTAGGGAAAACGCCACAGATCTTTGGCATTTTGCATTCCTACCTGATATTTTTGAAGGGCTCGTGTTGGACATATATTTATTATATCTCTTGAAGGTAAGTAAGGTGATAAGCATCCAACCAGGTACATTCTATTTTTGGTTCTAATCTAATTACTCTCCTTGTGAGGGTGTCATAAAACTGATATCGGTGACAGTGATAACTGCAAAATATCGTCGATCGATAATCGAACTTGAATAAATTTGGATCGGATCTCCGTTAAGATTTGAATATAACGAGATTGAAGGGATGATGTTTTGATTGAAAAGCTGATATTTCAGCCCAATACAGGATGTTTCTGAGTTGGGAATACGAACGAAAAGTTGGGGAACAATACCCATATTATTTCATTTTACAGTCATTAATCCAAATCATCATCATAAGATAATGAAGAGAAAATGATTAAGGGTCGGTATTATAAAACTTAACTGGAAGTTATCTTTAACTTCAACTGACTGTTTCGACAGTTATGTCCTAACATAACTGTCAAAACTGTCAGTTAAAGTTAAAGATAACTTTCAGTTAAGTTTTATAATACCGGCCCTAAACAGCATCACAAATAATTAGATTAAACAACTAAATATAAGGATTAAGATCATTCCTTTTAATCTGTTTCTCTATTTACAAGTGCTTCGAAATAGAAACTACGAAAACATTTTCGCTAAAAGATACAAACTTTCTTTTTTGATCAAATAATGATTGAAAAGCGGTGACCGTATTTCTACCGTATATATCATTTTCGGTTTTCTCGAATCTACCGTAATATACCGTAATTTGAAAGTGGCAACGCCGTAATTCCGGCCAGAGATGTTGGAGACACTGGTGTTATCCAACATCTCTGGCCTGACGATCAGTAATAACTCTGAAACAGCTGTAGTCATTCTCCTTGGATCCGCTTCTTCGGTGTAGATGTTTTGGTTGATTGGGTGATTAGCTCTGATCAGGGTAAAAAATTTGTTGATTCATCGATAGATATTCGTCCTTGTGATTATTTTGTTACTAGAAGTGGTATACCCTGAAAATATAACGCATATGTTCTGGGGAACGCCGTGCTATCGTTTTGTCCAAAAGCCTGTACTTTTCGAATCATGAGTCAAAACTGTCCCTAAGTAAAACCTCGATTATAAGGAATATCTCAGGGCCAATTGCACCGTATTACAAAACCATAGATTAGGTCCATAAGCAAGGTTTTGGTACAAAATTATCTTGCACCGTCACGTACTCCTCGTTAAATGGCCTTAACAGACTGTTACATTTAAGCCTACGAATTTTGGGGTTTAAAAGAATGATTAATGGTAAGCTTCGGAATCTAACCCTACTTTCGAGCGATTTCGTACAAGTTTGACATTTTTCTGGACGTAACCTCCAGTTTGTTTACGTTTTTTTTTGTTTACATTGGACATTGATGGAGAACTCCTACGAGTTGATAATCAAATTTTGATTAAAAGTGGTTGATTTTCAGATGATATTTATGAAAAATGATATAGGGAGAAACTGGCATCAGTAGGCATTGATTCGTATGTTTTAAAGCATGAAGAATTAACACCAGTATTTCCATTGAGTTCGTAAACTTAATGGTATTTCTATAAGCCTTCAACTATTTGAAATGAACAAGTTACAATGATATGCTCATTTATTTCCAAGAGCGAATAGCAGAATGAAATCGAAGACATATTTGGAATGAGAAAACATAGTTTCATGAAGATTCTTCAGTACTATTTCATTCAGTGATATATTACGTGGAAAGCTATCATGTACTACTTCATTATTGTGCAGGTGCTGTCTCTGTGCTATCATTATCCTCTATTATATATTAATTGGACTCAAAATATAACTACAAACGAATTAATGTGAAAGAAATTGCATCCTCGTGTTAGACAATCTTCAAACGTACCATGATACTTCAATATTTATATAGAATACTTTTTAGTCTGCGGATCGACATCAGAGTTTTCATTATCTTCAACCAAAAATTAACTCAATCCATAATATACTTATTACAAACAAAATAATTTAATAGAAAGTCTACTCTTAGGTGAGCCGTTCCTTATCGGAAAGTTGTTTCGGATAAATCAATACTATTCATTTATTCATCTTACAAACGCCAGGATTGTAATTCCATGCAGAAACTTAAATCTTGAGATATTACAAAATATGAGTTTACTTTAGTATATGACTATAAATTTGAATAAGGTTTAAAGCCTGATGCAGAGGTAAGAGCACTGGTCTGTGGTAAGAGATCCCTATAGTCTTAATGATAATAAACAAGTCAGGAACATTACATGCAATATTTTTATGGAAGCTATAAAGTCTGTCATATATATTTTTTCGTTGGGTTTTTCAATAGATGCATCTTGATTTTTCATAACTTATGGAAATATGGTAGTAGTATCCCATAATAATGGGTTTCATCTTTTCTTCAATTAGGGTTAAAATAAACAACATGAAGCTAGTCACAAGTACCAATTCATGAGAAAGTAACCAGATTTGTAGATTAATTTTAATCTATTATAGTTACATTCAGCTTCGGTGCAAGCCGAATATTTAAAGCAGAGTTTAATAAGTTTATCGTTGCTTAACTAACTGTAGCTTAAGACGAAAACGGTGCAATTGGCCCTCAGGAACTGAAACTTGGTAATAGGTTGTAAAATACTGGCACGAACTACTCGATCAACTGTTGGAAAAGGCAAATTGTTAGAATTGTGGTCGAAGAAGTTTTTTTTTTGGAATTATGGGACATTTCGCACAAAGATTCGCTGAAATATTTCATTGTGTATCAAACTTCACTTCGACTGAGACTAATTTCTGGATATATTGAGGAAAAATTGTCGGAATTCCTCAGTCCGTGTGTGCTCTAACTTTCGAAGGAAACGAGCTGGAGTCTTGAAATTTCCAGGTTTGCATGGTTTTAAGTCTGAATACCTCGGTCAGATAGACCTTGAGGCTTAGGTTAGTTTACTGCACGAAATTTTATTGAGTAATGTATTCTTAACATGATCCCGAAAATCAACAAATACTCTACCTTGCTAATAGCTAATTGTCCAATCAATCAAAGTCCCCAAAACTGTATAGAGATAACATACAACTCCTCTACATAGAACGTCAGGCACATTCCTCAAAGTTTTCTCCACTCGAAGTTTAATATTCGTAAAGTGGTCCTGAGATGGCGCTGTATAATTAATACACTCGAGGCAGTCCTTTGGTATAAAGTATCTAGAATCCTCTCATGAGTCGTTCTGCGAAAGTGCAGTAGGCGCTTTTTCGTTGTGGTGGGATTGGTTGATTGAATAATTGAAATAGAGTTTCTTATTCTCCGTGAACCATTCTCTCATTATTGACCATGTGAGCTGCCCATTCTGAAAATGTAAAATTCGGCTATGTTTTCAGCGCATCAAGTCTACTTCAACATCTGTCTGAGTGCAGCATGGCCATCTCCAGTCCTGTCCAAATTGAGTGAGATGGAGGACAACCCTCTTGGCAGACTTATAACACCAGAAGAAAGCGACTTGGTTGGATCTTTATTCTTCATAGGAGCATCCATAGGTCCACTCCTAATCATCATGGTCGTCGACAAACTCGGAAGAAAAAACGTACTTGTAGGATTGTATCTGATCATACCAATATCCTACCTGATCCTAACATTTACAGAGAACATCCAGCTGTATTATTTCTGTAGGACAACACTAGGATTCTACAGTGGTTCTGCTCTGAGTATACAACCAGTGTATCTCACAGAAATCCTTGCTGCTGGCGAAAAAGATTTTTTGATGTCCTTGGTAACAGTCTTCAACTTCCTAGGAATACTGTATGCTTATGCTTTGGGATCTTTCATATCACTGTTTTGGTTCAACTTTTCTATAGCTATTCTTTCATTACTAGGCTTCACATTACAACTGGTGGGTTGTCCAGAAAGTCCATACTACATTATGAAAACTAAAGGTAAAGACGACACTAGGGCT
Organism: Myrrha octodecimguttata; assembly: GCA_958510865.1. Taxonomy (NCBI): domain Eukaryota; kingdom Metazoa; phylum Arthropoda; class Insecta; order Coleoptera; family Coccinellidae; genus Myrrha; species Myrrha octodecimguttata. The sequence goes on along the minus strand of OY294062.1, from coordinate 49,680,902 downwards.
TTGCTCAAAATTCTTAGAAGAAAGGATGATGTCGAAACGGAACTAGAAGAAATACAAACGATAGTTACAACTGAAGTCAAGAAATCTTTCGGTGAGATTTTCAAGTCCAAGGACAATTGGAAGGCTTTGATGGTTGGTACATTACCTCTTCTTATCCAGCAGCTTTCAGGAATGGTTGTGCTCGTCACTTATAGCCAGTTGATATTCGAAAGGACTAATATCTCTATATCACCTGAGATATGTTCCATTATAGTTGTAGTTCTACAACTTTCCACCACCTTCCTCACACCTGTCTTCATGAAATGCGACAGGTTCACAAGGAAAGGGATACTTATAATGTGCCTTATTTTTTTGGCACTGAGTAACTTAGTGTTAGCCTCATATTTTTTCTTCGGTTTGGATTCGCCATCTTTGAACTGGGTTCCTCTGGTAGGGCTCATAGCGTTCGTTGTGTCCTACAACTGTGGCATCGATGCTATCCCATGGATGATCATTGGAGAGATATATCCGATGAGTTTAAGTGCTGCTGGTTCAGCCATCTCAAGTAGTATATTTTATGGCTCGATCTTTCCTGTTCTCTATTCGTTCAAGAAGATGGACATTGGTTATTTGTTTTTGATATCTTTTACCGACTGTGTCATTGGTATACTTTTCTTCGCATTTGTTTACGTGAAGGTGAAAAAGAGTTACAGAAAAAGTCAAAACCAAAACTGTTAATAAAGTGTTTTGTTCTGATAGTTATTAGATCAAAATGATATAATTATAACCCAAGAAACTTCAACTTTTCGATACAATTCGAAAAGGGCAGTTGAGAAAGATTATGGAGAGAAATATCTTGACCGCTCAAGTTTGAGTCAATTTATTCTGGATATATTATACATGTACGATATTTTGAATATCATGTGAATTTTACCTACATTTTTTTTTCGTAACTGTGACCCTATTTTTTGAACAAAATTATAACCACGTGAATGTGAACGTTCACTTCTAAAATAAATCACATAATGGCACTCAGATGATCTGGGCGGCCACATAATTGGTTCAGAGTCTCCAATGCATTATATAGGGTACATTAGACACAAATATTATCGAACTAGTTGTTCGATACCAACTAGTGATTTTGCAATAGGAAAAGACCTATCTTTAAGGAAAGTTGTCATAGTTCTACTGGCCGGTGAGCTCGACAATGTTTGGGTTTAATGTAGTTAGTAAAATGCAAAGGACATCCCTGGCCAATCCTAGGGCCCCCAGATCGATGGACTAACTAGTATAATGCTTCAACTATGACACCAGTTCGTTCCAGTATAATTTTCATATCGAATTTTCTCATAATATAGTCGAGCATGTGGAACGAATGGAAATATACAAGCTTTACATTCTGAATAGGTGGTTTCCATAAACGAGTTGATTATGTTCCAGCAATTAACATGAACAATGAATCAGTAACCGAGCTGTCACCAACTTAATTGACAGTTCTATGAAATATTAATGTTCAGCAATCTCTTTTAATTTTTGAGAGATGTCAGATGTTCTTTTTTAATTTCGAATGAACTCAGTCAGCTTTGGCAATGAATCGTAAAATCGTATTCTGAATTTAATTGGATTGGAAGTTTTCATATTATTGCTCTTCATGATTTGGTAAAATTGACAACTGCATGTAGATATTGGTTTTGAAGAAATTGAATGGAAAATCCCAATGTTTCTTGTATTGATATTCATAGACATTGTGGTTTGAGGCCTAATTACGAAAGCCGAAGTCGTGAATCACGTTTTTTAAATCACCAGTGTTTCAATTATTAACATCTTCGTATTGTGGTGGCCTTTACTTGATAGAAATCCATTGTAAACTCAATTAAAAGACACAAGTGTGGTTGATTTCTACTTTATTATAAACACATGACGCGTTTTACTACATTGTAGTTTCATCAGATGCTGAGTTGCAACTGTCTCAAAAAAGTGTGTTACAGTTTTACATAAACCAATACAGGTACAGAGATATTTCCAACGGGTCAATCATGGAAAAACCAAACCAGGCTCCTATCCGAAAAGGTTTAACAATGGTGAATTTGATAGTTCCGTCTGGTCGTTTAATAAATTCCCAGAATTTCTGAAACGGTTTATCTCTAGAGCCTCCAATAACACATATAGAACAAAGAGTGGAAGTTAACTTTATTGGAGGCTCTAGAGATAAACCGTTTAAGAAATTCTGGGAATTTATTAAACGACCAGACGGAACTGTCAAATTCACCATTGTTAAACCTTTTCAGCTAGGAGCCCGGTTTGGTTTTTCCATGATTGACCCGTTGGAAATATCTCTGTACCTGTATTGGTTTATGTAAAACTGTAACACACTTTTTGAGACAGTTGCAACTCAGCATCTGATGAAACTACAATGTAGTGAAACGCGTCATGTGTTTATAATAAAGTAGAAATCAACCACACTTGTGTCTTTTAATTGAGTTATTAACATCTTGTTTGGCTAAGGGACTAGTGTATATGACATCATTTCCATCCGAGAAATTTCACCATGATGATTACTAAGGCTCAACTTTCCGAATAACACCAAATTTAGTCATAACTTTTATTCATAAAATTAATTCATACACATCTTCACCTATTGAGTTTATCCTGAATCTCTTGTAGAGTTCTGCCTCTAGTTTCTATAAGAAATACCTTAATAAATATAACACAAACCCAGCACAAGACACCGAATATCAAAAATGCTAGACCTTCATCAATTTTATTGAAATAATACGTTAGTATGAACTGGAATATCCAGTAGATGGTGTTGGTAACAGCTGTACCAACACATTTTATTTTCTGTGGATAAAGCTCCCCAAGGGTGGTCCAAGGAAGGGCACCTACCCCACAATTATGGAAAATAACGAACGATATGATGGAGAGTAAAGGAACCCAATTGAACTTATGCACAAAATCAACAGAAAAGTACAAGCCTAACAGAATATTCGATAGACCCACTCCAGTGAAGGCAAATGCTAACAACACTTTCCTGTTGAACCTCTTCGATGCAAAGGGCGTTATCAAGCAAGTAGCTGTTTGGAACCCACTTACGATAATTGTACAAATGTCTGAGCTTAATGTTACCTTTGCATCTTCAAAAATATTCTGTGTATATGTCAGAATGACGTTAATTCCACTGAACTGCTGGAATATCAGAAGCACCGTACAAATGAAAAACGCCTTTCTAGAGGCTTTATCTCCGAGCACTTCGAGAAAGCTACCATTGTCTACTTTACTCACAGCATTCTCGATCTCCTCTAGTTCCTGGTCTACAGAGTCTGTATTCCTCAGCTTCTGTAACAACTTCTCAGTTTCTCCTGATCCATGTTTTTGCATGGTGTAATACAAAGTTTCCGGACATAAAAATATAAAAAGTGGTACATAAATTAAAGAAGGAATTGCTATTATCAAATTGAAAGTCCGTATGGAAACGAAAGGTCCGATACTGAACGAAATTAAACACCCAGTTAGAATGAAGGATGTAGCTAGGGACATATACGTTCCTCTCATTTTCGTTGACACTATTTCACTTATATAAACAGCCACAATACTGAAAGAGCCTCCAACTGCGGCACCACAAAGAATACGACAGACGTAGTAGAGATAAATGTGAGTGCTGAAGGCTAGAACGAAGTGAGAAAGGGGAAACAACATTGCTAAGATCAGCATCGTCATCTTTCTTCCGAAATATTCGAGAGTGTATATGAGAACTATTGGCCCCAGGGCTCCACCAATAGCAAACACTGAACCAATCAAATCGTGCTGCTCGTCAGTGATGGGTTCCCCCAAGGGGTTATCTTTGGCTTCTTTCAGTTTTATAAGAACGGACGAACTCCATGCGATGGACATTCCAGTGAATATGCCCAAACAGTCACCTGAAAACAATAAATTTGAGTATTTGAAGAACATTAAACTTCTTCAACAGCTCACATCATATTTTCATGCATAACACGGTTATTCTCAGAAGCAGTCTAGATTGAGATTTGGTTTACTAGGAATCCGATCTCAAAAAATTCTAAATTTGATTGAGAATACTCTTATATTCATGATGCTGTTTAATTTTTGTAATTGAGTGGCAAGATTGCAGTTACCAAAAAAAGTTTGACAACAATGTATTGCAGCGGACTGCATATTTTTGAAATTTGAATGATATCACATGGTATCAGGATATGCAACACATATTATGTTAATGTGGAATTCTCTAGCAAACTCCTCGACAAAAACTACTTGAATATCTTTCATACAGTGCGCGTCAAAATTATGGCACTAATTCATTTTCTCAGAAGAAAAATATTTGGCAACAAAATCCTGAAACAGATCAATTTTGTTTCACTCTTACCAAATTTTTATGCAATTTTGAAGGATTTTTGTTGCACCCTGTGCCATCCCTGTCAACCCTCCAAATTTTTTGAATAGGGAAATTGGGTCATTTTTTGGCAAAGTCTTTGTATCTTCTTCACAGGCGTGCACAAATTTTCAAGAAAAAAATTTTTTTTTTCTCAAAAATTAGTTAGTTCAAAGACGTTTTCAGTATGTGCACTTTGTCATGGCTCATTCACTTTGAGACGATGGTACCTAATGAAATTTGTCACCCCTGAATTTTTTGAATAGGGAAAGTGGGTCATGTGGTACTTTTTTGGCAAGGTCTTCGTATCTTCTTCACAGGCGTGCAGAAATTTTCAAGAAGAAAAATTTTTTTTTAAATATTAGTTACTTCGAAGAAGTTTTCAGTATGTGCACTTTGTCATGGTTCATTTGCAATGAGACGATGGTACCTGATGAAATTTGTCACCGAATGAAAGTCGACCATTACAGTTTTGTTCATGCACAACTTTCAACCCCCTCACGTGAAAAAATGTTTTTTCCATTGAAGGGTTCGTAGAGGTTGAAAGTTGTGCATGAACAAAACTGTTATAATCGACTTTCATTCGGTCATAAATTTCATCAGGTACCATCGTCTCAAAGTAAATGAGCCATGACAAAGTGCACATACTGAAAACCTCTTCGAAGTAACTAATATTTCAAAAAAAAAATTTCTTGAAAATTTTTGCACGCCTGTAAAGAAGATACAGAGACCTTACCAAAAAGTACCACATGACCCCCTTTCTCTATTCAAAAAATTCAGAGGTTTGATGGGGATGGCACAGGGTGCAACAAAAATATACGTTATATAAGGAACGAAAAAAATAATTAATCATCTTCCATCGACGAGGTACGAAATTGAAGCAATTAAAAACAAAAAAGTTCATACCATCAACAAGAGTAGCTACTTCAAAAACATGCGAATAAATTCCTCAATGCATAATGAATGAAAAGAGAAAAGAACTTACCGATTATGGCTACAAAAAAGGCATATTTACTGCCAAGCAGATCTGCAAAATATATCCACGTGGCCATTTTTCGGGGTATCAGCTATGGTCCATGTTAAACTCAGAAATCACCTGAACTGAAGTACTCAATCGAATAATATATCGATATCTTATCTCACTTGCACATGGATGCCACAGAGCAACCGCTTGCATAACTGTAGTACACATAAGTGTATTCGAATTGTGACAGTCTTAATTACTCAATCTATATGAATTCGGAAGCACTGATAAAACGATATCAAAAAATTATCGAGTTCACGTAGCTCTATCAAAGTTCATTTCACCCAGATATCATCAGCTCATTCAAGCAACATTGTCACGAAATGAGTTGAAATGTAATTCTCTATAAAATGATAATTTTTTTTTTCAATTAATTTCCTATGGGGAATTGATGAAAGAACTCTTTCTACGAATTTGTAACAAACCCATAAATAAATACTAATAAGAAGGAGAGTTCAAGGTGAAGAACAGTTTTGAATGATTTGAATAAAAATTATTACAGATTTATGAATGCATTTTCACCAAAACAAACTGATTATCTACAACAGAGTTTATTGTTGATACTTTTACAACTATACATATTATGATATCACTCAATCATATCAATAGAAAATGTCAATGGAATTCAACGATTATATGAAAAGTGTAACTGATCACGAGGTATCAAATATCACTATTTCAACTCTGTAACTTCCTCTGAATTTCTTGTAAAGTCTTACCTCTAGTTTCAATAAGAAAGAACCGAATAAAAACAACAGCTAGCATACACAATGCAGCGAAAACCAAGAAGGCTAGACCTTCATCGATTTTATTGAAATAAAAGGTCAGTAAAAATTGAAATACCCAATAGATTGTGTTCGACGTTGCAGTTCCTACAGATTTTACCTTTTGGGGATAGAGTTCCCCCAGTGTAGCCCATGGTAAAGGCCCAACACCACAATTGTAGAAGATTACAAAGGAGATAAGAGCGACAAGAGGAACCCAGTTGAGTTTGTTGATGAAGTTCACTGAAAAATATAATCCTAAAAGTGCATTGGATAAGCTTACACCAATGAAAGCAAACGAGAGCATTATCTTCCTGTCGAATTTTTTTGATGCTATTGGTGTTATAAGACATGTGGCTGTTTGAAAAGCACTGACCACAATCGTACATATGTCTGATCCTATGCTAACCTTAGCATCTTCGAAAATTTTCTGAGTATAAGTCATTATCACATTGACTCCGCAAAACTGTTGAAGAATCAGAAGTACTGTGCATATGAAGAAAGCTCTCGAAGCAGCTTTGTCCTTGAACACATCTAGAAGAGTACCTTTTTCTTCTTTTCCAACAGAATTTTCTATTTCTAACAGCTCTACCTCAACTGCTTTTGTGTTCCGAAGTTTTTGAAGTAGCAGTAGAGTTTCTTGTGAACCATGTTTCTGCATCGTGTAATACAGTGTTTCTGGACACATAAACAGGAAAAACGGAATGTATAATAAAGAAGAAATTGCAATAATCAGATTGAATGTACGTATGGAAACAAACGGGCCTATACTGTATGATAGCAGACAACCAGTCAGAATAAACGAAGTCCCTAAGGATAGATACGTGCCTCTCATCTTTGCTGAAACTATTTCACTTATATATACAGCTACAATACTGAAAGAACCACCAACAGCGACTCCACAAGCTATTCTGCATACGTAATAGAGGTAGATGTTGGTACTAAAAGCCAAGATGAAGTGAAATAGGGGGAATATTATGGCTAAAATTATCATGGTAATTTTTCGTCCTAATAGTTCCAAGGAATAAATGAGAATTAGAGGTCCGACAGCTCCTCCAATGGAGAAGACTGAACCTATCCAGTCGTATTCTTCTGAGGTGATGGGGTTCCCCAAGGGGTTGTCATCGGTACCATTCAATTTCTGGAGTACTGGAGAGGACCATGCTATGGACATCCCAGTGAAAAGACAGAGAAAGTTTCCTAGAAAAATATATTATTTAAGATTATATTTGCGGGAGGAACATGGTTCACAGCACAGTTATGAGGTTTTTTTCACAGACTATACAGGGTGAGTCTTTGACCTTGCAGAAAATTTTAACAGAAGATTCTTGAAGCCAAAAGAAACACTTTTTTCTCTTACCATTTTTTCCGATTCGGCTTGATTCGTAAAATACAGACTGTTGAAAATCCATACAAAAATTTAATTTTCGATTATATCTCGCGAACGATCTCATCAAATGAGATGATTTTTGGAATATAGTTTTTTATTGATACGACGAATGTTCCTGGATTACAAAATTTCATCCACATCCTCCAGTTTCTTTGATATGACCATAACATTTCATAAAAATACCAGAAATTCAAAGAATCCAACTTTTAAAGATAATTTGAATGCTATTCAACGAATTTTTGACCATTTTGGAAAGTAAAAGTATTCCTTATTTTTTTTCGTATGATGCGCCGTTTTCGAGTAATCTGAAATTCAAAAATAAAAAATATCTTTGAAATTCCGAGAATTGGGTACTTTGACTGAATGCAACTCTGTTCAAAAAATTCACAGAATTCAATTTTTCCGCGTTGCCACGTCTAAAAGTTAAGAATGGAATCCTAGCATTTTTTATTTGGAATGATTTGTAAGCGGAGTAGTCGACTTTGCCCAATTCACAATGGACGTAACCGTAAAAATCCCGCAACTCGTGCGTAAAAATCAAAGAGGAAACTACAAAATTCATAAGTACCAAAATCTTCCATTCTATCTATCCATTCATGAAGCTTCCTTTTCAATTTCGAGCTAATTTGTGTAGTATAATTGATTAACTTCTCACTTTTCCATGATAATGGGGATTCTTACTGGTTTGAATGCAAATACTTGATTGTCTCAGTCTTTACTTGTCGGAAATTCATCTTGATGATTAAAAAGTAAAATAACTTATTTCCGCTTTATATATTTATTTTCACAACAATTGTTTCGTCATGATAACATGACTTCATCAGGTGAGTATGGTTGTTACCATACTCACCTGATGAAGTCATGTTATCATGACGAAACAATTGTTGTGAAAATAAATATATAAAGCGGAAATAAGTTATTTTACTTTTTAATCATCATGGTTTGAATGCAATCTTTCTGCTGACCCAAATTTCTTGAAATTATTTATGTACAGAACTTTGATAGTATTTATTTTGAGGTATTCTTCAAATGCGCTTTCGTAACATAACAACCCATGGTGGAAGAAAACCACCATGACATAACCTTAAAACCACAGTGCCACAGATTTATAGTTCAGTTCAGAATCATAGACTATACAAGTGTATACATAGAATTAGCATATTGTGTGTTGTTTGATTTCGAAGAGTTCTTTCTTTCTGTTCGTCAATTTGGCAACGTTTGTACGTTCATAGATGAATTAGGTACATCTGTTTTATTTATTTATGAAAATGAAAGTTGGAATAGGTTATGTCTGAATCTGATAATTCTTGGAGAAAATGAAATAAACAAAGAAAATTAATAATTACAAATTGAAGATGAATGTCAAAGCTAATAAGAGTGATAGCTAGATGAATTCCTCATTATCGAAAATGAAACCAATAGAAGAATATTCAACTTTTATCGCCCACGAAATTTGGAATACTTAACTTGTTTATTGTACTATAAATACAACTTTTTTCACCAACTGGAATGTAAAAAGTAAGTTGACGCTTGTTTTCATAACAGAGTTGCTTATTTCGAAGATTTGAATGGTATAACTTAGGCTTGGAAAAACTTCAGTGTCCAGGTTTCCAGGGGCGGCTAGCCTATTAAGAAAATTTATAATGCCTATATCTTTTTATCTAGGCCGAATCGGAAGAAATGGTAGAGGACAAATGTGTTTCTTTCAGCTTCAAGAATCTTCTGTTAGAATATTCTGCAAGGTCAAAGACTCACCCTGTATATGAGGATCTGAAAATTGTATTTTTTGCAATAGACGAGAAAATAGTTGTCTTAAAATGACACAGCATAACATTATCAAGGAATATAAATTCAAAAACGCTGCAAATTTTACACTCATTATATTCTCAGTTAAATAACCCAATACCACTGATATCTTTAATAAAACTTATATATTATTCATAACTTAATAAATACTATTATATAATTGAATAACATTTCCACATGCAAAACGCTAATTAATCAACGTAACTAATCAACGTAATTAACGTTGAGCGTTTCATGACAATTCGGGGGTAAGTTTTCAGGAAATATTTTTCCCCTTACCCCCAATTTCGAGCCCCTAGGGTACACCAATCCTGCTGAAAAACTTGGAGGATCAATCTCGAGCGACACACGATTTTTCTACTAATTTTCACGGATTTCAGTTCAGTACTTTCAGAGAAAAGCCCTGGACAACGGACGGCGGAAGACAGACGGACGGAATTTTTTTATTAGTTCATTCAAATCTACATATTTACTTCAAAATGTAAACTGTGAAATTTTCAGGGAGGGTAATTTTTGTTTTTTTGGCCGATCACTAAGCTTTATTATTTTATTTTAACAAACCAGAACGCAAATCTTAAATTAAGTATATTTGGATAGGAAATGAAGACTCAAAAAATGTTGTGACAATTGTATGATAAGAAGCATGTAAATGTGATGTTAGAAGTGTTACATCTAAGAAGAATAATTTTGTTACAACTTCCTGAAAATGTATAATCTTACACCAAGAATGAAATGATAATATTTTCAGAAAATGTCATTAACATTAAAGCAAAAAAAAATTTGACGTCTTCAAACTCAAGGAACTTTTTTCAGCTATCGGCTTTACACAAATCAAATGCCATTAAATAACTAATAATAACTGAAACATTCAGGTTTCATGAACCGCTTTCTTCACAACCAAATTTCGAAAGAAAAAACTTGTGCAGACTGAAACGTTGATATCGTCATCATACCATGCTACAAATATGGTCATTCTGTTCACAAAAATTAATTCTGCACAGTCATTATTATGCAACCCTTCTAAATGTCACTGATTATACATAAATACAGCACAAAATCCAATTTCACTATCCCTTAAAAGGTGCACGAGTCGCCACTGTGTGTAAAAATATAAAGCAGCAATCACAAACAATGATGATGTATGCAATAGTAATTTTGGAATTATAAACTCAGTGACAGTTGGTATCACTGGAACCTTGAACGAAACCGTCATTGAATGGTACTACTGATACTGTACTTCTATTAGTTCTATTATAATGTTTGAGTACTTACCAGTGATTGCGACGAAAAATGCATATCTACTCCCCAGTAGATCCGCAAAATACACCCAAGATTTCATAGTTGCAAAATCTACTCATTTCACATCAGAACTTTTCATAATTGAGCGTAGTTTCAAGCACTTCGATAATCGGATAAAACATAATCTGACCTTAGTGATAGTAACCATAAATTTGCATCGTCGATTTCTGTAACAATGGAAATTCAAATTTGTGCTACACTCAAATCCAGAGACAAATTGGTACTACTCGGATTTCCACTTATAGCTTCTGATGGGTTGGTTATGACTGTGGAAAACAAGTTTCATTTTCCATGGAATAATCTGAATTTAATACTGTCAGTTGGAATAAGGTATAATATATTTGCGTCAAGTGTTGATAATTGCGCGCATGTTCTAGGGGAACACCGTGCTATCGTTTTGTCCAAATGTCTGTAATTTTGGATGATTGAGCCAAAAATGGTCTCAATCGACTAAGTTGGACTCACTGATGATGAATCCGGTGTCAAAATCGATTCTGTCCGGCCGGCCGTCCGTCCGGTCGAGGACACGATAACTGTCGACAGAAGCAAGCTAGCAACTTGAAACTTTCAGGGTAGGTCATCGCGCATCAGAATGCCGCGGTTAAGTTAATGGGCCAAATCGGTCGAATAGTTTCGGAGTTATAGCCACTTGAAGTTTTGAAGTTATTTATTTTTTATTTCAGAAATTACTCGAGCGATTGGATTCAAACTTGGCAGTTAGGTGGAGTATAACGACGCGCAACTTTGAGCCTAATTTCGTCAGGATCATATTGTCAGTAAATTTTGAAATTTTTTCGGAAATCATTCTTCATATCCAAAAAAAAATTCCACTCTTACTTTGAGCTTCATATTTCACAGCAGTGTACTAAATTTCAGTTCGATACGATTATAAGTTCTGGAGTTATCAAGAAAAAATTTCGAGGTTTGTTTCTCGATATCGTTGTTTTTTTCGGTATAACTCGAGAAATACTGACTCACTCCTGATAAAACTTTGCAGCTAGTTTGAAGATGCTGAAGGACAAAATTTCGTGATAATCGTGTCATTAAAACAATTTGAAAAAAAAAATTCTGTTATTTTCTTATCATATCATCCTCATCAAATTCTGTATGAACCTTCGAACTGTAATTTTTCGATGAAATACTGGATTTCAATTCGATCTGATCTGTATTTTCGGAAATATTGGAAAAATAAAATTTTTAATGGGCGTACCTGCGGAATCATTGGGTGGATTTTACCCATTCACGAGTTCGGCCTTCGTAATTAAGGTCCAAACCTTCTCTACAAATATCGAGTTTCTAAGTCGTTTCTCTTGGAAGTTATTGTGTTTACGCAGTTGACCGTTAGGCTGACCGTAAACACAGTAACTTCCGGAAGAAACGACTTAAAAACTCGATATTTGTAGAGTAGGTTTGGGGCTTAATTACGAAGGTCGAATTCGTGAATGGGTAAAATCCGCCCAATGATTCCATAGATATACCCATTCAAAATTTTATTTTTCCAATATTTCCAAGAATACAGATTAGATCGAATTGAAATCCAGTAATTTATCGAAAAAAAAAATTCAAAAAGCACTGCCGTGAAGGCAGCAGCTTTTGCGTGCATTTTCAAATTCGTTACTGAAGAGGTCATCTACATTGAACATGCGCGCAAAAGCTGCTGCCTTCACGGCAGTGCTTTTTGAAATTTTTTAAAGTTTTCAGTTATCGTTGGGCATGTCAATTTATTATGGATTGATCATGGATAATCTTTTGGATATACAGTTTCTAGTTTCCGATGCAGATAAACGAGGAAACGATAGAGGCCCAAAAAAAATAGCCTTTATCTTATGTATCTTATCGTAAAATGGTTTCGTAAAGAATATTTTTTTGGTTGAATGAACAGTTTTGTAAACTTGTAGGATATGTTATGAGAATTCTCATTATTTTTCAGGCATTTCTAAGTTTCCACTCTCAATTTCCGGAAGGAACAACAAAAATCAAATGAAATACTCGTTATAGAAAACCTCCTTGGAAAATGCGTTAGCAGATTCTGGAAAGAACCTGCCTAATGAATAATTATGAATAATATGAACAAGCCATCAACTGAATGGACTGTAACGTTTTAGAGTTTATTTCTGACTAATTGATCAGTCGATGAGAGAAAATAAAATTTCATATTCTAAATTCTCCGAAGCTTTGCCTAAATCAACATTTAGCTTCTGCAGACTCATTTAAATATTACTGATTAATTAGACTTAACTCGAAGGTTAATTTGGAATGACCTGGCATTCAATTCCGCATATAATCTTTTTTTTGGAAAATATCGGGAAAATAAAATTTATCTACGTACGTACATTCATTTAATGATGCTTTTTTATGGTTGTGTGGAAGAAAAATAATGAACGAGTGTATGTAATATTATTTGTTTGTAACTTTCATGGTGAATAAAATTGAATTGAATTGAAGCTTTTGAAGGTTTGCGACGTAGCTTCAACCTCTTTGGGACAGTGTCACGTTTCGTCCCGGCTTAGTTTGGGGAACTCGTCAGGGCATGCACTAAACTAAGCCGTTTACATGCCTACGTGAGTGGACACCCCTTGTGAGGACCACAATGGAGTGTACCAGACCGTTGGGGATGAGCGTATTTCCGAGATCTTGAGAGGATCCAACCGGGACAGCGTGCGCGCTAGCGCCCCCTGTACGTTGACCGATGATGTTGGCCAAGCGTTACGAGCAGGTAACGTAGGGTACTTAAGACGCAAGAGATGGTACTGCTCGCGCGACTTAAGTAAGAGCTGAGAGAGGGCGCTCGCTACAGAATTGAAATTGAATTGAATCTACGGAATCTTCGAGCGAATTTTACCCATTCACGAATTCGATCTTCATAATCAAGCCCCATGTCTGCCCCACAAACATCGAGTTTATTAGTCCTTTGCTCTGGAAGTTATTATTATTCGTGAATGGGTGAAATTCACCAAAGGATTCCGCGAATATACCCATTCAATATTTTATTTTCTCAATCTTTCAAAAATACAGACTAGATCGAATTTAAATCGCGAAATTGATTGGTAACTGATAGTTTGAAGGTTCATACAGAATTTTGTGTGGATAAGGGCCACTTGCACAGTATTACAAAACCATAGATCAAGACCATAACCAAGGTTTAGGTAAAAAATTATCTTGCACCGTCACAAAATCCTCGTTTAATGGCCTTAACTGACTCTTAAATTTAAGCCCTGGAATTTGGGGGTTTAAAAGAAGGATTAATGGTAAGCTTCGAAATCTAACCCTACTTTTGCACAAGTTTGACATTTTTCTGGACGTAACTTCCAGTTTGTTTATATTTTTTTTGTTTACATTGGACATTCATGAAAAACTCATACGAGTTAATGGATTTGATAATCAAATTTTGATTAAAAGTTATTGAATTTCAGATGGTATTCATGAAAAATGATATAGAGAGATAATGACATCAGCAGGCATTGATTCGTATCTTTCAAAGCATGAAGAATTAACATCAGTATTTCCATTGAGTTCGTAAACTCAATGGCATTTCTTAGAAGCCTTCAACTATTTGAAATGATAAAGTTACAATGATATGCTTATTTATTTCCAAGAGCGAATAGCAGAATGAAATCGAAGACATATTTGGAATGAAAAACCTTAGTTTCATGAAGATTCTTCAGTACTATTTTATTCAGTGATGTATTACGTGGAAAGCTATCATATACTACTTTATTATTGTACATGTGCTGTCTCTGTGCTATCATTCTCCTCGATTATATATTAACTGGACTCAAAATATAACTACAAACGAATTAATGTAAAAGAAATTGCATCCTCGTGGTAGTCGATCTTCAAACGTACACCTTCATCAATCCATCCATACATGATACTTCAATATTTATATAGAATACTTTATATTCTGCGGATCTCACATTAGAGTTTTCATTATATTCGACCCAAAATTAACTCAATTCTTAATATACTTATTACAAACAAAATGATTCAATAGAAAGTCTATCCTTAGGTAAGCCGTTGTTTAAAGCCTGATGCAGAAGTAAGAGCACAGGTCTGTAGTAAGAGGTTCCTTGTCTTAATGATACAACATAAGTCAGGAACATTAAACGCAATATTCTTATGGAAGCTATAGTCTGTCATATATATTTTTTCGGTGGGTTTTTCAATAGATGCAACTTGATTTTTCATATCCTATGGAAATATGGTAGAACCCATAAAATATTTCATCAATTAGGGTTAAAATAAACAACATGAAGCTAGACACAAGTTCCAATTCATGAGAAAGTAACCAGATTTGTAGATTTACTTTAATCTAGTTACATTCAGCCTCGGTGCAAGCCGAATATTTAAACCAGAGCTTAATAAGTTTATCGTCGCTTAACTAACTGAAGCCTAAGACGAAAACGGTGCAATTGGCCCTAACAAGATCAGAAGATCGCAGAATATTGAGTACCTATTTGTGAAAAAATTGAATTTTATTTCAACTGTACTGATGACACGATCATCACGAAATTTGGCAGAAAATTGATTATCAGCATAATCAAACCATCTGCTGTGTTTAGTCACGATTAAATCAGTATTCTTCGAGGTATTCCGAAGGAAACAACGATACAAAGGAAAATTTCGTACACTGCTTTGAAATATAAAGTTCAAGATCTAGCAAAATTTTCTTATGAATGCTTTTCGAAAAAAGTTTATTATTTATCATCGGTACGATCTCCGCAATATCTTGAGAAAGTTGAGGGTTGTTATGCTCTAAGGGCCAATTGCACCGTATTACAAAACCATAGATTAGGTCCATAAGCAAGGTTTTGGTACAAAATTATCTTGCACCGTCACGTAATCCTCGTTAAAAGGCCTTAACAGACTGTTATATTTAAACCTACGAATTTGGGGGTTTAAAAGAAGGATTAATGGTAAGCTTCGGAATCTAACCCTACTTTCGAGCGATTTCGTACAAGTTTGACATTTTTCTGGACGTAACCTCCAGTTTGTTTACGTTTTTTTTTGTTTACATTGGACATTGATGGAGAACTCCTACGAGTTGATAATCAAATTTTGATTAAAAGTGGTTGATTTTCAGATGATATTTATGAAAAATGATATAGGGAGAAACTGGCATCAGTAGGCATTGATTCGTATGATTTAAAGCCTGAAGAATTAACACCAGTATTTCCATTGAGTTCGTAAACTTAATGGTATTTCTATAAGCCTTCAACTATTTGAAATGAAAAAGGTACAATGATATGCTCATTTATTTCCAAGAGCGAATAGCAGAATGAAATCGAAGACATATTTGGAATAAGAAAACATAGTTTCATGAAGATCCTTCAGTACTATTTCATTCAGTGATATATTACGTGGAAAACTATCATGTACTACTTCATTATTGTGCAGGTGCTGTCTCTGTGCTATCATTATCCTCTATTATATATTAATTGGACTCAAAATATAACTACAAACGAATTAATGTGAAAGAAATTGCATCCTCGTGTTAGACAATCTTCAAACGTACACGTTTGTCAATCCATCCATGATACTTCAATATATATTATATAGAATACTTTTTAGTCTGCGGATCCACATCAGAGTTTTCATTATCTTCGACCAAAAATTAACTCAATTCATAATATACTTATAATAATTTAATAGAAAGTCTACTCTTAGGTGAGCCGTTCCTTATCGGAAAATTGTTTCGGATAAATCAATACTATTCATTTATTCATCTTACAAACGCCAGGATTGTAATTCCATGCAAAAACTTAAATCTTGAGTATATGACTATAAATTTGAACAAGGTTTAAAGCCTGATGCAGAGATAAGAGCACAGGTCTGTGGTAAGAGATCCCTATAGTCTTAATGATAATAAACAAGTCAGGAACATTACATGCAATATTTTTATGGAAGCTATAAAGTCTGTCATATATATTTTTTCGTTGGGTTTTTCAATAGATGCATCTTGATTTTTCATAACTTATGGAAATATGGTGGTAGTAACCCATAATAATGGGTTTCATCTTTTGAATTAAAATATTTCTCCAATTAGGGTTAAAATAAACAACATGAAGCTAGTCACAAGTACCAATTCATGAGAAAGTAACCAGATTTGTAGATTAATTTTAATCTAGTTACATTCAGCCTCGGTGCAAGCCGAATATTTAAAGCAGAGTTTAATAAGTTTATCGTTGCTTAACTAACTGTAGCTTAAGACGAAAACGGTGCAATTGGCCCTAACTCTACCAATTTTTTAATCCAATCTCTCAGGTAGTTCCTGAAATATCAGGGAAATAAAATGACTCAAACTCCGAAACCGTTTGGACAATTTAGTCAATTTTCGAACTCAACCTTCACATTTTGAAATGCAACCATTTCTGATAGTTTCAAGTCAATAGGATTCTCCGTACGTCCGTAATCGTGCATATGCCGACTGATTGAACAGAATTGATTTTGACACCAGATTCGTTATCAGTGAGCCCAACCTAGTCATTTTAGAACATACTCGCAAATATAATAATGCGGGTTTTTCCTTTAAACGAAAATGCAGTTATTTTCATGAAACACCTTCAAAACATCACATTTCAAAAATTTAGTTTCAATATTATATTTTTGAAATAATTTTTGATCACCTAAATCTGAAAAATAAAAAAAGGGATTTGCATTTAAAGGGATTATTTGTCATGAGTGCACGATATGGCAACGTCGAATTCAGCT
Source organism: Myrrha octodecimguttata (assembly GCA_958510865.1). Taxonomy (NCBI): domain Eukaryota; kingdom Metazoa; phylum Arthropoda; class Insecta; order Coleoptera; family Coccinellidae; genus Myrrha; species Myrrha octodecimguttata. Next base: position 49,663,542 of record OY294062.1, on the reverse strand, counting down.
TTCTCGGAAAGAAAAGGACGTCAAATGTGTTACTTTGCTTAGGAAAACAGAGATAGCTATACTTCGATCTGGTTAGAGTAGAAGACAACGACCAAGGAATAGAAAAAGAAGAGCACATACTGTCATATTACTGACAAATCGAAAACGGAAATTGTTTGGTTATCTTGACAAAGAACACGTGTATACCACAGAATAGGAATAAATATTTCATTATTCTATAGCAGAAAAAGCTATTTTAATAAACACCGTTGTCACTTCGTGCATGCCTGGCAAATCCCAAACCCGAATTTTGAAATCTGATTTTGAATACTTTCTGAAGGTAATTTGGGAAAATGATGAATCAAACCCATAATAATTATGTTCAAATTTGCATTTGCAGTAATAACCCAAATTCAGGAAGAACCCTTCTTCGAATATATTGTCTATTCCATCTCGTTTTGCGTGGAGTGTATTCAATCCACCTTTATAACCGATACCACATTCTCATTCAGCTAGCCCATCGTTCTCGATGGTGTTGGGAAATGTTTGATTATAAGAGGTAATTCTCGATTTAACCGAAAATTATGGCTACGTGCAAGCATCAGAGTTGGATTGTAAATGAGGTTTCATCTGTAAAAACTGATTAAGTCGGGTGACATCAGATTATTCAGTCGAATCATGTTCTCAGGTTTCAACATGATATCATATCGTAATTATTTTTAAGCGGCCGAGGTACATGAAAACAGATTTCTATGTTTCCCTACAATATATTTTCGCATGAGATTCTTGTTGAGAAGCTTCTTAGATATGGAGTAGGTGGTCCTGTTTTGAATGTTCTGAAGGAATATCTGACTGATTGAACTCAACGAGTCAAGATCCGAGATCAGTTTAGAGAGATATTGACTGCAAAACTTGGCTTACCCCAAGGGACACAATTTCAAAAATTGGATTGGTTATCCTGCAAAAGAGAACGCCATTAGAGATATCTATGGTGAACTTGCAAATTAAGTACAGGAGTGTACTAGCACATAGCGGCGGTAGCTCAGTGGTTAGAGCGCTAGCCTCATGATCGAAAGGTCTGGGGTTCAAGCCCTTGGCCGTGAAAGAATTTTTCCGGTTTTCAGGGGACCGTCCAACCATTCGCTGTTGGGTAAACAATTAACAGTGCTATTCCAAACGTAGCGCAAGGAATTAGTAACAAAGCCTACACAGAACACACCTGGTCTCCTAACTCGCACAAGCATTAGTTTCTGAGGGGTTCCGCAGCGGAACCTAGGAGAATCAGCAACAATACAATACAATACATTTGAGAACTACAAGGCATACATTGGTAGCAGGAAATAGGACATCAATACAATTGAAGATGTTAAAAGTTTATTACATACGTGGCGACGTTTCGCAAAAGTGTCCCTTTGCTTCTTCAGGCCTGCAATTTATTAAAATATGTACGTCGCCACGTATGTAATAAACTTTCAAATCATCATTTATGTTCTATTTCCGGCTACCAATTTATGCCATATTGAATATGGAGGACGCTGTATCGTTTGTAGACATCGAGAACTTTTACTTTTAACTTTTTACCTGAGCTGAATCTGGAAGAATGGGACATGGAAAAAGTATTTCATCTGAACAGGAATCTGCGGTTGAAATTAATGTCCAATTTGAAGACTCAACATGTCAAAATAATCTGGGAAAGTTCGATGGTTTAGCTGGACATCTGATTCCATACACAGATGATACTGCTCCATATATGATGGATCTTCTTTGGTGGCAATATATAAATCCGTCGAAAATGACATGAGAAAAATCAATCTATGGGTTGACCTGACTCTACTCAGCCTGAACGTCGCTGGAACCCGCTTCCTGACTTGTCCCTGAGGAGTACGGAGCCACCGGCAATAGCAGAGATAAGGCTTCTCAAGATGGGTTCCATCACAGGTGATCTATGTGATTGTTCCTCGTTCCTCGTTCCTGAGATCAGATAAAATCAAGTACCTATCTAGGTGTAATGTTGGACCAAAATTTAAGATGGGAGAAACACTCGATATACATGACAAACGGACTCAGAAAGTTTATTTACAAGATGTATTCACTCAAATATGTGCTGTCTCGAAGGAAACTAAATTGTGTTCATTTTTCTTTTGCCTAGGCTATCCTGCGATATTGTATCGCTGCTTGGGGTGCACTCCTGAATAAAACTATGGATACCTTCAGTCTGCTCTGAATTCAATAATAAATGTGATGTTCAAGAAAAATAGGACATAGTCGACCATACTTATTCAAGAGGAGGCGTGATTTCTGAATATAAGAGGCCTATATACTTTTAGATGTTCATCTTGGATGTTCCATTATTCACATGAGTACAGTGAAATGAGTTCCCAAAGGAAGAGAGCTAGCTAGAAATTAGGCATAAAAACATCCATTCTATAAAGGCCCACACACACAAGTTATTTCCATATTATACTCCAGAATTATATAACCACCTACCGAAAAAGTATGAATAATGAAAAATTTCAAGAAATACAAGTTCGATGTGGAAACTTTCATTCTAAATATGCAAAAAGCTTCATATCCCAGGCGGTGCTTATTCGAAAATTTTCAATTATCGATCGAGTTCTTCCTTCAATCTGTTTTATTTTCCTAAGATACAAACCCCGATAAGAAATTAGAACAGAAATATCCGAAAAAATAATTGGAGTCTAAGTTATCTGATACGATAAAATGACAAAGAATTTCCTAACGATTTTATCCCATTATATGTTGGAAAAATGTTCGTTCCATTGTCTAAAAATATTGCTGCAGGCTTTTCCTACGAACCTTATCGTATCAGGTGCTTGAATGCCATTGGTCGAGGGGATTTCAAAAGAAAATCAATGACATCATTTGTTCTTCTACCACAGTTTAAGCTGATTTTCAGAACCTTGAGGACCAAAACATTTTCCTTCATTCATTTCACTTTTCCGCACATTTCCTTCCTATATTTTCATCCACACTCTTTGTACAACATTCCTTGTTGTATCGTCAAACTTTTCATGGAATTTCCATGTGGAAATTATCGATTAGATCTCCATAGAATATTCCATCTCTTGAAAACTATTTCTTTTAAGTTTTCTGGATTATTTTCAGATCTTCCTAAGAAATACATCTTTTTTTGGGTTAGCAGCGCGTTTACTTCTGGAAGATGTCTCCACTCAATTCTTTTAATACTCAATTGATTGTCACCCTCAGTCGGATTCATTCTCACAAGAAAACCTTCCAATAGGAAATTGAAGCAAAAATACCAAGAAAATAAATGGACACTGACTTATCTGATTCAAAGAATTGGCGAGGAATATCCTAATGATTTATCTTTTCGGAAGTTCTTCGTCCCATTGTCTGAAAAAATTGCTGGAGGCATTTCCAGTAAACCTTATATTATCAATTGCTTGAATGCCATCTGTCGAAACGATTTGAAATAAGAATGAATAACATCAATTTTTTCCGAGGAAACATCTGTCAATAGGAAGGAAATAAGATTTGGGAATGTCACATAATCAGCTTCTTTTCAGAGCCTTAACAATTGGAATTTTTTTCCAGTAAACATTTCGTTTCACCGCATTCTAGTTTTGGATATTTTTGTTCAACTTTATATCGTTAACTATTCACTAGAATTATTTGTCGAAAGTATATATTATTATTCAATATTCCACCTATTCTTCACAACTTTGCCAGGAATTTTTGCGCGCATGTTCTAGGGGAACAGCGTGCTATCGTTTTGTCCAAATGTCTGTAATTTTGGATGATTGAGCCGAAAATGGTCTCAATCGACTAGGTTGGACTCACTGATGACGAATCTGGTGTCAAAATCGATTCTGTCCGGCCGTCCGGCCGTAGACACGATAACTATCGACAGAAGCAAGCTAGCAACTTGAAACTTTCAGGATAGGTTGCGCATTAAAATGCCGCGGTTGAGTTCGTTAATGGGCGAAATCGGTCGAACAGTTTCGGAGTTATAGGCACTTGAAGTTATTTATTTTTTATTTCCGAAACTACCTGAGCGATTGGATTCAAACTTGGCAGTTAGGTGAAGTACAACGATGCGCGACTTTGAGCCAAATTTCGTCAGGATTATATTGTCAGTAATTTAAAAAAAAAAATTTTTTTCGAAATTTTTTTCCAACGAAATATTTTTTTCGGAAACCATTCATCATATCCGAAAAAAATTATACTCACACTTTGACCTTCTAATTTCACAGCATTGTACCAAATTTCAGTTCGATACGATCATAAGTTTTGGAGATATCGGGAAAAAAAATGTCAAATTTCGAGGTTTTCTTCTCGATATCGTTGATTTTTTCGGTATTACTCGAGAAATACTGATTCAGTCCTGATCAAACTCCACAGCTAGGTTTAAGATACTGAAGGACAACTTTATGCAAAATTTCGTGATAATCGTGTTATTAGAACAATTGGAAAAAAAAAAATTCTATGATTTTCTCATCATATCATCCTCATTAAATTCTGTATGGAACTTCGAACTGTTATTTTTCGATGAAGTACTGGATTTCAATTCGATCTGATCTGTATTTTTGGAAATATTGGAAAAATAAAATTTTGATTGGGTATATCTACGGAATCATTGGGTGGATTTTACCCATTCACGAATTCGGCCTTCGTAATTAAGGTCCAAACCTTCTTTACAAATATCGAGTTTCTAAGTTGTTTCTTTCGGAAGTTATTGTGTTTACGCAGTCGGCCGTTAGGCCAACCGTACAGTACACAGTCGGCCGTAAGGCCGACCGTAAACACAATAACTTCCGGAAGAGACAACTTAGAAACTCAATATTTGTAGAGTAGGTTTGGGGCTTGATTACGAAGGTCGAATTCGTGAATGGGTAAAATCCGCTATATGATTCCGTAGATATACCCATTCAAAATTTTATTTTTCCATTATGTCCAAAAATACAGATATGATCGAATTGAAATCCAGTAATTCATTAGAAAAAAATTTCAAAAAGCACTGCCGTGAAGGCAGCAGCTTTTGCGCGCACGTTCAAATTCGTTGCTAAAGCGGTCATCTGCATTGAACATGCGCGCAAAAGTTGCTGCCTTCACGGCAGTGCTTTTTGAAATTTTTTTTGCATTTTCCCTTCATCTTGTCTAAACATTTTATATTTTCTTTTCGAATCTACGATCAAATTCATATCGAAAAGAAATTTCTACGCAGTTTTCTCGAAACTCGAATGATTGTCATACTCAGTCGAATTGATTTTCCAGGAAAACTTTCCAATTCGAATTTGGAACTGAAATATCTTACGAAATAGTTGAACACTGACCTATCTGATTCAGAGAATTGACGAAGAGTTTTCTAATGATTTATCCTATTATCTCATGGAAAACTGATCGTCCTATATTTTCTGGAAATATTTCTCCGAATCATATCGTCGAGAAGATTTCAAAACTCCCGTATAAATAACATCAATGGTTCTTCAGAAGAAACATCGTTAAATCGGAGGAAGCAGATTGACAATCTCACATTTTCAGGGAAATTTCCACGACCTTGACTCCTCAGACAATCTTTCCCAGATGCATTTAATGTTTTCCCGAATGTGCTATGGAAAGAGCGTTCTATAATTATGTCCAAATATCTGTTATTTTCTGATTTTGATTGGTAAATGGTCTCGAACAGGTTGGACTAGCTGAGGAGGATTCAAATGTCAAAATCGATAGTGTCTGACAAGCCCTCTATTGCTGAAAGCATTTTCTCAAAAACCCATCGCATCAATTGCTTGAATTGATGTGTCAAGAAGGTTTCAAATGAGACTCCCAATAACCTAATTTTTCTATAAAGAAGCACATTTTCCCGCCTTTGACTTGTGGGAATTCAGACGTTTTTCCTCAAAAAGCGTTTTCTTAGACCGAATCTTTTGTGCGTGGGTAATTGAGGCATTATAATGGAATATGCTAAATGGCGTGCGTTACGTCAACAGTTTACGGATATCTTGGAATACGATGAGATAAGGAGTGCGTTCCCTATTCCGGCTTCGGATTTGGGGTGATTTAAGGATGATCCTTTGTCGATTTCAGACCTTATTATCGCGAAATGCAATTAGAGTTAGAGCTGTGATACTCAATGATGTCTGAAGAGAATAGTTTACTTCCTTACATCCTTCCACTATTTCATTATACCGTCATTTAATGTCGAAAAGTGACGCGATTGAGAGATGTCAGTGTGTAGTTCTTCATTTCTATGATGATTCAAAGGATCATAGTGTACTCGTTCAATCTTATTTATTCCTATTTTTCTGTTGAAACTGTCTGTAATTTTCGAATATTTTTCCGAAAATGGTCCCAAATTCACTGCTGACAAATCCAGTGTTGAAATCGATTCTCTCCGGCCGGCCGTAGGATTACAGGCTCATGAAAAATTAAATCGATTTGAAACTTCCAGGGAGCACATACAGGTAATTTGATACCCAGAAAAAATTTGTTCACAGATTTGAAAGAAAAATAAGCTCTACAGAAACGTAAATTAGATCAGATTTCCTATTTCTAAATAAAACTAGGCTACATTTTCAACAATGCCGGTAACAACCATAATATAGGTGTCAAAATAATTCAATTAGATTCAAGCTGATAAAGATTAATGAAATGTGAGGAAGTGCTCTTCCGTATTTTCTTCAAATAACTGGAACTGGAAAGAATAAATCTATCTTATCCTTAAATTGATTAAAGTGTTCAAGTATTCTATATATTTGGGAGTTCATTGCGCTTCAGGTGTGTCTAGTTGGCAAATAAAATGTATCAGTCAATAAAAGTTTTAAGAAATGGGGTCCACGCAACACAAGCAAAATTCAACCTTCTAAACTAAAAACAAATGCATAGTATAGGGACATTGAAGTTTAATGATTCAAAAAAACTAGAAAAGCACTGACGTGAGGTCAGGAGCTTTGTTCCGTTGCCATAGCGGTCATCTATACAAGTACTGACCCTGCCAAACGCAGATTTTCTTCAAATGGTCTTCACGAAATTCTGCATGAACGTCAAGCTATAATTTTTCGATCAAGTACTAGATTGCAATTTGATCCAAAATTTTGAATGGGTATAACTATCTAAAGAATAATTGGCGAATTCAACCCATTTATGCACTCGACATTCTTAATTAAACGGAAAACCTACTCTACAAATATATTCCCTAAGTCGATTCTTCCTTAAATTTTCATGAAAAACCTTCAGAACATCACATTTGAAACATATAATTTCAATATTATGTTTTTGAAAAAATGTTGGATCACCTGAAACTGAAAAATAAAAATGGGGATTTGCATTTAAAGGGATTTGTCATGAGTGCACGATATGGCAACGTCGAATTCAGCTTTCTCGGAAAGAAAAAGGCGTCAAATGTGTTACTTTGCTTAGGAAGACAGAGATAGCTCTACTTCGATCTGGTTAGAGTAGAAGACAACGACCAAGGAATAGAAAAAGAAGAGCACAGACTGTCATACTGTCATATTATTGACAAATCGCAAAAGGAAACGAAAACAAATTGTTTGGTTATATTGACAAATAACATGTGTGTACCACAGAATAGGAATAAATATTTCATTATTCTATAGCAGAAAAAGCTATTATACTAAACACCGTTTTCACCTGGCAAATCCCAAACCCCAATTTTGAAATCTGATTTTGAATGCTTTCTGAAGGTAATTTGGGAAAATGATGAATCAAACCCATAATAATTATGTTCAAATTTGCATTTGCAGTAATAACCCAAATTCAGGAAAAACCCCCATTGTAGAGTGAGCTTGGAGTTTGATTACGAAGACCGAATTGGCGAATTAGTAAAAACTATCGAATGATTCCGCAGATATACCCTTTCAAAATTTCAGTTTCCAATATTGCCCGAAACATAGATCGAATGGACCTTCAATGAAAAGACAGCCTAAGAAATCCACCAAAGTCAATCTTGCCATTTGGATCGACTATCAAAACAAAATCTATGTCTGTATGTAAGGTTCTAAAACTGGCCACCGTGGCGCTGCAATCTTAAATTCAGACGCGAATTGCGTTGGTTTGAATCAAACTTACGCAATAGGTCGAATCGCCGTTCAATGAAAAATGCTACCTTGAAGTTTCAGCCAAATAGGGTCTACAGAACAATGAGCAAAATAACTCTCTTCACTTAACAAAATGCAGGAGGACTATTTAATTTTTTTTTGCTCATTGTTCTGTAGACCCTATTTGGCTGAAACTTCAAGGTAGCATTTTTCATTGAAGGGCGATTCGACCTATTGCGTAAGTTTGATTCAAACCAACGCAATTCGCGTCTGAATTTAAGATTGCAGCGCCACGGTGGCCAGTTTTAGAACCTTACATACAAACATAGATTTTGTTTTGATAGTCGATCCAAATGGCAAGATTGACTTTGGTGGATTTCTTAAGCTGTCTTGAGAGTTAAAAAACAGATAGTATTGTAAAACATACTTTTTGGAATAATAGACAAATACTCATAACTTTACTATTTTTATAGGGAAGGACTCAATACACAATATAATGTGAATGAAATGAATACATTCACATGAAACTAATGCTTCTTGTACCGTAAGTCTTATTCATTATGGATTGACGAATAAATTTGCCAACACTCATATGATAAGTCTTGAAAAAGCTATAATAAATAAATAAGCCTTGTACAACTTTGATTTCATCTGCAAAAGCACTTTGAGCGAAGTATTCATCACCAGAGATATTTCTTTGTTGAGACTCTTTTTTTTCAATAGTCAGTTCTATCATTAAAACATTTACTTTGTTACTTAATGATCAGTTCAACAGGCAGATTTCTGGAAGGCAGAGCATTCCTCTTAAGTAAATTTCTCTGCTTGGATTAGGGTCCTGGAAAAAAATTGTCTTCATGAATGTGATCTAATATTTCATGAGCAATTCGTGCTTACCTCTACAAAAATGATCATCATCGGTAAAATGCAGGTAACACACTCTCATAAATCTTGTTTGTTGGTGTTTATCGATTCTTCAACACTTTCAGGCCCGACTTGTTAAAGGAAGTTTCTTTCACCCTAACTCCAAATTTTTCACCAGGCTGTAGAATGGGAAGGGACATTTGAGTTTGCTTTTCCTCAGTAGGAGCACTTGTAAAATCACAGAAACGCCAACAAAAATGCATTAACTTTCTCATTTTCTTAATATTTCTTTTAACTTGTCAATGATAATATCTGTACCTCGGGTTACTCGGATTGCCACCAGAGGGAGTAGCGCTTATCTTCATTTGCCAATAGTGTACCTCAAACCCCGGTCCTGCTCACCTACGTTATAAGTATAGGAATATATATGAGCCTTTTCGAAATCTTTCCTGAAATCGTTGAAAACCACATCAACTTGAATTCCATTATCTAAATGGTCTAATAAATATTCAACAAATTTGATCAAATTCGTCTCAACTGAGCCATGCTGTTCGGGAATCATCTGAGCCTTGACCAATTGGAAGAGATGAGGATAGAGCAATGATTCAAAAACTTTTTCGAAAAGAAAGGACATAGTAATGGGTCTATCGTTATCAGTTTTATCTTCGATTCCAGATTTATGAACTGGAGTTATGCTTAAGTTCCATATTATCCAACGAATTATACCCTGTATTCTATGCTCCCACAAAAATCTTCACTCTTCTATCTTTCTCATCTGATTTAGGTCAGGAACGATTCAATCTCAATTTATATCCCAACATACTCTCAGTCAAACCTAAAAATGCAAAAAACCTCTCCTTCGCTTCGAAAAGTTCTCTTCTCCATCATACACGCCAACAACACTCTCAAAACTTGATACTTCGCGTTAATATGATTCCAGAATGAACAGACGTGGATGAATCTCCAGAATGCTGATCATTTTCACCCGGAATTAGTTCATCGTATAAATCTTTTGTAGTTGATGGCACAGAGAATGAACCATGTATGTATTTGACAGCTCGAATTGCCAATAATTCACTACAGATGCCGCTGTGTATATAGCTTCAATTATGTTTACGCGTGGGTAGTTTAAATACCTGTGTGAAAATTACGAGGGGATATAATTAAGATAAATAGACTAGTCGACCGCTTTATTTGTACTCGTTCAAGAGCGGAGTCACTCAGGCGGTTACTACTTCACAAGAAGTTTGTTTTGTACTCTTGCACATTCACATTTGAACACGAAACAACTCATATAACTGGAGCTTGTTGATAGTTCGCAAGGAAGCTTCAAACTCTATAGGGGTTTCACGTTACGTCCTGGCTGAGCCAGGGTTATCACCGTATAGCATGTTTATGATGTCCTGAAGATATATTAGCTAGATCGAGGGTGCGGGTACCAAGAGAGCTATATAAATAGCATCCAACTTTGTCCCCAACTGATACAGTAGGGTTGTTCGATTGTGATTTGTGATGAACCGAATTTGGATTGATAACTGATCATTCTCAACACTAGAACACCATTGGACACTCCTGATCTTCTCTTTGTAACTCTACTAGTGGTGGTGTTCAGAAATGTAATTGTTTCCCCTATGTTTTAATTTTATTGGATGAAGTAACTTTGCCTGATTAAATGAACGAGTTAAATGAACCATTAAACTGTTACAATAAATATTGGTTTGAAGAGTTTTCTTCAGCATTCTTTTCCTTCTGCAAGAAAACCGCATATAATTGCTAAGTTGTCTTTTGATTCATTCTTTCCTGATCTTTCCATCACTCTGAATATGAATGTATTTTGGGTTGCTAACACAAGGTAGAAATCACTTCACTAGAAGATCACAGTGGCCCACTGAACTATACGGGTGGTAAACAGGGTGAGTCTTTAAGTTGTGCATTAATTTTAACCATATATTCCTCTCATTAAATAAAACAGTTTTTTCATTAGCTATTTTTTCAGATTCGGCTCAGGTAAAAAGTTATAAGCAGTTAAACATTTCTCGATGTGCTAATACACTCCTGCGTTTTGTTTGCAAGTTCACCACAGATATCTCTTACGGTGGTTTCTTCTGGAGAATAACCAATCCAAGGTTTGCTATTCAAAGAAAATAGATTGAGAAAACTCATTTACTCACTTAATTCTTATGATTTGGTGCTTTTTGCGGTATTATCGCAAGGAAAACATTTCACTACACTGGACTTGAAACACTGATCTTCAACTTGATGTTCATGCAATATCCAATTTCATTCCACTGTATGATTATCCACAATTCCATCCTCGCCCATTCTCATATTGAAACCTCCATAGTTATACTTTTTTCACGAAATTTATAAATGAATTATATGAAATCAATCAATTAACCTAAACATTTTCTCTAGAAATATAACATAGACTTATAATATTTCTATGTCTACGACTTATAATAACATGTTATTCTATGTCTATGCATGTTATGGTTCGGTCTGTGGTATAAATTAGTTCTATGCGAAATAGATAAATATTTATGTGTATTCTATGGTCCGGATAAACGTGAACCCAGCTTAATTTACTTCCTCTGCTAGATCAGGGGCGGGTCGATAAATATAAGGTAATTTTTCGAATTTTCATCCGATTTTATAATAGTCAACGTTGAATATCTGTAAAACGGTGCGTTTTAGGAGAAATTATAAAGAATAATCAAGTATTTCAAAATGATTGAAAATTCTTATAATGATATAAGATAAACTGTATCTGCATTCTTCATGCTAATTTCGTATAGTTTTATGAATCGGCGAGTCTCTAACACGGAAACTCTTCGAAGTAGGATGAAAGTGATAACTGAAGAATCTGTGTAATAATTATAGAAAACTTCACACCAAAGTTTATCTCATTCGGAGTTACCATATCAAAGCTATAAAACAAAAACTGATTTTTTTTGGAAATTTAAACAGCCTGTATCTTTTTGTTGAAGCCGAATTTAAAAAAATGATAAATGAAAAAAGTGTTTCACTTGATGAGAGGAATCTGTGGTTTAAATTAATGTACATACAACTTGAAGACTCACCCTGTATAGCTTTTAATTGAAATGGCATTGTTAAAAGCCAAAAATGGCGACAAACTCAACGCATCACGCTATTGTTACCATATGAAGGAGCAATCAATAAGCAGGCTTCTAGATATGCCATTCAATGTAACCAATTGCAACTCATGCCGGAAATTGAATTGGTATTCATTCGGAAATGATAAATGTTAATTTAATCCTATCCAATATAGCAGTAAACCAGCATGTAAAAGCCTGTAATAAAGCTGACAAGCAACGGACGCAAGATATATCGATTTGAGACTGAAAATTATGAAACGACCTGCGTATGTGTGCTAGGTAAATATCATCGACAAAAAATCAGGAATCTTGAAATCTGACACTCTCAGAACAGCGTGTTGGAACATCCTAGTTATTATTTTCACGGAAGCAACGGGTGCACTTATGGAAATTAGCTAAGAACTAGTAAAGGCCATGAATTCATCAAATCGAGATATTCGCCTACTTGGACAGATCAGTTCCGATGTTTGTGCGAAAAAACATCAACATCAACACTCAAGTCATTTTTTGGTTGCAAAATGGTGCATGATTAGGTATCGATCGCTTACTGCGACGATTTTGATATTTCTTCAAAAATACTCAGAATCCTGAAACCTTCTGCCAAGAATAGTCGAAATGTAGTCCGAACTCAGCTTTTTCAAGTTTAAGGTCTCCCGGATGCGTTATTTATTCAAAAAGAATAGTATAGAATTATATAAATTTTACTTCGTTATACTAAATCGCTCTGAGGTATGTTGAACGCGTATCTTATGGGGAATTCTTTCCGTAAATGCAAAATCATTTTAATCAGTTTGCGTTTTTGTTAGTTCATATTCCTGTGATCTTTCACTTTCAGCTGATTGCGCCACGAACCAACGGACTTCGTTATTACATTATATCTGAAGTAGCTTCACGCTGTTATTATCTAAGACATAGAATCACTCCAGCACATCAACTTTGTTCGATAAATTCAACGGAAATGATATTTTGCGACAATGCTGCTCGAATATCAATATTGAATAGCCAAAATGGCGGCAAATTCAAAGCATTATGCTTTTGTTACTGAAAGAAGAATCAAATTATCAGTGGGCTTCTAGATGCGCCATTCAACGCAAACAATTACAATTCCTATCGGAAGTTGAAGTGATGTTCATTCGAAAATGACAAATGTTAATTTTAGCCTATCCAATAGCAGTGAAGCAGATCGCACATTCCTGTAATACCTGAACCAGTTTTAATAGCTGCAAATGGTGCATGCGCCGGTATCGATCGCTTACTGCGTCTTATTTCGATTATTTGTCGAAATACTCGGAATTTTCAAAAGGTTATATTCTTTATGTTGCTTGTTAGAACTTTCTCTCCACTTTTGTTCGGAAGATCCAAAAGGTTGTCCGAATTCGTTTCGATGAGTATAACATAAAATTCTATTAATTGTGTTGCTTTTACTGGAGCGCTTTGAGGCGTGTCTTGCAAAGAATTCCTTGAATAAAAGTATTGCGCACTTAATTGCTTCCGCTGATGAGTTACAGGGTTCAGATTGCACCACTAGCCAATGGCTGTATTACATTATCACTAAAGCAACTTCACGCTGCTATTATCAAAAGCATAAAATCACTCCAACAACATCAACTTTGTTGGGTACATCGAACAGAAATGATATTTTAGGAAAATGCTGCACGAATATCAATATTGAACAGCCAAAATGGCGGCAATTTCGAAGCATTACGCATTTGTCACTGAAAGAAGAATCAATTTATCAGTGGGCTTCAACGCCATTCAACGCGAACAATTACAATTCCTATCAGAAATTGAATCGATATTCATTCGGAAATGATAAATGTTAATTTCACCCTACCCATAAGCAATGAAACAGCTCACACATTCCTGTAATAAACCAGACCAGCAACGGACGGAAGATATGAAATTGGCCGGTAAAACATATGAAATCACAGAAGCAGACTCTCGAACAGCTTGTTGAAACATCTGTATATTCTTTGTAATATTTTTGTGAGCCATCCATTAATCCTGCCAGATTTGTTTTTTTGGACAGATCCATTGAGATGGTTGTGTAAAAAACCCAATAAAGGATATCAGAACCAGAGATTTTTGTAGTTGCAAATTGGCGAATGAACCGGTATCGATTGCCTACTGCGTCCTATTTTGATTATTTCCTAAAAACTAGGAATCGTCAAGGAGTCACGTTCTTTATGAACGTCAATAAAACGATTGCGAACTAAATGCACAATCGTTTCACTGATGAGTTAGAGTATGCCTTTGTTCATATATCTGTGGTCTTTCAATTCCAACAGATTGCACCACGCGCCAATCGACTTCTTTATTACCTTATCACTGAAGCAGCTTTACGCTGGTATTATTTTAAGTATAGAATCACCCCAACAACATCAACTTTGGTCGTTACATTAAATGGAAATCATTTTCGGGACAATGCTGTTCGAATATCAATATTGAACAGCCAAAATGGCGGCAAATTCAAAGCATTACGCTTTTGTTACTGAAAGGAGAATCAATTTATCAGTGGGCTTTCAGATACACCATTCAACGCAACCAATTACAATTCCATCGGAAATTGAATTGATATTCATTCGGAAAGATAAATGTTAATTTTACCCTATTCATTAGCAGTAAAACAGCTCGCACATTCCTGTAATAAAACAGACAATCAACAGACGGAAGAGATATGGTTTTGAGGTTGAGAATGTTGAAACGACGTGTGTATGTATATCCGCTAAAATTGGCCGGTGAAAAATATGAAATCACAAAAGATGACTCTCGAACAGCTTATTGAAACATCCATATATTCTTTGTAATACTTTTGTGAACCATCCATTAATCCTGTCGGAAGATTCGCCTTTTTGGACCGATCCATTGAGATGGTTGTGTAAAAAACCCAATAAAGGATATCAGAACCAGAGTTTTTGTAGTTGCAAATTGGCGAATGCATCGGTATCGATTGCTTACTGCGTACCATTTTGATTATTTCCCAAAAATACTCAGAATCATCATAGAATCACGTTCTTTATGAACTTCAATGAATCTGTTGCGCACTTAATGCACAATCGTTTCACTCATGAGTTAGAGTTTTCATTTGTCCATATATTTGTTGTCTTTCAGTTCCAACCGATTGCACCACCAGCCATTATACTTCGTTATTACCTTATCACTAAAGCAGGTTTTATCTGAACCATAAAATCAATCCAACAACATCAACTTTGTTCGTCACATTAGACGGAAATGATATTTTGGGAAAATGCTGTACGAATATCAATATTGAACAGCCAAAATGGCGGCAAATTCAAAGCAGTACGCTTTTGTCACGGAAAAAAGAATCAATTTATCAGTGGACTTCTAGATACGCTATTCAACGCGAACAATTACAATTTCTATCGGAAATTGAAACCATTAGCAGTAAAACAGCTCGCACATTCCTGTAATAAACAAGACCAGCAACGGACGGAAGAGATGTCGTTTTGACGTCGAAAATTTCGAAACGACGTGTGAATTTTCGGTCAAATTGGCCGGTAAAGAATATGAAATCACATCTGTTTACTTTTTGTACTAGTTTTGAGAGCCATCCATTAATCCTGCCGAAAGATTTGCCTTTTTGGACCGATCCGTTTAGATGGTTGTATAAAAAACCCAATAAAGGATATCATAACAAGAGTTTTTGTAGTTGCAAATTGGTGCATGAACCGGTATCGATTGCTTACTGCGTCCTATTTTGATTATTTCCTAAAAATACTCGGAATCGTCATGAGGTCACATTCTTCATGAACTATGATGAGTTAGAGTTTTCATTTGTTCATATATCTGTGGTCTTTCAATTCCAACAGATTGCACCATTAGCCAATGCACTTGTTACCTTATCACTGAAGCAGCTTCACGCTGGTATTATTTGAAGTATAAAATCGCTCCAAGAACATCAACTTTGTTCGCTACATGAAAGGGAATATGATTTTTGGCACAATGCTGTTCCCATATCAATATTGAACAGCCGAAATGGCGGCAAATTCAAAGCATTACGCTTTTGTCCCTGAAAGGAGAATCAATTTATCAGTGGGCTTCTAAATACGCCATTCAACGCAACCGATTATAATTGCAACGGAAATTGAATTGATGTTCATTCGTAAAGATAAATGTTAATTTTACCTTTTTCATTAGCAGTAAAACAGCTCGCACATTCATGTAATAAAACAGACGATCCACAGACGGAAGAGATATGGTTTTGAGGTTGAAAATGTTTAAACGAATGTGTATGTATATCCGCTAAAATTGGCCGGTGAAAAATATGAAATCACAAAAGATGACTCTCGAACAGCTTATTGAAACATCCATATATTCTTTGTAATACTTTTGTGAACCATCCATTAATCCTGTCGAAAGATTCGCCTTTTTGGACCGATCCATTGAGATGGTTGTGTAAAAAACCCAATAAAGGATATCAGAACTAGAGTTTTTTTTGTAGTTGCAAATTGGCGAATGCATCGGTATCGATTGCTTACTACGCCCCATTTTGATTATTTCCTAAAAATACTCGGAATCATCATAGAATCACGTTCGTTATGAACTTCAATGAATCTGTTACGCACTAAATGCACAATCGTTTCACTGATGAGTTAGAGTTTTCATTTGTCCATATATTTGTTGTCTTTCAGTTCCAACAGATTGCACCACTATAGCTAATGTACTTCGTTATTACCTTGTCACTGAAGCAGGTTTTATCTAAACCATGAAATCAATCCAACAACATCAACTTTGTTCGTCACATTAGACGGAAATGATATTTTGGGACAATGCTGTTCGCATATCAATATCGAACAGCCAAAATGGCGGCAAATTCAAAACAGTACGCTTTTGTCACTGAAAGAAGAATCAATTTATCAGTGGACTTCTAGATACGCCATTCAACGCAACCAATTTCAATTCCATCGGAAATTGAATTGATATTCATTCAGAAATGATAAATGTTAATTTTACCCTATTCATTAGCAGTAAAACAGCTCGCACATTCCTGTAATAAACCAGACAAGCAACGGACGAAAGAGATATCGTTTCGAGGTTGAAAATGTTAAAACGACGTGCGAATATTTATACTGTTAAATCGACCGGCAAAGAGACATCCAATACCGATAAAATCGAATCTACGATTTTAAAAATGGAACGATTCCAATGCGTTGTCTATTTCCGATGTTATCGACGTGGGGATCGACGTCTAGTATTTATTTTGATAGGTTCTGTTGCGTCCGCGATAACCTGACAGGAGGAAACGATGTGAAAGAATCTTTGAGGGAAGTAAAGGTGAAAAATGGAAAAGTAATCGATGAGAAGTCGTGTAGATTTCTATGGTTGCTCTTAAAAGGTGGAAGGCGAGCTATTTGTTCTCTTCACACGATTCGATTATTTCCTTATGGTTGTGTAACAAAACGATTGTTTGGATAATTACATTCGTAGACCTGAGTCTTATTGGAGCGGAGAAAACAATGTGGCACGATTGGGTCACGTTTCTGTGATTCAGTGGTATCAAAAATGTTTTCTGGTATCGATTAAAGCTTATTTTCGGAGGATTTTGTAATAGTGTTCAGTTTTGTCTGAGTTTTTACCCGTAATATCTGGAAAAAAACTATTAAAATCAAATAAAATTGTTGTTTATAGTCAACGTCCTTGCGAATTGCAGGATCTAAACCTCTGAATAAAGAACAACAGGAAGGAGCATAAGGCCTCACATCGGGGGTCCGGGATGGAGGATGCATATGGCCGACTTCCCTTTCACTTTGAAGAGAGAACAACTTGTTCAGAGACTTCTTCGTTCGAAAAAACTAACTAACATGAGTTATACATGAGGTTCAATATAGGCGCCTACGTCGCAATGATATACGAAGTAGAAAAACATTATGCTCCTTCCTGTTGTACTTTATTCAAAGATCGAAAATTCTTGACTAGGATAGCACAGGTCGAGTCGCAGACTTTAAAATCACTATACAGTGCGCGTCAAAATTATGGTACAAATTCATTTTCTCAGAAGAAAAATATTTGGCAACAGAATCCTGAAACAGGTCGATTTTTTTTTACTTTTACCAAATGTATATGCATTTTTGGAAGATATTCGTTGCAACCTGTGCTATCCCCATCACCCTCTAAATTTTTTGAATTGGGAAAGTAGGTCATTTAGTACTTTTTTGGCAAGATCTTTGTATCTTCTTTACCTGCGTGCAAAAATTTTAAAGAAAAAAAGTTTTTTTTCGAAAAATTAGTTAGTTCAAAGAGATTTTCAGTACGTGCGCTTTGTCATGGCTCATTTACTTTGGAACGATGGTACCTGATGAAATTTGTCACCGAATGAAAGTCGACCATTACAGTTTTGTTCATGCACAACTTCTAACCCCTTCCAACCCTCTCCTTTTTTTTTCTCCATTAAAGGGTTCGTAGGGGTTGAAAGTTGTGCATGAACAAAACTGTAATGGTCGACTTTCATTCGGTGACAAATTTCATCAGGTACCATCGTCTCAAAGTAAAAGAGCCATGACAAAGTGCACATACTGAAAACCTCTTTGAACTAACTAATTTTTCAAAAAAAAAAAAATTTTTTTGAAAACTTCTGCACGCCTGTTAAGAAGATACAAAGACCTTGCCAGAAAAGTACCACATGACCTACTTCGCCTATTCA
Organism: Myrrha octodecimguttata; assembly: GCA_958510865.1. Lineage (NCBI taxonomy): Eukaryota > Metazoa > Arthropoda > Insecta > Coleoptera > Coccinellidae > Myrrha > Myrrha octodecimguttata. Next base: position 49,644,889 of record OY294062.1, on the reverse strand, counting down.
AAAAATTTAGAGTGTTGATGGGGATGGCACAGGGTCCAACGAAAATCCTTCAAAAATGCATAAAAATTCGTCAAAAAAGAAACAAAAATTGACCTGTTTCAGGATTTCGTTGCCAAATATTTTTCTTCTGAGAAAATGAATTTGTTCCATAATTTTGACGCGCACTGTATATTTTTAAAATCATTCTCAACCCTTCATAAATTAACTTTAATATACGTCAGTTGCGTCGTCCACAAGTCGACTATATCCACACACACTAACGCGCATACACACGATTCACCGCGGTGGGCGGGAAGGCGTGTAATTTTCCATTTCACACAGGAATTAGAATTCCAAATTTCCTGTGTCCTTCCCGAATGCATGATGGAACATTTTAATGGCCGTTCCGAGCAGATGCGACGCTTACCATCGGTAACGAGTTTCATAAACCAAACTCGTCCTGCCCCAATTTCCTATCGGTTCTGGGACAAGTATAGCTTCCAGATACATCCCACATGTGGGAAAACGAACAGAGATCTGGATAATCGACAATGAAGCGAAAAATAGAATTACCCACTTGGATGTGAATGGTTGTTTTCAGTTTTATCGGTTTTGTTACTAAGGGTGTGTAGGGTGATCTCTTTTTTTGCTGCATTCAGTTTCCCAATATTTGCTATGATAAAACGACTTCTAACTGGAGATGAAATTATCCCTATAACCAGGAATTGCATATATGGGGATTGCTTGCTCATCTTAGAATGCTTAGTAGATAGGCTATGAGAGTTCTAGCGCAACCTTGATCATTTTTACATGTAAATCCCCATAAGGAATTCTAAGGTTCAGTTTGGAAATTTTGATACCTTTTTGAAATATCCTCCCGCTCAAGGTCATTCAGATATCTGTTTGAGCTGCTTTGGAGGTGTCTGAAGCTATTTTAGAGCTGGTTTGGAGCTGTCAGCTCAGCTGTATGAAGCTGTTTGAAACTGTATTGAAGCTGTTTTATAGCTGATTTGGAGCTGCTGGAGCTGTATTTCAGCTGCTTCGGAGCTATCTGAAGCTGTGTTGAAGCTGTTTTAGAGCTGGTTGGGAGCTAAAGCAGCTCTTAACCAGCTCCAGTCAGTTTCAACACAGCTCCAGACAGCTCCAAAGCAGCTCTGATACAGCTTCATGCTTCAAGCTTCAACGCAGCTTCGAACAGCTGCATACAGCTGAGCTGACAGCTCCAAACCAGTCCCAAAACAGCTTCAGACAGCTCCAAAGCAGCTCGAACCGAGATCTGAATGACCTTGAGCGGGACTCTTTCAAAATTTCCAAAATTAGCATTAGAATTCCTTATGGGGATTTACATGTAAACATGATCAAGGTTGCGCCAGAACTCTCATAGCCTATCTACTATACTTTTTTCCACAATGGTATACTACGTGGTTCTGTAGTAGCTCTTGTACTGTTTGAGCTCTAGTTGTCCTATCTACCGCTATTTCTGTCAGCGAGTTTATTTCTTGCTTGTGATGAACGCTATAGTGAATTTTTCGAGCGGAAAGAAGGTTTAAGTAGGAGTTCATCAGTTTCATGAGCCAAAATCGTCCTACTCATTTTCCTTTGGATTATGGAATAAGTATAGTTCCGCGTGCATCCTACATAAAATAAAAGCAAACAGAGATCCGGTTCATCAGCACTGAAACGAAAAGCTAGAAATACTTGATTGTGAAGAGGAGTTTGGGGTTTTATCGGTTTCGATGATGTTTTGTTGTGTGAAGACTCGATCTCTTTTTTTGCTGCTTCTCATTATTTTCGATAATAGAATCACTTAGTTTGGAGATGAAAATTCCTCGATAATCGGATGACCATGAGCTCCATAAATGAGGATTGCTTGCTCATTATAGGATGCTCGTGTCCAATCTGGCATACTACTGAGTTTTGTGGTGGCTCAGGTAGTGTTTTCACTTTAATTGTCGTATCTCCCGAAGTCAAGGAGTCTGTTTCTTGTTGATGATGAACGCTTCAGAGAATGTTTCGAGCAGAAGAGAAATATGCATATGATGTTTTGGTGCTAAGAGTGTGTAGGGTTTATCTATTTTTTGTGCATCGACTTCCTACTAGTTGCTATGATGAAAATACTTAGCTTGGAAAAGAAATTTTTCCGTTAATCAGAGAAGATGATCAAGAACTGCATGAATTAGGATTACTTGCTCATCCTAGAAGGCTGGTATTCAATATGACATACCACACGGGTTTGTAGTGGCTAATATACTTTTTTGTAGTCGTTGTCCTATGTAACAAGACTTCTTAAGTCATTGAATTTGTTTGTTGTTGATGACGAACAATTCAGGGAATGTTTCGAGCAGAAGGAAAGCTTGCATATGAGTTTACTTGTTTTATGAGCTCAAACTCGTCCTGCCCATTTTGCTATCAATTTGGGAATAAGTAGTTACAGTTTTCAGATGCATGCCTCATATGATAAAAGCAAAGAGAGTTTTGGTTAATTGTCAATAAAACAAATTGGTTTCGGTAATATTTTGTTGCTGAAAGAGTGCATATATTAACTCTTCTTCACTGCATTTCGGACTCCCATTATTTGCTATTATAAAAAGACTCAGTTTGGAGATAGATTTTCCCAGATAATCAGAGAAGATGACCATGAAATGTCTAAATTGTGATTGCTCGCTCATTCCATGATGGTTGTATCAAATCTGATATACCACGAGGGTTTTATGATGACTCATGTATATATGAGCCACCACCAAAACAATGTAATGTTTTGGTTCTATTTGTCGTATCTACCGAGCCTCCTGAAGTATTCTGAAGAAGAAAATTCCACCTGAGATTACACGAGTTTCATAAGCCCAAAAGGCCTCCAAATTTTCTATCGATAATGGAGTAAATATAAATGCCAAATACGTCGCAGATATATGGAAAGCAAAGAGAGACTATTGATTTCATTAGTGTTCCATTGCTGAAAGTGTGAAAGCTCCATTTTCTTGAAGAAGAACAACTAATTTTGAATATTGAATACCCTCAACTCTGAAAGAAGATGGCTGACTTAGACATTTGGATTTGCTATAGAGAATAACATTCATTTTAATTCTGTTACAATTACTGTTAGTTGGGTTTTCGCCGAATTGTATGAGCATTTTTCTGCAAGAAAGTATCAAAATTCAAAACCTTCCAATTTCATTATGGATTCTCATGGCTACAAAAAAGTGACCAGTAAAGTAGTTCGATCTTCGATCCATACCAGGGACCCTATTCTTGAAGTTGATGGTATGAACGTTCTCTATCGTTCCGTCAAAAAGCATGGCGTTTCCTTGACAACAACGTCGACACGCCTATTTTCACCCATTCCCCATTCAAGAATAGGGACCTTGAATGAGATTTTCCTAGATAACCATTCGATCATGGCAAATTGATGCCATACAAATTATTTCGGCATGTGGAAATCGAAACAGAGCCAACAGTGAAAAACTGGCGCTTGAAACTTCGAAAATTTCAATCAATTACACGAACGTCAACTGCCGTTCCCACCGCTTTCTCAAGAACAAATTTGCAATTTAATAACTCGGCTGTCAGTTCAGATGAGGACAAATCGAAAGAGTATCATATATCTTCCAGTATCCGGAAGAAAAATTACATTCTTCGGATTTGTGCACTTCACAGCGCACAACTCTCTTCATGGACAACTCCCAATCTTCCAGCTGACAGCACGATCATTCCACGCCATAAGTAAGAACTTTTCTCCATGTTTTCCAGTTCATCATCTTGCGAATTCAAGCCGCAAGCAGTGTCGGATCATTACATAAGCAAAGTAGGCACGAGCTGAAGGTGCTGCACCATAAAGGCTCTGCATTTTACCAAGAAAAACCTAGAAAAGCACTGACGTGAGATCAGGAGTTTTTACGCACTTGTTCCGTTGCGAAAGCTTTCATCTATTCAAGTATTGACCATGCCAAACGCAGATTTTTCCATATGGTCCTCACAAAATTCTGCATGAACCTCAAGCTATATTTTCGATCAAGTGCTAGATTGCATTTAGATCCAAAATTTTGAATGGGTATAACTATCTAAAGAATAATTGGCGAATTCGACCTATTTAAGCATTCGACCTTCATAATTAAACTGAAAACCTAGTCTATACTCCATTCACTTTTATAATGTAGCCCGGTTGGCCATGACATCGTGACAGATTTCACCGTGTATATTTTGAAATTGTTAGGTTATGGTCATTTTCCTGTCAGATAACTATGCAACGTTGTCCTCTCTACATAGAGGTCGTAGTAATTACTTATTTTTCAAATGTCAATCTACATTGATAAAGTTATGAATTTGAGAAAATATTATTTGAATTCTATAATTCCAAAGACCTGGCGAATGTTGAAGAAACTTTTGTCTCTGTTAATACTGGAAATATTTCACGTATATAAACATGGTTGAAAGATTTAGTTATGCTATTTTCTTGTAAGGAAATCAAGAATCGGGTTTTTCAAAATAAAGTGTTCAGTTCAGTCTTTTTGGGTGCACCAATAGAAGGATATTCTTTGTCGTCTCTTTCACTTAAAATCTTCCTTATTGTGTTCATGTGCAGCTAAAAAATAAATATCTATTCATATAAAATATAATTCCTTGGTTTTCACTTATATACGTCGAAAATGTTGCATAGCTTGTGTTGAATTATTGATTCCGAATTATCAGGGTTACTATCAGAAAAAGCCGATTTCAATTCTACATAGCACTTCCTGATACTTTGCCTCTGCTTCTTCAAAACTACCTTCGGCATTTTTATTAGTTTGCAAGCGTTATTATGCTTAGATTCAGAAATCTAGAATCGATTGATATTGATAATAGTAGAAATTGAAATTTGGCAACGTCTTTTGACATTGCCGATATTTCATGAGTGCCAACCTGCGTCAGTTTTAAAGGAAAAAACTTGATAAACCTAAATCATGGCCAACCGGGCTACATTATAAAAGTGAATGGAGTATACAAATATATTCCCTATGTCGATTATTCCTAAAGTTAATGTATTAACGGCCGGCCTAACCACTAACTTCCGGAAGAATCTACTCAGTAGCTTGATAAATGTGGAGTAAGTTTGGAGTTTACTTACGAAGGCCGAATTGGCGAATTAGTAAAAACTATCGAATGATTCCGCAGATATACCTTTTCAAAATTTCAGTTTCCCGATATTTCCGAAAAAATAGATCGAATCGTCCTTCAATGAAAAATGCCCCCTTGAAGTTTCAGCCAAACAGGGTCTACAGAAGAATGAGCAAAATAACTCTCTCCAGTTAACAAAATGCAGGAGGGCTCTTTAATTTTTGCTCATTGTTCTGTAGACCCTGTTTGGCTGAAACTTCAAGGGGGCATTTTCATTGGAGGGCGATTCGATCTATGTGTTTGGAAATATCGGGAAACTGAAATTTTGAAAGGGTATATCTGCGGAATCATTCGATAGTATAAAATTTCATCTCAATCGCTCCAGTAGTTCTCAGGGAAATAACTCAAAACTTCAAATGGATGTAACCCCGAAACCATTCGACTGATTTTGCCCATTAACGAACTTGCTTCCGCATTTCGAAATGCAACCAACCCTGAAATTTTCAAGCTCGAACTGACCGAAACCCAAATCACAGAAAATATTCAAAAATGTATAACTATGACAAAAACAAATGTAGTTGATAGGATACATTAATTGTCTCAAATCCTAGCCAATCAAAAGCGACGCGTTTCCGAGGGACCCGAGAGCATTCGTGTGAAGTCGATTATTGATCGGCTCGATCTTGGCGAGATTTCTGATTACTCGCAATCTGTGTTTATGTTCACTAACCTTAATCTAACCTACTTTACGTACTTACGACTTGATACTTGCTACTGTTCTGTTAGTTTGAAGAATTATCAGTGCAAATGGTCCAGACGTTCTGAAAAAGCAATTATCATTGCTATACCCGGCTAATTATTATTCATAAATTATTACTTTACTACACAATTTCAGATTCACACTGTGAGGTAAGTTTAGTTTATGCATAAGGAAATAGTTTTTTGATCAAAATTTTGGAAATATTGGAAAAATAAAATTTTGAATGGGTATATCTACGGAATCATTGAATGGGTAAAATCCACCCAATGATTCCGCAGATATACCCATTCAAAATTTTATTTTTCCAATATTTCCAAAAAAACAGATCAGATGGAATTGAAATCCAGTACTTCATCGAAAAATTACAGTTCGAAGGTTCACACAGAATTCAAATTCAATGAGAAACTCACAGAAATTTTTTGTTCGAATTGTTCTGAACGATTATCACGAAATTTTTCATAAAGTTGTCTTTCAGCATCTTCAAACTAGCTGCGAAGTTTTATCAGGACTGAATCAGTATTTCTCGAGTTATAACGAAAAAACAACGATATCGAGAAGAAAACCTCGAAATTTGACATATTTTTTCCCGATATCTCCAAAACTTATGATCGTATCGAACTGAAATTTGGTACACTGCTGTAAAATATGAAGCTCAAAGTGTGAGTGGAATTTTTTTTGGATATGACAAATGGTTTCCGAATAAAAAAATTCGAAAAAAAATTTTTTTTTATTTACTGACAATATGATCCTGAAGAAATTTGGCGCAAAGTTGCGCGTCGTTATACTCCACCTAACTGCCAAGTTTGAATCTAATCGCTCAAGAAGTTCCTGAAATAAAAAATAAATAATTTCAAAATTTCAAGTGACTATAACTCCGAAACTATTCGACCGATTTGGCCCATTAACGAACTCAACCGCGGCATTCTGATGCGCGATCTACCCTGAAAGTTTCAAGTTGCTAGCTTGCTTCTGTCGACAGTTATCGTGTCCTCGGCCGGAAGGACGGCTGGCCGGACAGAATCGATTTTGACACCGGATTCGCCATCAGTGAGTCCAACCTAGTCGATTGAAGCCATTTTCGGCTCAATCATCCAAAATTACAGACATTTGGACAAAACGATAGCACGCTGTTCCCCTAGAATATGCGCGCAAAAACATTCCATATCTGATGATAGATGATAGATATATTCTCAAATACTAACTGCACCCAAAACTGATCCATCTGACAACACTGTAGAAAATGCGAAGCTACTCCCGCTCGTACTCCACTATCAATAATTTCCTCGCTAACCTGGAAGCTCTATAAATTCTTATATTGCAAGTTGGGAAAAATGATACAGATGTTTCTTTTGTTTACAGTCTGACAGATGTTGGCTTGTCACCTGAGCTTTATTTCGTTGATATTTATGGTTGGAGCAGTTTTCTTTCCTGGAAATTAACGCCCTGGGGAGGCAGGATCATTTGGAGGTGTCGAGGTTGGAGATTTGGTTTCATTTGTCTGGGATACAAATTATAAAGCGTGTAAAGTGAAACTAGGAGAGGTTGAAATATGATATGTAGTTTCTGGAGTATAGAATGAGTAGGTGCAGCTAAAAATGGTTTAATTTCCAGGAAAAACGATTGTGTGATTCGAGCAGAATTCTAGAAAAGCACAGATTCGTTTACCCCCAGAATGAGACGAACCAATTCTCCCCCTGGAACAAGTGTATTCGAATAACCAATTGCGAGTGCGGAGATGGAAACAATAGAAAACTTAGTTAATAGTTGTTCAATATATAAATTTGACGATGGTTTCGAGGCAAGTCATTCGGTGTGTGATTCATTTTTGAGATGGAGCGTGAACTTCAAATTAATTTAAGGAGAAATGCATTATTAACTAGTTCATATTGATTTTTTTTTCTCTTCTTTTTTGTTTTCAGTTGGTATTTCCAGTAATCAACCTAAATCGAAACGAAAGAAGACATTTTTGTTGATGGAAAAGAAGCCATTCAATAAAAATCTAGAAAAGCACTGCCATGAAGGCAGCAGCGTTTGCGCGCACGTTCAATGTAGATGACCGCTTCGGAAACGAATTTGAACATTCCAGCAAAAGCTGCTACCTTCACGGCAGTGCTTTTCTAGATTTTTTTCGATAAATTGGTAATGGGTATATCTACGGAATCATTGGGCGGATTTCACCCATTCATGAATTCGGCCTTCGTAATTAAGGTCCAAAACTTCTCTACAAATATCGAGTTTCTATAAGTTGTTTCTTTCGGAAGTTATTGTGTTTTCGGTGCGGCCGAATTGAACTCCAGTACTTTATCGAAAAAAGACAGTTCGATGGTTTATACAGAATTTAATGAGGATAATATGATGAGAAGATCACAGAATATTGAATATTTGAAAAAAAAAATTTAATTTTGTTTTCGAATTGTTCTAATGACACGATCATCACGAAATTTTGCACAATGTTGCTCTTCAGCATCTTTGAACTGGCTACAAAGTTTCAGCACGATTGAATCAGTATTTCTTGAGTTATATCGAAAAAAACAACGATATCGAGAAGAAAACCATGAAATTCTAAACATATTTTTTTCCAATATCTCCAAAACTATAAGCCGTATCGAACTGAAATTTGGTACACTGCTGTAAAATATGGAGCTCAAGGTGTGACTGGAATTTTTCTTGAATATGAATAATGGTTTCAGAAAAAAAAATTTTTTTCGGAAAAAATTTTGAAAAATTTTTTTTTGGAATACTGTGACGATAAGATTTCAACGAAATTGCTCGTAGTTGCGCGTCGTTATGTTCCAACCAACAGCCAAGTTTCAATCCAATAATTAAAGTAGTTTCTGAAATATGAGGGAAATAACCTCAAAATTTCAAATTGCTATAACTCCGAAACTATCTGGCCGATTTGGCCCATTAACGAACTCGACCGTGGCATTCGGATGCGCGAACTACCCTACTAGCTTCAAGCTGGCTCTGTTCGACAGTTATCGTGTCCACGGCCGGCCGGACAGAATCGATTTTGACACCGGATTCGTCATCAGTGAGTACAACCTAGTCGTTTGGGACCATTTTCGGCTCAATCATTCAAAATTATAGACTTTTGGACAAAACTATAGCAAGCTGTTCCCCCAGAACATGCGCGCAAAAATGGGAGACAGATTTTGTCGGAGCATTTTATCTTTGCTCTTGTATCGTACGTAAAAATGTATGGTTTTCTGTTCACATTTTCTCTGCCAAAACTGATGTACCACATCTTGTTTTATATTAAAAATTAGTACTGCTCATTCTCAAAAGAATATATCTATATATCAACTTTCGTTCACAGTTTTAAATTAAATGCGCAGTCAATGTCTCTTTGTCTTTGAATTATTCAAACAAATAAAAAGTTGTAATGCAACCATCCAATCAATTCCAGGAAAGCATTGGGAAATGATTCGAGGTAAAAGAAAAATACATAAACTGAGTAGACATCTGTGAAAACTTCACATTAAAATGAGCTGTTTAAAGTAGTCTGTCCCATTAGCCTGACCTGATTTCTGCAATCATCTGAATCTTCCCTTATGTAAATATATCATCAACTCAACCTTATTAAACTAGATGCAAATTGACGATAAAATATTATATTTCGAACAAGATTATATTAGAATTCCATGGAAACTGTGATAACCCGATATTACAGAACTTGGTTTATTTGCTGAGATCTGTTCCAATTCATTGACGGGGTAAATACCTTTGGATATTGAACTTGTTCACAAGTGAAATGAAGTGTAGGAAATCCTTCTATTTCCACTTAAAATAAAGACAGCCTTTGGGAATATGCGCTTTCAAGTATAATCGGAAAGTATACTTCATTGAAAAAATTCTAGAGAATCACTTACATGAAATCAGTTTATGCAAATATATGGGCAAAAAAATCGGAACTTTTTTCCAATTGTTCCAATGGCACGATCATAACGAAATTTTGTACATAATTGTGCATCAGCATTTGCCAATTAGGTAGGTACCAACTTTGTTTGATCATGGTTGAGTGATTTTTTTAGCGCTTGTTCTGAGGAACAGCCACTTTTTATTTTCAAGAATTTTCGGGAAAACAAAACAGAAATGGAGTGAAAAATAGAAAAAATAATTTGAGCATGCTCACAAAACAATTAAGTACATACCAAAAAACAAATTTCTGGTTCTATATCAACTTTCATAAACTTCTGGCCGCTTTACCACATTCCATTGTAAATGTACACAATCTGGAGAAATATGAATATACAATAAAAAAAGCTTTCGAGTGTTGGGCTACGGAATCATTGGGTGGGGAGGAGTAAGGAAGACAATACTTGAACCTTTGATGGTAGTCCAGAGGAGACTTTTAAAAATTATGTCATTCAAATCACCTCTTTATGACTCCGATCAGCTATTCATGGATCTAAGTATTCTGGATATAAGGAAGCTGTTTGTCAGGACAATGCTTATATTTGTCAATGAGGGTAAAACTTATCACAGCAGGTTATGTCACCCATATAACACACGTGGACTACTGAGGGATAACCTTTGCTTACCAAGGGCAAAAAAGTCAATTGGTCAACGATCCTTCACGTATATTGCTCCTAGAGCTTTTAATATGATCCCTGAGAGTATGAGAAATATAAGGTCGAAATATAAGTTTAAAAAAGAACTGAAAGCGTGGATTCTCCGAGAGGGTAGAGGCTTCTGTCATTCGATAGTTGACCCACTCTAGTTTATGCTGGTCGATGTAAGATTTGTTATTTCTGCAAAAAAGGGCGTTGCTCACTGTTTGACCTGCTCACTTAGGTTGTCTTGCATGTGGCGGACAAAATTTCTGATTATGCTTTTTTCTTGTTTTTTTAGTATGTTAGACTCTTTTTTGGTACACCTATTGTAGAATTTAATATTTTTATTGTTTGGGAATATGATATAGCTGTGTGGTATTTTATATAGTTGAATCATGTAAGTCCATAGACAGCACCGGAAATGGTGCTACATGGATTATATACTGTTTATTTACATGAATGCTGCACATTATGTTTTCTGTATTTTTTTGGAGTAAATAAACTATATATTATATTATTATATTATCGGATATCGATATATCAGTTGATTTTGTGAAATAATTTCTCATTTCTTACCTGATAATTTTACGCCTCTTGTACTGTATTAGAATGAACGAGAACTTAAGAGATTACTAGATGAAATACATGCTAAAACAGAAAAACAAAATGAAACTATAAACGATACAGACATACAAGAAAAATAAAATAAAATCAATATATGACGAAACAGAAAAACAAAATTACACAGTATATACGAAACAGAAACACAACAAAAAGGAAATATAAAAGAATTAGAAATACAAAATATGACAAAACAGAAAAACAAAATGAATGGAAACATGATACAGAAATAAACATGCAAAACAGGGGAAAATTTTGAAATAGAACTTAAAAAATATTGAATGATAGTGTATTTGCCAAATTTTACAATATATATTGAATTCTAAGAAAATATTCCATTGAAAATTAAACACAACCTAATATGGTAGACACTCATTCATCCAGATATTCTTACCTTATATCTTGTCTCGTGGTATTACAGTTCTGACAGACAGATGACATATCGTAATTACCAAATAGTGCCACCTTCATAGGAAATGAAGGAATTCTAGAGATTTCCCAAGTATATTGAATTTGTTTATGAGCAAAACTCTAGCATGTTCGTCTTGATATCAATTCAAATTCGCAATTTCAAGAGAGTACATACAATTTTCAACTTGTGAACCACTCTATACTCTGTTTCATTTCCCGAGCACGTCCAGATATAACGAGAGAAGTATTGGGAAGTGATATAACTCAAATAGAGAGATGGAATTACATATATGGTCCTCCAGGCGCTGTTGTTCACTCTAGTGGAACAACAAATCAAATCCGTATACATTTTGGTGCTCCCAACTTCTCTATGAACATAATTACTGGGTTATATTAAAAGGTATGAATTGTTTCTCATTCACGGTTAATTATATCACCTGGTTGTGTTAATTTGCATCTCACTGATTTTACAACTAATATCTCCGATTCTTAATATTTTTTTAAACAGGGTGATCATAATTCCAGAACATGACAGAGTGATCAAGTTCAGCAAGAAAATGTAGGTATCTTCCTTCATATCCCTGATATTTTCAATTGGATTCAAATCCGTTGGACGCGGTGTCCACGGCAAAACGTTAACGTCAGCTGGAGAAAGCGTAAAGTTCGACGAGCAATATGGGGGCGTGCTTTGTCTTGCTGAAAAAGGACATCTTATATGGGCGGCCATTCAAATGAATCTGAGAAGTTGTTCGTAGTAGATCGTCAAAGTTCAGCTCTTATATTGTCTCGAAAAATGACAGTGTTGATCGGCTACCATTGGCAATTGCCCCCTCTCCACAGCAAAAGTGCCCTTAAGTCCGATGGTAGGCGACAGTCTGGCGAAAACCTTCGCCAGCGCCATCTCGAAAGACCCTGAAGAACTCGAAATTTATATGATATATAACAATTACGGCTTCAACTCCATGAAAAATTAATATGTGACGGACAGATAACGTCTCAAATAAAGGAGTTTATGTCGAAATACAGGAAATGTTCAGTTACACAGATATCAACCTTCGGCAAATTTTCAATGTAATTTGTCGGTATTGGCGAATGAAGATAAGGGCTACTCCCTCTGGTGGCTATCCGAGTAAACAGACGTACAGACATTATCGTTGACAAGTTAAAAGAAATGTTAAGAAAATGAGAAAGTTTATGCATTTTTATTGGCGTCTGTGTGATTTTACAAGTGTTTCTACTGAGAAAAAGCAAACTCAAATGTCCCTTCCCATAGATATCTACACCCCGGTAAAAAATTTGGAGTTAGGGTGAAAGAAACTTTCTTTAAGAAGTCGTGCCTGAAAGTGTTGAAGAATCGATAAAAACCAACAAACAAGATTTATGAGAGTCTGTTACCTGCATTTTACCGATGATGATCATTTTTATAAAAGTAAACACGAATTGCTCATGAAATATCACATTCATGAAGACAATTTTTTTCCAGGCCCATAATCCAAGCAGAGAAATTTACTTAAGAGGAATGCTATGCCTTCCAGAAATCTGCCTGTTGAACTGATCATTAAGGAACAACGTAAATATTCTAGTGATAGAGCTGACTATCGAAAAAAAAAGAGTCTCAACAAGGAAATATCTGGTGATGAATACTGTTCGCTCAAAGTGCTTCTGCCGATGGAAGCAAAGTTGTACAAGGCTTATTTATTACAGCTTTTTCAAGACCAATCATATGAGTGTTGGAAAATGTATTTGTCAATCCATAATGAATAAGACTAACAGTAGAAGTAGCATTAATTTCATGTGAATGTATTCATTTTATTCACAATATATTGACTATTTAGTTTAGTTATGAGTATTTGTCCAAAAACTATGTTTTACAATACTATCTGTTTTTCAACGTTTAAGATCAAAGTCAATCTAACCATTTGGATCTGAAAATAAATAATATTAAAATGCTGTCTAACCTTGGATATATCCCCGTAACTTTAGAGTTGCTACACTCAATTAGATTGAAGGATGATACATACCTACTTTATAAGAATGGAATATGTACTCTCAGTAATACTCTCGTCAACTATAAAAGTCTAAAAAGTCTTTGACTAAATCGTGAAATCAAAAATTATCAAACCAAACACTAACAAACAGTACAAAATCGACTATCAAAATAAAATCTATGTCTGTATGTAAAGTTCTTAAACTGGCCAACGTGGCGCTGCAATCTTAAATTCAGACGCCAATTGAAATGAATTCAAAGTCGTTGAATTCAAATTGGAATACATATCACATATGATTCAATTCCAAGAAAACACTCAACCTGAAAGCAATTCCAGACACAAAATCACAAACGTCTGCTTTTATCCCTCAACAGCGGCAGTAAACAAAATTACACAATGTAACTGTCTGTTTCCTATACAAAAAGATATCCACCCTTCTTCCCACAGTTTTGTGGCCTCCCATGAAGGAGTTCCTCCATAGAGACGCCTTTGAAGCAAATAAAACGAGTGTGTTTACGCTTTACATCGCAGACAGGAAAGGACAAAAAGATCTAGGGAATACAATAGGAGTTTAGTCGGAAACTGCTCTATTGCCGGCCATTATGAGCTTGCTGATGTTGAAGAGATCCAACAAACCGAATTAATTCCAAACTTGTCCGGTCAATGCTATCCTAATTGCTAGTTTGCGGATTGCAGATATCGGCGAAATTGGATTATTAGATCCAAAGGCGTAATTTGAAGAAAGCAGTTGCAAGAAAATTGTTTTTTCGACGCGAAGGAACTTCAGGGCCCTTAAGTCGGATGGTAGGCGGCAGTCTGGCGAAATAATGCACTAGCGCCATCTCGAAAAATCCTCACGAACTCTAATTTTGTATGATGCAGGAATATTTAGCGTTTATTTCAACTTTTATCGACTCGTCTACCTCCTGATGGTTTATGTCAGAATAAAAGATGCTGAAAAGATCCAACAAAACGAATTAATTCCGAACTGGAGCGGTCAATGCTATCCTTATTGCTAGTTTGCGGATTGACGGCAAAATTGGATTATTTGATCCAAAGGCGTAATTTAAAGAAAGAAGTTGGAAGATATAGTTTTTTGACCTTATTGATTTTTTTATCGACGGACACGACACAAAGGAACATCACGGCCCTTAAGTCGGATAGTAGGCGACAGTCTGGCGAAATAATGCACTAGCACCATCTTGAAAGATCCTTACGAACTCTTACTTCGTATGATGTAGAAACCTTGAGCGTTTATTTCAACTTTTATCCGTACTTCTACCTACTGATGGTTTATGTCAAAATTTAAAAAATGCTCTTCACACCAAACAAATGTCAAACGTTTCTCGAATTTGCAATGACATTTGTCGGTCTTAATTTAAAGGCGTTGAATTCGCTCTAGATATAATTCAATTTCGAGAGAACACTTAACCTCAAAGCGATTTCAGACAGAGGATCGCAAACGTCCGCTTTTATTCATCAACAGCGTCACCAAACAAAATAACACAATGCTACTGTCTGCTTCCTATACAAAAAGATCCCCTCCCCCCAGCACCTTCATCCCACAGTTTTGTGGTCTCCCATGTGTTGGTTTGGAGGATTTCCTCCATGCCTTTGAAGTGGATGAAACGAGTGTGTTTACGCTTTACATCGCAGACAGGAAAGGACAAAAAGATCTAGAGAATACAATGGAAGTTTAGTCAGAAACTGCTCTATTGCCGGCCATTATGAGCGTGCGGATGCTAAAAAGAGATCCAACAGAACGAATTAATTCCGAACTTGTTGGGGAAATTCGATTCTAATTGCTAGATAGCGGATTGCAGATAACGGCGAAATTGGATTATTAGATCCAAAGGCATAATTCGAAGAAAGCAGTTGCAAGAAATAGCTTTTTGGCCTTATTGTTTTTTTTTCAACGCACGAAGGAACTTCAGGGCCCTTAAGTCGGATAGTAGGCGGCAGTCTGGCGAAATAATGCACTAGCGCCATCTCGAAAGATCCTTACGAACTCTCACTTTGTATGATGCAGAAATCTTTAGCGTTTATTTCGACTTTATCCACTCTTCTATCTCCTGATGGTTAGAATAAAAGATGCTGAAAAGATCCAACAAAACGAGTTAATTCCGAACTTGTCCGGTCAATGCTATCCTAATTGCTAGTTTGCGGATTAACGGAGAAATTGTATTATTAGATCCAAAGGTGTAATTTGAAGAAAGCAGTTGGAAAAAATATAATAGCTTTTTGACCTTATTGATTTTTTTTTTCGACGGACCCCTTTAAACATTTTTCAGTATCAGAAACGTTTAGGAAACAATCATTTGGAACATGAAACATTTCATTTAAGGGTACAAATACATTCCAGGAACATCTATGAGATCCTTAATGTCCACCCTCAGATACATTTCTGTAGAAACATTTCAAAAAAATGTTGCTGAGAACAGTTGATGAAACGTTTCAGTGAGGTTTCCCGAAACATCAGAGTGACGTTTTTATATTACCTTTCAGAAACATATCATAACGTCTTTTATGAAACATTCCTAGTATGTTACAATGAAATATAATAGGGTCCTTTCGTTTGCATAGACGGTGTAGCACTTTCCTGCACGCGGTGTAGATATACTATAGAATATCTACACCGAGTGCAGGAAAGTGCTACACTTTCTATGCAAACAAAAGGACCTATTGAAACATCTGTTTGAAGATGAAAGAAAAATACTATATCTGATTCCACTGAATAATAATATTGCAACACAATGGTTAACAAAATAAAATTAAATATATATATCTATACAGTATATAAAGTATAAATAAATATTTTTTCCTAGGTATTTGCTATTCTCTACATTGTAGTTTATTTATTCTGGCTTCTTGAGTATCGCAGCATTGCTTGGCGTAACTTCTCAACTTCTCAAAAGTCTTTTCCTCTGAATAGGGAAAATTTTTGGTGACTGCAACTGAAAATACAATAGAATATAAAAAAATTAAATATCGTTGATGCTTAGTTTGAACTAACAGTTACTTGTTAAAACTCTAAGTCTTTATTTTACATAGAGGTATTTTCGAAATTTCATTGATTTCTTTAAGAGATTTAATACAATTAATATCATACAAAACTGAAAGGAAACTCAAATGGGTGTAATATGCCTTTACCTTTAAGAAGTCTGGTGATAAACAATTCCGATTTTGGATAGTCATTCTTACGTCCAAATCAGGAACATTTCTTGGCAAATTTGTCTGAAAATACTTTTCGTAGTCCCCTTATAATATTATCTTTTTCAGATGCCCCTCCACGTCTGATAAATATAGTTTCCTAAAACAAACACATTGAGTCGTGCAGGCAACGATGAAATAATAATTTTACCAATTGTTTCCTGAGATTTCACATTTCGTGATTTTCATGTCCAATTGTACAAGGTTCTTGTACTTGGTGAGGGGTTTGCTCAATTTTCTTCTCAACACCAGTTCACTTTATACGTTACGATTATGAAATACGAAACACCACTCAGCGCGAAACCACGCACGGGTCTGTGGCGAAACTTATAGGTTAGATCATAGATATCGATAATGCCCACAGAATTCGAGTGGAAAGATGATTAGAAAAACGCTAATTTCAGTATATAATTACTACTCCTGCTGTGCATTCATACTTAAAATAATTGAAAAAAAAATTCTCAACAATTCTATAATATTCACCTATCCACAAAATTGTTTTGTACTGAGAATAGAAAATGTCCCGTATATACATCTGAAATGTTACATCGAAATGTTTCATGCATCAAACGAAATAGATACAAATGTTTCACGGTTCAAAAAACATGTTTGCAACATTTACGAAATATTACTCTGAAATGTTTCACAAGGTATCCTTTAGGGACTATGCGAAACGTTTCAAATATGTTTCGTGTTGTTTCACGTTTCAAGAAACATGTATGTAACATTTACGAAATATTATCCTGAAATGTTTCCAAAGGTATCCTTTAGGGACTATACGAAACGTTTCAAATATGTTTCGTGTTGTTTCACGTTTCAAGAAACATGTATGTAACATTTACGAAATATTATCCTGAAATGTTTCCAAAGGTATCCTTTAGGGACTATACGAAACGTTTCAAATATGTTTCGTGTTGTTTCACGTTTCAAGAAACATGTATGTAACATTTACGAAATATTATCCTGAAATGTTTCCCAAGGTATCGTTTAGAGACTATGCGAAACGTTTCAAATATGTTTCGTGTTTAGAGGGACACGACACGAAGGTGCATCAGGGTCCTTAAGTCGGATAGTAGGCGATAGTCTGGCGAAATTATGCACTAGCGCCATCTCGAAAGATCCTTACGAACTCTTACTTTGTATGATGTAGGTATTAATTTAAAGGCGTTGAATTCGCTCTAGATATAATTCAATTTCGAGAGAACACTCAACCTTAAAGCAACAGCGTCATCAAACAAAATAACACAATGCAACTGTCTGTTTCCTATACAAAAAGAAACCCTCCCCCCAGCACCTTCTTCCCACAGTTTTGTGGTCTCACATGTGTTGGTTTTGGAGGATTTCCTCTATGCCTTTGAAGTGGATGAAACGAGTGTGTTTACGCTTTACATCGCAGACAGGAAAGGACAAAAAGATCTAGAGAATACAATGTTTAGTGGGAAACTGCTCTTATTGCCGGCCATTATGAGCGTGCGGATTCTAAAAAGAGATCCAACAGAACGAATTAATTCCGAACTTGTTGAGGCAATTCGACCCTGATTGCTAGATTGCAGATTACGGCGAAATTGGATTATTAGATCCAAGAGCGTAATCCGAAGAAAGCGATTCGAAAGAATAGCTTCTTGTTCTTATTAATTTTTTTCAACGGTATGGCGGCCAACGAAAAGATATAGTAACAGTGTTTCATTCGGATATTGTTTCATTAAATTCATGATCAAGTTTTTTGTGGTAATATCCGTTAATCATTGTATTCTATCGCTTTCAAGGAGTGTTTAAGTTGACCAAGATCGCTACCGCTCCTTGATCGTCACCGCGGCCGCGTTGTTTTGTGGAATCCGAACAGCGATTGCAATAAATTTGATAAACGACCCGGCGAATGGTGTGTACGACACTCAAGCTCAACCTAGAATAATAAATTCGAATGCAGCGTTCGAGTTGAAAACCGAGTCCCGACGGAGCAGAGAGAGTGCTGCCTCGAACCTCGTATTTCATTGCATTCGCTGGTCGCGTTACACTTATTTGGACCCGGCTTCAGTCTGAATCAAAGACAAGATATATTATTTTTATTAATTCAAGCGATCGCCGTTCAGAAATGATTTTATGTTTAAAACGGGCCAAATATAGATATCCGAGGAAAAAGTCGAATAGCAAATGGGAGAGACGCGCTGAAATAAATCTTTTCCACGATCCTGGAGCAACAAAGGAGGAAACACAAAAATATAGCCAGAAAAATTCATATTCAGATATATATCTAGACGCCAGGGGCAAAAAAAGAAAATGATTCAATACTTCGTATACTATAGATTCAGATGCAAAAACTAGCTTTACGACAAAACCAAACCGAACCCGGATTTGGGATTCCTGAAACAAGAATAAAGAAAACACGGAAATACGAATATACATTGTGAATTCGCATCAGTTTTCATATGATGCAGAACCCATCCGAATTGAATGAAGTTTTCCGGTGATTTCGTTGCCTGCGTATTTGGAATGAAAAATATACTTCGGTGGAAGATTCAAACGTTCACAGATCCATGCGATGTATAGTTAGTCCTATTGGGAACTTCTGCGAAGATGCCAGCGCCCTAACGGTTAAATTTGGAACCTGTCCAAGCTAGTAGTTTTATGTAAACAAACCGTAAAAATGTGGTGGAGAACGAATATTTATTAAGCAGAGCTTGAATATTTAAAGAAATTATCATAATTATGTGTAAGATTTCTTGAGAAGGAACTTTTCGTGTGGATCACGATTTGAAATCGTGCTTCTAGTCGTTCCTGGAGGATAATTTCGGTGTCTGTTGCTTCGTGGATGAAAATGAACCAATCTAAGTTTACTTAAATTTCTTGAAAAAAGGCACCTCAATAAGTAATTTAAGGACGCTTATTAATGTGAAGAAGTGCTGAATGCAGGCTATAATATGTGGTAAATCTAGAATCAGTTCAAATGATAAGACTTGTTCTTTTTGTTTACAAACGAGTGAATCAATAAAATGAAAACAGATTTTCTGCTTTAGTTCTTTTGCATCGTATTTCAAAAGAAAAGGAAACAGATAGACATATAATTGATTTTTTCATATAACACATACAAAATGAAAACTGTCACAGCTGGTTCAACCTACCTATATAGAAATGAAAAGTATTAATGTATTTATATGGATAACTTCAGCTATTATCTACTGTAACAGTATAACTACAAACAAATTCGACATGATGAGGTTCGCATTATTTATAAATAACCGTAAAACATGCATCGGCTCCTCAAACCAGATAATTCCTTCCAAATATAGGTTTTTGTTAAGATCGTCCCCGATTGGCTGACATTTAAGTTGGGATTCCTGATTTCATGCAAACAGTGTCAATTTTCATAGGATACGTTCCGAAAATCAACTCTGTTGTTTCGGTTGCCGATTTTCCGCTCCTTTATTATGAAATATTCGGATGGTTCCTGGAACAAGCGCGTGAAAAAGGTTATTTACGGAATCTGGTTGATGAAAATGCGGTCGATTTACTGTCACCAGAACGATTTTCTATGGTAAATATCCATAGCATAGAACAATCTATGTTTACTTTAGGTTTGTTTTGGTTCCGAGTTCAGAACTGTACTAGCACAGATCTATGGTCTATGCTAGAACCGTCCCGAACAGATTTGATTTTCGGAACGTATCCTATGAAAATTGACACTGTTTGCATGAAATCAGGAATCCCAACTTAAATTTCAGCCAATCGGGGACGATCTTAACAAAAACCTATATTTGGAAGGAATTATCTGGTTTGAAGAGCCGATGCATGTTTTACGGTTATTTATAAATAATGCGAACCTTATCATGTCGAATTTGTCCTGAAATTCCCGTTCCCCAGTGAAAGTAAACTTGCTTAGTA
The DNA here is from genome assembly GCA_958510865.1 of Myrrha octodecimguttata. Lineage (NCBI taxonomy): Eukaryota > Metazoa > Arthropoda > Insecta > Coleoptera > Coccinellidae > Myrrha > Myrrha octodecimguttata. Next base: position 49,624,394 of record OY294062.1, on the reverse strand, counting down.
AATTGTGGGTTGGCAACTTGGGCCGAAGTCGTCTATTGGAACCCATCTGTACTTTTGGAAATATTGGAAAGTAAAATTTCGATTAGTCGTCTGAGGTATCATTGGGTGAATTTCCCGAATTCTTGAATGGGTACGCCCTTCCTAATTAAGGTTCTAACGTTATTGGTGTAATCATGTTTTATGGAGGAATCTCATCAACATAGTTTGATGAGTTTTGTCAGTATGGAAATATTTATCGATGATTGTCGAGAAGAAAAATCATGTTTCTATGATTTTATTAGGAAACTTGAATAACTTCGATGACAATTTATCATGTTTTACTCAGTGTAATGACGTCTGATGAAGTCGTTGTTCCGACGAAACACCTTGTGATATTTGTTATAACTGTTGTTAATGTCGTTTAAGTTGAAATATAAAGTGCGCGTCAAAATTATGGAACAAATTCATTTTCTCAAAAGAAAAATATTTGGCAACAAAATCCTGAAACAGATCAATTTTTGTTTCACTTTTACCAAATTTTATGCATTTTTGAAGGATTTTTTTTTCACCCTGTGCCATCCTCAGCATCCCTCTAAATTTTTTGCATTGGGAAAGTGGGTCATGTGCTACTTTTTTGGCAAGGTCTTTATATCTTCTTTACAGGCGTGCAGAAATTTTCAAGAAAAATTTTTTTTTTCTGAAAAATTAGTTAGTTCAGAGAGGTTTCCAGTATGTGCACTTTGTCATGGCTCATCTACTTTGAGTCGATGGTACCTGATGAAATTTGTCACCGAATAAAAGTCGACCATTACAGTTTTGTTCATGCACAACTTTGAACGCCTTTAATGGAGAAAAAAAAAATTTTTCGCGTGAGGGGGTTGAAAGGGGTTGAAAGTTGTGAATGAACAAAATTGTAATGGTCGACCTCCATTCGATGACGAATTTTATCAGGTTCCATCGTCTCAAAGTAAATGAGCCATGACAAAGTGCACATACCGGAAACTTTGAAGTAACTAATTTTTCAACAAAAAAAAATTTTCCTTGGAAATTTCTGCACGCCTGTAAAGAAGATACAAAGACCTTGCCAAAAAAGCACCACATGACCTACTTTCCCTACTTCTATTATCCTATTTAGAGGGTTGATGGGGATAGCATACGGTGCAACAAAAATCCCACAAAACTGCATAAAACTTTGTCAAAAGTGAAACAAAAATTGACCTGTTTCAGGATTTTGTTGCCAAATATCTTTCTTCTGAGAAAATGAATTTGTTCCATAATTTTGACGCCTACTGTATTCACATGAACTAAACGCAGAGTATCAGATGAACCAGCAGAATCAAAATCAACGAAAATTATCTCTATAGACAATTCTCTAATTTTCCCAACATCAAACTCACTTCAAAAAATTTTCCATACGATGAAAACTCCTCTCATCTCCAAATCAACAGCCAAAAATAAAGTTTTCAAACACAAAATCTACGCGGTTTCGACGCCGCAACACGAAGACCTGATTTCCCGTACATTTCCCAGTGAAAAGCGCGCAACAACTGAAAATTGCCGAAACTGTGAAGTCAAAAGTGAAACTTTCAGTGGCGCGCAGAGCTTGGTGGACGTCTACAGTCGACCAATGGCGTCAGTTTCCGTTGGAGGAGACGCAAGCAGGAAGGATATTTCCCGAGGAACAGGAAATTGTCTGGTCTGAAGATCAGGGTTGTTTGATAAATGGAATAGTGCTTTATGAATCTCAAGGGCAAGGTCGAACAGGGCGACATAGAGGAAGAAGTTTCCTGTAATAACTCCGGGGTGTTTTACAGCTAGAAGTTCGATCGTTCGATGTCATGAATCAATGGGGTACTCCTAGGATGCACAGAAGACAAGGTGTATTCACAAATGCGCTTTTGTTTCGCCATTGATGGGGAATTCGGCAGAATTCGTTTTTTTCACTGAAGGTGGCGCTATTTGGCAATTACGACCGATCGTCAAGGCAGCTGTCTGTCAGAACTGAATTTACATCAGACAAGATATAAGGTAAAAAATATCTGGATGAATGAATTTCTACCATATTATGCTTTCCATAGTTTTCAGTGGGATATATTCTAAGAATTCAATATGCATTGCAATTTTTGGCTAATATACACTATCATTCCATGTTTTCCTATATTTAACAAGTGAGGAATGAAATTATTAGGTAAGCAATGTGAAATTATTCTACAGTATTCTGATACATCTATATCATTTGATAGCTTATTCAAATATATTAATATTTTCCAAATTGTACACATATACAAAGGAATATGGTAAAGCGGAGGGAAGTTTATGGAAGTTGATACAGAACGAGTATCATCCTTAGTTTGAGTCAGACTGTGACATATCAAGAGTTGAAGTTTCAGAGAGAATAAAAACTCATTGAATAGGCCATATTATCAAACCAGTTCAATTTGAGTTCTTTTCCTTTTAAATTCATAAGATTCCCGATTAGAAAACAGGTGTTTTATTCAATGGTTAATTTTATTTCATCAGATTTGAAACCTGAAGTTTTCTAGTACGTAGCACTTGATATTTGCATATATTAGTAAATTTCAGTTTCAAGTAAATGAAAATTGTTAAACAATTCATATATATTCAACCAAAGCACCAAGAAAAATACAACATTTTGTGAAAATGGTATGTTTAATTGGGGGTTGATAACTGATCCTCGATTTGTGAAAATGATTGAAAGACAATGGTGAAAAGAATGATAAGCAGCTGAGTTTCATGAAGTTTATACCTCCGATAAATATGATTCTCTCTTTATTTGAACACGTATTTCCATATACATCTGCATTGTCCAAACAAAATATAAAAGGGACCCATTTAAAAATATCTGAGGATCTACGCAATTCTTCGAAGCTAACACAAAAAGATTTCACGCACTTATCAATAACTAAATAATAATCTGAGAAAACATAAATGAATTCAAAATGACAATTGCCGAATTCCCATTAATAGTGTTATATGCTCTGATTGGTCGATTGGTGGCGTTTGTGTCGGTGGCGAGAGTATGAAATACATCCGGTTTCCCCAGTTTGGTCTAAAGATTTAGTAGGAAAACAAATGAAAATAAGAGCACCATATCTTATGTGCATCCTATGTACTCCGATCAAAGTTACCAACCCAAAAATTTCGAGAATTTTCTATACTCCATTCACTTTTATAAACTATCCCGGTTGGCCATGATTTAGGTCTATCAAGTTTTTACTGAAAGCTGACGCAGGTTGGCACTCTTGAAATATCGGCAATGTCAAAATAATTCTCAGAGATGTTGCCAAATGTCGATGCCAGTTTCTACTCTTAATCTCAGCATGATCATCGCGCTTGGAAACTAAAAATGCCGAAGGTAGTTTTGAAGAAGCAGGGGCAAAGTATCAGGAAGTGCTACGTAGAATTGTCTGCTTTTTCTTATAATTTGGGATCAATAATTTATAATAAGCTATCCAACACCCAAAGATAACAGACTGAAGCTAAGCTAAGGTTAATGAGATACTTCGAACTCAATATGCCTCGAAAACGATATTCAAGAGGGCTCTTGAATACTTGGCAGGCAGACTTTATGATTTCTTTCTAGTGGATGTTAGCAATTTGGTTTCTATGCCGATATTCAAAAGAAGAGTGAAGCTTTTTCAGATGCCTAGCCATGGAATTTCTAGCCTTTTCAAATTTAATTAATTGAACCTCTCATTGATACATTATTGCGTTTGTTTTTTTCGTGTGAGCTTACCTTCCTAATATTATTGAAAGAATGATTTAAAAAAAAATTTTTTCGAAATTCACAACAGATCGAGCTTACCTGTAAAGATAGGAATTGGTTCATGGAGAAAAGAGAGCTTCAGTAGTAATGAACTAACATAACCAAAAGGACGAATATCTGTCAATTAATAATCAAACGTTCCACCTTGATCAGAGCTGTTACGATAAAAGGACGAACCTCATGCACGTTGATTAAAGTAATCTGCACTCGAAGGTTAGTATTCGCAAGCTGCTCCTGGGAGATGGCGCGCTGTACGTTATTATACTGCAGTAATCCATCTGACAAGTGATAAAAATCTATATTCCTATTGAAAGTTAGTTGGTAATTTTAGCGCGCATGTTCTAGGGGAACAGCGTGCTATCGTTTTGTCCAAATGTCTGTAATTTTGGATGATTGAGCCGAAAATGGTCTCAATCGACTAGGTTGGACTCACTGATGACGAATCCGGTGTCAAAATCGATTCTGTCCGGCCGGCCGGCCATAGACACGATAACTGTCGACAGAAGCAAGCTAGCAACTTGAAACTTTCAGGATAAGTTGCGCATCAAAATGCCGCGGTTAAGTTCGTTAATGGGCAAAATCGGTCGAATGGTTTCGGAGTTATAGGCACAAGTTTTGAAGTTATTTATTTTTTATTTCGGAAACTACCTGAGCGATTCGATTCAAACTTGGCAGTTGCGTGAAGTGCAACGACGCGCAACTTTGAGCCAAATTTCGTCAGGATCATATTGTCAGCAATTTTAAAAAAAAAAATTTTCCAAAAAATTTTTTTCTTCGGAAACCATTCCTCATATCCAAAAAAAAATTCACCCACACTTTTAGCTTTATATTTCACAGCAGTGTATCAAATTTCAGTTCGATACGATCATAAGTTTTGGAGATATCGGGAAAAAATATGTCAAATTTCGAGGTTTTCTTCTCGATATCGTTGATTTTTTCGGTATAACTCAAGAAATACTGATTCTGTCCTGATTAAAATTCACAGCTAGTTTCAAGATGCTGAAAGACAACTTTATGCAAAATTTCGTGATAATCGTGTTATTAGAACAATTTGAAAAAAAAAATTTCTATGATTTTCTCATCATATCATCCTCATTAAATTCTGTATGAAACTTCGAACTGTTATTTTTCGATAAAGTACTGGATTTAAATTCGATCTGATCTTTATTTTTGGAAATATTGGAAAAATAAAATTTTGATTGGGTATATCTACGGAATCATTGGGTGGATTTTACCCATTCACGAATTCGGCCTTCGGCGTAATTAAGTTCCAAACCTTCTCTACAAATATCGAGTTTCTAAGTTGTGTCTTTCGGAAGATATTGTGTTTACGCAGTCGGCCGTTACGCCGACCGTAAACACTATAACTTCAGGAAGAAACGACTCAGAAACTCGATATTTGTAGAGTAGGTTTGGGGCTTAATTACGAAGGTCGAATTCGTGAATGGGTAAAATCCGCCCAATGATTCCGTAGATATATCCATTCAAAATTTTATTTTTCCAATATGTTCGAAAATACAGATATGATCGAATTGAAATCCAGTAATTTATCAGAAATAAAATTTCAAAAAGCACTGCCGTGAAGGCAGCAGCTTTTGCGCGCACGTTCAAATTCGTTGCTGAAGCGGTCATCTACATTGAACATGCGCGCAAAAGTTGCTGCCTTCACGGCAGTGCTTTTTGGAATTTTTAAATATAAATAAATAAAATAAATTGATCAAGCGCGTGAATGCTCTTGGCGTGATATCAGTGTTTTTCCGTAGATTTCCGAATTTTTAATTGGGAAAAGAGAGGATTGAACATCGTTCTCGTTAATTTTCGTCCTCACTATCTCAAGGGTAGGAAATAATTAGGTGCCCCCTTTCTCTCTTCCTATAAAATCTCAAAACCTACAAGGCTCTTATGAATGGTTAATTTTTAATTAACGAAGGATTCCTGCATGTCAAAAAAATGAAATATGGTGAAATTTACTCGGGGCGAAGCTCGTCTTTTTCCGTGAATGGTGTTCCAAAAGTATTTACAATTCGAATTATTTGGCGTGGACCTTCAGCGAAAAAGTCTGCTTCGACAGTTGTTCATAGGATGATTAGTTGATCAAAGAATTTAGACCAACAATTGATCTGTTTCTATATAATCTGTATTAACAATTACATACAGAGTGTAACAGCCAAATGGAATAAATTCGATAACTAATACATGAGGGAGTGTTAGGAAAAACTCTCGGACACGTCGATTTGTAATTTTAAATGCGCATAGTTTTCAAGAAAATAAAATTAAACAGGGTGTTCCATGCGACCGTGGCCAATACCAACTTTCTTATTTTAAATGTAACCCCCTATATATTATTTATTTTTTGGATTCTTCAGAAAATTCTAGACATAATTCATGTACAATGTCCTATACCTATCTTCAACTTCTTCGGAAATATTAAGTGTTTTCAGAAATGTTGAGTAACGTTAGAAGACAATTCTACACCAGATTAGCATGTTGCCAAGACGTTCGCGGCGATCATTTTGCACATTTCCTACATTGACATTAAGGTTTTTTTTTTGTTTTTTTTTTTAATTATTAGGAAATAATCAGTATTACTTATCAGATGTTAAGTGTAATGTACCGAATTTGTGAAATAAAATAATTTTTATTTAAAACGTTGATTTTTGCACTAAATCTTAAAACACTTAATATTTCCGAAATAGTTAAAGATAGGTATAGGACATTGTGCATGAATTCTATCTAGAATTCTCTGAAGAATCCAAAAAATAAATAACATACAGGGGGTTGCATTTGAAATAAGAAAGTTGGTATTGGCCACGATCACATGGAACACCCTATATAATATTATTTTCTTGAAAAATATGCACATTTAAAATTACAATCGACGTGTCCGAGAGTTTTTCCCAACACGCCCTCATTTATTCGTTATCGAATTTATTCCATTTGGCTGTTACACTCTGTATACATATACAGGGCATTCCGCATCCGAACGTACAGAAAACAATTCAATTTTCCAAATACTTATCAGTGCAATTAATTCATTCAGACTGTTATTTACAGTCACAATATCTTCCGAAAGAAACAACTTAGATTATCGATATTTGGAGAGTGGGTTCGGACCTTAAAAACTAAGTCCAACTTCGTGAAGAGGTAAAATCCATCAAATGATTCCACAGATATACCCATTCAAAATTTATTTTCCCAATTTTTCCAAAAATACAGATAGATCGAATTGCAATCGAATACGTCATCGGGAAATGATAACTTGAAGGTTCATACATAATTTCGTGAGTATTATAAAATCAGAAGATATAAGTATTGATTATTCGAAAATGAAATACTTAATTTTTTTTGAAAATGTTTTGATGACAAGATAATCACACAATTTCCAAATTAGCTGCTAGGTTTCATTATGATTGAACCAGTATTTTTTGAGTTATCCCGGAAAAAACAACGATATCCAGGGAAAACCATTCGACATATTTTTTCCGATATACCCAAAAATTATAATATTATCGGACTGAAATTTGGTACACTGCAGTTAAATATAGGTCCACGGGATGATCTAATTTTTTCTCGCATATGATAGATCATTTCCGAGAAAAATTTTTTTCGAATAAAATTTCGAAAAACTAACTACTAAGTTTTTATTCAATCACTCTAGCAGTTCCTCAAATATCAGAAAAATAAACTCAAAAGTTCGAAGGACTATAACTCCGAAACTGTTCGACCGATTTGGCCCATTAACGAACTTAACCGCCGCGTTCCGATGCGCAAACTACCCTGACAATTTCATCCCGCTAGCTTGCTCCGTTTTACCTTTATCGCGTTGTCGGGAAGAATCAATTTTGACAATAGATTCGTCACCAGAGAGTCCAAACTAGTGGTTTGAGGCCATTTTCGGGAAAATATCAAAAATTACACACATTTGGACAAAACCATAGCACGCTGTTGCCCAGAATAGAATAGTTTAGAGCTGATAACTCGTTCCTTTCTACAGTCATTGTGTACTCGGCCGGCCGGAAATAATTTATTTTGACACCGAATTCATCACTAATGAGTTCCCAGCCGGTTGATTCCATTTTTTTTTGTACAAATTTATGAAATATTTTGAGCAATTGGATTTTCCTTTAGTGCTGATAAATATTTTAAATCAGTTCATTTAAATCAAAAATCGTTTTTCGGCATAATCGTGAAAGTCTAGGCACAGACCAGAATATAAACACACTCTTATTCTTATTCAATGGAAATTTCCATACACATATTATTAATACGTCTATGGAAATATCACATAAAATATTCTCTTCGCAAACATGTATTAGATCACTCACCTGAAGCTTCGGAACGCCCTTAAAAACCCCCCTGTATATTCACAATGAGAATTTGATACAATGAAGGTATCGTTCATTCCAAAATTGTAACGCTACCGCGTCAAATAATGAAATATTACATCCCTCCTGTGTGATATTCAAAACCAATTTTAATTTCGACGAGAATAACGATATAAAACGATGTTTTGTAGGGATATGTGGGCAAGATAGATAAATGCCGGGTTATTTATGGCATGTCCTAAACTATCGATGGGCACAGGTTTATTACAAATATAATTAAACCAATTAAATTGTATCGAAAAAAAATGATGAATCGGATGATATGTTACCGATATGTTTCCAGAAGAATATAATTGCCGGGATGTTATCGAAAAATCTGAATACAAATATGTACTGATTTGAGTTTTTTACTGGTATTTTACATCAACCAGATTCATATTGCACATTTTCAAGTGCGGTCGAATAATTTCATATGAACTCATGTGGTCCTGCTAAACTGAAAGACTCGATATTTGAAGAGCTTGGAAGCTTTACCACAGAAGCTGCTAGTGAATAATTCCAATAATTCCGAAAATTCGGAATTTTAAAATCCCACTATTTTCAAGAATACATTCCAAACCAATCGGGGTTTTTCCTGAATTTGGGTTATTACTGCAAATGCAAATTTTAACATAATTATTATCAGTTTGATTCATCATTTTCCCAAATTACCTTCAGAAAGTATTCAAAATCAGATTTCAAGTTTGGGATTTGCCAGGCATGCACGAAGTGACAACGGTGTTTAGTAGAATAGCTTATTCTGCTATAGAATAATGGAATATTTATTCCTATTCTGTGGTACACACATGTCCGTTTTTAATACAACCAAACAATTTCCGTTGGCAATTTGTCAGTAATATGACAGTCTGTGCTCTTCTTTTTCTATTCCTTGGTCGTTGTCTTATACTCTAACCACATCGAAGTAAAGCTATCTCTGTTTTTCTAAGCAAAGTAACACGTTTGACGCTTTTTTCTTTCCGAGAAAGCTGAATTCGACGTTGCCATATCGCGCACTCGAGACAAACCCCTTTAAATGCAAATCCCCATTATTATTTTTCAGTTTTAGGTGATCAAACATTCTTTTAAAATTTCAAAAAGCACTGCCGTGAAGGCAGCAACTTTTGCGCGCATGTTCAATGTAGATGACCGCTTCAGCAACGAATTTGAACGTGCGCGCGTACCAAATTTCAGTTCGATACGATCATAAGTTCTGGAGATATCGGGAAAAAATATGTCAAATTTCGAGGTTTTCTTCTCGATATCGTTGATTTTTTCGGTATTACTCGAGAAATACTGATTCAGTCCTGATTAAACTTCACAGCTAGTTTTAAGATGCTAAAAGACAACTTTATGCAAAATTTCGTGATAATCGTGTTATTAGAACAATTTGAAAAAAAAAATTTATATGATTTTCTCATCATATCATCATCATTAAATTCTGTATGAAACTTCGAACTGTTATTTTCGATGAAGTAATGAATTTCAATTCGATCTGATCTGTATTTTTGGAAACATTGGAAAAATAAAATTTTGATTGGGTATATCTACGGAATCATTGGGCGGATTTTACCCATTCACGAATTCGACCTTCGTAATTAAGCCCCAAACCTACTCTACAAATATCGAGTTTCTAAGTCGTTTCTTCCGGAAGTTATTGTGTTTACGGTCAGCCTAACGGCCGACTGCGTAAACACAATAACTTCCGAAAGAAACAACTTAGAAACTCGATATATTTGTAGAGAAGGTTTGGACCTCAATTACGAAGGCCGAATTCGTGAATGGGTAAAATCCACCCAATGATTCCGTAGATATACCCAATCAAAATTTTATTGTTCCAATATTTCCAAAAATACAGACCAGATCGAATTGAAATCCAGTACTTCATCGAAAAATAACAGTTCGAAGTTTCATACAGAATTTAATGAGGATGATATGATGAAAAAATCATATAAATTTTTTTTTTCAAATTGTTCTAATAACCCGATTATCACGAAATTTTGCACAAAGTTGTCTTTCAGCATCTTAAAACTAGCTGTGAAGTTTAATCAGGACTGAATCAGTATTTCTCGAGTAATACCAAAAAAATCAACGATATCGAGAAGAAAACCTCGAAATTTGACATATTTTTTCCCGATATCTCCAAAACTTATGATCGTATCGAGCTGAAATTTGGTACACTGCTGTGAAATTAGAAGGTCAAAGTGTGAGTATAATTTTTTTTGGATATGATGAATGGTTTCCGAAAAAAAAATTTTTTTGTAAAAAAATTTCGAAAAAAATTTTTTTTTAAATTTATTGACAATATGATCTTGACGAAATTTGGCTCAAAGTTGCGCGTCGTTATACTCCACCAAACTGCCAAGTTTGAATCCAATCGCTCAAGTAGTTTCTGAAATAAAAAATAAATAACTTCAAAACTTCAAATGCCTATAACTCCGAAACTATTCGATCGATTTGGCCCATTAACGAACTTAACCGCGGCATTCCAATGCGCGACCTACCCTGAAAGTTTCAAGTCGCTAGCTCACTTCGTTCGACAGTTATCGTGTCTACGGCCGGCCAACCGGCCGGCCGGCCGGCCGGCCGGCCGGCTGGACAGAATCGATTTTGACACCGGATTCATCATCAGTGAGTCCAACCTAGTCGATTGAGACCATTTTCGGCTCAATCATCCAAAATTACAGACATTTGATCAAAACGATAGCACGCTGTTCCCCTAGAACATGCGCGCAAAAATTTAATATTGAAATTATATGTTTGAAATGTGATGTTCTAAAGGTTTGTCATGAAAATTACTGCATTTTCGTTTGAAGGAAAAGCCCCCATTGAAATCTGAAATTTGGTAGAAATATGACGGCGTGAAAGGTCTATACAGTGCGCGTCAAAATTATGGAACAAATTCATTTCCCCAGAAGAAAAATATTTGGCAACAAAATCCTGAAACAGGTCAATTTTTGTTTCACTTTTACCAGATTTTATGCATTCTCGAAAGATTTTTGTTGCACCCTGTGCCATCCCCATCAATCCTCTAAATTTTTTGAATAGGGAAAGTGGGTCATGTGGAACTTTTTTGGCAAGGTCTCTGTATCTTCTGTACAGGCGTGCAGAAATTTTCAAGAAAAATTTTTTTTTGAAAAATTGGTTAGTTCAAAGAGGTTTTCAGTATGTGCACTTTGTCATTGTTTTTTTACTTTGAGACGATGGTACCTGATGAAATTTGTCACTGAATGAAAGTCGACCATTACAGTTTTGTTCATGCACAACTTTCAACCCCTTTCAACCCCCTCACGTGAGAATTTTTTTCTCCATTTAATGGTTCGTAGGGGTTGAAAGTTGTGCATGAACAAAACTGTAATGGTCGACTTTCATTCAGTGACAAATTTCATCAGGTACCATCGTCTCAAAGTAAATGAGCCGTGACAAAGTGCACATACTGAAAACCTCTTTGAACTAACTCATTTTTCGAAAAAAAAAAATTTTTTCTTGGAAATTTCTGCCTGTTAAGAAGATACAAACACCTTGCCGAAAAAGTGCCACATGACCTACTTTCCCTATTCAAAAAATTTAGAGGGTTGATGGGGATGGCACAGGGTGCAACAAAAATCCTTCAAAAATGCATAAAAATTTGGTAAAAGTGAAACAAAAATGGACCTGTTTCAGGATTTTGTTGCCAAATATTTTTCTTCTGAGAAAATGAATTTGTTCCATTATTTTGACGCGCACTTCATAATCACTTTCACTTTTCACTGATGACTGTAGATCGAAGATTAAAAAACCTGTCAGTGATTTTTCCCATTGAATGAATAGCTAATGAGCTAATCCACTCGATGCATCAAAAACCGTCAAACTAAAGAACCAGCCTCATAATCAGCTGTTCTCGTTCGATAAGTGGACAAATATTGACATTATCACGGTTCGAACACCCACAACTGAATTATTTAGGGTAGAATAAATGTTTACTGAACAATTTTCCGCTAGATGGAAGCTCAATTATACATCCTCAAAGGTGACACCGGAAGAAATGCTCGGAATTTCGGATTGAAATTAATTAGACGGAAATTCGGGAAGGCTTGAGACTAATTTAAAAAGTTTGGGTATGATTTTCGTCTTGAAAAATGTCCGATGGGGTTGGTTGATTCACCGTAAATCCCTTCTAAGTTTGTTATTTCTGAAGCGATTCGAGATATTGGAATCATTTTTCGGCAAAATGTTGTACAGTCATTGTAACAATAGTTCTACTGTTAACGGTAATTCAAGATAATAAAGATAGGAATTGATCTAATGGAGAAGAAAGAGTTTCAGTAATAATAAATTAACATAACCACAAGGACTCATATCTGTCCATGAATCAACAAATATTCCATCTTGAACAGAGCTAATCATCCAATCAACCAAAATATCTACAACGAAGAAGCGGATCCAAGGAGAATGACCGCTGTTTCACAGTTGTTACTGATCGTCAGGTCAACTTACCTTGGATAAAACCGCAGAGGGAATCTCGATACTGGAAAGGTGACAAGTATCGAGGTTTTATCCAAGGTAAGTTGACCTGGCGATCAGTAACAACTGTGAAACAGCTGTCATTCTCCTTGGATCCGCTTCTTCGATGTAGGTGTTTTTGTTGATTGTATGATTAGCTCTGATCAAGTGGGAATATTTGTTGATTTATCGACAGGTATTTGTCCTTGTGATTATGTTAATTCAAGATAATCATTTAGTATACAGAATCAGTGGTGGCTCTTGTTCTTTTTATTCGGGAAGCATCGAGTATCTTATGGTCGAACCATAGCCTTCTTTCCAGGAACAAAGTTTTTATGCAAGTTTTTTGGGTATAACAGATATTTCAAGCCCTAAATCTTTCACAATTTTATAATCTAATCGAAGCATGTTTGGCTGGCAAATTATATTCATCTCCCTGAAATAGCATATTCTATCATATCACTACCATTATAATTGAATCATAACAAAAGTTGAAGCAAAACCTATAAATATAATTATACGCCAAATTTATAGTTATTGGTTTATAGTTTGATAAGGGGTTACATTCCACTACGACCTTAAGGTCTATTGTGCCCCCTCGTCAGAGCTGTTTACGCATACGGTACCTACAGCTCGCCCTCCAGCTCTAGAGCTCTGATGAATTCTTATATCTGTGAGGGCTTCAAGGAGGCTAAGTTCTCATTCCTCCTCTAATTCTCCTGTCCAAGATATTTCTTGCGCAGGCTCACAATGGTGAGACATTCTGTGATCAGATGAACAGGAGTTTCCTCCTCTTCCCCACAGAATCTGCACTCGTCAGTTTCTACTAAGCCCATTCTCATTATATGCTTCCTCAGGCGACAGTGTCCTCTGTGAGGAAACCAGTGAGGAGGCGTAACTTGTTCTTACTGAGATCCAAATGATATTTGGACCTAGCAATTTCAAAGTTCCGAAGGAACTTTTTAGAGTGTCCCATTTCTGGAGAATTCCTCCAGAGTGTTCCTCTTTCATTTTCTTCCTTCTCCAAAAACTCTTTCTTATAGGTGCATTTGCCTATACCACAGAAAGGTTCTGGGCCAGTAGGTAGTGTTTGTGCTCCCTTTCTGGCTAGAGTGTTAGCCTCTTCATTTCCTTTGATTCCTGAGTGCCCAGGAACCCAGACTAAGGAGACCTTGTTATTCTTGCCTACTTCATTGAGTTTCCTTCGGCACTCCCATATCAGCTTTGAGTCGATGACATAGGAGTTCAGTGCTTTGATAGCAGCCTGACTATCAGAATGGATCACTATGTCACACCCTTGATAGTTTCATTCCAGGTTTATGTCTATGCATCTTTCGATTGCAAGTATTCCTGCCTGAAAAACACTCGAGTATATAGGATCCTAGCGATAGTATACACTTGGTTCTAGGCCCGTATACTCCAGCGCCGGCCCCCATCATGGTTTTAGAACCATCTGTACACCATTTAAAGGTATTTGCTCTGAAGTTTTGGGTAGTGTATTCCTTTTCCCATTCTTCCCTTTTACATAGCATTGAGTCAAAGTTCTTCCCGATGCTTACTTTTTTAGTCATAACATCACTAGGTAGGTTCGCTGATGAGATGAACTTGTTCAGAGAGGACCAGGCACTCTGATTTTTAATTCTCTCATTATACCTGTACCTTCCCAACATATTCTAAGGATAGCTTCAGGGGCTACCCTATTTACTAGATATAGAGGACTGAGATCTATGATGACCTCCAATGCTCTAGTCGGGCACGTTCTCATAGCCTCGGTGATGCAAACACAGCCTTTGTACCTTGTCGAGTATTTTCCTCGTGCTTATCTGTCCTGCTTTAGCAAACCAAACTACTGGCCTGTATGTTATAATCGGTCTTACAATCATGACGTACATCCATCGCAGTATTTTAGGGGTACAGCCCCAAGTTTCAACGGATAATCTTCTGCACACCATCAAAGCCCGTATCGCTTTACTAGCAGTAATTTTAACATACGCCCAATTACAAAACCAAGCAAATTCTCTTAGAATTAAAACAATAAACTTAACTTTCCGAGATCATATACAGTGGAAAAGATACATCCATGAGAAATAACTAATTTTTGCGCACATGTTCTGGGGAACAGCGTGATATCGTTTTGTCCAAATGTCTGTTTATATCGAATTTTTTCCCGAAAATAGTCTCAATCGACTAGGTTGGACCCACTGATGACGAATCCAGTGTCAAAATCGATTATATCCGTCCGGCCCGCCGTGGACACGGTAACTGTCGAACTTTCGACAATGGGGGTTTTTCCATTAAACGGAAATGCAGTAATTTTCATGAAAAACCTTTAGAACATCACATTTCAAACATATAATTTCAATATTATATTTTGAAAAAAATGTTTGATCGCCTTAAACTGAAAAATGAAAATGGGGATTTGACCTTCAAAGGGATTTGTCTTGAGTGCACGATATGGCAACGTCGAATTCAGCTTTCACGGAAAGAAAAGGACGTCAAATGTGTTACTTCGCCTAGGAAAACAGAGATAGCTATAATTCGATCTGGTTAGAGTAGAAGACAACGACCAAGGAATAGAAAAAGAAGAGCATAGACTGTCATACTGACAAATCGCAAACGGAAATTGTTTGGTTATATTGATAAAGAACACGTGTGTGCCACAGAATAGAAATAAATATTTCACCGTTGTCACTTCGTGCATGCCTGGCAAATCCCAAACCCCAATTTTGAAATCTGATTTTGAATACTTTCTGAAGGTTATTTGGGAAAATGATGAATCAAACCCATAATAATTATGTTCAAATTTGCATTTGCAGTAATATCCCAAATTCAGGAAAAACCCCCATCCCCTATAATGGGTCGAATCTGCCGCATTGTTTCGTAGTTGTAGCAATTTCTAATTTCGAGGTTATTTCCCTGATATTTCAGAAACTGCAGGAGTGATTGAATTGAAACTTGACAGTTAGTTGGAGCATAACGACGCGCAACTTCTAGCGGAATTTTGTTGAGATCGTATAGTCACTTAATTCTGAAAAAATTTTTTTCGGGAACTATCTATCATATTCGAAAAAAATACCATACCATGAGCTCTATATTTCACAGCAGTGAACCAAAAATTCAGTTCGATACGGTTATAATTTCCGGAGATATTGGGAAAAAATCTGTCATATTTCGTGGCAGAGATATTAAGGGTATTACCTTTTCAAGTTGAAACACACTGTATAAATAGATTGGTGACAGCATTCATGGCGAATCAGCCACCACGTGCAGTTCACGAGAAATTCTAGATCTTCAACGGGTTCTACACAGCACGCTTGTTTTTGCGTATCATGATATAACCTGACTCATGAATATTAATTACTCATCAATCTAGACTTCCGATTATGAGCGCCAATGGCATGCTTTATCGTGTTCGTAAGATATGCGGATGCATTACTTTAGATCCACTTGACAAATTCCTGATAATTCTACGGCTAATATTGATCGCTTAGTCTCAATCAAGAACGTGGCTCGAATAGACACTAATTTCACATGATTGCAATTTGCGGTGCATGCTATAACGACAATTTGTCAGAGAGTACACGGATTGATATTGGGGATATTGAGGGTGATTAACAACAGGGGGCTGTGTAGGTCGAGAACATAGGCGTAGAAGAACAAGTTGAAACTTCCGTTCAAGAAAATCACCCTATCTAAACATTTTCACGGGTAATTTGATGTCTGCAGGTACAAAATTCACTGATTGTTTTATATCTGCTAAAACTAGCAGAATATCTCTTCGAAAATCAGATACTTTAGGGAAAAGAACTGAAAAAACCTAGAAAAGCACTGACGTGAATGCAGCGGCTTTTGCGCGACTGTTCAATGAACATGACCGATTTGGCAACGAATTTGAACATGCGCGCAAAAGCTGCTGCCTTCGCGGCAGTGCTTCTTTAAGTGTTTTCGATAAAGAACTGGATTTCCATTCGATCTAAACTGTATATTTGAAAATATTGAGAAAACAAAATTTTAATGGGTATCTACGGAATCATAGGGCGGATTTTGCCCATTCACGAATTCGGCCTTCGTAATTAAGCCCCAAACCTACTATACAAATATCGAGTTTCTAAGTCGTTTCTTCCGGAAGTTATGGTTAGGCCCACCGTAAACACAATAACTTCCGGAAGAAACGACAAAGAAACCTTCTATTTGTATGGAAGGTTTGGACCTCAATCAAGAAGGCTGAATTCGTTAATGGGTGAAATCCATCCAATGATTCCGCAGATATACCCATTCCAAATTTTATTTTCCCGATATTTCCAAAACTACAGATTAGATCGAATTGAAATCCAGTACTTTATTGAAAAATGACAGTTCGAAGGTTCATACAGAATTTAATGAGGATAATATGATAAGATGAAAGATATTGAATATTTGAATAACAAATTTGAATTTTTTTGTAAATTGTTCTAATGACACGATTACCACAAAATTTTGCACAAGGTTATCCTTCAACACCTTCAAACTAGCTGCGAAGTTTCATCATGGTTGAATCAGTATTTTTTGAGTTATACCGAAAAAAAAACGATATCGAGAAGAAAACCAGGAAATTTTACATATTTTTTCCTAATATCTCCGAAACTGATAGCCGTATCGAATTGAAATTTGGTACACTGCTGTTAAGTTTTAAGCTCAAGGTATGAGCAAAATTGTTTTCGAATATCCACCTCTACTTCCCAATGGAAAGATTTGGTGTTCCTCTGAGCAAATTATCCTCTCTAAATTCTGCATGAACCTTCAAGCTGTAATGTTTCAATCAAAAACTGTATTTCAATTCGATCGAATCTGTATTTTCGGAAATATTGGAAAAAAAATATTTTCACGGACACATTGGGTGGATTTTACCCATTCACGAATTCAACCTTCTTAATTATATATAGATAACGAGTTTCCACGTCGTTTCTTTTTAAATTAATTTTGTTTACGGTCGTCCTCATGGTCTCCGGAAAAAGCAACGATACCAAGAAAATCCAGGAAATTTGACATGTTTTTCCCATCTCCAAAAATTATTATCGTATCAATCTGGAATTTGGTACATTGGTGTGAAATATAAAGTTCGAGGTCTGTGCAAAATTTCAACGAATGTGATTGTTTTAGATACATAGCCTTCATTGTTATAATACTATAAATTGTAAAAACTGAAAATAGTAAATTTTTTGAAAATCAGTGAGAACCCCCGACTTCAATTTTTGCTCGCATGTTCTGGGGAACAGAGTGCTATCGTTTGGTCCCAATCTCTATAATTTTTTCCCGACAGTGGTCTCAAACGACTAGGTTGAACTTACTGAAGACGAATCCAGTGTCAAAATCGATTCTGTCAGTCCGTAGACACCATTACCGTCGTATGGAGGATAAAACTTCCAGGGTGGGTTGCATTTCAAAATACTGTTGAGTTTTTCTTACCCAAGGTGTGACGAATTATTGTAAACGTTAGAAATCGACTTGTCCGAACTTATTTTTGACAAAAACTGTTTTTTATTTACTGAATTCATTCCAAGTTAGAGACTGCACAGCATATCAACTGTGATTCAATTTGGCCTCTAATACTATATTGACTTTGTTGTTTTCTTCTTGAATTTTATCTTTTTGTGTAATTAATTTTACTGTAGAGGCTACATCACCAGTTAATCTAATAGTGGATTATATTATTTTAATAACACTCATTCACAGTGTTGCAATCGGAGGATTAAACAGAAAATTCAGTTCAACTGAAGAACTCTATTCTATTCTACTTCAAATATTGGGAACTTCTGCGAAGATGCCAGCGCCCTGACGGATAAATTTGGAACCTGTCCAAGCTAGTAGTTTTATGTAAACAAACCTTAGAAATGTGGTGGAGAACAAATATTTATTAAGCAGAGCTTGAATATTCAAAGAAATTATTATAATTGTGTGTAAGATTTCTTGACAACGAACTTTTCGTATGTATCACGATATAAAATCGTACTTGAAATCGTTCCTGGAGGATAATTTAAGTGGTGGATCAAAATGAACCAATATCTAAGTTTACTTGAATTTCTGGAAAAATAGGCACCTCAGTAAGTAATTTAAGGACCCTTATTTATGTGAAGAATTGCTGAATGAAGGCTATAATATGTGGTAAATCTAGAATCAGTCCAAATGATATGACTTGTTCTTTGTTTACAAACGAGTGAATCAATAAAATGAAAACAGATTTTCTGCTTTAGTTCTTTTGCATCGTATTACTGAAGAAAAGGAAACAGATAGACATGTAATTGATTTCATTTTCATATTACAGCAGCTCAAGATACACATACAAAATGAAAAATGTCACAACTGGTTCAACCTACCTTTAAATAGAAATGAAAAGTTTTAATGTATTTTTATGAATAAATTCAGTTATTATCAACTCTAACAGTATATCTAGTTTTTGTCAGGTTTTTCAACCAGATCACTCTTTTAGAATATGATTTTGTGTAGTATGTGAATTAGGTAGCTGCAGAAGTGCTCGGTAGTTTCTCTACAGCATTTTTCTTCAAAATTCCCTTATTTTCATATACACCTGAAAACATCATGACATGAAGTTGTTTCGAAATGAATATATTGTAGGTAATTTACCTTCATGAAAATAAACATCTTCAGAGAAATGCAGTGAACATACTTTCATGTATTTCTTGACCTGTTTTCCAATCTTCAATTTCTAAAGCTAGGCCTTTCTTCTCATTGAGTTCCCTGCCAAATGCTGTTTCCATATTAACTTTACTTTCATTTGGCTTTAGAAAAAATGAAAACTGGAAGCACTAGATGATCCTTTCTTCTTTGACCATGAATAATATTGAGTTGAGGTACACAAGAATAGTCATTTCGGGAGGATGCCATTTCGAATTAATACAATCGGAAATTTTAATCGGAAAGAAAGGAATCGATTGATGAATATTCCAAACACTTTCGGTATACCAAAATTTCAACTCGGAGAACCACACAAAAGCTCGAAAATGAACTCCAAAAGTAAGCAAATTACGTTAGAATAGCAGTCACGTCGAAAAACTACTAGCTTGGAAGTGTTCGAATTTCTATCGCCAGAGGGCGTATCGCTTAGCAGTAGTTGCGAATCAAACTGCTCATAATTAAAAACACGTTACTTTTAAATGGTGATTTATATTTATACATAAATTATCATCATCATCTGAATGAGATAAATCTTAAACAGTAAAAATATTATAAACTGAAAAAACTGATGAGGACTTTTGATTCATCAAACACACTAAACAATAATCTTGAGTTAGTGAGGTCTTAGTCAACTGTATTCAAGGAAAATTCTATGAGAACAATAGTTTCATTATTATCTTACAATATAAAGTATCAAACGCTACATCTTAAAACTCTCTCCTATGATACTTGTCAGGATCGAAGTAGGATGTGACTACCACTCTGTTACTGAATTTTCTACCGGTTAAAGTCTGCTGGGCTTTTTGACAGTCAAGTACAGAGTTGAACTCCACAAACACCTGAAACGAATGAGAATGACAAAAATTCCAAGGAAGCAATGCACCAATCTTACCTTTCCACAACCTGGCACCTCAACGCCATCTATAGGACGAGGAATTTCTATACTTCTCACTACGCCGTATTTGTTACATTCTTCCTTGATATCTTCAAGGATGTCTTCGTATTCGTCCTCATCCTTCAACTCGTCAGGAGTGACCTTGAAAAATTTTAAGTATGTGTTAGTCTAACACCACACCATACTCTGTGTGAACTCACAGAGTAAGACAGCAGAACTTTATATTCTATAACTATACTCCATTCAATTTTACAAAGTCATTCGATTGGCCATGGAGGTTTGGCACTCGGTACATATTTGAAAAATGTTTGTTTTCATTTCCTTCTTAATTATAATCGATTTCACGCGATGGACCAAAAGCTCCGGATATAGTTGCGGTTATCCAAACTGACATATAGGCAAAGGATTATCTGTCAATGTGGATAACCGTAACTATAACCAGAGATTTTGGTCCGTCGCTTGAAATCGATTTATGACTAGAGATATATTGCAGTGTCAAATTTGTGTGACTGTATTACAGCAAACGTTATTTTTGACATCTAAGCATGCGCAGATTCAGTTTCAGAACAACGCGACAATAGAGAGATATTGCAGTGTCAAATTTGTGTGACGTTATTAACGCAAACGTTATTTTTGACATCTAAGCATGCGCAGATTCAGTTTCAGAATAACGCGACGTTAATAGCGTTAGCGTCTTCCGTTATTTACGGAAAATTGCGAGCCGCAATTTACGTTGCGCTATTCTATATCGGAAGGAATCGTTAAGCTTCGGGCTCTTCCGGCTCCGATCACTGTCATAGAAAAGCTGTTTGTTAATATGTTTTTCGGAATTAATTACACAACTTCCTCAGATTTTTCAAATCTATTTTACAATACCTCTTACACACAACTGATATCAGACATTAAGATTTATTACTGCTACCTAAGCGAATTTTTTTCATAAATAGGTATTTGTTACTATTTCACGAATTAAGAAATACTTTTGGAAGCAACATGATGGGTTGGAAATTAGAAATAGTTTGAACCATGCCAATTATATTGTGTAATATAACTATTTCCACTTCCTCTGCGTTGGCACCACGTGAAATTACCGCTTCCGATTCCATTTTCATTTTGTCCAGAATCAAAAAACTAATGAAGACATCAAATTATCAAGCTTTAGGAGTTTAACGTGAGTTTGTAACACAAAAATCTGACGTCTCACATAACCTAACCAAACAAACTGATAACTAACGTAACGGTAACAAAAACGTGTAGCAATACAATCCGTCTACTTCTGGAACGACCGTTAAATCCACGTTAACCACCAAAACGTTATATTTAGCGCACCGTAATAACATAACGCTTGCGCTATTCAAAAGTTGCAATATCTCTCTATTAATAGCGTTAGAGCCTGACGTTATTTACGGAAAATAGCGTGCCGCAATTCACGTTGTGCTATTCTATATCGGAAGCATTCTTTCGGGATCTTCAGTATTCGATCATTGTCATGGAAAAGTTGTTGTTGGGTTACATGATTTTTTCGTTTTTTATCGTTGATTACACTACCTACTTTGTTGAACCATGTCATGCTACAGCCACCTCAGATTTTTTTAATTCATTTTGTTATACCTTTAACACACAAGTAATATTAGACATTAAGATACATTAGTGCTACCAAAGCGAACTTTTTTGATGTACATTTATTACTTTTTCATGAATTAATAAATGCTTTTAGAACTAACATAGTTTGAACCCTGCCATTATATTGTGCAATATGACTAGTTTCTCTTTCATTTAGTAAAGAATCAAAAACTAATGCAGAAATTCAAATGATTGAACTTAGGGAGTTCTGAAGTGAGTTTGTAACACAAAAATCTATAACCTGACATCTCACCTAACCTAATTAAACGATTTTATAACCAACGCAACGGTAACAATAATGTGTAGCATTACGTCTACTTTAGGAACGACCGTTGAAACCAAATCGTAATATTTAGGACACCTTAATAACATAATTCTTGCGCTATTCAAAAGTTGCAATATCTCTCTATTATTAAATAGCTACACAACGTTGTACCTTCTACATGACGGAAGTAGAAGTCACATATACTCCATTCACTTTTATAAAGTATCCCGGTTTGCCATGACATCCTGACAGATTTCACCGTGTATCTTTTGAAAATGTTAGGTTATAGTCATTTTCCTGTCAGATAACTACACAACGGTATCCTTTCTACAAAGAGGTCGTAGTAATTACTTATTTTTCAAAATGTCAATCTATATTTGGAAAGAAATGGATTTGAGAAAATATTATGTGAATTCAAATAATTCTCAAGACCTGGCGAATGTTGAAGAAACTTTTTTCTCTGTTAATATTGGAAATATTTCACGTATGTAAACATGGTTGGAAGATTCAGCAATGCTTTTTTCTTGTACGATCAAGAATCGAGTGTTTTGGAATATTACTGAAAATGATGGATAGAGTAGTCCGTTACTTCGAATTCCCTACTTTTCTTAATTCTCAAGAAATAAGCCTACAGAAGTCATTTAAATACCTTGTTGCACAACTTGAAATATTCCAGTATGAAAATGTAGTAGTACTTCAAAACCTGTGTCACAGTTAACCTCAAAAGAACTTACTGCATTAACAAAGTTTTTGGGAATCTACGTGAATGATACATACACTGGATTGGGATCAACATATTTCTAAACTGGGATGCAGCTTAGCATCAGTCTGTTATCTTTGGGTGTAATCACAAGATATCTGGATAAATTCTCCATGTCAAAAGCAAGATATGGAATTATGTTTCATGGACATACTTTGAAGTTAGCTCAAATATTCAATTCCCAGAAAAAAGCAATTCCTAAAATATTAGAAAAAATAGCATTGAATGAGATATTGTATGTTATTTTCGTGCATAAAAATTCAATGTTCTGCCAACATAGGATATACCAAGTTCATTTTCAATGTACTACTTGTTCAATTCAAACATGACTACCTACTTAAGGCTCAATACAAAACAATCAAAGCAAAATGTTAATTTATTAGTTTATTATGGCTCAAGCTGAATTGTTATTCATTATTGAAAGAGAGTAGAAATTGGCAACCTCGCGTCGAATTATTTTGACACTGTCGATATTTCAGGAGCGCCAACCTGCCTTGGTTTTAGTTACAAAAACATGATAGCCCTAAATCATGGCCAACTGGGCTACTTTATAAAAGTGAATGGAGTATATGTAACTAAATCCAACCATAGAGTCTTTGATAAAAATATGTAGGACTTGACAATGTCTCACCCAATTATTTGGACGTTGAAGAATTTTCATGAGTGCCGACCTGACAGTTCTAGTAACAAAAACATTGTAGACCGATTCCAAGGCTTACCAACTAACCCAATAAAAGGGAATGGAGTATACTCTTCATCACATTTCAGCCACGTACATAGAAAAGCTTACAACAAAAATCCCTGGTGAACAATATTATTGTTCATGGCATACAAACACCTTATATTACAAATTCAAGACATCAAACAATTCCTTACCATATTAAGCAGACATAAGACTTCTGTTGGAGGTCCAGAGGCGCCAACCAGACTGAGACCTGGAACTTGAATTTGAACTGCAGGCAAAACTGTTGTATTTTTGGCCCCAACACTGGCCCTTTGAACGATGAGTCTCTTATCACCTAACTGCATTCCATTCAGACCGGCTATAGCCTTAAGATGAAAACATTCTTCAACTTTGAGCTCTCGAAAACGTTATCGTTAACTTACCTGATCTGTCATGGTTATATCGATGTATTCAGCAAACGCATAACCTTTGCTGAGACCAAACGCAGAATCCTTGACTAGATTGAACGCTCGTAACTGTCCAAAAGACATCAGCAACTCCTTGACCTAGACATCATCACCAAAATTAGAATTGAGCAGTTTGTATTCGACCGTGAATATTCAATGTGCTCAAATTCGACAAATTTAACAATGCATTGCAGAATTGGAAGTACAAACGGATGGGAGGGATTCCTTGGATTATGCAATAATATAAATATCATGAACATCGGTGTGTCTTCGTTCTTAAGATGAACGGTGGTGAAGTTTCTTCTTTTTAGCATCTCAATTAGGGCTGGGACTTTTTTGGTTTTTTGTATTCGAATATTCATTCGAAAATTTATTCGAATATTCGAATAATTCATTCAAACCCATGAACTATTCAATGAATAGTTTTTATTCATGAATATTCAATGAATACTCCTTATTCATGAATATTCAATGAATGGTTTTTATTCATGAATATTCAATGAATAGTTGACTATTCAATGAATGCTTGACTATTCATGCATAGTTGACTATTCACTACTATATCGACTTTATAACCTTCATATACCCTGTATCATGTGTTGAGTCTTCATTGTTCAGATGTCTGAAGTTTAACGAAAGATCGAAACTGCAGTAACGAAATATACATTACACAATAAGAAATATCCAAGAATTTGTTCGTAGTGAATCAGATGAACTTGTTCCTGAATAATCAGCTTAATGATTTTTCAAACCTCAAATCGTAGTTTTACGAAGGATGGATTACTCTACTATCTACTAATCAGCAGTTCTGAATAAATTAATATTTATGAATAGTACCAATATTCATGGATATATGCACATCCAACTATTCACTGGATATTTATATATTCAACTATTCAGTAAATATTCTACTATTCATGAATAAAAACTACTCAGTGAATAGTCAACTATTCATGAATAAAAAGTATTCATTGAGTATTCATGAATAAAAACTATTCATTGAGTATTCATGAATAGAAAGTGTTCATTGAGTATTCATGAATAAAAACTATTCATTGATTATTCAACTATTCAGTGAATATTCATGAATAATGCAAAACCAAATTATTCAATGAATATTCGAATATTCAAATCATTCATTCATGATTCCCAGCCCTAATCTCAATTCCGCAAGTTATTCATCAGAAATTTGACAAAGTTATCTCTTTGAAATTCAGATACTTTAAGGAAAATAACAGAAAAAATTCAAACTTTAACACCCTTTATCTTGAAACCAAAGCGTTCACGGAGTCATCTTCTCAAGTCCTTCATACTTTGCACAATCCAAGTAAACCCTTTTCGTTTTCACTCCAAACTTGGGAACCAGCATGTACAAGAAAACCTTCATAATGATTGGAATGATGAAATAGTCTATTATTCAGACATGAAATCAACTTAAATTGAATAAAATTATAAAAACAACTCGAATTACTACATTAACAACTTCTGCACATTACACGGCTTTAGACTACCTCGACTTTTAAAGAATTTGAGCACATTTTCAGAAATGATTTCATCACTTACGTACTCAGTTCTAGGATCTACCGACAAATTTTGAGAAAACTGGGGCTTTGAATATCAAAAATTGAAAACGGGTTCGAAAAAAGCTACCGAAATTGGACGTTTCAAAGTTCTTGGTCAGTCATCGAGAAAATTAAAAATTCAATTGTGGAACCACTTGCCTGAGTCTTCCCACAGGTCATTCAAGAAATTTTTGTGGAGTTATCAATTTGGGCTCTTAGAGACACCTTAACCCTAGCTATAGGGCAGATAAAAGAAAATATGAGTATGTGCTTTAAACAATTTCACATAATTTTATTTTATTCTTGACCAGGTCAACAGATTCGCAGGAAAAATTCCCAAAAGAACAAAATGGAGGGGAAAATATAGGTTAGGATCGTCTGAGTGTCTTTGCAAAATTGAGAATTTGATTCCACTGTAACCTGTCCAAGAATAAGCAGAGTATCGCTGCAAAGAAAAAATACATGAGCATGAAAATTAACTCTCCAAAACTCAACAAAGCTTCGAAGAACTCGAGGATGACTTTTCTAGCTAAAACTTTCCGAAATTTCCACCTGAAAATTATCCGTTCGAAATTCATACAAACCTAAATTGAGTATCTTTGAGCTGAAAAGACGAAAAATCTGAAAAGAAAAACTGAAACTCCAATTTTTTAACTGTTGAATTATTGAAACTTTTTCTCCGATTTACCTAAAAGCTGAAAAAGAGGTAATTGCTGAAAAAGACTATTCACTGATTTATAATCGCTGAAAAAGAAAACCAGTGATGCTGAAAGAGGTTACATTTTCCTGAAAACGAGGAAGAACTTCACCTTTACGTTTGTATCGGACTGACTAAGTTTTTTCTCTTCTGGCGTTGAACACCATAAAGCTAGGAAAAATAAAGGAAGCAATCGCACCCCATTCATTCTTTCGATCAACTGAAAACTTGAATATCCAGAAAATCATTTCAATTTGAAAATTTTCTGTGAAAATATTTGATGACTGTACTGAATATGAAATATGAAGCCGTTTTCAGCTGACGAAAACATTCACATACTCTTAGAATTGTTTCAATAAATACCTGGTCTTCGTTCAGATAATTCGGCAATCCACCTATAAAGATTTTATGCGGAGAATCCGGTACAACTGTACTGATGACACCTGCTGGAACGCTTATTGAATTTTCTGACATACCTGGCATTGGTTGATAATCATGAGGTCGCCGAATCTTCAAACTTTGACCTATTAAAAAAAAAGAGTTTTTGGGATTCTCAAACGTGTTAACCAATGAGATTACCTTTGAAATTTATTCCATCAAAAGCCATTGCTTGTGTAGTTTCATCAATTGACCTAAACTCAAGAAATGCGAAATTCTTATCAAGATTTATTTGGCAAGCCAATACAGGATTGCCAGCTGCCTGTGCCAATCCACTGAGATGCATTTGTTGGTTGAAAAATTCCATCATTTCCTCCTCAGTCACTCCGAATGGAATGTTACCAACATACAAACGTCTTGCCTGTCTGGTTATTGTACTACCGACAACAGGAACTGCAGCTTGTGGTGTATCAGCTACAATATTGGCTGGAATTTGGCCTGCCGCCTGCATAGCTTTGTACTGAAGAGGTGTAATGTGTTCGAAGCCTGGGGGTGGTACATCCCAGTATAATGAAGGTTTCCTTCTGCGTGAATGTGACCCATATTTCGGGTGTCTCCTATAATAAAAATTCTATGAATAAATATACTCTGCTAAGTCTCATGTCTTAAACTATCAGTTGAGAGTCCTTCAGTGATTTATTCGATGTATGATACATTCGTCACAATCTTACGTACGTAGCATAAATCACATCCCTTTGAAGTTATGGTCCCCAAAGATTCCACATCTTCAGTTCACATTTTTCGTTATACAACTATCACTTTATTGATATGATTCTCAAATAGTTTGTACAGCGATTCTCCAATTTTAATACTGCTTGAAGAAGCTCTAGGTGACCTTCTAGTTTAGGAGTATCATAGTAAAAACTAAAATATGTACTTACGAAGCACCAGGAGGAGATCCTGATCTGCTCCTCCTTCTTCTTTCTCTACTCCTGCTCCTAGATTTTCTCCTATGTTCCCTAGATCTGGACCTCCTCCTACGATCCTTATTGTCTTTTTCTCTGCTACGCTCTCTCTCACGATTTTCTGGCCCTGTAACCAAAAACATTCCATTTCTGATCTTCACTATAAATATTTTTTACAGAAATTCGTACCTTTTTCTTCTCCCATATTCACTAAAATCTAATTTATTGCAAAAGATCGATAAATTCTACAAATTTACTATTCGTATGCGTCAAGAGAATAAATGCCAAGAAATGGCCGACGTTTTTCTTACTATCACAGAATACCGTCAAATTGTTCTTCTTAAACATACCCGTTCTCTGTATCTTCAATATTATTACACAATGAATTACTTTTTGATGGATTAATTAGAATGAGAGAAAGGAAATGAAATAAAACAAAGGTGAAACTTCCAATGAACATTTACAAGTTCCTGAAAAAAGTAGTTGAAAGAAAACATCTTTTTTACAGTATTTCGTGCCACAGACAGAGATTTATTGTTTTGTATTCTGTGCTCCGTGTGGCTACAGAGAAACATAAGCATAGATCTTTGAATGAAGAACAACAGGAAGGAGCATAACCATTTTTCAACTTTGTAGACGTCGTAGATAGATACCTCTATCTACGGTAGACGTAGGTGCCCATATTGAACCTCCAAGTATGACTCATGTCAGTTGGTTTCTTCGAACAAAGAAGTCTCGGAACAAGGTGTTCTATCTTCAATGTGAAAGGGAGGTCGGCCTTATGCAACCTCCATCCCGGACCCTCGATGCGGGGCCTTATGCTCCTTCCTGTTGTTCTTTATTCAGAGGCATAGACATAACAATCATAGAAATTATAGCAAGTAGGTCTATGATCAATAAACCATAGACTTCTATGTCTTAGCAATGAACAAAGCATGTCATGAAGAAATTATACTTGTTCTATGACATTATGACATGTTTTCGTTTTTGATTTGATAAACAAAAACAAAGAGTAATTAACTATAAACGATTCGGTTGAGCAGTAGACCCATGAAATTGATTGTTTCCGACGAAAGTTGTTCAAAAAATTTGTAAATTCTTATGCTAAATAACCAACAGAGCAATCTTATAAAAGCAGTATGGTGTCCAAGAAAGAATCAGCTGTAAGGTGTTCCAAAGCCCTATTCTTAGCCGCTACATGTTTTGTTTCGTAGGTGATATTCGTGGATATTGAAGAAACCTACTCCTACCAGGAAGATCTTGTCTGTAAATTCGTACTCAACCATTATACACCACAGGATGGCGATAGAATTGCCTTATATAAGTTAGGATGGAAATCGGTCAAAGATTATATTGTGTTTGAATGGGCTCCTGTTGGTATACCAGAAACAATAGAGCATCAAGTAGTGTTTGATAGTTAGTATGATTATAACTAATTAGCACATTAAACCTATTATTTGATTCGTCATTTCAGAAGAATATTTGCCAAGAATGGAATCGGAAATCTATCAAATATGTTATATAAGTAGTGAAAACATACTACATGGAGCTACAATACCCTTCCAATTTCAAAAGGATATCCTGAAGAAGAAAGCTATCACCTCTTACTCAATCGATTCTTCGGAATTTAAAACGGCATTGACATTGAGTTCATTTGAGGATTTTATGAAATTGCGTAAAAGTAGAAAAGAGCAAGATAGAAATTCGATAAATTCATCACCATCTAAAAAATCAAACAAAAGTAATGAAATCTGTAATATTCATATGAATTGTGAAAACACCATAAAAGTTTTGAAATCCGAAATAGAGTCATTACAAAAGAAGTTGTGGTTACAACAAAAAGAATTGAGGTATTTAAGATCAAGTTGTCAAAAATCTCCAAATGATTCAATTTTTATCAAAGATCCCAAGTACGATTTAGGAGAGTTGGATCCCATTCCTCCGTTCCCACTGAATATTTGAATCAATCATTCGTTTTTAATCGATCATAAGGTTACTTTACTCTTGAAATCAAATTTTATTTTTCTTGAATTGAGATTTTATTTGTTCAGTTGGAAGTGTAAGTTTAGTTGTATATAACTTTTATTTAGATGGCATTCTATAGGTTAAGTTTGTGAATATGTAATTTTAAAGCTTGATAGAAGACGTAACAAATACTTCTATATATAATAACTTAATGCATTAAACACAACCGGTGCAATTTTAGTAAGAAGTACAAAATAAATGACAAAACAGGATAATTGTTTTATTTTCAAAAGATTTCATTAGTTCTGTTCTGGTGCTTTATGAGTTGATTTATTATTGGCTCTAGAAGGGAACTATTTATTGCTCTATTAGATACTATTATTATAATTTGGTTCGTTGGTATTCCTTCATGTGTCCTTGGTAACTATGACCATTTCGACAGGCTTTCAATATGACCAACTGAGTTTGCCATACCATAGCAGGTATTGGATACTACAATACTCAGATGGATTAAATCATACTTTTTCAATTTCAAAGGTTACCAAAACTGATTTAAACATACAAACGAACCTGGATCTTCTGCATGAAATGATGGCCGTGGGCCATTACAAACTAGAGAGAGAGAGAGAAACTAAATTTATTGATCTTGCAATCAAATGGCCATCGACCGCAGTCTTCCAGCCTGTTATATACAATTTTATATTACAATTCAGTTGGAAATTATTACATATTGTTGAACAATAACGACTTTTATTCTAGGGATTTCAAGTGTTCGAAAAGTGGCAAAGCTGGCAACTTTGCCTTTGGTGTAGATTCTCTATTTTAGTGGTGTAACAACGGCTCGATTAGGTTGATGTTATTTTGGTTTGTGATGAATTTCTTGCTGAGTTTTTGCATTCTTTCCAGTATTGGTTCATTTTCCGTTATCTGGTATAGAAGTTGATTGGATGGGTTATAGAGTGGATTGTTGGGCTTTCTCAGTTTTGTGATTTTTCGTAAGCAAGTTCTTTCCGCCACCTCAATTATATTTAGAGCTGCTTTTGTTGTATTTGAAAATACTGTATGCCCATAGTCCAATAAAGGTCTGCATATCATTTTGTAAATCATACTTGCTCTTTTACTGCTGATTCCTTTGTTTTTATAAGTTAGAAACCTAAAATGTCCTGCTCGTGTGATAGCTGTTTTCTTTTGAATTTTTAAATGTGCTCCGAAGTTCAACTTGTTGTTAATCTGTATGCCCAGGTACTTGCATGAATCTGTTGGAGTAATTCTGTCGTTTCCAAGTTTTATATTGGGAGAGTTGGCGTTGATTTTGTGGTTGAAGATGATGAATTTGGATTTTGCTGGGTTGGGTTGTATCCTCCAACGTCTCATCCATGCCACCGTGACATCTGACAAGTTCTCTAGTGCTTTCATACATTCTTTCAATGATTTGTGATGAGATATTAATGTTGTGTCATCAGCAAATTGAAGAATGTATGCGTGCTCGTTGATGTTCTTGTTACTGTCCTTGTGTTATCTGTACATGTCACAGCAGAACAAATTGTAAAGCAGCGGAGAGAGCGGCGAGCCTTGTGGTAGACCTTGTGCTAGTGCAAATTCTTCCGATACTTCATTTTTGACTCGTACCTGTAATTTTCTGGGTAACCTTAAAATTTCGGACTCCAGCAGATAATGATCCGATTTTTGGCTTGTTGTATTCAATTCGGTCTCCTGAATACAAATCTGCAATAAAAATGTGGCGCTCTAGCTTATTTTCGAAGATATGGGCCCCCAAAGTTCCAAAATGTCACCTCTTCAGTTCACATTTTCCACCATAAAAAGCTTTCATCACTTCCCTTTTATAGATCAAAAATCACCTTCGAACCTTTTTACAATCATAAGTAGCACTTTCTCGCGATAATATTCAATATTACAGTGAAAATTATCGAAAATATCGGAACACCTCAAATTACACTGAATTTCAATTCTTTTGAAGTGAAGTTTGGCATCGCCGCTATTTCAACTTGGGGGTAAATTATAGAATCAGCTGATCGAAGCTGTCAAAGCGCATGCGATTAATACACGATCGCTATCCAAGGAATTGACGCCAATGCCAAACTTCACCTTTAGTATGAGGAACATTTACCAAAATAAAGGTTAAATGGTCGTCAGATATTTTCGATTATTTTCAATGAAATAATGGATATTCCAGCGAGAAAGCGATACTAATGATTGTGTAAAAGTTCGAAGGTGATTTGTGATCATTAAAGGGAAGAGATGAAAGGTTTTTATGGTGGAAAATGTGAACTGAAGAGGTGACATTTTGGAACTTTGGGGGCCCATATCTTTGAAACTAAGTGAGAGCGCCAAGTTTTGATTGCAGATTTGAATTCAGGAGACCTAATTGAATATATTAAGCCAAAAACCGGATCAATATCTGCTGGAGTCCGAAATTTTAAGGTTTACCATTTTCTGTTTAGAAGGAAATTACTTATCATTTTTGTCAAATAGATGGGGCACTTTAGATGGAAAAGCTTGGAGATCAGACCAGCGTGCCAGACACTATCGAAGGCTTTTTGTATGTCCATAAATATAGCAGCTGTTTTATTTCCCATTATTCTATTGTTAGAAGTGAGTACAATTAAGGGGTGGATGGTCGATGTCTTCTTTTTGAATCCAAATTGATAGTTTGGTATGTGTTTTCCTATCTCTTTGCATATTCTTTCTCCCAATATTTTTTCAAAATTTTTTCCTAATGTAGGTAGAAGTGTGATAGGCCATAACAAACTATACATTTTCAGTTATTTGTTTTTATAATTCGGATGAATAACTTCATAATCAGGAATGATTAAAGTAAAATTACTATAAAACCCACAAAATACTCGAATTCCACACATCATATCAACAAAGAGGCTTTGACTTTGAGAAAAGTATTATGAGGAAAATATGAATAAAAGAATATTTTATGAATATGGTGCATATCATCTAACATTGTGAGCGAACGTATTAATATCAATATATAGTGTGTCCTTTGAAATTCTGCTTTTGATAGAAATCAACAGGGTGGGAGTATTAAAAGTTGCAATATTTTGACAGAATATATTGATGTAATACTAAGTCATGATGTAAAATACATGGTGTGCTCATCTGCAAAAAGTGACGCCAGCAAGTTGAAAATACAAGGTATTACATATTCTGCTTTGAATTTGTAATTTGTATGTAGTTTCATTCGTCGTCATTTTTACGTACGATCACAGACAGTTGAGCATACCATGTTTTACTTACATCATGATACCATTCCTCCTTAAATAATGATGATACCAAGTATAACATGATGTAAAAAACGATGTTTTTTACATCATGCCACGTAATATATATTTTCGAGTTTGGAGTACGATTTTATATTATTGATATCACAAATCACTCTCTTCTTTTTGATACTTTATTTTCTTTAATCATTTAAATGGACATTTTTCTTTTTATACAAATAAAAATTATATATAATAAGACGAATAAGATACATTTTTAGGTATTCATTATGATTTACCTATAACATTTCAGACTTTCCATCATCCACAATATTTTGTTTTTATCATTGGTATATGACAAAAATATCCATGATGTAAGCTTACATCATGAATATATCCTAGCATATCACGTTTAACTTCAAACCACAGATTAGGGGCGTTAGAATATCTCGTTCATAGATGAGCTAATATAAGAGCTTATTTGTCTATGATCTCATTGTAATCTATGTTTCTAATGGTCTTTTAACGGTGACGGGTAGCGTTCAAAATAGTCAAAATCTGAAGGAACAAATTCACGATATCGAGATACAACGCTAGTACGGCAAATATGTATTCTTCAGGTGATATAGACATCTTATGGTCTCCTCCCATAAGCAATTGGGTATCATATACTATATAACACCCAAACAGCATAGCTCCAATCGACGCATAAATCAAAATAATGGTCCTACCAGGAAAAATCATGGCGACAATTCCGAAAACTAATAAAATAATGAGCACCACGAAAAGGAATCCGCCGTACATCGTGAAATCCCACCTGGTCTGAAAAGAAAACAAGGTGAGCCCTAAGAACACCACTGCTGTTATCCCTACAGCCATCATGACGATCTTGGTGTTAGACATGGCCGAAATGGTGGCCAACACGAAGGACTCGGCGAGGGTGAAGATCCCTAAAAGTATGAGATTGAGAGGAAATTGTCGTCTTACTTCTCCGCAGCATGCCAATGTGATTACGACCGCAAAAGTGACTATGAAAGCTATGATCATAGGCCATAGGTTGGTTTCCACGTAAAATCTTAACGGTTCATTATATACGAACAACGTGATGATGCCAAGAGTTACGACCATCTGGAACGTCAGGATGAGGTAGACTTTCCTGATGAAGGATTTGCGGATTGACTCCTCGTTGAATAAATAACGGTCATCTTCGAACTCCTTGTACTCAGGGGGCTTGCTTTGGAACATTTCTGTAAAGAAAGTACAAAATTTAATTCGATGAAAGTATATTGGCGGAAATTTTCATTGATCATTAATGTTATTCCAGCCAGCTTAGAATCAAAAAAAGTTGGGTAAGCGAATCAAATACACTCTTATTGGAGGGGGTTTTAAGCGCTGCAAAATGGCGAATGGGCCGGGTCGATATCTAGCTTGGGTTTGTTTATAATTTTTCTGAAAATAGTCTGAAATATCGGGAAAAAAACCTTCTATATCGTCAGTCATTTCTTGCATCTTTCTTTCAAATAGTCGACCTTCATGAGATTTTCACTATGTGTATTTTCTTAGGTTTTTTTATAGTTTCGAAGAATTGGGCCCCCCAAATTCTAATATGATGCATCTCTTGCTCATCTTTGCCATCATAAGATCACTTACTGCTTCTTTATAGTTCATGAAATTTCTTGAAACCTCAACAAAAATATCAGGGGAACATTCGATATTTATTGGAAAAAAATTTAAAATACCTGATAATCATTCGATCTCTATTGCTACGGATTATTACTCAATCTTGAATTACTATTGTTGTGTGCCTCAACTCAATGTTATTCATGTTCAAAAAAGAAAGGATCATCTTCTGCCTCAAGTTTTCATTTTTTCCAAAGCCAAAATAAAGTAAAGTTAAAGGAAACAGCATTTGGCAGGGAACTCAATGATAAAAGAGAGTCCTGGATTTTGAAATTGAAGATTGGAAAACAGGTCACGAAATTCATGAAAGTATGTTCACTGCATTTCTCTGAAGTTGTTTATTGTCATTAAGGTAAATTACAATGTATTCATTTCGAAATAACTTCATGTCCGAAAGTTTTTAGGTGTAAATGAAAATAAGAGAATTTTGATGAAAACTACCGAGCACTTCTGCAGCTACCTACTTCACATACTACAGAAAATCATATTCAAAGAGTGATATGGTTGAAAACCCGACATAATCTAGATATACTGTTATAGTTTACCGATAATAGCTGAAGTAATTCATATAAATACATTAATACTTTTCATTTCTATATATAGGTAGGTTGAACCAGCTGTGACATTTTTCATTTTGTATTTGTATCTAGAGCTGCTCTAATTTGAAAATAAAATCAATGATATGTCTATCTGTTTCCTTTTCTTCTTCTTTCTTTCGAAATACGATGCAAAAAACTAAAGCAGAAAAGCTACTTTCATTTTATTGATTCACTCGTTTGTAAACAAAGAGAACAAGCAGTCATATCATTTGGACTGATTTAGATTTACCACAAAATAGAGCCTGCATTCAACACTTCTTCACATTAAAAAGAGTCCTTAAATTACTTATTCAAGTGTCTATTTTTCCAGAAATTCAAGTAACTTCGATATTGGTTCATTTTTTCACCAAACATCAGACTCTAAATTTATCCTCCAGAGACGATTTAAAGCACGATTTTATATCGTGATTCAAACGAAAAGTTCCTTCTCAAGAAATCGTCCACAAAATTATAATAATTTCTTTGAATATTCTAGCTCTGCTCAATAAATATTCGTTCTGCTCAACATTTCTACGGTTTGTTTACATAAAACTACTATCTTGGACAGGTTCCAAATTCAACCGTTAGGGCGCTGACATCTTCGCAGAAGTTCCCAATATCATTTTCACTTTCCTTATGTCAGTTGATGGTTCTTGTTATAACCTCAAATTTCATTAAAAGCGCCACAAAAAACGATGTGGAAATAAACTGTACTGCTCAATCAAGATGAATCTAGACTTATTATTCCGCATATGAATATGCAAAAATGTGCCAGTCAGGTCTTAGGTCGACACAGAGGACACATCTGTGTTTCAGACACCTGAAGAAAGATCAATAATGGCATTTACGGATTATGAAACGTGAGTTGATATCACGAGTAAATATATGTTGCATGTAAAAGATTCGAATAACGATTCATTTCCATGACTGTGTGAAATGCATCATAGAATGTAGCTATTGAAATTTTTTTTTCCAAAAACTAGTCGTCAGATTCGAACAAAATTTTTGCACAGATCTTGAATTCCATGTTCCACAGCAAAGTGTACTAAATGTGTGTTCGATCAGAATTTAACTTTCGGAGATATTGGAAAAAATATGTGAAATTTCGTGTTTTTTCTTCGGTACCTATCGTTATTGCCGGAATGGACAAATCCTGATGAAACCTGACAACTGGTCGAAAAATGCTAACGCACGTCTTTGTGCAAAATTTCGTGATGATCGTTTCATTAAAATTGGTTGCCAAACGGTCATCTTTTCACGTATTGACCCCGCCAAACTCATCTTTTACCCCCCCGAAGGAAATATTTGGCGATCTTCTTTCCATACGAAATTGTGCATGAACTTTCAAGCTATCTTTTTTCAACCGAGTACTAGACTGTACTTTGGGAAATAAAATTTTGAATGGATATATCTTCGGAATCATTGGTTGAATTTTATCCATTCACGAATTCGACCTTCGTTATTAAGGTTCAAACTTAACCTTCAATTATCGAGTCTATAAGTTATCTCTTTTTATGTGGAAGAGCTACTACGTTTAGCAAAGGATTCGAAGAAGCACGTAAAAGCTCCCGCGAACTTTCTAGAATTTTTTCTTCGGCGATTTTTTTTTCAGTACGCCACTGGTATTTAAAGAATATGGACGAGAATAGACGACTTCTGTCCAAGTTGCCAACTTACAAATTTCGTCCAAACTTGCTACTACTGGGGAAGAGGAATTTCAGAACAAATTCGACATGATAAGGTTCGAGTTATTATAAATATCCGTAAACTGTGCTTCGGCTTCTCAAACAAGGTAATTCCTTCCAAATATAGGTTTTATTTTAGGATCATTTTCGATTGGCGGAGATTTAAGTTGGAATTCCTGATTTCATCTCATTAGTGTCAATTTTATATAGGATATATTCCGCAAATCAACTTGGTCATTTCGGTTGCCGGTTTTCCGTTCCGTAAATATGAAATATTCGGTTGGTTCCTGAAAAAAAGGTTACGGAATTTCACTGATGAAAAAGCGATTTTTTTTGTCGCCAGAACGACAGTCAATGTTCTATGGTAATATATCCCTAGCATAGAACAATCTTCATTTACTTTATGATCCATAAATCATAGACGAGACAACAATCAACAATAGACGACTTCGGCCCAAGTTGCCAACCCACAATTTGCTTCGCAAATTTACTATCACTGGGGAATGGGAATTTCAGGACAAATTCGACATGATAAGGTTCGCGTTATTTATAAATATCCGTAAAAGATGCCTCGTCTCCTCAAACAATATAATTCCTTCCAAATATAGGTTTTTCTTAAGCAGAAGTTCAAGTTGGGATTCCTGATTTCATGTGTCAAGTTTATAAAGGACATGTTCTGCAAATCAACTTGGTTATTTCGGTTGCCGATTTTCCGTTCTGTAAATAATATGAAATATTGGGTTGGTTCCTGAGAAAGGTTTATCACGTAATTTGATTGATGAAAAAACTGACTTTCTGTCACCAGAACATAGATATATTAAGTCTATGCACCAGAAAGGCAATCAATAGGCGAATTTTGGCGCTGTAACCACAGCTTACTACAGATTGTGGTTACATGTAGTTACTTGGGTTACCACATTTTCGCGGAGCTAACTAT
The DNA here is from genome assembly GCA_958510865.1 of Myrrha octodecimguttata. Taxonomy (NCBI): domain Eukaryota; kingdom Metazoa; phylum Arthropoda; class Insecta; order Coleoptera; family Coccinellidae; genus Myrrha; species Myrrha octodecimguttata. The sequence continues at coordinate 49,586,762 of OY294062.1, read as the reverse complement.
GTAACTATGACGTCACGCATACCATACCGCGTAACCTTCCTCTTGAGCAGGGTTACTCGTGTAGTATGTAGTTCTATCTCTTTCCAAAGAGTGAAATGGAATGAGTTTATGAACATAGATTCGAAAATGAAAATAAAATAATTGGGAGTCATATTCTATGGAAGTTTCAAATATTTTTAATGTTGATATATCGTTATCGAGAAAGAAGTCACTCCTCCTGTCGTTTTGTACCGGAGCAAAAATTTTTTTAGATTGCATTTGAGCTTGTATTAGTTGTTGTTTTTAGATTTTAAAAAGAAAGTGTAAGAAATTTTAATTAATAATTGCTATTGCATCATTTCGTTTTCAGTCCCTGAAGAAGTTCCAAAAGAAGGAAGGAAAGCTAGGAAATATCAATAAAGAATACACTTGTAGTCCTTATTAATTTATTTGACTCCTTTCCCGATAACGATGAATTCATTTCCAACGAAGTCGAGAGTTCTACCCAATTTTTAATGTTAATTTTTGAAACATCTGGCAAGTTTTTTCATCATTGTTTTTGCACGCTTGTTTGATAAAAATGGAAACAATTTCCATTCTTCTAAATAAAAGAAGTCTTCCGATACAAGCACAGAATACAAATATACAAGGATACAAGATAGTATCGAAGTTCTCTTTGGATTTGACAGACAGAAGTAAGAAAAAAAAGTGAGGTCCTCTTTGGAGTTGACAGACAGAAGTAACTACGTTACTATGACGTCACGGGTAACTACTAACTATGGTTACCTGTGGTTACAGCGCCAAAATTCGCCTAATGTTTTATGGTAACATATCCATAGCATAGAACAATCTTTATTTACCTTATGATCCATAGACCATACCTATTTTACAATTTTTCTATTGTTGATTGTTGTCTCTTCTATGTTCTATGAATCATAAAGTAAATAAAGATTGTTCTATGCTATGAATTTGTTACCATAGAACATTGACTGTCCTTCTGGTGACAGAAAGAACGTTTTCTTCATCAATCAAATTCCGTAATTAATCTTTTTTCCAGGAACCAAGCGAATATTTCATGTTTACGGAATGAAAAACCGGCAACCGAAATAACCAAGTTGATTTGCGGAACATATCCTATATAAATTTTACACTATTAACATGAAATCAGGAATCCCAACTTGAATTTGAGCCAATCAGAAATGATCTTAAAAAAAACCCTATATTTGGAAGGAATTATCTTGTTTGAGGAGCCGAGGCATCTTTTACGGATATTTATAAATAACGCGAACCTTATCATGTCAAATTTGTCCTAAAATTCGCGTTTCCCAGTGATAGTAAATTTGTGAAGAAAATTGTGGGTTGGCAACTTAGGCCGAAGTCGTCTATTAAAAAAATAACTAAGTATGGTCTATGGATTATAAATGAAATATAAATTGTTCTATGCCATGGATATGTTATCATAGAACATTAGTTGAGTTCCGATATTCCTGGCCAGTACTGGCCAGTAAATTTTGACAGTTGATTTTACTGGCACTGCTTTGGTAACTGTTCGTATCAGTACGAAGCGTTCCGAAATTACTGATACTGGCCAGTACTGGCCAGGAATATCGGAACTCAACTATTGACTGTCGTTCTGGTGACAGAAAGATTGCTTTTCCATCAATAAAATTCCGTAATTAACCTTTTTTTCAGGAACCAACCGAATATTTTATATTTACGGAACGGAAAACTGGCAACCGAAATAATCAAGGTAATTTCCGGAACATACCCTATATAAACCTGACAATATTGACATGAAATCAGGAATCCCAACTTGAATTTCAGCCAATCGGAAATGATCTTCACAAAAATCTATATTTGGAAGGAATTATCTTGTTTGAGGAGCCGAGGCACCGTTTACGGATATTTATAAATTACGCGACCCTTATCATGTCGAATTTGTTCTGAAATTCCGCTTCCCCAGTGATTGTAGATTTGGAAGAAATTTGTGGGTTGGCAACTCGAGTCGAAATCGTCTATTCTTGATCCTTTCAGAACATCGGTAAGAAAAATATCGTTCGATGATTTTCGAGTCCATTTATGTTTTCTTAGTGAAAAAATTATTGAAATTGTTGAGGAACCAATTTATTATCAGTAATTTTTCTCGTGAGAAACGTAGCTGATACAAACTAATTGTGAGTAATCAAGAAATTTCTAAATGAAACAGAGATTCTTTATCATATTTTATAAATATCATAGGTGCACTACGAAGAATTTATGGGGGGAAAATAAAACATTATGCTCCAGAAAAAGTTTTACCCTGTAGATTTTCACGAGCAAATGACTTGTCATATGATGTCAACCTTGAAGTATTACAACTCCTGCAAAATGTCAGCTGAATATGGACAAAACTTTAAAGAAATGCGAAATTTAACACTCTGTATAATAAAATAGTTTTTGTGGGCCAAGTTGAGACTTTTATAATTGATAGCATCAACGTAATAATTCTTCTTTGATGGTTCCTCAAACTCAAAAACACACAACATGTATTATTGTTGGTTGAGAAACATAACCCTTTGTAACGGATGAACTGCTCAATAGTTTTTACAACATTTATTTCCCCCAATCGAAACTGATTTATTCAAATTGTTCACTGAAGACTGAGGGGGTAAAAAAATCGAAATTGGAAATAATCCTTCATAAACTCAAAACAATTGTTATAAAGAAATGGATGAAAAAAATCTATATCAAAAAATTACTTACTGAATTATATGAGTAATGTATTTTCCACTGCACAAAAGCACAAGAATTGACTAGGCTTCCTTTATTGAAATAAGGAACTTTTTGTGTTTTATCAATAGAACAAAACCACGAAAATATTCAGAGGAAATATCGATAATACTCGGATACAGACGATACATTGAAGTGAAATCGAAGCATATGGTTGTCTTTTCTTATCATTTTTTCCGAATAATGCTATACAGATTGACAATTTTTTGTACACATTGGCTTTCTAATAATTGGGATTCACTCATGTTGGAAATAGCGCTAGATTTTGTCGAAGTGACAACTATTCAAAGTTTGCGTCAAAAAATTCGGAGAATGAAAACAAATTTTTGGGAAATATACTATGCTTTGTGCCAATAAAATACAGGATGCTCAAGATTGTTTTGAAAATTTCAAAAAGCACTGCCGTGAAGGCAGCAACTTTTGCGCGCATGTTCAATGTAGATGACCGCTTCAGCAACGAATTTGAACATGCACGCAAAAGCTGCTGCCTTCACGGCAGTGCTTTTTGAAATTTTTACTAATAAATTACTGGATTTCAATTCGATCAAATCTGTATTTTTGGAAATATTGGAAAAATAAAATTTTGAATGGGTATATCTTATTTTTCCAATATTTCCAAGAATACAGATCAGATCGAATTGAAATCCAGTACTTCATCGAAAAATAACAGTTCGAAGTTTCATACAGAATTTAATGAGGATGATATGATAAGAAAATCATAGAAATTTTTTTTTTAATTGTTCTTATTACAAGATTATCACGAAATTTCGCATAAAGTTGTCTTTCAGCATCTAAAAACTAGCTGTGAAGTTTTATCAGGACTGAATCAGTATTTCTCGAGTTATACCGAAAAAATCAACGATATCGAGAAGAAAACCTCGAAATTTGACATATTTTTTCCCGATATCTCCGAAACTTATGATCGTATCGAACTGAAATTTGGTACACTGCTGTGAAATATGAAGCTCAAAGTGTGAGTGTAATTTTTTTTTGTATATGATGAATGGTTTCCGGAAAAAAAAATTTGTTGGAAAAAAATTTCGAAAAAATGTTTTTTTTGAATTTACTGACGGAATGATTCTGACGAAATTTGGCTCAAAGTTGCGCGTCGTTATACTCCACCTAACTGTCTAGTTTGAATCTAATCGCTCAAGTAGTTTTCGAAATAAAAAATAAATAACTTCAAAATTTCAAGTGCCTATAACTCGGAAAATATTCGACGGCTTCGGCCCATTAACGAACTCAACCGCGGCATTCTGATGCGCAACCTATCCTGAAAGTTTCAAGTTGCTAACTTGCTTCTGTCGACAGTTATTGTGTCTACGGCCGGACGGACGGCCGGCCGGACAGAATCGATTTTGACACCGGATTCGTCATCAGTGAGTCCAACCTAGTCGATTGAGACCATTTTCTGCTCAATCATCCAAAATTACAGACATTTGAACAAAACGATAGCACGCTGTTCCCTAGAACATGCGCGCAAAAATTCAGAGAACGAAAACTAATATTTGGGAAAAATACTATGCTTTGTGCCAATAAAATACAGGATGCTCAAGATTGTTTTGAAAAAGTCTGATTTATTAATTGTTGCCAAGCGGCTAGATATATTAGGATGGGTCCTATCGGGTTAGGTTATGAAAAATACATATGTAAAATTTCGTTGTAATTTGAAAGTTCGAGGTTATTTCCTTAATATCTCGAGAAGAATAGATGCGTGAATATTGAAATTTCGTGATAAGTCGGAAAATGCCACCGCGTATGAATGAATGAATGATGTACCACTTCGTGTGGACCTTCACCGTAATTTTTGCGCGCATGTTCTAGGGGAACAGCGTGCTATCGTTTTGTCCAAATGTCTGTAATTTTGGATGATTGAGCCGAAAATGGTCTCAATCGACTAGGTTGGACTCACTGATGACGAATCCGGTGTCAAAATCGATTCTGTCCGGCCGTAGACACGCTAACTGTCGACCGAAGCAAGCTAGCAACTTGAAACTTTCAGGATAGGTTGCGCATCAGAAGTTCGTTAATGGGCCAAATCGGTCGAATAGTTTCGGAGTTATAGGCAGTTGAAGTTTTGAAGTTATTTATTTTTTATTTCAGAAACTACTTGAGCGATTGGATTCAAACTTGGCAGTTAGGTGGAGTATAACGACGCGCAACTTTGAGCCAAGTTCCGTCAGGATCATTTCGTCAGTAAATTAAAAAAAAAAAATTTTTCGAAATTTTTCTCCAAAAAATTTTTGTTTCCGGAAACCATTCATCATATCCGAAAAAAAAGTCCACTCACACTTTGAGCTTCATATTTCACAGCAGTGTACCAAATTTCAGTTCGATACGATAATAAGTTTCGGAGATATCAGGAAAAAATATGTCAAATTTCGAGGTTTTCTTCTCGATATCGTTTATTTTTTCGGTATAACTCGAGAAATACTGATTCAGTCCTGATAGAACTTTACAGCTAGTTTTGAGATGCTGAAAGACAACTTTATGCGAAATTTCGTGATAATCGTGTCATTAGAACAATTTGAAAAAAAAATCTCTATAATTTTCTTATCATATCATCCTCATTAAATTCTGTATGAAACTTCGAACTGTTATTTTTCGATGAAGTACTGGATTTCAATTCGATCTGATCTGTATTTTTGGAAATATTGAAAAAGTAAAATTTTGATTGGCCTAACGGCCGACTGCGTAAACACAATAACTTCCGAAAGAAACAACTAAGAAACTCGATATTAGTAGAGAAGGTTTGGGGCTTAATTACGAAGGTCGAATTCGTGAATGGGTAAAATCCGCCCAATGATTCCGTAGATATACCCATTCAAAATTTTATTTTTCCAATATTTCCAAAAATACAGGTTTGATCGAATTGAAATCCAGTAATTTATCAGTAAAAATTTCAAAAAGCACTGCCGTGAAGGCAGCAGCTTTTGCGTGCATGTTCAAATTCGTTGCTGAAGCGGTCATCTACATTGAACATGCGCGCAAAAGTTGCTGCCTTCACGGCAGTGCTTTTTGAATTTTTTTTAAATTTATTCGAAAATTCCACTCATATGATTTTTAACCAATCAGAACGTGTATTTCTGACAAATCACCATCGCAACTGATGAATTTTAGTGGACATTTTTTTCCTTGTGGGTACCCAACTGCGAATTATACTGGAAATTTTATTGACGTTTATAATGACAGAATATTTTCTCAATTCTTCTGCTGATAGTGTGGATGAACTTGCCTTTCTCTTGGTTGGATCTATTTCTAGCTTCCGACGCTTGGCATTTTTTGCAGCTCTTGCGTTGACAAATTCTATGTCAGAGAATGGATCAAATTTGCGATTATACCTTTCGAAAAAATATTCCTACAACTGCTTAGCTGTAGAGTACCATAGAACTTTGATAACACTCTTCTTATTGTAGTCTCCGGAGTTCTTTTTTATTTTTATTTTATTTTCTTTACTTTCTTGACCGAAGCGAGACATTTTTCTACGTCGTGCTGTTTTTGACAAATTCAAAACAGAAATAATTTCTAGCTTAGAGTTTCACTGAGTTGCCATGGTAACTAAATAATCAAGTCGACAAAACCTTCTATGTTTTGCAAGTACTTGATGAACACGAAAATTGATGTTGTTGGAAATAAACACATTTGGTGTGGAATTTTCTTACTGAATACCACACGAAGTCAAATTAAATCCGGAAATAATTTGACCTCTAGTGGTATTACTAGTGAAAATTTTTTAAATTTTTAAAAAATTTTTTTTTTCTGTGACCATTAATTCAATGAAATTTGGCACGCACCTTGGGGGCAATATTTAAAAACAGTACTCTAAATCTCAATTTGATCCGATACGAAGGTCGAATTCGGTAATGGGCAAAATCCGCCCAATGGTTACAGAGAATTCCGAAAATATTGATTCCAACGAATTGTAGCTTAGTTATCAGTTGTGAAGTATTTCTTGAGGATCGTATCACTAAAAAAATCAGATTACTTGCATAAGAACTTGTTTAAATAACGTTATAAAATGGGGGTTTTTCCCTTAAGTGAAAATGCAGTTATTTTCATGAAAAACCTTCAGAACATCACATTTCAAACATATAATTTCAATATTATATTTTTAAAGAAATGTTTGATCACCTAAAACTGAAAAATAAAAATGGGTATTTGCATTTAAAGTGCACGATATGGCAACGTCGAATTCAGCTTTCTCGGAAAGAAAAGGACGTCAAATGTGTTACTTTGCTTAGGAAAACAGAGATAGCTATACTTCGATCTGGTTAGAGTAGAAGACAACGACCAAGGAATACAAAAAGAAGAGCACATACTGTCATATTACTGACAAATCGCAAACGGAAATTGTTTGGTTATATTGACAAAGAACACGTGTGTACCACAGAATAGGAATAAATATTTCGTTATTTTATAGCAGAAAAAGCAATTCTACTAAACAACGTTGTCACTTCGTGCATGCATGACAAATCCCAAACCCCAATTTTGGAATCTGATTTTGAATACTTTTTGAAGGTAAATTGGGAAAATGATGAATCAAACCCATAATAATAATGTTCAAATTTGCATTTGCAGTAATAACCCAAATTCAGGAAAAACCCCCATTGTGCCTCAGATCGTGTCTGGAGGATAATTTCGATGTCGAATAATAAATTATTAAACGCATAACTTTAGCTCTTATCAACTTTATCAGTCTATACCTAGTTCCCCACGGAATACCTTTTGTGGTGTTATTTCCACACCTACCTTATTTTCAATGTAGACTCCAATATGGCAATAAAAATTACACATAACATTGACAACGCTTTTGTGAGACAACGCTTCTGCGACTGAAGCAGTATTCTTACTTCTCGCGGAAGCCTTACAACGGCATTTTTCCAACGAAAAACCTGGAAGATATTCATGATTCAGCAAAGCGTAATTTTACCTTGAGAAACAGCATTTTTCATCAAAATTCGCCTATTATTTTCATATACACCTGAAAAGATGGACATGAATCTGTTCTTGAATGAATAACCCATTATAAATTATCTTTATGAAAATAATCATCTTCAGGGAAATGCAGTGAACATACTTTCATGCATTTGGTGAGCTGTTCAAACTTCAATTAATTTCAAAATACAGGCCTTTGTTCTATCAACAGGTTTCTTGCCAAACGCTGTTTCCAAATGAACATTATTTCAATTTTTCTCTGCATGGGAAAAATGATAACTTAAGGCCAAAGATTAATCGTTGCTTAAGGCATGAATCCTGTCCTTGTCGTTACTTTGAACCACACAGCAATAAGAATTTCGTGAGGTTGCCATTTCGAATAAAAAAAATCGAAAATTTCAATCGGAAAGGAACGAATCGAATAATAACTATTACAAACACTTCCGATAAACCAAAATTTCAACTCTGAGAACAACACAAAAGCTCGAAAATGAACTGTAAAAGCTAACAAAAACGCAAGAATAACGGACACGTCGGAAAAGTACTAGCTTCGATGGGTTCGATTTTCCATTGCCAGGTGGCGTATCGCTTGTCAATAGATGCGAATTAGAAGATATAGAGGTCGTTTTCAACAGAAACTCTAGCTGCGCTAGGCGGACTCAATACCTGGATGAGTGACTCTTCTGACCACATATGTGAACAAGTATGCGAAAGCTTTTGACTTCACGCGACGTTTTTTGTTAGGCAAATATAAAGAATTTTCTACTTTCAAAAATCGAAAAAGAGCGAGCGCTTCGTTCTCAAAAATTTTATCACGAGTGCATCTATTCGTAACAGAATTCGCAAATCAGCAAATTATATCAGCGTACCATTAATTTTTGTTCCGTTATTAAGGAAATGAAAAAAAAGTTTGTACAAGGTTTAGACAACCTTAGATAAATTAGCAGACTGTTGACTTTTCAATTATCTGATTCAAGAAGAACTCAAATAGAAGGATTATAATAAACCACAATGTCATCAAAATACTGTTTTATTATGTCTAGAATGTAGGCATTTCAATGTTGCGGTTTGAATTTGAACTGTGCATTTACGAATCAGAAAAAATTGAAATGTAACGGTTAGATTTGATTCTATCAATATCACTTCCTGCTTCTTTTATTCATACTTGAAGTCATAAAAATTATTTATGGCATAAAATATTTTACAAATTTTCCAGATTTGTTAATTTATTATTGATCCTTCGATCCCAGATTATTTCGACAATATCTTGAGAAACACTGTGAAATTCAGATTTAAACTTCGTAACTAGTGGTAGAATACTGACGCGCAACATAAAAAAAATTTTGTGTGGATGGTGCCGGTGAAAATTGAAAAAAAACTTTTTTAGGAAGTTTTAAAAAATTTTCTTCAACAATTTTTTCTTTCGCAAAACTATTCAAGATTCAACTAGAATTTTGCGAAGACCTTGAAATTGAAATAAAACGATTATCCCATATCTACGTTTGAGATATCGAAAAATAATATATAATAATTCGTGGAAATTTTAAATTTTGAGGTTATTCTCTTGATATCTCGAGTAGAACTGAAGCTAACATACTTAAACTTCATTATTTGTTGAGGAATATCGATACATAACTTTATGCAGAATTCATTGAGGATCGTGAAAGTAGCAAATGAAAAAAATGTTTTTCGAAAGAATTCCTGATTGATTTTGAAACATCATTAGATTTCTTTTTATGGTGTATATGCTAACCCTTGGAGTCCATTTGCACGCTGTGTTATTCCGTGAATTACACTAACATATACTCTATTCACTTCACTATCACTATCCCGGTTGGCCATGACATTCTGATACATTTCACCGAGTATATTTTAAAAATGTAAGGTTATAGTCATTTTCGTGTCAGACGTTGTCCTCTCTACATAGAGGTAATAGTAATTACGTATTTATCAAAATGTGTATGTACACAAATCTGAGACTTTCATCCAACGATTCATACTGTAAAAATTTGCGCAGGAAAGTAATTTTGGCTGCAACCACATGTTTTTGTTCATATAAAATTTCGTGTTTATTTACCCTTTTATATTTGTAACCCATTGATTTTATAATTTTAAAATGTGATGTCCGTTCTCCGTTATGATCCAAATGTTCCTGTATAGAAAAGTAAGTAGTGTGTCAATCGAAAAGTGTTGATTTTTCAAACTATAATTTCAAATTTTTCGTTGCAGATCCTTTTTGCGCTTATGTTCTAAGGGAACAGCGTGCTATCGTTTTGTCCAAATGTCTGTAATTTTGGAAGATTGAGCCGAAAATGGTCTCAATCGACTAGGTTGGACTCACTGATGACGAATCCGGTGTCAAAATCGATTATGTCCGGCCGGCCAGCCGTAGACACGATAACTGTCGACAGAAGCAAGCTAGCAACTTTAAACTTTCAGGGTAGGTCGCGCATCAGAATGCCGCGGTTAAGTTCGTTAAGGGGCCAAATCGGTCGAATAGTTTCGGAGTTATAGGCACTTGAAATTTTGAAGTTATTTATTTTTTATTTCAGAAACTACTTGAGCGATTGGATTCAAACTTGGCAGTTAGGTGGAGTATAACGACACGCAACTTTGAGCCAAATTTCGTCAGGATCATACTGTCATATTTTTTTTTCGGAAACCATTCATCATATCCGAAAACAAATTCCACTCACACTTTGAGCTTCATATTTCACAGCAGTGTACCAAATTTCAGTTCGATACGTATATAAGTTTTGGAGATATCGGGAAAAAATATGTCAAATTTCGAGGTTTTCTTCTCGATATCGTTGTTTTTTTCGGTATAACTCGAGAAATACTTATTCAGTCCTGATAAAACTTCGCAGCTAGTTTGAAGATGCTGAAAGACAACTTTATGCGAAATTTCGCGATAATCGTGTCATTAGAACAATTTGAAAAAAAAATGTCTGTGATTTTCTTATCATATCATCCTCATTAAATTCTGTATGAACCTTCGAACAGTAATTTTTCGAAGAAGTACTGGATTTCAATTCGATCTGATCTGTATTTTTGGAAATATTGGAAATATTTATAAAATTTTGAATGGGTATATCTGCGGAATAATTGGGCGGATTTTACCCATTTTACCCAATTTATTGTGTTTACAGTCAGCCTAACGGCCGACTGCGTAAACACAATAACTTCCGGAAGAAACGACTTAGAAATTCCATATTTGTAGAGTAGGTTTGGGGCTTAATTACGCAGGTCGAATTCGTGAATGGGTAAAATCCGCCCAATGATTGCGTAGATATACCCATTCAAAATTTTATTTTTCCAATATTTCCAAAAATACAGATCAGATCGAATTGAAATCCAGTCATTTATCAAAAAAAAAATCAAAAAGCACTGCCGTGAAGGCAGCAGCTTTTGCGTGCATGTTCAAATTCGTTGCTGTAGCGGTCATCTACATTGAACATGCGCGCAAAAGCTGCTGCCTTCACGGCAGTGCTTTTTGAATATTTTCAAAATAAAGTCTTCACTCAGTGTCTTCATGGGTGCACCAATAGAAGGAAATTCTTTGTCGTCTCTTTCACTTAAAATCTTTCTCATTGTGATATGCAGCTGAAAAATAAATATCTATTCATATAAAATATAATTCCTTGGTTTTCACTTTGATACGTCAAAAATGGTGAATAGCCTGTAATAAATTATTGATTTCAAATTATCAGGGTTATTATCAGAAATAACAGATTTCAATTCTACAAAGCACTTCCTGATACTTTTTCTCTGCTTCTTCGAAACTACCTTCGGCATTTTTAGTTACAGAGCGGGATGATTATGTTGAGATTGAGAGTAGAAATTGGCATTTGACAACGTCCCTGAGAATTATTTTGACATTGCCGATATTTCACGAGTGCCAACCTGCGTCAGTTTTGAGTTAAAAAACTTGATAGGCTTGAATCATGGCCAACCGGGATAGTTTATAAAAGTGAATGGAGTACATGTACTTTTTGATTCAATAAAAAAATTACAATTCAAAGACTAAAAAATGTGTTTTCTAGTTAATTACAATCTTAATTATGTGATAAAGATTATATCCATTCACTGGTGAGTTTTAGACCCATTAAATCACGGTGTCGAAATATAACCATTTTCCGTCTACATAATGCAGTCGCTTTCCGCTGAAAAATTGGAAAACTTCACCGATAACAAAATTATCGCACTGTATAAAGAGGTTTTTCGAAGTCTCTATCCTTGAGACTGTCTTCGCTCATCACTATGCGAAAGTGTGGACTTGCAATTAACTCTTTTACACTCTCCTCAACACCAAAGACTATGTCAAGGTTGTCAGATTTCTCCAAAGTATATCATCGACGTTTTAAGTGCTCCATGACATACGCAGCGCATACGTGCATACTGTTATCTGATTTTGAAAAATTTTCGCGCTAATCTGAATATACTAGTGCTTTGATCCTTTTATTGAATATTATCTTAGATAATTGTCTCAATTATTAGAGAGTACTGTATAAATTGAGTTCACTGTTTCATCATCTACTGTAACGTGGTTGACATAACACAACAATAGTTGACTTGGACTGTGGCTATTTTATTATCAACTATTCGTGGGATACTTATTTTTAGAAATAGGAAAACGTTGAAGACGTGTTCCAATGTTTATGACCTTAACCTCGTAGACAAACTTGTATAGTTGACCAGTGGGTGACAGAATTGCTTCGAGAAATTACCAAGGAAATCATATGATATTTTTCACCTTTCGTTACAGGGTGATTAAGTTATATTCAAAATGGTTGACTCAGGTGTTTCGTCAACCCTGCACCTTCATAAAAAAGATGACGGTAAGGTTAAAATTTAAGTTTTTTTAATAAGTTCAGCATCAACTTGTGTATATTTTCATGGGACCAAATTCACGAAAAAAAAGTGGACAAACTTCCAAGCGATCGAAATCATCATATTTCGCCTAATTCCACTGTTTTTAACACTAAAATCTTCGATGAAGACACTACATAAAATTTTCGGAAATATATCGCATGATCGAAAACTGCTTTTACAAACATTCCGATAATTTTTTTTCAGCTTTTGCAATAGAAACGCTCGATAACTTCTGTCAGAAACAACTTGGAAATCAGTTATTTGTAGAGAACATTTGGAACTTTATTACGTAGGCCTTATTTGTGAAAGGTTGAAATCCACCCGAAGATTGCGCAGGTATACCCATTCAAAATTTTATTTTCCCAATATTTTCAAAAATACAGATTAGATCGAATTGAACTACAGTGCTTGATTGAAAAATGACAACCTGAAGGTTCAGACACAATTGCGCGAGGATAAAAAGATTGCAGAAAATTGAGGAAATAATTTGATTTTTTTTTTTAATTTTTAAACGATACGATCGTCACGAAATTCCGTTCAGAGTTGTTCATCATCATTTTCGAGCTGGCTACCAAGTTTCATTATGATTGAGTCAGTATTTTTCGAGTTTTCCGGTAAAACAATAATGCAGATAAAAAATAACAAGAAAGTTCATTTATTATCTCCCAATATCTCCAAAAATTAGCATCGTATCGAACTAGTTCAAGGTCTCAGCCAAAATATATTTGAATCGGATGGATATTTTCCGAAAAAAAAATTCTTCGAAAAAAAATTTCCAAAACATTAGTTTCAATTTACTAGCAGTACGATATAAAAAAAATTTCGTAAAAAGTGGCGCATCCTTATGCTCTTACCAACTGCCAATTAACGATCAATGAGTCCAACATAGTCGTTTGAGACCATTTCCAGGAAAAAAATTCGAAAGTTACAGACATTCGGACAAAACGATAGCACGCTGTTGCCCAAAACATCAAAATCAAATGTTCGGTTCTCGAGAAAGCCAAATTCGAAATTACGGTCAGTTTTAGTAGGCGTTTCTTTTGCCTTCGAGTGAATAAAATATTCTATTGTAAATTTTGATATGACTCCAGATAGCAACCATGCAAATTTTGGATTCACTAACCTATCCAAATAGAGAACAAACAATTGATTATCTTCACAGATAAAAAATATCCAATCTTCCGCCAAACTTCAATAACTACTGTATTGAAGAATATGAATATCGAAGATATAGCATTTTTTCGGAATTCCGATGAATTATTGATGAATTAGATGATTGAAATAGAGTATATCCACTATCTGAGCACATTTTCCCTTGAAGAAATAATCTGATGATTCTGTACCGAAATCATTCAACATAATATTCAGATATTGTTCGAGATTAATATCTCCTACATGGAGTTAATTGGTCATTGTATGCATGCTTTAATGTTGCCAATAGCCGCGAGAAATATAAGAATACGTGAATTTTCGAGGTTTATAGGATAAAACGGGGTGTCCTTCTGTCGGCTTCAGTGATTGTTTTTTGAAAAAATTTTTTTGGGGATGTATTCAATTTTCTTTTGAGAATGCGCAATGTTGTATATTTTCATATTTCTCGCTCCATATCCGTTTTATTTACCCGAAAATTCTTGAATATAAAAAATCGGCAACATTGCCCATTCTTACTGTTTTTTTCAACCAATTGCACCAAAAAATTTTTTGCGAAAAAACGAAGTCTTCGAGATATTGTTTGCTCTTAAGCCCAAAAACTACTTCACGAATATCATATACAGGGTGATTCCGGAGGAGACCGTCAGATTTTGGGATAAGTTTACACTAGTCAAGACAGTCTGGGAACACGGTTTGGTTTATTGTTGGGGGTCTCTGTTGAGAATATACAGGGTGATTTGTACGATTCGACCGATTTTACTTTTATTGATTACTTTGGTATGGCTTATTCGATTTTTGAGAAATTTTCAGCGAAGTACAATATCGATGAGGACATTCATTAATTTCAAAGTTTTTTTCAAAATAAGTGGTTGTTATTGTGATAATTCCAGTTTAATTGAGCAGGTTGAAAAGACACCCTGTACATCGCATTTCCAAAACTACGCTATCTGTTTACGATTCTACTAGGTATAATAGGTCATAATTTGAGAGTTTCTAATTTTTTTGGCACACTTCTAGTTTTCTGACAAATTTCCATCAAAAAAAGACAATGTCGAAATTTCGCTCCAATCGATTCTACTTTCATTGATAACTTTGGTATGGCTCATTCAATTTTGATGAAATTTGCAGTGTAGAACAATCTGAACGAGTACATTCAATAACCGCGAAAGTCTTTCAAAATACGGGGTTGTAATTGTGATAATTTTAGAATTTCAGATTAATTCTGCACTTGAAAAAACACACCCTGTACATTGCTTTTCCAAAGGTTTCTTATTCGTTTCAGATTCTACAATAATATGTTATCCTTCAGAGGTTTTTAATTTCTTTGGCACACCTCCGGATTTCCTAGAAAACATTTTTGAAGAAGAGCGAGTATTGAGAATATTCCGCACTAGGTAGGAAAGCTGTATCGTCTAAGAAGCAGTTCTTAAGTTCTAAAATATTCTTTTCAAATTCCAAATTCATATTTAATTGCTAATATTTTGTATGAAATCATTCAATTCAGAATATATTTAGAATTTGAAAAGAATATTTTAGAAGTGCATCCTTAGAATATACTGCTTTCCTACCTAGTGCGGAATACTCTCACTGCTTGTGAGCCAAATTGCGATAATGCTGTTCTTCAAAAATGTTTTCTAGGAAATCCGGAGGTGTGCCAAAGAAATCAAAAACCTCTGGGTGATGACATATTATTGTAGAATCTGTAACGAATAAGAAAGTTTTGGAAAAGCAATGTACAGGGTGTTTTTTTTTCATCTGCACAATTAATCTGAAACTCTGAAATTATCACAATTACAACACTTTATTTTGAAAGATTGTTTCGATTATTTAATGAACTCATTCAGATTGTTCTACACTGCAAATTTCATCAAAATTGGATGAGCCATACCAAAGTTATCAAAACTCTCAAATAATGACTTATTATAGTACAATCGTAAACAGATAGCGTAGTTTAGAAAACGCTATGTACAGGGTGTTTTTTCAACCTGCATAATTAATCTGGATTTATCACAATAAAAACTGCTTATTTTGAGAAAAAATTTGAAATCAATGAATGTGTTCAACACTATTGTACTACGCTGAAAATTTCATTGAAATCGAATAAGCCATACCAAAGTTATCAATTAAAGTAAAATCGGTCGAATCGGACAAATCACCCTGTATATCCTCAACCATAAACCAAACAGTGTTCCGAGACTGTCTTGACTAGTGTAAACTTATCCCAAAATCTGACGGTCTCCTCCGGAATCACCCTGTATAAGTCGATATCGCGTTAACGATCTATCTGACGAACAGTGGCGTACCCAGACATATGCCTTGGAGGGATAAAAAATTATAAGGAAACTAATTCACGATTGGAATTATTGACTTAAAAATATACCCTATATCCCCCCCTCGTGAGTACGTCAACAGGTCTCCTTATTTCGACACAAATTATCAAGCAGCTAACTCTAATGACAATCGAAATATTTTGACAGCAAAATTTTCCTCCTGCGTGGTATCATACACGAATATAAAATTTATATTCGTTGAACACGAGTGTAGAGGTTTATGAACAACATTCAGTTTAATGCTCGATTTTATGGCCACTTTCAATGTTTAGCAACAGCACAAGCAATTTGAATACTCGTGTTCTACTAGAATTCCGAATAATCATAAGCCATTGAACGCGACAAAATATCAATTCAACCTGTTTAATAATAGTGTAAAATGCTTCCAGGTAAGCAGTTCATGTGATGCATGATAAAAGCAGTTGCACAATTCAAAAATATACAATTATAAAGATACCATGATTGTGGTTATATAGCGATTATACGGAATGAGTTTGTTTGAACTCTGGAATACTACTATCATATTATACTATGCTACAATATTTCTGAGTATTCCCCAAAAGTTTTCAACCCAGAACTAGATTTCAGTTCGGCCCAATGTGTATTCTTGGAAAATGAAATTTTGAATAGCTATAATTACAAAATCATTGTCCGGATTTTGCCAATTCACGAAATGCAAAATGCAAAATTTGTTAGGACGTTTCGATTGAAACATCGCAAAAATTTTCATCATTTTGCCAGTGATACATTTCTCACAGAATTCTGCACAAATAACTCGTCGGAGTTTTGTCATAGTATAAATTTAACACTATGTTTTTATCACTTATTATCCAGTTTGAATTTTTTCAGGTCATTACTTCCTGAAAAATGAAATTCTTGAGAAAAAATTTGTTTGCTCATACTCATTTCACAACTAGGTACAAAGTTTCATTTTGATAGGATCGATATTTTTTGAGGTATTGAGGGAAAAGCAACAATACATGGGGAATGACAACAGAGCGACCGATCGTAAACACGAAAATTTACGGAAAAAACAATTTAGAGAGACTCGATATTTATCAGATTTGCTATAATCGTGCACCCAAAAATTTGCAGTCAAATGGAGCCCACCTCCAAATAAAATGGACATGTCTCAGTGATTCCTGCGAAACAGACATAATTCTATGCTTCTTTTGTTTTCGCCTCTGAATAAAGAACATAAGGAAGGAGCATACTGCCTCACAAAGTGGGTCCAGGATGGATGTTGCATATGGCCGACTATCCTTTCACTTTGAAGTGAGAACAACTTGTTCCGAGACTTCTTTGTCTGAAGAAACAAACTAACATGAGTCATACTTGGAGGTTCAATATGGGCGCCTATGTCCCACTTTTATACGAAGTAGAAAAGCGTTATGCTCCTTCCTGGTGTTCTTTATTCAAAGGTTTTCGCTACCATCTCGAGGTTAAATTCATGTAATAGGTTATGGTGAGTCTTCTGATCGTTCAAATAATGCAAATGGACGTGGGAAGAAAGTGGACAATTTCAAGCTAGTAATTGCTACCTAGATAATAGAATATGACCAAAATCAACAATAAACTTCTATGATCATGATTTATATAAACACATAACACATTCTATGTACTGCACTCGTAATCTGTGACTACACTTATTCCCAATAACAAGTCCGCAACGAACAGAGTGCAAGTTTACACCGAAATACGCCTAAAGGTATCAGTCCTACACTATCTACACTGATTAACAAAGGTGTAGTTCATGGAGACACAAGGAAAAAACTTTATATCACGGAAAATATCCATCTATGATCTTCTATACGTGCCACCCTGTAGATGAGAATATATATTATGTGATAGTTAGGAATTACATCAAAAAGTGATTACGGATTTTGATTATTTTATATGTGTATTGTAATACTTACCGATAGTATAAATTTTAAAAGTCGAAACAATAGATTATCTTCAATGCATCGTATTGTCATTCATCCATCTGTGCTATAATCATAAAAAAAAATCGATGAGTTTTGAGATATATCATCTGGAAGAAGTAGATCAACTTATCTTCGTACAATTTTGAATTTCACCCACTTTCCATATCATATTCTTATGATTAATCTATGAGAATTCGAAGCTGATTCTTTATCGACAAAATGTGGAGATAATGTCTACCTGAGTGCCACTCGTTCAATACTTCACACCAATGGATTAAGTCCAAAACTAAGGAGTGGAAGTGATCTGAAGATATCAGACGAATTCAATAAAACGATATAATGTAAACACTATAACTTCACGGATGGATTCGACCAATTATTACTCAGATATATACCCATCCGAAGTTTCAGCATCAAGGAAGGTTCTAATTATACGAAAGTTCAGAACATTTTGTCCTTCTAGCGATTACGAAATTCTGCAAATTTATTTCTGTCGATCATCTATAGCCTCTCATTGCACCCATGTTCTGGTGAAGTGCGGGCTTTAATTTTGCCAAAATGTCTGTAATTTTCGAGTTTTTCTTCCTACATATTCATTTCTACGAGTCATAATTTTATTTGATTTATTTTGAAATATTGGGTGTAAAAACCTGAAACAAACCGAAATATAATGCCAAATATTCCAGAAACACCTTCAATAGTTACCAGTCAGTTTTGCCTGCTAATCAATCAATCCTACCGTCCAATAAATTGCACGAAAAATCATGGAGTAATACTAAATTCCGCCATACTTGGCAACACCCATTATTTACCATTCCCCCTTGTTGAGGACCACTGTGTTATGAAATCACTAGTCTTTTTTTCCAACCTAGCAATTTAGATCTCGGAAGGATTCCATTTATATTCACTATCAATTTTGTTTATGAAACAGAATGAACGTAACAATAAAGTATTATCTGCGTCCAACTAAAACATGATTAAATCGATAATTATAACGTGAAAGAAGCCGCGTCAAATTAAAATCAGTATTATTCGTGCGATAAAAATTGTTAGTTCAGCTGAATATGTGGATATTTGTTGATAATAAATGAAAACCAACGAAAAATCGTGACTTTTGTGAGTACATAGAAAACAATGAATTTATCATAATCATAATAAAATGCTAATTTGATATTAATGTATCTTGTCATGTGCTTTTATAGATTGTATATGCTAACATATATTATATTTCCGCATTAATTAGGTATTGTTCTGAATAATTAGAATATGTTTAATGGTTTAACTTTGAGACTTTGTTTCACGTCGAGAAAAGGATTTGCATGAAGTACAGTGTTGCATTTGTTATTCAACCTTAACAGTGGCTTTTCTCATCTTTCTGTTGAAAATACACGTACTTGAAATTAATTGAATGTTGTCAAGGTACCAATTTGAAGATGGGGTGATCTCACAACTATGAACACTTGCAAAACTATGAGATAAACAACTTCAGGGAATCCGACACTGAGTAGAAAATTAATTTTGCCGTTCTTCTTCTTAGGAACTAGTTCGATGTTCTCTTAGTTTGACTTTGACTCAGCAATGCAGCTTCACCAAGATTCTTTTTTTTTACCTTCTAGGGAACAAGTGCTTTATGGTTTTTTCAAAATGTCAAGAACTTCCGGTATTCGCCCCAATTAAATTGGTTTCGCTGTTTAAGTATAATTTCTGTCTTTCCATTTAAGATTTAGGGGTTGCTGTCATCACAGTTACAGGGTCGGTACAAATTGGTTGGTACCAACCTTATAAAATATCACCCTACGAAACAAAAAATACCTCTTTTCGCATTTTTTCTAATTTTGCATGGGTCCGAGATATTAAATTAATACACTCATCTCGAACCGAATAAATGTACCTATCTATTTTCAGACTCGAAAGTTCCAACCACAAATAAGTGGTTGGAGAAAATTCGACCCATGGACATCCTGAAGCAAAGAATACCACTTCTGAAATGGGGACCCCACTACAAACTCTCATATTTCATGAAGGACTGTTTGGCTGGTTTCACTGTAGCCTTGACTGAGATACCTCAGGGTATAGCTTACGCTAAGGTAGCAGGTAGGAAATCCATGTTATATATTGAATTAGAATCCAAAAATATCTAAGGGTTTCCTGTATCGAGTACACTTCAAATCCAAAAACAGAATTCTAATAATTAAAAAAGAAGATCGAGGTGTTCCACAGGGATCCCCATTGGGTCCAACTTTTTTTGTACTTATGATGGACGGATCATCTGGATTTCGACAGAATGAAAATCTAGATTTTTTAAGGTTTGGACCCTGTTTATGGACTCTACAGTGGATTCATGGGATGTTTTATGTACTTCATATTCGGTAGTTGTAAGGATTTGAATATAGGCCCAACCTCGATATTATCTCTCATGATACAATCTCATGTGGCCAACTTGGGACCAGATATGGCTGTGCTGAGTACATTTACAACTGGTTGTATTATATTTTTACTAGGATTATTCAATTTAGGTGAGTGTGTTGAAAGAATAAGTTGGAAAAATTGTTTCAATTCACTTTTTATTCAGGTTTCGTAGTGGAGTTTTTCTCATATCCTGTGATTGCTGGTTTTACGTCAGCTGGTGCATTGCAGATAGCATGTTCTCAACTTAACAGTCTTTTTGGGATAAATAAGAAAGCAAGTGCTTTCCTTGAGGCTTGGAAAGTTGTATTTGAGAATTTGGGTTCCATACGATGGACTGATACCACCCTTGGGGTTCTGAGCATTATATTCTTGATGATTTTGAGGGTGAGTAGGTGATGCAGCACTGCCCAAATAGGCAGCAATGCGAATTATGCACGAACAGTATAGTGCAAAATGTCTCGAATCGATTCGTGGAATATAGAAATTTCTACAGATATCTCTCAAATTTGAAAGACGAATTGGGCCACTATTTCCTTCGCTGTATCGTTTTGGCAAGTGTAAGATGTTGCTTACTGGCCAGAGAGGCTATACCTGGTTACGTCGTACAATTATCATCCTAAAATAGCTATTTTCAAGTTGGTAACACTGACGCATTCGAACAATCCATGCGTCAAACGTGAACGCCTTGCGTAGTTGTATGATTATTAACAGGTAACCTCCAGGGCTGTAGCTAGGGTACGGCAAGGTAGGGCAATGCCCTACCTTGGAATACCATTGACCTTCCCTGAACACCTAAAATTTCATGAGGACAATGTAAGGTTTCATTGCCCTACCTTGAATATCTATTGCCTGCCTCTAACTGTAGGTACGGCCCTGGTTACAGCTCGAAGGTTATCGTATACTCCATTCACTTTTATGAAGTATCCCGGTTTGCCATGACATCCTGACAGATTTCACCGTGTATATTTTGAAAATGTTAGGTTATAGTCATTTTCCTGTCAGATAACTACGCAACGTTGTCCTCTCTACATAAAGGTCGTACTTATTACTTATTTTCCCAAATGTAAATCTTTATTTGGAAAGTAATGAATTTGATAAAATATTATGTGAATTCAATAACTCCAAAGACCTGGCGAATGTTGAAGAAACTTTTTTCTCTGTTAATATTGGAAATATTTCACGTATGTAAACATGGTTGGAAGATTCAGTAATGCTTTTTTCTTGTACGGAAATCAAGAATCGAGTGTTTTGGAATTTTACTGAAAAATGATGGATAAAGTAGTCCGTTACTTCGAATTCCTTACTTTTCTAAATTCTCAAGAAATAAACCTACAGAAGTAAATACCTTGTTGCACAACTTGAAATATTCCAGTATGAAAATGTAGTAGTACTTCGAAACCTGTGTCACAGTTAACCTCAAAAGAACTAACTCCATTTACAAAGGTCTTGGGAATCTACGTGAATGATACATACACTGGATTGGGATCAACATATTTCTAAACTGGAATGCAGCTTAGCTTCAGTCTGTTATCTTTGGGTGTAATGACAAGAAATCTGGATAAATTCTCCATGAAAACTACCTATCATGCAGTACTCGAGTCAAAAGCAAGATATGGAATTATGTTTTATGGACATACTTTGAAGTCAACTCAAATATTCAACTCCCAGAAAAAAGCAATTCCTAAAATATTAGAAAAAATAGCATTGAATGAGATATTGTATAATTCATGTTATTTTCGTGCATAAAAATTCAATGTTCTGCCAAGATAGGATATACCGAGGCCTACGTGAAGTAATTAATTACGAAGGCTACGGATATACCGAGTTCATTTTCAATGTACCACTTCCAGTCGAAACAATTCCGCGAAATATATAACTTTTGAAATTATTCGTTAAGGAATTTGTTCAATTCAAACATGACTACCTACTTAAGGCTCAATACAATACAATCAAAGCGAAATCTTAATTTATAGTTTATTATGGCTGAAGCTGAATTGTTATTTGTTATTGAAAGATAGTAGAAATTGGCAACCTCGCGTCGAATTATTTTGACATTGTCAATATTTCAGGAGCGCCAACCTGCCTTGGTTTTAGTTAAAAAAACATGATAGACCTAAATCATGGCCAACCGGGATACTTTATAAACGTGAATGGAGTATAGGTATCATGCGTTGAAATGTATGCGTCGTCCGTCGTATACTTTTCACAACGCATAAACTTGAAAATCAAGGGCCAGAACGATTTAAATCATCCACCACATGTTTATTTGATGAAGACGATTCCCCGTAAGCCTTATTTTTATTTTATTTTTATGTATATGCAGGAATTCAAGAGAATTGGATCCCTGAAATATAGGCCTGAGTTGTCCACTACTCGAAATATCTTATCGATCACAGCTTTCATGTTATATTTATCGAGAAATGCGCTAATAGTAATTATTGGAACTGTCCTAGCGTACTGCTTGAGAGACTCAGCGCCTTTCAGGATAACAGGTAAGTGATAAAAATTCAAGAGAGTAAAGTTTGAAACAGTTCTCGGCGAATCTCGTAGATCATAAAATAGAACCTTAACCTTCGGTTTCACAAAACTTTTGACGTCCGATCAACTCGTTGATTGAGGTTTGCATTCGATGGTTGGGTTGAAAATGAACCGAAATCGAGCACAGAATTTACTTCTGACTGACACTCAAAGTGTTGTGAAACCGTTCGTAAGAGAGCAGAATCAATTTGGGCTAACCATGCTCAAATCAATAGAAAAAAGGTTTTTTCTCCTCGATTCTCTTTCGTGATATCAATATTCACTAATCCAGAAACTGCAAACATGAATATGGAATGACTTTGCCTTTTCTCTAGGGAAAATAAGTGAAGGCGTACCTCCATTCGACTTCCCGCCATTTTCTACCACAGTAAATGGTACCAACTATAATTTGTCTGACATGACCAAGGAACTTGGAACGACCTTAATATTTGCTCCTTTAGTGGCTATTTTGGAGACTGTAGCTATTGCCAAAGCCTTTTGTAAGTATCGTTTCTCATTTCGAACTTGAAATTTTGCTATTATTCTTGATTTAAGTTAAAACTCCAAAAATTAAATACCTTTACTTCACACCACCGAAAAAATATTCACAGTACTTCTGATCAACTTAGGCAAATAGGAAAACTGGAAATCTGATAGAAGGACAATTTAATCGCGAGCTTCGCTGGCAATGACACCTTCAATTTTAAATTTGAATATCGGTAGTTCTGAGCAACGAGATTCAATGACTGATCTGGAAAATCATTTCCGTCCATAGCAAATTAATAATCAATACAGTTCTTCAGGACTGGAAGTCGAAAATTGGACACCTTTGGGTTTCTCATCAACAGGCAGGGGATTCAACTCTTTTACTCAGATAGGAAAACTTTCTGAGTGCTTCACATGCGCAAAGTTTAAGGACAACAAACAGAATACTAGTCCAGAATTCAAACAGGACGCCGTTCCAAAAGAAATACAGTGCAAATCTAGGTTACGCCAAAACCTAAAAGCATCCGCTTATAGCGAATAAGAGTTCCAAAGTACAGTTAAAGTATCTGGACATTCTCTTACTTCGACTTGAAGATATTTTCAGGAACGCCGCTAAGCGAAATAAACATCTCTCCAACCTCTAGATAAAACGTCTGTCAAAATGGTTGTAGAAAAACAAATATTCAAGCTGAGCCGGGGAAAAAGAGGAACACAGAGAAGCCTAATAAGCAATGACATGACAACCTCAGAGTAACAAACGTAGAGGTAGCCGAGGCCTACGTGAATTAACAGGCCGGAAGGTTAGATGTTGCCGTTGTTACAAAGGAGTGTCACGAAGTAGGGAAAAAAGGAGATTGAGCACCGATGTCATAGTCACTTTACAGTTGACGGTGTGATTTTCGAAATACTTTTAACGTGATATCACTAAGGAACCTTTCGTGAAAAAAAAATACACAGCATTTCGTTTATTTCTGATTAGTTTAATAATCCATTATCGTAAATAATCCAGAACTCATCACGAGGAGGAGCTGTATTACTGAGTTCCAAAAGATTACCATCAGATAGGTATTATTCTAGATTCTGAAGCGTTTAATATCAATAAAACATAACGGCTATCGAAAGAGAAGAATAGAAAAGATATAAGTCCTGGAACCGATAATGCATACTTTCACTGTTATGCACCTGGAAAATGGAAGTGAATTGAAGATGGCCACAAAAAGTCTGTAGAATAAATGGGGTTCGGGGAAACTGCTTTTTTCATTTGTTGCACAAATAATTGTAGTTTTCTTTAATCATTAGAGAGGTGCCAATGTCATCCGTATTAGTTTTTTTTCAGTGATTACTTATACAACTTTTGGGGGAACTGCTGGTAGCAGCAGACGAATCTGAAGTTAAATTGATCCTATTCATTATATTGAGTTTCCGAATTTCGAACATCTATAAATCGAATTTGGAAATGAGTATATTGACTTCTTCAAAATCTTTCCTTCTCAAATTGGTGAAATTATTGAACCCCGACGATATTTTTGATACCTTTCCCTGGAAAAATTTATTTCATAAACTATAATAAATCATTTTCTTGAACTTTGAAGGAGAAGTTGGAAAAACCGTGTCTTTGAAATTGGCATAAAAGTGTGAAATCGATTTAATCTGAGCCTGGTTGTGTCAATAGATATGAATTTTGTCATGGTGAATAACTAATTTTTGTCTTCGATGTTCAGAATTAGTTCTTTTGGAAGTATTTGTAGAAGCATTGTTTAACTTAACAATGGTAGAAGACATGTAACTAGGTTGACTTGGAAAAATTGAAGGAAAATGCATCATCAGTTAATTTGGGAATTTTTCTCGGTTTACTAATTAATCAACCATCTGAAGTTACAGAAGGTACAGAATAACAGTCCTTCTACAGTATGAGCATCTACAAAAATACCTACTACCATTGTTTACTTCAGTATCGTCGTGAATTTCGAAACTGTCTTTCTCTATGTAAATATTGCATTCGGTCATTGTCATCTTTTTTTACAGAATCTCTGGGAAATTAAAAAACGTAAACTTTTAAAGCATTTATAATAGGCCTAATAACCGGGTACTGCACAAGTACGAGCCATGATGAAACTCGTATCGAAGATTTTCAATTCTTGAAATATATAACCTGTTAATATCCCTAAATATCGATTCTTCAAGTCGTATTCCAGAACGAAACGCACTCTAACAACACGTACTTCACAAACATTAAGAAAGATTTAAACACTAATTTTCACCTAAAACAGTAATAACACAACCGATCAGAGCGAAAAACTGGATAATGCGAATGTTTTATCTCGTTTTCCGGCGAAATGATGATGTAAACAAAAGCGTGTATGGACGATCGCATAGCACTCTGTTGTCTATGATAACCCTCCATTGTAGAACTCGCAACATCGCAATTTCGGACATCCTTCTGGCCTTATAGATTACGTAGGCTACGAGGTAGCATACGTCATATTCAGAAGGTGATTGCTGTCCGCAACATGTGATACAAAATTTGACACTTTGACCGCAATCAAAACAAACTTGTTAACAAAGCAGTTACCATTAAAAAATTAAAAAATTTTATTTGATTCAATATACAATTACAATAAGACAATAGAATAGAGCATTTCCAAATATATCACAATCTGACCACGTCGACAAAAGGATGTTGCGGACACCCAAAAACTGCGTACAGTACATCTATGTTGTTTTTTACTCTGAGATGACAACCAGTGTAGCCAACCCAAACAACATTTTTGCACGCAAGAGGGTGCTATATCTTTTCACATACGGAAATCTTTCCACAAGCCGAATTACACTGTAACACTTTTTACAGACAAAGCATTAATCGTCCTGCGAATATTCTCTTTAGATTTTAGCCATGCCACTACATACAAATACAATTAAGACTCTTCAAATTAAAAACAAAACCAACTTTTTTCAGCTGGGGGTAGAACTCTGGATGCCACACAAGAAATGTTCGCTGTGGGAGCTTGCAACATCATGGGTTCCTTCGTTAGATCCATGCCAGTCACTGGTTCCTTCACAAGAACCGCCGTCAATAACGCATCTGGTGTTATAACGACGTTTGGAGGAGTCGTTACTGGAATTCTCGTTATTTTAGCCCTCACTTTTCTCACTTCAACATTCTACTACATTCCAAAGGCTACTTTGGCTTCCGTCGTTATATGCGCCATGTTTTATCTTTTCGATTTTGAAGCTTTCGTTGTTTTATGGAGGACAAAGAGTAAGTTTACCATAATTTTTTGGTCGTTATTTGAGGGATAAGCCCGATTATCAACTATAAGTTAACATAAATACAAGGTGTCTCAAACGGAATTTTATATTTGTTTAGCTTACTGTGTGGACGCAGGGCATACATACATTAATAAACCAACTTTCCTGGACCAGTTAAAACCAAATATTCGCCACGAAATGAGAGCCATCACGGAGCCTACCTGCCAATCCTTTACCAGAAATTTTAATGTTAGAGTGAATGACTATCGCGAACGAAGAAATAAATTCCCAAAGAATGAATTTCAATACCTTATAAATATTTTTTCGATAAACGGCTTATTTAATTTTTATCGATTTTTGAAATATAAATTTCTTTCGAGACACCTTGTATCATAATTCTAACTCTGAACCCGCTAATGCAGATATTTTCGAGTTTGGACTCAGAATCAGTCTAATTCTGTGTTTGAAGTTTGGTTTATGTTATCTATGGTCCCTATATCGCTGAGTGGTTAGTAACGCCACAGATCAACCAGATAAACCACTCGCGTCATTTACTTAGGAAATCTATGTCAACGCAGATATGACCCTGAATCGAGCTAATCAGAAT
This sequence comes from Myrrha octodecimguttata, assembly GCA_958510865.1. NCBI lineage: Eukaryota > Metazoa > Arthropoda > Insecta > Coleoptera > Coccinellidae > Myrrha > Myrrha octodecimguttata. The sequence continues at coordinate 49,559,532 of OY294062.1, read as the reverse complement.
TTTAGCAGGCGTTTGGGGTGCTTTGGGGTGCCAATCAGATTGCAGGAATAGGATTACTTCACTCTCGCCGCTTTCGGACTCGCTTGAAGAGGTTATAAACATGTAAACAAACTGAAATGAATTTTTCATCCTATTTATTGATGAATAATTTTGTATCTGTTCCATTTTAGAATATAATCCAAACAGTTTTTTACAACCAAATCAATTGTTTAGTCATCTTTGAGGTTCTATTTTATGATGACAGTCCTCATTATATGTTTTAATTATACAACAAGAATTGGAATCGAACTTAGGTGGACTCATTCATAATGTTCATTTTATATAATATAAAGGAATCGCAATAGAAGTGAAAGCATTACAACCTCCATTATTCAATTAAAAGGATGGGATGTCTAATAAAATTGTATATGATTGCACACTAGGATTGGAATCGAACAAAGTTGGTCTATTCATAGTTTGATTTTAAATTGAAATGAATCTCATTTGATGTGAAACTACAAAGATTCTCTGCTTAAGGTAAACGGGTTTTCCATAACATTTTTCCAAAATTTTCATTTACTCCAACCGAGTTTTTCTACAAGAGTTTAAGATGTGACAAAATACTCGCTTTGGTATTGGAAATTTGCTTTTCAAATGTTTTCATCGAAAAATCTTAGTCTGATTTTGATTTTGTGATTCCTGAATCCCGACAAATCCGTTTTTACATTTCGATTTTAGATATTCCAAAATCAAGTATTCAATTTGACAGCTGTTTCGAGGAAGGACAAAGTGTGGTTATGTCTGTTATATTTCTCAAGGTCGGAGAGACGCGATTCCCGCAAACGATGAAGTGATTTGTCTTTTTGGTCTGTGGTAGCGCTGTTCATTTGACAGATAATGAACCGAAGTGTCAGGAATTCGTTCTATACGGACCGCCCAGTCTACTAGCCATAGTTGCCAATATATACGGACCAATAATAATCTAATAATATTATTAGATCATTGATACGAACCAATTAACATATAGTAATATGTTAATATATAGTAATATGTTAATTTACAGTTGGTAAATAGGTCATACGGCGGATTTTGTAAGTACCTATAGTAATGAAACTCCGAATTCACTTTTTAAACTAGCCAAATTCCGTTTAACAATGGAATTACTTCGATTATTAATGACACGCGTCTTTTTCAGAATCTGATCTCATTCCCCTTCTTGTCACATTCCTGGTAGGAGTCTTCTGGAGTCTAGAAAATGGCATCCTTATCGGCATATCCTGCAACATATTTTACGTATTGTACAGTAGTGCCCGTCCTAAATTGTACATAGAACAACAAACATGTGGTGGGAGATGTGTTAACATTGTTTCCCCTAAAACTTACGTTCAATTCCCAGCCGCCGAATACATGAGGAAGATCATAGCAGAACACTGCACCATAGAAGGAATTGTCGTTGTTATAAACGGCAAAAATATCGGAAATATTGATGCTACTGTTGCAAGGGTAATATCTCATTTATTTTGCTTATAGTTGTCTGATATTTATAGGAGTTTTCTCAAATGTTTCTAGAGTTTTTCGATATTGAGGCAAGAGATAGAGAAAAGAAACCAAAGACTACTGTTTATAGACTTGAAACCAAGTATTAAACAAATCCTAATTAAAATGGATGAACATCTAAGCGAGATCATCATAGAGAGTTCATTGGAAGATGCAGTAAGAAGTAAGGCACTATTATCAACAACTGTATCACGGATAATAACGCATTTCTTTTCAGAACTAAATGAGAACACTGATTTCTCATCGCTTTCATCAGTGACGTGAAATTTTTTCGATTGATAGTGAGGTTAATGCTGCTGCTTCCGGGACCATAAGGAGAGCTCAAAGATATTTTATATAATGTTATGTACATAATGTTATGATCCCAATGGTGATTATTCTTCAAACGTGAAATTTGTTTGAATATGTTGGTTATGTCTTCGTTAAATAAATTATGTATAATATTTAAATTACGATTTTATTTTCGATACAACTGTGAACATCTACAAGTGATATTTTACTGGAGCAATTTTTCTTCGGAACTTATTCGTGTTGTGGCACTGGTAGTGTGAAAAAATCTCAGAGAAGTTCTTACGTGAAGTCTGCAGCTTTTGCGCGCATGTTTCACTATTGGTGATATTATTTAAACACGGTTTTTTTCGATGAAGTACTGGATTTCAATTCGATTTAATCTTTGTTTTTAGCAATATTAAGGAAATAAAATTTTGAATGGGTATATCTACGGAATCATTAGGTGGATTTTAGTCGTTCACTAATTCGACCTTCGTAATTAAGCCCCAAACCTACTCTAAAAATATCGAGGTTCTAAGTCGAAAATCAAAAAATTCTCTTCAGCCTACATCTGTTCGTTGTGAACATTTATGTTTGAAGGTCTCCAGAAACAAGCTCAGTACAAATAGCGAGAATGATAATTTCCCACTGGAAAACCGAATAAAATACGAAATAAATCCAAGATATCAAAAAGTTCTTAAATGATCTCTCATATCAGAAGTTGATCAATATTCTTTGGGAGTAGTGCATATTTGAAAAAATACGAAAGAAACATAACCTGTTTTTGATCTGTGGATTACTATGATAAGGAAGTTCGGGTTCGTCAAGAAATTTACATCATACAGTCAATATTATCAATAAAGAATATAATGTATACAATAGTAATATCATAGTATAAAATATCACACATTCAATTCTACCTAAAACCACGAACTCTTTCAGTAATCGGTAGATTGGTTATCGAATCAATTAACCAGATTTGTAATTAATTCGGTGGTTGAACCAAAAAACATATACTTACCCATTTTAATAAAGCTTATCACCATAGTTGAATATTTTCACTCGGAATACTCCTATTGAACAGACAGGCAGATACAAAAAAGTTAACAAAAGAATTCTCAGGGTGAAAAAAATTAAATAACAGTATTCAAAATAAGGTGAATTCATTTTCAAAATCGGCGGTTTTTATGAAACGCAGTTATCGTTTTTAAAATTGCTGGAACTGCCCTTGATTTGCTGTGTTTGTACACAAACGGAAAGCGAGTTTAATCATTTCAATATGCCTGATTCCTCCAACAGTTAGTTTGCATTCGTTTTATAAAGCAAAGATTATATCGCAAAAAAAATTAAAGAAGTTTCAGACTGGTTTGAGAATTGAAAAAACCCTGCCATTAATGAATTGTATGGTTTCACGGCAACTAAATTCTGCCAGATAACATCCCTCTACTTCTTGTTCTGCAAGACCCCTGTAATACATATTGTTCTTCTATTCGTGTGCTGAAGATACAAAGTGCAAGATGCAGCTTCATTCCTCAAGTTGTTTTGGATCTTCTTTTCAGACCTAGCCATGTTCCACCCTCCACCATCAATCCGAAAGTCTTCTTCAGTTTCAAAGGAACAGGGGTTTTCTTTATGAATTGTATTTCGAACTTATTGAGCAGCTGTACCATAACTGCTTTGATCTCCAGTAGCGCAAAACGGGAACCTGAAAAAAATTTTTGTTTTCTTGCATTCAAGATTTTGGAAAGAGCCTTATTACTTGTCTTAAGCATGTACGTTTTATTTAAACTTCTAAGGTAATTTCTAATCGGCTGAATGAGGGTTTTACTAGTGACGAAAATATACATTGTATCGATTTGAAAAGGTACCACTCTAGTATCACGACCCCATGCAGAATCCGCACACGGTATTGATACAAATTGATTGAAACCAACCATATAAAATGTACTTTTTTTTAATTTAACCTGGGGGGCCACTGCATAAGAAAGCATCTCTGTGCGTAAAGTATATTAAAAATGTTCACTCACCAATGCAGTTTCTTGGTCCAACCCCGAATGGGAAGTATGACCCAGGTACTATATTCTTCTTATTTTCATCGCTGAACCTCTCTGGATCGAACACTTCAGGGTTTTCGAAATATTGCGGATCAAAATGGATGCCGACTACAGGAATCATTACAAAACATCCCTTGGATAAAGTCAGTGGCACCTCCCCTTCAGTCTTCGGAGGTATAGTATATTCCTTGGTACACACTCTGTTCAAAGCAAAACCTGGGGTCCACTTCCTGAGCGCTTCCGACACCACTTGATCCAGATATTTCATTTTCGAGAGTTTCTCGTAAGAAATAGAAGAATTAGAAGATGTCATATTCTCATCTACTTCTTTTATCAGTTTCTGCTGAATCTCGGGGTTTTTCGCGAGCTCGTATGAAAGGAAACCAAGAAGGGAGGAGGAAGTTTCTAGACCGGCCAAAAAGAAAATCAAAGCTTGGGCTGTTATGACGTCGTCTGTGATTTCTAAGGTGGACTTCACTCTGTTCTCCTTCATTTCTTGGGCAGTAGCGAAACCTGTGTCCTCAGATATTTGAGGAGTGTTTTCTTGTTGTAATTTTCCTTTTCTAGCTTCGGTTAGAAGATGAATCATGTCTGGTCTTATGGTACCTTCTTTTTCTCTCATAGATATGGTATCTATGATGATTTTCTTGAAAAAGCTTGTGAGTTCTCTTGGAAACGCTGGTATCTTGAGAATCTGGAAAAGATGAGAAATTTGTTTTTGCAACGGTCTGTATTCCAAAAAGCGCTGCTGAGCAACACTGAAATATAATACAAGGACCAACATCTGTCTACCAATCAATAAACAATTCCAACCAAAGCCGCTACACTGAGAAAAATGTTTTCCTTGGACAGCACTTCTTCAGTACGAGAATTTATACTGTTAAACTCAAATGTCTGCAGCCACAGTACAACTATGTAACAATTCTTTAGTAGCTGCTTCTGCCGCCCATTAACAGCGTTGACTTTTAAACAGGTGGATTTTTCTCACAAAATTATTCAAAATTTAATGAACTCACCTCGAATACTTTAGGGAAAAACATCATCAACAGAGTCCTTATCATTCTGGAGAAGCTATTTCGCGTCACAGCTTTGCCCATGGTGAGAAACTCATTCTCTGGATTCTCCAAGGAATTACAGTTGATTCCAAAAGCACAAGTAGCAATTACATCGTTTGTAAACTTCGAATATGTCTCTTTCATCTCAACCTCAACAACTTCTTGCCCCATAGCCTCGAAATGTTCGACGAATTTTTTTGAGGCTTCCGAGATCAAGACGAACATAGCCTTCATCTTCGAGCTGGTGAAGGCTGGGCTCAGGGTGCTCCTCAGTACCCTCCATTCTTCACCTTTCATCGAAAACATGTTCTTGCTGAAGATTGGGTCATTGCTGCTGTTGAGTACATCAACATGGTCGGTGAAATGTTCGAAGTCCTTGATAGTGATCTGCTTGATAAGATCGACATCTCGAACGAAAAGAGATGGTTTCAGGAATTGGTAGCTTCCGTAATACCTGAAAAGAGCATTGCAGCCTTAGGTTAAAGAAGAATATGATGAATGACGTGCATGGAGCTGAATGAAGGGAGACACTAAATGGCTGGTAAGAAGAAACTTAAATTTAATTAAATGAATAATAATTCATTTAGGAATTCATATTGTTTTTTTTGGCTTCCTTTTGTTTTCAAGTGTGATTTAGAAAGATCAACTTGCATCGAAAGGGAAAACAAATTTGGTTGGTTGCTCTTCAACTGCAAATTTACTACACTTTTACGGGGATACAGAGTTTTTCCTGAGGTTTTTATCTGTGCTCTTGTATTATACGTAAAAATGTATGGTATTCCGTTAACATTTCTTCTGCTGATACTGTGATAACATATATTGTTTGATATACCAAAAATGTACTGCTCATTCTCAAAAGAATATATAAATACATCACCAATAAGATGGATTGTAGAGACCAGAAGAAAAATGCAACCAAACAGACACTGAGAGAAGATCGTAAATGACAATTTCGATGCTCCATCACAAATGTAAAAATTTCATGGAGCCCAATCAATTTTCCAAGAAGAGGTTCCTTAGATTTTTCCATTGGGACTTTTTTTACATGACACACAAAATAATAAAAAAGTATGAAACACAATAAAGGGTTTTGTTTTGAGAGCATGGGAACTTTCAATAATAGTACAGAAATATAATTGTTGTTGTTTTTTTGCGCGCATGTTCTAGGGGAACAGCGTGCTATCGTTTTGTCCAAATGTCTGTAATTTTCGATGATTGAGCCGAAAATGGTCCCAAACGACTAGATTGAACTCACTGATGACGAATCCGGTGTCAAAATCGATTCTGTCCGGCCGGCCTTGGACACGATTACTGTCGAACGGAGTGAGCTAGCAACTTGAAACTTTCAGGGTAGGTCGCTCATTGGAATGCTGCGGTTAAGTTCGTTAATGGGCCAAATCGGTCGAATAGTTTCGGAGTTATCGCCACTTGAAATTTTGGTGTTGTTCATTTGTTATTTCAGAAACTACTTGAGCGATTGAATTCAAACTTGGCAATTAGATGGAGTATAACAACTCGCTACTTTCAAAAAAATTTTGTCAGGATCATACTGTCAGTAAATTAAAAAAAAAAAAATTTCCCAAATTTTATTTTTCGGAAACCGTTCATCATATCCAGAAGAAAATCCCACTCGGACTTTGAGCTTCATATTTTACAGCAGTGTACCAAATTTGAGTTCTATACGATCACAAGTTTTGGAGTTATCTGGAAAAAATATGTAAAATTTCGAGGTTTTTTCCTCGATATTGTTGCTTTTTTCGGTATAACTCGAAAAATAGTAATTCAATCCTGATGAAACTTTGCAGCTAGTTTGAAAATGCCGAAAGACAACTTTTTGAGAAATTTCGTGATGATCGTGTCATTGGAACAATTGGAAAAAAAAATTCTGTGATTTTCTTATCATATCATCCTCATTAATTTCTGTATGAACCTTCGAACTCTAATTTTCCGATGAATTACTGGATTTCAATTCGATCTGATCTGTATTTTTGGAAATATTGGGAAAATAAAATTTTCAATGGGTATAACTGCGGAATAATTGGGTGGATTTTACCCATTCACGAATTCGGCCTTCGTAATTAAGGTCCAAACCTTCTCTACAAATATCGAGTTTCTAAGTTTTTTCTTTCGGAAGTTATTGTGTTTACGCAGTCGGCCGTTAGGCCGACCGTAGTAGTAATTTATCAAAAAAAAATCTAGAAAGGCGGTCATCTTCATTGAACATGCGCGCAAAGGCTGCTGCCTTCACGGCAGTGCTTTTCTAGATTTTTTCTCTACTCTTTTTTCAATGCATCTGGTCGCATATGGCGTCAATATAGGGGCTTGAATATTAGCTTCCAATGCTCCAAAACTGTTGATACTACAAACAATGAAGCGCGTGAAAAGAAATTAAGTACCTATATATCATTTTAACGACGATAACAATTCAACTTCGTCAGAATCGGAAAAATACTTTTATGACTTGTTAACATTTTATGATGTTATCCAAAGATGTTAAAATATGGGTTTCATTACACTCGTTAAACACTTTAGAAATAATTGGCTTATAGGTAAAAAGTTGTTTATGCATTCTATTTCTGGAAATCATGAATATTAACGATCATCCTACGCTTCTTTCTTGATTATACAATCGTAATTTTCATCAGAAATAACCTGATTGCTACAGTCGATGATTCTTTATCAAATTACATTTCCTTATTTATTTCACTTCACGGCTTATTGGGCTAAGCCCTCTCTGTATTTGCATCTCAAAATAATCACAACATAACCTACCTTTTATCAGGAAATTGATCGTAAGCATCTTTCACTATTTCCACTAAGGCTTTACCACCGAAGAATATTTGGTACACCCTGTGTATGGGATCAACGTAAAATATCTTCCTACTTTTCCAGTAATAAATAGGCGGAATTACCCGTTTCGCTGCGTAAAGAATCAGAATGAGAACAAAACCAAGCCAAATCGAAATCATATTTTCAGGTTGAATTGAACTGATAGCATGTTCTGAGTCTAAGTGAAGAGTGGACGCACAAAAATATTTATTTCAATTTCGATTATCAGAATATCAGATAATTATCACTGTCTGTTCTAAATCTTTCAAACGTTTATGTTCGTTCAATGAAGCATCAACTTACTGACTGGTGCAATGCAACGTAGGTTTAACGTTTAACGGTCAAGGTTTGAGATATTCAAGGATGCAGGAGTTCAGTTCGTTGACATCTACTAAAAAGAGAATTCAATTAATCTTTTTATCTAAAATGAAACAAGGACAATTTGATTGTAGAATGAAGGTGGATGGACAAATTCGAAAAAGAACAGAAACGAAGCTAGAGGATTTTGCTCGATTGATGAAATGGGATCGAAAGCGGTCACCAATCTAGATATTGACTTCATTCAAGGCAGCTTAATTTCCTATTTGAAGCCTGAGAGCCGATCGTGAACACAATGAATTGGATATTTGAAGGTTTGGACCTTGATTACGAGTTCGCGAATGGGTGAAATCCACCCAATGGTACCGCAGATATACCCATTCAAAAGTCAATATTCTCCCGATATTTCCAAAAATACAGATTGGGTCGAATTGAACTCTAGTACTTGAGTAAAATTTGATAGCTTGAAGACTTATGCGTTTGATGGGGTCAATACGTGCATAGATGACCGCTTCGGCAGAGAATTTGAATGACAGGATCATCACGAAATTTTGCACAAAGTTGTGAATCAGCATTTTCCAACTATAGTTACTCCGGAGATAAAAACGATATCGATGAAAAAAACATAAAATTTTACATATTTTTTGCCGATATCTCCAATAACTGAATTCAGATAAGAATTTGCTTGACTGGTTCAAAATAAAGGTTTCAGAGTTTGTGCAGAATTTAACTTGAATCTGATGAATAGTTTAAAGAAAAAAAATCTGCAGAAATCTCTGAAAATGGTTTTTTTACTATAAATGTTCAATTCGATCGCTTAAGTAGTTTCCGAGATATTAAGAAGATGATCCCAAAAATTAATATGAATATAACTCCGAAACAGTTTTTCCGATTGTGCTCATCATTGTATATATTTATACAATGTGCTCATGAACGTTGCATTTTGATGCAGGACCTTCCCTAAAGGTTTCAAGTCGTTAGCTCGTCCATTCCGACAGTTAATGTGTCCTCGGTCGGCTGGTCGGACATTTAAAAATATGGACTCCTTTGATCTCTTGAAATAATTCTGATCAAAACAGCATAAAAAAAGAGGTCAGAAAAGTAATATTTCTTTGAGGTTTTATGTTTTCATTATGAGAGTTAGGGCCGGTGTACAAATCCGGTCATCGGGGTTAAATTTTCGAAAAACGTAAGAAATATGGAAAAAATTAGAGAACGAGAAAGTACTTACATGGAATAAGGATTCATCCTCATATTTTTGCAACTTCAAGTAGCGTACCAACAAATTTTGGTGGGATAATGATGATATTGTCCTAGAAAAAATACCACTCTGTAGATTTTCATGGACAGTAAACATGTCATGTCATGGAAACCTCAAAGTAAAATAAAATGAATAATATATTTGATTTTAGTTGAATGTCCCAAAAAATGTAAATGGTATAGAAAAAAACCTGGAAAAATTTTGTCTTTAACACATCGCATCTTGAACACAAACGTTTGCGAACTTTGTAATATTATCTTTATACTTCTGTGTAGCAAGTTTCGTAGATTTTTTGAGTTGTACGCTTTACTATACTGTGTCCTTACGTTAACTTTTGTCTTAATTTTGCTCTAATGTACAGGTTTCTGCAATGAGAAATGGGAAGCGAGCTACTTAATTATATTTATTATATAACACTTTGTTTATTCACAAATATATTTGACTAAAATTATCACAAATAATTCGATTAAATATTCTTCATCGGGATTCCGTTTCATGACTATTTGAAATTGGGTCCATGTTGATTTTTCAATAACCAGCAGTAATATTCCATATGGTTTAATCTTCGAAAGATACCTGGAAAAATATTTGATGATAAAACCTTAGATAATATTGTTTGAATGAATTTTTCATTATTATAGTCTAGTGGATAATTTTATACTATTTATTTTTTAATATGATTTCTGGCAAATGTGACGTGGCTATATACCAGTTACATAGTCGAATTTTTCATTACTTTTTTCAATAAATCTTTTGTTCGCCTTATTCTCACTAAATATCGTAAAAGCACCCTAATTCTCAATCTAAAAGTCCCACGTCAAAATATCTAATTTTTCAGAAAAGTTAGTGAGCTTTTTGTTCGTTGAAATCTCCTCTTTCAGATGGTATAAAAAATATCCATTTCCATGGAATTTTCTCAGAAAATGCAAAAATATACTATACATAAATATAATATACTATAATTAACAACCAAATGAATTGATCCAGTTGATATTTAATAACACATCTTCAATATTTTGAGAAAGTTGTGAAATCTTCTTCAAATTGAGTGCGTAGATGCCTTATATTTCGAGGAAATGTAAGGACATGTTTATTTTTACAAAAATATGAATTATTCATTTTGCTGTTCAGGTTATCGTTCGAATTTGTAGAAAAAATAATTTCAAACTCTTACAATTCATCGCATATATCGTTCCAAACATTTTCGAGTACACAATTCTGAAATACTCCTTTCTCTTCAACTGAATATTGAAATAACAAATACCTCTTGTGATATAATTATTCAAAAATATAAAGTTTGAGACTTGTGCTTTGAATTAACATGCAAATTAAAAGCACAGAATATACAACTAGTTGTATTTTAATCTTGCTGCCGTCACCCAGTTTTCAGATGAGCACACCATGTTTTGTACATCATGGAATAAATTAACATAACTTAAATTTGTCAATATGAATTCTTGAAAATAATGTATGGTATTCTATGCATCGATTTCTCAACTGTCAAACCATGGACAACAACCATCGAAACTTCTCATAAAGCTAAGAAAACACCCATGATTTCTTACCCAATCTTGAGGGGAATTTGTCTTTTCCATTATACTTCGATCAATGTCAACAGAAAAATCCATCATATCTACATTAAATCTTTGATTTTCTTCTCTGGATTCCTTATCTCCATTCACTTTTTCGTTAACATATCCACAAAACCGTCTTTTTTGTTGTTCCCTTAAATAATTCTCGTGTGATTGACTAAACATATGGGCTATTGCTAACGCTGCATTATGAGCATTTTTCCATTTTTCACAACTGAACGCATGATAAGTTTTTCGTCTATTTCTATCGCCGCTTATAAAGAAGAAAACGTTCTTATCGAAGGGGTCCATGCTGCAACTGGAAATCCTGAAAATATTCGTTGTTTTATTATTCATATTTTTATTGAATTAGTTACACAGATTTACCTGAGGATGGGTATTTTTAATATTTCCTTCATTTTCATATTAGTGAGAGTGAAAAAATTTTGTGATATTAAAACAACGCCGATTTGTTTCTTCTTTTTAATCTTTTTCGTTTCAATTTTGAGGAATTTCAGTGCTTCTTCAGCTCTAAACTCTTGGGAATATTCAACTGGAAGACATCCTGTAACAGTTTGAAATATGAGTTAGTTTTCAATTTTTAGATGTTCCATATTTAATTATTTTTTTTTATATATATCTCGACTATTTCTGAGATAAATGAAAGAATAGAACAATAGATCTACTAATACAGTGCGCTTCAAAATTATGGAACAAGTTCATTTTCTCAGAAGAAAAATATTTGGCAACAAAATCGTGAAACAGGTCAATATTTGTTTCATTTTCACCAAATTTTATGCATTTTTGAAGGATTTTTGTTGCACCCTGTGCCATTCCCATCAACCTTCTAAATTTTTGAATAGGGAAAGTGGTTCATATGGTACTTTTTTGGCAAGGTGTTTGTATTTTCTTCACAGGCGTGCAGAAATTTTTTTTTTCAAATTAGTTAGTTCAAAGAGATTTTCAGTATGTGCACTTTGTCATGGCGCATTTACTTTGAGACGATGGTACCTGATGAAATTTGTCACCGAATGAAAGTCGACCATTACAGTTTAGTTCATGCATAACGTTCAACCTCCTCACGTGAAATTTTTTTCTTGGAAATTTCTGCACGCCTACGAAGAAGATACAGAGACCTTGCCAAAAAATTACCACATGACGCACCATCCCTATTCAAAAAATTTAGAGGGTTGTTGGGGATGGCACAGGGTGCAACAAAAATCCTTCAAAAATGCATAAAAATTTGGTAAAGTGAAACATAAATTGACCTGTTTCAGGATTTGTTGCCAAATATTTTTCTTCGAGGAAATGAATTTTTTCCATAAATTTTACGCGCACTGTATAAAAAATAGTCATTCTGTTCAATGATTCCCTTGAATAAGCATTATTAACATTTTGTTTCATAACTTTTTCTCAACAATGGAAAACTAAAAATTGTCGAGAAATAAAAAAATATAAACGAATGAAAATCATCAAGTTAGCATGGAAAATTGTGAAATGCACTGACGGGATGTTGAAGTCATCAGTTTTTGAGCGCTTCAGAAATTCTAGAAAAGCACTGACGTGAGGACAGGAGATTTTACGCGCTTGTTCAAATTCGTTGCCATAGCAATGAGTACCTATAATATTCCCACGAAATTTTGCTCTTCAGTATTCTCTATCGAGACCATAAGTTCCGATCTGATCGTTTCAGTATTTTTTGAGATATTGAGGAAATCATCGCAAAATTTCTAATCAACGAAGAAATTTAAAAAAATTTTCTCTAATGCCACCTAAAATGAACATCGGATCGAATCCAAATTCAATAAACTGTTGTCAAATATCCACTCCAAGATCTGTTCCTAATTTCATTGTATTCTGATTGAAAGTCCTCGAAAAACCGAGGTTTTTCCACAGAAATCAGGATAATTTACGAATTTTTTTTTATTTTCCAACAAGTCGATCTCTCCGGTTCTTACGAAAGCGTAGAGCGGCCACATGTAAAAAAAATTTTATAATTCTGAGAAAAAAGTGCGAATTTTTCATAATACGGAGATAAAAGTCGGAATTATTATAATTTTGAGATAAAAGTCAGAATTATAGAAAAAAATTCCCGAATTATAATAATTCGGAGAAAACAGTCCGAATTATACCACAGAATAACTCTTCTAGATAATCAAATAATCATAGAAAAACAATTAATATTTCTATGCTGATTATACCGTGTCTGTAAGCATGTCACTTCTGCTACACGAATACAAATAAATGCTCGCTAAAAAGGCAAACATACTATAGAATAGAGTAGTTTATGACATAAATCTAGAGCAAAGACATGTATGAAAAATAGCAGAAGTGACATGCTAACTGACACGGTATAATCATCATAGAAATATTGAATTGGACTGAAAATTAATCTATCTCTGTGATTATCTAAAAGAGTTATTCTGTGGTATAATTCGGGATTTTTTCTCAGAATTATAATAATTCGGACTTTTTCCTCAGAATTTTGTATAATTCTGACTTTCATCTCAGAATTATATTAATTCGGACTTTTATCTCCGAATTATGAATAATTCTGACTTTTTTCGCAGAATTATAAAATTTTTTTTCAGGTGGCCGCTCTACGCTTTCGTAAGTTCTCTATACACAGTTGTGTGTTAGTATTTTTCGCATCAGTACTCGTTGTGATATTGAAGAATTAACCTCGAAATTTCAAATGGGTATAACTGCGAAACAGTTAGACCGATTCCATTCATTGAATAACTTAACCGGGATATTTGGACTCCAAACCTAATCAGAGAAATAATCTTTTCTCTTTGTATTTCCAATATATAGGATATTTTGTGCTCGAAACCTTATCTGATAATTTCAAGCCGTTGGGTGCATTCTTTTGAAAGTTAGAGATCATGGACATACATAATTGAATTTGACCACGCATAGTTCAGGGGAACCAACCTAATAGCTTATCAAGACCGTTTTCCGCTAAAAATTAAAAAATTACAGACATCAATAAGATTCTGATTTGATTGATGAATAATCTGAATTCGGAAACCACATTTGGATTATTTAATTTTATATTGTTTCGAAATTATCTGTGGGGAAACATAGATTCTTAAACTACAATTGCCCAATGAACATTTTTTTTTTAATTTTCGGGCTTGTTTTAGAATTCCAGATGTTTGTAGAGGGATTTCTCAAGTTGTAGCTATAATTCCTGCTGGGTGTAACATTTCCAACTTCCTTAAGTATATACAGGGTGATTCCGGAGGAGACCGTCAGATTTTAGGATAAGTTTACACTAGTCAAGACAGTCTCGAAACAATGTTTGGTTTATGGTTGGAGGTCTCTATTGAGAATATATACAGGGTGATTTGTCCGATTCGACCGATTTTACTTTTATTGATAACTTTGGTATGGCTCATTCGATTTCAATGAAATTTTCAGCGTAGTACAATAGTGTTGTACACATTCATTGATTTCAATTTTTTTTCAAAATAAACGGTTGTTATTCTGATAAATCCAGATTAATTGTGCAGGTTGAAAAAACACCCTGTACATAGCGTTTCCTAAACTACGCTATCCTTTTACGATTCTACCATAATGAGTCATTATTTGAGAGTTTCTAATTTTTTTGGCACACTTCTAGTTTTTTGAGAAAATTCCATCAAAAAAGACAATGTCGAAATTTCGCTCCAATCGATTCTACTTTCATTGATAACTTTGGTATGGCTCATTCAATTTTGATGAAATTTGCAGTGTAGAACAATCTGAACGAGTACATTCAATAATCGCAAAAGTCTCTCAAAATACAGGGTTGTAATTGTAATAATTTTAGAATTTCAGATTAATTGTGCAGTTGGAAAAAAAACACCCTGTACATTGCTTTTCCAAAACTTTCTTATTCGTTTCAGATTCTACAATAATATGTCATCATTCAGAGGTTTTTAATTTCTTTGGCACACCTCCGGTTTTCCTAGAAAATATTTTCGAAGAAGAGCATGATCGAAATTTGGCTCACAAGCAGTGAGAGTACTCCGCACTAGGTAGGAAAGCTGTACCTATTGTCCAAGGATGCAAACCAGTTCTTAAGTTCTAAAATATTCTTTTCAAATTCCCAATTCATATTTAATCGCTTATATTCTGTATGAAACCATTCAATTCAGAATATATTTCGAATTTGAAAAGAATATTGTAGAAGTGACGAACAACTTTGCATCTTTGGACGATACAGCTTTCTTACCTAGTGCGGAATACTCTCACTGCTTGTGAGCCAAATTTCGATAATGCTCTTCTACAAAAATGTTTTCTAGGAAAAACGGAGGTGTGCCAAAGAAATTAGAAACCTCTGGATGATGACATATAATTGTAGAATCTGCAACGAATAAGAATGTTTTGGAAAAGCAATGTACAGGGTGTTTTTTTCAACTGCACAATTAATCTGAAATTATAAAATTATCACAGTTACAACTCTGTATTTCGAGAGACTTTTGCGATAATTGAATGTGTTCGTTCAGATTGTTCTACACTGCAAATTTCATCAAAATTAGATGAGCCATACCAAAGTTATCAATAAAAGTAGAATCGATTCGACATTATCATTTTTCGAAAAAATATTCTCGGAAAACTAGAAGTGTGCCAAAAAAATTAGAAACTCTCAAATAATGACTTATTATAGTACAATCGTAAACATATAGCGTAGTTTAGGAAACGCTATGTACAGGGCGTTTTTTCAACCTGCACAATTAATCTGGTTTCATCACAATAACAACCGCTTATTTCGAAAAAAAATTTGAAATCAATGAATGTGTTCAACACTATTGTACTACGCTGAAAATTTCGTTGAAATCGAATAAGCCATACCAAAGTTATCAGTAAAAGTAAAATCAATCGAATCGGAAAAATCACCCTGTATATTCTCAACAGAGACCCCCAACCATAAACCAAACATTGTTTCGAGACTGTCTTGACTAGTGTAAACTTAACCCAAAATCTGACGGTCTCCTCCGGAATCACCCTGTATAATTATGATATTGATTATTGAAATCGGTAATCCATCAAAGAATAACTCTTGGAATGATTTAAATGTACAGAATGGAAATTTACCTAAGTAATCGACCTTGAAACTAAGCACATCTCCATCTTGATCTGGTAGATTCTCTATTGCGTCTTCAATTTCCAAGTCTATTGTTTGTGATATCAGTTCTTCCGAGAATTCTGAAATCAGGAAATGCATATTGTGGTCAATATATTAGTTCGGCTGGTTATCTTGGGTTATGTTGATAAGAAAGCAGTAAATATTTGAGTAGACTCAATAAATCATGGTTTTTGGGTTCGATGAAGACTGAGGCATTATAACATCAGCTGCATATTTCGAATCGATATAAATGTCGATACATTTAAAATATTTCTTGGTATATTGTCTGCTCATTTTCGATAGTTTTATGCATTATTCTAGTTTGATATGAACAGTGTGATGAATTTCGTGAAAAGTTCAATCATAAACCTGATTACGCAGAGTTAATAATGAAGGTCAGTGTTGAAATTGCAAATATTTGTTCCATTTGATCATTAGAATCAACAAACTTAGGGAAATTCGACTTTTCTGAGAAGCAGTCATAGCGAATCTCAAAGATTCTTCATTGAAAAATATTTCAAAAAGCACTGCCGTGAAGGCAGCAACTTTTGCGGGCATGTTCAATGTAGATGACCGCTTCAGCAACGGATTTGAACATGCACGCAAAAGTTGCTGCCTTCACGGCAGTGCTTTTTGAATTTTTTTCAATGAAGAATCTTTGAGATTCGCTATGACTGCTTCTAGGAAAAGTCGAATTTCCCTAAGTTTGTTGATTCTAATGATCAAATGGAACAAATATTTGCAATTTCAACACTGAACTTCAGCCTAACGGCCGACTGCGTAAACACAATAACTTCCGAAAGAAACAACTTAGAACCTCGATATTTGTAGAGAAGGTTTGCACCTTAATTACGAAGGCCGAATTCGTGAATAGGTAAAATCCACACAATGATTCCGTAGATATACCAAATCAAAATTTTATTTTTCCAATATTTCCAAAAATACAGATTTGATCGAATTGAAATCCAGTAATTTATCAAAAAATAACAGTTCGAAGATTCATACAGAATTTAATGAGGATGATATGCTAAGAAAATCATAGAAATTTTTTTTCAAATTGTTCTAATTTATATAATAATAATAACGAAATTTCGCATAAAGTTGTCTTTCAGCATCTCAAAACTAGCTGTGAAGTTTTATCAGGACTGAATCAGTATTTCTCGAGTTATACCGAAAAAATCAACGAAATCGAGAAGAAAACCTCGAAATTTGACATATTTTTTCCCTATATCTCCAAGACTTATGATCGTATCGAACTCAAATTTGGTACACTGCTGTGAAATATGAAGTTCAAAGTGTGGATGGAATTTTTTTTGAATATGATGAATGGTTTCCGAGAAAATTTTTTTTTTAATTTACTAAAAATATGATCCTGACAAAATTTGGCTCAAAGTTGCGCGTCGTTATACTCCACCTAACTGCCAAGTTTGAATCCAATCGCTCAAGTAGTTTTTGAAATAAAAAATAAATAACTTCAGAACTTCAATAGCCTATAACTCCGAAACTATTCGACCGATTTGGCCCATTAACGAACTTAACCACGGGATTCTGATGCGCAACCTATCCTGAAAGTTCCAAGTTGCTAGCTTGCTTCTGTCGACAGTTATCGTATCTACGGCTGGACGGCAGGCCGGCCGGCCGAACAGAATCGATTTTGACACCGGATTCGTCATCAGTGAGTCCAACCTAGTCGATTGAGACCATTTTCGGCTCAATCATCCAAAATTATAGACATTTGGACAAAACGATAGCACGCTGTTCCCCTAGAACATGCGCGCAAAAATAATAAAACAATATCAATAATAATATGTATCGTCTTAAGTGTTCATGCTTGAAACAACGAATTCATTCAACAATATAAAGTAATGATTACCTCAGTGTTTAACAAGTGAAAGTATATGATGTAGAGAATTCAAGAATAATTGTATCAAAATTGATCTTTTAGTTTCGCTTCAAGAATGAGTGAAAATCAGGCATAGTTCGCTAAATTCTAATTCAATTCACATATTTGAAGAAGAGAAATCTTATTACACATGGTGTCCAACAAAGAAACAACAAAGCTTGAGATTTCTTCTCGTTCGAATCGGTTTTCTTGAAGATATCTATTTAAGAAACGAAATTTTTAATGAGTTCATCCAAGAAATCACAAAGTGAAAATTCTCTTTAGGAAAGGGTATATGTAGATATCTTAATTTTTATATTTTGCATGTAGTTGCGTCTTAGCACATCACAGCCACCTATGAAGTTTCAATCTTATCGCATCAGTAGTTTCTGAATGGGGGTTTTTCCTTTAAACGAAAATGCAGTAATTTTCATGAAAACCTTCAGAACATCACATTTCAAACATATAATTTCAATATTATATTTTCGAAAAAATGACTGAAAAATAAAAATGGGGATTTGCATTTAAAGGAATTTGTCATGAGTGCACGATATGGCAACGTCGAATTCAGCTTTCTCGGAAAGAAAAGGACTTCAAATGTGTTACTTTGCTTAGGAAATCAGAGATAGCTATACTTCGATCTGGTTAGAGTACAAGACAACGACCAATAAATAGAAAAAGAAGAGCACAGACTGTCATACTGTGATATTACTGACAAATCGCAAACGAGAATTGTTTGGTTATATTGACAAAGAACACCAGTAGTAAGACCACTACTTACATATGCAGTGGAAACTCGAGCGGACACAGCAAAAACAAAGAACATGATGAGGGTAGCTGAGATGAAAACATTGAGGACCATTAAAGGAGTTAGCTTAAGGGACCAAATAAGGAGTGATGATATAAGAGAAGAGCTGAACATTCAAGACGTAGTGCGATTCACGAGATCGCGACGGCGCTATTGGAGAGACCACGTCGACAGAATGACGGATGATCGATGGGCGAAGTGGGCAAAGGATGAGAGACCAAACTCACGAAGACCTCTCGGCCGCCCCCCCAAGAGATGGCATGACAGCTGGACATCTGTTTCTCAAGAGGCTGAATAGTGGAAGAAACAAGACTAAGTCTTAAAAAAAAGAGGAAGAAGAAGAAGAAGAAGACCTGTGTACCACAGAATAGGAATAAATATTTCATTATTCTATAGCAGAAAAAGCTATTCTACTAAACACCATCGTCACTTCGTGCATGCCTGGCAAATCCCAAAACCCAATTTCGAAATCGGATTTTGAATACTTTCTGAAGGTAACTTGGGAAAATGATGAATCAAAGCCATAATAATTATGTTCGAATTTGCATTTGCAGTAATAACCCAAATTCAGGAAGAACCGCCATTATAAAGGAAA
This sequence comes from Myrrha octodecimguttata, assembly GCA_958510865.1. NCBI lineage: Eukaryota > Metazoa > Arthropoda > Insecta > Coleoptera > Coccinellidae > Myrrha > Myrrha octodecimguttata. The sequence goes on along the minus strand of OY294062.1, from coordinate 49,540,240 downwards.
AAACCTGAAAAATCCAAAAAGCCTATCCTGAAAATTTAGAGTCTTCAACCTGGAAGTTTCGAGTCGCTATACAGGGTCTTTCACGAGGAACCTCACCCATATTTATACGGGAAACTACTGAACGTATTTTCATGAAATTCAGCACTTATAAGTATTTCACGATGCTGATGAAATCTAAAATATTTTCAAGGCATGAGCACCTCCGGTTTTTCCGGAAATGACGTCAACTTCCGTTTTTCAAATTAAAACACCATTTTTTTATTGCAGAAATAGATTCCTTAGAAAATTTAAATTTATTTTGATGTAAAATTTTTCAGTTTTGGTTGGAAACTTCTCTCTGAGCGGGAAAATTCGAAAAAAAAATCGAAAATAGAGCTCCGCTGAAACAAGAATAACTTCGAGGTTTTTGAAAGGAAAATTTTCATTTTTGGGATTTTTCAAGATGTAAGATTGATGTATCCACTTTAAGAATCGAAATCGCGATTCATGATACAGGGGGTGAAAAAACCGCTTTCAAAGTTAGGGATGACAAAATCGTGAAAAATCAATTTTTTCAAATTAGAACCCCATTTTTTTATGGCAGATATTGAATCTACGTTAAAAAATAATGTGAGTGTATGCATCACACCCTTGCCCTAAAGTGGATATTTTCTGAGTTATTCACAAAAAACTGTTTTTCGTCTTGAATTTTCAGCTATTTTCTGTTCTATGCAAGAACTGTAATTTCGTTGTTCTCATCTTCTACTACACTTTTTTCTCTGTGTGTAGTTTTCTTAACGAAAGATCCGACATTTCTCAAGTTTGTCATGGTTCTGTCAATGGTATCTCTCGTTGGTCTGGGTCGGTCAGGAAACCTCTCAATGAACAGTCGAATCGTTCTATCTACAACTTTATCACATTCTCCATGAAGTAGAATGAGATTTAAATAATCTTCATTGGTAAAATTAGGCATAGTGATCGATTTTATAACTTAATACGAATTATCACCAAATTAATAGTAAACACAAAATGCTACTGAATAAAGAGGAATTTGGCAGATGTAATTAATGATATCTATCATTAAAAAAAAATAAAGTAAAACATGGTAAGTTTTTGCATATGGTTCATAAGGAATTATTTATTTATCACTGGAGAGAAAACCGATGGCCGATTAGTTGAAATAAAGAGGTTTCCGATACAAATTCGAATCCAAATTCGCCATCTATTTAGGAACAACCTGTAACTTTTTTCTCTTGCATATTAGGGTAGTAAAATCTAAAACATGGTTTAAGTAACAGTTCCTGAAAATGTCATCTTTTTTGCGTGAAGGAAAAAGAAATAGCTGAAAATTCAAGACGAAAAACAGTTTTTTGTGAATAACTCAGAAAATATCCACTTTAGGACAAAGGTGTGATGCATACACTCACATTATTTTTTAACGTAGATTCAATATCTGCCATAAAAAAATGGGGTTCTAATTTGAAAAAATTGATTTTTCACGATTTTGTCATCCCTAACTTTGAAAGCGGTTTTTTCACCCCCTGTATCATGAATCGCGATTTCGATTTTCAAAGTGGATACATCAATCTTACATCTTGAAAAATCCCAAAAATGAAAATTTTCCATCCAAAAACCTCGAAGTTATTCTTGTTTCAGCGGAGCTCTATTTTCGATTTTTTTTTCGAATTTTCCCGCTCAGAGAGAATTTTCCAACCAAAACTGAAAAATGTTACATCAAAATAAAATAAAAAAATAAATTGAAATTTTCTAAGGAATCTATTTCTGCAATAAAAAAATGGTGTTCTAATTTGAAAAACGGAAGTTGACGTCATTTCCGGAAAAACCGGAGGTGCTCATGCCTTGAAAATATTTTAGATTTCATCAGCATCGTGAAATACTTATAAGTGCTGAATTTCATGAAAATACGTTCAGTAGTTTCCCGTATAAATATGGGTGAGGTTCCTCGTGAAAGACCCTGTATATTTCCGTTCTCAAATCATCAGAGTCTCCATCAGTAAGTTGTTTGAAACTAAAATTCGAAAGTAACAAACATTTGGGCAAAACGATAGCACGCTGCACGCTGCTCCCTAAAACATGGCGTGTATAATTTCCAAATAAAAATATATATAATATATAATTAATTTTCTCGTAGACACCGAGTGTTTGTTAAGAAATACAGTTTGACATTTAAATAACCAAGTTGGGACCCTTCCAGAAAAAATGGAACACCCTGTGTAACATTAGAGAAAAATAGATTCCTATTTGTTTGCTAAAAAGCGATACGGAACACAGCAGCACTGTTGACCCTGTATATTATATTTAAATATTTTGAATTTCAATGTCCAATGGAAAATAAGCTGTGGAATACACCCTGTATCTCTCAGCATATTTTGCTGAATTATAGGTACCATCGAAGAGAGGAGATTGCTTGCGCCATTCCTAGGAGAAAAAGTTCCATGAACTTAATTCTTTACGAGATACAGGGTGTTAAAGTTTGAAATTTTTCTAGTTTTCACGCGCTTTTTTTTCTCATATTATATCCGCATTTCACGAGATAATAAACTGAAAATTGACATACAATTTACAATTTAGAGTTTACAACATGTGATATGCCAATTTGGATTGAAAACCTACAGGGTGATATTTTTTATGGAACAATGTCCTTGTTTTCCTCCACACCTTTTTTTGGTGATCCTCTCATAGTATTGTATGAAGCAGCTTTGTTGTTTTATCAAACTTTATGGTCTCCTGTAGTATTGTCGCATCTACTTCAGAGTTCGAGAAAAAAAATTTGAATGATTATCTCGAAATAAATTCATCACTAGCTTCATGGATATTTTTCTGGTTTGTAGTAGTAAACCATAAAGATTCGATAAACGAGTATAATTACTATTGTGAAGTGCAGATAAAATGAGAAAAAACTTGAAAAGTTTCAAACTTTAACACCCTGTATCTAGAGTTCATGGGACTTTTTGTTCTTAAATTATGCAAATAATTTCTCCTCTTTGTACCTCCACTTTAAGAACATCCTGTATTTTTATTTTGAAATGACTCTGGAAAATTGACTGAAAATATTGACATATGACATATTTACGTGACTGTCATTTTTCCTCGAGATATAAATATTGATAACGTTATGTGAATAATCAAAGAGTCATCAGTGAATGATCGAATTGCATTGAAAAAATAATCGTTTACATAAAACGAACATTAAAACTGAACAACTCACTGTTTTTCCTCGGTTTGAATTTTTTCAAAAAATCCATTATTCTCACGATAAATCCGTCCCTTTGTTCAACTCCGAATAAGCGGCACTGCACTGTTTTTTGTGGTTCGCATATTAGCTATTTCCGTCCATAAAACGAAAAGAGAACACTGTCAAAGAGCAACGTGTTTGTTGCTGTGCAATGTTTTGTTTTATACTGGGTATTTCCATCGAAGTCGAAGTATGATAGAAAAGGAATCTTATCAACTTTACTTTCAAGATAATCGAAGCTGTACATTGGAAGACTAGAGAGGCGATCAGAGTCAAGTTTCCAGTTTTATTACGTCACTACATTCTCCGAAGAGGAAGTACTTATTAGAGCTAATCAGTAAATGCTGCAGGAAATTGTTGATTCGGAATTGTACAGGGTGTTTCTATATTGGAGAGATGGAGAGGATAGATTACTTGCATAATTTAAAGAAGAAGGTCCCATGAACATAGAACTGTAAACGTTTCGTTTACGAAATACAGGGTGTTGCAATTCGTATCGGTTAAAGCTTCTTTTGGAAGGATTTTGCATCATTTTTTAGTTTTTCTATGGGATTTCACTCCCAACTTCTGAAACAGAACTACTAAAAATTAACTAGGAATTGTTTTTTCATGGAAAACTCCCTTGCGGACTGCAGGACGGAACTATTTGTCAAGGGCAGTTTCTTGGAAAACAGATTGCATTATGAACAATACAGGAAAAATTTAAACGATAAACGTGTGACTTTCAGATTACAAATCTGTCTCTTCCATCAGACAAACGGGAAAATTTTTAGAGTTATCCCATCTTCTAATATGTAGTAATATATTTTGTTGAAGTCTTACCTTATTCTGTCTGAGAAAACTTACCTTTTCTCTAATCAAAGCAAAACTGAACTTATTTTTGAAAAAGTAGTGTAATTCTGAGAAACTTTGGAATTACTTTATTATTTCTGCATATGCACACGGAACTGAGGCTATTTTCTAAGTGTGATAGTATCTTTTATAATTTTTTCAATTTTCTATCGTTTGTTTCAAACAATTGAAAGAATTATATAAGGAACTATCACAAATAAGAAACAACCTCACTTATATGTGCAGATGCAGAAATAATGAAATGGGGCCATTTATACGATCTGTTATTCAATAAATAACCCTATCCTATTTACATCATGATTCGATGAAAAAAATTACAATTGAAAGACTAAAAATTGTGTGTTCTATTTAATTAAAATCATGAATCGATCAAGGTTTACCCTTCACTTTTCAATTCCTCAAATCTTATAGTTAACAATAATGAGATTTATAATAATCTTCGGAAGGGACACAACGATAGAATGAAAAATTGTTCAAAAACTTCTATATCATTACATAGAGTGCGCGTCAAAATTATGGAACAAATTCATTTTCTCAGAAGAAATATATTTGGCAACAAAATCCTGAAACAGGTCAATTTTTGTTTCACTTTTACCAAACTTTTATGCATTTTTGAAGGATTTTTGTTGCACCCTGTGCCATCCCCATCAACCCTCTAAATTTTTTTAATAGGGAAAGTGGGTCCTGTGGTACTTTTTCGGCAAGGTCTTCGTATCTTCTTTACAGGCGTGCAGAAATTTTCAAGAAAAAAATTTCGTTTTGAAAAATTAGTTACTTCAAAGAGGTTTTCAGTAAGTGCACTTTGTCATGGCTCATTTACTTTGAGGCGATGGTACCTGATGAAATTTGTCACCGAGAGAAAGTCAACCATTACAGTTTTGTTCATGCACAACTTACAACCCCTACGAAGCCTTTAATGGACAAAAAAAAGGATTTACATTGGAAATTTATTTCGGCATTGAAGTACCGGAGAATCACTAACTAATTTTTCAAAGAAAAAATTTTCTCTTGAAAATTTCTGCACGCCTGTACAGAAGATACAAAGACCTTGCCAAAAAAGTACCACATGACCGACTTTCCCTATTCAAAAAAATTAGGGGGTTGATGGACATGGCACAGGGTGCAACAAAAATCCTTCAAAAATGCATATGAATTTGGTAAAAGTGAAACAAAGTTGACCTGTTCCAGGATTTCGTTGCCAAATATTTTTCTTCTGAGAAAATGAATTTGTTCCATAATTTTGACGCGCACTGTATATCCTTGTTTTTTCTATCCACTTTTGAATTTTTCATTTTACAATTTACACCTGTAGGTTTATAAACCTAAGGTTTATTCAAAACGAGGAAATTCCTGGAAAAATTAAAGCACCCCGTCCTCTAGAAGCGCGGAAAATCGATGAAAATGAACGAAATAAATCTGCTTAAAGACGGAAACTTGTTAGTAATCAAACATGTTGATAAGAAGTTTCCTGGCTGATTCTATCTTGGGTTTGGTCAGTTCCAAGCCATTCATTCAAAACAATATTCGGAAATCAATTCGAACTTATCATTTTTATCTTTCCACCTTGATTTTCCTCTTTACCAAAATTGCCAAATGGATAAGTACCTTGCTTTAATTGATTAGTGCTAGATTTACCTTGAAGATCTCAAATATGAAAATTTCCTCGGGGCTTCTATTTTTGGTCTTCTTTTTCAGATTTTCCCAATTGGAAGTTTTTTCTTCGGAGCTTGAGTCTCATCTCAAGCCAAACTACACTTCAATACAATGGAATGTGACGTACAAAAGCCATAAAAGTCCTTCAGAGGATCATAATGGTTTAGTTGAAGGATATTACACTTTTGTTAACGTTATAGTTGACTTCATTCTACCAGATGCTTTACCTCAAGGTGAGTTTTCGAGTCTAAATTATCCAACAACTTGACCAAAGAATATATTTATTGTATTTCAAGAACTGCTCAGCAATGGCATTGCTGATATACTATTCTCAGACATCGGTAAAATCCTCTGGGCATACAGAAGACTAATCATCTTTGTCATCGTTCTAATCATACAAATAATCTTTCTAATTGGCAGTAACATGCAAGTGCTCTGCTCTTGCATATTTTTCTGTACAAAATTCTACAGGATTAACTCCTCAAAATCGAATAGTAAACTCAGAAAATGGTTGTGGTTCGTATGTGTGTACACAGCACTTGTTTTCTTACTGTAAGTCTAGAAAAATTAAAATTATAGCTTATTTTATAGTTATAACTTATTTTCTCTTCAAGATTAATGCTAGTTTTCGCACATCAAAGCAACCAAAATATGGATGAAGGTATTGATACTGTGGTGTTAAGTTTGGACGATACCATTGTCGATGTGGAGATGTTCGTCGACACAACACTCAAACAGTTAGAAATATTATTGTTGAATAATTTGCAAGACTATTTGGCATTCTTCCTTGAAACTGGGGAAAGTAAGTACAACATCATCCATAATAGCTACCTGGAATAATTGATTACCTCATTTAACATGACTAATTAGAAACTGCGACGAATATTTTGAGAGATCTGGAGGCCACACTTGGAGCAATAGACTTCTCCAAAATATTCGAGGACATTGAGGATAATTTTAATTTTGTCAAACCAATTTTTGATGAAATGGAAATTGTTCTATCGGAAGTTGAAGATCTTGGTAAAACGATAAACAACGGTAAGCAATTATTAACCCGATAATGTCTGAAACAATAATTAACTTTCAAAATCCAGATATCGAAGGTCTCAAAAATATGATGGAAAATTTAATATGTGAAACTGCAGAATGTGAACAACTGAAGAGATTGATTCCATCCTTGGGATCAGTTTACGACGTGAGTATTAATAAGATCCATTCTCATAACAAAATCTAGCAATATTGACATGAGTAAGAAATGCTCAACGTGACAGTAGGGAGCGACATAGATCTCGATCCTAACTGGGAGAACTTTTGATTCAATAGAATTTGTATCAATTGTTTTTATAGGGAGGAGCCAGTTTGGTTAATGGAACCTACGCCGAATTGGAAAATATAGCTGATTTAGGCAAGGAAGGACTGGAAGATTTAGGAAATCTCACATATTTAATAGACGGTGAAGCAATAAAAGAAGGAAAAGCACTTGAGAATTTAACAGCTAAGATAGCTGGTAATGTTATCGAAGATCTTGAAGATGTTGGGGGAGGTTTAGCAAATTTCACGTCTGCAATTGGTGGGAAAGCAATCGAAGAAAGTAAAGCACTGAAAAATTTAACAGCTAATGTTGCTGGTGATCTTATTGCCGACTTTGAAATACCTGGTGGAGGTATAACTAATTTCACGTCAGGCTTAGGCGAAGAAGCAAAAGAAGAAGGGAAGGCCCTTGAGAATTTAACAGCTAAAATAGCTGCAAATGTAATAGAAGATCTCGAAACTGCGAGGGGAGGTTTAGCAAATCTTACATCTGTTATTGGAGAGAAATCAATGTCAGGGGGGAAAGCTCTTAAAAATCTTACAGCCAATATTGCCGAAAAAGTCATTGGAGATCTTGAAATTGCCGGTGGAGATTTAACTAACCTAACATCTGTCATTGGAGGAAAAGCCATAGACGGAGAAAGATATCTCAGAAATTTAACAGCTAATATAGCTGGTAATGTTATCGAAGATCTTGAAGATGTTCGGGGAGGCTTAACAAATTTCACGTCTGCAATTGGTGGGAAAGCAATCGAAGAAAGTAAAGCACTGAAAAATTTAACAGCTAATGTTGCTGGTGATCTTATTGCAGACTTTGAAATAGCTGGTGGAGGTATAACTAATTTCACGTCAGGCTTAGGCGAAGAAGCAATAGAAGAAGGGAAGGCTCTCGAGAATTTAACAGCTAAAATAGCTGGAAATCTAATAGAAGATCTCGAAACTGCTAGGGAAGGTTTAGCAAATCTTACATCTGTTATTGGAGAGAAATCAATTTCAGGGGGGAAAGCTCTTAAAAATCTTACAGCCAATATTGCCGAAAAAGTCATTGGAGATCTTGAAATTGCCGGTGGAGATTTAACTAACCTTACATCTGTCATTGGAGGAAAAGCCATAGACGGTGAAAGATATCTCAAAAATTTAACAGCTAATATAACTGGTAATGTCATCAAGGATCTCGAAATCACTGAAAAAGGTGTAGGTAATCTTACATCAGCGATAGGTGGAGAAGCTGTCATGGAAGGAAAAGCCCTCGAGAATTTGACAGCCACTTTAGCTGGTCATGTTATTGGGGACCTCGAAATAGCTGGTAGGGATTTATCTAATCTTACATCTGCCATTGGTGGGGAGGCTTTAGAGGGCAGAAAAGTCTTGCAAAATTTAACGGCTGACATAGCTGGAAATGTCATAGGAGACCTCAAAGATGCTGGAGAGGGATTGACTAATCTAACAGAAAACGTAGTTGGTGGCCTTGGCAATGTTGCTAAAGGAGTAGAAAATGAACTGAAAAATAAAGGAGCCACTTTGAAAAATTTGACAGAGAACGTTGCTGGAGGAGTTGTCAGTGGTATTGGCAATGTTGCAAGTGGATTAGAGGACGGAGTTGAAGATGTGTTTGGAGGTTTCGGAAAATGGAACTTTGGATCAGGAAACAAGAAAAAGAAAAATGAGGAAGCTGACAATGTGGTTAAAGTATTCAAGAAAGGAGAAACAGAAAATTCAACGGCTTATATTACTGGAAATGCAATCTCGGAGGGTAGTGGAGACATTGGAGAGAGCTCAACTAATCTAAAAGAAAATATGGTTGGTGCCATGGAGAACGTTCCTGGTAACGTTGGAAATGAACTGAAAAATGAAGGAGAAGCTCTGAAGGATTTGACGACAAATATTGTGGGAGGAGTGAAAAGTGGTATGGGAAGTGTCAAAGGAGGAATAGAGAGTGAAGTTGGTCGTTTGTTCAAAGACCTTGGAAGTTGGGGCTCTGGAGAAAAAAAAACCAAATCTGGAGATATCAAACCTATTGTGAGCAGTACTGCATTCATAAATAAGAAAAATGGAAAAGCTGACATTTCAGAAAAAGCAAAGAACAAAGGTGAAACCCTGGAAGATTCGAAGGCTAACGCAACCGAAGATGTAATAGGCAAGACCCTGAAAGATACAGGAAAGAGCTTAACTAATCTAACAGAAAATATGGTTGTTGGTCTGAAGAATGTTGCTGGTGGCGTTGGAAATGAATTGAAAAATGAAGGAAAAGCTCTGAAGAATTGGACGTCAAATGTTGAAGGAGGAGTTGCAGGTGGTATTGGTAGTGTCACAGGAGGAATAGGGAGGGAAGTTGGAGATTTGTTCAAAGGCCTCGGAGGTTGGGGTTTTGGGTCTGGAAACGCGAAATCCAAATCTGAAGATATCGATCCTACTGTTAGCAGAAATGCATCCAAGAATAAAGAAAATGAAAAAGCTGACATTGCAGACAAAGCAACGAAAGAACAGAAATCCCTCGAAGATTCGAAAGCTAACATAACCGACGATATAATGGCCAAGACTATGAAGGATACAGGAAAGAGCTCATTTAATCAAACAGAAAATATAGTTGGTAGTATGAAGAATGTCACTGGTGGCGTTGGAAATGATTTGAGAATTGAAGGAAAAGCTCTGGAAGATTTGACGACCAATGTTACAGGAGGAGTGGCAAGTGGTATTGGTAGTGTCGCAGGAGGAATAAGGAGTGAAGTTGGAGGTTTGTTCAAAGGCCTTGGAGGTTGGGACTTTGGGTCTGGAGACGCGAAATCCAAATCTAAAGATATCGAACCTACTGTTAGCGGTAATGCATTAAAGAATGAGAAAAATGAAAAAGCTGACATTGCAGATAAAGCAACGAAAGAACAAAAGTCCTTCGAATATTCGAAGGCTAACGTAACTGAAGATATAATGAGCAAGACTCTGAAAAATACAGGCAAGAGCTTGACTAATCTAACAGAAAATATGGTAAGTGGTCTGAGAAATGTTGCTGGTGGTGTTGGGAATGAATTGAAAAATGAAGGAAAAGCTCTGAAAAATTTATCGACAAGTGTTGCAGGAGGAGTCGCAAGTGATATTGGTAGTCTTGCAGGGGGAATAGAGAGAAAAGTTGGAGGTTTGTTTGAAGGTCTGGGAGGTTGGGGCTTTGGGTCTGGAGACACGAAATCCAAATCTGAAGATATCGAACCTAGTGTGAGCAGTAATTTGTTAACGAATATTAAAAATGGTAAAGCTGACATTGCAGAAAAAGTAGATAACAAAGATAAATCCCTCGAAGATTCGAAGGCTAATGTAACTGAAGATATAATGAGCAAGACTCTGAAAGATTCAGGAAAGAGCTCAGCTAATCTAACAGAAAATAGAGTTGGTAGTATGAAAAAGATCCCAGGTGGCGTTGAAAATGATTTGAAAAATGAAGGAAAAGCTCTGAAAGATTTGACGACCAATGTTGCAGGAGGTGTGGCAAGTGGTATCGGTCGTGTCGCAGGAGGAATAGAGAGTGAAGTTGGAGGATTGTTCAAAGGTCTTGGAGGTTGGGGCTTTGGGTCTGCAGATACGAAATACAAATCTAAAGATATCGAACCTACTGCAAGCAGTTATTCGTTAAAGAATATTAAAAATGAAAAAGCTGACATTGGAGAAAAAGTATATAACAAAGATAAATACCCCGAAGATTCGAAGGCTAATGTATCTGAAAATATAATGAGCAAGACTCTGAAAGATATAGGAAAGAGCTCAGCTAATCTAACAGAAAAGATAGTTGGTAGTATGAAAAATATCCCTGGTGGCGTCAAAAATGATTTGGAAAATGAAGGAAAAGCTCTGAAAGATTTGACGACCAACGTTGCAGGAGGAGTGGCAAGTGGTATCGGTCGTGTAGCAGGAGGATTAGAGAGTGAAGTTGGAGGATTGTTCAAAGGTCTTGGAGGTTGGGGCTTTGGGTCTGCAGACGCGAAATCAAAATCTGAAGATATCGAACCTAGTGTGAGCAGTAATTTGTTAACGAATATTAAAAATGGTAAAGCTGACATTGCAGAAAAAGTAGATAACAAAGATAAATCCCTCGAAGATTCGAAGGCTAATGTAACTGAAGATATAATGAGCAAGACTCTGAAAGATTCAGGAAAGAGCTCAGCTAATCTAACAGAAAATATAGTTGGTAGTATGAAAAAGATCCCAGGTGGCGTTGAAAATGATTTGAAAAATGAAGGAAAAGCTCTGAAAGATTTGACGACCAATGTTGCAGGAGGTGTGGCAAGTGGTATCGGTCGTGACGCAGGAGGAATAGAGAGTGAAGTTGGAGGATTGTTCAAAGGTCTTGGAGGTTGGGGCTTTGGGTCTGGAAACACGAAATCCAAATCTAAAGATATCGAGCCCAGTTTGAGCAGTAATTTGTTGAAGAATATTAAAAATGAAAAAGCCGACATTGCAAAAAAAGTAGATAACAAAGATGAATCCCTCGAAGATTCGAAGGCTAATGTAACCGAAGATATAATGAGCAAGACTCTGAAAGATACAGGAAAGAGCTTGACTTATCTAACAGAAAATATGGTTAGTGGACTGAAAAATGTTGCTGGTGGTGTTGGAAATCAATTGAAAAATGAAGGAAACGCTCTGAAAGATTTGACGACAAGTGTTAGAGGAGGAATAGACAGTGAAGTTGGAGGTTTGTTCAAAGGTCTAGGAGGTTGGGGATTTGGATCTGGGGACAAGCAAAATAAACCCAAAGGTATTGAACCTTCTAGTCTCACCAGAAATGTATTTGTGAAAAAGGATATTGAAGAGACAACTGTTCTTGGAAATGACCACCCAACGAATAAAGCCACGGAAAACAATGAAAAAAATACCAACATTTTCACATCTTCTGGAATTTTTACTCCAGATAAAAAAGATAAAGTGAAAGAATCTACCATGGATTTAACTTTGCAATTGGAAAGAGATGAGAATGGGGGTGTGAAGGATAGCAGTATTGGACAATTGGGTGGTTTCAATAGTTTATTCTCAGGACTTGGTGATTTGGCTTCAAAAGTGGAAGCAGGTGTAGAGAAAAGTAAAAACGTATCAACTGAAGGAACTGGAGATACTTCCAGTAATGTAAAGAATGAGATCGACAGTATCTTTGGAGGTTTAGGAAGTTGGTCTAACGGTAACTCAAACAATAAACACGATGTGATGAAGATTGTGAGTTCTTCTACTACAGAAATATCAACAACAGTGAAAAATATTGATACCAAAGTTTCCAGTGGGTTTGGAAACTTTTTTGGTGGATTAGAAAACTTGGCTTCCGGTGTTTCCAGTGGCATCAAGAAAAGTGGGGATAAACTAGCAGGTATCACGTCTAATATGGTTGGAGGAGTTAAAAATACTACTGGTAACGTTAAAACCAAAATTGGAAGTTTTTTTGGGGATTGGACTTCAGGTACATACAACAAAAACCAAAATAAAGCAGTAGAAACCAGAAAATCGAAGATTGAAGAAGAAAATACCACGAAAAATGAACACAATGGATTTGCAAGTTGGTTAGGATATTCGACATCAGGAGCCTTCAACGGAGCAAAAAAAGAAGAAAAAACCTCCAAAGTTTCTGGTGTTGAAGAAAAAGCAACAAGTGGGGTTGGAAATAAAATTTCAGATGCATCCGAGAAGCTGTATAAAATGGGAGGTGGGAACTTTTTTGGTTTCAGGGGAAAAAGAGGACTTGGTTTGAGCTTCAATGATTTGGTAAGTTTCAACTCATTCGGTTAGACTTTCAATAATCGAAGTTCCACAGAAAAGAGATTTCGATACGATTTTCAACACAATCAATGAAATTGAGGACTATATTGTCAATGATTTGCAACACTTGAATAACGTAAGTGTGCTCCTTGCACCTGTTATCGACGAAATCGACAATATTCTCAAGGATGTCTTAGTTGAAATCGAGGAGGAACTCAAGGAAGCAAGTATGAAATTTTAATTGGTTTTACTGACATAAAAGTTCGAAGTTTTTATTTGTTTTAGCTAAACCATTAGAGGGTTTCTTCGCAGCAACTCTAGATAAAATAATTTCAATTGAAAATTCAATTTTGAATGCCACACATGTTATCCAGACTGCACAAGAGATGATCAGTTGGTTTGAGGTTTACAGATACCATATCAGTAACTTTCTAGCCGCAGCGCTTCTTATATCTTTCACTCTGCTGACATTTGGTATTTCTATAAGAATAACTTGTAACAATGCAATCACCAAATGTGCATATAAGGGGTAAGTGAATCAAAATAGCCACCATAAAACATAATGTTAAATTTCATCCCGAGTCAGACACCTATTGAAACATGTGTCATGAGCTCACTTGTCTTGTTTTATATTTCAGAGGCTTCACCCTGCTTCATATCACAGCATTGCTGATGGCAGTCACTTCGTTGATATACATCGTGGTTGGAGTGACATCCCAGAAGGTTTTGTGTGAGACTTTGGATACCAATTATAGAGAAGACAACGTGATGAGAATACTGAGCAGGATAAATCCTTCTAAATTTGGTCTTTTGATAGATTTTAACCTACATAAAGTCATTCTTAGGTGTCACCGTGATAAGAGCCTTTACGAGGTGACAGCTCTCAAGGTAAGTTGTCTAAATTTGATTGTGCTTAAAGGCCTATCACACTATCCAATCTTCAGAGCCCGTAAAACAGGTGCCCAGTACGCTGGGTAGGGTGTCGCTTATTACACTATTCTAGATGCCGGCAGCTTTCTGAATATACGCTCTCGGCGTTGCTATGATACTGCCCTGCATGCCGGATTTTACCTATTTGAATCACATATATTATAAATGCGAGAGAATAATATGGAATGGTTCTAAGTATATATACGTTATATACCTACATTATACGTACATTGCAGTCTGTAATGAATATAGAAAAAGCAGCACTTGAATTCTTCCACCTGGAGTCTATAGAGAAAGAATTCGATCCACTGCTCAACATGACGATGGATCTCTCGAAGTATTTACCTCTTGGTGCCATTCATAAGATAGAAGATGACCTCAATTTTGAATCTTTCGAAAAGGTAAGAAATCAGGATGTTGAAATATATAGATAGTTCTTTAAACTAGTGTTTCAGATTTTAGATTTTCCCATTTTCGCTCAAATTGAAAAACTGGAAAAAAAATTCGCCCATATACCTTTGATAGGGCCAGTAATCAAGACTATAGCAGGCAAAATAGTTTCATTCAAAGATAAAATAGCGTCGATACAGGTAAAAGTTAAAAGGAAATACTTCCTTCATATTCAAGATAGCTCTATTTGTATTTTATAAGTTCTTGTTTTTTTAATGACTCAGTCAGTAGTATTTGAATTTCATTCTGTTTCATTTTTCTGAATATTAACGAACTTTCTACCAACAAATCGCAACTCAGCAGATACCCCAAGTGAAAGTTGAATTGAAGTGAAAATACCCCATGCCATATAATCACATTAAAATTTCTTCCCCCTTTAGTCACCTGTACAATCTGCTAGCATTGGATTTCCAAATTTACTGAAAAATATAAAGAAACTGTTGGTTGATGTTGAGAACGAACTATTGGAAATTGAGGCAAAGTCGGTAAAAACTTTGCAAGATGTAAGTATATAAATGCGTGCTCAGAAACTTCTTCATAGCATATTACTTTGAAGGTAGTCCTGGATTTCAAAACACTGCTAGTGTCATCTCTCAAAGATTATGTTTACAACCGTCTTATTTATTCGATAAAGCACGACATTGGAAAATGTAGGCCAATCAGTGCAGCTTTCAACACAACACTCAATTCAGTTTGTGGGAGAATAACAACACCTGCCGTGAGTATATTTAGGATGCAACATTCTCTTTGTGAAATCTAGACATACACCGCACTGACGAGTTGCAAGTAAGCAAAACAAGTTGCACTGGATTTCACTGCCCTCTTTGAGTAGATTCCTTAGTTGTTGGCATGACTAACTCAAATCACGATGGTCTATTATTTGATAGTGAAAAGAACGTTCACAGAGGTCGCAGATCTTCGTTTTCAGGAATGAACATAAACACGAGGTCAACTTATCCAATACCGAAAAAGTTGTCGATACTTGAGCCTTGTTGAGTGATGGCATTGAGAATGGAATTTAACCAGTGCCATCTAGGGAATACCCCACGAATTCTTACAGGCTAGGATGCAGGCAAATTTTGAAGCTAGGTCCGCCTTTCGGCAGATTACTGTAGCCCCATCAATACTGGGAAATGCTGTATACCTATACTAACTGACAAAGAAACTGCAACACCCAGGAGGAGCTGTTCAATTATCAATTTTTTTTAGTGAAACATAGATAGTATAGCAAGGAGTAAATGATTAAAATTTGGAGACGTGACGGTTTTTTTATGTAAACATTTTGTGTTACTCAAATATTGCAGTCGTTTTTTAAAAATTGTTTGAATTTTACCACAAACCAGCTGTTCGAGGAGATCAAGTCGATGTTTAGTTGTTGATAAAATGCCTAGACCACGTGTACGCGGAATTTACCCCCAGCTAAGTGAATTTGAAAGAGGTCGAATTATTGGTCTACGGGAAGCAGGGTTGTCATTTCGAGAAATCGCTAACCGTACGAACAAAAATCCAACTACTGTTTTGAGGTGTTAAAAAGCGTGGTTTGATGATGCCCAAAATCGAAGAACGGTAGGCACCGGACGTCGTAGGGGTACAAATGAAGTTCAAGATCGACGTCTAAGACGTCTTTAGCCATTAGAGACCAATTTCCGACAACTCGATATCTCTCGAACTCTCTTTCCTGATGAGTGGTTAGGAGAACGGGGCCATCCTGTAACTGTCCGAAAGGTTTACCGCTGTATAAGGTCTTTTGGACTGCATCATTATCGACCCCATCTTGTGTTACCTCTTACGGTTGAGCATCGCCGGCAACGATAACAGTGGTGCAGAGAACCACAACATTGGAATGTGGAATGGCATCAGTTCGTCTTCTCTGATAAATCTCGATTCTCCTTTGGTGCACATGATGGCTGAAGAGTGGTTAGACAATGTCGGGGAGAAAGACGTGACACTCATTTTGATGTTGAGCGTCATGTACACCGTACAGTAGGCGTTACGGTATGGGGTGCTATTGCATATGCAAGTAGGTCACCTTTTGTATTTATTCGAGGTTACATGACAGCGCTGCGTTACCCTTCAAGAAATAGTGG
This sequence comes from Myrrha octodecimguttata, assembly GCA_958510865.1. Taxonomy (NCBI): domain Eukaryota; kingdom Metazoa; phylum Arthropoda; class Insecta; order Coleoptera; family Coccinellidae; genus Myrrha; species Myrrha octodecimguttata. Next base: position 49,523,992 of record OY294062.1, on the reverse strand, counting down.
AGCCATATGTTCTCCCTTACTTCAACCAGCTGGAAAATCCAATATTTCAGCAAGATAATGCTCGACCTCATGTTGCCAGAGTTAGTTTAAACTTTTTTGAAGCGACCCATGAGAATTTTTTGCCATGGCCGCCCAGATCCCCCGATCTTTCGCCCGTAGAGCATGTTTTGGACATCACGGGTAGAAGGCTTGGGAATTTACTCCAGCCCCACGGACTTTGGTGGCTCTGAGACATGAAGTACAGGTAGCTTGGGATAGTATTCCTCAAGAAGAAATAGATCATCTTCTTGCATCAATGCCAAGACGTGTTGGAGAGTGTACAGATAACCGCGGTGGACAAACACATTATTAAAAAATTCAATAAAAAAAATTGTAAATCCTTCGTTTTTTCCCCAAAATTTTAATCATTTACTCCTTGCTATACTATATATGTTCTACCAAAAAAAATTTAAAATCTAAGCAGGTCCTTCTGGGTGTTGCAGCTTCTTTGTCAGTTAGTACCTATATATTATTACTCAGTATATATTTGTATCTTTTTCAGAATGGACATTGGTTCAGTTGGTTCTGTGGTGTTATCCTTTCAATCTTTCTCATAGTTTTATCTAGAGAAGCTGACGGTAAAATTAACAGATTCCAAGAAGGGCAAAAAGAAAATCCGTAAGTATATTGTATATAAAGTGAGTACAGAGTGTTTCACTGTAGTCAACAATGAAAAATTGTATTGATTCAAATCCGCATATCAATTGATTATATGAGTTTTATAAGCATAACAACGTCATTTTTATTATTATTACTTCAAGGGCTGGCGAAAGCTCAAAAAAAGTTGAGGAAATAGAAATGAAGACATTTGACAACATTAGCGTCGAAATTGATCGAGGACAGGAAGAAATCCCATCCGACGATGGTGAGTTTTCCAATACTGACAAGTCCCGTTTATGATTCACCTCATGTTTTGTTTCAGCTTTAGGATAAATCAACACCTGTCCTAAGTATACGAAATACTTCAAATATATGTACATATAATAAATCTACACAATAATTACAATTGGTTTATTGAAAAATATATCACATTCTCCACATTTGTCCTCAGAATATATCCAGATTTCATACCAGACATAGGTAGAAATAATAAAGCACGCTTTCATAAATATAATCCCCTATTTTGCTACATAAGACTTGTTCTCTATCAACTTCTCAAGTTCTTCTTCATTATACACAACCACGAAGTCTTTAGGACTGAGTCCTTCGAAAACAGCACTTACACTAGGTTTCAAGTTGTAGAATATAAGAGGTTGGTTTCTGGAGGCGAAATCTGTTGTTAAAATTTGTATAACACATGCTGCTGTATAGTCTGCACCATAGATGTATGAACAATCAATCACGACTATCTTCTCCTTGGTTGAGTACTTTGTTACTAAGTTTCTGACGTAGTCTACTGATGGAAAAATTAGACACCTATCTGGAGTCAGCATTAAGTACTCATAACCTTTTTTCGTCTGAAAATACAGAAGCAGAATGAGTTAAAACAATTGTGCATCGTGAGTGAATCTGGAAATTCCAATGGCTATCTTGTGTCGACAAGATCAACGCCTAAAACTATAGCATAGGTATTAGCAGTATCTACAAAGTGATGCTTTTAATGGTTTGAAAAGTGACCTGAGAATGGAACATCGTCGAAAATCTGACAACCCATACCATATCTTCAAAATTAGGATAGGATTCTGAGTTTTGAAATTAGCTAGAGGTTTTTCCAAAAAAGACTCACGAATCTTGATATCGTCAATATTGTTGAAGCTAAATTTGTCGAACTTGCTGACATTCATTTAGTCCATTTTGCCATATCACCATGTATTTAAATAGCCTTCAAAAACACGGGCAACTGATGACATTTTGAAAACACTTTTTTTTCAAATTTGAATGTAGCCCAAAGCAAAGGTTGTTTTGGTAATGGGCAGATAATACAAATATTCCAGAAGGTTATCTTCCAGTGTAAACTTGAAAGTTTTCGTACTAATGAACAAATAAACATTGGTTTCAATTTCATTTCACATCAGCAGATCATCCATCTCAAATCATTTCGTTCCAAAACCCATCAAATATAAAAAACCATTTCCTAATCTTCAAGGTATCTACTGGACATAGTTTCATGAATCTACAAACCTTCAATCGCTCTATATTGATTTTTGGTCTTGCAGCTTGGTGTAGTATAAAAATCAAGTTGATGCCCACCCCAATAAACACTCCTACCTCCAAAGGTAATACCAAACAAGCAACAAACGTTCCAAGTCCTGGAATCAAGTCAGTTTCTGAAAGAAATTAAAACTAATTTTTACCAAGAAATAGCTAGAAAATTTTCAAAGATAAAAATAGAAGTTCTCAAAGATTTTACATTCTCCAGTGAAAACTCACTCTTTGTTCTCCACATAGGTTTGATAACTTTCACTTCCACCATAAAAATAACCGCAGCTATAAGTACAGCAGCCAAAGCAGCCTTTGGAATAAAATAAAAACAAGGTGTGAAGAAGAGAAGTGCCAAGACAACCATGGTTCCAGCATATACAGAACATAAAGGTGTTCTAGATCCACTGCTGTGCTGAACAGCACTCCTAGACAATGAACCTGATGCTGGAAATGCTTGAACAAACGAATTCAGGATATTGCAGAATCCAACTGCCAAAAATTCCTGCGTTGAATCCACTGTTTTACCATCAGCTGAAAAAACCGAATTCAAATCAAAAGGTCGACCAAATTGGAAACCTACTCACCAAACGCTTTACAAATTGCTATGTTTTCAAGCAAACCCAGAAGTGGTACCACGATGATACCGCTTCCAAGATCAGATATCATATCCCTGAAGGTCACAAGGACTGTAACGTTCCCCTCTATCTTCTCATATCCGAATTTCGGTACTTGTACTGCTGGAAGGCCTTGAGGTACGTTACCAATCAACGAGAAAGGCACATGGCCCCTATTATAGTAGTAGTACCCAATAGAACCACAGGTTACGACTAGAATAGCATTGCGTGAGGTAGCTATGAACCAAAGAACCCTATTTCTCCATAATTGAAACGGCGTCCTCTGTCTGCCGTCTTCATGGGTAGATGAAACAGGTATTTGAGATCCTAACTGGAATAAAACGAATACTGCCTCAATTCATCATCGTTCGAATTCGAAGTAACTCAAGGTTCAGTTCTTGAACGAGATTAATTATGCCAATATGATTTGTTCGTGTTACCTACCCTGAATATCAAGAGGCTTACTATGCAGACAACTCCTAGCACTGCATCCCATAGTTTAGTTTGATGTATGTTCTTGAAGATATTGGACCATGTGTGTATGAAAATGCTGCCTGGTGCTGATATGCCGAGGAGATCTTTCATTTGTGATGTTACAATGATCAGAGCGACAGCTGACGTGAAACCAGATGCAACTGGTCCAGAGACAAAGTCTATTATAAAGCCTGGAAGCAGTTTTTGAACATGTTTAAGTATTCGAGAGACAAACAATTGAATTCGACAAAATATATGAACCATACAGGCCGGCGGATCTCAAGCTTTCAGCACTCTGCTCAACAATCAAGTAATGGACTGAATTTTGGTTATAATTTCTCGATCTCTCAAGATTAAAGATATTCAAAACGATATCGCAGAAATATCGATATCTTTTAGAGATTCTGTCATGATACGAGAGAGAGAGAGAAAAAAGACCGAGATAAAATGAGAGATTACCTTTGAATAAAGAACAGCAGGAAGGAGCATAACGCTTTTCAACTTCGTATCTCAGTGGGACATATGCTCCCACATTGAACCTCCAAGTATGACCCATGTTAGTTAGTTTCTTCAGACAAAGAAGTCTCTCTTTAAAGTGAAAGGGAAATCGGCCATATGCAACGTCCATCCCGGACTCACTTTGTGAGGCATTATGCTTCTTCCTAATGTTCTTTATTCAGAGAAGATTACCGATCTGCTATTGCAGCGCCCATGAAAGCCTCAGTTGGTAGTGGGGCAGTCATTTTTTCTGCCCCTTTGAGAGGTTCAAGGCCGAAAACTGTTTTTATCCGTATGCAGCCACATTCGTATGAACCATTATAAATTGTAACTAATATATGCGAATAGTAAAAAAAAGCTGATTAAAAACTGACAAATTAGGTCAAGCAAACCTCAGTTTCGGGATTTAACAAGTGCCGAACAATTCCGGAAATAAACAAGAGCATTTCGAGAAAGTTTTATAAAATGCGAACGCTATGAAATCGTGAAAAGTTTGCAGTTTGGATGCATACATTGCAAATAGGATCATAAAATCTCCCAACTTCAATCTGTTACATCATAATCCTCACCAAAATGCCATTAAAATGTGAATATTCGCTCAATAGTTTATGACACTCTTTATTCGCAAACTACAAATATCAAATATTTGCATGCTGAATATTCTGCTTAAATGTTAGTATGCTAATATATAATCAACGTTTTGGCATTTCAATTCATCAATTTGTAGTCTTGCAATCCGATCCTAATCTTTTTATCTTTTGCTTTTTCGAAAAATCTTTGTTGGTCTAAGTGAACGTCAGTTAAGATGTTGTTTATGATTTTCACAATGGAATTCAGATATCCGTTTCTAAAATGCAATAAAACTGTCAGGAAAAACAAACAAGTAAAGCTCGACTCAATAGCCAATGCACACTGTGTTGTTGTACTCAAGAATAAACATATAAATTGGGAGCGTTAAAATTTACATTTGAGTAGGTTTAGAAAGCGAAAGGACGAATTCTTTAGAAGAATATGGATGGATAAGATACATATGGATGGAATGCTTAGCATAACACGAAGGAGAAGATTTCTTCGTGACTTGATTTTATCTTTAATTCCTTCTATACCTACTGCCTTCTGCTTTGCTATAGAAATACAGAGGTGTACGAATAAGTTTTGGTATTTTTTAAGGATTTGAAGTTTACAGAGAAGACTTCACTTGTGATATGTTAGAATGAACCGATAAAACTCCAAGCAGAAAACACCAGTATCTGAAACACATCACTCAAAAATCTGACGTATGTCTTATCCGTAAAAACACATTTTTTCCTCAGAAGTAGCAGCATTGATGAATGTGGTCAAGTGATCCTATAAATTTTTAAAACCTAGCCAGCTGATGTTTGAGAATGTTGTTGCTCTTGATGGCTTTCACAGACTGCTGTCCACCCATCTGTCATTTTCTTTGACATGGATGAGCCATGTTTTTTCCACTGTCACATGTCGACGTGAAAGTTTGTGTTATTCCGCCAAAACAGCGTCCAGAATCGAAGATATCCTGATAAGCAGTGAGCAAGTGCGGCACCCATTTTTAGCGAAGCTTCCTCACATACAAATGTTCATGCAAAAAATAATTTCTCCTGACAACTTTAAGTCCACCGCTATATAATGCAACTTCAATTTATGATGTATCGAAACCATATCGTGTTTTCTGAAACAACTGCGAAATTCGGACTACCAGAGCGTCCAGCATCGTAGAGATTCTTTGATTCTTTGACTACAGTTAATTCAGCATACCGCTGTTTAACAGTTATTATCTATGGAGCAGTGTCTGAAGAGTCTGAATAACACTTATCAAGCGCTTGCTCTACTCGCACAGTATATTTTTCCATAAAAAAAACAGTGTTTAATCAATTCACGCAGTTAGTTAGCATCCATTTTTCGAAGAATATCCGATATCTCGATACTTTATGTTCTGAAATTTTGACAAGAATATTTTGAAGCATGAACCTAACCTGAAAACAAGTGGTACACTTAAGGGGCAATGTGCGAAGTGCCCTGTTGTCCAATTGTCAATTTAGGCAGTGGGCACATCGAGAGAGTCCATATCCTCTCATCTATCGCTCTATCTCACATTGTGACGCCTTTCGTCAGCTCTGAATGTTGTAGCAGATCAGATCAGATTACATCATATATGTTTAGTTCAGAAGTCTCAAAGGAAAATGTGGGGGAACTTTGAAACTGAACTATTGAGTCGATTGTTACTTCCGCAACCAAAAGTTATCTATTGTGCAATTTACTCTGTAGTCATCATGAGTTTATCTCTCAAGAGAAGTAGATCAGGGAGGGCTACGTCATTTTTGCCCTCCCTTGAGTACTACACTTCCCATAACATACAAGTTGAAGTAAACCTGTCGCAATTCTTTCCGAGTTTATTTGTCTTGACCTTCAACAGTATATCAAGAAAAAGGTTATCTGATTATTTGAACTCACCGAATCCAAACAGCCCCAAGAGCAGCTGTATAACACCACTAATCAAACACAACAGGGTGGCATGTTCGGGTCCTTTGTCGCCCACGGCCTCGTACGTGATAATAGAAACTATAGCGGTTGGTCCGAAAGGAACATCTTTGCAACCGCCCAAGATTATATAAATAAAGCATCCCAAAAAGGATGTATAAAGTCCATATTGCAACGGTAAGTGCGCAATGTTTGAATAAGCTAAAGCTTGAGGTATCACAGTTAGTCCTACAGTTATGCCGGCAAGCAGGTCACCTACGGCCTTCTCTGTCGTGTATTGGGGCAACCAGGTTAAGATTGGTAGCCTCCTGTAGAGGGTTTTTTTGGAACAGATGTTTTTCGCTCTCGCGCTGGACCAGTCGGAGAGGTTCCTGATGGTCTGGCTTGTGGGGGTGGTGTGTGATGCATCCACAACTGAAAAAATAGAGAAGTGTAACAATGTAATATTAGTTTATTGACTTTCCATATATCAAAGATTCCTCTCATCAAATAAAACATTTATTTCATTAGCCATTTCTCCAGGTTCAGCTCAAATAAAAAGTTATGAGCAGTCAAATGCTTCTCATAGTGCTAATTCAGATCATTTCCAATGAATCTAGTTGTAGGACTACAATGGTGGCTTGAATTTTTACTTCGAATGGTTCAAGAGTTGTTGTTTTTTCGGCATAAGGCAATGACTCAACATAACCTCAAAAAAAGTGATGGAGATGCATGGAGTCGCATGAACGAGTGGGTTAGGATAACTTCTGGAAATAAAGTTGTCACCAGATTGGTTTTGCAATAAGTTGATGGTTATGTGTACTGAATGGCAAGTTGCGCCGACTTGTGGGAACCAAATGTCATCGATCTCGATGACGGAAGCCAACAAGTTGAGAACGTATCGACATTTCAGTGTCTTTTTGAACACTTCGCGCTACAGTAGTTTATAGTTACAGTTTCGTAAGAGGTTACATTCCACTGTGTCTTTTGTGCCCCCCGTCATGCAGAGCTGTTTCCGCACTGCGCTACCTACAGCTCGTAGTTCCAAAGTTCCGAAGGAACTTTTCTGGATTATCCATTTCTGGAGAATTAGCAATCATTTCTCTGGTAAGCACATTTCTTTGTGGCACTAAGGGCCATTTGCACCGTATTACAAAACCATAGATTAGGACCATAACCAAGGTTTAGGTAAAAAATTATCTTGCACCGTCACGTAATCCACGTTTAATGACCTTAACTGACTATTAAATTTAAACCCTAGAATTTGGGGGCTTAAAAGAAGGATTAATGGTAAGCTTCGAAATCTAACCCTACTTTCGAGCGATTTCGTACAAGTTTGACATTTTTCTGGACGTTACCTCCAGATTGTTTACATTTTTTTTTATTTACATTGGACATTCATGAAGAACTCGTACGAGTTAACTGTTTTGATAATAAAATTTTTATTAAAAGTTATTGAATTTCAGATGATATTGATGAAAAATGATATAGAGAGGTAATGACATCAGTAGGCATTGATTCGTATCTTTTAAAGCATGTAGAATTAACATCAGTATTTCCATTGAGTTCGAAAACTCAACTATTTGAAATGATAAAGTTACAATGATATGCTTACTTATTTCCAAGAGCGAATAGCAGAATGAAATCGAAGACATATTTGGAATGAAAAAGCATAGTTTCATGAAGATTCTTCTATACTATTTTATTAAGTGATATATTACGTGGAAAGCTATCATATACTACTTTATTATTGTGCAGGTTCTATCTCTGTGCTATCATTCTCCTCGATTATGTATTAACTGGACTCAAAATATAACTACAAACGATTTAATGTAAAAGAAATTGCACCTTCGTCAATCCATCCATAGATGATACTTCAATATTTATATAGAATACTTTTTATTCTGCGGATCTCACATTAGAGTTTTCATTATATTCGACCAAAAATTAACTCAATTCATAATATACTTATTACAAACAAAATAATTCAATAGAAAGTCTATCCATGGGTAAGCCGTTCCTTATCCGAAAGCTTTTCGGATAAATCAATACTATTTATTTATTCATTTTACAAACGCCAGGATTGTAATTCCATGCAGAAGCTCAAATCTTATGATAATTCAAGATATAAGTTTACTCGAGTATATAACTATAAATTTGAATAATGTTTAAAGCCTAATGCAGAAGTAAGAGCACAGGTCTGTAGTGAGAGATACCTAGCCTTAATGATAATAAACAAGTCACGTTACAAGCAATATTTTTATGGACGCTACAAAGTCTGTCAGATATATTTTTTCGGTGGGTTTTTCAATAGATGCATCTTTATTTTTCATATCTTATGGAAATATGGTAGAACCCATAAAATGAGTTTCATCTTTTGAATTAAAATATTTCATCAATTAGGGTTAAAATAAACATGAAGCTAGTCACAAGTACCAATTCATGAGAAAGTAACCAGATTTGTAGATTAACTTTAATCTAGTTACATTCAGCCTCGGTGCAAGCCGAATATTTAAATCAGAGCTTAATAAGTTTATCGTCGCTTAACTAACTGAAGCTTAAGACGAAAACGGTGCAATTGGCCCTAGGTCAATTAAACTGACCAATAGAAAACATTTAGAACGTTAGATACGATCATTTGGTTCGATATTCTTCTGATAAATTCGTATGATAACATGAACAACGATTAGGTCAAGCAGATTATAGCTCAACTCATTTTTACTCAGCAGAATGGGGGTTTTTCCTGAATTTGGGAATACTGAAAATGCAAATATGAACATAATTATTATGGGTTTGATTCATCATTTTTCCAAATTACCTCCAGAAAGTATTCAAAATCAGATTTCAAATTGGGGTTTGGGATTTGTCAGGCATGCACGAAGTGACAACGGTGTTTAGTAGAATAGCTTTTCCTGCTATCGAATAATGAAATATTTATTCCTATTCTGTGGTACACACGTGTTCTTTGTCAATATAACCAAACAATTTCTGTTGCGATTTGTCAGTAATATGACAGTATGACAGTGTGTGCTCTTCTTTTCCTATTCCTTGGTCGTTGTCTTCTCCTCTAACCAGATCGAAGTATAAATATCTCTGTTTTTCTAAGCAAAGTAACACATTTGAGGTCCTTTTCTTTCCGAGAAAGCTGAATTCGACGTTGCCATATCGTGCACTCAGGACAAATATCTTTAAATGCAAATCCCCATTTTTATTTTTCAGTTTGAGGTGATCAAACTTTTTTTTAAAAATATAATATTGAAATTATATGTTTGAAATATGATCTTCTAAAGGTTTTTCATGAAAATGCAGTCATTTCGTTTGAAGGAAAACCCCCAATGGGGTTTGTGTATGGACTCAACAAAGCGACCCAAGCGCCATCTTTGACGAGGAATAGAACAATATTTGACAATTATAGAACCGCGTTTTGGATCCAAAATTTTAGACATATGCAATGAAAATTTCATACTTTTCACATTATTAGATTGTACCAAGCGAAAAACTATATCAGGATGCTCATATCTGACTTTTTGACTTTCACCAGTCCAGTGAAGCTTGCAACCCGTTTTCGCACAGAAATTTCATGATTCATTCTTCATTTCTCGGAGGAGCACTTGTTCAAGTCACATGATTCTGGCCATGTGCTTTAAATTGACATTAATTGGCTCTACTTACGGAAATTTCTCTGGTCACTTCGAACGGTGATTGTCTCACATCGGCCGATCGTGAGCTAGTCCTACCCTATCAATTAATTGTAAATGAATGGATTTTCTGACATAGATTTATAGCGGAGGATTCTAGATGTCGATTTCAAGGTTACATTGAGCCGTTCACGGTTTTATGTGTTAGCATCAGTTTTTCTGTATTTTAGCTAGCATGTTCTGGGGAACAGCGTGCTGTCGTTTTGTCTAAATGACTGCAATTTTCGAATTTTGAGCCGAAAATGGTCTCAATCAACTAGATTGGCCTCACTAATGACGAATCCGGTGTCAAAATTGAGTTGAGTTCGTTAATGGGCGAAATCATTCAAATGGTTTCGGATCAACATTTCACATAATTTTGTTGAGATCTTGCTGTCAGTAAATTTAAAAAAAAATTGTTCCCAAATTTTTGTCGAAAATTTTTTTTTTCTCAGAAACTATTCGTTACATTAGGAATTAAATTCCGGGCATACCTTGAGCTTTATATTTTACAGCAGTGTAACGAATTTCAATTCGATTCGGTTACTATTTTTGGAGAGGTTTGGAGAAAATATGTAAAATTTCATGTTTTATTTTCTCGATATAGTTGGTTTTATTCTGAATAACTCAAAAAATGCTGATTCGACCACAAAGAAACTTGGTAACTACTTTGAAAATGCTGGTGGACATTTTTCTGCAAAATTTTGTGATTATCGTTTCATTAAGAAAATTTGGAAACAAAAATTCAATTTTTTTTTTAATATTCAATATTCTGTAATCTTCTGATCATATACTCCCCATTGAATTCTATATGAACGTTCATTGTTCGTTAAATTACTGGATTTCATTACGATATAATCTGTATTTTTGGAAATATTGTGGAAAATAAAATTTTGAATAGGTATATCTGCGGAATCATTGGGTGCATTTTACCCATTCACGAATTCGGCCTTCGTAATTAAGGTTCTAACCTGCTCTACAAATATCGAGTTTCTAAGTTATTTCTTTCGAAAATTATTGTGTTTACGGTCTGTGGTATTTGATGATACTTTCAGATCAAGGAGGAACATTTGTTGATTTATCGACAAATATTCGTACTTTTGTCATATTAATCTGAAATTAGGATTTTTATGTTGATTTCTAGAATATCATTCAATTAACCACCCACATCCTAACTGAATAATTGAATCTCAAAAAAAAACAATGACATTTACCCAAGCCAACAACCTACCTCAAGGAAACTTAGTCACGATATTAATGCCAAATTAAAATACTCCCAACAAAAATAGACCTGGTGCAAAAGTCAACTGGATTTTAATTGATGGGTGTTTCGATTTACAGTCATGTGATCAATTAAAAGCACCACGTGCTTTCAATTAGGTTGCATGACTTTATATGGGTAATTCGATTTCGTGTATTGAATTATGACCAGATTCCTCATTTAGAAATTTGAATAAGTGTTCCCGTACGGTTGAGCAGGTCATTTATGGAAATTTATTGTTTGACACGAAATATGGTCTTGATGTTTATTTCATCAATTAATATATATGTGTACTGGTTTGCTCGTAAAGAAGTTTCCATCTGCTTCATTCGAAGTTACATTCTCCAACCTAGTACTAGATTTCAAAAAGATTCGGATTTCAGAAATATTGGAAAAATAAATTTCTGAATCGTTTCATACTCCATTCACTTTTCTAAAATATCCCTGTTGGCCATGATTTAGGTCTATCAAGTTTTTTTTATTTAAAACTGACGCAGGTTGCCACTCGTGAAATATCGGCAATGTTAAAATAATTCTTAGAGACGTTGCCAAATGCCAATGCCAATTTCTACTCTCAATTTAAACATAATCATGAATTTTGGAAACTGAAAATGCCGAAGGTAGTTTTGAAGAAGCAGAGACAAAGTATCAGGAAGTGCTATGTGGAATTGTAATTTGCGTTTTCTGATAGTAACCCTGACAATTTGGAATCAATAATTTATCACAAGCTATCCAACATTTTCGACGTATGTGAGTGAAAACCCAGTGTATCGTTCACATAGATTCCCAAGAAGTTTGTAAATTGAGTAAGTTCTTTTAAGGTGACAGAGGTTTTGTAGTACCATTACATTTTCATACTGGAGTATTTTAAGTTGTGCAATAAGGTGTTCAAATGTCTTCTGTAGGGAATTTTATAGGTTTGTCTGTTCGTTTACAAGTTTTACTGCAAGGTTATTCGATTACTTTTATTTTTTTTTCGAATGATCTATCACAAAGTTACGGACTACTCTATCCATTATTTTTCAGTAAAATTTCAACACTCGATTCTCGATTTCCGTACAAGAAAATAGCATAACTGAATCTTCCAACCATGTTTATACAGAGTGTAACCGCCAAATGGAGTAAATTCGATAACGAATAAATGAGGGGGTGTTAGGACAAACGCTCGGACACGTCGATTTTTAATTTTAAATGCGCATAGTTTTCAAGAAAATAAAATTATATAGGGTGTTCCATGCGACCGTGGCCAATACCAACTTTCTTATTTCAAGTGTAACCCCCTGTATATTATTTATTTTTTGGATTCTTCAGAAAATTCTAGACATAATTCATGTACAATGTCCTATACCTATCTTCAACTTTTTCGGAAATATTAAGTGTTTTCAGAAATGTTGAGTAACGTTAGAAGACAATTCTACACCAGATTAGCATGTTGCCAAGACTTTCGCGGCGAGCATTTTGAACATTTCCTACATCGACATTAAAGTTTTCTTATGTTTTTTTTTTTAATTATAAAGAAATAATCAGTATGACTAATTAGGTTTTAAGTGTAATGTACCGAATTTGTGAAATGAAATAATTTTCATTTGAACGTTGATTTTTGCACTAAATCTGAAAACACTTAATATTTCCGAAATAGTTAAAGATAGGTATAGGACATTGTGCATGAATTGTGTCTAGAATTCTCTGAAGAATCCAAAAAATAAATAATATACAGGCGGTTGCATTTGAAATAAGACAGTTGGTATTGGCCACGGTCACATGGAACACCCTATATAATATTATTTTCTTGAAAAATATGCGCATTTAAAATTACAAATCGACGTGTCCGAGCGTTTTTTCCAATACGCCCTCATTTATTCGTTATCGAATTTATTCCATTGGCTGTTACACTCTGTATAATAAAATGTTTCCAGTGTTAACAGAGAAAAAAGTTTCTTCAACATTCGCCAGGTCTTTGGAATTATTGAATTCACATATATTTTCCCAAAGTAAATTCACATGTTGAAAAATATGTAATCACTACGACCTCTATGTAAAGAGGACAATGTTGTGTAGTTATCTGACAGGAAAAGTCACTAACCTAACATTTTCAAAATATACACGGTGAAATGTGTCAGAATGTCATGGCCAACCGGGATAGTTTATAAAAGTGAATAGAGTATAAACATCATAGAGAACCAGATTCCCATCTGTTGCCTAACTAGAGATATGAACACCACTATTGCGGGACCCTGTATAATATATGTGGAAAAGGTAGAAAAACTGACCAAAGATATTCACGTATATATATATTCTTTTGAAATGAGCATTACATTTTTTTTTATCAAACAATTTGTGTCATAACAGTATTAGCAGAGGAAATGTAAACGGGGTACCATACATTTTTACGTATGATACAAGAGCACAGATAAAAACCTCAGGAAAAACTCTGTCTCCCCGTATAAGTGTATATTCACGTGAAGAGGCATAAGGAGAATACCGATTACATAATCATATTCCAAAGAAATGAACACTTCCAAGCTCCAAAAGGCCTGGAGCTGTTCGTCTTATCATGTAATGACCAAATACAGTGTGGGGATTGTAGAATTGTAGAATTGAAATCTGCTTTTTCTGATAGTAACCCTGATAATTTGGAATCAATAATTCATCACAAGCTATCCACCATTTTCGACGTGAGTGAATGAAAGAGAGGTACTTCAGTGTGGGTTTTTTTATTATTCGAGAACCGAGCGCTTTCGGCCAGTCAACAGGCCATCATCAGGGTTTTCCCGTCCGGGAATTATCCCAAGTCACAGTAAAAAGGAATGGCACAGCAAACCACAACAATAACGTACATTCGTGATGGTCAAGTTAATAAAATCAATAAAGTACAAGAAACAGCGACTAAATTACATGAATCAACAATCGTGAATCGTGACCATCACGAATGTACGTTATTGTTGTGGTTTGCTGTGCCATTCCTTTTTACTGTGACTTGGGATAATTCCTGGACGGAAAAAACCTGATGATGGCCTGTTGACTAGCTGAAAGCGCTCGACTTAATAATAAAAAAACCCACACTGAAGTACATCTCTTTCATTCACTCATTTCGATTTGGAGTGCACAACCATCTTTCCTGTATGTGAGTGAAAATTCAGTGTATCGTTCACATAGATTCCCAAGAACTTTGTAAATTGAGTTAGTTCTTTTAGGGTGAAACAAGTTTTGTACTACGACTACATTTTCATACTGGAGCATTTCAAGTTGTGCAACAAGGTGTTTAAAAGTTTTCTATAGACTTATTTCTTGAGAATTTCGAAAAGTAGGGAATAACATAGGTTTGTCTGTTTGTTTAGAAGTTCAACTGCAGGGTTATTCGAGTACTCTATCCATTATTTTTCAGTAAAATTTCAACACTCGAAGAAAATAGCATAACTGAATCTTCCAACCATGTTTTATAAACGTGAATAACTTCTAGTATTCACAGAGAAAGAAGTTTCTTCAACATTCGCCAGGTCTTTGGAATTATTGAATTCACATAATATTTTCTCAAATTCATTATTTCCCCAAAGTAAATTCACATTGTGAAAAATACGTAATTACTATGACCTCTATGCAGAGAGGACAACGTTGTGCAGTTATCTGACAGGAAAATTACTATAACCTAACATTTTCAAAATATACTCGGTGAAATGTGTCAGAATGTCATGGCCAACCGACATAGTTTAAAAAAGTGAATGGAGTATACCTACTGAATTATTGAACGTTTGTTACCCATTCAGGAATACGACCTTCGTAATTCAGGTTCAAACCTAATCTACAAATATTAAGTCTCTGAGTCATTTCTGTCGGAAGTTATTGTGTTTACGATCGACCCAGGATAAATTCGTTAATTAATAAAATCCACTCAATGATTTCTCAGATATAAATCCAGAAATCCAGAACCGGATTGAAAATGACAGCTTGGAGGTTCGTGCAGAATTTCGTGAGGATAATCTGATTAGGAGATCGTATAATGGTGGAAATATATGCAATATTTTCACCATGTTCGATACCTGCTACAGCCCTACTAACTTTCATGGTTGGAATGTTATATTTGTGAGTTAAGCCTAACTTAGAGAGAGTGAGGTGAATCCCATAGGATTTTTTGTTTTTTTTGTGTAAGAAAGCTATCAAATAAACCTCCCTTTGAGTCTTGTCAATACTAACCCAAACAATCAGCATACTTCAATCTCATGAGCACAGAAATGTATAATCGAAAAAGGAAATGACATAATATTTTATTTTATTGCTTCATTGAAGAATGTAAACGAACGTGAAAATTTTTCCACGGCCTTCAGGCGAAATAGTAATAGAGTAAGTCGATATGTTAAAAGAAAAGATAAATAATCTATCAAATTCAAAGTCTTTTTTGCGCGCTCGATTTAAAGCACTAATATTCCATGCAAATATTTTATTTTCGTAAGTTTTCTCAAATATTATATTGCTCCTATTTTCTGATCATTCTGAGTCAAATTGTGTGGATTTGATATATTTGGGGTTGGCCAGATAGAGGCATTGGGTATGACATCTGAAGTAATGTAAATAATAAACTTCAATTTCCCCATATAGTTTTAATGTACACTCCATTCACTTACATAAACTATTCCTGTTGGTCATGGCATTCTGACACATTTCACCGTGTATATTTTGAAAATGTTAGGTTATAGTCATTTTCCTGTCAGATAACTACACAACGTTGACCTCTCTACATAGAGGTCGTAGTAATTACGTATTTTTCAAAATGTGAATTCACTTCGGGAAACTAATGAATTTGAGAAAATATTATGTGAATTCAATAATTCCAAAGACCTGACGAATGTTAACGAAACTTTTTTTTCTGTTAAAACTGTAAATATTTCACGTACATAAACATGGTTAGAAGATTTAGTTATTGCTATTGTCTTGTACGGAAATCAAGAATCGAGTGTTGAAATTTTACTGATATGTATAGAGTAGTCCGTTACTTTGTGATAGTTCATTCGAGAAGAAAATGAAAGTACTCGAATAATCCTGCAGTACAAATTCTAAACGAACAGAAGGACCTATGGAATTCCCCTCTTTTCGGAATTCTCAAGAAATAAGCCTACAGAAGACAATTAAATACCTTTTTGCATAACTTGAAATACTTCAATATAAAAATGTTGGATAGTTTGTGATGAATCATTGATTCCAAATCATCAGGGTTACTATCAGAAAAAGCAGGTTTCAATTCTACATAGCACTTCCTGATTACTTTGTCTCTGCTTCTTCAAAACTACCTTCGACATTTAGTTTCCAAGCGTGATGATTATGTTGAGATTGAGAGTAGAAATTGGCATTGGCATTTGGCAACGTCTCTGAGAATTATTTTGACATTGCCGACATTCGATTTTGACACCGGATTCGTCATTAGTGAGTCCAACCTTATTCTAAAATTACAGACATTTGGACAAAACGGTAGCACCCCTAGAACATACGTGCATAAAATTAAATTTCTTACCTTCAAAGTCATTACATCCCCTGAACATTTTTCCGTTGCTCAAACTATTCGAGGAAACTGACAGAGCCGGATTGTAATACGCGTTCGATCTCAAAAAACCACCACCACCTTCACCCTGGATGTCCTCCATGTCCTTCGTCACTTCCCTGAAAAAGATTTTCTTTAAAGATACATAAATCATAGCACAAGATATCGCAAACTAAAATGATTAATTCCAAAAAAATTTCAACAGCGAAAAACCCGAAGTGTTCATGAGTGTTCGTGTCCCAAACCGTAAAAAAACGATGATAAATAAAACTAGATTATCTAGACTAGGACAGTATTTCAAATTAACATAAGAGATATCAGTTCATTGAAATAACGTGATATTTGCAAGTAAATGAAGAAAATTATGTAGAAATTGAGGAGGTAGTGAAATTAAATGAAGGTAGAGCTGAATCGGTATTTTACCATGATTTCTTCCTTGTTCGGCTGCGAATAGAAATGATACTTCACCTGATGAATTTGTATAAGTGAGGATATCATTTCTGGTAAAGATTGAAATTGTCTGTACCGACTTTCAAGGGGAATATCCAGGAAACATAATTTACTGACGAAGTTTCGTGTTTTTTCTTGAATGTACACGGCTAATTAGTGCAAAATTATCTATCTAATGATAATACATTTCTGACGAAATTCGCGAAACAATATGGCATATACTCGAAGATTAAAACATGCTGAAAACTACTCATAAGAGTTTCTATGCATAGTCGAGTTCAATTTGGTCAATGAGCATGAATTCCAAATACAGGTAAAAAATCTTGTATATTCTAATAATATGCCAGGCTGTTTTTCACACCTGTATATTCCAGTTCGATTTCAGATATACCGTTTGAGAGAGTAACCAATGTACAATATTTGACCAGAATTAAATTTCCGATGGGACTTAGCAAAGTTTAAAAATGTCAAATACTCTGAGTGACGAATATTGGGAAAAATGGCATGTCAGGCAGAATATCTTGAAACCCGTTGATATTTTTGGGTGGAGATATGTAGATACTCCATTCACATTTATAAACTATCTCGGTTGGCCATGATTTAGGTCTATTAAGTTTTTTTACTTAAAACTGACGCAGGTTGGCACTCCTGAAATATCGTTAATGTCAAAAGAATTCTTAGCGACTTTGCCAAATGCGAATGCCAATTTCTACTCTCAATCTCAACATATTCATCACGCTTGGAAACTAAAAATGCCGAAGGTAGTTTTGAAGAAGCAGAGACAAAGTATCAGGAAGTGCTATGTAGAATTGAAGTCAGCTTTTTCTGATAGTAACCCTGATAATTTGGAATCAATAATTCATCACAAGCTATCAAACATTTTCCACGTATGTGAGTGAAAACCCAGTGTATCGTTCACATAGATTCCCAAGAACTTTTTAAATTGAGTTAGTTCTTTTAAGGTGACAGAGGTTTTGTAGTACCAATACATTTTCATACTGAAGTATTTCAAGTTGTGAAACAAGGTGTTCAAATGTCTTCTGTAGACTAATTTCTGGAGAGTTTCGAAAAGTATGGAGTTTCATAGGTTTGTCTGTTCGTTTACAAGTTTTACTGCAAGGTTATTCTATTACTTTTATTTTTTTTCGAATGAACTATCACAAAGTAACGGACTACTCTATCCATTATTTTTCAGTAAAATTTCAACACTCGATTCTTGATTTCCGTACAAGAAAATAGCATAACTGAATCTTCCAACCATGTTTATATGGTAAAATATTTCCAGTGTTAACAGAGAAAAAAGTTTCTTCAACATTCGCCAGGTCTTTGGAATTATTGAATTCATATATATTTTTCCAAAGTAAATCCACATGTTGAAAAATATGTAATCACTAAGACCTCTATGTGAAGAGGACAATGTTGTGTAGTTATCTGACAGGAAGAGTCACTATAACCTAACATTTTCAAAATATACACGGTGAAATGTGTCAGAATGTCATGGCCAACCGGGATAGTTCATAAAAGTGAATGGAGTATAAACATCATAGAGAACCAGATTCCCATCTGTTGCCCAACTAGAGATATGAACACCACTATTGCGGGACCCTGTATAATATATGTGTCGTCAGTTCCCAAGTCTAAGATAAACATGAAGGTAGAAAAACTGACCAAAGATATTCACGTGAAGAGGCAGGAGAAGAATACCGATTGCATAATAATATTCCAAAGAAACGAACACTTGCAAGCTCCAAAAGGCCTGGAGCTGTTCGTCTTATCATGTAATGACCAGATACAGTGTGGGGACAATTTTTTTGGGATTTCCCAAAGTACCACATGTTTCCGAGAACTGCGGTCTTGTGGTGATCTTCTCATCGCTTGAAGACCAAACTAATTATGTGTCAACGACCTCCTTATTTGAGTATTTTCTACTCTTCATCTCCAGCGTATGTAAATGCACTTCGTGTTCTTCACGGCTATTCGCGAAGTTGGTCAATTTGCTATGTATCGGTGGTTCAGCCAACGCAGTGAATGTTTATTAGTTTTTTCTTCATTTTATAATCGTTGTGTTGGTTTAATGGACTCGATTTCAGTGGAATTCCATCGTGATTATAATACTGTGATGACTAGTTTTTGGCATCGTTTTTGAAACAGCAGAAACTGTTCTTTTTGGTGTCCTTGTTTTGCTGTGTCGTTTTTATAAACTGTTCTGGTATTTCAATTAGTTAGAGATTTTTCTGAAAGCTTTTTCTGGTTCATTTGTGTAGTACTTGTTTGCCATCTAAATGTATCTGCTGAAGGTACTACTAGAGACTCTAGAGAGGTATTGCAACTTTTGAATAGCGCAAGCGTTATGTTATTACGGTGCGCTATATATAACGTTTTGGTGGTTACCGTGGATTTAACGGTCGTTCCAGAAGTAGACGTATTGCTACACGTTTTTGTTACCGTTACGTTAGTTATCAGTTTGTTTGGTTAGGTTATGTGAGACGTCAGATTTTTGTGCTACAAACTCACGTCTGAACTTCTAAAGATTGATAATTTGCATTTCTGCATTAGTTTTTTGATTCTGGACAAAATGAAAATGGAATCGGAAGCGGTAATTCCACGTGGTGCTAATGCAGAAGAAGTGGAACTAGTGATATTACACAATATAATTGGCATGGTTCAAACTATTCCTAATTTCCAACCCCTCATATTGCTTCCAAAAGTATTTCTTAATTCGTGAAAAAGTAACAAATACGTATTTATGAAAAAAATGCTTAGGTAGCACTAATGAATCTTAATGTCTAATATCAGTTGTGTGTAAAAGGTATTGTAAAATAGATTTTGAGAAATCTGAGGAAGTTTAATTCCGAAAAACATATTAACAGCTTTTCTATGACAGTGATCGCAGCCGGAAGAGCCCGAAGCTTAACGATTCCTTCCGATATAGAATAGCGCAACGTAAATTGCGGCTCGCAATTTTCCGTAAATAACGTTAGACGCTAACGCTATTAAAGTCGCGTTATTCTGAAACTGTATCTGCGCATGCTTAGATGTCAAAAATAACGTTTGCGTTAATATCGTCACACAAATTTGACACTGCAATATCTCTCTACTGATGCAAATATCCTGTATCAGCGGATCATTAGCTGGCATGAGGGAGAACAATAAAAGTCAGACATTTCGTTTCAATGTCTTAATTCCATAAGTAACCGTCTAAATGCGATGGACTTTGTTAATCTATTCGATATTAGAGAGATATTGCAACTTTCGAATAGCGCAAACGTTATATGCTATTACGGTTATGCTAAATATTACGTTTTGGTTTTAACGGTCGTTCCAAAAGTAGACTTATTGCTACACGGTTTTGTTACTGTTGCGTTAGTTATCAGTTTGTTTGGTTAGGTTATGTGGAACGTCGGATTATTGTGTTACAAACTCCCAAAGTTTAATCATTTGCATTTCTGTTTTAGTTTTTTGATTCTCGATAAAATGGAAAAAGGAATCGGAAGCGGTAATTTCAGCTGGTGCTATTACAGAAAAAGTGGAACTAGTTATATTGCACAATATTATTGCATGGTTCAAACGATTCCAAATTTCAAACCCCTCATGTTGCTTTCAAAAGTATTTCTTATTTCGTGAAAAAGTAAAAAATACCTATTAATGAAAAAAATTGCCGTGGTAGCACTAAGAAATCCGTATGTCTAATATCAGTTGTGTGTAAAAGGAATTTTAAAATAGAAAAACATTTGAACAAACAGCTTTTCTGCGGCTCGCAATTTTCAGTGAATAACGTTAGACGATTTTTGAAGAAACATAAGAAGTGTCCTTTTCGACAAATAAACTGAAATTAATTTTGAATCACTCTGATCTGAATACATTTTAGTTAAATCGGAATTCGAAATCTGCAGTTCATCATTTTTTGGAAGAATGTGTTTACTTTTCTACTCCTATGAATCAAATAAAAAAAATCAAAAAAGCACTGACGTGAGTTTAGCAGGCTCTGCGTTCATATCTATATTCGTTGTCAAATCGGTCACCCACTCAAGTATTGACCCTGCCAAACACAGCCTTACCTCCTGACGAAAAATAATTGGAATTTTTTTGAATGTTTTCATTGCGATCATCCCGAAATTCGAACAAGTTTGCGTCTCTGTAGTTTTACAACTTGTTACTTGGTTTCATCATGATCGGATCAGTAGGTTTTGAGTTATCGCGGAAGTACCAACGATACCAAACAAAAATCAACGAAATTTGATGAATTTTTTCCCAATATCTTCCAAAATAAAACTGCGATCCAACAGAATTTTGTCGTTAAAAATATTTCAATTGATGTGCCAAAATACATCGAATTATGATGAAAACTTTCTGGGAAAAGACAGTTCAAGGATAGTTTGGAAGATTTTCGGATTTTTATAAAATTTACTAACTACAGGAGCTCAACAAACTTGAAACCCCTCGGCCAATTCGGCATCAGAAAAAACTCGCATTTTGATGTGCCCATTAGCCGAAAAATTTCAAGTCTCTAGCTCTTTCTGTTTCAAAATTATCCTAGCAAAGACTGGCCGGACATAATTCAAATAGACATCGGATTCTTCAGCAGTGATTCCAACCAATTGGTTAAAGAACCTTCGTGTAAAAATTAGAAAATTACAAATATTTGGGCGAAATGATAACACGCCTTCCCTATATAACATGTGCGCAAAAAGTAATAAATCAGTTCATCACGCGACTTGTCAAATAAATTTTTACAACGTCCCAAAACAAACGGTCCAAGTCTGATATGAAACGGATTAACCTCAAGGTGTTGGCCTTGAAACAGGCCAGGTAAACTTGAACCTGTAAGGCAAATTCAGAGTCATAATTTGGCTCAGACAAGTTGGCGAAAAAGTCGATAGAGGAATCTTAAAAGCCCGTCTGGGCCAAGGTAACACCTAATATTTATAATGGTCATAAATCTCTTGAAGGTGAATTTTTTAGCTTAACGTCGATTATTTCCTAGTCAGTATAGCAGGATTCGATTACGGAATAAGTTCGCAGGGTGTCCAGATGAGTATATGAACCCTTAACAGCTACGTTGGGGTCAAATTCGTCCCCAGTCGTTATTAATCATGTATAATTCTATTACTATACGACTATACCTACTATTTGAACAAGGAGTGCATTCGCCATTTTGCAACATTGGACAATATAACCGCTAGGTCTTTTACAATGCTGTCTCTGACATTTAGAAATAGAATAGGCGAATCTATCTCTGAGATAATTATATGGCATACACTAGTTGTATACTAACTGACATAGAAACTGCAACACCCAGAAGGAGCTGTTCAAATTTTAAATTTTTTTTGGTAAAAATAAATAGTATAGCAAGGAGTAAATGAATAAAATATGAAGAAAAAATCGTGAAGGTTTTTTCATGGAAACATTTTTGCGCGCATGTTCTAGGGGAACAGCGTGCTATCGTTTTGTCCAAATGTCTGTAATTTTGAATGATTGAGCCGAAAATGGTCTCAATCGACTAGGTTGGACTCACTGATGACGAATCTGGTGTCAAAATCGATTCTGTCCGGCCGACCGTAGACACGATAATTGTCGACAGAAGCAGGCTAGCAGCTTGAAACTTTCAGGATAGGTTGCGCATCAGAATGCCGCGGTTAAGTTCGTTAATGGGGCAAATCAGTCGAATAGTTTCGGAGTTATAGGCACTTGAAGTTTTGAAGTTATTTATTTTTTATTTCAGGAACTACTCAAGCGATTGGATTCAAACTTAGCAGTTAGGTGGAGTATAACGACGCGCAACTTTGAGCCAAATTTCGTCAGGATCATATTGTCAGTAAATTTGAAAAAGAATTTTTTTTCAACATTTTTTTACAAAAAATTTTATTTTTCGGAAACCATTCATCATAAAAAAAAAATTCCTCTCACACTTTGAACTTCATATTTCACAGCAGTGTACCAAATTTCAGTTCGATACGATCATAAGTTTTGGAGATATCGGGAAAAAATATGTCAAATTTCGGGGTTTTCTCCTCGATATCGTTGATTTTTTCGGTATAACTCGAGAAATACTGATTCAGTCTTGATAACACTTCACAACTAGTTTTGAGATGCTGAAAGACAACATTATGCGAAATTTCGTGATAATCGTGTCATAAGAACAATTTGAAAAAAAAAATTTCTATGATTTTCTCATCATATCATCCCCATTAAATTCTGTATGAAACTTCGAACTGTTATTTTCCGATGAAGTACTGGATTCCAATTCGATCTGATCTGTCGTTTTGGAAAAATAAAATTTTGATTGGGTATATCTACGGAATCATTGGGTGGACTTTACCCATTCACGAATTCGACCTTCGTAATTAAGCCCCAAACCTTCTCTACAAATATCGAGTTTCTGAGTTTTTTCTTTCGGAAGTTATTGTGTTTACGCAGTCGGCCGTATACAGATGACCGTAAACACAATAACTTCCGGAAGAAACGACTTAGAAACTCTATATTTGTAGAGTAGGTTTGGGGCTTAATTACGAAGGTCGAATTCGAGAATGGGTAAATTCCGCCCAATGATTCCGTAGATATACCCATTCAAAATTTTATGTTTCCAATATTTCCAAAAATACAGATTTGATCGAATTGAAATCCAGTAATTTATCAGTAAAATTTCGAAAAGCACTTCCGTCAAGGCAGCAGCTTTTGCGTGCATGTTCAAATTCGTTGCCGAAGCGGTCATCTACATTGAACATGCGTGCAAAAGTTGCTGCCTTCACGGCAGTGCTTTTTGAAATTTTTATATTGGTTAGTGGTTGTTTTTGAAAAATTTTCATGCGATTAAATCTCCTCCCCCAGATAATCAGCCATGAAAGGCCGCCACAAATCAACATCAAGGAACCCCATTGATTCAGATGACACCTTCATTTTCACCCCAACAAAAAATAAATAAATAAAAAGAGTTAAATGAAAATGGGGGGTTAACTGTTCAAATATAAAAAAATAAATCACCAAACTCACATGTGTATCCTCGTGTCATCTCCGGCAGCCTCGTTCTCGTTGATTTGCATCTTAAACCACCCTATATTGAGGTTGTTCTCACAAAAAAAAATCTCAAAATTCAAAATATTAAGTCAACAATCCGCGTTCGATTGTTTACATGTGAACGGCCGTCTGTCAACTGTGGGTAACTCGAGAACCGCTTAAATATGTATATAGTCAATTAATTTACAAGATCACGAGAAACCGTTTTATATTTTTCAGATGAAATTCCATAACCGGTATATTTACAAACTATCAACACACGTGAGTGAAGGGATTCTCTCGCTTTTGATCATCTTAAGATAATGGAAGCAATAAACTGGTCGGGATGTGATCAAACAGGAATTAAATTGTGTGCAGATAGCGCTCAGGTGTTATGGATTTTATACAAGGTGTTCCTACGGAATATTAGTTTTCTTCGGCAATTTTTGCGCGCATGTTCTGGGGAACAGCGTGACATCGTTTCGTTTAAATGTCTGGGATTTTCGAATGTTGAGCCGAAATTGGTATCAAACGACTAGGTTGGACTCACTCGTGACGAATGCGCTGTCGAAATCGATTCCTAAGGGACGATTATGGGCGTAAAAAGAATCTCATCGACTTGAAACTCGATTAGAGTTTGAATTCAAAAATCCGACGGTTAGGTTCCTTAATGGGCAAAATCGGTCAAAAGTTCTGGAGTTATAATCAGTTGAAATTTTGATGTTTTTCCTGATATTCCAGTAACTCATTTTGAATGATTGGATCCAAACTCGACAGTCAGTAGAAGCATAACGACGAGCAAATTTCTGCGGAATTTTGTACTATTAGTATATATATTCAATAAAATTTCATCAAAGTTGAAGAATATTCTGCGCAAACCTTGAACCTAATATTTCACGGCAGTGTACCAAATTTCAGTTTGTTACGATTATGATTTTCGGAGATATTCGTCAAAAATAAGTAAAATTTCGTGTTTTTTCTGGGTACCATTGTTTTTTCCAGGCTACCTCAAATAAAACCGATTTATTCATGATAAAACTAGGTGAACAGTTTGAAAATATTGATGAACAACTTTGTGCAAAATTTCGTGATGATCGAGATTTAATTTGATTTTTTTTCAAATATTACATGTTCTACGAGCTTCTGAGCCGCATTATCCTCATGGAATTCTGGTTGAGTTGTCATTTTTCAATGGAGTAAACTGGATTCCAATTCGATCTAATCTGTATTTTGTAAATATTGGGAATATGAAAATTTAATTATATTATCTGCGGAAAAATCGGGTGAATTTTACCAATACTCTAAAAATATCGAGTTTTCAAGTTTGACCACAAAGTTTAACCATGATAATCATGGATCAGTATTTTTTTGAGTTATTTCGGAAATAGCAACGACAACAAGGAAAAACAAACAAACTATTTTTTCCGAATCTCTGGTAAATAACAATCGATGAAACCGAAATTTGGTTCATTATCCTGAAATTTAGTGTTCCAAGTCTGTGCAGAATTTGATGAATAGTTCTGGAAAAAAAATTACAAAAAAGTTGAATTTCGAAACAAATATTTTGAGAAATTTTTTTTTAAACATTTACTTGTTCTCATAACACGATCATTACGAAATTTCGCACACATCAGTTGTACATCAGCATTTCTCAACTAGTAGTATATAAGTATGATTGAATCATGGCAATTATACATATTTTTTCAATATCTTCTAAAATACTAATCGGATCCAACCGAAATTTGGTGCACCGTTTTGAAATCCGGGTTCCAGGTATGTGCAAAATTTTTCCGAAATCAGATATTTGATTCAAAAACATTTTTTTCAACTGAATTTCGGAATTTCTTTAAGTTATGCGTGTACCTAATATGCTTCAACTAACTACCAAGTTTTAATGCGATCGCACAAGTTGTTCCTGAGATATTGAAAAGATAACCTCGAAAATTCAACAGACTATTACTCGAAAACCATTTGGCTGATTTGGCCCCTGACGTTTTCAAGTGGCTAGCTCGTTCGTCAGTTATCGTGTCTCCGACCGCCGGCGATTTTGACTCCGGATTCCCCATCAGTTTTTCTAACCTCTTCGATTGAAACCACCCTGTACAGAATGTCAATATCTGGGTTGTTCTGGAAAAGATTAAGTTGTGCTGGGACTGCACAGAATTTCAACTCAGAATTCTTCGAACGGCACCTTTCGGAAAATATTTTTGAAATATATATCGCCTCTATACAGGGCGTCCCAACGAAAATTTTAACTCCCTCAGAACTTGCAGGGTTATTGCTACCTTCGGATGGTTTTTTCGGAGCAATGTAGTCATAGGAATTCTTTCCCCCTAATATACTATTGAGTATTTGAAACCTCAATATGCTAATACAGAATTTGAGAATTATTTTTGGATTCTTCAAAACTCTTAGATTGCTGAGTTTGGGCGGAGCTTTTGACGGTAAGTTCAATTTTGTTGCCTAATTTTGTGAATAATGAACCGATTTTGAAAATTTTAGTTGTGTACAGAACATAAATATTTTTCGGGGTAACCAACACTCGACATGTCTTCCCTATTCAAAAAATATTGGGGGTTGGTGCCACCTTCAGGAGGGTTGATTTTTCGTAACAAACTCATGATGGAAATTCGTCCCCCTCGAAACAGATATTCACCTGTTGAAAAAAATCTTCGAAAATTCTTCGTTTCTGGTTAACTTGTCGATAGGACACCCTGTATATCAATTGATACAAACTACCTATTCGAGTCTTGGAAAATTAAAAAGCAAGGATCCCAGCCCATAAAACATACACTCCACCACAAATAATGCTCAAAAATTTTGGAATAAACGATAAATCCAAATATGGCATTCTCAAAAATAATAAGCAAGATTATGGATTGGTTTACGATATCAATATTCGATTCTCCGAAATCATTCGTTCTAAAATAAAAATACAACTTCGTTTAGCTTTTCTGATTCACCGATCACAATCCAATTGAAGCGCTCGAAATCTTATTTGTTCCCGAACGATTCATTCTAACGCGAATTATTCGGATCGAGTTCAAAAGTACAACCACGCCGTCACATAAGAACTATTCAACGTCGAATTATTCTAATAGATATCTAACAACACCAACAAATCAATTAAATTGACAACCTTGTATTTGAAACAGAATTATCGGGCCCAAATTCAAAATCATATGATCGCAACTGTACATACTTTGGATACAGTTACATACAGTTGGAATAGTAATAAATTTATTGGATTAAACTCGTTTTAAAGGCCAAACGAAATTTTTACGGTCCATGTTTGTAGATAAGTTGATTTTTAATGGCTATTTTAGAATACATTGACAACATTTTTTCAAGTTTTTTCTAATATTTCACCACAAAGTGTATCTGAATACCACCGAAAAAATATAAAGGGTGACTCTGTGATGAAGGTAGGTAGGTATTTGGTATAAAATTTTCGAAAAACCTCCCCCCCCCGAAGATTAACACAAAAATTGTTTTTCTTCTTAATTTTCCCTGTATTTTAAGCTCAAGACAATAAATAACTGTGAATTCATTGATGTAAAATTCGAGGTCAAAACACATTAAGCGCTTCGTCTTGTTGGCACAATAACTTCTGAAAGGGGGTCTAAATTAAGCTATTAAGTTCAAAAATATTGGCTACCTGATTGTTTCAAAGACATAATCATGTGAATTTTCTTTTCGATTCGAAAAATACCGATCATATCCAATTGAAACTGAGTATTCAGATGTAAATAATTTCATGAATGTTCTAGATAATTTTTGATAGGATCAAACTTTCAGATGATTGGAAAACGAATTTTAGTTGAAAACCAAACAGAGGTGGTTGAATAAATACCTGGGTGGTAGATCACTTCGCGCAAAAGCTATCATAGAATTTTTCCGCGATTCAGTAATCTTCTAACTTTGAGCCGGAAATGGCTTTAAGAGTGAACGGTAACGCGTCATCACAACTAGAGTGAAATTGATGAATTGTTCTTAATTCATTTTGAAATTCAGTCATTATCTAAGCTATTTTATGAACTTTGTTAACCCAGCGTTATTTTGGGTATGAAAAAGTAAAGAATAAATGAAGATTAAGATTATCTGCTAGCAAGAATGTTGAAGTTTTTTTTCTCATTTTTCACCCATATAGTTGATTCCCTGAAAATCATCCTCGAAAAAAAAATAATGAACATTAGCCCTTCTTGGTACAATTTGAAATCGTTTAAACAACAAAAATATCGAATTGGGAACTTCTGCGAAGATGCCAGCGCCCTAACGGATAAATCTGGAACCTGTCCAAGCTAGTAGTTTTATGTAAACAAACCTTTGAAATGTGGTGAGGAACGAATATTTATTAAGCAGAGCTTGAATATTTAGAGAAGTTATTATAATTTGGTAAAAGATTTCTTGAGAAGGAACTTTTCGTTTGGATCACGATATAAAATCGTACTTTGAATCGTTCCTGGTGGATAATTTTCGTGTTATTTTAGTGTATGTTGCTTGGTGGATCAAAATGAACCAATATCTAAGTTTACTTGAATTTCTGGAAAAATAGGCACCTCAATAAGTAATATAAGGACTCTTATTTTTGTGAAGAAGTGCTGAACGCAAGCTATATATTATGTGGTAAATCTAGAATCAGTCCAAATGATACGACTTGTTCTTTGTTTACAAACGAGTGAATCAATAAAATGAAAACAGATTTTCTGCTTCAGTTCTTTTGCATCGTATTTCTGAAGAAACGGAAACAGATAGACATATAATTGATTTCATTTTCATATTACAGCAGCTCAAGATACACATACAAAATGAAAAATGTCACATTAGGTTCAACCTACCTATATATAGAAATGAAAAGTATTAATGTATTTATATGAATATCTTCAGCTATTATCAACTCTTACAGTATATCTAGTTTTTGTCAGGTTTCCAACCAGATCACTCTCTTAGAATATGATTTTGTGTAGTATGAGAATTAGGTAGCTGCAGAAGTGCTCGGTAGTTTCTCTGCAGCATTTTTCTTCAAAATTCTCTTATTTTCATTTACACCTGAAAACATCATGACATGAAATTGTCTCGAAATGAATACATTGTAGGTAATTCACCTTTATGCAAATAAACATCTTCAGAGAAATGCAGTGAACATACTTTCATGTATTTCGTGACCTGTTTTCCAATCTTCAATTTCTAAAGCTAGGCCTTTCTTCTATCATTGAGTTCCCTGCCAAATGCTGTTTCCAAATTAACTTCACTTCCATTTGGCTTTGGAAAAAATGAAAACTAGAGACACTAGATGATCCTTTCTTCTTTGACCATGAATAACATTGAGTTGAGGCACACAACAATAGTCATTTCGGGAGGATGCCATTTCGAATTAATACAATCGAAAATTTTAATCGGAAAGAAAGGAATCGATTGATGAATATTATAAACACTTTCGGTATACCAAAATCTCAACTCTGAGAACAACACAAAAGCTCGAAAATGAGCTCCAAAAGTAAGCTAATTACGTTAAAATAACAGGCACGTCGAAAAACTACTAGCTTGGAAGTGTTCGAATTTCTATCGCTAGAGGGCGTATCGTTTAGCAGTAGTTGCGAATTGTAACCTACAAACGAAACTCCCTGATATTCGGGGTATTGTTTTTCTCAAAAGATCAATTAAGTTCTACCCCTGATGAAGAATTCGTGGACAAATTTAATCTGCCGTAAACAATATAAATTTCAAAAAAAATACCATAAAAAAAATTGCATACATATGTGAAAATACCCAAGGACAAGATATTTTAAGGTGGAGATCATCTATCTATTATTTTGATTTCGAAAAATACCAATTCTGTAGAGCCATCACTAGTCAATCTGACACCCAAGTCGCTCCCAATTTGCTGAGATATCAGAACAGTCAAGTCAGTAGAATGCAAAGATCAGGGGCGCTATTTTCGAGCTCATCCGAATTCATTTCGTCTACGAGCTCTCGCGGCGATGCGACAGTTTGGCAACGTGGTGTTCACGGTGTACTTGGGCATGATTTATTCACGAAAACACCTTTTTTATTATAATTTTGAATGTTTCAATTATAATTCTGAACACTAAAATAACTTCTGAATATAAAAAAGCCGAATGAGCACAAAAAAAGGGGGAAATGATAAAATTTTTGGGTGTGATGATCACTTTGCACGGTACAAAAATGACTCATATGCACTTGCGCACCAGTAAATGAACTTTCGCATAGCTTCGTTTTCGACTGAAATACATCGGATGGGTCGAGGCAGGAGGATTCAAATCCGCATCCGATTCACTTATATGTAAAAATTATGTGCACATCAATTTTTTTTTTCTATTTCAAAAACGCGTGTATTAATCCATAGAGCAAAGCTATTCACTTCCCACAGTTAAAAAGTATTTGATTCATGCTAAATAAAAAATTTCAAATTTTATTTAAAAAAACTTTCTTCCCGGGGGAAATAGTTGATCCAGAACAAACTTTCATTGATTAATGATTAATAACCCTTTTAATTTTTCACAATTTCGGTGCTGTATATAGGATTTTCTTGGGTTCCGAAAAGCAGAAAAAGGGAGAGCAAGGTGATAATAAAAAAAATCCCAATCAAGTTACTTCCCTCTTGATGGGATTTAAATTCAAGAACAAATATGCTAATATCATTGTATATTTATACAATGCTAATATGTACCCTCGTTTGAAGGTGAAACATTTAAAAACTATTTTGGAAAAATTTGCGTTTGTATATGGAAAATTAATTTTTGTTAGCGTAGGGAAGGTGGAAAATCATTAGTTTTCAATTTAATCCACCAAAGTTTACAGTTCAATCCACCAAAAATCAATTATTTATATAGAACACGTTCAACAATATTATTTTGTTGCAGTGCTCTTGTGAATTTTCTCCAACAATTATTCCCTGTATAATATTAATCAAGTATATTTTAACCGAAAAATTTTCTTAATTTTTGAGAAAAGCCCAATTAGAACAAAACTAAAATTCTCCCGCAAATGAGCACTAACTGGGACTAATCAATTTAGTTGAAGTGGATTTGTGATGAACTGAGTACCTTCAAAATTTGCATTTGAATTCAATTTAACTATACATGCAACTTCTGTTGCAATCTCCAAGAATACAGTTCAAATTAGGTAGGTATTTAAAATACTTTTCTCAGAATTCAGAAAATACATCATTTCAACTATGAATTTGTAAATAAAACACTCCATAATGTATATGCTTCATTTATTTTGATATTGTAACTTATATTTTGTACATATAAATTACTAACAGTTTTTGAGTCTTCAAAGTATTCGTAAGATTGTAGACATTTAAAAG
Source organism: Myrrha octodecimguttata (assembly GCA_958510865.1). Classification (NCBI taxonomy): domain Eukaryota; kingdom Metazoa; phylum Arthropoda; class Insecta; order Coleoptera; family Coccinellidae; genus Myrrha; species Myrrha octodecimguttata. The sequence continues at coordinate 49,492,506 of OY294062.1, read as the reverse complement.
TCTGGTTTGCTCCTGCTTGTGCAGAAACTGCTATTCGACACCTCATATGTACCTAGTATATTCACAGCATAATTCAATTCTGCTGAAGCTCTGAGTAATTGATTTTAGACAACCAAGTGACCATATATCCATTTGATACCTAAAACAAAACTAATCATAAATATTACAAATAGAATTTGGGTACGATATAGTACATATCCTACCTTCAATCATTGTTTAACAAGGCTTCAATCCACATCAACTTTCAGATATTCACTCCATCACGACCATCACTAATATTAGTTCACAGGAGGACAGGAATTATTATTAAATCAAAAGAAGTGCCCATAAAAACAATTTCAAACTGTGAAATCCATCAAAAACATTAATAAGTATCCACTGTGTTTTCGTTTGTATGTCATGTCGCCTTGGGGCATGTAATTAGGATTGCCTACAAATACAAATTCTGAGGAAAAACAACACGTTGCCAAACTGACGCATTTGGCCAAATCTAGACCTCACTTTCGCATGCGAAAGTGATTCGGATGACTCGAAAATAGCGCCCCTGGTATTGCGCTATCACTGCTTCACAGGAAAGCACAGATATGAAAACGATAAAAAAAAACTAAAGTATCGTGTATATTATGTTCATATTGTCTACATGTACTCCATTCACTTTCATAATCAGTCGGTATGCTATGGAAGTTTGACACATTCCAGTCTGTATAAAAAAATGTAGTGATAGTAATTTTCCAGTTGTAGTAACTACGTATATATCTGAATGGTTTATTTTTGAATCGGCAGTCACGCCAAATTATTTTGACCTTGACGATACTTCACGAGTGCCAACCTGACTCCAATTCTAGTTAAAAAAAAACTCAATAAAACTATCTGAAAGCCTAGCAAATGCCTTCATTGAAGCGAATGTAGTAGAGGCTGATTGTAAATACAGTAACTTTATGAAGAAATATCTTAGGGATTTATATATGTTGTTCCTGAAGAGTTGACATTATGTATTACGATAGAATCGAATGAAATATCCAATAAATCATTTGAAATGTCTTCATTAGTCTCTCCAAAAACTTTAGCTATCATGTTTGAGAATACCCAAATTTTTTGTGAACTTCGAAATATAGTTTATGGTTGATTGGGTGATTAGCTCTGATCAAGGGGGAATATTTGTTGATTTATCGACGGATATTCGTCCTTGTGATTATGTTATTTATTACTACTGGAGCTCTTTCTTCTCCATGAAACCATTTCCTAAATTTGTTAGATGTTGGACGTTTTCGTCTTGTGGGAATCCACATGAACCGAGTGTTTCCAATGTTGATCGGTTGTTTGTAAAGCTGCAATATCGCAGTTACAGTGACCTGATGCGACAAAAGGATGAACGTCACACACATCGATCAAAGTATTCTGCACTCGAAGGTGAGACTCGCAAGATGCTCCTGGCAGATGGCGCGCTGTAAGTTGTATACTGCAGCGATCCCTCTGAAAGGTAACAAGTATCGAGAGAACTCTCTGCGGTTTATCCAAGTTAAGTTGACCTGACGATCAATAATAACTGTGAAACAGCTGTAGTCATTCTACTTGGATCCGCTTCTTCCGTGTAGGTGTTTTGGTTGATTGGGTGATTAGCTCTGATCAAGGGGGAATATTTGTTGATTTATCGACGGATATTCGTCCTTGTGATTATGTTATTTATTACTACTGGAGCTCTTTCTTCTCTATGAAACCATTTCCTAAATTTGTTAGTTGTTGGACGTTTTCGTCTTGTGAGAATCCACATGAACCGAGTGTCTCCAATGTTGATCGGTTGTTTGTAAAGCTGCAATATCGCAGTTACAGTGACCTGATGCGACAAAAGGATGAACGTCACACACATCGATCAAAGTATTCTGCACTCGAAGGTGAGACTCGCAAGATGCTCCTGGCAGATGGCGCACTGTAAGTTATATACTGCAGCGATCCTTCTGAAAGGTAACAAGTATCGAGAGAACTCTCTGCGGTTTATCCAAGTTAAGTTGACCTGACGATCAATAACAATTGTGAAACAGCTGTAGTCATTCTACTTGGATCCGCTTCTTCGGTGTAGGTGTTTTGGTTGATTGGGTGATTAGCTCTGATCAAGGGGGAATATTTGTTGATTTATCGACGGATATTCGTCCTTGTGATTATGTTATTTATTACTACTGGAGCTCTTTCTTCTCCATGAAACCATTTCCTATATTTGTTAGATGTTGGACGTTTTCGTCTTGTGGGAATCCACATGAACCGAGTGTTTCCAATGTTGATCGGTTGTTTGTAAAGCTGCAATATCGCAGTTACAGTGACCTGATGCGACAAAAGGATGAACGTCACACACATCGATCAAAGTATTCTGCACTCGAAGGTGAGACTCGCAAGATGCTCCTGGCAGATGGCGCACTGTAAGTTATATACTGCAGCGATCCTTCTGAAAGGTAACAAGTATCGAGAGAACTCTCTGCGGTTCATCCAAGTTAAGTTGACCTGACGATCAATAACAATTGTGAAACAGCTGTAGTCATTGTACTTGGATCCGCTTCTTCGGTGTAGGTGTTTTGGTTGATTGGGTGATTAGCTCTGATCAAGGGGGAATATTTGTTGATTTATCGGCGGATATTCGTCCTTGTGATTATGTTATTTATTACTACTGGAGCTCTTTCTTCTCCATGAAACCATTTCCTATATTTGTTAGATGTTGAACGTTTTCGTCTTGTTGGAATCCACATGAACCGAGTGTTTCCAATGTTGATCGGTTGTTTGTAAAGCTGCAATATCGCAGTTACAGTGGCCTGATGCGACAAAAGGATGAACGTCATACACATCGATCAAAGTATTCTGCACTCGAAGGTGAGACTCGCAAGATGCTCCTGACAGATGGCGCGCTGTATGTTGTATACTGCAGTGGTCCTTCTGAAAGGCAACAAGTATCGAGAGAACTCTCTGCGGTTTATCCAAGTTTAGTTGACCTGACGATCAATAACAATTGTGAACCAGCTGTAGTCATTCTACTTGGATCCGCTTCTTCGGTGTAGGTGTTTTGGTTGATTGGGTGATTAGCTCTGATCAAGGGGGAATATTTGTTGATTTATCGACGGATATTCGTCCTTGTGATTATGTTATTTATTACTACTGGAGCTCTTTCTTCTCCATGAAACCATTTCCTATATTTGATAGTTTATGGCGTTCAACCAAATACTTTAACAAACCAGCTGCGATCATTCTGAATCCCGGTGGTCGACTTAATAAAGTCGAAACAAATTTATCGCTTTCTGAAATTTGCCTTAGTTATATCATAGCCAGCTCTACAGCATGTAGGAGGCAATGTTATAATTAAGCATGTTTCTTCTGCGAATAATATGAAATTAATATGTTGTCATTCAATAAATATTCGCGTATTTTTCTAATTTCTATAACATGTCCTGCATCTCACGCACTGTGAATTTCTGGTTCTGTTAGGAATATTGGATATGTTTATGTTAATCGAAGAGATACAACAAATTTTTTAATAAAATCTTTTATTCATTTAGTGATGCTTATCTTGCATAAATCATTTATAAATATAAATTTATAATAAAACTGGATAAAATATTAATATAAAATACTAACAAAATGTTAAGGCATTAGACAATTCTCGGAAAAACAGTACATTTCAATTTTTTTCCAATATCCAAATCATCAATTAACCATTCATCATTCACACACAGTACCTCCACCAACAGTAACTTTTCTTGAAAAACTGTTACAATACAAAGGGAAAAAAGTTCAAGAACAAAAGTTTACAAGTCTGAAATTCAAAGTTTTTTTTCGAGTTTGTACTCCATATCTTGAAATAACAATTACATTCACAATTTAAACTTTCATTTCAACTTATCAAACAACAACTTCAACCAATGAAATTGAAAAAAATACTGTTGAAAATGTTTTCAAAATTTTGAAATTTTATCACAATTTCTTTTTCTCATTTAGTACCAATACTGCATATTGCTTAAAAATTTAAACTCATGGAATTTTTTCGAATTACCTACTCATATTGAGTAAATAGTCTATATTTGGTACTCCATACAAAATTTATATCACTTAACAGAATCGAATTTCATTTAATCTTGTACTAAATGGAATGAAGTAAAAATATAAGTAGTTGTTCACAGGTTACTCGAGCACGAATTAAGTAGATAATAATCAATATTTTTGCGTGAAATACCAAATTTCTGAAAGATATGGCATAATATTTCGATATAGAGTGTGCTTCAATGATGCCGAACATTGTCCATCTCCTCGAAGCTGTCATTTCATTTTACTTAGTCTGAAAAGGAAAAGTCCCTTGATTATTTATGACCATTTGGTACCAAACAAAAATACAGAGGTAGTCAGAGAAGTGATATCCAAGGGTGAAATTCAAATCAGTCTCAGAAAATTTCTAGTAAAAAAAAGTAGATTATTTCCTATTATCACAACCAAAGGAATAAGCTTAGATTTCATTAAGTAAATTCCTCTACTCCATCAACCTTTAGGAATTGAGTCGGTTTCATGTTCATTAAGTTTTTGTAACTAGAACTGAGTCAAGTTGGCACTCGTATAATGTCGTCCGTGTCAAAATTATTGAGGCTACATTAGAAATTCATCCATATTTCTATCGACGTCTCTTTGGCTTGGTATTCATATATACATATAGACCAATTATTTTGTGAGTCTGTTGGCTATGAAAGTTTGACACATTGCACTCTGTATAATGGGGGTTTTTCCTTAAAACGAAAATGCAGTAATTTTCATGAAAAACCTTAAGAACATCACATTTCAAACATATAATTTCAATATAATATTTAAAAAAAAAATGTTTGATCACCTAAAACTAAAAATAAAAATGGGGATTTGCATTTCAAGTGATTTGTCTTGAGTGCACGATATGGCAACGTCGAATTCAGCTTTCTCGGAAAGAAAAGGACGTCAAATGTGTTACTTTGCTTAGGAAAACAGAGATAGCTATACTTCGATCTGGTTAGAGTAGAAGACAGCGACCAAGGAATAGAAAAAGAAGAGTACAGACTGTCATTCTATCATATTACTGACAAATCGCAAACGGAAATTGTTCTGTTCTTTATTCAAAGTGTGTACCACAGAATAGGAATAAATATTTTTCATTATTCTATAGCAGAAAAAGCTATTCTACTAAACAACGTTGTCACTTCGTGCATGCATGACAAATCCCAAACCCCAATTTTGAAATCTGATTTTGAATACTTTCTGAAGGTAATTTGGGAAAATAATGAATCAAACCCATAATAATTATGTTCGAATTTGCATTTGCAGTAACAACCCAAATTCAAGAAAAACCCCTATTGAAACATGTTTTGTTAGGTCCATTTTTCTGTCAGATAACTATGTCTACATTCTACATGAAGTAAGTGTTAGCTACATATGTAACTAAATCAAGCCATAGAGCCTTTTTGAGTTAAAATATGTAGAACGTCTCTTTTTTTCACTAGTACCATCCTGACTCTAGTTCTTGTAACAAAAACTTGATACAGGAGAATGATTCTAACGTCACAAACTTCCATAGCCAACCGAATAACTTTATAAAACAGAATGAAGTATGATGCTCTATTCACTGGCAGTTTCCACTTCGTATAATCAAAAAATGTCAGGTTAGATTCAGTTTCCTGTCATATAACTCCGCGACGTTGTCCGTTCTACATAAAGTTCGTAGCAATAACGTATGTACCTGAACCAAACCATAGAGTACTTGATAAAAAATTTGTGAATTGACAACGTTGAGCCGACTAATGGTTACAAAAGTTTGACAAGTCAACCTGACTCAGTCCTAGTTAAAAAAAGCCTGATAAGCCTATTCCAAGGCCTACGGACTGACTTCATTAAATATAGCATAGGTTAATGTTTATTTTTGTATTTTATTTGTAAACAACTTCACACGTTGCCAAGTTTATATCACATGAATTAGAGAGAACTGAAAAATTCCTTCAAATGTCACTTCTCTGACCCCTGAAAAAACATACATAAATCAATATGAAGTGAACGCTTGAAGAAACTGAGAAAATAAGCAGTCATTCAACACATCAAGCGCAAACAACACAAAACATGAGATAAGCAATACGATACACCAATTCAAGGCATAACCCCATTCAAAATGACACTTACTTTCTTCGTTATTCGCTGCAGCGGTCGTCGTGGTAGTGGTTGTAGTCGAGCTCGTAACGCCTTCTTGATTGTTAGTGATGACTGTTATCGTTTTTGTTATGGACATGCTCGCTAGATGCCTATTTACATCGTCTATGGATCCCAGTCCTAGATGGTCCCTTACACTGTCTATCGTAATATCACCTATGCTGCTCGAAACGGTCACGTTATGAGGCGTTTCGTCGCCATTTTCTCTAACTTCTTCAGTCTGGAAACCATAACGTAAAAAACGTTGAGGATGCAAAGTGTTACGCGTTCTTGGTAAATGCTTTTTGTTAGTTCAATCTTTGCAAGCTGTCGTAATGAACTGAAAATGGTCCGGTCTTCGTTTGAAATGGTTAGTGATTGTGCGGGTCTACTTTGACAGTAGATCAATAGAGCAGTTCCAGCTATGTATGGTTCATCGAGATGAATCAGCTGATGGGGGGACAGCCTGTCAAACGTTGAAAGTGAAACAACACAACCTCACTTTCCCGCTTTGTTTATTTTATGAAGTACAATATTTTCAACAATTTCAGGATAAATTCACAAGTTAAAATGATTTATATTAATGGAATTGGTGAATAACTAGGCCAAGTTATTGTTTCGTTGTGAAATACAACATAAATACACCGAGAGACGAAAGAATCCGATGTTTCAGATATATTGTACTGTCGACTTTATATTTGAATATTTGCATTTTTGACCCATTCCCCTAAATTTTATTTGGTATTGGAAGAAACAGAATACTATGTGAACTATGTTGGAGATATTTCCACACTGTTGAATGGATTATGTTAGACTATCTATTCAATTTGTTCTGTTTAATAAGTTAAATCATGATTAGATAACCATGATAAGAATATTTCGTGTTTGTTATACACATTTCAGGAATGATATCAACCTACGATAGCTGGCGTTATGATGAACAAACCCATCCTGATTGTTTACCACTCACATTTCTATAAGCCAATCAAGGCAATTCGTTATGTGATAGATTTCCCCAAAATATTGTATGTATTTTAAATAATAATGAACCAGATAACTTCCTCTGTCCTCAACCGAACACATTTCGATGTGGCTCGACTACCCAAGGATGGAACTTCTACATTTCGTTGTTTGTAATATGTTTCGAATTGAACTTATTGTCCATTAAAGATTATGAAAGCCTTAACGTTGCATCTGCATAATAAAAAACTTTTTATACGCATAGTAAAGCATTTTTCGAGGATGAATCGAAATCGGTGTTCAAGGAAAAAATTTCATATGAATTATTTTATTTGTAACATATATGTAGTATAATAAATATATAATTGAATATTATGACAGTTCTGACATAGTAACTGCAGACCAATATTGTAGTAATTTGATAATTTGTAACATATAACGTTATTTGAAATAGCACTGAGAAGTTCTCTGGAACCCATGTTTTTTCCATTCCATACATTTGTTGGATTTCATTCTGCTGTTTATTTTCAGGAATAAATGAGCCAAACATTTTACTGTTTCAGTTTCAATAGTTATACCTATAATGAATGCTATCTCTAATGTTGATACTCTAGGCTTTAAAAGACAAGAATAAATACTGCAATTTTCATTTATATCGTTTTGAATGATTATCATCTGAGATTGAATATCAGTTAATCAGATCCATTATCACGAAATTTCACTTGTGTAATCACTAAAATCTCCAAATAATCGCTCTTCGCCAATGTAAACAAAGCGAATGTATTCCTTCGTCTCTCGGTGTATTTATGTTGAATTTCACAACGACACACTAACTTGGCCTAGTAATTCACCAATTCTATTAATTCAAATCATTTTAACTTGTGAATTTATCCTGAAATTGTTGAAAATGCTGTACTTCATAACATAAACAAAACGGGAAAGTGAGGTCACAGAATATATACTTCTCTATTCTGTGACTTACCTGTCGCCCCATCGGTCATGTTGTGACGTCAGCTGGAATTTCTCTATTGGGGTAGTGGTTAGTGACATAATGAGTTTTTTGGGAATTTCTGCCATGCATCTGAAGTTATTTCGATTTCGAATGGATTAAAAAATCTATAGAATGGAAATTATTAGCTAGTTGAATAGCATTTTGAGTAGTTAATTATGGGAAGTGCACTGTCTATTCTGATATATGTGTAGTCAAATTCTGTGAAAAACAGTCCTGTAAACAAATCTGAAAATAAAATTTACGGTTTGTCTAAGTTTCGAAGATGTGAGTCACAAATTATAAGAATTTCTTCAGGTCACTGATTCACTATGAAAAACGTTCATTACTCATTTGTAGATGGAAAATCTTCTTTGAACATTAGCTCAACTATTTGCGCCGATTTCTTTCAACAATATCCAGTGTACAAAAATCGGACAGTAAGTTAACCTCAAATTCTACCGAATTTCGCTAATTAAGAACGTGCAGTCTGGCATCGGCGCAATTTGATAGCGGTTAATAAAATTGCGACAGATGAATAATATGCCAGAGGGAAATTTTAAGTGAATCAGCATGAAGAAGGTCAATTAGCAATGAGGAAGTAGATTCCAACAATTCATTAGGTCAGGTTAGGTCACACAAGTTAAAGTTGAGTCAGTGCCCTTGAATTTCGTCTTCTGTTTTGGGTTCAAACTTCTTTCAAAGTGAAAAACATAAAAAGACTTCTCGAATTCATTTAGTATTTCCTATCTACATATTGTTATGTAGAGTGGACTAAGATCGATAGTTTGATTTATTGAGTAGGAACCGCTGCTCTATTGGTTTAGAATATTTTCAGCTCTGGGATGTTGCCATTCTCATCAGCTGCTTCCTTAGGCGACAATAATGTTCTGTGGAGAAGCTAGTAAGAAGGCGTAACATATTCTTACAGAGATCCAAATTTTTTGTGGACCTTGCAATTTCAAAGTTCTAAGGGAACTTTTTGGAGTGAACCATTTCTGTAATATTCCTCCAGAGTGCTTCCTTTTCAGTTTCTTCCTTCTCCAAAAACTCTTTCTCATAGGTGCATTTGCTTATACCTCAGAAAGGTTTTGGCCAGTAAATGGATTTTCTGCTCCCTTTCTGTGAACAGTGAACAGGAACCCAGACTAAATCAAGTAAGAGCCTAACGATAGTGTACACTTATAGTTATAAGTTTGGTTAGGGGTTACATTCCACTGCGACCTTAAGGTGCCCCTCCGTCAGCTCTGTTTTCGCATTGCGCTACCTACAGCTCGCCCAGCTCTAGAACTCTAATGAATTCTAATATCTGTGAGGGCTTCAAGGAGGCTAAGTTATCATTCCTCCTATAATGCTCCTGTCCAAGATATTTCTTGCGCAGGCTCACAATGGCGAGGCATTCTGTGATCAGGTGAACAGGAGTTTCCTCCTCTTCCCCACAGAATCTGCACTCGCCAGTTTCTGATAAGCCCATTCTCATCATGTGCTTCTTTAGGCGACAGTGTCCTGTGAGGAAACCGGTGAGGAGGCGTAACTTATTCTTACTGAGATCCAAATGATTTTTGGATCAAGCAATTTCAAAGTTCCGAAGGAACTTTTTGGAGTGTTCCATTCCTGCAGAATTCCTCCAGAGTGCCCCTCTTTCATTTTCTTCTTTCTCCAAAAACTCTTTCTTATAGGTACATTTGCCTATACCACAGAAAGGTTCTGGGCCAGTAGGTAGCGTTTGTGCTCCCTTTCTGGCTAGAGTGTTTGCCTCTTCATTTCCTTTGATTCCTGAGTGCCCAGGAACCCAGACTAAGCAGACCTTGTTATTCTTGCCTACTTCATAGAGTTTCCTTCAGTAATCCCATATAAGCTTTGAGTCGATGACATAGGAGTTCAGTGCTTTGATACAGGGTTGCCAGATTAGGGGATTTTCAACAAAAATGAGGGGATTTTTTTTCCCTTTGGGGATTTTTTGGGTATTTTTTTTCTGGGGATTTCTTCTGGGGAAAAAAATTTAACTGGGTATTATCAGGGGATTTTAGGTCTTGAACAACTCGACTCGACTCCAGTCTAGTGGTCTGATGAATTTTCCCGTTCTTGATTAGGGAATCAGAAAAATTGCAATTTTCGGTATTTTACGAATCCGGAAACGATGTTATGACGAAAGTACCGATGTTTTCAAGATTCATAACAGACAGAGGGAGGCCAATAAAAGTTTCACCCTCGACCGTCCTTTCCGATCTTGAATCCAGTTTATTACCTCTCATTATTATGACGGTTATGAGGATAAACAAGTTCCATTTTGCGTCGGCTTTGTCGGCACCTCTGATAGAATGGTAGTAAAATTCCCCAATTTATTTATGACCCACCCTACACCTTCCGTCGGCATTGTCGGAGTATTGAATTACGGAAGTATAAACGAAAGTGATCTAAAATATTTTTGGATCAGTAAAGTGATTTTTGAATTCATCATCATTCTCCACGAAATAATTAATTCGTATAATTTTGTATGTCATGACGAAATGAACTAGTAATACATTTGTTGTTTTTGTATTGAAAAGTTCTGCGTAAAAATCCCTCTTTCTTTTCCTCTTTCGCGAAAACTAACCTCATTCATTACAAACTTGCATTGAGGATTTTTTTTGAAGCAATTCATTTTTGGGGTATTTTGAGACCTACTGAAGATATTTGGAAACAAATATTCAGTAAATACCATAATCTGAAATTATAATAATAAAAAAAATAAATTGGGGATTTTTTTTGAAAAATGTCCCGAATTTAGCGGATTTTTGAATTTCGACTGGGGAAATCGAGCCAAACGTTCTGGCAACCCTGCTTTGATAGCAGCCTGCCTATCAGAATGGATCAATATGTCACACCCTTGACAGGTTTATGTCTATGCATCTATCGATTGCAAATATTTCTGTCTGAAAAACACTCGAGTTGGAGCCCAGCGATAGTGTACACTTGGTTCTAGGCCCGTATACTGCAGCATCCCTATCGTGGTTTTAGTACCATCTGTATACCATTTAACGGTATTTGCTTTGAAGTTTTGGTGGTGTATTACTTTTCCCATTCTTCCCTTTTACATAGCATTGAGTTAAAGTTCTTTCCGATGCTTACTTTTTTAATTATACTAGGTAGGTTCGCTGATGAGATGTACTTGTTTAGAGAGGACCAGACTCACTGACTTTTAATTGTCTTATTACCTGTACCTTCTCTAGATATTTTAAGGACAGCTTCATGAGCTACCCTATTGATCACTAAATCCGGAGATTATTCGAGACATACTATAAAACAATAAAAGTGCGTTTTTTCGAGAGGAATATCCTATTTATCGTTAGTCGCGTTGATACAGAAATAAATTTCCTTTCAAACGATATATCTTAGGTTTTTAGCAAACCTCTCAAAAACTTGAAATTTATGAGAGTAAGAAATATCAGGTGTGTTTATTTACAAAGGAACACAAACAGGTAATCCAATACCCAAAAAAAAAAAAAGTGTAGGCTTTGTTACTGTGCCCTCGCGTCAATTTTAGATCGAACAGTGAATGATGGTTAGTAGTCTGACTTGAATCATTTATTTCCTTCGCCGGAATTGACCGAATTAGGTAGCTGATCCTATTGCTCTAAGAAAAAAAACTGTTTTAGAAAGTGTAAATTCAAGAAATCATTCGAGGCGATTCTTACACTATGGATTCCTATTATTGTATCAATGGTAGGTACCCATCGAATTCTACAACAACCAATAGTAAATCGATTCTTTTCATTTAACATTAAACATCTCCATACCGTTCACCCACATCTAACACATAAACAGACGGATCATCACAAGAACAATGCTTGAAGAAAAGACCAACATAAAACATGGAACATTTCAAGAAAAAAAAAACGAATTCGCAGGAACTCACCTTATCTGTTATACTATTATTTTTCGATTCGGCATTGCCATTTACTACTACCGCCTCCTCCAAGTCCAAAGCTTCAGTTTGTTGTTCCTCGGTCTCTGTCACTTCTTCTGTAGCTGCCTCGTCTCTAGCCCCTTTGGGAATTTTAAGGAAGCACCGCGCATGCGTGGAAAACGTGGTGGACAGGGAGAGTCTCTGCAGTTCAGAGGACGAGTGAAAAAATAGGGCCTCGGCGTTCTTTGTGAAGATTAGAGAGGCAACACCGCTAAAAAAAAATATTTATCGATCAAAATACATCCATGTTACTGTTACAAAAAACTTTACAACACTTGAAATTTGTGCTATTTTTGAAATGTCAATAGGGATTGGCAGATACATAGATATTTCGTATAGTTCATTCATTCTTCAAACATCAGTCAATTGGCCATGGAAATTTGACACACTCTACTCTGTATAATAGAATCATATCCTGTCAGTTTCCTGTCGAATAAATAACTACGCGGCGTTGTCCGTTCTATTAGAAAGTCGTAGTGATCGCCCATGTAACTAAACTGAACCAAAGGATGCTTGATGAAAATAAGCAATGTCTTGCAGAATTATTTCGGCTTTGGCGAAATTTCACGAACGCTTGAATTAGTTTTGGTTACAAAAGCTTCATAACCATATTATTCAAAGGCCTATCTACTGACTAGTGCAAAATTTCAACGGAAAATACTTATTCGTGACAAAGATTGAAATAACTTTTTGAAAATAAGATAAATTATCAATTTCATCTTACTATCTCAGAATTATGGAATAAATTGAAACTAAACATTAATAACTACGGCACTTTAGAGACTAACAAAAAAGTATAGAATCAAAGGATTAATTTTACCCATCAACGAATTCGGCCAGATTTGGACGGAAGGCGAAGGCAAAATTCGTCAATGGGTAAAATCCACTCAAGGATTTCAGATACATCCACTCGAAACTTTATTTCCTCAAGATTTCCAAAAATAGAGTTCTGGTCATATAAATCTAGTATTCTCTATTTACTTCCAAGTCAATCAGTAGGCCATAAAAGTTTGACCATTTCACCATGTATAATTGAACAATTTTTGGTAAGGTTTATTTTCCTGTCAGATGTTACGAGAAAACAATGCATAGTCTCTGATGAAACTATGTTGAAATGGAAAGCGTCTCGCCGAAATATTTTGACTTTGATGGCTTTTCATGAGTGCCAACCTGACTCAGTTTTTAGTTACAAAAACTTTAGAGACCGATTCAAAGGCCTAAAAGTGCATAGAATATATAGTTTTTACTGTGTCATTTATGTGGAGTGGAAGTCACGTTGTTAAATAACAGAAGAATGATTCTAACCTCACAAACTTCCATGGCCTACCGACTGACCTTATAAAAGAGACTTTATAAAAGAAGATAGGTAGGCAATGGGTGGAAAATTCTAGCGGTCGCCCCGCCATGGTTGAAAGCACAGAATGGAAAAATATTATAATTTCTCTGTTCTTCTGTGGTGAAAGTAAGCATGCGTATTGACATAAAATCCAAATAACGGAGGCAGGGAATATAAAATACAGACAATCTTTGAAATGGTAGGTTAGGTTAGGTTAGATTGTCTGTATTTTATATTCCCTGCCTCCGTTATTTGGATTTTATGTCAATACGCATGCTTACTTTCACCACAGAAGAATAGAGAAATTATAATATTTTTCCATTCTGTGCTTTCACCCATGGCGGGGCGACCGCTAGAATCTTGTGGCAATGGGAATGTGAAACTTTCCAATCCCTATAGTGAAAATATGTTAGGTAACATTTATTTTTATGTCAGATTGAACAATTTTTGGTAAGGTTTATTTTCCTGTCAGATGTTACGAGAAAACAATGCATAGTCTCTGATGAAACTATGTTGAAATGGAAAGCGTCTCGCCGAAATATTTTGACTTTGATGGCTTTTCATGAGTGCCAACCTGACTCGGTTTTTAGTTACAAAAACTTTAGAGACCGATTCAAAGGCCTAAAACTGAATGGAATATATAGTTTTTACTGTGTCATTTATGTGGAGTGGAAGTCACGTTGTTAAATAACAGAAGAATGATTCTAACCTCACAAACTTCCATGGCCTACCGACTGACCTTATGAAAGAGACTTTATAAAAGAAGATAGATAGGCAATGGGTGAAAATTCTAGCGGTCGCCCCGCCATGGGTGAAAGCACAGAATGGAAAAATATTATAATTTCTCTATTCTTCTGTGATGAAAGTAAGCATGCGTATTGACATAAAATCCAAATAACGGAGGCAGGGAATATAAAATACAGACAATCTTTGGAATGGTAGGTTAGATTAGATTGTCTGTATTTTATATTTCCCGCCTCCGGATTTGGATTTAATGTCAATACGCATGCTTACTTTCACCACAGAAGAATAGAGAAATTATAATATTTTTCCATTCTGTCCTTTCACCCATGGCGGGGCGACCGCTAGAATCTTGTGGTAATGGGAGTGTGAAACTTTCCAATCCCTATAATGAAAATATGTTAGGTAAGATTTATTTTTATGTCAGATAACCTCGCAAGGTTGTCCATTCTACATAAATTTCGTAGTAAATACGTATGTACCTAAACCAGAGTCCTTGATAAAAATAAATATGTGTGAATTGGCAACGTTAAGCCGAATTATCGACGAGATTACACGAGTGCCAGCCTTTTTCAGTTCTAGTTGCAAAAACTTGACCAACTTTTCCAAGGCCTACCGACTGACTTTATAAAAGCGACTGGAGTCTATTTGGTAGAAAAATGACGGCGTGAAAGTAACTATAAAATTCCTAGATGACTCAGAGACAAGACTCACTTGTAATCTTCTCTCCTAATGGTAGCTGCGGTGAGCTGCCTTTTGAGATCTGGAATGGTCAATATTAGACACTCCCCGATGTTCGTCAGACATAGCAGGTCGATCTCCGAGTAATCCTTGTATTCCGGATGGCTGCCTTTGAAGGTGGCGAAATTCATCCTTCTAATCCTGGCCCCTTCTTGAGCAGTCAGCTTGTATTTACAGTAGGGCTTCAAATTGGGCAGGTTGAAAATCTTAAATTGTTCTTCGGACGCGATGATGACCCTGTGAGCTTGGGTCGTGTCGGGCAACGGTGCCACACCTTTCTCGACCTCAAGGGGTTCGGGTAGGGGTTTGTTGGAGCCGTCCAAGACGGCCACGGCAATCACTGGCGCCCTGTGTTTCAGCTGAATCTCTTTCGCCAACTGACATATGACGGGTTGAGCGTCCCTCAGACCGCTGTTGGGTACTGCTATGGTGAAGGCGTACACGGTTCCGTTGTTCGTACCAGCCCATAAGGTTGGATTGGTGTTTTGCGCTGGAAAATTAATCTGTTATGGCAAATTCTTCGTACCATGTTCGATAATGAAAACAATAATGAAAAATGAAACCTCCTTCCCAAATTTAAATTTTCAAAGAGAAAAGGACCTTTTAAATTTGGTTTCACAAATTGACAGTTTGAACGCTCGAAACTTCGCGGTATTCCGTGATGTAACGTGTCATATACACTTTCTCTTCCACTCTACCACGCTAACGAACAGCGTCGGCTGTACCGATCGTAAAATGGGGGTTTTTCCTCTAAACGAAAATGCAGTTGTAGCGAATTCATCCGCTTCAACAAAAACGGAAAAAAGGGCGGAGTCGAAACACGAAATTCAAATCTCTGAAAAATCGTATAAATACATTTCGCTCTGATCCCAAAAATCACTTGACTCGACTACTCTCTCCGATCCATCTGCATATCACCGCTAAGAAGATATTCGATATCGACATCTGCATTTCATCTTTAGCCCGGCGCCAGCGAAGAAATTCAAGAAGATCCAACATCTGGTATACCACCCTCGAAGACAGGCGCCTACGCATCCCTTGTTCCTAGTCCGACGACAACGAAGACTCCCTGCCGCCACTACAGAAGATTTATAACCAGAATTGTTATACTGTGCCTATTCAACAAAAAGAATTTTATTGCCTTTCGAATTCACTTTTGTGTAACCCTCGACAGAAAAATAAACAGGCTAATCTCTTCCTTTATTGTGGGTTTGATTTCACAGGACACACGACTCCACACAGTAATTTTCCTGAAAAACCTTTAGAACATCACATTTCAAACATATAATTTCAATAACATAATCACAAGGACGAATATCCGTCGATAAATCAACAAATATTCCCCCTTGATCAGAGCTAATCATCCAATCAACCAAAACACCTACACCGAAGAAGCGGATCCAAGTAGAATGACTACAGCTGTTTCACAGTTATTATTGATCGTCAGGTCAACTTAACTTGGATAAACCGCAGAGAGTTCTCTCCATACTTGTTACCTTTCAGAAGGACCGTTGCAGTATAACAACTACAGCGCGCCATCTGCCAGGAGCATCTTGCGAGTCTCACCTCAATGTTGTATTTTAAAAAAAATGTTTGATCACCTAAAACTGAAAAATAAAAATGGGGATTTGCATTTAAAGGGATTTGTCCTGAGTGCACGATATGGCAACGTCGAATTCAGCTTTCTCGGAAAGAAAAGGACGTCATATGTGTTACTTTGCTTAGGAAAACAGGGATAGCTATACTTCGATCTGGTTAGAGTAGAAGACAACGACAAAGGAATAGAAAAAGAAGAGCACAGACTGTCATATTACTGACAAACCTCAAACGGAAATTGTTTGGTTGTATTGACAAAGAACACGTGTGTACCACAGAATAGGAATAAATATTTCATTATTCTAAAGCAGAAAAAACTGTTCTACTAAACACCGTTGTCACTTTGTGCATGCCAGGAAAATCCCAAATCCCAATTTTGAAATCTGATTTCGAATACTTTCTGAAGGTAATTTGGGAAAATGATGAATCAAACCCATAATGATTATGTTCAAATTTGCATTTGCAGTGGTAACCCAAATTAAGGAAAAACCCCCATTCTGCTGCGACGTGGGGCTACGAAGCGATCTATTGTTTCTCACCCAATTTGGGCTTGCATCTCAATTTTACCATTTTCAATACCGAATGATCGAAATTTCCCGAATATTGAAAAAAAAAAAACGCAAAATGAAGAGAAGTTCACGAGAATGCCACTTGGTGATGAATGTGAAGGTTTACAAAAATACTTACAGCTGATAAGGAACGTCCTGGCAAAATACAAGCACCTGACGAAAGACCCCATGGGTTCGTCCACCGGTCTTGCTTCAATCTGCCTTTCAACAGGCTTAGTTTCGATGAACTCCTCGTTGCCTGGCAGCTTGCGGACAGGGGGCGAAGTAGGCGATACTGCCGTGTTGCTTTGGGGGTTGTTACTCCTCCTTTGCGACCTACCCTTTCTTAAACGCCTGAAGGACTCCCTTAGAGACTTCTTGAAGGATTTCCTCCTAGATATGGGCGCATCTCCTGATCCTGTGAGATCTAGAACAAAAGAAATTTCTTGATTCACTTCCAGCAATGGTTAAATTATGTGGAGACCAACCCTGAACAATATTCTTGATGATCAAATGTCATCAATATACATACAGGGAATTTAAGTTGTACATACATTTTAACCGTAGATTCCTCTCATGAAATAGATCACTTTTAATTAATCGCAATTACGTGTACTGAATTCACTTTTAAAAAGTCAGTCAGTAGACTTGGAATAATTTTATGAGGTTCTCACAAATAGAATAGCTTGGAATTTCATCAAAGTCAAAATAATTCGACTAGACGTTGCCAATTTGTCCGGAAAATACGTATAAAAAATTCGGGGCGTTGTGGAGGGGCGGCCTGGTGGTCCCCCCTCTATATGCAATCCCCTCAATGCGAAATTTCAAGAGGGCCAACCCAAGACAGCTATAGTTTAAGAAGAAGCTGAATAACTTAATTTGAAGGCCTACGACTTTATGAAATTGAGTGAAATACATGCGAGTCAGCTCTAATTGAAAAAACTCAATTTAAGTATTCCAAGGCCTACCAATTGACTTATGAAAGTGAATAGTGTATAGTTCTCGTGAAGAATCCATCAAAAGCATACTCGACCACGAAATACTAATTGTATTAAGGTTTCACTAGAGCCAGGCCACAATTAGGAGAACAATAACATAATCACAAGGACGAAGATCTGTCGATAAATCAACAAATATTCACCTTGAACAAAGCTAATCATCCAATCAACCAGAACATCCACACCGAAGGAGAATGACTACAGCTGTTTCACAGTTATTACTGATCCTCAGGTCATCTTACCTCAGATAAAACTCGAGTTGGAATATTTGTTGATTTATCAACAGATATTCGTCCTTGTGATTATGTTATTTTAATATTACTGGAGATCTCTTTTCTCCACGAACCAATTCCTATCTCTGTCAGATTTAGAAGAACCTACCATTTGGATTCAGCGTGCACTTGACCATGACCGCCTCCTTCCTGACGTAATCGAACAATGCCACGCCATGGGCGGTGCCAGCAGCCACCAATCCCCAATCAGCTTGCAGCACGCAACAAGGCACAGCCGCAGGTGGGTGGAGCTGAAGCAACGAGGTACACTGAAACCCCCTGCTCTGCCTGATGTCCTCAGTCTTGACCGTTAACTGACTGTGACCTTTCCACACAAAGCCATCTCTATCGCTCACGATGTTCATCGTGACAGCCTTCACCGGTCCCTCGAGCACCTCGGTGTCAAACTTGCATACTAAAATTTGGCCTGCGGTACCCGCAACCACTAATGTTCCACTAAGGGGGCACATGTCGATCTTTTTCACAGCCAACCTGGGATCGTCTGAATAGGGATCGAATATGCCGGTTTTCCTGAAAGGGGGCCATTCTTCCTCCATGTCTTCGGCGTCCGGTGATACCTCGTCGAAGGAGTCGCCTACGAAGAACTGGGCGGAGCTGAATTTGTAGATTGGCGTCAGGGTGACGCCGCCCGAGTTCCAGAATCTGACCGTGCCGTCTTCGTGGCCGGTAAGTAGGAGTTCTCGCCTAGGTTTGTCGTTGTCCTTAGGATGGAGGAGGTCGCCACCGTCGATAGGCCACGCCTTGCTCGAGTAGAGGTGGCTGGTTTGGGCCCTGCCTGCGTCTTTGAGGAGGTTCCAGAGTTCTTCCGGTACACCTATGGGACATAAATGATATTTTAACTTCTCTATATGAAACAAATACTTGACGTGAAGAAAAATTTAAATGCACAGGAAGATATTGATCTAATTCGATATTTCATCAGGGAGGGCCTGCATATTATAGTTAGAATCACTTAAGTAACTTCAAATATTGATTCAACACTATTTTGACTTAACCTAAGTATTAATTGTTTGATTTGAAGTACAGGGTGATAGTTCATATTTTAATCGATAACTATCCAAGTTAATATTGGTCTTACAAAAACGTTTAAATGGGCAAATAAGAAGTATTTTCAAGCACATTCAGAATTCAGTACCAGAAAATTCAAAGAGGCATCAAGACTGTTTTTTTCGATGGAACAGCCTGTATTTTATTTACCTAATAGGTAGAGCTCTTTGTCCACGACCAATGAATAAGATATACATTGCGATGACTCTTGTTGAATGGAAATGACAGTCATTAATCCAGCCCGTTGATAATACGCGTGTATAATGAATATTATACACTCCATGCATAGATCAAGTGACGTTTTGACGTTTCTCGTATGCTTTACAATTTCCAGCAATCACAGAGAATGAAGTTGACCATTCCGACAACTCTATTGTTAACTCTCTGAAAGTGCAGAATTATTCAAATTTCAGCAATGAAGCCGTGAACAAAGTATAGTATATAACTCGCATATAATTGCTATTATTCACTCGAGTGATTAGCGACACTCGCCTGCGGTAAGTGTCGCAAATTTCATCCTTGTGAATAATAGCCATTATATGCGAGTTATATACTATACTTTGTTCACGGCTTCATTGCTGAAATTTGAATAATTCTGCACTTTCAGAGGGATAACAATAGAGTTGTCGGAATGGTCAACTTCATTCTCTGTGATTGCTGGAAATTGTAAAGCATGCGAGAAACGTCAAAACGTCACTTGATCTATGGATGGAGTGTATAATATTCATTAAACACGCGTATTATCAACGGATTGGATTATTGACTGTCATTTCCATTCAACAAGAGTAATCGCAATGTATATCTTATTCAACGATCGTGGACAAAGAGCTCTACCGATTGGGTGAATAAAATACAGGTTGTTCCATCGAACAAACAGTCATTGTTACTTCGGTGAAAAGGACTGTATTCGAAAAATAAAAAAGAATTGTATATGAAAATGTAAACCCGAAACTTAACTTAAATTTTACCGAAACTAATGACAATCGAACGAGTCACTGAAAAGACAGTACCACCTACCTTTTCACGTGAATTCACTGTTTTAGAAACTATCGCCCAGACGAAAATTGCAGACTTTTTGGGAAAATTGCACAGTTTTCAAATCGAAGACACTTGCTCATCGAGAGAGACCACATAGGAAAGTACATACCTTTTTCAGCTGACATGTGTCGCGAAATTATACTCCGCGTTGAATGACATGAGTGTTTCAGCATATACAGGTAGTACCGTAACAGTCATTATATGACTCAGGGCCAATTGCACCGTTTTCGTCTTAAGCTACAGTTAGTTAAGCAACGATAAACTTATTAAACTCTGCTTTAAATATTCGGCTTGCACCGAGGCTGAATGTAACTAGATTAAAATTAATCTACAAATCTGGTTACTTTCTCATGAATTGGTACTTGTGACTAGTTTCATGTATTGTTTATTTTAACCCTAATTGAAGAAATATTTTAGTTCAAAAGATGAAACCCATTGTTATGGGTTACTACTACCATATTTCCATAAGTCCTGAAAAATCAAGATGCATCTATTGAAAAACCCAACGAAAAAATATATATGACAGATTTTATAAAAATATTGCATGTAATGTTCCTGACTTGTTTATTATCATTAAGACTATAGGGATCTCTTACCACAGACCTGTGCTCTTACCTCTGCATCAGGCTTTAAACCTTATTCAAATTTATAGTCATATACTCAAGTAAACTCATATTTTGTAATATATCAAGATTTAAGTTTCTGCATGGAATTACAATCCTGGCGTTTGTAAGATGAATAAATGAATAGTATTGATTTATCCAAAACAACTTTCCGATAAGGAACGGCTCACCTAAGAGTAGACTTTCTATTAAATTATTATAAGTATATTATGAATTGAGTTAATTTTTGGTCGAAGATAATGAAAACTCTGATGTGGATCCGTAGACTAAAAAGTATTCTATATAAATTTTGAAGTATCATGGATGGATTGACAAAGGTGTACGTTTGAAGATTGTCTAACACGAGGATGCAATTTCTTTCACATTAATTCGTTTGTAGTTATATTTTGAGTCCAATTAATATATAATAGAGGATAATGATAGCACAGAGACAGCACCTGCACAATAATGAAGTAGTACATGATAGCTTTCCACGTAATATATCACTGAATGAAATAGTACTGAAGAATCTTCATGAAACTATGTTTTCTCATTCCAAATATGTCTTCGATTTCATTCTGCTATTCGCTCTTGGAAATACATGAGCATATCAATGTAACTTTTTCATTTCAAATAGTTGAAGGCTTATAGAAATACCATTAAGTTTACGAACTCAATGGAAATACTGGTGTTAATTCTACACGCTTTAAAACATACGAATCAATGCCTACTGATGCCAGTTTCTCCCTATATCATTTTTCATAAATATCATCTGAAAATCAACCACTTTTAATCAAAATTTGATTATCAACTCGTAGGAGTTCTCCATCAATATCCAATGTAAACAAAAAAAAACGTAAACAAACTGGAGGTTACGTCCAGAAAAATGTCGAACTTGTACGAAATTGCTCGAAAGAAGGGTTAGATTCCGAAGCTTACCATTAATCCTTCTTTTAAACCCCCAAATTCGTAGGCTTAAATATAACAGTCTGTTAAGGCCATTTAACGAGGATTACGTGACGGCGCAAGATAATTTTGTACCAAAACCTTGCTTATGGACCTAATCTATGGTTTTGTAATACGGTGCAATTGGCCCTCATTGAGTTATTTCTGAAAAATATAGATTTTCTCCGTCTGAATTCAAGGAGGCTGTAGAACGCCACAGGACAATGTACCTGTGTATAATAAAACACCAACGGTTTTTGTTTTATTTATTAATCCAAATAAAACTCAATTATTCAAAATTGCTCCCTTTCACTCCTACACAAAATCGATATTTTTACGCGCTCGTTCTGGGGAACAGTGCGTTATCATTTCGTCACGATGTCTGAAATTTTCGAATTTTGAGCCGAAATTGGTCTCAAACAACTAGGTTGAACTCACCGATGAAGAATCCGTGGTCAAAATTGATTCTGTCCGTCCGGCCGTGTGCGCTGTAACTTTCGAACGGAAGGACTTAAGAGTCTTGAAATTTTCAGGTTAGGTTAAGATCCTGAATATCTCGGTTAAGTTCGTTAATGGGCCAAATCTGTCGAATGGTTTTTGTGCTACAGCCATTTGAAATTTTGATTTTTCAATAACTCGAAAAATATTTATCTGATCGAAATGAAACTTGGTTGGAATATGAACAGTGTCAATAAGAAGAATTATCCACGGAAACTTTTTTTAAAAATCATTTTTTTTTTGAAAATTTTCATATTTCATTGAGATTTCACTGTTCTTTTCGCAATGTGAACAAGCGCGTAAAAGCTGCTAACTTCACGTCAGTGCTTCTCTAGATTTTTTATTGAGTTTTCGAACAGAATAGAAGAAGAAAGTAATAATTTCCATAACAGACCTCGAAAACTTAATTGAAAGATATCGATTGTGTGTAGAAATAAATGGGGGCAATTTTGAATACTTAATTTATTTTTTTCTTCAATAAATGGTTCTTTCAGTATCCACGGGCACTTGGATCTAACAAAATCGCAGCATTGCGGTCATGCGTTTTAAAGCTGCTTTATATTTAAACGGAAAAAATGATAAACCCCAAATAAGTACATATTTTAAATCAGAAAAAAGAGCTTTTTAGATCATAATTTTATAATCTTTTTTTGGTTAATCAGTTAAAATAAGTACATATTTGAAATCAGAAAAAAGAGCTTTTTAGATCATAATTTTATAATCTTTTTTGGTTAATCAGTTAACATAAATTTTTTAGGTTTTCTTTGCATTCACTAGTATTGAATACTGAATGCTCATGAAAATACCTCATAATTCCCCCATTTAAACGTTTTTATAAGATCAATTTTAACCGAGATAGAAATCGATTAAAATATAAACCACCACCCTGTACATCAACTCAAGATTACCTGAAACGTATTGGCTGCAAGTAATGGCCGATGCATGTAATGTTACCAGATAAGGCAAGCTCATCATTTTCCACTCCTTACACTCCAAATCTATGGCTACCAACTCTTCTTCTGCAAGAACTATTAAAGCTTCTGGTTCCCCTCCTTGTTTGCCATTGTCGCCATTTACCAAGTTCTCATTACTGCCATCAGCTTTCTCAGGCTTGTCAATGATAATAAAATCTATCACCTACAGAAAAAAAGATACTTTGGAGCGTAAAAGACAGAAATATTTCCGAATTACTTTTCAGCACACAGTTTTCAGTGATTTTCATGCTACATGATTTCAATAATAGAGATTTATTCATAGCTAGTAGGATTCTGTTCGATCAACCTTTTCCTGAGGTGTGAAGTATTCTTTTCTTTGTATGATAAAAAAATAAACTAATACCATAGAGTTGGGTCATCGAAATTGAGAAATATATACACATATTAAAAATGTGTACCAGCAGATTTTAAAATTTATATGATGGTATATATAGGCTAGATGAGTATGTTATCGAGTGTCTTTTTGACCTACCCCGGTACACCAGGTACTGAGCATTCACTGAAGTTGCGAAAAACCTTCGGGACAAAACAATAATAATTCGACAGTTTCATAAACAATCAATGAGAAAGACCATTTTGGAGGAGGTGACAATGAACAAAATTACCCCAAAGTTGCCTCTTTTCAGGCAACAGAAATAACAATTAAGAATCCTGAATCGAACAGGAACAGACAAAATTAATTCGACAACTTAATTGCCATGGATATGACAACAATTATTTTTGTCTCCAAATAAACACAACTTTGTGGCAATTTTGTTCAATGTTACCTTGTCCAAATTGTCTTCCTCATTGATCTATGAAAATTGAGTAGCGGAATTATACTTGCTTTACCTGAAATTTTTTCTCAACTTTTTTGTATGCTTGGTATTCCCAAGTAGCTTTTTTGTATCCTGGTATACTCAAGTAGATCAGAAATACACTTCATTACCTACCCTTCTAGTCTATATATCCCTTCATGCAGAATTTCAATTTGAATCAAACTTCATGAAACGTGTCTAGAGCTCTGTGACAATTATGACCACTTCAAATCACGATTCTTATACACAGGGGGCGTAGCTCAGATGGTAGAGCGCTCGCTTAGCATGCGAGAGGTACCGGGATCGATGCCCGGCGCCTCCAAAATTTTTTTTACCAAACTTGAGAAAATAATTCTTTTTTGGTTGGCTATTCTCTTCAAGTATAGTATTTAAAATATTATTATATTAAAATCGTAATTATGCTGAAATATTAAGAACTGACATCCATTCCACCGAAGAATAAATAGATGAATTCGACAAAATGGACGAGAAGAACGATTATTCAGTTACTGATTGCACATCTTTTCTATAATTTTTTTATATTGAACATTAAAAACAACTATAAGAGAGTGAAATGAAAAAAACTCATTGATGTGAATAATGAAATTCGTGATTGTTCAATTTAATGAAAATTGATGAAATTTGTGTTTTATCTAGATATCAAGAAATAAAATATTCAATTTTTCAGCGTTCCCATTTGTGGTTGCATGTAAATTGAATTCAAACTTGAAAACATGAAAATTCTAAATACTGAAAACATGGTTTTTAGTGCAACACACTCCATGAAATATATCAGAAAAAATAGAACACAAAGACAATGTCATGGAGGAGTAGGTGGACATCCACAGATGAAATGTGATGGCTTGCAGATATCCAAATCATCCCTATGTATGTTTCCAGGTTTGCATTACAAGAAAACACATTATTTTTTCAAAAGTAAGTCCGCTGATTACAGTAATTTCGCTTTCAGAAAAGTACGCGGTGTTGCCAGTTTCACATTAAGGTTGTAGAAAATACGTTTATAAATAAATCAAACAATAGAGTTCTCGACAAAAAAATGTGGAAATCGGCAACGTCTCACCAAGTTATTCTGACCATGACGGCATTTCCCAAGTGCCAACCTCAATCAGTATTAGTTATAAGCCCATTTCAAGGCTTACCGACCTAAATTCGGCAACACATTCAAGTTTTATTAAACCTCGTTAATATCTCAAGGTCAGGCACCCACCTACGGTCTGCATGCTTCAACGCTGCCAACAGCCGCGTGCAATAAACAATTTGGAGAAAACAGGGTGTTGTTCTGCAGGCTTCAGTGATTATTTTTTGAAAACTTTTTTTTGGAATGTATACAGTTCTTTTGTGTATAGCCACCGAAGTCTTCAATTCCTTAAAGTACTAATAATA
The DNA here is from genome assembly GCA_958510865.1 of Myrrha octodecimguttata. Lineage (NCBI taxonomy): Eukaryota > Metazoa > Arthropoda > Insecta > Coleoptera > Coccinellidae > Myrrha > Myrrha octodecimguttata. The sequence continues at coordinate 49,466,862 of OY294062.1, read as the reverse complement.
GAAGACTATACATACAGAAAGCTGATTTAGATATGAAACATTGATGTTACTATTGTATATCACATCTGCTATTATGTATGGAAATATTAAAAATACAAATATACTTTCACAATCAGCAATACCTTATTCTTAAGCGATTCTCCATCTGCTGATTCATTTTCTGCCTAGCATGAAAAGAAATCGCAATGAAGATTTACAATTAATACAAATTAAAACCAATTCACACATAAAAATAATTAAAAGCTTCAAACATCGATATAAAATAGGAAATATAAAGAAAGCCCGCAATAAGCTCAACTCAAAACTTCAAAAGAAGCGAAACTGATAAAAACAAAAAATACATGTCAAAAATTCTTCTTACCTTACTGGTGAAGTCAAAGCATACATGGTGGTCATCTCCATGGATTACTGTCACGGTGTATTTATCGCTGTAGGTTGCTCTGGGTAAACCACCAGAGTAGACAATCAAGGGTGTATCATTTTGTTCCTTGACCAAAATTTTCGGCGTACTCCTGCATGGAAAAGGTCCATATGGAGTTGATGGTTCAGGTTTGACTGCGTCTTCAATGTTCCACTTCATAAAGCTCCCTTTAAGTAATCAAAACAGCCATTTCAACATTCATCGAACGCATTTATTTTCCAATAAAAAAATAAGGGACCTAGAAGTGACCTCTGAGGAACCCCGCAACTTACCGTCATTGTGGGAAGTGTAAAAACTCTCTCCATCGTCAGTCCAACAAACTGACTCAAGCTGCTGGTTGACTACGAAGGACTTTATGGCAGTGTTCTTAGATTTGTCCCAAATAATCATGAGTCCTCTGTTGTAACCGATCAGTATGTTGTCCGGCTTGCCTGGTTGTTCTTCGATGCATTCAACAGCTCCTGGATTCAACTTGTAATCTTCTGGAACGCTGAAAAATTTCGAAATATGATGTATGGGATTTTTAAAGAAGCTTTTTCATTGACAAACAATTTACACTCGGCTGCACTGAGAATTGAAAGTCAGTGGAGTTAGTGAAGTTCATGCAGGTTCAACGAAGAAACCTATTGAATTTCAGGATTTTTATTTATTTTGACAAATCGTGAAGTTTCCATTGGTGCCCATCCAAAAAAAAATTCACAGTATTTTTTCTGAGAAGTAGTTTCGTTAGAAACAAAAATGAAGACCTTCCATATCAAATTTTAGGAGTCTCTATACTCACTTTTGCATGACAACATCCTGATAAATTATATCCGGAGTCATGGTGAAAGTGGTCAGGTCCAGCAGATATATGTTGCCTCCTTCGGTACCAAGCAAAAGGTGTTTTTTGCTGGACTCCACGCACAGGGAGGATATTTTCTTTAATTTGCCCTCTAACGACTGAAACTTGACCTCGGTGAGAGCATTGTTGATCTCCCAGAGGTGCAGGGAGTTATTGTCGCAGAGGGAGACCACCCTGCCTTGGGCGGGCAGAAAAATCAATTTGGTCACTGCCGTGGGATTTTGATGCTGACCGTAGAACTCAACACCTGGCTGGCCGAAGACCTTTATGGCGCCAGTTGCTGTACCGATGGCCAATAGTCGTAGGGTTGGGTCCCAGGCCAAGGCAGTTGGTTTGTGGGGAAATCCATGCTGGGCGGTCTGAAAAGAAATTAACATTGATAAAAAGGATAGGAATTGGTTATTGAAAATGGAACAGCTTTAGTAATAATAAACATAATCACAAGGACGAATATCTGTCGATAAATCAACAAATATTCCACCTTGATCAGGGCTAATCATCCAATCAACCAAAACATCTTCACCAAAGGAGCATGATTACTGGCAGTTCTACGGTTGGTACCGATCTTCAGACAACCTCAACCTGGAAATGGTCCGTATATATTCTTGGCTACTAATGGTTAGTGCCATGTGTCAGATAATGAACCGAATTGTCAGAAATTTGACAGCCTAGGAACTAACCATCAATAACCAAGAATATATACGGATTACAACCCCTGTAAACCGTAGATAAGACTGTAGATACTTATCACCTATTTGATGGAACACTGTAGTATAACATCATAGAGAACGCCATCTATCAAGAGCATCTTGCGAATCCTTACCTTCGAGTGCAGAATACTTTGATCGGTAGGCACGACGTCCATCCTATTGTCATTTCAGGTCGCTACATCTGCGATATAGCACTTTAACAACATATGCCACCTTCATCAGAACTAATCAACCAAGACATCTACACCGAAAAAGCGGTGTCCAAGGAGTATAGTTGTTGCAATTTCACGGTTAATACCGATCTTCAGACCATCTTACTTTGTTACCGCAGAATAAGTCTCTACATGCTTATTGCCATGAAACCAGGAACCCCAACTCAATTTTCAGCCAATCAGAGATGATCTTTACAAACACCTTGGACCCAATTATCTGAAGGAGCAGTCCCCGGATAATAATAAATGAAGTGAACCTCAACCTGTCGAATTCGTTCTCGCGTTCGCTTTCCACATTTTTAGAAAATTTTCGAAATTGATATATTTCAAGTTCAGACTTGTGTTTTCAGAAGTGAAGGGAACCTTTATATATATATTCGCCATTCTGACTGAATGTAATGAATAATTACTCAAATTTGTCAAAATGAATTCATTTTCGAAAATTCTTGAAAATAATACATGGCCCAATTCGGATAATGAAAAATAAGCTCTGATTTGACTAGTTTCGATATATGTTGCTTACTTCCGTAAATATTTCAGATTTTAAATGGCAGATTCCTCGATGCTATCGACGAAAACTGAAGTAGAACAATATCGTTATATTTTGACAACATTTTGACAACGAATAGACGACTTCGGTCCAAGTTGCTAAAGCACAAATTTCGTCCGAAATTACTGTAACTGGGGAAGGGGAATTTCAGAACAAATTCGACACGATATGGTTCGCTTTATCCATAAATATTCGTAAATGGTGCCTCGGCTCCTCAATCGAGATAATTCCTTCCAAATATAGGTTTTTGTTAAGATCATCTCCGATTGGCTGAAATTTAAGTTGGGATTCCTGATTTCATGTGGAAAGTGTCAAGTTTGCATAGGATATGTTCTGTTAATCAACTCGGTTATTTCGGTTGCCGGTTTTCTGTTCCGTAAATATGAAATATTCGGTTGGTTCCTAAAAAAAAGGGTAATTACAGAATTTGATTGATGAAACAGCGAACTTTCCGTCACGAACGACAGTCAATATTCTTTGGTAACATATCCATAGCATAGAACAATCATCATTTACTTTATGACCCATAGAACAATCAACTATGAAAAAAATATTGAGTATAATCTATGGATCATAAGGTAAATATAGATTGTTCTATGCCATGGATATGTTACCATAGAACATTGACTGTCGTTCTGGTGGCAGAAAGATTGCTTTTTCCTCAATCAAATTCAGTAATTAACCTTTTTTTTCAGGAAGCAACCAAATAATTGATATTTACGGAACAGAAAACCTGCAAGCGAAATAACCAAGTTGATTTGCGGAACATATCCTATGTAAACTTGACACTATCGACATGAAATCAGGAATCCCAACTCGAATCTCAGCCAATCGTAGATGATCTTAACAAAAACCTATATTCGGAAGGAATTATCTTGTTTGAGGAGCTGAGGCACCGTTTACGGATATTTATGAATAAAGCGAAACTTATCATGTCGAATTTGTTCTGAAATTTTCCTTCCCAGATGATAGTAATTTTGGACGAAATTTGTGGGTTGGCAACTTGGACCGAACTTCTCTATTTCGGACCGTGATGTGAGTAAAACATGGTGTGCTCATCTGTGATCGATTTACCAATGATGACGTCACTTTTTCATTCAAATTCAAAGCACAGAACATATATTTCCTTGTATTTCAATATTGCTGACATCAGTTTCTTTTCAGATGAGCACACCATGTTTTTTACATCATGTTTCGGGCCCATAATATGTCAAATAGTGTCCGCACCTCGTGTTCTTTGCATATATCTATGAACCATCGCCGATGACCTATATGCAACTCCTCGACACGAAATCACAGTCCATGATCGTACCTTGATAGCGAACGTATCTGTCGGTACACGGTTAGTTCTCTAAACTTGTGGGTGACTAATACCACATAACGGTAGATCATCCAGAGACCGAGCGAGAGACTCGCCTACCTGTAAATTGAACCTGATATCGTATCATCTGACATGTTACAATAGAAAAGGAGACCGATATTCGCGGTCATGTCGTAATCGAAAATTGAAAGGTTACACGTCGAGAACTATTGCAGAGATTATGATTCTATGAGCGTGGAAAGGATGGTATCGATTTCAATGACGAAATTCGTGTTTTTTGACCGGAATTAAATTCTGCGAAGTGTGAATCCTTTCTTGCTTCATTATAAGTACTACTACTAGCGCTAATACTGACCCTAACCGGCTTCACGAGGCAGACAATTAATATACCAGAGGAATTCGGTTCAATGGGGGTTTTTCCAGAATTCGGGTTATTACTGCAAATGCAAATTTGAACATACATAACATATAACATAACATATTATGGGTTTGATTCATCATTTTCCCAAATAACCTTCAGAAAGTATTCAAAATCAGATTTCAAAATTGGGGTTTGGGATTTGCCAGGCATGCACGAAGTGACAACGTTGTTTAGTAGAATAGCTTTTTCTGCTATAGAATAATGAAATATTCATTCCTATTCTGTGGTACACACGGGTTCTTTGTCAATATAACCAAACAATTTATGTTTGCGATTTGTCAGTAATATGACAGCCTGTGCTCTTCTTTTTCTATTCCTTGGTCGTTGTCTCCTACTCTAACCAGATCGAAGTATAGCTATCTCTGTTTTCCTAAGCAAAGTAACATATTTGACGTTCTTTTCCTTGCGAGAAAGCCGAATTCGATGTTGCCATATCGTGCACTCATGACAAACCCCTTTAAATGCAAATCCCCATTTTTATTTTTCAGTTTTAGGTGATCAAAAATTTTAAAAAAAATATAATATTGAAATTATATATTTGAAATGTGATGTTCTAAAAACCCCCATTCTGGGTCTGGTTCAGGGTGGGGGTTGCGAAATGTCATACATTTTTAGCTCAATGTTGCTCCGTCATTGGTGGGTGCGATACGTTCGAATGATGTGAAAAACACTATTTGATATTAAAAAAGATTGTTGAACGATTCTCTTCTGGCTGAAATCCAAAGAGAGTCAGTCAGAAATCAGTTCTTGGTGATGTGCACTAACATGTTTTGTTCAGTTCAATTATCAGAAGTGACTTCTTCTGCAGATGTACAAATCATGTTGTCATAATTGCCGCTTGAAGCACGTGAATATTCAGTTGAGAGGGCAAATAATGATTTTGAAATTTCACATTTTGGAAAATTCCCATTTGACAGGTGAAAACCTGAACGGTAGGAGATATCGATGAGATAATGTCTTAGTCATATTCAGCGACCTCAAAAACCCATATTTACATGCCAAACTTTCCGATAACTCCGGTATTATTGAAAAGAAACCAATTTGACACTTTCGCGTTTTTCATTTCCGAGTTTTGTTTGAAGGGCTCTACAAGGAAGAATTTATGAGTGTGCGAGTCTACTATTGCTTTTTATCATTCACACCAACGAGTTCAAGAACTTCACAGCAAAAAACTACACGTAGGTTCCAATGAATTCCTGAAAATAAGGCAAATATAGCGTTTTTGGGGGGTCTAGAGCCCTGGTAAAATTTCTATGAAAATTTTAAAAGAATAGATTTAATTCAGAATTGGTAAAAATCGAAGAGGATTCAATGCTGAATTATAATCTGCTATTCCCAATTGATTCCGTCAGTTGAGAGGGAAAATAAATGATTTAGAAATTTCACATTTTGGAAATTGTCCATTTGACAGGTGAAAATCTAAACGTTAGGAGATTTCGGTGAGATAATGTCGTAGTCATAATCAGCGACCTCGAAAACCTATATTCCCATATCAAACTTGTCGTAAAGAAATCAATTTGACACTTTCCAGTTTTTCATTTCCGAGTTTTGTTTGAAGGGCTCTACAAGGAAGAATTGATGGGTGTGCGATTTAATTATAGCTTTTATCATTCACAACAACGAGCTCAAGAACTTCAAAGCTGAAAACTTCGCGTAGGTTTCACTGAATTCTTGAAAATAAGCCAAATATAGCACTTTCCCGTTTTTCATTTCCGAGTTTAGTTTGAAGGGCTCTACAAGTAAGAATTGATGGGTGTGCAATTATAGCTTTTATCATTCACAACAACGAGCTCAAGAACTTCACAGCAGAAAACTACGCGTAGGTTTCACTGAATTCCTGAAAATAAGCCAAATATAGTGTTATTTGTGGGTATAACCCCTCAGTAAAATTTCGATGAAAATTTAAAAAAATAGAATTCCATCAAAATTGGTATAATCGAAGAGGGTTCGATGTTTAATTATGATCTGCAATTCCTAATTGAGTCTGTCAGTTGAGCCCGGAAATATTCCAACTTCATTCACAACACAGTGTTTAAATTCTTTCATGTTCCACACCTGTCAACACCGATAATACAACACATTTTGACGGTAGAATGAATTAATTGCTACTTGAACGTGTAAATAAAAAAATCCCAAATACCGAAGCAGCGTCCTCGCATTGCACAAGCTCGTTATCTGTGGAATTCCTGTAGTTACGACTTTTCCTGGCATCTGAGAGTAGGAACAGAACTCCTAATCTTGAATTCCTATGCACCGGACATCCACCTACTGGTAACTACCTGCCGGCGCAAGGTCGTTCGCGTGGTGGACAACAATAGCGAAATATTTCGAGTTTTTGAAAAGGACGTTTGATGAGACCATTCACAGGTCGAGTTGTCTAAACACACTTTATTAGAGGCAAATAAGACATCATTCAAAGAGCCAAAAAGGATAAAATCTGCAGGTTTTGCGAAGAAAGTTTAATGGCCGTTTACACCGTTTCGCTGCTAATCATGGTTAAACTAACCGATGTTGAATATTTAAACATTGTTTAGGGCGCTGTCGGTTGTTCCGTAGAATCAAAATCGTTGTTTAGTTCAATCATCAGTAGATTTGGCAACAACGCTTACTTCATGACGAATTCGACATAGAATAACAAAATCGAGGATCTAACCACAGAATACACATATACGAAGCACATCATGAAAGTTTTTTGAGTTGAATTTAGATATTCAGCACAATCAGGTCGATTCTGTTTGCAAATAGCAATATTGCTAGGAAAAAGATATTGCTATCATAACAAGACTGGAATTATTGGTATTCTGATCAACGATTTTGAGCAATATGATCTGTCACATTAACAAGAATCTTGCTATCTTATCAACCTCAAAATAGTACTTGCTATGCTTGATAACAAGATAGGTTAGAAAAGGAATCTTACAGAGATCCATTTGTTTCAGTATTATTTCTTCCCAGAATTCGAAAATATTGAAGATAGAGAAGTATGTGCCAATAGAAATTTGTTCTCTAGAATATTTAATTTTGAAGAAAATTCTTGGACTAAAATAGCGGCATATTAAGCAACAGCTGAGATGATTATTCTTATGATCTCAACAACAGCCATCCCTTTGAATTGCCAACAGAAAAGTTCATCGAATTTCGAATCATTAACGCCTGCATAAAATTGCTGCATTTGATACTATATTACTGACCAATCGCAAATGGAAATTGTTTGGTTATATTGACAAAGAACACGTGTGTACCACAGAATAGGAATAAATATTTCGTTATTCTATAGCAGAGCAAGCAATTCTACTAAACAACGTTGTCACTTTGTGCATGCATGACAAATCCCAAACCCCAATTTTGAAACCTGATTTTGAATACTTTCTGGAGGTAATTTGAGAAAATGATGAATCAAACCCATAATAATTATGTTCAAATTTGCATTTGCAGTAATAACCCCAATTCAGGAAAAACCCCCATTGGTCAATTTGACTTTAATTGGTTTTTCTGTTTCGTAACATTTTTTAATAAGTCAATGCACTCGGAACAGAATACATAATATCATGGCCATATTGCTATGAATTATAAAGATAGCAATATGACTAGAATAGCAAGGTTCATAGCAGTACGCAAACAGAATTGACCTGAATGAATTCCAGCAAATGTATAGAATGGAAAAGGCATATAAGTTTCAGAATATTCAGTTATATGTTGCAAATTATCAAATCACTACCATATCAGTCTGCAAGTGCTATGTCAGTGCTATCATAATCTTCAATTAAATAATTATTATACTAAATATATTTTACAAATAAAATAATTCATGTGAAATTTCTTCCTTGTGTTAGCCGATCTTCAAATGAACACCGATTTCCATTCATCCTCACAAAATACATTACTAGTCATATAAAATGTTTTTTTTATAATGTAGATGCAACATTAGAGCTTTCACGATGTTTTATTAACTATAAAAATTGTGGTAGAATAAAGAAAATCCGCAAGAACACTTGGTATAAGTTTTATATCAACAATTTCTCTGAAATTATAGAACATGAAGTTGAACAATACACACCATATGTCGCAATTGAGACGTACAAGCGACATATTAATATTTATTGATGGCCAATAAACACACAATTCGTGAAATAAAATAATTTTATTTCACATGACATGGAATATTTCATATACAGTGATTTATCTGGCGATATGAATTTTATTTCTATTCATTCTTCTCAACTTTTCAAGGTCAATATTTCAGAACTAACCACTAGATTTCACATCTCGATTTGATACTTTAGCGAGCTTGTTTGTAGGAACGATAGTGTTATCATTTCAACCAAATGTATGTAATTTACTAATGGTCGACCGTAAACACAATCAGGTCGATTCTGTTTGCAAATAGCAATATTGCTAGGAAAAAGATATTGCTATCATAACAAGATTGGAATTATTGGTATTTTGATCAACGATTTTGATCAATATGATCTGTCACTTTAACAAGAATCTTGCTACCAATATTGCTATCTTAGCAACCTCAAAATAGTACTTGCTATGCTTCATAACAAGAAAGGTTAGAAAGGGAATCTCACAACGATCCATTTGTTTCAGTATTATTTCTTCCAAGAATTCGAAAATATTGAAGAAAGGGAAGAATGTGCTAATAGAAATTTGTTCAAGGTTCTCTAGAATATTCAATTTTAAGGAAAACTCTTAGACTAAAATACCGGCATAGTAAGCAACAGCTGACCTGATTATTCTAATGATCTCAACAACAGCCATCCCTTTGAATTCCAAACAGAAAAGTTCATCGAATTTCGAATTATTATCGCCTGCATAAAATTGCTGCATTTGATTTCTGGAAACCAAAATTCTATCGGTATCCAGGAAATTGGTCAATTTGACTTTAATTGGTTTTTCTGTTTCGTAACATTTTCGAATAAGTCTATATTCACATGAATAAAAAAAGTATATGCTAATGGAATGTGTTCAAGGTTCTCTAAAATATATTTTATTTCAAGGAAAATTCTTAGACTAAGATACAGGCATAGGCAACAGCTGAGATGATTATTCTAATCATCTCAACAACAGCAATCCCTTTGAGGTGCCAACGAAAAAGTTTATCGAATTAATAAGGCCTGAATAAAATTGCTGCATTCGATTTCTGTTAACCAATATTTTATTGGTATCCAGGAAATTGATTGTTGGTCAATTTGACTCGTTTCGTTTCCTAACATTTTTTCATGTCGATGTTGACATGAATAAAGAAAACCGTAGATAAAGGTTATGTATGCGAAACCATGAAGAAAACTCGAATTAGGGTTATTTTCTTCTTCCTTGTAGTTCTAAAGTCTCAAAATACAGTGTTGTCAGCTGTAAAATCACCAATTATGGAAGTCCATGATAGCAATATTGTTATGACGAAATTCATAACAAACATTGCTATAACAATCGGAACAGAATACGTAACACCATGGCCATATTGCTATAAATTAGAAAGATAGCAATATGACTAGAATAGCAAGGTTCATAGAAATACGCAAACAGAATCGACCTGAATTACTTCCAAAACAAACAAAATCGCTTTTGACACCGGATTCGTCATAAGTCCAACCTAGTCGTTTGAGATCATTTTAGGCTCAAAATTCGAAAATTACAGACGTTTTGTTGTGATGGTAGAACGCTGTTCCACTAGAACATGCGCGAAAAATGGATATGAATCCGAAACCGTTAGGCGGATTTTGCCCATTAACGAACTCATCCGAGACATTTAAAATATCAAACTATGTATTTTAAAAATTTCAAGAGTCTTTCCTTTAAACGTTACGAGATCCATAATCAACCTAATTTGACCTGGAGTCGCAGAAACAATATTTATCCCGGATTTTTTGACAGGTTACTCAAAACAAACAGACCGATATTCGACTCGAAAACATTGCACTCCAAATCTCATTAGCTCTAGGAGATCCCATTATTTGTCTTAGATAAAGAAGATAGGTAGATAAAGCTTACAAAATGTTTACCCCCAAAGCTATCGAACTAAAAATACTATCGCACACACCCAGTGTACAATCATGATCGTAATTTTATTCCTGATATAATTCAAACAACTCTATAGATAGTAAATAAAGATATGTTATTGCCTTGCCCACTTCGTCTGGAGAATCAATTGAACGAAATTGACGTGCTTTGACGCATGTTTTCCCATGCACGAAATATTTATGCATAAAGTTCGCAGAGCCATTTGCACGGAAGTCAATGGAAATATTTGTGGAGAATTTGCCTTGAGAGAAAAAATTTGTTGCGATTTTTTTCGAAGGGGTGGCTCTGTTAACTCAATATTGAGTTGGCTGTGCCATTGTACAATATGCATCGAATTCAATCACAATTGTTATGAATAATTGTTGAGTATTTGTTGAAGTTCATCTAACTCGAAGACAACACAAAATATATTTATTTATAGATTTTTTAGGTTTCAATAAAATTTCCTGGTTTCTGAGGATATTTCGCAGAGTTGGCAACAATCATGGATTTCAATCATAGTGGTTATGAATAATTGTTGAGTATTTGTCGAAGTTCATCTAACTCGAAGAAAACACAAAATATATTTATTTATAGATTTTTTAGGTTTCAATAGAATTTCCTGGTTTCTGAGGACATTTCGCAGAGTTGGCAACACTGCACAAAATTTGACATATTTTTACGCGCTTGTTCTGGGGAACAGCTCGTTATCATTCCGTCACAATGTCTTTAATTTTCGAATTTTGAGCCGAAATTGGTCTCAAACGACTAGGTTGGACTCACTGATGAAGAATCCGTGGTCGAAATTGATTCTGTCCGTCCGACCGTGCGCTGTAACTCTCGAAAGAAAAGACCTAGAGTCTTGAAATTTTCAGGTAAGGTTAAGATCCTGAATATCTCGGTTAAGTTCGTTAATGGGCCAAATCTGCCGAATGGTTTTTGAGCTACAGCCATTTGAAATTTTGATTTTATAATAACTCGAAAAATATTTATCTGATCGAAATGAAACTTGGTTGGAAGATGAGCAGTGTCCATAAGAAGAGTTATCCATGGAAAAATTCGAAACTTATTTATTTTTTTTTCGAAAATTTTTATATTTCATTAAAATTTCACCATTTCGCAATGAGAACAAGAGCGTAAAAGCTGCTGACTTCACGTCTGTGCTTTTCTAGATTTTTTTGAAGATATCTTCAAAAATTATAATCCTGTCGAACTGAAATTTGGTACACTGCTGTGAAATATAAAGTTCAAGGAATGACCAAATTTTTTCAAATGTAATGAATTGCTTCCAGAAAAAAAGGTTTTGAAATAATTTTTTTTTATTACTGACAGCACGATCTCAAAACTTCGAAACCTCAAAACTGGTTCCGAAACAATTCGATCGATTTTGCCCATTGACGAATTTAACCTTCGCATTCTAAAATGCAACGAACCCTGAAATTTTTGAGTCGATAGGATTTTCCGCAAGCCGGTAATCGTGCCTACGGACAGACGGCCTGCCGGACAGAATCGATTTTGACACCGGATTACATCCAACCAAGTTGAGACCATTTTCGTCTCAAAAGTAGAAAATTACAGACATTTGGACAAAACGATAGCACGCTGTTCCCCTAGAACATGCGCGACAATTTTTTTCTTTCACGACAAATTGTCGAAAATTACTGAGATGGTTTCCATTGACTTCTGTGCCCCTGTGACCCTGCTAACTTTATGGACATGAAACATTTGGCTTTCGCAAAACGTCCTAAGAGCCTTTACTAACTTTGAAATTTATTTATTTATTTAACATTAGGGACACAAACAGGTCAAAGACCCATGAAGAGTATCCACAAATTACATTGAGATGAAAATCAAAAATAGAAAATCAACGAAAACTTCTACACCAAATCAAACCGAAAGTGAAGACCTCACTGCATCAAAAAATGTTTTTTGAGTTGCAGCTTAATGTTAGCACAATGAAATACATCGACAATTCGTAGCTCATTGCAGGTTCGGAACATTCTCACTAACGGAGAGTTTTTGGATGCATTTGTCCTTCTAAAAGGTACATGGAAAATTTCAAAAGATCTTAGATTGAAATTCGGGACATTAATGTGTACTTCTTGCAATAAATCCGGTACCTGCAACTCACCACTTACAATCTTACTCAATATAACTACATCGCCTATACTACGTCTATTTTCAAGAGAGATCAAATTAAAATGTTTTCTGGCCATATAATAAAAACTGACATTTTCATCTGGAACAGAGAAATTACCTCTAAAACTTAAATATTTGAGCAATTTATTCTGTACTCGTTCGATTCTTTCAATGTAAATTTTATATTGTGGATTCCAAACGACCGAAGCGAAATTTAGTCTGCTTAAAACGTAAGTATAGTACACACTGAGAACCGGCCTGATACCTCTGAAACCCCTACATATCCTAAACAAAAATCCCAACGTTCTACTAGCAGAATTAACAATATTTTCAATATGAAATGCGAAAATTAACTTTTCATCCAGAATTACGCCCAAATGAATCAGTTGAAATGTAATATTGATTTGGTTAGTGGAAATTCATTTGAAACATTGGATTCATTAATCTAATAGCCCTTAATACATTTTTAAGCGCTTCTTCTAGGTGACAAAAGCTTTTTTGTTTTCCCAAAATTTCTAAAATTTTCGAATTTTGACCCGAAATTGTTTTTAACGATTAGATTTGGTTCAATAATAAAGCATCCTTGGTCAGATGTAACTTACGAAGTAGAGGACCTAGAATTTGTGGATACTAAACATCTTTATCGATAAGTTGGTCAATGATTAAAATCGTCCGTTTTGAGATTTAAACCTGTCTCAAATTTTATTGTTATTTCATAGAATCCATCAGATTCCGTTAAAATTTAGCATAAATTTCCATTTGAATCGACTATCCTCTAGTTATATCTTTTGTCAATTGAGACCTGGGTGAGTTAATTTTATTTAAGTGCTTGTGTTTTATCAGAGGGATCCATTAAATATTAAACCCCAAACATAATATGAATGTTTTTCTATGAAAGATACAGGCCAATAAAAGAGCTGTGAAATTTAATCCTGAACAGGAAGAAATCACATATGCTGAATTAAATAGGCCATGAACTATAAAATAGGTACACAAAAACTAGGTGCATTGTGTAATTCATCATGCAGTTATAATAATTTTGACGGTGGGAAAATTCATCATTGTTACTTAATTGTTTGTTATTAAACTCAGGACTGAAAACAGTGGAATGTAGTTCACTTGCCATATTGATAATTTTCCTTCAAAAAAAACAAAATATTTTTCCTTCATGACCAACCTAATAATATTTCATTTATCCTTGATATTTAACATGATTTCTATAATTATACGAAGAAAATTGCTTGATCAGGTAAAACCAGCAATCCACCTAATCCATTTTCCCATATTATATTATCTTTAGCATAAATATACTAGCAATATACAAACTCATTAGAGGAATACTGAGGAAATCAACGAGAAACATCTTACAAAACAGTAAATGATTACTTCTGTCAATGATAATTATTTAAAAATAATAACAATTTATAATAAATAACTCATTGAAAAAACTCACCCTACTATAAGAAAATAGTTCCTTCTGCAACTTCTGCCTTTCTGTGTTGCTTTGATGTGGTGTCTTTGCTTTTATGAATTTGAACATGATTTAAGATAAAAAATCTGCAAAGAAAATGATAGTCATGATCCACCAAAAGTGAGGAAAAATTTCTATTTAATTCGATGAAATAATATCGACGTTATCCATGAACAACCACAACAATAAACAAAAATAAGCATATGTCATTTTTGTATTCTCTGTAGTCGTTAGAAACCAGCCAACGCCTGCTTGGCGATAGTAAATTACTCTGAACATACGCAAAATAATTAATGTAATATTTGAACATACAATAGATATTAACTAGTCTCACCTCTAAACAATATTTTATAAATAAAAATAAATTAACATTAACAAAAAACAGTTCCAAACTTCACAACACAACGTTTAAGAAGCATTATAGACGAAATGACTCATGACATGACTACCGTTCGGCACAAAAATGAACACTGAAGTGTGAATTTCAAACATTCAAACTACCGAGACTGGAACTACAGCACAGAATAGAGAACATTTCTTTATATTCTGTGCCTACAGCTAGGAAAACCGTTGTTGCCAACAATGGAAATATGAAAACCAACAGCTGCAGGACCAGAGATATCACTCTGAAAGACAATGTTGTCTTTGTCGTTATCTGTGGCCTGCGATTGTAAATGTATTCTGTGAATGTAAATTAAGAATTTTTATGTTCTGTGTGAATATGCACAAATTTGACAAATTTGCAATTTGCTAATGAAATTTGAAAATTGTATTCAGTCTGTTGAAAACTAAAAGAATTACTTCGAGCTAAAGAAGATGATCTAAAATTTGAAATTCCTGCTACCGCGTACGCATTTTTAAATCTGTTAACATTATCTCCATAGACAAGATATACCATTTCAGAGACAACAGTTTTTGACTTTATATGAGATCTGAGGGAATTTTTAATGTGATGGATTAATGTCTATCCTATGTTGATGTACCAATAAAGAACGGAATACAACATCAAGAATGATGAATTATTTTACAGTGTGGCTTGGCTGCTTTTCCATGTTTTGTCACATAAGAAAATATGATCTAAGATCTTCAGTAGGCATCCTTACTGTAGGTGTCCTTGGTACTATGCAAATATGATTTACGCAAATCTTGTCAATTCATAATCATTGTTTTCATAGTAAATATGTCTAAGGATTTACCAGTCCCATATATGGATAATAATTCACTATGAAAGGGTACTTCCTGAGTGGTACCCTTTACAAAGGGGTAATATTTCTTATTCTGATACTCCTAGCAATTGAGTATCTATTTGGATCAGTATCTGAATCAACAAATTATGTTTTTAAATCAACAATGTGAGTATTACTGGTAATTCAAGTTTTGGGCATAATAATAGCTTGTTTTAGGCTTCAAAGAGAATCAAGTCATGAAACCGAACTTCATCTCAAAATTGCAACCAAAAGCAAAACGCACACAAATAATACACAATATACTAATACGAGTAATGTAACCAACCTAAACATTACAACTAGCAGCTTTGGAGCTTCAGGAAAGAATTTCAGCAATTTGGCATTGTCACTTAATTTAACTGCTTCTGAATCTATTTTGAATGGCACGAAGGTACTCAATATGACTGAACTACCTCTGTGTTCGGAAGATCCTCCTGACTTGGGTAATATTAAATTTTTATTTCTGGAATCACTTTCAAATAGAAAGTGCAAGGTTTTGGAGTAGAGAGTCTAGTGCTGCTTGAAAGTATTAGCATTAATCTGTGTATGTTTTTTAAGAAAGTCATCTTCTAGGAAACTATCTGATTCAAATATTCCTAATTTTCTAGTTGGTGCGATTCCAGTCATAAAATCTCCAGTTCCTACGATTGAGCAGCTTGAAACTCGTTTTTCTTGGCTAAAACCAGGCGGTCAATATGCCCCTTTAAACTGCAGAGTACTTAAAAAGGTAGCTATAGTTATACCTTTCCGATGGCGAGGGGAGCATCTCCTACTGTTTCTTCAGCACATGCATCCATTTCTCAAAAAACAACAGATAGATTACAGGATATTCATCATCGAGCAGGAGGGCAATGGATTATTTAACCGAGCACTTTTGATGAACGTTGGATATGTAGAAGCTTTGAAACGAAGCAATTTCGACTGCTTCATACTTCATGACATTGATTTGCTACCAGAAAATGATAAGAATTTGTACACTTGTCCGATACAACCACGGCACATGAGCGTAGCAATTGATTGCTTCAAGTATAAGTGAGTAAAGTTGTTTATAGGTTTTCATTGAACTCACTTCTTTCTAGAAGTTCATTTCAACACTTTCTTATTTCAGGTTGCCATACAGAGAAATGTTTGGAGGCGTTTCTGCTATTTCTACAGAACATTTCCGGCTGCTAAATGGGTTTTCTAATTCTTTTTGGGGATGGGGTGGGGAAGATGACGATATGTCAAATAGAATAAGACATCATAAACTGTTTATATCAAGGTACCCACCCACTATAGCCAGATACACCATGCTTTCTCATAGGAAGGAAAAACCCAGCCCAAATAGGTAGGTCATACATACATTAGTTTTATTTATTCATCCTTAGCACGATACAAATTCCCCACGTTACGCTATTGTGAATGGAAAGAGAGATGGAGAATAATCTCACTCACACATTTCCTTAGTAAATGCAGACAGGCGCCTTGGTTTTTGCTCTTCCCAAGTAGTCTTGACTAGTGTTGTTCATAATCGGATGATTTCAAAAATCGGATTATGGCCATTCGAATGATTTCAATAATCGGATGATCATTCGAATTAAAAATCATTTGAATAGTGAAACATCTTCATTTGCGCTGTGCACCTGCAAAAAGCAGCGAATGAACTATAAACATATTATTTTTTATTAACCTATTAATATTTTGTTGATTTCTGCTCCATATATTGATCAGACTAGCTCATCGAGTGCTGATTAGCAGATTTCATTTCATTTCTTGACCAACAAGACAACAAGAGCACTCGAGAATGAGATAATCCGAGTGTAGCCGAGCAGCCCGATGCCGATACGATCATCAGGTTATTGCAGCCGTCAGGTTATTTCAGTCTGCGATTATTTGTTCGGATGATCATTCGAATTAAAAATCATTTGAATGGTGAAACATCGGCATCCGCGCTGTGCTCCTGCTACTATACTATTTGTATCGTGCCGTAATCCGAATATAGCCGAGAAGCCCGATGCTGATACGATTATCAGGTTATTGCGGCCGTCAGGTTATTCCATTCTGCGATTCATTGTTTAGAGTTGCATCACGAGCATAGCATAGTTTAGGTTCAATGCAGACTCAGGTTATTTATCATTCGGATTCTCCAGTTTCAATAATCTGATGATGCCGATTATTTCAATAATCGGATTATCGATTAATTTTAATTCGAATTATAACATCACTAGTCTTGACAACACTTAATCAGTTGGTATTCTCCATTCATTCTTAAGTGAGTCGATAGGCCTTGAAATGAGTCTATTTAGTTTTTGTAACTGGAACTGTGCTAGGTTGGTACTTCTGAAATGTCGTCAAGGTCAAAATAATTTCTCAGAACTTCCATGACCTGCCGACTGACTATAAAAGTGAATGGAGTCAGGGCTGGGCAGTATTTCAATTACTTGTAATTGAATTACGTATTTGAAATACAAATACGTATTTTGTATTTGTATTTCAATTACTTCTTGAAAATATATTTTGTAATTGGTATTTCGAATACCTGACGCTGAAGTATTTTGTATTTTGTATTTCGATACTTTTGTATTCGAAATACTTTCGAACAAATACATATAGCGCTGAGCGCTCTACAGAAAAGTACCTGAATCTCCCTTCAGATGGCGCGACGTTCATCTGCTTCATCTAGTTCTTTTGCTGGCATTCATATTTTCGGCAAATGGAAAGGAAGAAAAGGTCCTGCGCAATAATCATTTCATCATGGAATTAGAGTTAGTCAACTTCTAAAAACGATAAGAGCAAAGTGCTTACCATCCTTGAACATTATCCTAACATAAAAAATCTAGAAAAGCACTGACGTGAAGTCTGCAGCTTTTACGCGCTTGTTCACATTGCGAAATAGTGACTTGGAAATTTCAATGAAATAGGAAAATTAAAAAAAAAGTTTTCAAAAAAAAAATTTCTTTTTTGAGAATCGCTCCATGGATAATTCTCCTTATTGACACTGTTCATATTCCAACCAAGTTTCATTTCGATCAGATGAATATTTTTCGAGTTATTGAAAAATCAAAATTTCAAATGGCTGTAGCACAAAAACCATTCGACAGATTTGGCCCATTAACGAACTTAACAGAGATATTCAGGATCTTAACCTAACCTGAAAATTTCAAGACTCTAGGTCCTTCTTTTCGAAAGTTACAGCGCACACGGCCGGACGGACAGAATCAATTTTGACCACGGATTCTTCATCAGTGAGTCCAACCTAGTCGTTTGAGACCAATTCCGGCTCAAAATTCGAAAATTACAGAAACCATGACGAAACTGTAACGCGCTGTTCCTCAGAACAAACGCGTAAAATGTGTTCATACAATATAACACAAGCATCTGCCCATCAGGACCTGTAGAAAGATTTTCATTAGCAGGTTTTATTCATTCCCCAACAAGAGGCTGCTCGTCTGATACTACATTCAAAAATCTTGTGTTTCTGAAAGGGAATTCTTTATTTAGCGATAAAATAGCTGAGCTGAATTAGTTGTACTGTTTTCACATTTTACGTAACACCTGAATGTATTTTGTAATTTGTATTTCAAATACAAATAGTTAAAATACTGTATTTTGTATTTTATATTTCAAATACTCGACTTGAAAGTATTTTGTATTTTGTATTTCAAATACCTGCGAGAAAGTATTTTGTAATTTGTATTTCAATTAAGCCAAGCATGTATTTTGCCCAGCCCTGAATGGAGTATATATTTAAATTTCGTGTTTCGACATCCTTGATATCCCAGATCATTTATCCTATTCAGAGAAAACGTTTGTGTATTGTTAGGAAAATCTGCGACTGACATTTATCATCTATTTATTTGTATTCGTATTTTGCCGATTATCCTAGGTTTCGAAACATATCAATAGAATATTAATTGGTTATTATTCTCTCAACTGGAGATAAGCAAAAATTTTATGCTCTATTTGTCAGTCTGGGTTGTCAGAGGCGACTTAACGGAAAAATGTATAATTTATTTACATAACCATAAATATTCAATTGGGAAGTCGAACAAATTGTTTAATCTTATTTTCCCATTTTAGATATGACGTGCTCAAGTTAGGCCAACAAAAATTTGACAAAGACGGTCTAAACACACTTAAATATTCTGTTGTTAAAAGTAAGAACCTCTTACTTTACACTTGGATTTTGGTGAAAGTGGATGTGCCAAGTTGATGTACCAAAATTTAAACTGAAATCTGCCAAATTAAAAATAGGGTTCCAACTTTAGATCTAAGCTCACACTAAGCCGCTATAATTAGTACTTCGAATTTGTTCAGTTTCTTCGCACTTAGCATTTGTACTGTGGAATAGTTTGTGTATACACACGTTGATCTTATTCACGTCTTATTTCGCCGAAGGTAGCTACAATGTAAAAACACGTTCAAACTTTTGTACTATATAGTTCCCTATTTTTAAGGAGTAAGAATCTAGTAGCCCAGTAAGATGTACATATATTCAGCGAAAAAGAGGATTTTCAATTGATACAAATTTTTAGATTTATTATATTATTATAAGTGTAAAGTCATGCCATATTCAATTATAATTTCTATAAATATTTTGAAAATACTTTATATTGAGTATAAGGCCTAAAACTTACTTTTTCATTAGGATATTCATGTAGATGTTGTCTGTGATATTTGCACAATTACAGTTTGACTAGTAGACAATAAGGATTATAGTTTTATGGAACAAAGCCCCAAAAACAAAGCATAATTGTGAAGCAACATTTAAAATTTTTCTCATCGTAATTGTAACATAGTATAAAATACAGAGGATCTCACTGAAAACAAGTGTCGGTAAACCCGCAAGATTTCCCGTCGCGAAGCTATAAGTAAGATATTCACATCATTGTAAGCAGTGTGAGTTCCTGAACAAAAAATATGAAGGCCAACATAGGCGGTCTCTCTTTGTTTGAAAGATATGGGCCCCCAAAGTTCCAAATTGTTGCATTTTCAGATCCTTTTTTCCGCCATAAAAATGATCTCTCACTTCTCAAATCTAGTTCATAAATCATCTTTGAACCTTCAACCAACGAATGAAGACACTTTCTTTCAAGAATATTCATTATTTAAAGGAAGAAAAGTGAAAATATTAGACAACCACTTAACCTTTTTTCTACGAAACACCTCTCAATGTTAAAGCGGAGCTTGGCAACAGCGTCTTTTCATCGCTGGCCAACGTATTATGACCGAAGAGTAGTTGCTGGCGGGAAATATGAAATGATGGACAGTTGAAGGATATGATTGTAAGGATAATGCTTCTGTCACTGAAGAAGAGGTGGTTATTCTAACATCGAAACAAAATCATTGAGAATATTTCTTTAAGGTTTCACTCTCAATATTTTCGTTTGAACTTTCTTTCTATCCCCTTCAAAATAGGGAGGTTGTTATATTGTTATATACTTCGTTTTTTGTTGTTTCTTCGAAATGGTCCCAGTTCAGAATGAGATTCAGGGTATTCCAATGGAATGGGTTATATAATAACCTCGATTTCATTGGAAATCTGGGAAGGGCGCGACCTATCACATATGAAAATAAATGAACGTTGAAATGTGTGTCAACCTTGTAGATTTCATTAGAAACGAATTCTCCTATTGGAAGATTTAGAGTTTCGCAGTAAACATTAAGAACTAAGAACATATTTCATTTTTCTCGCCAGCAATAATCTGTCATTCACGAATACGCACGATGGCACGATTCCGACCGATGAAATTTGCGCCACTGCCAAACTTCACTTTTAGTCTGAGTCAAAATCAAAAGGAATAGAGGTTAAGTGGTTGTCCAGTAATTTCATTATTTTTTCATTAAATATTGATTATTCTTAAAAAAAGTGTTGCTTATTGTTGATTGAAGGTTCAAAAGTGGTTCGTGAACTATACAGATAAAGTGAGAGATCGTTTTTATGAAGGAAAAAGGGACCTGAAAACGACTCATTTTGGAACTTTGGGGGCCCATATCTTCCAAATTAAGGGAGACCGCCTATGTTCGATTTCACATTTTTTATTCAGAAAATCACACTGCATACAATGATGTAAATATCTTTTCAATATCTCGGCGACTGGAAATCTTGCGGGTTTACCCAAGTGTCTTCAATACTACAATCTACAATAATCGATTACAAAAAAAATGAGATGTTATAGATCAAATAACTTGTGAAGTTCTTTCAATTCTCTGAACAAATCTTCGAAAAGAAAGCTTAGTTAGGAATGTCGTATTTTTTGAAAACCTCATAAGAATAGGAATTGTGATTCTTAATTTTATTAGACCAGATAAAACCACTCTTGAGCGATTTTAAGGAAAGAATCAACATCCTGTTTTGTTCCTTTCTACTTTGAACCTCCATGCAGGTTTCTCATTTTCTTTGTATCGATTATCATTTTGAAAATAGTGACCAGTTACATTAAGTGATGGAACATCATATTTGAATCTTATTCCACCAAGTTTTAAATTTTTGAAGCTTGAAAAAGAATTTGTTTGGGTTGTGTTATTGTCAGCATCCATTTGCATTTTATTGATTTAAATAGCATTCATTCAGATGTTCTCATGTATTGAAAATGCGTTTTGGTGTGTATCAGGTGCTCACGTTTGAAAATGGGTACCACGAATTGCACAGCAAATTAAAATTAACTTTCAAATAATTAAATAGGATATGGTTTCCTATTCAAGCGGATATTTGTGCATAAGTGTTACTGAAAACATGCGAATTGATGCTGAAAATTGTTTTATTTCAAACAGATTTATTGAATTTGTGATAAATTATTTTTACAATTTTTATTGGTTATTCTATACCAACCAAATGATACTATCTGTTGATATTTACCGTACTATTTAGTGAATCAAGATTTTGAAAAGTGTTCAATAAATCCTTAGCACTTAATCTAAGGTCATATTTATATGAACATTAATTTGAATTATTGTAACTTAAGTAAATATAAGGAAGAGTCCGACTGAACAATTCAACTTTTATTTCAACCAGTGGTTCTTTATCATCCGATAAGTTAACCCAGTTATCTAATCAGCAGTTGTTAGGCGAA
This sequence comes from Myrrha octodecimguttata, assembly GCA_958510865.1. Classification (NCBI taxonomy): domain Eukaryota; kingdom Metazoa; phylum Arthropoda; class Insecta; order Coleoptera; family Coccinellidae; genus Myrrha; species Myrrha octodecimguttata. The sequence continues at coordinate 49,444,495 of OY294062.1, read as the reverse complement.
CTTCCGATTGTATGCCCAATAACTCCTGAAAGAAACAACTTGGAGATTTGATATTTGTTGTGTAAGTTTGGACCTTAATTAAAGGCGGAATTCGCGAATGGGTGAAATCCAACCAACGGTTCCGTTGCTGAACACAAGATTTTATTTTCCCAATATTTACAAAAATACAGAATGGATCGAATTGAAATCTAATACTTGATTTAAAAGACAGCTTGAAGGTTCTTGAAGATTTTCGTGGCGATGATGTGATTAAAAGATGGCAGAATATAAAATGTTCGAAAGAAACATTTTGAATTTTTTTTCGAATTGTTTTTTCAACAATTACCACGAAATTTGGCATGAAATTGTGCACCTGCATTTGCCACCTAGCTACCACGTTTCATCATGTTCAGATCAGCATTTTTTGAGTTGTTTCGAAATGAACGGCGATACCGAGAAATCCAATCTGCATACTTCGATATCATTACCATTTTGTCTAACGTTGCAATCAAGAAGGCGCATCTAGATTTCCCTGACAAAGCCAGTCAACAAGACTTCACATTTGACAGATTATCCAGATGGTACAAGAATAAACCTTGTGAGTTCATTGTTTTCCTAGTGAATATATCATAGGAGTTACCAGTTCGTTATAAGGAAAATAATTTAGTATGAAATGCTATCAACTGATGAGAGGTGCCCTCTACAAAGGGATATTATTTCTTATTCTCATATTTGCAGCAGTTGAGTATCTTTCTGGATTTGTATCCAAACCAACAAATTATGTTTCGAAACCAGCAAAGTGAGTATGTGGTAATTCAAGTTTTGGTAATAATTCCAACTTGTTTTAGGCTTCAAAGAGAACCATCTCGTGAAACTGAAGTCCATCTTAAAATCGAAACCAAACAGAAAATGCAAACAAATATGCAAAACACTGATACTATAAATAATATAGCCTTTCTCGAATTTCAAACTAGCAGCTTCGGAGCTCCAGAAGACATTCTCAGTAATTTTGGATGGTCTCGATCTTCAAGTACTTCTGAATCTGTTTTAAAAACCACCAAAGTAGTTAATATGACTGAACTACCTCTATGTCCAGAAGAACCTCCGAACTTGGGTAATATTGGGATCTTTATATTTCTATAACCATTTCGAACAAAAGTGCCGGATATTTAGGTGTACAATATTGTACTGCATGAAAATGTGTATCTCTAAATTCGTCTTTGTTTTTTACTAGAACAACTTCTGGAAGACTACCTAATTTCTGTAAATTCCTTACTTTCTAGTTGGTGCGATTCCAGTCATAAAATTTCCAGTCCCTACGATTGAGCAGCTTGAGACTCGTTTTTCTTGGTTAAAACCAGGCGGTCAGTATGCCCCTTTAAAATGCAGAGTACTCAAAAAGGTAGCTATAGTTATACCTTTTCGTTGGCGTGGGGAGCATCTACTGCTTTTTCTTCAGCACATGCATCCATTTCTCAAAAAACAGCAGATAGATTACAGAATATTCATCATTGAGCAGGAGGGCAATGGATTATTTAACAAGGCAATTTTGATGAACATTGGATATGTAGAAGCTTTGAAACTGAGCAACTACGACTGCTTCATATTTCATGACATTGATTTGCTGCCAGAAAATGATAAGAATTTGTACACTTGTCCGATACAACCACGGCACATGAGCGTAGCAATTGATTGCTTCAAGTATAAGTGAGTTCAGGTTGTATACAGTTTTTCATTGAACCCTCTTGCTTTCAGAAGTTAACTTGAAAACTTTCTTATTCCAGGTTGCCATTCAGAGACATTTTCGGAGGCGTTTCTGCTATTACTACGGAACATTTCAGACTTCTGAATGGGTTTTCTAATTCTTTTTGGGGGTGGGGTGGTGAAGATAACGATATGTTTAATAGAATAAGACACCATAAACTGTTTATATCAAGGTATCCACCAACCTTAGCCAGGTATACCATGCTTTTGCATAGGAAAGAAAAACCCAATCTAAATAGGTAGGTCAGATACATGATATATTATTTATAAATGGTTTCATTGGAAAGAACAGAAAATGAACGCACTCTATATGTCGATCTGAATTATAGAGGTAACGGGTTGAAAAGCTTTCTAATACACAAACACCGTTATTGGGAACTTCTGCGAAGATGCCAGCGCCCTAACGGTTAAATTTTGAACCTGTCCAAGCTAGTAGTTTTATGCAAACAAACCTTAGAAATGTGGTGGAAACGAATATTTATTAAGCAGAACTTGAATATTTCAAGAAATTATTATAATTTTGTGTAAGATTTCTTGAGGAGGAACTTTTCGTTTGGATCACGATATAAAATCATGCTTTAAATCGTTCCTGGAGGATAATTTCGGTGTTATTTTTGTGTATGTTGCTTGGTGGATCAAAATAATAATAATAATAATAATGTTTATTTGTTACCCAAGACATCATACATAACAGAAAGTATTTTATATTAAACAAATAAACATTTAGTTTCCCACAAAAGTCTGAAACTTGTACGTGGGCAGTACACATAAAAAAAAAAATAATACAAAAAATGAACCAATATCTGAGTTTACTTGAATTTCTGGAAAAATAGGCACCTCAATAAGTAATTTAAGGACTCTTATTAATGTGAAGAAGTTCTGAATGCAGGCTATATTATGTGGTAAATCTAGAATCAGTCCAAATAATATGACTTGTTCTCTTTGTTTACAAACAAGTGAATCAATAAAATGAAAACAGATTTTCTGCTTTAGTTCTTTTGCATCGTATTTCTAAAGTAAAGGAAACAGATAGACATATAATTGAATTTATGGTATTACCGAATTTATTTTCATATTACGCAGCTCAAGGTACATATACAAAATGAAAAATGTCACATTCTAGTTCAACCTACCTATAACGAAATGAAAAATATTAATGTATTTATATGAATAACTTCAACTTCTATAAACTATAACAGTATATCTAGTTTTTATCAGGTTTTCAACCATATCACTCTTTTTGAATATGATTTTGTGTAGTGTGTGAATTAGGTAGCTGCAGAAGTGCTCGGTAGTTTCTCTGCAGCATTCTTCATCAAAATTCTCTTATTTTCACTTACACCTGAAAACATCATGACATGAAGTTGTTTCGAAATGAATACATTGTAATTTACCTGCATGAAAATAAACAACTTCAGAGAAATGCAGTGAACATACTTTCATGTGTTTCGTGAACTGTTTTCCAATCTTCAATTTCTAAATCTAGGCCTTTCTTCTATCAATGAGTTCCCTGCCAAATGATGTTTCCAAATTAACTTTACTTTCATTTGGCTTTGGAAAAAATGAAAACTTGAGGCAGTAGATGATCCTTTCTTCTTTGACCATGAATAACTTTGAGTTGAGGCACACTTCAATAGTCGTTTCGGGAGGATGCCATTTCAAATTAATACAATCGGAAAGAAAGGAATCGATTGATGAATATTACAAACACTTTCGGTATACCAAAATTTCCACTCTGAGTACAACACAAAAGCTCGAAAATGTACTCCAAAAGTAAGCAAATTATGTTAGAATAACAGGCACGTCGAAAAACTACTAGCTTGGAAGTGTTCGAATTTCTATCGCCAGAGGGCGTATCGCTTAGCAGTAGTTGCGAATATAGGGTGTGTAAGTTTATGAAAAATGAAGTGCCTTCAATCCATTGAGGTCAGAAAAATTTCAATTAGTCTCTTCCCATTGTAGATACAAGGTGCTCAAACAGGGCCTTCAAAAATTTGAAAAGGACGGTCTAAATACGCTCAAGTATTTTGTAGTAAAAAGTGAGAATCTCTCACTCTACACTTGGATTCTTGTGAAGGTGGACGCGCCAATAAGTTGATGTGACAAAAGTTAATCTCAAAATCTGCCACATAATACTTTAAGTACATGATCTCTTTAAGCTAATAAAGCATTGATCTCATCTATTTTTATTTCACAGAAGGTAGCTCAAATTTTGAGACGCGTTCAAACTTTTTCACCAGAAACAGTTCTTCAAACGACTTCAGCTCCACGGATTTCGATCTTTATTTTAAGATACCATCAACATTTTGAAATTAATCAAAAATAATAGATTTCTAGGTGAAGGATGAGAAAGTATTGGTTATTTTCTTATAGAACTCCCGCACACACGGCCACTTTTAAGCTACCTTTTGTGCTAGGGAGATTCGGGTATTTGGGTAATCGGAGATTCTTCCCTATTGACCGACGACAATCACGTGATCGTCTTCAGCCAGGGTGATTCTCCCGGCCGATAGGGTGAATCTCCAATTACCCAAATCTCCCTCGTATAAAAGGCCCCTTCAATAGCTGCGTTTGTAGCGGCTACGACATGCGGCCGTCAGATCGGCGCAGATATTCAGAGCCAAGTTAGACGCATGTCTAAGGGCCGTATTTATAGTTGTTCCTTGAGGCTTCCTTACTGAAGGCCGCCTTGAATTTGCTTTTCTATGCAAACAAATACAAGTTTGTTTGCATAGAAACATAGAAAATCAAATTAAAGGCGGCCTTCAGTAAGGAAGCCTCAAGGAACAACTATAAATACGGCCCTTAGCGTTTACAACCGCGGCAACTATTGCTTCTGCTTGACAAATGGCCGGGTATGTGGACGGCCTACCCAGCACAGAATACAAATATATAAGAAGTGTAAACTCCCTACTAATCTGTGGAAACAAAGTGGCGGCCATCTTAGATGGCCATTCACTAGCGACACCAACGGCTACATGGGGAAATAATTTTGGATGGAAAGCTCACTAGCGACCCTAACGGGCAGAGTTGAAAGTATTTTGTTCGTGGCGGGAATATTTGAATTAACTGCTTGACCTAGATATAAGATAGAAGGTAATAGAAATTAACTTCATACTACATTTTATGTTTTCAAATGGAATTTTACTCTTTTTCAGTCATGAAGACCAAAACGACATAAAGTGAAATCAATTACATACCTATGTAATATGTGTTAATTATATTACTTTTCTTCATTTATTTCTTCCATTTAAATATACAGAATCTAGCAACATTATTTATAGAAATAACCAAAAGGTCATTTGCCATTCATTAACTATTAACATTAACGAAATATGTTGAAAATTTGAAAGAATAATAACAATATTATCATTTGAGGATATGTCCAGAACAGTCTTCCATCAAAGGGTTGCTGAATCCACTTTAATTTAATCCATGGATCCTGGAACCAGTGGTGAAAACCTAGAAATCAAATATTTAAATTAATTCAAAATTGAGAACTTTAGGAAATCATCCTTTTTTTTGTGTGAAAAATGTTGCTTGAAAATATTGGTAGGCTTTCCTACATTAGAAATACAAGTGAAAATAATGGAAACTATTGGTAATGGAATCAAATTGCCCCTGCATACTGCATCAATACAGCATTACAAACTTTGAAAAGTATGTACCACTCTGTTAACGCAGAGACGATTGCTATAAACAATTGTAATTTTTTTTGCCTACTATTCATTTTGAGTTTGAATGATTTGAAAGATACAGTTCTCTATGAATTTGGTATAAGGACTGCTGCTCAGGGGACAAATATGATTGTGAATTCTAATTTCCGTAAAAATACAAGTTTATTTTCAACTAAAGAGGAATTTTCATTTACCTGAAAAATTTTGTCAACTTCAGCACTAGAAGCAAAGCTTGTATCAGGCCTTTCTACTGAAGGTTGATCAGATGTTGAAGGCATCAATGATTTTCTCAGTCATTACTGGAACTATTATAGCTGACTTCAGAACTCAAATCATAAGATTCATATCCACATGCACAATTTTGATCATTCAGAACATATTCGGGAATTGCATCAATATTGAAGCCTTATTTCCAGGTTAATAACCTAGAAGGATTCTTAGCAAAATCGAGAAAATGCAGGCTTTTTTGAGTACCTGTGATATTATCACTAACCTTTGACATTACTCGTATGGATTTTCATCTAAGGAAAATTTTCATGTGAACTTAAGTTTGATCGAGGAAGGTTTTCTTGATTTTTCACATATTATTACAGGAGCTAAATTAGAAAAAAATACAAAAACCTGTAAAGAATATTTACAAACTACAAGGTTATCTAGCCACAACCCTCAGTAAACATCTCTATTTTTATTTTACCGGCAAAAATAGTAGAAGTCAAACAGAAATTTGAAAGAATAATAAAGAATATCACTAATCTGTTGCTAAGCGTTTTCACATAAAATTTTTCATTATGACACTCAGTATGCCAACTATTTCAAGTTGACATAATTAATTTAAAATGCTTAAAATAATACAAGAATGGTTGATGAACTCCTTAGGCCTTATCACCGATTTCAAAAAGATCGATTTTGGTAAAAGGGTCAAAGATGGCTACCTCATAAGTCAAGTTCTTTGCTCTTTCGAAGTGATTTCGAAGGAAGAACTCTCTCTAATCAAACCAACAGAAGACAAAGAAGTAGCTCTGAGTAATTTCATGAATTACGTCCTTATATGGCTTGGAAGACTAGACATCCGCTTGAAAGACCTGGAACTAGAAGAATTGTTAGATGGAAATGAACGAGTGGCAATAAATCTGTTTTATGAACTATATCTCGCTCTTCAGAACAAGTCGAAACTTCATATGATAACCCAAAAACGGATATTGCAAAAATCGAAGCCCCCGAATCCGAAATTTGATGTCAAAAAAGTCAAAGAATCCAAACTGGATGACCTCACCTTGGAACTAAGCCCCTATTGCCAACCCATCATAGAGAATAAAGACATCATACGGTGGCACAAAGATCGTCTTTTGTCCTTAACCAAACAATGCGAAGAAGCCAGAGCAGAATACTTGCAATATTTCAACATAAGAAGACAAGAAAAACTCCCGACGCTCATATGTACCTGCACCCCTCAGTGCGTCTGTCCAAAATCTGAAATCAAGAAGGCCCATGTAGATTTCCCTGACGAAGCCAGTCAAGATTTCACATTCGACGAACTAGTCGGTCAATACAAAAAATCCAAACAAACAAAAAAACACGAACCTAACATAGAAGAAGCCAAGAAAGTTGTTAAGAAACTTAAAACCAAAAGATTAGAGATCAAGGAAAAGGAACTTCAAAAGATGCGACAGCACACAGAACTCTGCGAAGATTTCTGGAACGAAATGGTCTCAAAGCAAGAGAAGCAGATAGAAGAACTTATAGACCAAAAAATATCAACACAGTCCTTCTACGAAAAACAAATGATAAACAAGTTGTTCCAGGTTAAACATCAGCAACAAGTGATTAAGGAAAACAGAAGTTTTGTTAACGAAGAAATAATGAAACAGAAAGAAGACGATATAGTAAGAAAACTTGACATACAACAAACATTAACTGATGAATGTGTTTGTGATTATTTGTATGAAAAAGAGAGAATCAAACAACTGCATCGCAGAGTTTATGCAGAAAAGCAGAAATTGAAAAAGGCTAGAATAAAGAAAATATGTAGGGAGACTGCAGATGATCTGGTAAATTTAGCTATAAGGGTTGGGGAATTCAGGAATAGTTATAAAGAAGATCCCTGCAGAAGGAGATATGAAGATTGGGTCAGTTTGTTTGTTACTTGCGGACCCATATTACCGAAAGTTATTCCTTGTGAGAACATTGTCCAGGTAAATATTCTCTTCGGTTCATGCACAGATTCTTCTCTTCACTCATGCACAGATTGGTCTTAGGCCGCGTCCGCATAGGCAGGCGGCTTGCTTAGCGCCTAGAGCCTAGCAAGTAGAACATTCGCGAGCAGGGGCCTTATTCTTGAAATCCGATGGTATAGAACGTTCTCTATGGCACAATCTCCTGTTCGACCTTCCTCCCATTTGTCAAAACGTCAATTCCGTATTCTTGAACATCAAGAAGCGCTATTCATGAATTCTGGGAAGAGAACAATGGTGGAAAAATTGGCGTTTCGACGCCGTTGTCAAGTAAACGCGGTGCGTTTATGATGGAACATAGACGAACAATTATGCCAAATGTTCTAACCAATCAAAAACAAGTATTTTCGAGAGACTTGAAGCTAACTTCATTCATGTAGCCAACTTTATGTATAATGCATCGACATATATAGACTATATTTCTGTGATATATTGTCATAATTCAAATTTGAAATCATACAGTTGTCATAAGAGTTGGGAGCGTATTTCGGAAAATTGTAAAATGGATCATTTTGGAAAAAAAAGGTCACTTCCAATCAACTATAAACAGAAGGGGCTGCTCATCGACTACATTACACGAAGACCTGAAATGTACATAGGTCGGTTAAGTTCAGATTCTACAAGGGAGGATATGAAAAAAACTGGAAGGAGATCAGTGTTCCGAGTTGAGCTTTAGTTAATCTAAACATTTTGATAAATGTTGGATCAGAGATCAAACGGGTTCCATTCAGAAAGCACATGGACACCTATTTGGTATTGTTGTTCTGCATCTTCCACATCTTCATTCAGTACCTACTTCCCACATAATTGCACTCGCCATGTCCATCTTCGAGTGAAAACAGAAATCTTGTAGTGAAAGGTAATTGAGATTGTTAAGACTTAATGCCAAATAGATCAAAATTGTCAAATACCCGAAACATAATTAGCGTCCCCTATGTATCGTTCCATCACAAATCGTAAGAGATACATCGCTCGCTCTCCGTGAAGCACTCATTCATTTCAAGAATACCGTTTCCCTGAAAAATTCGAACAATCGTTCTCTTCCCCGGTTTCAAGAATAGGCGTCCAGTTCGGTCGGTCGCGAACTCGTGAAAGTTTTAGAATCCTAGTTGTAGAATTCAGCGGCAACTCAATAAGAGCACAGTAAAATTGTTTCCCTAGGATCTCTCAGATTTGCCAGAACAAGAAGAAGTTGCTTTCATCGAGGAGATCCACAGACAAGAAATCATCGACACCAAAGATTTCGAAAAGTATCACAAAGGCGAATGGCCATGGGAATTGGAAAAAATCAATGAGTTCAATTTCAAACTGATGGAAAGAGGTGAATGTCGTACAACTTGTTAGACATCCTACATAAGTTTTTCTGCAGGTATGAACATCATCGGCTTCATCGTGCACCGATTGTTGATGACCAAGTATCCAACTACACCACTAATGCCCAGACCAGATTTCAAATTCGAGTACAACGTGTGCATCAATGGCCTTACCGACACATCCACGTTTGAGAAGCTGCAGAGTTTACTCAGTTACAAGGATATCGAGGTGTTCGAGGTTCTGAACGCTGTAAACTACTGCATAGACAGATTCTCAAAGGAACAGAAGCCCGAAGAGCCTGATGATGTACAATCTGTGAGTGAGTCCCTCAAAAAATTCCTGAATTTACTGAAAATTCAGGGTGAAATGCATATGCGTTGGCATTTCAGATAGACATGCAAGAAATCGAAGTGAAAAAGGTGAAGAGTAGCACGACAAAGTTATTGAAGGGTAGAAAAGGAAAATTAGGGAGAGAAAGTTCTGAGTTGAAGAATGAACAGCCTATAAGCGAAGCCCCAAGTGTTATCATGCCTTCACACTTGAACAAGAAATTTCAAACTCCCCGTATCTACCCTTGTGAAGAAGTTAAAATATCTCACGCCGCTTCACTCGGCGAGATCGCCCAGAACGCATTGAACCAAGGTGAACCCTTAACAGGTATTGAACAAAATATAAAAAAGGTGAGTTCTATTAACAAAACAACCTCTCAAATAGATTTTCTATTGGCCGCTATGATTGTCGAATATCTACATTCCATTTCCGATAAAAAAGGGTGGGCCTTGTTGAATTATCCTATAAATTACAATCAGGCAGTAACCCTCGAAGAGATCCTATCATCCACGCCATTGTGCAAGGACTTGAACGCCATTAAAAGTATAATGGACCTTGCAGAACTGGAAATAAAAGACGTAGAAGGAGTTATGCGGAAAGAAAGGAACGCCAAAAGGTTCTGAAAAATCAGTTACCCGCACCTTGAGGAAGCTAAAGCTACCTTTTGTGCGAAGGAGATTCGGGTATTTGGATAATCGAAGATTCTTCCCTATTGGCCGACGACGATCACCTGACCGTCGTCGACCAATAGGGTGAATCTTTCCACCAATAAAGCGAATCCCCGATTCCCCAAATACCCGAATCTCCCTAGCACAAAAGGCCTCTTTATAGTCTCCAGTGTTGACTCATACTATGTTTCGCAGGTTTTCGAAGATATTTCCTCGGCCTCACAAGCTCAGAGATGACGACCTCTATGACACAGTTCTCACAGCCTACATAAAAATAATAAAGACTCCTTTGGACAAAGTTGTAGGCGCAGAAAGCAATTTTCCGCCAATCACCAGATACATAGAAGAAAATGCTGAACCACTAGAGAAGTTTTACGCAGAACAAGGCTGTGCATATTTCATGTTTTACGAAAGTTTCGATTACAACACGGTTAAGTACTTGGCGCGACTGATTATCGGAGATTTCAGCTTACCCAGGACGCCCTCCATCGAACTCTTCGGTAGGTCTGTGCTACTGGGACAAGAGGAGTGTGAAGAAGACAGCGTTGTAGGAGTGCCGAAGTCTTCGAGGGAGATAAGTACGAAGGAAAAGGATAAGAAAAAACTTTACGTGCAGAAAGAAAGCGAAGAGAGTCTCATTGTGAAGGAGAAAAAAAGTAGAGGGGGTGAAGGTAGAACTAACTTTCGGCGTTAAGGAAACTGAATTTGGTTGTTCATAGATAAGAAATCAAGGCGAGGAAAATCAGCGGAAGATTTGGTCGAAATAACTTGGGAGAACAAACACGTCCAGGTTCCACCGTTAGAGGATACTTTCGAGATCATTGTTGAAGAGGAGGATCCCGACATCCTTCCAGGCGAAGACAAGTGGAAATTCCTCGAGATTCCGATATCTGAAGAGCTACTAATAGTTCTTGCTAAGATGTGCGAAAACCTAGAAGATCTTTACATCGAAGACTTCAAACAGGTTGTCTACACGATCACAATCTTCATAATTATAGAAATGACGTTTTATTTTCTCAGATTCTTTTCATGCGAAGACTAGTATTAAATAACGTTCAGCCTTACATTGCTCATACTAAAACACATCTGCTAGAGTTCTTGCAAAGACCCGACGATCGCCAGCAAATACTCCACGAGTTCCAGATCACCTTCAACAGCATTTCAGAGTGCCTCAGGTCCGATGATGAAGTCAAGGCCGAGCTTCATTGCAGGGTCGATGAGTTGAGGAAGGCGCTGCAAGCTACCAGCGAAATGAACATAGCGGAATCGTTCGGGGAAAGAGAGAGGATCATAGAGCAGCATTGGTTGCGGAAGGAGTTTCACGAACTGACCCAAATTTATCTGTGTGCTATGCAACTTGAAATTGACAGATTTGTTGGTGAGTTTAGCGTGCAGTCACATTCCCAAGGCTCTCTCTCCCTTTTTTTTCTCATATGAATTAAAAAACTACCTCATTCATTATAGCCCATGAGTTTCATTACAGAGTGCCTTGAGGTTGGAGGTCCTGATAGCGCGTGGAAGGAATTCTGCTGCAAAACTACGGGGTGAAAAATAGGGTTTAAAATTCTTGCATTAGGTCGTTTGGTATCAAACACGCTTTTGATATAGTAACAAAAACAATTCTGAAGTAGCTATTTTCTAGTTGGTAACACTGATATGGACCATTATTTGACAGTTGCTCGTATTGTGTAAATTATGAAACAGACAGTCTAATTTCTCAAATTCAAAAATAATCAAGAAAATAGAACTTCGTTGGTATGCTTATTGTGAAATTCATAATATTTACGAAGTCTTCCAGAAGCTGTATTACACTGGATTGCTACAACAAAAATGCGATAAGCCTTATATAACAATAAGATGAATTTTTTCATACAGTCTGTATAACTTTTCGGTTAATTCATCATTCTGATATATTGATCAAAAACCTTTAAAAAAGTGTTCTTCAATGGGGGTTTTTCCTGAATTTGGGTTATTACTGCAAATGCAAATTTGAACATAATTATTATGGGTTTGATTCATCATTTTCCCAAATTACCTTCAGAAAGTATTCAAAATCAGGTTTCAAAATTGGGGTTTGGGATTTGTCATGCATGCACGAAGTGACAATGTTGTTTAGTAGAACTGCTTTTTCTGCTATAGAATTACGAAATATTTATTCCTATTCTGTGATACACACGTGTTCTTTGTCAATATAACCAAACAATTTCCGTTTGCGATTTGTCAGTAATATGACAGTCCGTGCTCTTCTTTTTCTATTCCTTGGGCGTTGTCTTCTACTCTAACCAGATCGAAGTATAGCTATCTCTGTTTTCCTAAGCAAAGTAACACATTTGACGTCTTTTTCTTTCCGAGAAAGCTGGATTCGAAGTTGCCATATCGTGCACTCATGACAAATCCCTTTAAATGCAAATCCCCATTTTTATTTTTCAGTTTTAGGTGATCAAACATTTTTTCGAAAATATAATATTGAAATTATATGTTTGAAATGTGACGTTGTGAAGGTTTTTCATGAGAATTACTGCATTTTCTTTCAAAGGAAAAACCCCCATTGTGTTCCCGTGGAGTCTTTATCATGGACAAATTCACATAAATCGATACTATTCCACATGGTGTCCAACATAAAGAATAAAACAACATATGTTGAAGTGATACTCCGGACTCTGTTATCCTCGCGGATCATTCCTTTATAAAGAACGATGTTTCAACTATATTATAAATTCTAGATACTATCCAATTGCTGACTGATTATTACGTTTCTGGAATAACGAATATGCCGCCTGAAGAAGCGCCATTCTCTAAGGAATTCATCAGAGTTGTCGAATCAGACAGTGCCCACACCTACGAAACTCATACCATGTGGGAAGACGCCTTTGACACGAAATACTTCAACGACAAAATCGCTAGCAAGATTACGAGAATCTGCGATTTCGTTGAAAAAACAAAATATTCCGCACACAAAGTAAATACCATGGATATTTTCTATACACTCCTGAACATATGACATACCATCTGCTGCAGGTTTCCTTCTAACTGAACGAACAGACTCATTTGATACTCATATTTTTAAGATTGTGGTCAACACACAAGGAAAATTCGCCCTAGGAAAGCCGAAACCAGAGAAACAGAAAGGAAAAGGTGTACCAACCATACGAATGTCGGACATAGTGAGAGATAACATGGATAAGTTGGTCGAAGAATGGAAGACAGCCATAGAAGGAGAATCCGAGAGGGTATACAACTACTAAATAGTCTGTGGTGTAACCGTTTTCACCGATGTGAGAAAAAAATTCGTAGGTCATCTTCAGGCTGAAGCTGTTGAGAACCGAAAGCGAGCACCGGTTTCGCGAAATGTCCGCCAAAGTGAAAAATATGATGAACGAAATATACGGGTTGATCCGCAAGCGGTACAACAACGAACAGTCGAGCATCGCTCAGCTCTGCAACGTCATCGCGAACGCCATAGAGAACGAGACCCCCATACAAATAGAACTGTTAATCGACAGGGATCAGTTCTATGTTGAGCCGGAAGTTCTTCTTTTTCCTGATGACCTACCGCCTCCACCACCTCCGGTCAAAGAATGGAACAAGGAGTCTGTCTTTACGATGGCTCAATTGAAGAATTTGCACAGGGTGTTGCTAGATATGGCGCCGGGAGGAACCATACCAGGTAAGTGATTGTAATAGGCAAAAACGCCAAGTAAAGGGTGCATACTTTCCGCCAGTACTGACTGCCTGACTGCACTCGACATTTGTGAGCGACAATAATTTAACCTATTTCCATTTACTTTATTGAACTACGTTCAATTCGTTCAATCCCAGGTCCTTTGAATATTTGGCGGCGCTACGCCGCTTTTGCGGTTGTCATAGGCAAGTGCCAGAGGATTCAGCATATCTGATGAGTCCACCTCTGGCACAGATGGCGCGAACCCACGAGAACCGCCATAGTGGTGACCCCGACGTGATGCCATAGATAAGCTTATAACAATGAGATTACTTATCTATGTGCTATTCTATATTTTAAAATGGCTGTTCTCTGCCTGACATCGCACCTTTTCCTCCTTCGTCATCACGTTGGGGTCACCACTTTAGCGGTTTTCGTGAGTTCGCTCCATCTGAAGGACGGCGCGCTCTTAGGGAAGTTGTTTCGTCCCAGTGCCAGAGGTGGACTCATCAGATAGGCTCTCAGAGTAACAAACAACATAGATGTAGCATACGTCCTATTTAGAAGGCGAATGCTGTCCGCAACATGAGACAGAAAATTTGAAACTTTGACCGCAATCAAAACAAACTTGTTAACAAACCAGTTACCAACCTGTGATACGATATTTCACTCAATTCACGGGATTCTCCACATTCAACACATTTCTTACTTCCCATAGTGAATTAAAGTATTGTAATAATTCGAAAACTGTTGAAGTAAACAGCTAGAAATATCTGAAACTCGTTAGAAACTCACCAAAACAACGGATGACAGATTGACCGGCGGTATACTGTTAATGCGGCATCGTTGCCAAAGCTTGGATTTCAGCAGGTACATACAGAAAAGGTTAAGTATTCTTCTTGCCACAAATTCGAAACTGAAGAAAAATATCTATCATGAAATGTTCAAATTTCCATATTTAACCGAGAATAACTAAAATTAATATTTTTATTTCATTTAATATACAATTACGATAAGATAATATCATTGCGCATTTCTAAATATATCACAATCTGACAACGTCGACAAGAGCATGTTGCGGACACCCAAAAACTGCTTACAGTCCCTCTATGTTGTTTGATACTCTGAGGATAGGCTAAATCCTCTGGCACTTGTCTATGACAACCGCAAAAGCGGCGTAGTGAGCGACCATGACCGACGCGCTTATGCTGTGTTGTAGTGAAGTAGCTAGCGTGCGTCGGTCAGTGGTGCCACCTTCTGGCAACTCAGTTAAACTACGCCGCCAACAAAGATCTTATGGAAAAATAAAGAACCCTACACATAAGGCGAAATTTTTCTATCGACGAAGCGACTTACGCACTCTTCGGAGTTGCATTGTATCCGTCACTCAGCAAGCGGCCTATCTTCTACTAGTCGTTCGCTCTCTGTATGGAGAGTACAATGCAACTCAAAAGCAATTTACAATTATAATCACAGCTTTTTTCCTATAACTATAAATGTTTAATGGTGATTTGCACTTAGAGAGACAGTTCACGTTCCTGCTACAAGACATGCTAGTGCACGACGTAGAGGACGGCAAAGAACCGTTAGCTCCCGATATGTGGCGCCAACTCACGACTCTAGAATTGGAGAAGGTCGTTAACGAGCTCTTCTCCAAATCCGAATGCATCCATTGGAAAGACTTCATCATCTACAACCTGATGATCCCGATGCCATCTGCCGAGCAACTGATAGAGCTGAAGAGGGAATTCCAGAAGAGGGACAAGGGAAACACGGAGAATATTTCGGTTTCAGAATTCTACACTTTCAAATACTGGTTCGAAGACTGCTTTCAGAAGAGTGACGAGTCAAGCTGGAAGAGGTTGAAATTGATGAAGGAACTCGTTTGTGACTTGTACAAGATAAACGAGAATACTGTGAATTACTCGGCCATGCTGGTTGACTTTTGCAAGGACCATAACGGAGCTATTGGATTTGCTAAGCTTCTCGGGTTGATTCTGGACCGGCTTGTTTGCTGGGACTCTAATATAGGTATTGTATTCAATTGATAATTCTTCAGAATGGGGGTTTTTCCTGAATTTGGGTTATTACTGCAAATGCAAATTTGAACATAATTATTATGGGTTTGATTCATCATTTTCCCAAACTACCTTCAGAAAGTATGCAAAATCAGATTTCAAAATTGGGGTTTGGGATTTGCCAGGCATGCACGAAGTGACAACGGTGTTTAGTAGAATAGCTTTTTCTGCTATAGAATAATGAAATATTTACTCCTATTCTGTGGTACACACGTGTTCTTTGTCAATGTAACCAAACAATTTCCGTTTGCGATTTGTCAGTAATATGACAGTCTGTGCTCTTCTTTTTCTATTCCTTGGTCGTTGTCTTCTACTCTAACCAGATCGAAGTATAGCTATCTCTGTTTTCCTAAGCAAAGTAACACATTTGACGTCCTTTTCTATCCGAGAAAGCTGAATTCGACGTTGCCATATCGTGCACTCAAATCCCTTTTAATGCAAATCTCCATTATTATTTTTCAGTTTTAGGTGATCAAACATTTTTTAAAAATATAATATTGAAATTATATGTTTGAAATGTGATGTTCTAAGGGTTTTTCATGAAAATTACTGCATTTTCGTTTAAAAGAAAACCCCCCATTCAGAACTTTTCGCCTTTCTGCAAGATCTCATGTCGTTTAGGACGGTTTTGGTCAAAGGAGACTAGTGTTAGTTACGTTCAGGGGGGGCGTTCATTTGAAAATACAAGAAAATATATAGATTTTGAATAGGCTATTACCAAATGCCGGTTTTCCGTGTATTTTACTTTTTCCCAGATTTTTCTAATTACGTGCACCTTATTTTGACGCTCACCTCCTCATTTCGAAAGCTACAGCAAGAAGTCGCTCGATCTCAGTAAAATCAACCTGAGATCGCAAATAGATTGATCAACCTGAGATCACAAATAGATTTATGATGATATATTTCAGGCAAAAAATACGTGCAATACCAAATGCTTCACAGAAAATCCCACGAGATATCAGTTCATGATCGTGATGAAGAGTTGAAAGTGAATTCAAATATGGCCAAAGACGTTTTAGAAGAAATCGCCGATGAAACTGTGCATCAATGCGACAGTGTGGTCATAACTGATGTACCTGATACTCCAAATTCTGTTTTAAGCATCGAAGGGGATGGATGTGGTAACCAATGTATCTGTGACTTGAAATGTTACTGTGGTGATAAACCAGAGGAGACCTTCTCTAATATCCCTATTGGCAAGTATATATTTCTTTGAGATTTCATTATTTTAATCCTTTTTTTGCAGACTTCGAAGAAAACTTCGATCCTTCACTTGAGTATTTTTTGGATTTTGAGCCAATTCTTGCTGCTGAAGCTGTCGTGTTACATTGGCACACCCAAGTCCAAAATATAGACGGAAAGAGTTTTCGTCAGAGAGCGGAAGAAATATATAACGAATGTAGAAACCCTTTATTCAATAACTGTGTTTTAGTCCATGAATTTTTGAATTACTACAAGTTTTCTCAACTCTTAGCGAATACCACGAGATTTATAGATAAAAATCCTTCCAATTACTTACAGAATCTATTCAAATTCAGGAAGAGTTAGATGTAACATACACTAATTCCTACAATAAACAGTATGAATACTGTTTTTCATTTATGTTTTCAGAATTCAATGATATTTTATGGATATAGGACAGCGATACCAGATGTACCAGCTTCGAAGCCGAAAAAACTTCTATTTTCCTTTCAAAATAATCATTATTCCATTTCTCACCTTTTGCCTTAAAGATATCGGTTTTTTGACAACCTTACAATGAGCATAGACCTAAAATACCTATTCCGTTAAATAATTCGTTTATATCTTCGAGGATATGGTCCCATGAAAAAAAAACTCGTCGCGCCTACTAAAATTTTTCTTGGGAAAATTAATGAACGCTCTGTGGTTAACCTCAATCACTGACATTGTAATTCCACAGTGATCTGTGGTAATTCTATGACCACGAACACTACGGATCTTCTATGTTCTTAGCTACGGATGTAAACAAATTAACGAATATTTGAAGGGAAAATAAACCAAAGTAATAAAAGTTATATACAAATGATTTGGACGGAGAATTTATGTAGGCTTTGCGGTATCGTAAGTTCAAACCAACATTCGGTTTTCAAACTTGCAGGAAGTGAAACGATCGAGTATAAAATCAAGAAATGTCTCAATTTTTCCGTAAGTAGCTGCATGATTTTTTTTTTTAATTCACAAAAGCCGCTTACAGATTTTCAAAGATGATTCAAAGCCGAAGGAAATCTGTGGTAATTGTCTTAGGAAAGTCGAAGAATTTGCTGATTTTGTAGACACTTGTATTGAGGCCAATCAAAGATTTGACTCCTTCATCTTGAGTAGGAATACCTGGCCAGATGTGAGAGATTTGAATATACCTGAGTATATGCAGCAGAAAAGTGTCATAGTGAATTTGAAAAATGTTAATGAAAATTACCAGAACGAAACTGTAGATGTGTTACCATTGGAAAACATAAATGTACCTCTAAATGACAATGTTCTACAGATCGTTGAAAATTCAAATATATATACAACAAATTTAGCTGAAAACTTAGGTGATTATATGAATGCAGCATCAAGGTATGTTCCATATTATGCAGATTGTAATAATACTGTCTTAAGACATTCATCAAATGTTGAAAGTGTTACCCTACCTAATAATCTATATACAGAACATGATTTATCTTATGAATATTCACAGAAAGTAAATGACCAAATTGAGATGGTGGATAAAAATTGCGCAGAGTATTTCACACCACAAACTCAATTGAACTTTGAAAAATGCTTCAATTCAGAAGTCATCAATGTAGACAATATTGACACAAGAAATGATCATACTCAAACCAAGAATACAGATAAATTGCAAACCAAGGGAAGCTTAATATCTCTAGAGTCAGTACGAAATGAGTTAAATTTAATAAATGAGATTGTCTCACCAAAATCTAAGCAACAAAAAAAACATAAATGTCCTCACTGTGATAAAGTGTTCATTAGAAGAATATCCTTAAACTCCCATATAGCTATACATACCAAAAACAGACCATTTATGTGCTCTAAGTGCGGAAAAGCTTTTGCAATCAAAAGTGAATTGACAGTACATAAAAAAATACATTCCGATCAGTATCAGTGTAAGATATGTTTGAAAACGTTTGTGGTACCAAGCAAGCTTCAAAGACATTTCAGAACCCATACAAATGAAAGACCTTTCAAGTGTAATTTTGTGAATTGTGGAAAGTCGTTTTCTGATCAAAGTAATTTAATCGAGCATGAAAATACACATAACAACACTAGGAATTTGAAATGTGAAAGTTGCGAGAAGTGTTTCAAAACAAAGAATCAATTGAAAAGTCACAAAATGAGTCATAAGTCTGATATATTGTTTACTTGTGATATTTGTAAGAAATCTTACAAGTATAAAACAAATCTTATTTTTCATATGAAAAAACATACTGGATATATTTGTCCTTTCTGTGATTTGAATTGCGAAAAATTGACTGCTCTAGTGAAACATAGAAAAGAATGCAATAAAAATAAGCCACTATAAATCTTGTTTCTTTGAAACCCTGCTTTGTGAAAAGAAATTACAATCTAATAAAGAGCTAGTCTAATATATTGAACATGAATGTTCTCTGGTTATTTATGTTTATTATCTTCAAAATAGTTCATAAATGGGCATATTGGGTCAAATGATTCAAGAGTTATAGCCATCTGAAATTTGTGCTTATTTTCTTAGCTGGAGAAATAGGTATCCTATCGAAATATAACTTGGTCTGTTAGTTCTAAAATGCCGACACGTATCCTACTGTAATTTTTTGAGGATTGAATTGAACAGTCAAATTTTGTTTTTGAAAAATTTCACTTTCTGGAATATGCTTATTTGTTATATTTCTTCAAATTTCAACATTCATCTACAATCTGCCTTGAAAATTTTCAGTAACATGTAGTACGGAAGGTTCCAAAACTGGCTACCAGGCTGGAAATTGAAATATAAAAAGTCCAAAAAGCACTGCCGTGAAGGCAGCAACTTTTGCGCGCATGTTCAATGTAGATAACTGCTTCAGCAACGAATTTGAACGTTCGCGCAAAAGCTGCTGCCTTCACGGCAGTGCTTTTTGAAATTTTTTTCTGATAAATTACTGGATTTCAATTCGATCATATCTGTATTTTTGGACATATTGTAAAAATAAAATTTTGAATGGGTATATCTACGGAATCATTGGGCGGATTTTACCCATTCACGAATTCGACCTTCGTAATTAAGCCCCAAACCTACTCTACAAATATCGAGTTTCTAAGTCGTTTCTTCCGGAAGTTATTGTGTTTACGGTCAGCCTAACGGCCTACTGCGTAAACACAATAACTTCCGAAAGAAACAACTTAGAAACTCGATATTTGTAGAGAAGGTTTGGACCTTAATTACGAAGGCCGAATTCGTGAATGGGTAAAATCCACCCAATGATTCCGTAGATATACCCAATCAAAATTTTAATTTGCAAATATTTCCAAAAATACAGATCAGATCGAATTGAAATCCAGTACTTCATCGAAAATAACAGTTCGAAGTTTCATACAGAATTTAATGAGGATGATATGATGAGAAAATCATAGAAATTTTTTTTTTCAAATTGTTCTAATAACACGATTATCACGAAATTTTGCATAAAGTTGTCTTTCAGCATCTTAAAACTAGCTGTGAAGTTTAATCAGGACTGAATTAGCATTTCTCGAGTAATACCGAAAAAATCAACGATATCGAGAAGAAAATCTCGAAATTTGACATATTTTTTCCCGATATCTCCAAAACTTATGATCGTATCGAACTGAAATTTAGTACACTGCTGTGAAATTAGAAGGTCAAAGTGTGAGTATAATTTTTTTTGGATATGATTAATGGTTTCCGAAAAAAAAAATTTTTTTTTTAATTTACTGACAATATGGTCTTGACGAAATTTGGCTCAAAGTTGCGCGTCGTTATACTCCACCAAACTGCCAAGTTTGAATCCAATCGCTTGAGTAGTTTCTGAAATAAAAAATAAATAACTTCAAAACTTCAAGTGCCTATAACTCCGAAACTATTCGACCGATTTGGCCCATTAACGAACTTAACCGCGGCTTTCTGATGCGCAACCTATCCTGAAAGTTTCAAGTAGCTAGCTCGCTTCTGTCGACAGTTATCGTGTCTACGGACGGCCGGCCGGCCGGACAGAATCAATTTTGACACCGGATTCGTCATCAGTGAGTCCAACGTAGTCGATTGAGACCATTTTCGGCTCAATCATCCAAAATTACAGACATTTGGACAAAACGATAGCACGCTGTTCCCCTAAAACATGCGCGCAAAAAATATTGTTCAAATATGTCAACTTCTTTGAAGGTGAAAAAAATACCCCTGTCATTTCATGAAAATTTTAATACTCGTGATAGAATATACACACTTCTGTAGAAAAATATGATTTCAGAAAAAGAAATGATAGATAAAAATCATTTGCCTGTTGAAAAGTTGGGCATATAAAGAATTATGTATAAAAAAAATCATTACAGTGTAGAATGAGTTCATAAAAATAATACACAAACTTAAACACACAGTTATTGTGACAGTAAACCTTTCCTTGCGTCAATATATAAAAATAATCCTATAAAATTCTATGAAATGGACAAACGTTTCAATAATACAGCATATGTTGCAATGCAACATTAAATATACATTATACATAAATAATTTTTATCCTGAATCGAACATGTTAAGCTTTTATATACATACTATTTTTTCACTCTCATTAATATACTATTCGTAATATTCCTTACAAATGACTATTTCTATAAACTTCAAATGGTAACTATCACAATGACTGGTTTTTTTCTAAAGCTTCAATCTCTGTAAACGGTTAATTGATACACCCAGGATAATAAGAAATGCAAAATACTGAATGTTAGTGCTTATCACAGTGACTGAGGAATATTATTTTGCGAAACATCTAAAAACAATCATTAGCTAGTTTATATGTAGCGCACTCAATGGACTTCTAGTGGAACCCAGCCTCCAAACGCCTTCTCGAATTCTAAGGCCATCGCTAGGCATAACCTGTCATTTTTTGGCGCCGATATCACTTGAAGCCCCATTGGAATGCCTTCGGAATTCAGGCCCATTGGAATATGGGTCGCAGGGAGCCCCAATACATTGATGATGCCAGTGTATGAAAAGTTAAAAGGTTTGAAAATAGGTTCATTATGATAAGGCGCTACAGTCGGGTGCGTGGGGTAGATTAACACTCCGTGGTCCCCTGAAATCACAATTTTCTTTATACAATGCCCTTCTTGTATATAATTTTAGACAATGATGATCATAAAGTAAATATAATCCTATGTGCTCTGTGATAATGATGTTATAATAAATACAGTGCGTGTCAAATTATGGAACAAATTCATTTTCTCAGAAGAAAAATATTTGGCAACAAAATCCTGAAAAATGTCAATTTTTGTTTCACTTTTACCAAATTTATATGCATTTTTGAAGGATTTTTGTTGCACCCTGTACCATCCCCATCAACCCTCTAAATTTTTTGAATTGGGAAAGTAGGTCATGTGGTACTATTTTGGCAAGGTCTTTGTATCTTCTTTACAGGTGTGCAGAAATTTTCCAGAAAAAAATTTTTTGTTGTGACAAAATAAGTTAGTTCATAGAGATTTTCAGTATGTGCACTTTGTCATGGCTCATTAACTTTGAAATGATGGTACCTGATGAAATTTGTCGCCGAATGAAAGTCGACCATTACAATTTTGTTCATGCACAACTTTCAACCCCCTCATGTGAAAATTTTTTTTCTCCATTAAACGGTTCATAGGGGTTGAAAGTTGTGCATGAACAAAATTGTAATGGTCGACTTTTGTTCAGAGTTACTGCAAAATAGATGTCTCCACTCCACATCTATGAAATAGATAGACCTGTCACCATCAACAAAGATCATAGATAGGGGAATGAGGTTTAACATATTGCATCGACTGTCTTCTTCTATCTATTTGGGGCAGATATAGGGTCATCTCTCTATCATTGGAACCGATTTTCTTCCACAGGCAAACTTCAAATGAAATTTTCTGTCACATAAAGATCCTCTGCAGGAACCAAGGTGAACTAGTGTCTATCTGTAGAAACACCAGTATTCTAGACACCTTACTGTATGATATACTTTACTGTGATTACCAATAATCAAATCAAAATGGACGAATTTCTCGCAAGTAGGTCTTCTATTTCGCAATGCGAGTTTCAAAACATTGAGGCACTCCAAAACATTGGATATTCAACATGTGCACTTGTACCTGTAGTTAGTAACGATATGTCTTTGACAAAGGAAACTTGGTTTCTGAAACGTGAGTTAGACGCAGAAAGTGTAGGTGGATTAGAGAGTAGTTACACACTGTTTTG
This sequence comes from Myrrha octodecimguttata, assembly GCA_958510865.1. Lineage (NCBI taxonomy): Eukaryota > Metazoa > Arthropoda > Insecta > Coleoptera > Coccinellidae > Myrrha > Myrrha octodecimguttata. Next base: position 49,421,373 of record OY294062.1, on the reverse strand, counting down.
TTATCAGTATTCTAACCACAGTGAACCCAAATAGTTACCTTGGATATTGATACAGAACTAACCCAATAATACGTGAAATATCATCATCCATCTTTGTTTAAATAAATGGAGAAATATTGGGAATTTGGATTATTTATTTGTCTGCTACTTTGATAACAAAGCCAACGTTTCGAGGACAAATTTCCTCTTTATCAAGGCTAGTCAACTAAACTGTACAGACTACGTCAATGAAATAAAAAACAACAATGAACAAGGTGAAGTACCAGGGCAACATCATACATGAGACTACTTGAGAAACAAAAACCTTGTTCATTGTTGTTTTTTATTTCATTGACGTAGTCTGTACAGTTTAGTTGACTAGCCTTGATAAAGAGGAAATTTGTCCTCGAAACGTTGGCTTTGTTATCAAAGTAGCAGACAAATAAATAATCCAAATTCCCAATATTTCTCCATTTATTTAACCCAATAATATGGTGGATTTGAATTCTTCGCGTATGGATTGCCTTTTGCGAAGGCTTTAACTCACCCAAAATATCGAGCAATTGTTTCTTCAGCTCGTCTCTGAGTCCTAATAGTCTAGTGTGTTCGGGTCCGCCATGTGTGACCCCTGAATTTTCAGTGATGGCAGTGCACAAAGCGATGAAGGTGTGGTTAGAACATCTCAGGCACCATTTGGCGCATTCCAATGGTAAACTGATGTCACCGTCCAAATTGGCCAGTTGTTGTTGGAAACTTGGACCATTGGCGGTTTTCATACAGGCCAGCCATATCTGTGTACTTCTACGGAATTCTTTCAGCTCCAATTTCTTGATTTTCTTTGAGTGTGCCTTATCGAAATACCTCACCACTCTGTCTACGGAAATATTTCTTTTAGATATAATATAACTCAATAATTTACTAATTGATTTTTATGACTTTGAAGAGAATTGGAAGAAGCTTGATCTCGAAATAACGGACCTAATCAGTAATCGATACTTATATATATTTTCGCCATTCTGACTGAATGAAATGCATCATTATAACTTATATTTTTTGTCAAAATTAATTCATTTTTGGATAATTCTGAAAATAATAATCACACATTCGGAAAATCAAAAAAAAATCTCTGATTTGACTAGTTTGGATATGATATCTCGGTATCTTCCGTAAACAGATTTTCCGATTTTCCGACATCTATTGGCGAAAACTGAAGTAGAATTTATTAACGCTAAATTTCGACTACGTATGTTAAACAGTGTCCGCACCATTCATTCTATGCATCCATCAGGTATTGATAGCACCACAGAATAGAGAAGTACTTCTCTATTCTGTGATAGCACTGTGAGATAAGTTCATAGAAGTATCCATCCACTCACTGAAAAGTGCTCGTATTTCCCTATTTACCGGGGAAACATAGAGCGATCCGTGGTCGTCCTCCTGGTAGAAAATATCTATGTTCTTGATGTCCACCGGTTTGTCCAACCTCAACTCCGCAGCTTTCTCGCCAGCTAGGACTTTAAGAAGTGGTATGAGGTCCTCAGCATGTCTGCACATAGGGCCAAGTCCGAGGAAACTCCGAAGCTCTTCGCTAGTCGGCGAAGGAAACTGACCCACGTTTGACACGATGGACGGTGAAGGTTTGTGACCAAAGACACCGTTGAAGAGCGCCGGCATGCGGATGGAACCTCCTATGTCCGAACCCAGCCCAAATGCTGACCCCACCGCTGCCTGGATACATCCTTCACCACCTGACGATCCTCCTACTGTTCTGGTGGTGTTGTAAGGGTTGCTGGTGCGGCCATGTACGTTGTTGTCACTTTCCCACCTGAAAAATATCTTGTTCCTGTATGCCTTTTAAGTTTTTCGATAGAAAAAGATTTGCAAGATTCTGTACCTGTACTTCTATGGAGTTAGTTGGTAGGGCATGAGAGCTTGAAACATTGCACTCTGTGTAATTGAAAAATGTTAGGTTAGTTTTTTCAACTAAGCGGGGTTGTCCGTTCTACACAAGGGTGGTAGTAGTTACGACTAAAACGATACCAAACCATAGTCATTGATGAAGATATGTGAGAATAGACGACTTCGGCCCAAGTTGCCAACCCACAATATTCTTCGCAAATTTACTATCACTGGGGAATGGGAATTTCAGGACAAATTCGACATGATAAGGTTCGCGTTATTTATAAATATCCGTTAAAAGATGCCTCGGCTCATCAAACAAGATAATTCCTTCCAAATATAGGTTTTTGTTAGGCTGAAATTTAAGTTGGGATTCCTGATTTCATGTTAATAGTGTCAAGTGTATAGAGGATACGTTCCAAAAATCAAATTGGTTATTTCGGTTGCCTGTTTTCCGTTCTGTAATTATGAAATATTCAGTTGGTTCCTGAAAAAAAAGGTTAAATACGGAATTTGATTGATGAAAAAGCAATATTTCTGTCAACAGAACATAGACACATTAAATCTATGCTCCAGAACGACAATCAATGTTTATGGTAACATATCCATAGCATAGAACAATCTTTATTTACCTTATGAACCATAGACCATACCTAGAAATTTTTCCATTCTTGATTGTTGTCTCGTCTATGTTCTATGGATCATAAAGTAAATAAAGATTGTTCTATGCTATGGATATGGTACCATAGAACATTGACTGTCCTTCTGGTGGCAGAAAGATTGCTTTTTTTTTGTTCTTTGTACTTTTTCCGAATATCCTAGGCTTCAACGAAACCCCTCAGAAGCTTAAAGCTTGTGCGAGTTAGGATACCGGGTGTGTTCTGTGTAGGCTTTGTTAGTAACATTCCTTGCGCCACGTTAGGAACAGCACTGTTAATTGTTTACCCAACAGCGAATGGTTGGACGGTCCCCTAAAAACCGGAAAAGTTATTTCTCGGCCAAGGGCTTTGATCAATCAAATTCCGTAATTAATCTTTTTTTCAGGAACCAACCGAATATTTCATATTTACGGAATGGAAAACCTGCAACCGAAATAGCCAAGTTGATTTGCGGAACGTATCCTACATAAATTTCACACTAACAATGAAATCAGGAATCCCAACTGAAATTTCAGCCAATCAGAGATGATCTTAACAAAACCCTATGTTTGGAACGAATTATCTTGTTTTAGGAGCCGAAGCATCTTTTACGGATATTTATAAATAACGCGAACCTTATCATGTCGAATTTGTCCTGAAATTCCCGTTCCCCACTGATAGTAAATTTGTGAAGAAAACTGTGGGTTGGCAACTTGAGCCGAAGTCGTCTATTGACAACGTACAGCCGAATTGTTTCAGCCCAGACGAAATTTCAGTGATGCCAACCTGAATTTAGGTACAAAAAACTTGATAAACGTTTTACAAGGCCTACCGACTGACTTCATGAATGTGAATCGAGTATAGAGCAGAATACTTGAAGATTAAAATAGGCTTCCGCAAATGTTAAGAATTACGCATATGCCACATCATGTTTGTAGTCCATATTCAAAGTTAATCTTTACATTGACATAACACAGTCAAATTTCTGAATGATCCGTATTTTAACATTTACAAGTAAATGTCAAAAATTTCTCGATCTCATTAGGTGAAATGTTAAATAAATATCTCTATGTCTATGGTCGTAGCCGAATACAGAAGGCGACTTACCACATGCAGAGTTCCGAAACATTCGTCAGAGCAATAGGAATAGCCCCGGCATTTCTCAGGTTGCTCACGGCCTCAGCATCTCTTTCAGCGATAGTATTCTTCCTGCTCACCAAACCTGCAGAATAGATAAGTCCTTCCACGGCAATACCGTCTTTGGTGGTGAATGGAACCCCTAGAAAAGGTTTGTCTCTAGCCAAGGTTTCTTCTGGAATAACGTTCGATTCCAGTAATTTATCGATTTGTTTCGCCTCCTTCCTGGCTTCTTCGAACCTCTTTGCCACCACGCAGTTGAGCATGGGGTTTATTTCTTCGATGCGGGATATGAAGGATTCCAGAACGTCCGCACACTTCAACTGAAAACGGAAGCAGTATGTGAGAAGATCTATTGTTCACACACAGAGTTTTATTATTACTACAGAATATGCTTATGAAAGCACTGACGTTTACTCAATATACTTTTATGGGGTCAGTCAGTCTTCTAAAAGTTCCCCATCATGCTCCTGAACTACTTACTATCAAACATTTTCATGAAAATTCGAGAACATCGGTACCTCCCTCTATAGTTTTGAAATTTCGAATCTATACTCCATCCACTTTTATGAACTATCTCGGTTGGCCATGACATTCTGACACATTTCACCGAGTATATTTTGAAAATGTAAGGTTATAGTTATTTTTCTGTCAGATAACTACACAACGTTGTCCTCTCTACATAGAGGGAGTAGTGATTACGTATTTTTTACAATGTGAGTTTACTTTGTAAAAATAATGAACTTGAGAAAATATTATTTCAATTCAATAATTCCAAAGACCTGGCGAATGTTGAAGAAACTTTTTTCTCTGTTAACACTGGAAAATATTTCACATATCTCAACAAGGTTGTAAGATTCAGTTATGCTATTTTCTTGTACGGCAATCCAGAATCGAGAGTTGAAATTTTACTGATGAATAATGGATAGAGGAGTCCGTTACTTTGTGGTAGTTCATTCGAAAAAAGAATACTTGAATAACTCTGCAGTAAAACTTCTAAACGAACAAACAAACCTATGGAATTCCCTACTTCTCGAAATTCTCAAGAAATAAGTCTACAGAAGAAATTTAAATACCTTGTTGCAAAACTTGAAATACTCCAGTATGAAAATGAGGTTGTACTACAAAACTTGTCACCTTAAAAGAACTAACAAACAAACAAAGTTCTTGGGAATCTATGTGAACGATATACTGGGTTTTCCCACACATACGTCGAAAATGTTGGATAGCTTGTGACAAACTATTGATTCTAAATTATCAGAAAAAGCAGATTTCAATTCTACATAGCACTTTCTGATACTTTGTCTCTGCTTCTTCAAAACTACCTTCGGCATTTTTAGTTTCCAACCGTGATGATTATGTTGATATTGAGAGAAGAAATTGGCATTTGGCAACGTCGCTGAGAATTATTTTGACATTGCCGATATTTTACGAGTGCCAACTTGCGTCAGTTTTAAGTAAGAAAACTTGATAGACCTAAACCACAGAATAGAGAAGTATAACTTCTCTATTCTGTGCCTCAACCATGGCGAACCGGGATAGTTTATAATAGTGAATGGAATATACAATCATTGAAATGATTTTCTTCATTCATGAACCTTCTTCACAAACATCTAGTATTTGATAAAGGGTTTTCCACTAAGAGGTGGTATTTTGAATAGCCCGCTATTTCGGTAGATGTCACTTTTGAAGCTGTCATTTTTTGACATTTGACAAGTAGAAACTACGCCATTAATAAAAATGGAACGATACACGCTTCAACGAAGCATTGAAATTATTAATTTTCACCATAAAAATGGTGAAAATTTGGCAGAGACGGTTCGTAAAACTCGAACAGAGATTGGTGGAAAAATTCGAGCTGTTGGGACAAGTTAGTGATGTGAAGAATAAAACCCGTGCACGTCACTCAAGAACAGCCGAGAATATTGCTGCTGTAGCCGAAAGTGTTGAAGAAAACCCAATTTTGTCCATTCCTCGTCGTTCTTTGGAATTAGGCATTCCACAAACATCATTACAGATTTGGGTCTTAAGGCTTATAAAGTTCAGTTAACACAAGAACTCAAGCCGGCCGATCATCAACAACGTCGTGTCTTTGCTGATTGGGTCGTTGAAATGCATGAAAATGATCCGGATTTCCATCGAAAAATCATCTTGAGTGATGAGGCCCATTTCCACCTCGGTGGCTCGTCGGAGTCATTGGACCTTACTTTTTCGAAAATGAGGCTGGAGCAACAGTTACGGTGAATGGATTGCGCTATCGAGAGATGATTAATGATTTTTTATGGCCGGAATTGGATGGTATTGATCTGGAAAACGTTTACTTTCAACAAGACGGCGCTAAGTGCCACACAAGCAACGAAACCATTGATCTTTTGCGGGAAAATTTTCCGGACCGTGTTATCTCTCGAAGAGGTGATCACAATGGGCCACTGAGATCTTGTGATTTAACACCTTGCGACTTGTTCCTTTAAAGGAACCCCAATTGGGGCTACGTGAAAGAGAAGGTCTACGCCAATAGCCCAGCGTCGACTAAAGACCTCAAAGATGGAATTCGTGAGGCTATCGAGGACATAGGGCAGCCACTTTGCGATTTGGCCATGAAAAATTTCATTAAAAGGATATGGTCCTGTGAGCGTGGTCGTGGTGGTCATTTGCCTGATGTTATTTTCCACTATTAACGGCATAGCTTCTTTTTTATAATGAAATAAACATCCGATCATTTATTTTGAAAAATGGTATCTTTCTTTGAATATCAAAATAACACCTCTTATTGGAAAACCCTTTATATTTTCTCGAAAAATAGGACTAGATCAACTGTAAACACTGACTTTAAGTCTGTACATCTCTCGAATTTCAATGCGCGACCTAATCTGAAAGTTTCAAGTCGCTAGCTGGTTCCGTTCGACGGTTATCGTGTCGCCTGCCGGTCGGACGGCCGGACAGAATCGATTTTGACGCCGGATTCGTCATCAGTGAGATCAACCTAGTCGGTTGAGACCATTTTCGGCTCAAAATTCGAAAATTACAGACATTTGGATAAAACGATAGCACGCTGTTCCCCTAGAAAATTTTCCGGACCGTGTTATCTCTCGAAGAGGTGATCACAATGGGCCACTGAGATCTTGTGATTTAACACCTTGCGACTTGTTCCTTTAAAGGAACCCCAATTGGGGCTACGTGAAAGAGAAGGTCTACGCCAATAGCCCAGCGTCGACTAAAGACCTCAAAGATGGAATTCGTGAGGCTATCGAGGACATAGGGCAGCCACTTTGCGATTTGGTCATGAAAAATTTCATAAAAAGGATATGGTCCTGTAAGTGAGGTCGTGGTGGTCATTTGCCTGATGTTATTTTCCACTATTAACGGCATAGCTTCTTCTTTATAATGAAATAAACATCCGATCATTTATTTTGAAAAATGGTATTTTTCTTTGAATATCAAAATAACACCTCTTATTGGAAAACCCTTTATATTTTCTCGAAAAATAGGACTAGATCAACTGTAAACACTGACTTTAAGTCTGTACATCTCTCGAATTTTCGAAATTTTCCGAAGGTTCGTTGTGTGAAAAAATAATATATCTGACTGTTGATCGAACGGATTAAAATTATGATGAATAACAAACACTGAAATGAAAAAAATTCCAATTATTCGCTAGCCACAAGCAGTTGATGTCGTTTGTTGCTTCATGAAATATTAATAGAACACATGAGTGGATCAAATGTATAAGGATGTTTAAAATTCCATGCATATTCATAGCTTCAAATATGAACGCCATTTTTCGTCATTTAATTCGAATATTATGACGGTGGTTTAATTTTCATTTCGACAATTGAATGAACCTCAAATATGAGTCGTTGCTATGATATGGGATGAGCTGGATAATCAAATTAATAGGTTATCTCACGACAATGAAGCATATCTCACGACAATGAGACAGTACTAAACTTTTGACAATGGGGGTTTTTCCTTCAAACGAAAATGCAGTAATTTTCATGAAAAACCCTTAGAACATCACATTTCAAACATATAATTTCAATATTATATTTTTTTAAAAATGTTTGATCACCTAAAACTGGAAAATAAAAATGGGGATTCTTATTTAAAGGGATTTGTCTTGAGTGCACGATATGGCAACGTCTAAATCAGCTTTCTCGGAAAGGAAAGGACGTCAAATGTGTTACTTTGCTTAGGAAAATAGAGATAACTATGGGCGCGTTTTTTAATTCACCAAACTGGTGTGGTTGTAGTGGACATAGAACATAAGTGGTGGGTGTTGGACTAGATAATTTGACATTTACGTCATTCAAACAACAATAAAAAAACGATTTGGTGGATCCATCACACTTCCACCACACCATTTTGGTGAATTAAAAAACTCGGCCTATACTTGGATCTGGTTAGAGTAGAAGCCAACGACCAAGGAATAGAAAAAGAAGAGCACAGACTGTCATATTACTGATAAATCGCAAACGGAAATTGTTTGGTTATATTGACAAAGAACACGTGTGTACCACAGAATAGGAATAAATATTTCATTATTCTATAGCAGAAAGAGCTATTTTACTAAACACCGTTGTCACTTCGTGCATGCCTGGCAAATCCCAAACCCCGATTTTGAAATCTGATTTTGAATACTTTCTGAAGGTAATTTGGGAAAATGATGAATCAAACCCATAATAATTGTGTTCAAATTTGTATTTGCAGTAATAACCCAAATTCAGGAAAAACCCCCATTAGAATTTATGTTAATCTCAACATAAGTGTATCTTCCCTATGGTCTATGGATCAACATCGACAGAGTAACGGCCGACCGTAAACACAATAACTTCCGAAAGAAACAATTTAGAAACTCGATTTTTGTAGAGTAGGTTTGGACCTTAATTAAGAAGACCGAATTCTTGAATGCGTAAAATCCGCCCAATGATTCCGGAAATATACCAATTTCAAATTTTATTTTCCCAATATTTCCAGAAAAACAGATTGGATCGAATAGAAATCCAGTACTTTGTGATAGTTCAAAGATTCATACGGAATTTAATTGGGATAATATGATAAGAAGATCACAGAATATTGAATATTCGACAAAAAAATTCGAATTTTTGTTCTCAAATTGTTCTTATGACACGATTGTCACGAAATTCCGCACAGAGTTCTCCTTCAGCATCTCCAAACTAGCTGCGAAGTTTCATCATGATTGAATAAGTATTTCTTGAGTTATACCGAAAAAAACAACGATATCGGGAAGAAAACCACGAAATTTTAGATATTTTTTTCAAATATCTGCAAAGCTAATAGCCGTATCAAATTGAAACTTGGTCCAATGCTGTGCAATATGAAGCTTAAGATATGAGCAAAACTGTTTTCGAATATGATCTATAGTTTCTGAAAAAAAAAATTTTTTCTGAAAAAATGTTGAAAAAAATTTTTTTTTTAATTTAGTGGCCATACGATCCCAACAAAATTCTGCTTAAAGTTGGGCATAATATTGCTCCAACTCAATGCCAAGTTTCAATCCAATCGCTCCAGCAGTTCCTGAAATATCAGGGAAATAACCTCAAAACTCCAAATGGCTTTAACTCTGAACGGCCGATTTGTCCCATTAACGAACTTAACCAGATCATTCCAATGCGCGTCCTAATCTGAAAGTTTCAAGCCGCCAGCTGGTTCCGTTCGACAGTTATCGTGTCGCCTGCCGGTCGGACGGCCGGACAGAATCGATTTTGATGCCGGATTCGTCATCAGTGAGATCAACCTATTCGTTCGAGACCATTTTCTGCTCAAAATTCGAAAATTACAGACATTTACATGAAACGATAGCACGCTGTTTCCCTAGAACGTGCGCAAAAATCTGTCCGTCCGTTGTCCGGGACTTTTCTCTGAAAGTACTGGACCGAAATCCGTGAAACTTGGTAGAAAAATCGTGTGTCTCTCGAGGTTGATCCTCCAAGCTTTTCAGCAGGATCGGAATATCCTAAGGGCTGAAAACGGGGGTAGGAGGGAAAATAATATTTCTCGAAAACTTACTACCGAATTTCCATGACACTCTCAACGTTGATTACCTTTGCATAGTTCAACCTAAAAATTTTTACCCGGATGATTTCCGACCAGTTGTCCCTGAGTTATGAAGAAAAGAAGTAAGATTTTTGAAGAGTTGAAACGTCTCTTCTCATTCAAAATATTATTTTGAATTATGCTATTCAATTAGCGTTCTGCATGTGGAAATGTTATTCAATTATACAAGAGTATTTATTGAGATTTCAATGTTTCACATAAATTTTTTCATGGAATTGATTTTTGTGTTGTGAAAATGCAAGTTATGAATAATACAATGCGCGTCAAAATTATGGAACAAATTCATTTTCTCAGAAGAAAAATATTTGGCAACAAAATCCTGAAACAGATCAATTTTCGTTTCAGTTTAACCATACGGAAATCATTGGGCGGATTTTACCCATTCACGAATTCGACCTTCGTAATTAAGCCCCAAACCTACTCTACAAATATCGAGTTTCTAAGTCGATTCTTCCGGAAGTTATTGTGTTTACGGTCAGCCTAACGGCCAACTGCGTAAACACAATAACTTCCGAAAGAAACAACTTAGAAACTCGATATTTGTAGAGAAAGTTTGGACCTTAATTACGAAGGCCGAATTCGTGAATGGGTAAAATCCACCCAATGATTCCGTAGATATACCCAATCAAAATTTTATTTTTCCAATATTTCCAAAAATACAGATCAGATCGAATTGAAATCCAGTACTTCATCGAAAAATAACAGTTCGAAGTTTCATACAGAATTTATGGAGGATGATATGATAAGAAAATCATAAAAAATTTTTTTTCAAATTGTTCTAATGACACGATTATCACGAAATTTCGCATGAAGTTTTCTTTCAGCATCTCAAAACTAGCTGTGAAGTTTTATCAGGACTGAATCAGTATTTCCCGAGTTATACCGAAAAAATCAACGATATCGAGAAGAAAACCTCAAAATTTGACATATTTTTTCCCGATATCTCCAAAACTTCTGATCGTGTCGAACTGAAATTTTGGTACACTGCTGTGAAATATCAAGCTCAAAGTGTGACTAGAATTTTTTTTTGATATGGTGAATGGTTTCCAGAAAAAAAAATTTTTTTTAAAAAAATTTCGAAAAAATTTTTTTTTTTATTTACTGACAATATGTTTTTGAAATAAAAAGTAAATAACTTCAAAATTTCAAGCACCTATAACTCCGAAACTATTCGACCGATTTGGCCCTTTAACGAACTCAACCGCGGCATTTTGATGCGCAACCTATCCTGAAAGTTTCGAGTTGCTAGCTTGCTTCTGTCTACAGTTATTGTGTCTACCGCCGGACACACGGCCGGCCGGCCGGACAGAATCGATTTTGACACCGGATTCGTCATCAGTGAGTCCACCCTAGTCTATTGAGACCATTTTCGGCTCAATCATCCAAAATTACAGACATTTGGACAAAACGATAGCACGCTGTTCCCCTAGAACAAAAATGATTGAGGTTTTCGAATACAATCCGTAAAGGCCTGATATACCTATTAAAGAATTCCGATAATGTTCTTTGAATGGACTTCGAAGATTGTTTCCCAATGAAATCGATAAAAAAATGTTTATCTGCAATTGTTAAGTGTAATGTTCAATTAAAAACTGACCAATGAATTTCCCCTGAGCGAATGATACGATTGGAAATAAAAGAGTGCGATATTTTATATAGTTTCCAATCAAATTTGAATAAACTAACTATGCCATAAAAAATTATAAAACTTCTATTCATCAGGGAATAAAATGAAACTGATTAACCAAATCGAATAGCTTCAGCCTTCAAAGAAACTTTTTGCTTTTAATTGAAGTTATCCACTTTTATGGAGTCAATTGGATAAAGCGTTTGATTAACCTATTCAGCAGATTGATATTCTTGGAAATAATCGCACAATTTAAAAGGAACACTTTCGAAATTACTTGGGAAATCGGAATTTGCAAGGTTGATCGTAGGTCCGAGTGTAAATATGCAAAATACGATTGTTTGAAATTTCCTGAGGATAATCAGGTCGATTCTGTTTGCGTATTGCTATGAACCTTGCTATTCTAGTCATATTGCTATCTTTCTAATTTATAGCAATATGGCCATGATGTTACGTATTCTGTTTCGAGTGTTATAGCAATATTTGTTATGAATTTTGTCATAGCAATACAGGGTCTTTCACGAGGAACCTCACCCATATTTATACGGGAAACTACTGAACGTATTTTCATGAAATTCAGCACTTATAAGTATTTCACGATGCTGATGAAATCTAAAATATTTTCAAGGCATGAGCACCTCCGGTTTTTCCGGAAATGACGTCAACTTCCGTTTTTCAAATTAGAACACCATTTTTTTATTGCAGAAATAGATTCCTTAGAAAATTTCAATTTATTTTGATGTAACATTTTTCAGTTTTGGTTGGAAAATTCTCTCTGAGCGGGAAAATTCGAAAAAAAAATCGGAAATAGAGCTCCGCTGAAACAAGAATAACTTCGAGGTTTTTGGATGGAAAATTTTCATTTTTGGGATTTTTCAAGATGTAAGATTGATGTATCCACTTTAAAAATCGAAATCGCGATTCATGATACAGGGGGTGAAAAAATCGCTTTCAAAGTTAGGGATGACAAAATCGTGAAAAATCAATTTTTTCAAATTAGAACCCCATTTTTTTATGGCAGATATTGAATCTACGTTAAAAAATAATGAGAGTGTATGCATCACACCCTTGCCCTAAAGTGGATATTTTCTGAGTTATTCACAAAAAACTGTTTTTCGTCTTGAATTTTCAGCTATTTCTTTTCCCTTCACGCCAAAAAGATGACATTTTCAGGAACTGTTACTTAAACCATGTTTTAGATTTTACTACCCTAATATGCAAGAGAAAAAAGTTACAGGTTGTTCCTAAATAGATGGCGAATTTGGATTCGAATTTGTATCGGAAACCTCTTTATTTCAACTAATCGGCCATCGGTTTTCTCTCCAGTGATAAATAAATAATTCCTTATGAACCATATGCAAAAACTTACCATGTTTTACATTATTTTTTTTTAATGATAGATATCATTAATTACATCTGCCAAATTCCTCTTTATTCAGTAGCATTTTGTGTTTACTATTAATTTGGTGATAATTCGTATTAAGTTATAAAATCGATCACTATGCCTAATTTTACCAATGAAGATTATTTAAATCTCATTCTACTTCATGGAGAATGTAATAAAGTTACAGATAGAACGATTCGACTGTTCATTGAGAGGTTTCCTGACCGACCCAGACCAACGAGAGATACCATTAACAGAACCATGACAAACTTGAGAAATGTCGGATCTTTCGTTAAGAAAACTACACACAGAGAAAAAAGTGTAGTAGAAGATGAGAACAACGAAATTACAGTTCTTGCATATTTTCGTGTGAATCCTCAAAATTCTCTCAAAGATGCCGAGATTGATCTGGGATTATCTCAATCGAGTGTTTGGAGAATATTAAAAAAACATAAAATGCACCCATATAAATTCAATAGGGTACAGCATTTGAAGGAAACTGATTTCGTCAGGAGAACAGAGTTTTGCGAAGCTATGATGATTCGATTTCAAGAGAATGAAAACTTTTTGGACTGTATAATTTGGACAGATGAATCTAAATTCACAAAGAATGGTTCTTTCAATAGGAATAACAGTCATTATTGGGATGAGGAGAACAACCACCACTTCAGACAATGGAACTTTCAAGAGACCTGGAGTTTCAATGTTTTTTGCGCCATCAAAAATAATGCAATTCTCGATGTTCACATTTATGATGGGACTTTAACTGGTAAGATAGAACACTACACATGTTTGCATTATTTAAAGAACGTTCTCCCTTAGGAGATAGATATTCTGACATATTGACTCAAATAATTGAGCCGCTAGTACAGAACCATAATGACTTATGGTATCAACAAGATGGCGCCGCCTCCACACAATTCACTCAATGTGTCAAATATCCTCTACAGGCTATTTGAAGATCGATGGTTGGCGAACAATGGTCCACATCTTTGGCCACCACGTTCTCCCGATTTAACTCCTTTAGACTATTATGTTTGGGGTAGGATAAAAATATTGTCTACTCAACTCCCCTGACTGACAAAGAGGACTGCATAGAACGAGTCAGAAATGCGTTCAGGTTTGTTTAGATTTTTAGATTCATAGTTTTGAAACTCAATTTGATTTTAAAACACTTTTGCAGATCTCTTCCTCCCGATGAAATAAGAAGAGCAACGCACGAAGCATTCCTGAGACGTATAAATAAATGTCTAGAAATGAACGGTCAAAACTTTGAGCATCTTCTCTAGTTATAACTGCGAGAGTTTGCCATGGTTCTCCTAATAGTAACTTGAAGTCGGTTTCAAGAAGGGGTGAAAAATCTACAGCATGGTTCAAATAACAGTTCCTGAAAATTTCATCTTTTTGGCGTGAAGGGAAAAGAAATAGCTGAAAATTCAAGACGAAAAACAGTTTTTTGTGAATAACTCAGAAAATATCCATTTTAGGGCAAGGGTGTGATGCATACACTCACATTATTTTTTAACGTAGATTAAATATCTGCCATAAAAAAATGGGGTTCTAATTTGAAAAAATTGATTTTTCACGATTTTGTCATCCCTAACTTTGAGAGCGATTTTTTCACCCCCTGTATCATGAATCGCGATTTCGATTTTTAAAGTGGATACATCAATCTTACATCTTGAAAAATCCCAAAAATGAAAATTTTCCATCCAAAAACCTCGAAGTTATTCTTGTTTCAGCGGAGCTCTATTTTCGATTTTTTTTTCGAATTTTCCCGCTCAGAGAGAATTTTCCAACCAAAACTGAAAAATGTTACATCAAAATAAAATAAAAAAATAAATTGAAATTTTCTAAGGAATCTATTTCTGCAATAAAAAAATGGTGTTCTAATTTGAAAAACGGAAGTTGACGTCATTTCCGGAAAAACCGGAGGTGCTCATGCCTTGAAAATATTTTAGATTTCATCAGCATCGTGAAATACTTATAAGTGCTGAATTTCATGAAAATACGTTCAGTAGTTTCCCGTATAAAAATGGGTGAGGTTCCTCGTGAAAGACCCTGTATTGTTATCATAGACTTCCATAATTGGTGATTTTAGAGCTGACAACACTGTATTTTGTGACTTTAGAACTACGAGGAAGTTGAAAATAACCCTAATTCGTGAGTTTTCTTCATGGTTTCACATACATAACCTCTATCTACGGCTTTCTTTATTCATGTAAACATCGACATAAAAAATGTTAGGACACGAAACGAGTCAAATTGACCAATAACCAATTTCCTGGATACCAATAAAATATTGATTATCAGAAATCGAATGCAGAAATTTTATTCAGGCGTTAATAATTCGAAATTCCATAAACTTTTTCGTTGGCACTTCAAAGGGATTGCTGTTGTTGAGATGATTAGAATAATCATCTCAGCTGTTGTCTATGCCTGTATCTTAGTCTAATAATTTTCCTTGAAATTAAATAATATTCTAGAGAACCTTGAACACATTTTCATTAGCATATACTTTTTTTTATTCATGTAAACATCGACTTATTCGAAAATGTTATGAAACAGAAAAACCAATTAAAGTCAAATTGACCTATTTCCTGGATACCGATAGAATTTTGGTTTCCAGAAATCCAATGCAGCAATTTTATGCAGGCGATAATAATTCGAAATTCGATGAACTTTTCTGTTGGGAATTCAAAGGGATGGCTGTTGTTGAGATCATTAGAATAATCAGGTCAGCTGTTGCTTACTATACCGGTGTTTTAAGTCCAAGAATCCTCAAAATTAAATATTCTAGAGAACCTTGAACACATTTCTATAAGCACATTCTTCCCTATCTTCAATATTTTCGAATTCTTGGAAGAAATAATATTGAAACAAAGGGATCTCTGAGAGATTCCTTTTCTAAACTTGCTTGTTATGAAGCATAGCAAGTACTATTTTGAGGTTGCTAAGATAGTAATGTTGACAGCAAGATTCTTGTTAAAGTGACAGACCATATTGCTGAAAATCGTTGATCAGAATACCAATAATTCCGATCTTGTTATGATAGCAATATCTTTTTCCTAGCAATATTGCTATTTGCAAACAGAATCGACCTGATGGACAAAAGTGAAATAACTTGTTTGACCTGGCAAAGAGTCAATCTTTTTATTTCGCGCTTGTAGGGTTTTCTTCCTGATGAAATTGAATCCTGCAGGCGAATCTCAAAAAAGATACTGAAAATTTGGATGTTTAAGTATGTCCCAGAAAAGAAATTCATGAAATACTCGAATATTTTCCTCAAACACCTTTTATTCGATTTCGATGAAATAACGCCTGTAAAAAAGGTACAAAGACCTTGCCAAAAAAGTACCACATGACCTACTTTCCCTATTCAAAAAACTTACGAGGGTTGATGGGGATGTCACAGGGTGCAACAAAAATCCTTCAAAAATGCATATAAATTTGGTGAAAGTGAAACAAAATTTGACCTGTTTCAGGATTTTGTTGCCGAATATTTTTCTTCTGAGAAAATGAATTTGTTCCATAATTTTGACGCGCACAAATATTTTAAATTGCAGTTGGCTCAACAGCTGATCCTCAGCACAAAAACAACAAAGCAACAAAAAAATTTTCAATTTTAGAGTAGGTACTCAGCTCAATAACGTAGGGGGAATTCGTGAATAGGCAAAATCCGCCGAATGATTCCATAGATATACCTACTCAAAATTTGTTCCTCAATAGTATTTCCAAAAATTCAGATTGTATCGAATTGAAATCTATTCCTGGATTGAAAAATTAAGTTTTGAAGGTTCATGTAGAATTTCATAGTGATCACATGAAAAGAAGGTCGACAATTATGTCGATTAGGAAGTAAAACTGCATTTGGCTGGGTAAAAAGATGCTAACTTCACGTCAGTGCGTTTCTAGAATTTTTATGGTTATTTTTCAGCGGGAGTGGGAGCGTGAACCTAAAATAACCCTGAAAAATAATACGAAATCCAAAATATACTCTAATCGATTTATCGCTCTGTTAGTAGCGCACGAATATATCATATTAATGAACTTATCTATTCAGTTCACGCTTCGGGAAAGTAATTCTTTATACAGGGTCTCACAATCATGGCGAGGTGTTCCATATAGATATCTGTTTAGAAAACACATAGGACTCTATTTTCTATGATGTAACCTTATTGCTTGTACTTGACAAAACAAAAATGTACTCGATCCATTATTCTTGCGCGGATCCTTACTTCGTTTTGTTTTAATGGCAACCTGTATTTTTTTTACTTTTTCGGTTTTTACCTAAGAAATGTAGGTAAACCCGCAAGATTTCCCGTCGCGAAGCTATAAGTAAGATATTCACATTATTGTAAGCAGTGAGTTCCTGAACAAAAAATATGAAGGCCAACATAGGCAGTCTCTCTTTGTTTGGAAGATATGGGCTCCCAAAGTTCCAAATTGTTGCATTTTCAGATCCTTCTTTCCGCCATAAAAATGATCTCTCACTTCTCAAATCTAGTTCATAAATCATCTTTGAACCTTCAACCAACGAATAGCGACACTTTCTTTCGAGAATATTCATTATTTAAAGGAAGAAAAGTGAAAATATTTGACAACCACTTAACCTATATTTCTACGAAATACTTCTCAATGTTAAAGCGGAGCTTGGCAACAGCGTCTTTTCATCGCTGGCCAACATATTATGACCGAAAAGTAGTTGCTGGCGGGAAATATGAAATGATGGACAGTTGAAGGATATGATTGTAAGGAAAATGCTTCCATCACTGAAGAAGAGGTAGTTATTCTAACAACAAAACAAAATCATTGAAAATATTTGTTTAAGGTGTCACTTTCAAGATTTTCGTTTGAACTTTCTTTCTATCCCCTTCAGAATAGGGAGGTTGTTATCTACTTCGTTTCTTGTTGTCCTCGAGATGGTCCCAGTTTAGAATGAGATTCAGGGAATTCCAATAAAATGGGTTATATAATAACCTCGATTTCATTAGAAATCTGGGAAGGGCGCGACCTATCACATATGAAAAAAATGTACGTTGAAATATATATTAGGGTGTATTCTCATTCCATTACTATATGTTTCAACCTTGTAGATTTCATTAGAAACGAATTCTCCTATAATGGAAGATTTATAGTATCGCAGTAAACAGTAAGAACTAAGAACATATTTCATTTTTCTCGCCTCAATCACAGAATAGAGAAGTATTATACTTCTCTATTCTGTGCCTCAATAAGCTCATTCACGAATACGCACGATGGCACGATTCCGACCGATGAAATTCGCGCCATTGCCAAACTTCACTTTTAGACTGAGTCGAAAGCAGAAGGAATGGAGGTTAAGTGGATGTCCAGTAATTTCATTGTTTTTTCATTAAATAATAAATTGATTATTCTTGAAAAAAGTGCTGCTTATTGTTGGTTGAAGGTTCAAAGGTGGTTTGTGAACTATACAGATGAAGTGAGAAATCGTTTTTATGGTGGAAAAAGGGACCTGAAAAAACTCATTTTGGAACTTTGGGGGCCCATATCTTCCAAATCAAGGGAGACCGCCTATGTTCGATTTCACATTTTTAAAAAAATACACTGCGTACAATTATGTAAATATCTTTTTAATATCTCGGCGACGGGAAATCTTGCGGGTTTACCAAAATGGAAGACACTATATGCATAACTTTTTTTCGGCAATATTGGCGTTTTTCGAGATATGCCTTCTGACATGTCTATTTTTTCCAATATTCGTCACAAAGATAATTTGAAATCATTGAGCTGTGTAAGTATTGAAATATTGTTTTGGCCGAATATTGTACATTGATTACTCTCTCAAACGGAATATCTAAAAGCGAACTGTGTAATACAGGGTCTGGAAAACAGCATGTCTAATATTGGCAATGAAAAACAGCAGCATATTTTTTTTTAAATGGGACACCCTATATTTCATCGATCCATAAGGAGCCCCAAAAAAATATCTTCAAATTTTGTCCAGTATTCCTTATGGTTGAGTTCCTTATGATTTGGCAGGGTAAATATTATTCACGTGACCGGAAACATTTTTATATTGTCGAGTTCGAGCAATAATATAACCCTATATTTAACTAGATTCTTCTATGTTTTCTGAATAGAAAAATGGAACACAGTGCCACTTTTTAGTGCCTTCTTGAGAAAAGAGTTAGTTCAAATATCGGTTTCAAATTCAAATTTATTAATTGTTGGCGAATAGCTGCGCTTCACAAGAAAATAAATTTTGTTTCGCCACTGGGCTTCGTAGTGCACGTTGTAGAGGTTGAGACCGAAGAATAATTTTCTGAAACTTGAATAGAAAGTCAACAGATTGAATGACAATTAATTACTAATAATTTAAAAGAAAATAATTGACATTTGTTATTACAAGTTTTCTTCATTAAATTATTTTTAATTATCTCCCATGTTTCAATCAAGAAAGATGAATCGTACAGAGAACTCTGAGGTGAATTGTTTTCTCAAGAATTGAATGGTGAATTAAGAGTTTGGTAAACCCGCAAGATTTCCCGTCGCGAAGCTATAAGTGAGATATTCACATCATTGTAAGCAGTGTGAGTTCCTGAACAAAAAATATGAAGGCCAACATAGGCGGTCTCTCTTTGTTTGGAAGATATGGGCCCCCAAAGTTCCAAATTGTTGCATTTTCAGATCCTTTTTTCCGCCATAAAAATGATCTCTCACTTCTCAAATCTAGTTCATAAATCATCTTTGAACCTTCAACCTACGAAAAGAGACACTTTCTTTCAAGAATATTCATTATTTAAAGGAAGAAAAGTGAAAATATTAGACAACAACTTAACCTATATTTCTACGAAATACTTCTCAATGTTGAAGCGGAGCTTGGCAACAGCGTCTTTTCAGCGCTGGCCAACGTATTATAACTGAAGGGTAGTTGCTGGCGGGAAATATGAAATATTGGACAGTTGAAGGATATGATTGTAAGGAAAATGCTTCTGTCACTGGAGAAGAGGTGGTTATTCTAACATGAAAACAAAATCATTGAGAATGTTTCTTAAAGGTTTCACTCTCAATATTTTCGTTTGAACTTTCTTTCTATCCCCTTCAAAATAGGGAGGTTATCTACTTCGGTTTTTGTTGTGTCTTCGAGATGGTCCCAGTTTAGAATAAGATTCAGGGTATTCCAATGAAATGGGTTATATAATAACCTCGATCTCATTGGAAATCTGGGAAGGGAGCGACCTATCACATATGAAAAAAATGTACGTTGAAATATATGTCAGGGTGTATTCTCATTCCATTTCTATGTGTTTCAACCTTGTAGATTTCATTAGAAACGAATTCCCCTATTGAAAGATTTAGAGTTTCGCAGGAAACAGTAAGAACCTAAGAACTAAGAACATATTTCATTTTTCACGCCAGCAATAATCTGTTATTCGCGAATACGCACGATGTCACGATTCCGACCGATGAAATTTGCGCCATTGCCAAACTTCACTTTTAGTCTGAATCGAAATCAGAAGGAATAGAGGTTAAGTGGTTGTCCAGTAATTCCATTATTTTTTCATTAAATATTGATCATTCTTGAAAATAAGTGTTGCTTATTGTTGGTTGAAGGTTCAAAGGTGGTTTGTGAACTATACAGATGAAGTGAGAGATTGTTTTTATGGTGGAAAAAGGGACCTGAAAACGACTCATTTCGGAACTTTGGGGGCCCATATCTTCCAAATTAAGGGAGACCGCCTATGTTCGATTTCACATTTTTTATTCAGACAATCACACTGCGTACAATGATGTAAATATCTTTTTAATATCTCGGCGACGGGAAATCTTGCGGGTTTACCAAGAGTTTTTAGGATGAGAAAAATGAGTGGCGTATCTCCTCCTTTGCAAAAATAATATTTCTTATTGCAATACATGTTATTTGAATTCCTGAATATTGTTTTGCATTAATGGGGAACATTGAAGTTTAAACATAATTCTGAATTTGAAGATTCGGAAGGAATTCATGTTTTTCTTAGAAAATTACTAGCTACTTCGAAACTTCTATAAAATGACCAACATTTATCGTGATTTTACAGCACGCCTTAAATTGAGGACAATTTGACAAACTTCATTCTATCCTATATTTATTCTTGAAAATATTGTCGAAAAAATAACCCGAATTTCATTCTTACCCTCTATGTATTATTTCCCTGATAACGATGAAGTAACATTTTGACTAGCGCATCCACCATTCAGTATTTCCAAAAACTTACCTTTCTTGTCCGAATCTTATACGCTATATGTGTAGCAGGTTCCAACAACAAAAGATCGGATATCGGAGGTGCCTTCTCTTCCCATCTCTTGTACATCATCCAAAAACATCCATGAATAAAAAAGTCGTAAACATTGAACATCAAACGTGAGAAAACTAGCAAATAATGTATCAAAACCTTCATATTTTTCCCCATAAAAGACCGCACAGGTCCGTTGGACACAGTGTTCTCGTTCATCACGTCTAAAAATATGTTTGATTTCAATGGAACCTCGCGTTGATTTAGGATAAGGGCGACACTAATGAAGGTCGTCTGTTATAGACGAAATTTTCGACTTGTTACTCTGGCACCCGGTCTTTTTCTACTGCAAGTACAAATTTCATCTTCGAGTTCAAACACCGACGAGCTTTGCGATTAAATATAGGAACTACGTACAAAACACAACACCCATCTGTCAAGGTAACTGATCACGTGTGAGCCAGGGACGAATTAAGGACTACTTCTTCGAACATATAAGAAAAGAACAACTTTCTCTCCATCCAAAATTAGGGGTTAAAGTGGAACGCCAAAGGACACTCTCAGAACCTTAAAATTATGTAGTTTGTCTCACAAGACGTTATAACGTATAAAGAATTAATAGTTCAAACATAGCTCGTACTATCTATCCCCTAAAGTCTATTTATCATTCAATCAATAGTGATAACGCGATTTCGATACGTGTACCTATATTCGCGAACCTCAACAAGATTATACTGATTCGAGAAGTCCCAATATGACGTCACTGTAACAAAGACAGGAATCAAAATTAACTCACGCTGCAGTTTCTGCGTCTGTTCTCTATGACTATGAGCTTTTTCGAAATGATTTAGGCCGGTAGGGCTGTCAGTTAACGTTAAAGATAACTTCCAGTTAAGTTTTATAATACCGGCCCTTAATGAACTAAATGTACTACAAATCACAGCGAAGAAGCTAAATTGTAAGATAATGCATCACTGATTTTTCAAACGTTTGGTATTCCCTATTACTAGTACGCTCCTGCATCCCACCATCGAAAGCAGTTAGACAACCCATGATACATCTGACGTATTTGACACCCAGCAGTTGCAGCCCTGTCTTCAGTCAGATCAATTTGACAGTTCTACATATCGACAATTATCATATTTCGTTGATAGATTGAGGGTATTTTTCTCTCAAAAAATCGATAGAACTCGTGTTATTCCACTGAAAACATGAGTGGATCAAGTTGTGCTTTTGGAGAATTCATTTGTAACGATTGACAGTGGCGTTCTAACGCAGTGGAAGGCTGGTTCGGTTTGAGGTTAAAAATTGTGCAGTGATTGTTTACAATGAGTTCGCCCAAACAAAGCAAAACTGGATTGGGGTATTTGTTGGCTGTTGGTGGTAGTGGTGGAAACAGTCCTAGATTTGTGCCCCCTGTACTCAGAGAGGTTGGTAAACTGGCCGCAGGGGTCGCTTCGGTTAGCACAACTGGATCGGCAACAGGTAAAGCAAGTATTCAAATTGCGTGTTGCGTGACTCTCAGATTTTTGTAATCTCTATTATCAAGTGTGGGTGCTTTTTTATTGCAATCGAAATATTTAATCGATTAATCGTGAATGCATCAAGGCGTTTTTATCTTCAAAGTATGATATCGATGAATTTTCGATTACTAATCGGATCCATCGTACTCAGTGGTCAATCAAACTGATTAGGAACATAAAAACCTTATTTTAAGGATTAGATGGATACTTCTTACTTTAAGTCCACCACTTATATGGTGGAACTCTGCTAAACAAATAATAAGGGAAGATATTCAGATACATTTTCCGCAATATAATTCTTGCTCCCTTCGCGGCAGTGCTTTTCTAGGATTTTTCTGATAAAGTACTGGATCTCCATTCGATATAATCTATATTTTTGAAAATATTGAGAAGATAAAAATTTTGAATGGGTGTATCTACGGAATCATTGGACGGATTTTACCCGTTCACGTATTCGACTTTCCGGAGGGTATTGTGGTCACAATAACTTCCGAAAGAAACAACTTAGATACTCGATATTTGTAGAAAAGGTTTGGACCTTAATTTTATTTTTCCAATATATTTCCAAAAAATACAGATTAGATCGAATTGAAATCCAGTACTTCATCGAAAAATGACAGTTTGCAGGTTCATACGGAATTCAATGAGGATAATATAATGAGAAGATCACAGAATATTGAATATTTGAAAAAGATTCGAATTTTTTTTTTCAAATTGTTCTAATGACACGATCATCACGAAATTTTGCTCAATGTTGTCCTTCGACATCTTTGAACTGTCTGCGAAGTTTCATCACAATTGAATACGTATTTCTCGAGTTATCACGAAAAAGCAACGATATCGAAAAGAAAACCACGAAATTCTACATATTTTTTGCCCAGTATCTCCAAAACTGATAGCCGTATCGAATTTAAATTTGTTACGCTGCTGTGAAATATGAAGCTTAAGGTATAACTGAAATTATTCTCGAATATGAACAATAGTTTCAGAAAAAAAATTTTTTTCGAAAAAATTTTGAGAAAAAGTTCTTTCAAAATTGAGTGACCATACGATTTCAACGAAATTTTGCTCGAAGTTACGCGTCGTCTTGCTTCAACTAATTGCCAAGTTCCAATCCAATCGCTCCAGTAGTTTCTAAAATATGAGGGAAATAACCTCAAAATTTCAAATGACTATAACTTCGAAACTGTTTGGCCGATTTGGCCCATTAACGAACTCAACCGCGGCATTCCGATGCGCGAACTACCCTACAAGTTTCAAGTCGCTAGCTGATTCCATTCGATAGTTATCGTGTTCACGGCCGGTCGGCCGAACAGAATCGATTTTTACACCGGATTCGTCATAAGTGAGTCCAACCTAGTCGTTTGAGACCATTTTCGGCTCAAAATTCGAATATTACAGACATTTGGACAAAACGATAGCACGCTGTTCCCCTAGAACATGCGCGCAAAAACCACCCAACTTATAATGAACAAGCACAAAATGCTCCTGATCAATCAGCTTTTTCTTCAATATTCTAAATCGAAACTGTAAAAACCACTTATGTCTGTTCCCAGTAACTTCGGGAGTTAACGCCTGAAGGTGAAGGCTTCTTCATGAACAGCAACAAAGGATCGGCTAATTCCGAGGTAATTTAATAATTTATTGTTTAATAGATCCACTTGTGTACTGCGAAATTCCTGTAATTCTTGACGTGCTTCCTCGAATAACTTCACTTTTGTATTAGCACCACCTTTTTCATAAACTTCCTCAGTTCCTTGCTCCGAAAGGGCCTTTGTTCGTAAGTTTTATGAAAGTTCAGCTCGCAGTCTATTGTATCATCCTATCAGCAGTTTATTGTACCGAATTGCACGCCTTTGTTCTGGGATGAGACTTCAGTTGAAGCTGTTGCTTCAATAATAGTGTATGCTGGAATTCTGTCTATTCATAATTCTTCGTTGTATACAATAAGTTCTGAATGTAGTGGTTCGCAAGTTGAAATACGTGTTAATTCTTGTTGAGATTCATTGTGTCGTCATGAAGAAATGTGTGATGTTTCAAACTCGCTCAAAATTATCGCGAAAGTTACTGAAATTACAAAATTGGCTTTAGTGATATCATTAAATTTGAAGAATATTTTGCTCGGCCCTCTTTCATAGTAGTGTTCCAAATTACGATTTGAAACGATTATAATTTTTGGAGATATCAACTCCTCGATATCTCATGAAGAACTGATTTGATCAGATTGAAACTTTGTATGTACGAGGTTTGTCCGGAAAATACGTATAAAAAATTCGGGCGTCCTGTCAAGGCGTTGTGGAGGGGCGGCCTGGTGGTCCCCCCTCTCTATGCAATCCCCTCAATGTTCGAGCCGTTGCCCTCTGCGAGTAATTAGGATTCACCTATGCTTGTTGAAAGTAACCCCTTTTATACCTGCCGTCGGCATTGAGCTCTCTCTGATTGAGGAACAGCGCATCAACATCAAGTTTCTTGCAGAGCTAGGTGATTTTTTTGAGTGTTTGCAACAAGTTTACGGAGACAATTCTCTGAAAGAACCAACCGTCAACAAGTGGTCGAAAAGGTTTCAAGAAGGCCGAGAAGATGCGAAAGATGACCAACGCTGAGGATGCCCCTCCACATCGAGTTCTGAGGAAAATGTTGAACGATTTTGTGGTTGTGTCCTCAGAGACCGTCGATTGACAGTTAGAATGATAGCTGAGGAACTGTCAATTCCTAAAACAATCGTCCACGAAAGTCTCTCATTCTGCGTGAGTTTTTGGCCCAAAGCTCAATCACGGTAACAGAACACCCGCCTTATTCACCCGATTTGGCTCCTTGCGACTTCTTCCCGTTCCTGAAATGCAAAATGGTGCTCTGGGGGCGGCACTTGGGGGATGTGGGAGTCATGAAGGCTGAAACGACACTGCAAATGAAGAGCCTCACAACTAAAGGCTTTCAGCGATCGTATCAGCAGTGGAAAAGGCGTTGATAGAGGTGCTTGTTGTCTCAGGGGGAGTACTTTAAAGTAGACCATATTGAAATACCTGAATAATTGTAAAATAGAGAGATTTATCCACTTTTATAAGTATTTTCCGGACAAACCTCGTAGTTTTCCTTTGAATATAATAGATACAGGGTGATTCCAGAGGAGACCGTCAGATTTTGGGATAAGTTTACACTAGTCAAGACAGTCTCGAAACAATGTTTGGTTTATGGTTGGGGGTCTCTATTAAGATTATACAGGGTGATTTGTCCGATTCGACCGATTTTACTTTTATTGATAACTTTGGTATGGCTTATTCGATTCCAATTAAATTTTCAGTGGAGTACAAGATTGAAGGGCACATTCATTAATTCCAAAAATTCCTTCAAAATAGGTGATTGTTATTCTGATAATTCCAGATTAATTGTGCAGGTTGAAAAATCACCCTGTACATCGCGTTTTCAATACTACGCTATCTGTTTACGATTCTACTATGATAAATCATTATTTGAGAGTTTCTAATTTTTTTGGCACACTTCTAGTTTTCTGAAAAAATGTCGAAATTTCGCTCCAATCGATTCTACTTTTATTGATAACTTTGATATGGCTCATCCAATTTTGATGAAATTTGCAGTGTAGAACAATCTGAATGAGTGCATTCAATAATTGCAACAGTCTCTCAGAATGCAGGGTTGTTATTGTAATAATTTCGGAATTTCAGATTAATTGTGCAGGTGAAAAAAAAACACCCTGTACATTGCTGTTCCGAAACTTTCTTATTCGTTTCAGATTCTACAATAATATGATATTATTAAGAGGTTGTAAATTTTTCTGGCACACCTCCGGTTTTCCGAAAAAAAATGTTTGTAGAAGAGCATAATCGAAATTTGCCGCGAAAGCAGTGAGAGTATTCTGCACTAGGTAGTAAAGCTGTATATTCCAAGGACGCAAAGCAGTTCTTATGTTGTAAAATATCCTTTTCAAATTCCAAACTCATATTTAATTGCTCATATTCTGTACGAAATCATTCAATTCAGAATATATTTCGAATTTGAAAAGAATATTTTAGAAGTGACGAACTTTGCATCCTTGGACAAAACAGCTTTCCTACCTAGTGCGGAATACTCTCCCTGCTTGAAAGCCAAATTTCGATTATGCTCTTCCTCAAACATTTTTTCTAGGGAAACCGTAGGTGTGCCAAAGAAATTTACAACCTCTGAATAATGACATATTATCGCAGAATCTGAAACGAATAAGAAAAATATGGAAAAGCAATGTACAGGGTGTTTTTTTCTCAACTGCACAATTAATCTGAATTTCTGAAATTATCACAATTACAACCCTGTATTTTGAAAGATTGTTGCAATTATTGAATGTACTCATTCAGATTGTTCTACACTGCAAATTTCATCAAAATTGGATGAGCCATATCAAAGTTATCAATAAAAGTATAATCGATTGGAGCGAAATTTCGACATTGTCTTTTTTTGATGAAATTTTATCGGAAAAATAGAAATGTGCCAAAAAAATTAGAAACTCTCAAATAATGATTAATCATAGTAGAATCGTAAACAGATAGCGTAGTATTGAAAACGCGATGTACAGGGTGATTTTTCAACCTGCACAATTAATCTGGAATTATCAGAATAACAATCACCTATTTTGAAGAAAATTTCATTGAAATCGAATGAGCCATACCAAAGTTATCAATAAAAGTATAAAATCAGTCGAATCGGACAAATCACCCCGTATATTCTCAATAGAGACCCTCAACCATAAACCAAACATAAGCTTATCCCAAAATCTGACGGCCTCCTCCGGAATCACCCTGTATATAGTATATAATTTCGAAAAACAAGTGTGTCTTCCTTTTACTAATTAATGTTTCTAGCAGTGTTTGGCGCTGTCAATACTTGAATATGTTGCCGCATTGGCAACGAGTTCGGAAATGCGCGCGAAAGCTGCTGACTTCACGTCAGTGTCGATCAAAACATATTTCGTGGGGATATTGCATTATTTTTCAGGGATTTCCATGGGTTTTCGTTTTCAATGTCTGAAAAATATCTATTGAAAATTACACGAAAATTGTTAGTGCTTTTCTGAAATGTTTTTGAGTTTTTCCAATAGATATACTGATTTATATTGCTTTTGATTTTGAACGCCTACTTCGAAATTTTCTTGTTGGTGTGATTAATTATATCATTCAGTATACCTTTACTCCATTCACTTTTATGAAGTATCCCGGTTTGCCATGACATCCTGACAGATTTCACCGTGTATATTTTGAAAATGTTAGGTTATAGTCATTTTCCTGTCAGATAAGTACACAACGTTGTCCTCTCTACAAAGAGGTCGTAGTAATTACTTATTTTTCAAAATGTCAATCTATATTTGGAAAGTAATGAATTTGAGAAAATATTATGTGAATTCAATAATTCCAAAGACCTGGCGAATGTTGAAGAAACTTTTTTCTCTGTTAATATTGGAAATATTTCACGTATGTAAACATGGTTGGAAGATTCAAAAATGCTTTTTTCTTGTACAGAGATCAAGAATCGAGTGTTTTGCAATTTTACTGAAAAATGATGGATAGAGTAGTCCGTTACTTCGAATTCCCTACTTTTCTAAATTCTCAAGAAATAAGCCTACAGAAGTCATTTAAATACCTTGTTGCACAACTTGAAATATTCCAGTATGAAAATGTAGTAGTACTTCGAAACCTGTGTCACAGTTAACCTCAAAAGAACTAACTCTTTTTACAAAGGTCTTGGGAATCTACATGATTGATACATACACTGGATTGGGATCAACATATTTCTAAACTGGGATGCAGCTTAGCTTCAGTCTGTTATCTTTGGGTGTAATGACAAGATATCTGGATAAATTCTCCATGAAAACTACCTATCATGCAGTACTCGAGTCAAAAGCAAGATATGGAATTATGTTTTATGGACATACTTTGAAGTCAACTCAAATATTCAATTCCCAGAAAGAAGCAATTCCTAAAATATTAGAAAAAATAGCTTTGAATGAGATATTGTATAATTCATGTTATTTTCGTGCATAAAAATTCAATGTTCTGCCAACTTAGGATATACCAAGTTCATTTTCAGTGTAATACTTCCTATCGAAACAATTCCACGAAATATACAATAACTTTTGAAATTATTCTTCGAGGAATTTGTTCAATTCAAACGTGACCACCTACTTAAGGCTCAATACAATACAATCAAAGCGAAATGTTAATTTATTAGTTTATTATGGCTGAAGCTGAATTGTTATTTTTTATTGAAAGAGAGTAGAAATTGGCAACCTCGCCTCGAATTATTTTGACATTGTCGATATTTTAGGAGCTCCAATCTGCCTTGGTTTTAGTTACAAAAACATGATAGACCTAAATCATGGCCAACCGGGATACTTTATAAAAGTGAATGGAGTATAGGTGTCGGAAGGCCTTCATGAAGCGAAATCATTTCAGAAGTTCATACAACTTGCGGAAATACTGTTAGAAAAACGATATGTGTCGTAATGTAGGATTTTTATCCATCATCTAGGTCAATTGGAGATTTGATATATCCGTGATGACAAATTGGATATTGCTACAAAAATCCTTGTATCAGATATCGCAAGGGACAGGACGCGTGAAAGCCAAAAAGCCATGCCCATAGCACTCAGTGTCGCCGCTTACTTTTAGAAATGAAAGTATTGAAGATAGCTTCCGTTTTCGATCTAGGAAATTTCAGTTAACCGTGGAATCAAATTTCGTGGAGCTTCAATGCGTTTACTTAGTGCTCGTGAATATTCTTTCACATCTCGGTACGGATAAAGTGGTTTCAACACGTATCATGTCCTCAAGGTCACTTTTCCTTAGGTTGGTAATATTGAATGAAAATGCCTACGTCATTCAATATTCTTACAGTCATTTAAATTTCTTTTTTGCGTGCATGTTCTAGGGAAACAGCGTGCTATCGTTTCGTCTAAATGTTTGTAATTTTCGAATTTCTAGCCGGAAATTGTCCCAAACGACTGAATGTCGAAATTAAATATCGAATCGAATTGAAATTTGGGACATTGCTGTTGAATACTCACTCTCAGATTTGTGACAAATTTTGTTGAAAAATTGTTTGAAAAATTTTCGTATATACATTTTCTAACTACTAGATCCATAAGAAATTTCGCACTGAGATACACGAGATATCTAGAAATCAACCTCGAAATCTCAAACGAGTTGAACTCCGAAACTATTCGACCGATTTTACCCATTAACGAACTTAACGGAGATATTTTGACTCCAGACCTAATCTGACAATTTCCAGTCGCTAGGTAATTTCTGTCGAAAGTTAGAGCACCTGCGGACGGACAGAATTGAATTCGAACACGAATTCTTCTTCAGGGTGTTCAACCCAATCTTTCAATATCATTTTCGGCTCATAATTCGAAATTAACCGACATTGTGACGAAACGATAACACGCTTTCCCCTAGAGCAAGCGCGTAAAAACTTGATAAACCTATTACAAGGCGTACCGAATGACTTCATGAAAGTTTTATACAGGGTGAGTCTTTAAGTTGTACATTAATTTTAACCAAAGATTCCACTCATCAAATGGACCACTTTTTTCATTTATCATTTTTCCAGAATCGGCTCCAGTGAAAAGATACAGGCTGTTTAAATTTCCGAAAAAAAATCAGTTTTATTTTGTAACTTTGAAACGGTAACTCCGAATGAGATGGATTTTGGTGTGAAGTTTTCCATAACCATGACAGATATTCTTCAGTAATCACTTTCCTCCTAGTTCAAACAGTTTCCGAGTAATAGACTCGCCGATTCATAAAACTATTCGAAACTAGCATGAAGAATGCAGATTAAGTCATTTTAAGAATTTTCAATCATTTTAAATTACTTAATTATCCCTTAAAATTTTTTCTTAAACTCACCGTTTTGAAGATATTCAACGTTGAATGTTATAAAATCGGATGAAAATTCGAGAAATTACCTTATTTTTATGGATCCGCCCTTGATCCAGTGAATGACATGAATTAAGCTCAGTTCACGTTGTTCTGGACCATAGAATACACAGAAGTATTCATCTATTTCGCATAGAACTAATATACTTATAAAAGGTCTATGTTATTTCGTGATCAGGCCTCAGATATGGAGGCTATGGCTATGTCTTCAGGTCTATGGACCAGACTTTCCATAGAGTTCAATTAATGTGTTTAGGTTAGTTGATTGATTTCATATAATTCATTCATGAATATTGTGAAAATAAGGATAATTATGTAGTTTTCAATATGAGAATGGGCGAGGATGGAATTTTGTATAATCTTATAGTGGAATGAAATTGGATATTGCATGAACATCAAGTTGACTATCAGTGATTCGAATCCAGTAAGGTGAAATTATTTCCTTGCTAAAATATCGCAAAAAATACCAAATCATAAGAATCAAGTGAGCAAATGAGTTTTCTCAATCTTGTTTCTTTGAATTTCAAACATTGGATTGGTGATACTCCAAAAGATATCCCCGTAAGAGATATCTATGGTGAACCCACAAACGAAGCACAGGAGTGTATTGGCACATTGAGAAATATTTAAATACTTATAACTTTTTACCAGAGCCGAATCTGGAAAAATGGCAAATGTTTCATTCGATGAGAGGAGTCTATGGTTGAAATTAATGTACAACTTAGAGACTCGCCCTGTATATCCTTCTGAATTCGAATCCTGCAAAAAATTCAAAACATTACTCGATGTATGTGTTTAATTTGCGCGTCCCCAATACCAATCGGCTCTAATATCCTGAACGTTAACCAGAACTCGACATCACGAGTTGACGAGAACCAACTTCCGGTGGAAAATGACACGGTACAAACCGGAACAAAGGGGTGTGTGCGGGGACTTCCCGCAGCGCGAGGTCGCGAATAATTCGTAAGATCTGGCCGAAATTACCAGGCTGAACGGCTGTAGATAACGGAGGAAGAGATAGGAGAGAGAGATGGCCTAATTAGAATGGGGCGCTAGGCTCGTCATCTCGAGATTTAGCGACACACGTCAACCGGAATCTGATTTCCGGTAATTGCTGCGTCGTCGAAAACGACGGAAAAAAATCTGACTCTGATGACGGCGGTAAAAAGTCACCTCGATCTTTTCATTCCGGTAAATTATTTCCTAGAGGTGAACTTTAGGAAAAAAGCGTGTCAGAGCCGGATCTAGAACTTTAGCACCTGCGGCAAATTGTCAAAAATTATTTTCTTCAGAATCTACCAAACCTTCTGTAGAAATCTACTTTTTTCTACCGAAGTCAATTACAGAAATCTACTAAAAATCTTCTGCTACCTAAGAGCAGTCTTTAGCACTTTATGTTGGAAGGAGAGTAGAAAACTTCAATGTTTCGTGTAATTTAAAAAAATATCGCAGTAATTAACATTCGGTAAGCAAAAAAGCTAGAGAAGCACTGCCTCTGAATACAGAGCTTGTGCTTTATTCAGAGAGCACTGCCGTGAAGGCAACAGCTTTTGCGCATGTTCAATAGAGATGACCGCTTCGGCAACGAATTTGAACATGCGCGAAAAGCTGCTGCCTTAATTCACGGCAGTGCTTTTCTAGGTTTCTTCGATGAAGTATTGGATTTCTATTCGATCTTATCTGTATATTTGAAAATGTTTGAGAGAATAAATTACAGTTATACCTTGAACTTCATACTTCACAGCATTGTACCAAATTTCAGTTCGATATGGCTATCAGTTTTGGAGATATTGGGAAAAAATATGTAGAATTTCCTGGTTTCATTCTCGATATCGTTGTTTTTTTTCGAGATAACCCGAGAAATACGTATTCAATTGTGATGAAACTTCGCAGGCAGTTCAAAGATGTTGAAGGACAACATTGTGCAAAATTTCGTATTGATCGTGTGATTAGAACAATTTGAAAAAAAAAATGTTTTTTTCAAATATTCATTATTCTGTAATCTTCTCATCATATTATCCTCATTAAATTCCGTATGAACCTGCAAACTGTCATTTTTCGATAAAGTATTGGATTTCAATTCGATCTAATCTGTATTTTTTGGCATTATTGGAAAAATTATATTCTGAATGGGTATATCTATGGAATCATTGGGCGGATTTTACCCATTCACAAATTCGACCTTCGTAATTAATCCCTGAATCTTCTCTACAAATATCGAGTTTCTAAGTCGTTTCTTCCAGAAGTTAACGGCCGACCGTAAACACAATAACTTCCGAAAGAAACAACTTAGAAATTCGATATTTGTAGAGAAGATTTTGACCTTAATTACGAAGGCCGAATTCGTGAATAGGTAAAATCCACTCAATGATTCCGCAGATATTCTTATATATTCACCTAAATGAAAGGCTCTTCCTTTTTGGATGGAAACGATGAAAATGCGGAAAAATGTAGCGCACACACGCACCTATGATGGGAAATACGATTTACTTATTGAGTGTGACGGGATTAGAGAAATACCCCAATGTCAGTCAGAGCCATCTATACGAGTTGTGCTATTTTTTCACATAATTCATGCGATTATAGTTAGGTTAGGTTAGGTTGTGCCACTTCTCAACTCAGACAAAAGCGTTCTACTGCTTCAACGGTTGAAAGTAGAATTCTACTGAGATAGTTCGAAACACTACCAAAATCTACTGCCCAATTTCTGTCTACTAACAATGATGAAATTACAACGAAAATCTACCAAAAAAGTAGATTTCTACCAAAATTGGTCACGCTCAAAATGCTCCCTTACTCTAAGTTTGAATGGTATGATAGCGCTCTAGGTGAGCGTCAAGCGAGCGAAAATTCTGGTTAATATTAGGACTTAGGTGGTTCCAGTGAGTTCGCGCCATCTGAAGGACGGCGCACTCTTAGGAAAAGTTATTTCGTCCCAGTGCCAGAGGTGGAAACATCAGCTGAATCCTCTGGCACTTTCTTATGACAATCGTAGAAGTGGCGTAGTGAGCGACCATGACCGCCGCGCTTATCATCTGTTGGAATGTGAAGTAGCTAGCGCGCGCCGGTCAGTGGCGCCACCTTCTGGCAACTCAGTTAAACTACGCCGTTTACAGGACTATAGGCGCATACAATTGGCTAGTACAGTTGCTCAGATATTAATTCAATAAGTTAAAAATACATGATTGAAATTTAAAATTTTGCTGCAGCAAATATAATTTTCAGGCCAGCTTGGATAACCGTATTGCATATAATATTCTTTCCTTTTAATTGATGCGATATAAACTGAGATGCACTTCCCGCTGCATAGAATTACCGACAAAAAAGGAGTATTCAGACGAGGGTGTGTTCATCTAGCCCCTCGGCCACTGCCGTAAACGTCTTCGTAATTTATGATTTTCGAGCGAATCCAAGGCAGTCAATTGAGAATCGTAGGGCTGCCGACAAGTGTAAAAATAATTGTCACAGTGTACAATAGGCTTATGCACTACAGCACCGCTCTGAAATATGTATAAAGAACAAGTTGAAAAAGTCATCATTTTCAAGAAAAAAATCGCCACGTCCCAGATCCGGCTCTGGTTCCTGGTTCCGAGAATTCCGAGAAAACGTATATGTAAGATTTAATTGAACTGAGCGCTCAGAATTTTTCGAGAGAGGTTCACCGTATGGGAACAACAAAGAAATTTCACCTAGCAAGGTTTACATGGAGCGCCGTTTGGACAAGAAAGTGTGTTTGTGAACATATTCATTTTTAAGTCGGCATAGTGATAAGTTATAGTAATATATTCATTTTGTGTGACTATATATTTATTTTTCCGGTTCAGTATACAAGGTGAGTCTTTAAGTTGTACATAAATACTAATCATAGATTCCTCTCGTCAAATAAAACACTTTTTTCTTCTCCCATATTTCCAGGTTAAAAGTTATGAGCATTTGAATATGTGTCAATGTGCTGATACAGTCCTGTACTTCGTTTGGAGGTTCAACACAGATAACTCTCACGGTGATGTGTATTGCAAAATTTCCAATCCATTGCTTGAAATTCAAAGGAACATGATTGAAAAAACTGATTTACCCACTTGATTTCTATGATTGGCTACTTTCAACGTCATTATTGTTACGAAAAAATTCCACTTTACTTTACTCGACCATTGGAACACTAATCTTAACTTGGTATTCATGCAATGTCCAATTGTTTCCACCATAAGATTATGCACAATCCGATCTTTAACCATTCTCATACATATTGAAAATTCTTTAATTTTCCTTATTTGCCCAATTTATAAATTGATTACATGAAATCACTAGACTTACCTAAACACATTAATTGAACTCTATGAATATAAGTCTGGTTTGTAGACATGTAGACCTAGTCATAGATGCATAGAATACATAAGGTGCGGACACTCTTTGACATATTTTGGGTCCGAAATGAGGTCCAAACTTTGTCGAAATACGGCTTTGTTGGCCTACTTCAGTTTTTGCCGATAGATGCCGGAATAGAAAAATCTGCCATATAAAATCTGAAATATTTACGAAAGTTACCGACCTGTCATATCAAAACTAGTCGAATCAGAACTTTTTTGGTTTTTTGGTATGGTTGGACCATACATTATTTTCAAGAATTTCCGATAATAAATTCATTTTGACGAATTTGAGTTATGATTATTCATTTCATTCAGTCAGAATGGCGGTAATATCCTTCGTCTCTGAATACACAAGTCTGAAACTTGATATTTTTGAATACCTGTTTATTACAAGAGGTATTTATTATCTCAATATTCAGTTCATGGAAAGGAAGTATTCCAGAGTTGTGTTTTCAAAAAAACCACCAGAAATAATTTGGAACGATAGATACAACAATTAATTTGTCTGGTTTGAAATTCGTCTGATAAATTCGTATCAACATGAACAGGAAAGTGAAAATTCATATATCAATTTCAATAATAATAAACATGAATATTTCCTTCAAATATTTGCATAAGTGGGTATTCAACATAATTCATAACTTTTGAATTGAATTTGTATTAATAGGTACGTACAAAATTTAGAGGAGATCCAAACTATCCAATAGAATTCATTAGTAATATCAATCACCCGTTTCGTTTTCACCGTTGTTTTGGCTTCAAAATAACTACTTGTATCCATCCATGAAAGTGTTCTAACAATAAATCTCATATTGTTCCTTATTCCCTTACACATATTTCATATTATCAATGAGTAGATGCTCGACATTTGTTAAACTCCTCTCATATGTATTAGTGAGAATCCATAATTTCAAATATCTGTTTCATTTTTTGGGAAATAGTTTCATCAGATTATAGCTCAATTCGTGTTTATTCAGCGGAATTAAATGCATGCACTTGCCAAAGCGACGTAAGCGCCATCATCGTTTATGGATCCAAGTAGCCCAAGATTTGACAATTCTAGGACCGCGTTTTGGACCCAAAATTTCAGTGGGTAATAGTAGGAGAAGTGTCGACACCTGATATATTCTATGCATCTATACCTAGTCTAAATGTCTGTACTCTTTGTATTCTGTGGTCCGGCTGAACCATGGAACAACACAAGTTGAATGCCTTGCAATGACTAGAAATAAATGTAGTTATTCAGGCTTCATGAACCGATTCCCTCACAAGCAGAACGACAGAGACAACTTTGTCGTACTAAAACTTGCCTACCGATCCACAGTTGCAGTTCCAACTCAACCAAAATACAGGCAACCCAAAAAAAACAAGCTTCTAAATGAAGGGCTATGTTTGATGCGATTCAACCCCTAAACGATCGATAGGAAACCTTGCATCAGTCTGTTTGATCTCCGATACTTAATAAACAGATATCGATGGCTGAAATTAAATGACTTCAATTCTTGTACAGCACGATTGAACCGTATAATCGAATGATTCCCCACTCAGGTTTGCCAACGATGCATTGGACACGTTCCAAGCGTGGTGCCCTGTAATTCTCATTGGAATACAGAACAGAGGATAGAGGTTCTCTAATTTGATCTCTGGGGAATCTAATATTCATTCGTATCGAGGATGTTCAACGACTATTCTAAAAGGGAACTAAAGCGGGAAAATACCTTACTATCGTAGGAATTATTTTGTGGGTCTTCTCGGTTTTTCATTCCCAATATCTGAAATTACCATTAAAAATTGAATCATTAACTCAGTGTAAAAAGGGGTATCATTAAAACTGTAGACGGCGTAGTTTAACTGAGCAGCCAGAAGGTGGCACCACTGATCGACGCACGCTAGCTACTTCATTCCAACACAGCATAAGCAAGTCGGTCATTGTCGCTCACTACGCCGCTTCTGCGGTTGAAATAGGCAAAAAGGCAAGTGCAAGGGAATTCAGCCTATCTCTGTCACCGGGTGGAAACAACTTTTCTTAAGAGCGCGCGCCGTCCTTCAGATGGCGCCAAAAAACTCTTTATGATAGAGCTGATGTGAGCTCATTAACTCTTGAGTTTCGTCAACCTGAATTGATTTACATCAAATCGTTTCTCGAAGTAAATGGATATCTAGAGAATTCATGAATAGAACCTCCTCAAACTGAGACGAAGAGAACATCTAATTCTTAACCAACTCAACGAGAACAGCACCAGAACAACATGTATAAACAACACAATTTATTGAGTCTGATTCCTAATTTACGTGGTCTTCCAGAAAATAAATTGGTGCTAAACTCAATATAAGAACGAGAGTTCAATATACTGAGAGAATGATAACATCTGAGGTTCTCAGTTTTGCTATTGCAAATAATAAATTTCCGGAAAACCAACATGGCTTCTTACCTGGTAGATCGGTTATAACAAATCTCCTCAAATGTCTGGAAGATTGGACGTAGGCGTTGGATTCCAATACACCAATCTATGTTGTTAACCTGGACTTTGCCCGAGCTTTCGACAAGGTTCCACGTAAACGTTTGCTTGCTAAGCTTGATTATCTTGGAATTCGGGGAGACCTTCTCTCATGGATTGGGGCCTTTTTATCTGAACGTCAGTTCTATGTGCGTGTGGGTGAGTCTTTTTCAACTTCAAGGCCCGTTTTGAGTGGCATTCCCCAGGGATCAGTATTGGGACCACTTTTGTTCCTTTTGTACACATCTGACTTGCCTGGGTTGGTCAAATCCTGTATCTCCATGTTCGCTGATGATACAAAAATATATGCTACGCCTGGAACTAATGGTGATTGCCTTCAGGAAGATTTGTACACCATCCAGGGGTGGTGCAATGACTGGCTCATACCCCTCAATATTGATAAATGTACTGTCTTACACATGGGAAGGAGGAATCCTAGACAAAGATACATAATTAATGATGTCACACTATCGCAATGCTCGAGTCACACTGATTTGGGTGTCACCATAACGGAAGATCTCAATTGGTCGGATCATATACAGTCTACCTGTTCCAGAGCCTCCAGAATTTGCTATCTGCTGGAGAGAGTGTTTGGAAGATGTTCCATCAATACATGCCGCTCCTTGTACACGACTTATGTGCGACCACTATTGGAATACGCTGGACCTGTTTGGGATGCGAGACTGGTTCGTGATAGAACTGCCTTGGAAAATGTCCAGAAGTGGGTAACAAGAATGGCTTTTGGTGTCGACCGTCCCAGTTACGAAGATCGGCTTAGAATCATGGAATTGCTCCGTTTTGAGGATCGTCGAATGCGTGGTGACCTCATTACAACATATAGAGCCTTGAGGGGTCTATTTGGTGTTGAACTTACCAGCTTATATCAACTCAATCCCGATCAGCGTCTAAGAGGTCATCAGTTGAAGCTTTATCGCGAGAATTTTCATTGCGCAGCCTTCTCTACATTACATTTACGGTCAGCCTAACGGCCGACTGCGTAAACACAATAACTTCCGAAAGAAACAACTTAGAAACTCGATATTTGTAAAGAAGGTTTGGACCGTAATTACGAGGGCCGAATTCGTGAACGGGTAAAATCCACCAAATGATTCCGCAGATATACCCATTCAAAATTTTATCTTCCCAATATTTCCAAAAATACAGATCAGATCGAATTGAAATCCAGTACTCTATCGAAAATTACAGTTCGAAGGTTCATACAGAATTTAATGGAGATATGATAAGAAAATCACAGAAGTTTTTTTTTTCAAACTGTTCTAATGACACGATCATCGCGAAATTTTGCAAGAAGTTGTCTTTCAGTATCTTCAAACTAGCTGCGAAGTTTAATCAGGATTGAATCAGTATTTCTCGAGTTATACCGAAAAAATCAACGATATCGAGAAGAAAACCTCGAAATTTGACATATTTTTTCCCAATATCTCCGAAACTTATAATCGTATCGAACTGAAATTTGATACACTGCTGTGAAATATGAAGCTCAAAGTACTGGTGGATTTTTTTCTCAGTTCTCGTAAATGGTTTCCGAAAAAAAAAATTTTTTGGAAAAAAATGTTGAAAAAATTTTTTTTTTTAATTTACTGACAATATGATCATGACAAAATTTGGCTCAAAGTTGCGCGTTGTTATACTCCACCTAATTGCCAAGTTTGAATCCAATCGCTTGGATAGTTTCTGAAATAAAAAATGAATAACCTCAAAATTTCAAGTGGCTATAACTCCGAAACTATTCGACTGATTTGGCTCATTCACGAACTTAACCGCGGCATTCCAATGCCTGAAAGTTTCAAGTTGCTAGCTCACTTCGTTCGACAGTTATCGTGTCGTAGGCCGGCTGGCCGGCCGGTCAGAATCGATTTTGACACCGGATTCGTCATCAGCGAGTCCAACTTAGTCAATTGAGACCATTTTCGGCTCAATCATCCAAAATTACAGATATTTGGACAAAACGATAGCACGCTGTTTCTCTAGAACATGCGCGCAAAAATCGAATAAAAATTATTATTTATGGAAATCACCATGCGGATTACGGTATTTAAGATTGAATTTCTTCATGAAGCTCTTTCATATCTTGAATAAAACTTATATATTATTCATAAATCATTAGGTTTTCACAACACAAAAAAACCAATTCCATGAAAGAAGTCATTTGAAACATTGAAATCTCAATAAATACTCTTGTATAACTGAATACCACTTTTACATGCAGAACGCGAATTAAGTAGCGTAATTTAAAATAATGAAGAGTTCCAAAAAATTCGGTTGATCGAAGGTTTCCATCAATTTTGGTTTGCGTAGTACAATTATCGTCAACATGTGGATATCCGTTACTGGTTTCAATCAATATTTTTCGTACTGAGAGTTGGAAACAAGGGTGAATATAAAAGATTATGAGCATATATATGATAAAACAAATTGGAGGATATATGCAAAACAATCAATAACAAATCGTAAAACTCATCAATTGTCGAGAATCTAATGCTGAGGGTAGGATCCTTAGACTAAGGTAGGAGCCGATTATCCACCTGTTCTTAATGGAATCTGTGCCGGGTCGTGAACTAGGCAAAGGATATAGAGCAGACACAAACAAATATTCCACATGAATGTTTTTATAGCTTTATGTGTTGTGAAAAATCAATGAGTTTTGAATAAAACATAAGTTTTATTCAAGGTATTGAGTTATTTAACTGAGAAAATAATAAACTCTTGTGTAAAATTTGCAGCGTTTTGTGGCTTGGAAACAGCCATTCTGCGATAATTAAGTTACTTAGTTAATTTATGTGTTCGAGGTGAATTCTAATGTGTTCTGGAGGGGTGACGTCCCTCAGTGCCATAACGAAACGATACAAAAGCCTTACAAGATATTTATTGCCGTCCCACGTAATAAAACAACGCGAAATGGGTTGCCTTATTTGGAATGTCGATTTCTGAACGAAATGAACTCGGTGACATTAGAAGTGTTCCACCCAGAAATGAAAGCTTCGCGAACATCATTTGTTCGCAATACGGTAGCAATAAAAGATAGATGACGTGACTATTTCTGACAGCACAAGTCTTACTGACTTAGGGGTCACCATAACAGAGAATCTCAATTGGTCGGAACCTATTCAAAATACCCGTACCAAGGCTTCAAGGGTCTGCTA
This sequence comes from Myrrha octodecimguttata, assembly GCA_958510865.1. Taxonomy (NCBI): domain Eukaryota; kingdom Metazoa; phylum Arthropoda; class Insecta; order Coleoptera; family Coccinellidae; genus Myrrha; species Myrrha octodecimguttata. Next base: position 49,380,899 of record OY294062.1, on the reverse strand, counting down.
TCTCCTAGAAAGATTATTTGGAAATTGTAACGCAGTTTATCCTGGTTGGCCATGATTTAGGTCTATCAAGTTTTTTTTGCTTAAAAATGACGCAGGTTGGAATTCATGAAATATCGGCAATGCCAAAATAATTCTCCGAGACGTTGTCAAAATGCCAATGCCAATTTCTACTCTCAATCTCAGCATAATCATCACGCTTGTAAACAAAAAATGCCGAAGGTAGTTTTGAAGAAGCAGAGACAAAGTATCAGGAAATGCAATGTAGAATTGAATTCTGCTTTTTCTTATAGTAATCCTGATAATGTGGAATCAATAATTTATAACAAGCTATCCAACATTTTCGAAGTATGTGAGCGAAAACAAAGGAATTATATTGTAAAGGGATAGATATTTATTTTTTAGCTGCACATCACCACAATAAGAAAGATGTCAAGTGAAAGAGACGACAAAGAATTTCCTTCTATTGATGCACCCAAAAAGACACTCACTGAAGAATTTATTTCATAAATAGGTCTGCAACGATACTTTTCGATTGATGCACTGTAAATTTTTTTATAAGATTGAGTCTAGTTTCATTCTTTTCATGTCTGGCATCATATTGATATATTATATTTCTTGTATTATAAATATCGTATGAGTTCAGTTCAAATATATTCCTGATTTTCAAAGCAAACAAGCAGCGCTGCACGACTGCCAGGCAGCTACTGCTGAGATCCGATAGATCAAGATAGCCGGCCTTAAAGAAAGAATTTCCTGTCTATGACGATTTGACGCGTGGCTGCAAAATGGTCTGATAGGAAGTTCGAAATGACCAAGCTGATCTTGAAAGGGTCTCTTGGGTATTGGAGTAGGTACTAGCGCCCTCTGTACTTAGATCAATGCGATCAGACGTAACAGGCCGGTAAAGTAGAGTACTCAATACGCAAGAGATGAAGTAGGGCGAGCCTGACTTTAAGGTGAGTGTCTGTGACGAGTGAGTCTGAAGACTCATGTGGTCTGTCTGAGATAGTAATCTCGAAACTTTTAACCTCAGGTGGACACTGAGCATAATGAAGGGATGAGAGTAGACGCCGCATAAGTATTCTACAGCCTCTTCAATGATTATATTAAACACTGAATATTTTCACAGGCTGATTCGGCGTTTTCCGCTCATCGAAAATGGGGGTTCTTCCTTCAAACGAAAATGCAGTAATTTTCATGAAAAACCTTCAGAACATCACATTTCAAAAATATAATTTCAATATTATATTTTTAAAAAAATGTTTGATCACCTAAAACTGAAAAATAAAAATGGGGATTTGCATTTAAAGGGATTTGTCATGAGTGCACGATATGGCAACGTCGAATTCAGCTTTCTCGGAAAGAAAACGACGTCAAATGTGTTACTTTTCCTTAGGAAAACAGAGATACCTATACTTCGAACTGGTTGGAGTAGAAGACAACGACCAAGGAATAGAAAAAGAAGAGCGCAGACTGTCATACTGTCATATTACTGACAAATCGCAAACGGAAATTATTCGGTTATATTGACAAAGAATACGTGTGTACCACAGAATAGGAGTAAATATTTCATTATTCTATAGCAGAAAAAGCTATTCTACTAAACACCGTTGTCACTTCGTGCATGCCTGGCAAATCCCAAACCCAAATTTGCATTTCCAGTAATAACCAAAATTCAGGAAAAACCCGCATTGCGTGTGTACAACATTGAATTGCCGTGCGAATGGAACCGCGCGGTCCCGAACGCATAGAAAGCGTATCGTCTGAACGTTGCCTGATGAACTGATGTGTCAGAAAATAATGAACCACTAAATGAAACCGTGAATATTATTAAAATTCGATACAGTAATCGAGTTGCAAACCCGTCCAAGGATTATCAAATCAACAATCAACTACATATGTTGCAAAATGAATTGTAAAACATCCATGAAAAACGCTTTTGAATCGTGTTAGCATACCGTCGATATTTTGCAGCAATGCCGGTTCGTGCTGCTGGGTTCATTCAGATGAAAACTGTTCGTTAATCCGATATTTGACACTCGGGAATATTCGATTATGACAAACAATCGAATAGTTAATTACTGGGTTCACGGGAAACGCATTTTCCGATAACATATGGAGTCTCCTGTGGTGCAGTTCATAGCGCCCATTATATAATTTCAGCTCCATCTTGATAAGCTGATATTGGAATTGGAAAGTTATAACGATATTTAGATAATCGGAACGGATCTCTTCTTCGAATACCTGATATGTTGATTTCTGATAGAATGAATTGATTAATTCATTCATAATTGAATGTACAGTTTCATCCTCATCATATCCCACACATTATGGTATTCGAATCCGTTGAACGTGGTGGCCAAGGCAACTTTTCAATGTCTGCTTTTTGAAGAAAGTCCATAGTTGGACGAGTAATATGGGGACGTGCGATGTCTTGTTGAAGAAGGAGGTCTGGAAGGCCATGTAGATAAGGCAGTACAGTGGTAGGACATCGTTAACATAACGCGCAATTGTCCTACTACCGCGAGTATTCAGAAGTGGTGATCGTAACCAATAATTCCTTGATCCATAACTTCAATATTCCAGTTGTGGCCGCTAAGATTTGATTGAACCAACGCTGAACTTTGTTAACAGGTTAAATTTTATAATACAGAACGGAGACTTTATCTATACAATATCGTTGCACAAAATACGGGTGAAACTTGGGCTGGCGAATTGCTTCTCAACTGTGTTGAATTCCCTTACATCTTGGTTCAGAATACACAATGCCCTTTGTAAATAATAAACTTGGAACTACAAACTCTTAAACTATTTCAAGCGTCGTGGATGAAATATTCGGAATAGAGTCAGTTAAGCTCTTTACGTTGCAAAAGGAGGAGACGGAACTCTCTGTGTCGAAAAACAGGGATAGTGTCTTGAATATCTTGAGCAGGCACCTATGTCAGCGACCTAAGGGTGTTTGTTACAGGCATGTCGGGAAGGAATTCTTAGAATTGGGGATAAGGCTTACCTGTGTTGATTTAATGTACGAAGGAAAGTAAGAGGTTCACGGATACTCTTAGGGGAATTATTGGTCAAATAAAGATCAGCATAAAACTTCATATTTTAATCTCAACATAATCCATTTCAACTACTCCAAATTAATGATGAAACACCCCTGTATCTATGTTGGACGTCGCATCGTATCACTATTCAAATACATCGAAAACCCAACCCTTCCTCAATTGATATTAATCTCCCATTCATGTTGAAACCCATTAGCGCGCAGTTTGAAGGGTATATGTAAACACGAGGTCCAACATATCGTGTCTATAACAACACTGCCTAATACAACATTGTCTTTCAGGTAGTTAAAACACGAATGTTTAAAGGGTACATTGACGATTATATCTGTTCAGTATTCAGGACTGTATTCGGATGAGCAGTTTTGTCTGATATACGGAAACGAAAAGTACTTGGGGTGTGGTATTTATTTATACTAACCTACAAAGACCCAGAAGGACCTGTTTAAATTTTGAGTTTTTTTTGGTAAAACATAAATAGTATAGCAAGGAATGAATGATTAAAATTTGGAGAGAAAAAACGAAGGATTTACAATTTTTTTATTGGATTTGTTAATAATTTGTTTGTCCAAAGCGGTTATCTAAACACTCCCCAACACGACTTGGTATTGATGCAGGAAGATGGTATATTTCTTCTTGAGGGATACTATTCCAAGCTACCTGCACTTCATGTCTCCGAGCCGCCAAAGTGTGTGGGGGCTGGAGTAAATTTCCAAGCCTCCTACCCATGATGTCCCAAACATGCTCTATCGGGCGATCTGGGCGGCCATGGCCAAAGATTCACATGGGTCGCTTCAAAAAAGTTTAAACTAACTCTGGCAACATGGGGTCGAGTATTATCTTGCTGGAATATTGGATTCTCGGCCGGTTAAGGTAAGGGAGAGCATATGGCTCCATTATTTCTTGAAAGTAACGCAGCGCTGTCACCATACCTCGAATAAAGACTAAAGGTGACCTACTTGCATGTGCAATAGTATCCCATACCATAACGCCTACTGTCCGGTGTACAAGACGCTCAACATCAAAATGAGTGTCACGTCTTTCTACCCGACGTCGTCTAACCCTTCTTCGGCCATCATGTGCACCCTATAGGAGAATCGAGATTCATCAGAAAAGACGACCTGATGCCATTCCACATTCCAATGTTGTCGTTCTCTGCACTGTGATTCTTGCCGGAGATGCTCAAGCATAAGAGGTAACAAAGGATGGGGTCGATAATGCTGTAGTCCAAATGACCTTATACGGCGGTAAACCGTAGAACTAGCAAGTAAAATAAAGATCGTGATCTCTTCCTAGGATTTTGTACTACCATCTCAGTTGATCTGTCCAAAAAGGTAAATTTGTCGCTAGGATTAATTGATGGCCTCCTCTAGCTATGACTGAGGTTAAATCACTCGGTTCCTACCTACATCGAAGTACCAGGCGTTTCATGTATTAATATTGAGTGTGCATAGCCATTTCGGTAAAAGCTTGCTTGTGACTACTAGAATTGAGTATGTCAGAGTCTTAAGAGGTTGGTCGTAATTGAAAAGTATCCTTGCCATCATATCCCACACAGGGTCAATGGGATTTAAATCCGGTGATCAAGGTGGCCACGGCAAAACGTTAACGCGAGCTTCTTCAAGAAAGTCCATAGCTCGATAAGTGATATTGGACGATCATTGACTCTCTCCAAAAGGAAGTCTAGACGGTCATTTTGATAAGGTAGTTGAGTGGTTCGTAAGCCATCGTCAATATAAGAAGCATCTATTATACTGCTTCGAATGAAAAGTAGTGGTCATAGTATATACCTATCTTAACATTCTGTAGTATGCTTTGGTTCACTTATTGGTCTTTTTCGTGTTCCTCTACCTTCGTTCGTCTATATATGACCTACGCGTTATTGCAGTACAATGAAAACGACGGCCATTTTGGCGGAGGACAGACCAAAATGGGAACAAATCTTTCACTATCAAAATCGCCAACATGGTGATGATTTTGACGTCTTCCAGCTCGAGGTATTGTATTATGCCCAACTTTTTTCTGTAGGTCTTAAGGGCGCCGCAAATGTTACTACGGTCTCTACGGGTAGTTCTCTGTTACTCTGTTATCGAGCTTTTAACACTTCATGTGGGCGATCGCAAACACACTGGCGTTATTTCAATGCAACGGCTCCAGAGCTAAAAAGACCGAATGTGTACCTGGCTGCCGATACGAGCATCACAAGATGCCGCCACAACTGCTATATATATAGTTATAGTTGGTAAGGAGTTACGTTCCACTGCGACCTTAAGGTCTATTGTGCCCCCTTGTCAGAGCTGTTTTCGCAACCTACAGCTCGCCCTCCAGCTCTAGAGCTCTGATGAATTCTAATATCTGTGAGGGCTTCAAGGAGGCTAGGTTCTCATTCCTACTATAATGCTCCTGTCCAAGGTATCTTTTGCGCAGGCTCACAATGGCGAGGCATTCTGTGATCAGGTGAACAGGGGTTTCCTCCTCCTCCCCACAAAATCTGCACTCGTCAGTTTCTGATAAGCCCATTCTCATCATGTGCTTCCTTAGGCGACAGTGTCCTGTGAGGAAACCAGTGCGGAGGCGTAACTTATTCTTACTGAGATCCAGATGATTTTTGGATCTAGCAATTTCAAAGTTCCGAAGGAACTTCTTAGAGTGTTCCATTCCTGGAGAATTCCTCCAGAGTGCCCCTCTTTCATTTTCTTCTTTCTCCAAAAACTCTTTCTTATAGGTACATTTGCCTATACCACAGAAAGGTTCTGGGCCAGTAGGTAGCGTTTGTGCCCCCTTTCTGGCTAGAGTGTTGGCCTCTTCATTTCCTTTGATTCCTGAATGCCCAGGAACCCAGACTAAGGAGACCTTGTTATTCTTGCCTACTTCATTGAGTTTCCTTCGGCACTCCCATATCAGCTTTGAGTCGATGACATAGGAGTTCAGTGCTTTAATAGCAGCCTGACTATCAGAATGGATCACTATGTCACACCCTTGATAGTTTCTTTCCAGGTTTATGTCTATGCATCTTTCGATAGCAAGTATTTCTGCCTGAAAAACACTCGAGTAGGAACCTAGCGATAGTGTACACTTGGTTCTAGGCCCGTATACTCCAGCGCCGGCCCCCATCGTGGTTTAAGAACCATCTGTATACCATTTAACGGTATTTGCTTTGAAGTTTTGGGTAGTGTATTCCTTTTCCCATTCTTCCCTTTTACATAGCATTGAGTCAAAGTTCTTCTCGATGCCTACTTCTTTAATCATAACATCACTAGGTAGGTTCGCTAATGACATGTACTTGTTCAGAGAGGACCAGGCTCTCTGACTTTTAATTCTCTCATTACCTGTACCTTCCCTAGAGATTCTAAGGATAGGTTCATGGGCTACCCTATTGATCACTAGATGTAGAGGACTGAGATCTATGATGACCTCAAGTGCTCTAGTCGGGCATTTTTCATAGCCCCAGTGATGCAAACACTGGCAAGCCTTTGTACCTTGTCGAGTATTTTCCTCGTGCTTGTCTGCCCTGCTTTAGCAAACCAAACTACTGCCCCGTATGTTATTATCGGTCTTACAATCATGATGTACATCCATCCCAGTATTTTAGGGTTACACCCCCAAGTTTTGCCGGATAGTCTTTTGCACACCATTGAAGCCCTTATCGCTTTACTAGCAGTAATTTTAACATGCTCATTCCACAAATGCTAGCGAGCATCGAAGTTCATTAATGCAAAAATCTAATAAAATCAAGAAAAACAACCAGTTACAAGATCAGGAAAGTTAGGAATTATATTTCCATAAAAGCGGTCTGCAGGAAGAAAAGTAGGTGGTTGAAGCACTGCCCCATTGCCCTCGCTGCAAAAACCGTTCTAGCTCTGGAAGTTTTGAGGTGCGTGTTCTCAAATCCTCATAAATATTCCATCCAACCTCCATTCCATCGCAAGAACTAATATGCAGTTCTCATGTTCCGTATAACAGACGAAAGAAAATCTGCATATAGAATTTCCCCGCTTCTAAGCCTCCTCTTGTCGGCGTACGCTCCACATTTCGTCGCTTAAAACTTGAGCAAATCCTTCAAAGTCTCATATATTCCGTATCAACGCATCGTGAACCGAGAAACTCGTAAAATCTCGAATGGATTTCCTCAATGTATCCCGCGGAGGCCGTAAATTTGAAGTGTTGACGCATGCGCGGCAGCTCTACACATCTTCCGTATCGCGGCACGCCGATCTCGAACAGATGATAGGACGGGATAGTCCGCGATCAAACGTTATCGGGAAAAGAGCGGGCTTGGGAAAAACGGAAAAGCGCCTCGGGAGAATGAAAAACTCGGAGTGCGTGTTTTACTGGAAGTGTTCGCGGATGGATTGCGGTACTCTGGGGAAGGGATGTCAGGAACAATTTCGAACAGCCTGTAACTGTTGGCGGGAATCGGAAATGTTTTTTTTGAGCGTTTGTTGAGCTGTTGTTTCAAATTTCTCATGAATTTTTCGTGTGATTGTATAGTTTAGTAAGATTTGGGATTGGAAGTAAGTTTGAATCAGATCCCTTAAAAGGATTCGTGTCAATTTTGAATGGGTAACAACTAATGCAAAATCGGAAAACATGCCAAAGAGGTGTAATTTTTTTACGGTTTGTTTCGATCAGTTTGTATCCACTCTGTCATCGAGATACCAGCAACGTCCATATTCCTAAATGGAAAGAGTGTTGAGTGACACTTGTGGTTTGTTCGTTTTACCTGTATGAACCACACTAAATCCACTGACTTCCAATAGACGACTTCGGTTCAAGTTGCCAACCCAAAAATACCTTCGAATTCACTATAACTGGGGAAGGGGAATTTCAGAAAAAAAGTCGACATGATGAGGTTCGCGTTATTTACAAATATCCGTAAACGATGCCTCGGCTCCTCAAACAAGATAATTCATTCCAAATATAGGTTATTGTTAAGATGATCTCTGATTGGCTTGAATTTAAGTTGGGATTCCTGATCTCTTGTCAATCGTGTCAAGTTTACAAAGGATCCGCAAACTTGGTTAGTTTGGTTACAGATTTTCCGTTCCGTAAATATAGAATATTCCCTAGGCTCCTGAAAAAAGGTTAATTACGGCATTTGATCAATGAAAAAGCAAGGTTTCTGTCACCACAATGAAATGACAGTCAATTTTCTATGGTAACATATCCATGGTATAATATCCATGGTATAGAAAATTCTATATTCACTTTTTGATCCAACAACCATAGTTAGTAGTTTTTGCATTGTTGATTGTTGTCTCTTCTATGTTCTATGGATCATAAAGTAAATAAAGATTGTTATGAATATGTTACCATAGAACATTGAATCTGATTCTGGTAGGAGAAAGATGGCTTTTTCATGAACCAAATTCCGGAATTTACTTTGTTTTCGAGTACCGACCGAATATTTCATATTTACGGAACGAAAAATAGGAAACCAAAATAACCAAGTTGATTTGCGGAACATATCCTATGTAAACTTGACACTATTGACAAAAGATCAGGAATTCCATCTTAATTTCCAGCCAGTCAGAAATCATCTTAACAAAAACCTATATTTGCAAAAAATTATCTGGTTTCAGGAGTCGAGGCACCGTTTACGGATATTTGTGAATAACGTGAACTTCATCATGTTGAATTTGTTCTGAAATTCCCCTTCCCCAGCATTAGTGAATTTGATGAAATTTGTGGGTTGGCAACTTGGACCCCAGTCGTCTACTCTCAGTGCAGCTGATTGTAGTTGAGTGTGTTCACAGATAGCAGAATGAGTGTAGCACGTGTAGTTCAATAGCTTTCCACAGAATACAAATACAAAGACAGATCATGTTGTGAGTAAAACATGTTGTTCTCATCTGCTCATCTGTGATCGTATTTACCGATGATGACGTCACTTTTTTCATTCAAATTCAAAGCACAGAATATATATATATATATATATATATATATATTTCCTTGTATTTTGAACTTGCTGACGTCACTCTTTCTTCAGATGAGCACACCATGTTTTTTACATCATGAGACAAATATTACGCAAATCCAAGATGACAGAATTCTATGCTTCTTTTGTTTTCGCTATAATTTCGAGTTTTTGTGGTTATGTTGATTTGTCGTAAAGTTTCTTTAAAGTCGTCACAAAAAAAAATTGATTGTTTAAATGAAGCAAATGAACGTATGGCAATAAAGTGGACAACTTCAAGGCAATGATTGGCTATATAGATGATAGTATAGAACCAGAGACGACAACAAATGTCTATGATCATGATTTACGCATAACGCTGGTAGTGCGTTGTGCGTAACTGTCACAGAAGATAACCTCACTCTATGCACTGCATAGACCACAGGACTTGTAGTTTTGCTGGAAATTGAGATAAACCGTTTTTACTATTAAACACTCACCTCCTTCTTCTTACCGATTATTTTTCCTTTAATTATTGCTATATTCCCTTCCTTTTTCAATGGGTTTTATCCTAACATCATTTGTTCTTTCTTTGAAAATTTTTGGCACTGGACCACAAAAAATTGGAAGCAAGTCTGACTTACTTCGTGATCACCCCATGTATAGGAATCTTCATTAAGTTTAATTTGGAAGATTTTCAAGTTATCTTCGCAATCTGGAATCAATAACACATTACAACAGTTGCACATAAAAACTATCAAAAATAATGTGTTGCCCTAAAAGGAGATTGCTAGATAAATCATTTCGTTTTTGAAACGACCAGACCATGGAACTGTGATTGTCGATTTTTATTCGAGTGTTTACGTGTTTATCGTGTCGTTATTTTTTTTGTGATAGTGGATGTCCGGAAAAATGTCTTATAAAAGGATTTTGTGTTGTTGCGGTTGTTGGGACGGTAGGGAAATTTTGAATGAAAGTGGTGGTAGCAACGCGAGTAGGGGTGGTGACGATAGCAGGGTTGCCAACGACGGGTCCAGGGTTGACAACATTGCCGGAGGGGATGAAAGTGAGGAAGTTTGTGTAAACAGGCCGCCGAATAGTGAGTATTTATTTTATGATATTTGGAAGGGTTGACTTTGATGTTCTGTGCACTAATTGGCCCATTTCATATAATTTGTAACCTAAAAATTGGGTAAATTTGATGTTTTCGCAAATGAGGATTAAAATTTTCGTTTTATACAGGGTGATTCCGGAGGAGACCGTCAGATTTTTGGATAATGTAACACTAGTCAAGACAGTCTCGAAACAATGTTTGGTTTATTGTTGGGGGTCTCTGTTGAGAATATACAGGGTGATTTGTCCGATTCGACCGATTTTACTTTTATTGATAACTTTGGTATGGCTCATTCGATTTCAATGAAATTTCCAGCGTAGTACAATATTGATGAGCACATTCATTGATTTCAATTTTTTTTTCGAAATAAGCGGTTGTTATTTTGATAAAACCAGATTAATTGTGCAGGTTGAAAAACACCCTGTACATGCGTTTCCTAAACTGCGCTCTCTGTTTACGATTCTACTCTAATAAGTCATTATTTGAGAGTCTCTTTTTTTTTTGGCACACTTCTAGTTTCCCGAGAAAATTTTTTCAAAAAAAGATAATGTCGAAATTTCGCTCCAATCGATTCTACTTTTATTGATAACTTTGGTATGGCTCATCCAATTTTGGTGAAATTTTCAGTGTACAATCTGAATGAGAATATTCAATAACCGCAAAAATCTCTCAAAATACAGTGTTGTAATTGTAATAATTTCAGATTTCGGATTATACAATAATATGTCATTGTTCAGAGGTTTTTAATTTCTTTGGCACACCTCCGGTTTTCCTAAAAAACATTTTTGAAGAGGAGCATAATCGAAATTTGGCTCACAATCAGTGAGAGTATTCTGCACTCGGTAGGAAAGCTGTATCGCCCAAGGATGCAAAGTTGTTCGTCACTTCAAAAAATATTCTATCAAATTCGAAATATATTCTGAATTGAATGATTTCATACAGAATATTAGCAATTAAATATGAATTTGGAATTTGAAAAGAATATTTTAGAACTTAAGAACTGCTTTGCTTACTTGGATAATGCAGCTTTCCTACCTAGTTCGGAATACTCTCACTGCTTGTGAGCCAAATTTTGATCATGCTCTTCTTCAAAAATATTTTCTAGGAAAACCGGAGGTGTCCCAAAGAAATTAAAAACCTCCGAATAATGACATATTATTGTAGAATCTGAAATGAATAAGATAGTTTTGGAAAAGCAATGTACATGGTGTTTTTTTTTTTTCAACTGCACAATTAATCTTAAATTCTGAAATTATCACAATTACAACCCTGTATTTTGAGAGACTGTTGCGATTATTGAATGAACTTATTCGGATTGTTCTACATTGCAAATTTCATCAAAATTGGATGAGCCATACCAAAGTTATCAATAAAAGTAGAATCGATTGGAGCGAAATTTCGACATTATCATCTCTCAGAAAACTAGTTTTTTAAACCTGCACAATTAACCTGGAATTACCACAATAACAAACGCTTATTTTGAAAAAGACTTTGTAATTAATGAATGTGCTAACCAATATTGTACTTCGCTGAAAATTTCATTAAAATCGAAGGAGCCATACCAAAGTTATCAATAAAAGTAAAATCGCTGGAATCGGACAAATCACCCTGTATATTCTCAATAGAGACCCCCAACCATGAACCAAACATTGTTTCGAGATTGTCTTGATTAGTGTAAACTAATCGTAAAATCTGACGGTCTCCTCCGAAACCACCCTGTACACTCAATTCGAACTTCTGATCAGAAATCTTTGGTTGAATCTTGGCGGTCTATCTTATTGAAATGGGTTCCCTAACTTCCGAAAAAGTCAATTTTCAGATCACGTTTTCTACTAACAGAAAAATTGTGAACTACTTCGTGTTAGTTCATAAATCATACTTGAACCTTTTCACCACTATTAGCGGCATTTTCTATTAAATTTATTCGAGTTTTGATCGAAAATCGCTGATTTCATCAAACAAGCATTTCATTCGTCATTGTACGAAATCACGAATGAAGTTTGGCATTGACGCTATTTTACTACTACTCATAAATGCTGGTAGTTGGGATGGAAATGTGGAAGAATGATCAATCAATCCAGATAAATTGGCTTAGATGCTAGATTAGGTTAGGTTAGCTTAGTACACAACAGTAATCATTGAAATACATCTTCTCATTTGAGCTTCATGTAAAAATTCAATCTTAAATCCCGTAATCCGCAGGGTGATTTCCATAAATAATAATTTTTATTCGATTTTTGCGCGCATGTTCTAGGGGAACAGCGTGCTATCTTTTTCTCCAAATGTCTGTAATTTTGGATGATTCAGCCAAAAATGGTCTCAATCGACTAGGTTGGACTCACTGATTTTCAAAAACTACTCGAGCGATTTTATTCAAACTTGGCAGTTGGGTGGAGTATAACGACGCGCAACTTTGATTCAAATTTCGTCCGGATCATATTGTCAGTAAATTAAAAAAAAATTTTTTTCCGAAAATTTTTTTTTTTTTGGAAATCATTCATCATACCAAAAAAAAATCCACTCACACTTTGAGTTTTATATTTCACAGCAGTGTACTGAATTTCAGTTCGATACGATCAAAAGTTTCGGAGATATCGAGGAAAAATATGAGGTTTTCTTCTCGATATCGTTGTTTTTTTCAGTATAGCTCGAGAAATACTGATTCAGTCCTGATAAAACTTCGCAGCTAGTTTGAAGATGCTGAAAGACAACTTTATGCGAAATTTCGCGATAATCGTGTCATTAGAACAATTTGAAAAAAAATCTGTGATTTTCTTATCATATCATCCTCATTAAATTCTGTATGAACCTTCGAACTGTAATTTTTCGATGGAGTACTGGATTTCAATTCGATCTGATCTGTATTTTTGGAATTATTGGGGAAATAAAATTTTGAATGGGTATATCTGCGGAATCATTGGGTGGATTTTACTCATTCAAGAATTCGGCCTTCGTAATTGAGGTCCAAACCTTCTCTACAAATATCGAGTTTCTGAGTTGATTCTTTCGGAAGTTATTGTGTTTACGCAGTCGGCCGTTGAATTTCGTTCAAAAAAAACTTACTCATCCAAACTTGAAATATTCTTTAGGGTCTTCTGTTTCAATATTTTTCTGAGGAACAAGAAATCAGGAAAGAAGAAGCAAATTTATTAAACTTATATTTAAATTTACCTAAACAGATCGAGGTATTCATAAATCAAAATCATCAATAAAACATCGAAATCTTACTCCAATTTAACTGAATTTTCAAAAGATTAAATGAACGAGAGGTTTCATATGATCAGCTTTCACACAAAAACAATTTTAACTCAATCTATCAAACTAGAAAAATAATGGAAGAAAATCGAAAACGATGGGTTAATCACATCAACATACATTTTCCGAAAATATCTCCCTTTTCCTTACTAGCAGACAGCTTATTCCAATAGGTGTACCTGGGGACCATACACAAACTCCGAGAGTGTCTTCTATTCCAACTCAAAAGGCCCTCCTAACAAGAAAAAGATCAACCCTCATCTCAAACTCTCACAGCGAGCTAATTGCACATGTCCCTAACTCGGACTCTACAACGACCGAATATGTCGCATCCGTTCCCTCCTCGACTCACAAAAAACACAAGCTTTTTCCCGCTTGTCCCTAGCTTGAACTATTCAATAACCGAATCTATCAGGTCCTCACCATTTTCGGCACAAAAAAAAAATAACACGAGCTAACCTGCTCTACCCAGATTAGTGTACTAGCAAGGAATCGGTTTCATCAAATTTGACCATACAGGATGAGTCTTCAAGCTGTACATAAAATAAAACACTTTCTTCATTCGCCATTTTTCGAGATTCGGATGAGGTAAAAATTAGAAACATTTGAATATTTCTTAACGGGCTAATATACTCCTGCACTTTACTTGCAAGTTCAACAGAGATATCTCTCAGGGTAATCGGGTGATCTGTTTTGCTAAATAACCAATCCAATGTTTGAAATTCCAAGAAACATGATTGAGAGAACTCATTTACTCACTCAATTCTTATGGTTTGAAGCTTTTTGCAATATAACTGTAACAAAAACATTTTACCACACTGGACTATTGAAACACTGATCTTCCACTTGATATTCACTCAAGATTATACACAACTCCAACCTCGCCGATTCTCATATCGAAAACTCCATTATTATCATCAAATTGATGATTGAATTATATGAAATCACTCAACTAACCTAAACACATTATTTGAACACTGGGAAAAGTCATGGATTTTACTGGATAGTTTGGATCTCCTTTCATAAAAATATGATTTATGGATTTTGTAGGTACCTATTCTAATAAATATTTAATTCGAGAGCTATGAATTTGTTACATAGTTGTGAAAATATGTTGAGGAAATGTTCATAGTTATTATTATTGAAATATGAATTATTCACTTCATGAATTTATCAGAAGAATTTTAAACCGGACAAATTAATCGTTGTACATATCGTTCCAAAAGTTTCCTATAAGTTTTAATGAATACGCATTTCTGAAAGACTCGCCCTGAATTAAATATTGTTTTGATGTTACATGTTGGTAACTTCCGCAAATATTTCAGATTTTACATGGCAGATTTCTCGGTGCCGGCATCTATCGGCGAAAACTGAAGTAAGACAACAGAGCCGTATTTTGACACCATTTGGAACTCATTGCGAACCCAAAATATGTAATCCTATGCATCTATCTCAGGTGTTACAAAACTTATCGAGTTCCTAAGTTTTTTCTTTTCGAAAGTGTTGTGTCTAACATCGGCTATTAGGACCATCGTAAATATAATTAGTTATGAAAAAAATGACTTAGAAACTCGATATTTTTTCAGGGTAGGTTCGGAGCTCAATTGAGAAGGTCGAATCAGTGAATTGGTAAAATCTGCCCAATGATTCCGTAGATGAACCCCCTCAAAATTTCAATTTCCAAAAATCAGGTTGGATCGAACTGAAATCTAGTTGGTACTAGAATGAAAACTGAAGAGAAGGTTGCCAAATTATTTCCATCAGGAAGTTAAGCTGCGTTTGGAGTGATCAGTACGTGAAAAGGTGATCGCTTCGGCAACGAATTTGGACAAACTTTAGAAAGCAGCTGTCTTTGCGTCAGTGGTTTCCTTAAATTTTTTATCTTATAATAGAAATTTTCATTTTCGCTGTAGAAATCGGAAACAGTCAAGATACGTTCCTTGTGTTATTGAACTTTCGTTCGATTTTCTATAAATAAAGTTGAAAGTGAAGACGGTGACGAATTTGGTGTAGCCTCTTATTTAAACAGCTGGACGTTATGGTGAATGTAGATTCATTGATAGCCATAGGATTAGAATCCTAAGAATTTCTTATTGTTTTGATGTATTGTTTTTAGTATTCAAATCACGTACTAGGTTGGGAAATAGTGGCGTGAAGATTAACCGTAAATTTCTACGAAATTCGTCTGATAATTTCTGATATATAACGGTTTTGATTGTTTTATTTCTAGTGATAGGTATCATCCTTACGACATTTTGCAAAAGTCTTTGTACGAATACGTTCCAACCAAGTACCTTATTCTTTTTCGATTGGTTTCTTATTTTTTGAGAGATTTTGAAACAAAATTACAAATCTCAATTCAATCATCTTTGATGAATCACACGGGGCAAATGGACCATATTTGGCTGAATTTACTGAAGAAATGTAGAATCAAAAACTTTCATATCAAAAGAGACGCATAAAACACAGAGTGCAGACACTGTTTCACATATTTTGGGTCATAAATGAGGTCCAAATGTTGTCGAACTACGGCTTTATTGTCCTACTTCAGTTTTCGCCGATAGATGCTGGCATTAAATATTCTGCCAGGTGAAAAATGAAATACATTCGGAAATAATCGACATGTCATATCAAAACTATAGTCAAATCAGAGCTTTTTCTTGATTTTCCGAGTTGGACCATACATTTTTTTCAAGAATATCCGAGAATAAATTCATTTTGATAAATTTGAGTTCGGACATTCATTTCATTCAGTCAGAATGACGAAAATATATATGAACATTTCCTTCGTGAATACACGAGTCTGAAACTTGATATTTTCGAATACCTATTCATTGCAAAGGTATTTATTTTTTCAATATGTAGTTCATGGAGAAGAAGTCCTTCAGAGTTGCGTATTCAAAAATGCCTTTGGAACGATAGAAACTACTTTTAATTTGGCGGGTTTGAAATCCTTTTAATAAATTCGTATGAACACGAACAGCAAAGTGAACAATTCATATTTCAATCATAATAAACATGATCATTTCCTCGAAATATTTTCACGAGTATGTAACTTTTGCATTGAATATTTATAACTAGGTACATACAAAATTCATGAACCATATTTTCATGAAAGAAGATCCAAACTATCCAATAGAATTCATGAGTAATATATCAATCTCCGTTTCGTTTTTACCGTTGTTTTGGCTTCGAAATGACTTCTTTCGTGCATGGAAGTCTTCTAACAATAAATCGTATATTTTGCATCTTATTTTCTTATACATATTTCATATGTCCCATTGTTGAACTCCTCTTTTATATTAGTAAGAATTCATCATTTCAAATACCGTAATATATTCCTATTCTGAGAGATAATTACATCGGATCTAATAGATAATAGCTCCATTAGTTTGTTAAGCGGAATAAATTGTATGGATTAGACAAAGCGACCTTAGCGCCATCATCGTTTACAGAGTGAAGTAGTACAATGTTTGACAATCCTAGGAGGACCGCGTTTTGGACCCAATATTTGAGTGGGTAAAAGTATCCTTCATTCACTTTTATAAACTATCCCTGTTGACCATGACATTCTGACACATTTCACCGTGAATATTCTGAAAATGTAAGGTTATAGTCATTTTCCTGCCAGAAAACTACACAACGTTTTCCTCTCTACATACAGGTTATAGTAAGTACGTATTTTTCAAAATGTGAATTTACTTTGAGAAAATAATGAAATTGAGAAAATATTATGTGAATTCAATAATTCCAATGACCTGGCGAATGTTGAAGAATCTTTTTTGCGCGCATGTTCCAGGGGAACAGCGTGCTATCGTTTTGTCGAAATGTCTGTAATTTTGGATGATTGAGCCGAAAATGGTCTCAATCGACTAGGTTGGACTCACTGATGACGAATCCGGTCTCAAAATCGATTCTGTTCGGCCGGCCGGCCGTCCGTCCGGCCGTAGACACGCTAACTGTCGACAGAAGCAAGCTAGCAACTCGAAACTTTCAGGATAGGTTGCGCATCAGAATGCCGCGGTAAAGTTCGTTAATGGGCCAAATCGGTCGAATAGTTTTGGAGTTATAGGCACTTGAAGTGTTGAAGTTATTTATTTTTTATTTCAGAAACTACTTGAGCGATTCGATTCAAACTTGGCAGTTAGGTGGAGTATAACGACGCGCAACTTTGAGCCAAATTCCGTCAGGATCATATTGTCATTAAATTAAAAAAAAAAATTTTTTCGAAATTTTTTTCCAAAAAAATTTTTTTTTTCGGAAACCATTCATCAAATCAAAAAACAAATTCCACTCACACTTTGAGCTTCATATTTCACAGCAGTGTACCAAATCTCAGTTCGATGCGATCATAAGTTTCGAAGATATCGGGAAAAAATATGTCAAATTTCGAGGTTTTCTTCTCGATATCGTTGATTTTTTCGGTATAACTCGAGAAATACTGATTCAGTCCTGATAAAACTTCACAGCTAGTTTTGAGATGCTGAAAGACAACTTTATGCGAAATTTCGTGATAATCGTGTTATTGGAACAATTTGAAAAAAAAAAATTCTATGATTTTCTTATCATATCATCCTCATTAAATTCTGTATGAAGTACTGGATTTCAGTTCGATCTGATATTTTTTTTTTGGAAATATTGGAAAAATAAAATTTTGATTGGGTATATCTACGGAATCATTGGGTGGATTTCACCCATTCACGAATTCGGCCTTCGTAATTAAGGTCCAAACCTTCTCTACAAATATCGAGTTTCTAAGTTGTTTCTTTCGGAACTTATTGTGTTTACGCAGTCGGCCATTAGGCCGACCGTAAGTTTGTAGGGTAGGTTTGGGGCTTAATTACGAAGGTCGAATTCGTGAATGGGTAAAATCCGCCCAATGATTCCGTAGATATACCCATTCAAACTTTTATTTTTCCAATATTTCCAAAAATACAGATTTGATCGAATTGAAATCCAGTAATTTATCAGTAAAAAATTTCAAAAAGCACTGCCGTGAAGGCAGCAGCTTTTGCGTGCATGTCCAAATTCGTTGCTGAAGCGGTCACCTACATTGAACATGCGCGCAAAAGTTGCTGCCTTCACGGCAGTGCTTTTTGAAATTTTTTCTCTGTTAATACTGCATATAATTCACTATATAAACATGGTTGGAATAGATAGAGTAGTCCGTTATTTTGTTCTTTCGAAAAAAATATAAAAGTACTCGAATAACCCTGCAGTAAAACTTCTAAACGAACATACAAACCTAATACCTACTTTTCGAAACTCTCAAGAAATAAGTCTACAGAAGACATTTAAATACCTCGTTGCACAACTTGAAATACTCCAGTATGAAAATGTGGTAGTATTACAAAAAACCTGTGTCACCTTAAAAGAACTAACTCAATTTACAAAGTTCTTGGGAATCTATGTGAACGATACACTGGGTTTTCACTAACTTACGTCGAAAATGTTGGATAGCTTGTGATGAATTATTGATCCCAAATTATCAGGGTCACTATCAGAAAAAGCAGATTTCAATTCTACATAGCACTTCCTGATATTTTGTCCCTGCTTCTTCAAAACTACCTTCGGTATTTTAGTTTCCAAGCGTGATGATTATGTTGAGATTGAGAGTAGAAATTAGCATTAGCAACGTTTCTGAGAATTATTTTGACATTGCCGATATTTCACGAGTGCCAACCTGCGTCAGTTTTGAGTGAAAAAACTTGATAGACCTTAATCATGGCCAACAGGGATAGTTTATAAAAGTTAATGGAGTATAGGAAAATGTCGATACGTGAAATATTCTATGCATCTTGATCCCAAGTGAATCTGTGTTACTATGGATTTTCTTCTGAAGCTTTTGAAGGTTTGCGAGGTAGCTTCAACCTCTTTGGGGAAGTGTCACGTTTTGTCCCGGCTTAGTTTGGGGGAACTCGTCAGGGCATGCACCAAACTAAGCCGTTTACATGCCTACGTGAGTGGACACCCCTTGTGAGGACCACAAGGGAGTGTACCAGACCGTTGGGGATGAGCGTACTTCCGAGATCTTGAGAGGATCTAACCGGGATAGCGTGCGCACTTGCGCCCCCTGTACGTTGACCGATGATGTGGCCAAGCGTTACAAGCAGGTAACGTAGGGTACTTAAGACGCAAGAGATGGTACAGCGCGCGCGACCTAAGAAAGAGCTGAGAGAGGGCGCTCGCTACAGGACTCCCCTTCCAGTGAAAGCGATACCAGAAAAATGCATCTGAAGGAGTGTGACCGAGACCGAAAAGGTGTTCTCCTCTAAAACGCGGCTGTGAGCGAGCCGTTGTGCCATTGCTGCGCTGTTGAGCACGAGAGTACGGCGTTTGATGCACGGTTGACCAGACCGTTTTGTGTTGAGCCGTGTTTACTGTGTGCTAGAGTGCTCTGCTTCGTCGTTCGAGGAGTGTGACCGATTTAGAGGAGGTCAGCTTTTGACGGAATGTAGTCATGGCCGTATTGACCAGAAGATTTCCCACAAGTACGGCGGTGATGCGGAGCAGTTGGGTGCCTTTGAAATGTGAGAAACCCGGATTGAGAAACGCTGCGCCACTTGTGAGTTCCTATACCACTCGATATCGTGCAGTGAGCTAGGTGCATTAGTGAGCACATCTTTGAGCAGCGAGCTGCAGCACGAGAGCGAAGTGGCGGTGTGGAACCTCCTCGAAATGGTTGTCGAACTATCGCCGAGAGAGGAACGGATAGGATTACACAGTGGCAAGCGAGGTTCTCACTGGAAGCGAAGATGAAGATTATCGCGAAGGACAGAAACTGTGACACCGTCGTTGAAATAAATCACGTCGGAAAGTCACCACTGAAGCTTTTGAAGGTTTGCGAGGTAGCTTCAACCTCTTTGGGGAAGTGTCACGTTTCGTCCCGGCTTAGTTTGGGGGAACTCGTCAGGGCATGCATCAAACTAAGCCGTTTACATGCCTACGTAAGTGGACACCCCTTGTGAGGGCCACAAGGGAGTGTACCAGACCGTTGGGGATGAGCGTACTTCCGAGATCTTGAGAGGATCTAACGGGGACAGCGTGCGCGCTAGCGCCCCCTGTACGTTGACCGATGATGTGGCCAAGCGTTACAAGCAGGTAACGTAGGGTACTTAAGACGCAAGAGATGGTACTGCGCGCGCGACTTAAGAAAGAGCTGAGAAAGGGCGCTCGCTACACTTGTCAATGTCAATTTGACAAAATCTCAAGAAACTAAAAATCAAAGGCTAATTATCCGAAAATTTTTCTCATTCTTCTGATGAAAGAGTCAGATTTGTACCCTGACATGTCACAGTTCACTTCATTATAGAAAACCGTTTCCCTAGAAACTGCCTTGACAAATAGTTCAATCCTGCAATCTGCAAGGGCGTTTTCCATGGAAAAACAATTTCCACTTAGTTCCCAATAGTTCTGTTCCAATCGATACACAAATGAGTCAAACTTCCACAGCCTACAGTCTGTCTCTATCAAACTGAACGGTGTACAGCTGGCGACAAAGTCCATAGTTAACCTTGCTTTCGTAGCAAAACGTCGAACTCTCTACGCAACCCTTAGCCTGGCCGTCCACTGGAAGCGATTTGGGGCTTTTATGAGCTACGCGTTTTACGAGCGCCGGGGAGCTTTTACGACCGAAGCGGTCTCAGGCTTCGGGGTCGTCCACTGGCAGATAGTTCGCGAGGTTTCGGTTCGTTCTTGTTCTTGCGTAGCAGAGGATTTTTACTTCAGATTTCCGTGTTTATTGAAGAAATTGTGATACGGAATTGATTTAGAATTAATAATTCATTTCAAGGATAAATCTCACTTGATCAGGCATATGTTAGCTACGGAATGGGGAAAATTTTTGAGCTAAGGTAGATTCAAATTTAGAAAAAATGAAATTATCGGAAAAAAATTCACCATCTTGATAATGAATGATTATTATCGTATACTCATTTATAATACTGGAATGGAAGTTGAAGTGTGAATATTGATGACCTGGGTACTTCGAAAACAAACGATGTGGAACGTCGAAATTATGGCTGAATAGAATTTTATCTGTGAAAGTCAGCTTCAGAAGTTAAATATGTTATTAATGTATCTAGAACGTGACTTCAAAACTTTAAAAACTGCAAACATCGAAAGAAATGATGGTGACACAGATATTCAGAAATTCTTAAAATTTTGCATGCGTATTTTAGAAAACAGGTCACTAGTAAAAATCCGTAGCGGTTTATAAAGAAAAAACTATGTTTATTTTGTGATCGAAAAGATGGTTCTGCATATGAAACGTAATTGAATCATTACATTACGTATGGGCCAAAAACACTTGAGCATATAGAAAAATGTTCGGAATAAAATTGGTCGGAGACTAAAAAAACAAATTGATAATAGATATTCAGATAATAAGAGCTATAAAACCCGAGATAATGGCGAAACACGCTGGATTAATTATATTTGGAATGCTATACAGCCGATTATTGCCAGAGTCTAACTTTAGATGGGCTACTATACACCTACATAACTTCTGGATGTGTGTTTAATGTAAGAAAAAAGACAACATTCATTAACCTTTCAATCTGATCCATCTAAAATTCCGTTCACAAACCATACATTCCACTTGCCGACGGATAGCTCCTCTTTTCGAGCGTATAGACGCGGCAGATCCAAAGTGATCGGGATACGATTGCGCCGCTGGAATTCTCTCGAAATCACCCGTATGAACTCGCTGCCAGTCGACGAGGGTACCTAGAATTCCATTCATTTGGATCTGTCGCGCAAGATCGTTCGTTTACGCTCCTATCGCGCCTCTCGAAATCGCTTGCAGTGGACGACCAGCCTTACGGAAAACCTAATTGCGTTTCTCCCGATGTTGACAGGTCCAAAAATATAAAGTCTCGCCCCATACATCGTCCCAATTTGTCGGAACCGAAGCGACCCAAATTCCTCGCGAATTATATGGAGAGGAAATCGTCGATAATTCGCCACTTTTTGCCCGGTTTTAATCAACTAGAAACGACAAGGGGGGTGGTCGTCGGGTATAGCCCGCTTGACCCGGCGATGACGCGTTCGAAAAACGCGATTTTACGACGTTTATATCGTCCTGTCTGCGGGTTTCGAGAAGGAAGCAAGGGGATGATCGGGGTTCGTGTGAGATAGAGACGTTTTTCATCTCGTCGCTTTTAGGGGTTGGCAGATCGCGTGCGATGAACTGAGGGTGTTGAGATCGTCCTACAAGAGGTTTTATTTCGGATATAGCGCTATCGCGTTGTGGTTCCGATATGAAACCGAGTGGGATGTATAAAGCTGGGAGTAAAATGGTTTGCATACGTACTGTCAAAAGACCGCCTGAAGGGATTGATACGGAATCATAGAACAAGTATAGATAGAATGGAAACTGCCATGCTATTGGGAACTTCTGAGAAGATGCCAGCGCCCTAACGGATAAATTTGGAACCTGTCCAAGCTAGTAGTTTTATGTAAACAAACCTTAGAAATGTGGTGGAGAACGAATATTTATTAAGCAGAGCTTGAATATTTCAAGAAATTATTATAGTTTTGTGTAAGATTTCTTGAGAAGGAACTTTTCCTTTAGATCACGATATAAAATCGTACTTTAAATCGTTCCTGGAGGATAATTTCGGTGTTATTTTAGTGTATGTTGCTTGGTGGATCAAAATAAACCAATATCTAAGTTTACTTGAATTTCTAGAAAAAGGCACCTCAATAAGTAATTTAAGGACTCTTATTTATGTGAAGAAGTGCTAAATGCAGGCTAAATTATGTGGTAAATCTAGAATCAGTCCAAATGATATGACTTGGTCTTTGTTTACAAACGAAGGAATCAATAAAATGAAAACAGATTTTCTGCTTTAGTTCTTTTGCATCTTATTTCTAAAGAAAATGAAACAGATAGACATATAATTGATATCATTTTATATTACAGCAGCTCAAGATACACATACAAAATGAAAAATGTCACAGCCGGTTCAACCTACCTATATAAGGAAATGAAAAGTATTGATGTATTTATATGAGTAACTTCAGCTATTATCAACTCCAACAGTATATCTAGTTTTGGTCAGATTTTCAACCAGATCACTCTTTTAGAATATGATTTTGTGTAGTATGTGAATTAGGTAGCTGCAGAAGTGCTCGGTAGTTTCTCTACAGCATTTTCCTTCAAAATTCTCTCATTTTTATTTACACCTGAAAACATCATGGCATGAAGTTGTTTCGAAATAAATACATTGTAGGTAGTTTACCTTTATGAAAATAAACATCTTCAAAGAAATGCAGTGAACATACTCTCGTGTATTTCGTGACCTGTTTTCCAATCTTCAGTTTCTAAAGCTAGGCCTTCTTCTATCATTGAGTTCCCTGCCCAATGCTGTTTCCAAATTAACTTAAATTTCATTTGGCTTGGGAAAAAATGAAAACTATAGGCACTAGATGGTCCTTTCTTCTTTGACCATGAATAACACTGAGTTGAGGCACACAACAATAGTCAATTCGGGAGGATGCCATTTCGAATTAATACGATCGAAATTTTTAATCGGAAAGGAAGGAATCGATTGATGAATATTACAAACTTTTTCGGTATTTCGAAATTTCAACTCGGAGAATAACACAAAAGCTCGAAAATGAACTCCAAAAGTGAGCAAATTACGTTAGAATAACAGGCACGTCGAAAAACTACTAGCTTGGAAGTGTTCGAATTTCTATCACCAGAGGGCGTATCGCTTAGCAGTAGTTGCGAATCATGATCTAAGATCCCAGTCAACCACTCGCACGAATCACGAATTAGTAAGACTGCAGACTGCTTCTTCTGAATAGTTTGTAAGAGACCTACTGAAATGTAGGTGTCGCTTCATTGAACTATTAGGTTAAAATTTGTCCGGCTCATTTGAACCGGCTCAGTTCGAAAATTGAGCTACTCTTACAAAGTCATTTTGAAGTCATGTCATATCCAACACTAACCGAGTGGGATGTATAAAGCTGGGAGTAAAATGGTTTGCATACGTACTGTCAAAAGACCGCCTAAAGGGGTTGATACGGAATTTGAGACCTCACGCTGGGAGCCGCAGTGGAACGTAAAATGTTGACCCTATTGATGGCCAGTTTGGCAAAAGTTGTGTTTTAAGGATTGTTCGTTGTACCTACATGAACTACACTAATTACACTAACTCCACTGATACTGTTTGGTGTGTTTTGTTGTAAACTTGCACTCTGTTCGTTGCGGAAATATTGGCAGTCCGTGTAGTCACAGATGACGTGTGGAGTTCATAGAGTGAGGTTATCTTCTGTGATGGTTATGCGTAAATATAATTCATAATCATAGACATCTGTGGCTGTCTCTGGATCATGGTTGGACGAGTTTTGTTCTCTATGTGTGTTTATTTTTGGACGAAATTATTTTTCTTCATATCGTTATTTGAAATAGAATTTTTGTCCGTGACAACGGAATATAAACATAACCTCATCACTGTTTCCTTCAACGAGTGGTACGGAGTATAGGAGATATAACATTTGATTGTCGAGGGACATTCGGTTCCATGCGCAGGTCATGTCTACTTGTTGTTCATATTTAACTCAAAAAAACGACACAAACATATGGCAATTGTTATACTCCTCAATTCTTGATCGAGATTCAAAAATCGGCCCCCTGATTGTCTATCAAGAACTTTATTAATTGAACTGATCCCTACGAAATTATGTTACAAGAATCAGCAAACCAGTCAGCATAAAATTAAGACCACATCATCAAGACCATGCCAACCGAATGACCCGACACACAGCCTGTATGAAAAACATTCCAACGCCAACTCCAAACGTCATCTCTTCGGCTTACCTCTCTCGGTATCGGCTTTCGCGTAGGCCTCCACATAAATAATTTAACCATCGCCTCGCTAACAGAAAACTCGAGGGACCTCTGGAAAAGCCCCAACAGAAGCATCGTCCCATAGACACAATTTTCCATTCAGGAGCAAGCCGATCTTAAAGGGACCTCACGCCCCCCCCCCTTAAAACCTCTGCAAGAAGAGAGAAGCAGGTTAAAAAGACTCGACCGAAGGCTGACTCGTCGGAGTCAATAGGAGAAACGCCAGCTCCAGTTTCTCAAGTGATTCAAGCCGAGATCTCGGATTTCCACCGAGGTATCCGATTTTCCGCGCCGGAAAATAAGAGGTGTGTTTGAAGGGAAACCTGAGAAGGGCTGGTTGGAAAATAGGCCTGATGGTGTATATCGATACTATACTAATTTACGTTTCCTCTGCTAAAATTTCGATTTGTTCACATTCTTCATTATTCTATACGGAACTTATTGAATTGAGTGTGAAAAGTGACGAGGTCTAACTATAAATAGAAAGATTTGAACGATATTTTCAGTGTTATAAAAATCACAAAATCTTCGTAGAAAGGAATCGACCCGGATCATTCGCCATTTTGCAACTGTACAGAATGGCAACTATGGCGATATCTTCTACA
Organism: Myrrha octodecimguttata; assembly: GCA_958510865.1. NCBI lineage: Eukaryota > Metazoa > Arthropoda > Insecta > Coleoptera > Coccinellidae > Myrrha > Myrrha octodecimguttata. Next base: position 49,355,107 of record OY294062.1, on the reverse strand, counting down.
GTTTACTCACTTATACTCCATTCACTTTTATAAACTATACCGGTTTGCCATGACATTCTGACACATTTCACCGTGTATATTTTGAAAATGTTAGGTTATAATCATTTTCCTGTCAGATAACTACACAACTCTGCCCTCTCTACATATAGGTCGTAGTAATCACGTATTTTTCAAAATGTTAATTTACTTTGGGAATATAATGAATTTGAGTAAATATTATGTGATTCAATAATTCCACAGACCTGGCAAAGGTTGAAGAAATTTTTTCCTCTGTTAACACTGGAAATATACAGGGTCTTTCACGAGGAACCTCACCCATATTTATACGGGAAACTACTGAACGTATTTTCATGAAATTCAGCACTTATAAGTATTTCACGATGCTGATGAAATCTAAAATATTTTCAAGGCATGAGCACCTCCGGTTTTTCCGGAAATGACGTCAACTTCCGTTTTTCAAATTAGAACACCATTTTTTTATTGCAGAAATAGATTCCTTAGAAAATTTCAATTTATTTTGATGTAACATTTTTCAGTTTTGGTTGGAAAATTCTCTCTGAGCGGGAAAATTCGAAAAAAAAATCGGAAATAGAGCTCCGCTGAAACAAGAATAACTTCGAGGTTTTTGGATGGAAAATTTTAATTTTTGGGATTTTTCAAGATGTAAGATTGATGTATCCACTTTGAAAATCGAAATCGCGATTCATGATACAGGGGGTGAAAAAATCGCTTTCAAAGTTAGGGATGACAAAATCGTGAAAAATCAATTTTTTCAAATTAGAACCCCATTTTTTTATGGCAGATATTGAATCTACGTTAAAAAATATTGTGAGTGTATGCATCACACCCTTGCCCTAAAGTGGATATTTTCTGAGTTATTCACAAAAAACTGTTTTTCGTCTTGAATTTTCAGCTATTTCTTTTCCCTTCACGCCAAAAAGATGACATTTTCAGGAAATGTTACTTAAACCATGTTTTAGATTTTACTACCCTAAAGAGAAAAAAGTTACAGGTTGTTCCTAAATAGATGGCGAATTTGGATTCGAATTTGTATCGGAAACCTCTTTATTTCAACTAATCGGCCATCGGTTTTCTCTAGTGATAAATAAATAATTCCTTATGAACCATATGCAAAAACTTACCATGTTTTACATTATTTTTTTTTAATGATAGATATCATTAATTACATCTGCCAAATTCCTCTTTATTCAGTAGCATTTTGTGTTTACTAAATTCAAAAAAGTCTACTTGTTAAAGGCTATTGAAACAACAATTAAATACAGATTTTTTTTTCCTGTATAACCTTTACATAATATCTTTCGATATTGATTTGATATCTTACGATATACTTTTATGTCTTCGACGTACTACGTCTTCAATGACAAAATTATTATATCAACTGGCATATAATGATCAAAGTAAAAAACTTGAGAAAAGTGTAAAAAAATGAAATACAACCTAAAAACAATACTAGACACAGTGTTTCATCTTCTATCTTTCGATTTAGAATCATATATATCTATATTATACATCAAAAACTTACCACGTGTTTTGTTACGCACAGTTCACCTCAATAACGGAAATAAGCAGGTTTAAGTCCATACGCATGCTTGTTAGAATTGTGCATAGAAACAATAATGCCACAGATTTTACTTACACCTTCTTCTTCCCTTGACAAATGAAATGCGGTAAAAAACATTTTCCAAAATCTTTATAACCTCAAAAATTAAATGACAGTTGATATTGACCCTTGAAAACTATAAGTTTTCATTCAAATATTAAATTCAAAAAAGTTTTTGTGTTTACTATTAATTTGGTGATAATTCGTATTAAGTTATAAAATCGACCACTATGCCTAATTTTACCAATGAAGATTATTTAAATCTCATTCTACTTCATGGAGAATGTAATAAAGTTGTAGATAGAACGATTCGACTGTTCATTGAGAGGTTTCCTGACCGACCCAGACCAACGAGAGATACCATTAACAGAATATTGACAAACTTGAGAAATGTCGGATCTTTCGTTGAGAAAACTACACACAGAGAAAAAAGTGTAGTAGAAGATGAGAACAACGAAATTACAGTTCTTGCATATTTTCGTGTGAATCCTCAAAATTCTCTCAAAGATGCCGAGATTGATCTGGGATTGCCTCAATCGAGTGTTTGGAGAACATTAAAAAAACATAAAATGCACCCATATAAATTCAATAGGGTACAGCATTTGAAGGAAACTGATTTCGTCAGGAGAACAGAGTTTTGCGAAGCTATGATGATTCGATTTCAAGAGAATGAAAACTTTTTGGACTGTACCATGGTTCTCCTAATAGTAACTTGAAGTCGGTTTCAAGAAGGGGTGAAAAATCTACAGCATGGTTCAAATAACAGTTCCTGAAAATTTCATCTTTTTGGCGTGAAGGGAAAAGAAATAGCTGAAAATTAAAGACGAAAAACAGTTTTTTGTGAATAACTCAGAAAATATCCATTTTAGGGCAAGGGTGTGATGCATACACTCACATTATTTTTTAACGTAGATTCAATATCTGCCACAAAAAAATGGGGTTCTAATTTGAAAAAATTGATTTTTCACGATTTTGTCATCCCCAACTTTGAAAGCGATTTTTTCACCCCCTGTATCATGAATCGCGATTTCGATTTTCATAGTGGATACATCAATCTTACATCTTGAAAAATCCCAAAAATGAAAATTTTCCATCCAAAAACCTCGAAGTTATTCTTGTTTCAGCGGAGCTCTATTTTCGATTTTTTTTTCGAATTTTCCCGCTCAGAGAGAATTTTCTAACCAAAACTGAAAAATGTTACATCAAAATAAATTGAAATTTTCTAAGGAATCTATTTCTGCAATAAAAAAATGGTGTTCTGATTTGAAAAACGCAAGTTGACGTCATTTCCGGAAAAACCGGAGGTGCTCATGCCTTGAAAATATTTTAGATTTCATCAGCATCGTGAAATACTTATAAGTGCTGAATTTCATGAAAATACGTTCAGTAGTTTCCCGTATAAATATGGGTGAGGTTCCTCGTGAAAGACCCTGTATACACAATTTAATTTTTCCAATATTTCCAAAAATACAGATCAGATCGAATTGAAATCCAGTACTTCATTGAAAAATAACAGTTCGAAGTTTCATACAGAATTTAAAGAGGATGATATGATAAGAAAATCATAGAAATTTTAGTTTTCAAATTGTTCTAATGACACGATTATCACGAAATTTCGCATTAAGTTGTCTTTCAGCATCTTAAAACTAGCTGTGAAGTTTTATAAGGACTGAATAAGTATTTCTCGAGTTATACCGAAAAAATCAACGATATCGAGAAGAAAACCTCGAAATTTGACATATTTTTTCCCGATATCTCCAAAACTAACGATCGTATCAAACTGAAATTTGGTACACTGCTGTGAAATATGAAGCTCAAAGTGTGAGTGGTATTTTTTTTTGGATATGATGAATGGTTTCCGGAAAAAAAAATTTTTGGAAAAAAATTTCGAAAAAAATTTTTTTTTTGATTTACTGACGATATGATCCTGGCAAAATTTGGCTCAAAGTTGCGCGTCGTTATACTCCACCTAACTGCCAACTATTCGACCGATTTGGCCCATTAACGAACTCAACCGCGGCATTCTGATGCGCAACCTATCCTGAAAGTTTCAAGTTGCTAGCTCGCTTCTGTCAACAGTTACCGTGTCTACGGCCGGACCGAATCGATTTTGACACCGGATTCGTCATCAGTGAGTCCAACCTAGTCGATTGAGACCATTTTCGGCTCAATCATCCAAAATTACAGACATTTGGACAAAAAGATAGCACGCTGTTCCCTTAGAACATGCGCGCAAAAAGGGTTATCTATTGCTCGGATCAATTGATGGCCATAACCATCGTGTGAATCGTAGCGAGCTCAAACTGAAAATAGAAAAATTTGGACGACATTTAGACTTATTTGAAGAAAGTTACGAGGCGTAGCTTATATAATAATATAATAAACATATAAGTTTATTCAGGAACGTGATTTTTTTCCGAACCAGGGAGTTTAAAAAAAATTCTCAAAACAGACATAGTAATCGATCGATCCAGGCGCCTACATCATTTTGCAACTAATTGAATATTTCTCTGTTGCCGATGTGTTAGTCGTGTTCTTCCATCTCTTGACGATCTATGATAGATCGAATGATAAAATAAACTGTATCCCACATTTTATATATCTGAAACTCCTAACTCGTTAATATATAATGTTTGGGAAGATATATATATATATATATATATATATTCTTTTGAGAACGAGCATTACATTCTTTGATATATCACAGTGTTAGCAGAGGAAATGTAAACGGGGTACCATACATTTTTGCGTATGATACAAGAGCACAGATAAAAACCTCAGGAAAAATTCTGTCTCCCCATATAAGTGTAGTAATTTGTTTATAGAAGATGGATGGCATCTTTTTCATTGAAAAATAATTTTTTCGTCATCTTGAATTCATTTCGACAAAATATCTTGACATAATATCTGAAACAGAAAGAGGGACAGAAAACTAGAAGGAAGCAGTAAATAATATCACCTACATTTGCTCATGACCGAGAGGGTCTTTCGACCAGGTTCAGTCCTCCAAGCGATGATTTTCAGATCCTCAGATAAACGAAGAACGCTACAGGCCCCTTTATTGGGGAATCATCTCCCATAGATCCATAATTGTTCATTTCGAACTAGAAATCTAAATAAAATATCGGGAATAAAGTGAAAAACTTGTGACATGTATTATGTCAGGATGACATAATGAAGATGAATATATCGGAACGAATATTTTATAATAAATAATATCGTTTCGAAAATATTTATGTTTGAAAACACAATTTTGTCCCAAACGGCGCCTCATACGGTTGCTACGTTCAGGAAGTGTAGAGAATACAAAATTCGATATCTACTAAATCCAATATTGACAGAAGTTCTGTATAGATCATGTTTTCCTCCTTTCTAGTTCTTCAGTCAAAAAGGATTTCAATTGGACTTTATTATTATGGGACTTTCCCGTTGATACCCCAGTGCATAAATGCTTACGTCGTAACGGAAAATTATTACGGAAAGGTAGGAGTTTTCCAACGGAGCTTTTCCAGCGTTCCCTCGGGGTATCTGTTACCGGGACACGCTAAATTATTTATGGGGAGGTCAGAGCATGAACCGATACTAAAAGATGAGGTAAACTCTGGCCGAGAGTGGAAATTTATTATTATACAGGCTGTTTCTAGTGACACAATTTCATTAAGTCATGTGACTTTGATATATATATTCTTTTGAGATGAGCAGTACATTTTTTTATATCAAACAATTTGTGTCATAACAGTATTAGCAGAGGAAATGTCAACGGGGTACCATACATTTTTACGTATGATACAAGAGCACAGATAAAAACCTCAGGAAAAACTCTGTCTCCCCCCTCCCGTATAAGTGTAATGAAATTGTTGTTTTTTATTGAAGGGCTTCTTTTTCACCGACAAAATTTTTTCTTTCCTATGCGATAGAGGTTGAAATGGAATCATACCTGAAAACAAAAAAGGAGACGAAAACAACTAATATGAACTAGTAAATGATTTAGTACTCATTAAATTAATTTGAAGTTCGCGATCCATCTCAAAAAAGAATCAGACACCGAATGAATTGCCTCGAAACCATCATCAAATTTATATATTGGACAACAATTAACTAAATGTTCTATTGTTTCCTCTTCTTCTCCGCACTCGCACCTTGGACTTTCGATCGAATTCCATTTGAAGAGGAAACTATGGCAGCGACCATGACCGGTTCTAAGTCGATTCAAAATGCACCAAATTTTCCTAGGAAAATTGAAACCATGAACTTTTTCTGAAGGATCTCTGATCAAACTTTTGTTGAAAACATTACACGAATTCCATTCCGAACGCCAAACTTCTTTGTCACTTTTATTGGTGTAAAGAAAATCGTTGATCCATAAAGGTTTACGAGATTTCAATCTAGCAATTTTAGAATCCGGAATATAAGACATGATTGGGAATTAATTCGGAAAGGAACGATATTTATCCCAAGACTTTATTACTGCAACCTGTCTACTAATATGGGGCGGTACAATATTTGAGAGGACTGGTAACCACTGTAAATGTGTAGATCTTATGGTCCCACTAATGATTCTCGTAGCAACATTAAGCTGTACATCTATTTTACTAACATGAGTGCTATTAAACCAAACCGAACAACAATATTCAGCAGCAGAAAAAACCAAAGCCAAAGCTGCGGTACGAAGAGTTGTAGGGTCAGCCCCCCATGAAGAACCAGCTAGTTTTTGAAGAATATTATTCCTAGATTTCAACTTCATGCGTAAGTTTTCCAAATGAGCCTTGAAATTAAAAGAAGTGACTTTGATTGCCCTTACAGACGAATATAGAAAGTTTTCCAATTATATGGTTATATTTAAGGTGCGATTCTTAGAGTCATTTCGAGAAAAAAACCTCATATAAACGTATGTGGTAAAGGTGCTTATTGTTGAGATACAAGGTGGTGAAGTTCCCATAAATTTTTTTAAAACCACTTTAATGCTTTTGGGGAGATTTCTATGAAATTTGGTACACGTTCCCACTACATCAAGGTATATGTTTTGATTTACAAACAATTTTATTATTTTGTTCATTGGCGTCCGTATGGGTTTGGCTTATATTATATAACTATACGACAGTTTCTTCTCGAATTAAAAATTATTTTTGAGTTCTCATTCATTTCTTGAAAAATATTAAAACCGTTTCTCTTCAGCGTCGAACTCAGCAGTGTCGAAGTAATTTTTCTCCGAAAATATTCAATGCGAACTGTTGAGTTGAAAAAATTAATTGTACATCAGAAAATATCTCTCAATGCAGTTAAAACGTGTACCAGATTCCATAGAGATATCTGCAGGAGTATCATGGTGGTTATAACAGACGATTTTTTTTTCTGGAAACTTTACCACCATGTATCTCAAAACTTAGCACTTCTACGATATAACTTCATGCAGTTTTTTTTCTTGAAATGGATTCAAGAATCATCCTCTTTAATATAAGCATAGCATCAAGAAACACCCTGTATATTTAGTGTCCGTTTCAGTTGGGTAATCCTCAAGAAATGTATATAAACACAAAAAAATTAACTGTCTCATAGTTGTAGCTCCATGGTTTTCCCAAAAGTTGGCGGCTTCTCATGGACATGAAGATGTGGATTAAAAGGAACTATTTTTCAGTTTTTTTGGGTTTTCACTCCCAATATCTGAAACAGAACTATCAAAAATTAAATAGAATTATTTTTTTCATGAAAAAAACAATTTTTATTTTAATGGAATGGAAACCAAGAAAAAAAACTCAAAAATGATGCGGAATCCTCCTTTAATAAGTTTCAATCGATACTTGAAGGGAACTGATTGGGAAATTGAGTTTGTTTGCCAATACAGGGTGAGTCTTTAGGTTGTACAGGGTGATTCATTAAGGGTTCGTATTTCGGAAACCGTTTATCCTATAACTTCCGGAAAAAAATTCTAATGACAAAATCGGCCCCTAGAAAATGATTAAAAATATTTTCAAGTTCGTAGTTCCCCACTTGAGGGCGCAATCTATCACTTGTAAAATATAATCTCATTTTTTACGAAATATTCTCCAGATATAATAACAGTGGTGAAGAATAATAAAATAAGAAAATACTCTTCCTATTCAACAACTTTTGTTTCAGTAATTTTTCTATATTTCCTTTTTTTTCAGTGATGGGATGGAAAAACTTTTCGTCACAAAAAAACACTCTGACTTCTGTATGCGTGAACCGATTTTTACGTAATTCGATTTCATTCGAAGGCCATTAAAAGCAGATCACAGAAAAATATGACAACAACATACCGGGTGATCCAATTAAAAACTACAGGCTGTTTTGTGTTACTTCACCCTATTTGCGCATTTTACTGAAGAATTTCAAATGCAATGCTATGATTCTAACCAACTGAGAATAAGCTAAGCTTTATCACCTATTGTCTTGTTAAAACTGCAGACAGATATCTCTGGTCATTCCGAAGATATTAACATTTTTGCAGATTTCTATAAATTTTGATCAACCCTGTGAAATTCAGGAGGAATTGAGTTATTTCACCATCTAAACAATCAAATGAGAGAAAAAACTTATCAAAAATGTATGTCACTCACAAAACAAGCCTATCTAGATCCAGTAAGCTTTGGCGTTACTGTTCATTCTCGGTTTCTATAGATGTAAAATTTATTTAGGTCGATTGCAAACTACTAGTTTATGAGGCCTCATTATTCACACGGAGAAGCATATGATATGCTTAATATTTATGCTGAATGTTTAGAAAATGCAGTAGCTGAAAGGAAATACCCGATACGATATCCTGGAAGGTTCAATATGTTGGAAGAAAAAATAGAAAACGTAGAAGCCGTAATGAGGATAATATCATAAAAGTTTTGGCTTATGTTTATGCTGAATCACATTGAAGCATCCGAAAAATTGCAAGTGATTTGGGATCGAATTATTCTCTAGTTTAAAGGATACTAAAGGACCATAAACTGCATCCGTATCATGTTGTCTTGCATCAAGAATTGAAAGAGACGACAGGACTTTTGCAATTGGTTGAAACGAATGCTGAACGGCGAACCTAACTTACTTCATAGAATATTATGGACTGACGAGGCTACTTTTTCTAGCAATGGTAAAGTAAATTTACACAACAGCCACTACTGATCATCTAACAACCCATATTGGCAAAGATAAGTCAATGATCAGAATCGCTGGAGTGTTTACGTGTGGTGCGGAATTTTTGATGGAACAGTTGTCGGACCATTCTTCTTCGATAGTATCTTAACGGGACAAAGGTGCTTGAAATTGTAACGGAAAATTTTCGAATTCTTTTAGAAGATATAGCTATTCAAAGCAGGTTAGATATGTGGTATCAATAAGATGGTTGCCAGGCGCATTATGCTGCTAATGTTAGGGAATATTAAGAAACCGTCTTCTCAAAGAGGTGGATTGGACGAGGGAGTATTTTTCCAGCAAAATCACTCGACCTCACACTATTAGATTTTATTTTTGGGGGAGAATGAATACTTAGTTTTCCGAACAACCCCAACTACAAGTGAGGATATGAAAAAATGATTTCGACAGGCAGCTGAAACTTTTTCTCATACTAAAATTGTGACCAGTATCAACTAAAGAAAGGCTTAATTCATGTATAGAAAAAAATGGTAGACATTTTGAATATTTGAAATGATTATGTATAAGGGTTGTTTTTTGTTCAAATATTTTCGTTGTTGCTAATTTTTGTTTCATTTTATAGTATTATTGTTATTTCATGTATGTTAAGAATGTTGCTGCGTTGTCATGACGAATAAAGTCACTTCCTTGTTTTTTCAAGCTCACAGGGTGGATCAACACTCATCAAAATTCACAAAAATGTTAATATCTTCGGAATGACCAGAGATATCTGTCTGTGGTTTTAACAAGTCAATAGGTGATAAAGCTTAGCTTATTCTCAGTTGGTAAGAATCATAGCATTGCATTTGAAATTCTTCAGTAAAACGCGCAAATAGGGTGAAGTGATATAAAACAGCCTGTAGTTTTTAATTGGATCACCCGGTATGTTGTTGTCATATTTTTCTGTGATCTGCTTTCAATGGCCTCCGAATTAAATTAAATTACGTGAAAATCGGTTCACGCATACAGACGTAAGAGTGTTTTTTTTGTGAAGAAAAGTTTTTCCATCCCATCACTAAAAAAAAAGAAATATAGAAAAATTACTGAAACAAAAGTTGTTGAATAGGAAGAGTGTTTTCTTATTTTATTATTCTTTACCACTGTTAGCTGGAGAATATTTTGTAAAAAATGTGATTATATTTTACAAGTGACAGATTGCGCCCTCTAGTGGGGAACTACTAACTTGAAAATATTTTTAATCATTTTCTAGGGGCCGATTTTGTCATTAGAATTTTTTTCCGGAAGTTATAGGATGAACGGTTTCTGAGATACGGCTGGTGGTCACCCTTAATGAATAACCCTGTACAGTAATTTCAACCATGGATTCTTCTCATCAAATAAAACAATAATTTCAATTACCAATTTTCTAGAATTGGCTGATATACGGTGTTGGAAGTCACGAAAAAATCAGTCTTTCTTTTGTAGCTTTGAGATGGTTACTCCGCGTGAAATGATTTTTGGTTTGAAGATTCCTTAATCATGAACCTGATTGACAATTTTGACAGGGGTTGAATTGTTGCCTATCGAGATATTGATTGGTTCTTTTGCGATATAATCAGTCCTGTTAATTCTACTCAAAAGACAGCACTTAATACTAAAAATTATAAAGATGTATTAATTTCTGGAAATAGTGGAAAATTATCGCCCTAGTAAAAAATAAAATTTGATTTTGAACTGACAACATAAGTGGCACTACAAATATTGTATTCAGTCACCAGGGTTATTTCACTCTTGGCAACACTGCTCATTTCGACAACCAACTTCAGCTTTGGTTTCATTTCAAACGCCAACCCACAGTTTCCTCATTTAACTTCAAACTTTTCTCGATTATTCAGCATTGAATTCTAATATAATTCCTCATAGATTTGAGAGGAGAGCACAGATTAATAGAAATTTCCTTTGAAACAAATGACAAAACAAGAAATTCATAGAATTACTCATGGCGTTATATTTTATGTTCGTCTCATTTTAATAACAAGCTGTGTTTTCCTACACAAACTTTCCCGTATACCCAACAATAATTATGCAATGTTGCAATTAATGCCACAGAAGTACGACCGAGAGTAACGCCGGACCATAGAATTCAAAACTATTGTTACGGTAAACAATGTTATGTCATTTTTTACTCTGAACTACGCTCATGAGGCGAAACAATATGAAAACTCACAGAGCACACGTTCGACGCGTCGTGTTTTCCCGAAATCCAACTAACCAGATTTCACATAAATTTCCATTCGTACCGTCTGATCTTATCCATAAATAATTCCATCAGCAGATACAGAAAGCTTGATGTGCAAAACACAAAAATCCACATCAGCTCTCGGAATTACCTTCGTCACTGAGTTCATCTCGGTTCCCGGAGGAAAAGAATGCCCATCACATCTAAGATCGTGTTCCAATGCTGAATAGCAGTACTTCGAATACTGAAGACTATAAAGATGTATTAATTTCTGGAAATCGTGGAAGATAATCGCCCTAGTAAAATTTGATTTTGAACTGACAAACATAGGTGACACTATAAACATTGTATTCAGTCACCAGGGTTATTTCACTCTTGGCCACACTGCCCACTTCGACAACCAACTTCAGCTTCAGTTTTATTTCAAACGCCAACCTACAGTTTCCTTATTCAACTTCAAAACTTTGCTTGTTTATTCAGCATTGGTTTCTAATATGCTTCCAAATAGATCTGAGAGTAGAGCACAGATTAATGAACATTTCCTTCGAAACAAATGACAAAATTAAAAATTCATAGAATTCCTCATTGCGTTATATTTTATGTTCGTCATTTTAATAACAAGCTGTGTTTTCGTACACAAACTTTCCCGAATACCGAACAATAATTATGCAACGTTGCAATTAATGCCACAGAAGAACGACTGGTAGTAACTTCGGACCATAGAATTCAAAACGCTTGTTACGGTAAACAATGTTAGGTCATTTTTACTTCTGAACTACGCTCATGAGGCGAAACAATATGAAAACTCACAGATCACACGTTCGACGCGTCATGTTTCCCGAAATCCAATTAACCAGATTCCACATAAATTTCCATTCGTACCGTCTGATCTTATCCATAAATAATTCCATCAGCAGATGTACAAACCGTGATGTGCAAAACACAAAAGTCCACATCAGCTCTCGGAATTACCTTCGTCATTGAGTTCGCCTCGGTTCCCGAAGGAAAAGAAGGCCCATTACATCTACGATCGTGTTCCAATGCTAAATAACTTTTTTTTTTCGTTGAACGGAGTTCTGGAAGAGATTATTGGACTCGGCGGAGCGAGGCAGTCGACTAAGCTAGGGGAATTTTCGAGTTGTTTCAGCAGAGGGAGTTGTTGGAAATGATATCGATGTTTATTTGCGAAATTAAGTTTATTCGTTTCAGTTACGATAAGCTAACTTCTCGAAAGCGCGAACATGCGATTGAAAAAGTAATAATTGCCAGTTTGAATGGGGCATTATGGATATCTCAGTCAGTTTGATCTGGCAATCAGAGAAAATTGTCAGTTTTAACAGCAATTATGTCTAATTGTCAGTTTAGCCTAACAATTATGTATAATTATTAGTCTGAACCTGCAATTATCGATTATCGTCAGTTCAAATTGACTATTTTTATAGATTAACTGACAATTAGCCACAACTACCAATTCAAAATGACAATTATATATAGTTGCTAGACTGAACTAGAAATTATGGCTAATTGTCACTTTGAACTGGCAATAATGGATAATTGCTAGTTCAAAGTGGCAAATAAAGATACACTCGCAATTAGCCAAAACGGTCAGTTCAAACCCACAATTACCCGTTGTTGTCATTTCAAACTGAGAATTATGGATAATAGTCAGTTTCTATCGCTGATTGTCAGTTCAAACTGGCAATTATGTATAATTATTAGTCTGAACATACAATTATCGATTATTGTCAGTTCAAATAGACAATTTTCATAGATTAACTGATAATAAGCCATAGCTGCCGATTCAAAATGACAATTATATATAATTGCTATTATGAACTGGCAATTATACTAATTGTCAGTTTCAACACGCAATTATGAATAATTGTGAGTCTGAAGTTGCTATTATGGATAATTGTCAGTACATAGTGGAAATTTGCCAATTAAAACTGAAAATTATCCATAAATGCCATATTGAACGGGCAATTATGTATAATTGTCAGTCTGAACCTGCAATTATCGATAATAGACAATTGACAATTTTCATAGATTAACTGATAATAAGCCATAGCTGCCGATTCAAAATGACAATTATATATAATTGCTATTCTGAACTGGCAATTATGCTAATTGTCAGTTTCAACACGCAATTATGAATAATTGTGAGTCTGAAGTGGCTATTATGGATAATTGTCAGTCCAAAGTGGAAATTTGCCAATTGAAACTGACAATTATCCATAAATGCCATTTTGAACTGGCAATTATGTATAATTGTCAGTCTGAACCTGCAATTATCGATAATCGATATTGCAGTCCAAATTGATCTTTTTTATAGATTAACTGACAATTAGCAACAACTGCCGATTCAAAATGACAATTATATATAGTTGCTAGTCTGAACTGGCTATTATGGCTAATTGTTTGTTTGAACTGGCAATAACGGATAATTGTCAGTTAAAAGTGGCAAATGTAGATATACTCGCAATTAGCCATAATGGTCAGTTCAAACCGAGAATTACCCATTATTGCCATTCCGGACTGGAAATTATAGATAATTGTCAGTTTTATCGCTGATTGTCAGTTCAATTGTCAGTGTTTCTCTTGGTATTTTTGGGGTATTCCTGAAACAACAACGATACCGAGGAGAAAACCACCAAATTTGGCATATTTTTTCCAATTTCTCCAAAAATTATGATCGTATACCATATTACCATGGCAGTGAAACTCTAAGCTAGAACTTATTTCTGTATTGAATTTGTCAAAAACAGCACGACGTTGAAAAATGTCTCGCTTCGGTCAAGAAAGTAAAGAAAATATTCGCCAGAATATTAAGCAGTTGACACCCGAGAATACTAGGAAATCGAAGGCAAATGTATAAAAGCAGTTTATTAACTTTTGCGCAGAAAAAGCGTATGATTTCGACAGAGCGGATATACCTGTAGAAGAACTGGCGCTTATTCTTGAAGACTATGCCTTCAACATGCGAAGAAAGAACTGCGAAGACTACAAGGAGAGTGTTATCAAAGTTCTATGGAACTCTACAGCTAAGCAGTTGCAAGAATATTTTTTCGAAAGGTATAATCGCAAATTTAATCCATTCTCTGACATAGAATTTGTCAACGCAAGAGCTGCAAAAAATGCTAAGCGTCGGAAGCTACAAATAGATCCAACCAAGAGAAAGGCAAATTCATCCGCACTATCAGCAGACTAATTGACAAAATATTCTGGCATTATCAACGTAAAAAAAATCCAGTATAATTCGCTATTGGGTATACACGAGGAAAAAATTTTCACTAAAATTCATCCGTTGCGATGGTGATATGAAAGAAATACACGTTCTGATTGGTTGAAGATCACACGTTTGGAATTTTGTAAAAAAATTTTGAAAAAAGTTTTTTTTGAAAATTACTGACGGTAGGATCTCTACGGAATCTCGCAAAAAGATGCACGTCGCTATCCAACCTAACGCCAAGTTTCAGTCCAATCGTTTCAGTAGTTACCGAATTATTACGGAAATAACCTAAAAATTTCAAAATGATTCAACTCCGAAACCGTTTGGTCGGTTTAGCCCATTAACGAACTTAACCGTCGCATTTCGGAATGCAACCTACCATGAAAGTTTCAGGGTAATATGAATCTCCGTAGGCCTGTAATGGCGGTTTTTCCTTTAAACGAAAATGCAGTAATTTTCATGAAAAACCTTTAGAACATCACATTTCAAACATATAATTTCAGTATTATATTTTTGAAAAAAGGTTTGATTACCTAAAACTGAGAAATAAAAATGGGGATTTGCATTTAAAGGCATTTGTCTTGAGTGCACGATATTGCAACGTCGCATTCAGCTTTCTCCGAAAAAAGGACGTCAAATATGTTACTTTGCTTAGGAAAACAGAGATAGCTATACTTCGATCCGGTTAGAGTAGAAGACATCGACCAAGCAATAGAAAAAGAAGAGACAGACTGTCATACTGTCATATTACTGACAAATCGCAAACGGAAATTGTTTGGTTATATTGACAAAGAATACGTGTTTACCACAGAATAGGAATAAATATTTCATTATTCTATAGCAGAAAAAGCTATTCTACTAAACAACGTTGTCACTTCGTGCATGCCTGGCAAATCCCAAACCCGAATTTTGAAATCTGATTTTGAATACTCTCTGAAGGTAATTTGGGAAAATGATTAATCAAACCGATAATAATTATGTTCAAATTTGCATTTGCAGTAATAACCCAAATTCAGGAAAAACCCACATTGTGCCTACGTGCGGCCAGACAGAATCTATTTTGACACTGGAATCGTCATCAGTGAGTCCAACCTAGTCGTTTGAGACGATTTTCGGCAAAAAATTCGAAAATTTCTGACAAAAAAAGCGACCTAGCATTGGGACGCAATGAGCCATGTAAGGCGCCTTCTTTTCCGTCTTCCAGATGATTTAAACTCTGGAAAAACCAACGACGAAGATAATTTAAAAGTCGCGATGTGGATTTTTATGTTTTGTGGATCACGGTTTGCAGATCTGCTGATGGATTTATTCATCGTTAAGACCAAGCCGAACGGATGGAAATTTATTCAGAATTCGGGTAATTTGTCTCCTGAAAAACACGACCGTCGAACGTGTTCTGTCAGTTTTCATTTCGTTACATTCCATGAGCGTGGTTCGAAAGAAAAAGAATTGAAATGTTCAGGAAAGGAATTGGGGTTTCCATGGACCGGTTTGACATACCGTCTGGAATGAAGAAATTGTGAATATACGTTTTTTTCACTGACATAGGTTGGTACTTGGGAAATATCGGAAATGTCAAAATAATTCCCAGAATACAAACAATGGAAACTTAAAATGCCGAAGGAAGTTTTGAAGAAACAGAGACAAAGTATCAGGAATTGCTATGTAGAATTGAAATCTGCTTTTTCTGATAGTAACCCTGATAGTTTGGAATCAATAATTTATCACAAGCAATCCAACATTTTCGACGTATGTGAGTGAAAATCCAGTGTATCATTCACATAGATTCTCAAGAACTCATTGTAAATAGAGTTAGTTCTTTTAAGGTGAAACAGGTTTTGTAGGACTACTACATTTTCATACTTGAGTATTTCAAGTTGTGCAACAAGGTATTTAAATGTCTTGTGTAGACTTATTTCCTGATAATTCAGAAAAGTAGGGAATTCCATAGGTTTGTCTGTTCGTTAAGAAGTTCAACTGCAGGGTTATTCGAGTATTTTCAAAGAATCAAGGTCCAATTACACCACCTGGCCATAATGCACACCAAACAGTAAGTCTTTTAGGATGCATAAGTTTCTCATGAATAATTCTCGGATTTTCCTCACCCCAGATACGACCATTTTGTTTATCAACAAAGCCACCAAGTTGAAAATGTGCCTCATCGGAAAACATGATTTTTTAAGAAAAATCAGCTGGTTGTTCATTGATGAAATTGACAAATGAATGACGTTTTAAATGATCTAATTGCTTTAGTTCCTGTGTTATTTGAACCTTATATGTCTTCAGAGCTTAATCCTTGTGTAAAATACGCCATGTTGTGGACCAACTAAGTCCAACTTGTTGTGAACGTCATCTAACGGTCATTTCAGGGTCTTCAGCAACACTTTTACGAACCAAATCAATATTTTCTTGTGAATGACCGCTACGGCTATATTTTTCACTTTAGTTATCTTCCACCGAACCTGTCTCTTAAAATTTTTAATAATTCGACCAATAGTGCTTTGAGATGGACGATTATGTAAACCATAAAATTCACGCAATTTTCTAAAAACACTTTTCACACAACGCTGATTTTCATAAGATAATTCAACAATACCCAGACGAATAAAAAAAACACTGCGCAATTTGAAACATACTTAATAACCTTCTTGTATAGATTTTACACTATGGGTTTTCGAGAATTGATTTAAATCGTTGACAGCCACTCTACGCTTGTGCGAACTGCCCAATTCTGGAGCAGTTCGGTCTCTAACGTCCGAACTCCTTTCACAGTTCTAGAACAGTTCGGAATCGATTCTGAAAACAACCAAAACTGGATCACTCAAATCCTGAACCCGTTTCGAAATGAACCAAAACACAAAATCGCAATCGCGCATACTCGAACCGTTCCAAACAGTTCTGAACTGGGAACCAAAACAGAGTTAGGTCAGGTTAACCATTTAAATCGTTGACAGCCACTTTACGCTTGTGCGAACTACCCGATTCTGAAGCAGTTCGGACTCTTACGTCCGAACTCCTTTCACAGTTCTAGAACAGTTCGGAATCGATTCTAAAAACAACCAAATCTGGATCACTCAAATCCTGAACCCGTTCCGAAATGAACCAAAACACAAAATCGCAATCGCTCATACCCGAACCGTTCCGAACAGCTCTGAACTGGGAACCAAAACAAAGCTTCTTTATAAATTGCCTTCGTCGTTGGGTTAACCAGTATTTACCTCATCTGGCAGACGGAAAAGAAGGCGAATCACACGCCTCATCGTGTCCCAATGCGAAATAGCTTTTTTCTTTCGTTAAGCGGGAGTTCTGAAAGAGATTATGAAACTCGGCGGAGCGTTGAAAGCGACTAATCTCGGGAATTTGCGAGTTGTTTTTGCGGACTGGGACTGTTGAAATTAATTACTCCATGTTCATTTACGAG
Organism: Myrrha octodecimguttata; assembly: GCA_958510865.1. Taxonomy (NCBI): domain Eukaryota; kingdom Metazoa; phylum Arthropoda; class Insecta; order Coleoptera; family Coccinellidae; genus Myrrha; species Myrrha octodecimguttata. The sequence goes on along the minus strand of OY294062.1, from coordinate 49,337,517 downwards.
TGGTATTTTTTCCGTGTCGTTTCCGATAATCAAACTCGGAATAGGGTTGAAAAGAGGGACGGGCGTTGACGAGTTAGATCGGAGCTTTTAGGGTTTTGAATATAATTCTGTCGAAAGAGGGAGGAATGGACCGTACGCTTTATGGACGCCATATTTAATGAAGAGCAACATGTTCCTGGGAATTAAATTAATGATGAATGGACTGAAAGAATATGGGATGATGAAGCCGAACCTGATCTCATTTCTTCTTTTTGTGGGCATGTTCTGGGGAATGGCCTGCTATCGCTTGGTCTAAATTTCCCTAATTCTCGAATTTTGTGCCGATAAAACTCTTCAAAATAAAAGAAAACCAACTTCGAATCATTGAACTGAGAAGCAAAAAATACTTTTTTCTACCTTTTATCTTTATCTTATCTTTTCGTAGTACCGTCCAATACGTTCAATAAATCATTTTTTGTTTTTCAATCTTTATTCCACATAAATTTGAAGTAGGTGCCAAATAAAGTTTGTATTTGTCATTCAATGCCTCAGTAATTTTAGACGTGAACTAACAATAGCGTTGTATGTATTTTGTTGTAGTTTTCTAGGCACCGACTTCAAATATATATGGAATAAATTATGAAGATTTCTTGAACGCTTTGGACGGCGCTATGAAAAAATACTAAACTCTTGTAGACATTTTTTTCTGCTTTATAGTTCAACGATCTGGTTTTTTTAGAAGCTTCATTCTACAATTATTAATAATATGGTTGTGCGAAAAAATTGAGACACGTTGTGATCAACGTGGAGCTAAAGGCAAGAGAATCCTTCAAAAAAGGTTTGTACACAAGACAATTATGAGAGTTTTTTTTGAGACACCCTGCGTGTTTCACCGCAATTAGTTTGCCATATGAGGAGAACGTGATCGAATTTCCTTAAACAGATATTATAGTTGCAATAAAATATTATGCTCATCGATTTAATTATATTTTTTGGGACACACTGTATATTTCATTCTTGATTGAGGCTACTGAGAAACTATACGGTATATAGGAAAAAAATGTATAATCGATAGAACTATACATCCTGTATAGTTCACCATAACTATCTTTGTAGACGTGGAAGAATGTGATCTTTCCAAATTTTCATTGAAAAATTGGTAGTTTCTATTAAAAAAACATCGCTTTATTATATCTGGTATGGCAAATCCTGTACATTTCCCTTTAAATATCTTGCTATCAGTTGAAGAACGTGATCTTTCCAAATTTCTGATTCAAATATGGTGGTTGCCGATTAAAATCGTATATTTCTTTTTTTTTTTGGACCTCTTGTATATTTCATTCTCGAAAAATCAGCCTTGGAACTATACGGGGTACAGAGAAGGATAAAACATCGACATTGGCAAATAATCGACAGCATATGCTTTTTTGAGGCACCCTCATATTTACTCCAAATATCTCGCTAGATGTAGAAGAGTTTTTCATTCCCAATTATTCAATTAGAGTTTTCAGTTGCCATTGAGAAAACATTGAATCTTTTCTTCAGAACACCCCGTATATTCCACCAAAGTTATTCTGCTATAAGTAGAAGAAAGTGATCTTTTCAATTTTTCAATTCAAATATGGTGGTTGCAAATTGAAAGCATGGATTTTATTTAATCTCTTTTTCTGGACACCCTGTTTATTTCATATCGTACTCGCGATATTCTATTTTCGGTAAAAAATCGAAAATAAAGTCAAAATGTGGGCAAAATGATGGAGAACTGTAAAAATACTCCTTCCAGTTCAGGAACACAGCCCGTATTCCATGAAAGTCAAGATATGAACTCTACATCCTTAAAATGTCATCCTACAAACTCTGCATCCCTCGTCTAATCATTTCATGCCCTGGATCCGAAGACTTACTTACACGACCCTTTGATCCCTTCTTGTCATATTTTAACTTTGTTCCTACAAGCCAAATTTTGACCGTCCAGTGAACCATATAAGGAATCTTCTGAACCGTGGTTCAACAACACAGACCAGCACAGAGTTGTGTACTGATCTATTCTCTGATAATCAACTTGATGTTGTGGGAACGGTTTCGTAAATCGATTTCAGAGGAACTAATTCCTTACCGAACTACTTTGAGGAAATTTTCGTATGTTATATCCTAAGAGAATCTAATTTTTCCGAAAAAAATCCAAAAAACACGTTGCTAAGTAATATTTTAACGAGAAGCATGAGCGCTGGTGGCAACAAAAATCCGAGTCGAAGACGAGGATTTTTGCACCTGCACGAATGCTTTTCGTTAAAAATTATTACTTAGCAACGTGTTTTTTCGATTTTTTCCGGAAAAATTTGATTCCCTTAGGATATAATTCACGAAAATTTCCTCAAAGTAGTTCGGTGAGGAATTAGTTCCTCTGAAATCGATTCACGCAACCGTTCCCTCAACATCAAGTTGAGTATCAGAGATCAGAACAGTACACAACTCTGTGCTGGTCTGTGTTGAACCACGGTTCAGAAGATTCCTTAGGCTGGTCGTCCACTGCAACCGATTTCGAGAGGCGCGATAGGAGCGTAAACAAACGAATTTGCGCGACAGATCCAAATGAATGGAATTCTAGGTACCCTCGTCGACTGGCAGCGAGTTCATACGGGCGACTTCGAGAGAATTCGAGCGGCGCAATCGTATCCCGATCACTTTGGATCTGCCGCGTCTATACGCTCGAAAAGAGGAGCTATCCGTCGGAAAGTGGAATGTATGGTTTGTGAACGGAATATTTGTTGAAGTTCGTTGTTTATTGTTGGTGAATTTTAGATGGATCAGATTGAAAGGTTAATGAATGTTGTCTTTTTTCTTACATTAAACACACATCCAGAAGTTCTGTAGGTGTATAGTAGCCTATCTGAAGTTGGACTCTTTGGCAATAATCGGCTGTATAGCATTCCAAATATAATTAATCCAGCTTGTTTCGCCATTATCTCGGGTTCTATAGCTCTTATTATCTCAATATCTATTATCAATTTGTTTTTTTAGTCTCCGACCAATTTTACTCCGAACATTTTTCTATATGCTCAAGTGTTTTTGGCCCATACGTACTGTAATGATTCAATTACGTTTCATATGCAGAACCATCTTTTCGATCACAAAATAAACATAGTTTTTTCTTTATAAAACGCTACGGATTTTTACTAGTGACCTGTTTTCTAAAATACGCATGCACTTCTGCAAAATTTTAAGAATTTCTGAATATCTGTATCACCATTATTTCTTTCGATGTTTGCAGTTTTTAAAGTTTTGAAGTCACGTTCTAGATACATTAATAACATATTTACCTTCTGAAGCTGACTTTCACAGATAAAATTCAAATCAGCCATAATTTCGACGTTCCACATCGTTTGTTTTCGAAGTACCCAGGTCATCAACATTCACACTTCAACTTCCATTCCAGTATTATAAATGAGTATACGATAATAATCATTCATTATCAAGATGGTGAATTTTTTTCCGATAATTTCATTTTTTCTAAATTTGAATCTACCTTAGCTCAAAAAATTTCCCCATTCCGTAGCTAACATATGCCTGATCAAGTGAGATTTATCCTTGAAATGAATTATTAATTCTAAATCCATTCTGTATCACAATTTCTTCAATAAACACGGAAATCTGAAGTAAAAATCCTCTGCTACGCAAAAACAAGAACGAACCGAAACCTCGCGAACTATCTGCCAGTGGACGACCCCGAAGCCTGGGACCGCTTCGGTCGTAAAAGCTCCTCGGCGCTCGTAAAACGCGTAGCTCATAAAAGCCCCAAATCGCTTCCAGTGGACGGCCAGGCTTATATGGTATATTAGGTGCCCGAATGGTATTTGACAAGACTATTTCATGAGTAACAGATAATTCTGCATGCATTATGTATAGATATTGATTTGAAAACTGAAAAACAGGTACCTAATTTATTTCATCGAAAATACTAAAAACCTAAATATTTATGGTACAATTAAAATATAAATTGCAATTTTGGTACACGGTAGCGGTATTGTAATTTTTGGTGACAACAACTGTCAAGTTTTGCCGCGGGTAAACTCGAATGAACTGCTGACAGCTCCTGCCAAAAAGTTTTTCCACCTAGAAACTATTTGTAATTCAAAATTGCGCTTTTCTGATTGGTGGAAATTACGACGAGGGAAATAGTCGAATTTATACCATCTGTCAATTTGAATATTTCTATTCAAAAGCAAACAGTTACTCGAATATAATGGGCGACTGTCTAAAGCCGGGTTCAGATGAGTGTAATGCGAACAGCGAATGCAAGTAGTCATAGGGAGTTTTGTGATTCGAGGCAGCGCTCTTTCTGCTCCGTCGGGATAACAATAAGATATATTATGATTAGAAGATGGAATAATCTATAATTTCCCCATAGACAACTCTGCGAATATTTTTCATAGTGGTAATATTGCATATAGGAATGAATTTGAAAAACGAGAAGGAATTAATTTGAGAAAATTCTTATTTTAAAATTTGTCTCGTTTGTCTGATGAAACATTCAGGTTTGTACTCTGAGACGTCGCAGTTCTCTTTGTGTATCGTTTACATTATTCCTGTATTATTCATCATGCAATCTGTTTCCCAGGAATCTGCCCTTAGCAAACAGTTCTATCCAGCAATCCTCAAGGGCGTTTTCCATAAAAACAATTTTTATTGAATTTTTATAGTTTTGTTTCAGATATCGGGAGTGAGAACCCAGAAAAAACCTTAAAAATTATACAGTTAACCAACCGAAGGCCGTCGAAACAAGGTGATTTTAGGGGTTGCTTTCATCACGGTCACATGGATGAAACAAATTTATTGGATATGTGTCCCTCAGACCAAAGTTTATTTCTTTCTGACTTTTTTCTGATTTTTTTCATGGAAACCTAGATATGGTATATTTTCAAAACACACCCTGTACATTTAAAACTGAAAATGGGGAACAGAGTTATGATAACAATTTTCTGAAATCAGGGTGAACAGGACCTATGCGGAGCTATGTTGAATACGATAGAAGTATCATTTGCTCAAGAAGTTTCTGTGAAAGGGACAGCCTGCCAAAATTTGTAGAAATTCTCCATATCAGGATACCATATATTATGATATATGATAAAGTAGCTACAGAACCATAATAGATGTTTATGTGAGATTCTGTAAGAAGGAAAGATGTCCTAGTCTATTTATAGCATAATAAAAACTAAGTATTCAGTTTGTACACCAGGATTCAATATGGGTTAACAATTTCAAATTGTTATCCTCGTGGGTGCCAAGAAATTTAGTGATACGCTTAGATGGGATGGCATTTTCTGAATGGCGAATGACCAGTTCACGATCCTTGGAAACTGGATGCATCCGGCTTGATCAGTGTTGATCATTGAGTTATTTGTTGGCCAACCGCAAAATCTGCTGACTTCACGTCAGTGCTTGGCTAGAACTAGGATGCACAGAACAATGGTGCTCTTAGTTTCATTTGTTTTCCTACTAAATCTTTAGACCAAACTGGGGAAACCGGCTGTATTTCATACTCTCGCCACCGACACAAACGCCACCAATCGACCAATCAGAGATCATGACACTTTTAATGGGAATTCGATAATTGTCATTTTGAATTTATTTATGTTTTCTCAGATTGTTATTTAGTTATTGATAAGTGCGTGAAATCTGTTCGTGTTAGCTTCGAAGAATTGCTTAGATCCTCAGATACTTTTGGATGGGTCCCTTTCGTATTTTGTTGGGAAAGTGCATGTATATGGAAATAAGTGTTCAAATGAAGAAAGAATGCTATTCATGGAAGGTATAAACTTCATGATACTCAGCAGCATATCATTCTTTTCATGATTGTCCTTCAATCATTTTCACTAATCGAGGATCGAGTTATCAACCCCCAATAATTATATGCATATTATTTTCACCATTAAATGTGTTTTATGTTTCTTGGTTCTTCATTGTCTACATGAATTGTTTAGCAATTTTCATTTACATTAAATTGAAACTTACCACTATATGCTACTATAAAGTGCTACTAGAAAAGCTCAGTTTTCAAATCTGATGAAATAAAATTAACCACTGAATAAAACTCCTGCTTTCTAAGTGTGAACCTTATGAATTTAAATGGGAAAGAACTGGTTTGATAATATGTCCTTTTCAATGAGTTTTATTCTCTGTGAAACCTCAACCCTTGATAGGTCTCAGTCCGACTCAAAGTAAGGATGATGCTTGTTCTGTATCAACTTCCATAAACTTTCCGCCGATTTACCACATTTCGTTGTATATGTGCAAAATCTGGAAAAATATAAATATATTTGAACAAGCTATCTCAAGATATCGATGTATCAGTAGATTCTGTAAAATAATTTCACATTGCTTACCTAATAATTTCACTAGTTGCTTACTATACTATAGTAAAACATCGTGAGATAGTGTATTAGCCAAAAATTAAATTGAATTCTTAGAATATATTCCACTGAAAGTTATGCAAAACATAATATAGTAGAGATTCATTCATCCAGATATTTTTTACCTTATATGTTGTCGAATGTCTTATATCTTCTGTGCATCCTAGGCGGAACAAAAGCGCATCTTTAGGGGCGTTCGTTTTTTACATCAGACTGCTCAGATTGCTCCTGAGTTGTTCGTTAATAGACGACTTCGGCCCAAGTTGCCAACCCTCAAGTTTCTTCACGAATTAACTATCACTGGGAACGGGAATTTCAGGACAACTTCAACATGAAAAGGTTCGCATTATTTATAAATATCCGTAAAAGATGCCTCGGCTCCTCAAACAAGATAAATCCTTCCAAATATAGGGTTTTGTTAAGATAATCTCTGAAAAGAAGATTAATTACGGAATTTGATTGATAAAAAACGTTTTTTCTGTCGCCAGGATGACTGTCAATGTTCTATGGTAAGATATCTATAGCATAGAACAATCTTTATTTACTTTATGATCCACAGAACATAGGAGAGACAACAATCAACAATGGAAAAATTACTAGGTATGGTCTATGGATCATAATGTAAATAAAGATTGTTCTATGCTATGGATATGTTACCATAAAACAGTGATCGTCGTTCTGGCGCATAGATTTAATATGTCTATATTCTTGTGACAGAAAGATTGTTTTTTCATCAATCAAGTTCCGTATTTAACCTTTTTTTCAGGAACCAACCGAATATTTCATATTTACAGAACGCAAAACTAGCAACCGAAATAATCAAGTTGATCTGCGGAACACAGTCTATATAAACTTGACACTATTAACATGAAACCAGGAATCCCAACTTAGATTTCAGCCTAACAAAAACTTATATTTGGAAGGAATTATTTTGTTTGAGGAGCAGAGGCATCTTTTACGGATATTTATAAATAACGCGAACCTTATCATGTCGAATTCGTCCTGAAATTCCCGTTCCCCAGTGACAGTAAATTTGTGATGAATATTGTGGGTCGGGAACTTGGGCCGAAGTCGTCTATTACATCCAGATGTAGGAGACCACAGATGTCAACCGATCGTCAAACAAAATCAGAGCGAGTCGATGACGACTTTTTCGTCGGTATCATAGACAAGATCGGAGTTTTTTTGATGGAGTAAATTTTACATCTTGTTATCAATTATACAGAAATAGTTTCCGTTCAATTTTTATTTCGTGTTGGTTTTTTTCGTTAGCACAGTTCGGACAAAAGTAATTTTTTGAGTGGGAATATATAATTAGCTTAATTGGCGTTTGAATATTCTTAGTTAATTTTAAAAAAAATACATCAGAAATGCCAACCGGTGAGAATAATTATGTTCAGAATTCCGTTGCTACACCTAGACAAAAGGCTCAACATCTGAAATTTGCTGGTCTTAATAATGAATCAACAATTATCTCCATTAAGGACGCCTAATTGACAGAGGCCATTTAACTTTATAATACCCGAGCAAGATTCTGAGAACCAAATTTTTATTAATGGCAAGGTGGATATCACTTATCATTGAATTTCGTTTTCTTGTATATGAATAAATAATGAGTTAAACAATTATCGGTGAATTCATATAACTGTGAAACATTTTAAGGAATCATTTAACTGTTGATTTGCAAATAAGGGCCCTGTTTCTTCAGCAAGACCCTGTTTTTTTTTCAGAACTGTTCGTTCGTCGTTCCCTTCATCATGATCGAACATTATTTGATATTCTTCTCTAATCAGCTCTAATGAAGTTACATTTATACTCATTTCTTCCAACGAGCTGAGAAATAAACACTGCAGAAAATAAAATATATGATTAACAATTTTGATTTGACATCAGTCATTGATATACAGATGAGAGGATATCAAATATTAATGTTCTGTGATTCTTATTTCGTCTGGGTCGTTCGTTTACTTCAGATAAAATCTGATAAATCCATAAGATCTGTGGTCACAGGACCAAAAAATCTGTCGCCTCACGGATGCAATAAACGAACGCAGCATTTGAATTCACCTCATCTTCTATGCATCCTAATTGTAACATATCTACGATCTGTGCGTCTAAAGGTTCAACCGAACTGCTTGTTTTGTTGGATAAAAATATTCTTTGGTAAAGGTGCAGAATACTCAAGTCGATTCAATAACAAGATGTGCGCCAGTATCATCAAAATACCATCATTGTCAGATTGAGCAATGAATAATAAATATTTCAGCAAACTGGAATAAGATTTCTTCTCGAATGGCAATGATTGTCTCTAAATGGCGCTATTGGTGCATGCCCACATATTGCTTTGAAATGGACATGTGAATCCTGCACTATTACCTATTATTTCTCGATATCACAATATACTTGATTTTCTGCAAAAAATTAGTTGTCACTTTGAAATAAGTGTCAATAGCTGACATGAATACCGTTGGTAGTGTTTGGAACTTTTTGAAGATGATATACGAAATGAGAAAGAAAAATTTGAATCTTGATATTTCTTACAGGTAACCCTAGGAACAAATGTATCCTCAAACCAGGACATTCCCATATCGACTGGGTGCGACTTTCAAATTCCAGAGACCTCACAGGATTAGGAGAAAGGGCTGGCAAACTAGAGGTAAAGTAAGGAAAAGCAATCTTATTTATTTAAGATCAGTTCCTCCGCTGATCGTGAACATAATGACATCCGAAAGAAAGAACATAGAGTTTCGAAATTTGAGAAGCAGCTTAAGAGCTAACTTACGAAAATTGAATTCATGAATGGGTTAAATCCACCCTGAGATTCCTTTCGGTAAACCCGCAAGATTTCCCGTCGCCGAGATATTAAAAAGATATTTTCATCATTCTACGCAGTGTGATTTTCTGAATAAAAAATGTGAAATCGAACATAGGCGGTCTCCCTTAATTTGAAAGATATGAGCCCCCAAAGTTCCAAAATGAGTCGTTTTCAGGTCCCTTTTTCCACCACAAAATCGATCTCTCACTTCATCTGTATGGTTCACACACCACCTTTGAACCTTCAACCAACAATAAGCAACACTTGTTTTCAAGAATAATCAATATTTAATGAAAAAATAATGAAATTACTGGACACCACTTAACCTCTATTCCTTCTGATTTCGACTCAGACTAAAAGTGAAGTTTGGCAATGGCGCAAATTTCATTGGTCGGAATCGTGCAATCGTACGTATTCGTGAATGACAGATTATTGCTGTCGAGAAAACTGAAATATGTTCTTAGTTCTTACTGTTTACTGCGAAACTCTAAATCTTCCAATAGGAGAATTCGTTTCTAATGAAATCTACAAGGTTGACACATAGTAATGGAATGAGAATACACCCTGACATATATTTCAACGTACATTTTTTTCATATGTGATAGGTCGCGCCCTTCCCAGATTTCCAATGAAATCGAGGTTATTATATAACCCATTTCATTGGAATACCCTGAATCTCATTCTAAACTGGGACCATCTCGAAGACACAACAAAAAACGAAGTAGATAAAAACCTCCCTATTTTGAAGGGGATCGAAAGAAAGTTCAAAAGAAAATATTGAGAGTGAAACCTTAAAGAAATATTCTCAATGATTTTGTTTTGATGTTAGAATAATCATCTCTTCTTCAGAGACAGAAGCATTTTCCTCACAATCATATCCTTCAACTGTCCATCATTTCATATTTCCCGCCAGCAACTACCCTTCGGTCATAATACGTTGGCCAGCGATGAAAAGACGCTGTTGCCAAGCTCCGCTTTAACATTGAGAAGTATTTCGTAGAAATATAGGTTAAGTAGTTGTCTAATATTTTCACTTTTCTTCCTTTAAATAATGAATATTCTTGAAAGAAAGTGTCTTCATTCGTTGGTTGAAGGTTCAAAGATGATTTATGAACTAGATTTGAGAAGTGAGAGATCATTTTTATGGCAGAAAAAAAGATCTGAAAATGCAACAATTTGGAACTTTGGGGGCCCATATCTTCCAAACAAAGAGAGACCGCCTATGTTGGCCTTCATATTTTTTGTTCAGGAACTCACACTGCTTACAATGATGTGAATATCTTACTTATAGCTTCGCGACGGGAAATCTTGCGGGTTTACCAATCTGGTTTTTTCAATATTTTCGGAAATGCTTATTTATTTATACAATTAAGAAGAGCCAAGGTAACCCATGCGGCTCAAAACAGGAAAAAAATTAACAGAATGGGTGCAAAAAGCAGTGAAAGAGAAAAAAAAAAGATCGATTCGAAAATAAGTAGTTGGTTAGAAATTGACGGCATGAACTCGGTATTTCAGAAATCTTACTGTTCATTTCTGATATACATAGTGTGTCAATTTGAAAAGTTACCAACCTGAGTATCTCGGCCCCTGTGCAAATCAGAAAAATTGCACTTAATGTAAATTCTGGTTCGTAGGGCAACATTCAAACGGTTGGTTCCAATCAATTTTTATCAAACCTGTTAACGTGATGGCAGCAACCCCTAAAATCTTAAATGGGAAGAAGGATTGAGAGACAGCTTGTTTTGAAGGTAATTCAATGGCCTTTAAAATACCGTACACTTGACCCTTTTTTGTTAGAACTACTTCATTTTATTATTCTGAAGAAATTATTGAATAACTGAAGAATGCAACAACAAATTCAGTCATATTGTGGGAAAAAAATGTTAAACATGGAATCTGGAAGTTTTTTTCCACACTTGGGCTTCGCTGGTATTTTAGTAAATGCAGGTTTTGGACTTTATGTTTAGACAATAGACGACTTCGGCCCAAGTTGCCAACCCACAATTTTCTTCACAAATTTACTATCACTGGGGAACGGGAATTTCAGGACAAATTCGACATCATAAGGTTCGCGTTATTTATAAATATTCGTAAAAGATGCCTCGGCTCTTCAAACAAGATAATTCCTTCCAAATATTGGTTTTTGTTAGGCTGAAATTTAAGTTGGGATACCTGATTTCATGCTTACAGTGTCAAGTTTATAAATGATATGCAAATCAACTTGGTTATTTCGGTTGCCGGTTTTCCGTTCTGTTAATATGAAATATTCGGTTGGTTCCTGGAAAAAACAGTTAATTAAGGGGCCTTTTGTGCGAGGGAGATTCGGGTATTTGGGTAATCGGGGATTCATCCTATTGGTCGCGAGAGTAACTCTATTGGCTGACGACGATCACGTGATCGTCGTCGGCCAATAGGAAAGAATCTCCGATTACCCAAATACCCGAATCTCCCTAGCACAAAAGGTAGCTTTACGGAATTTGATTGATGAAATAGCAATATTTCTGTCACCAGAACATAGACATATTAAGTCTATGCACCAGAACGATAATGAATGTTTTATGGTAACATATCCATAGCAGAGATTCCGCACATATACCCATTCAAAATTTTCCCAATATTTCCGAAAATACAGATTAGATCGAATAGACGACTTCGGCCCAAGTTGCCAACCCACAATTTTCTATCACTAGGGAACAGAAATTTCAGGACAAATTCGACATG